>CP136897.1:18480000-19730000 GCA_034359265.1 Canna indica
TGATCTAAGATTCCATTATTCCAAAACTTTGAACTTTTCATTTCCACTAATAACTTACATG
Organism: Canna indica; assembly: GCA_034359265.1. NCBI lineage: Eukaryota > Viridiplantae > Streptophyta > Magnoliopsida > Zingiberales > Cannaceae > Canna > Canna indica. The sequence continues at coordinate 18,480,062 of CP136897.1, forward strand.
TGCTACAAATTTTATAATCTAGTATTCTTCCACTTTATTTTCATCTTAGTTACAAGCTGATGCCCCTAGAACAATGCAACGAATAGAAATATATAAACAAATATGTAAATTCTTTTACAGATATAAATGACAGACTCATAATGCATTAAAGTTAGTAGCTAAGCTCCATTACTCCACTCTATGCTAACTTGCTAAAGGATCATACTTAGAGACAACAAGAATGTAGGATAATTAGAGACAACAAGAAAAAAATAATCAGAGACAAGCTTTAATTATCATCCGTCACTCATGCGGCCAAGGTTTTGGAAGCAATCACATATACATTATCTAATCCATGTTAAGAACAAGATACCATGAAGACACTTTAATTATCATCCGTCACTCATGCGGCCAAGCTTTTGGAAGCAATCTCATATACATTTTTTGATAGACCATTAGCCGACACAATCATTTCCAGTTGTGCCTGAGCAACATAGGGAGAAAGAGGAGAAATATGAATTAGACCCAAATCATATTGTTGTCAGAAGAAGGAAAAACTTAGCATGGCACAAATATTTAAACAGATAGATTCTGATTTATAATCAATAACTTCACACAAAACCAAATAAAGAACATATCAATCAAAACTAGTAACAACATGGCTATGTGATCAGTGTGATCAGTGTGTATTTAAACAGATAGATTCTGTATTTAAATTTGGCTTTATGTTTTGTGTATCAACATGGCTATGTGATCAGTGTGTATCATAAATTTGACCAAGTATTCTATTAGTGGCTCAAGAAAATCATTAAACACATGTCAACATATTGAGTGTTAGCTCCTAAGATCCATCCAGTTTATGTCCAATTCTGGTGAAATTTTTTACTGCATATGTTGATAAGAACTACAACTCAAAACTTAAATGAATCCGGAGAACCCCAACGGAAGTTTGATATTCAAAAATTCCAAAAAAAACTCTGAATTATTACAGGAGAAATGACCTTTTTAACAACTCAACTTAGGCAAAGATACGAATAATCATATATATATATAATAAAGAGATAGTCTAAAATCAACATGACTACCTTTTCCCTTCCTCCAGCATTGCAAATCTTATCTAATTTTGATCATTTCCATTTTCCACAGCAACACCATATAGCAATGCTGCACTTAGTGGCCCTTTAAATGAGGGCCATGAGGCAATAACAATTATGAGCTATTATTGCTTGTTGAACGTAATTTATGACAAATTAGTCCAGAATACAAAATAAATCTTTTCTATTAAATTCTTATGTCCATGACCATTAGATTTGGTCATTAAAGGTGTATATGATCATTAGGACGGGCCTGCCAATCTAATAAACTATACTTCATTCTAGCATTAGTCCTTTGTTTCTTATATATATATACTGATTCAAAAAAGTAGGAAACAACATATATTTCATCAAATTAATAAAAACAAGTACATTTCTTTAATTTATGGTTGGGATGTGATATCTCCACTCTCTTTTTAACAAAGACACAAGTATTTTTAAGGCATAACAAAGACATAACAAAGACACAAATCAATAGCGTATATAATATCTAGCTAAATAATAAGTACATTTGTTTTGGAGTCTCACCTACCAATGCAAGTTCGTTTTTATACCTTCTGAGTCCATCCCTCCATGACAATGCCACAAGGATCTGTGATAAAAGAGAAATGTTTAGATGCAAAAAAAATGTCTGTTAAACTGAGCTATAAAAAAAAGAATTGAAAGACACACGGGTGATTAAAAACAGTAGACAATTATTCTCAACTTGGACTTCTGTAGAACAATACATCGAATGCCTCGAGGTCGTCAGTTCAACTATCCCAAATCCTAGCATCCAAATGACAAATCCCTACAAGGAAATGCCAGAATAACCTGTTAGGAAGAGTGGTCCATGAGGACGCGGGCTCGAACTCGGAGTCGGAGAACTGATCCCACACGTCGGACGACGAGGAGAGCGGCTCCCAAGGGCTCGCCGACGCCCTGAGCAGCGAGGATGACGAGGTGTTGGGCTTGTTGAGCTTCATGCAGAGCTGTAGGGAAGACGGCTTCAGCGCGGGCTTGCTAATGAGCTGCTGGGCTTTGGCAGCGCCGATGTCGAGCTGATGACAAGAGAACCCTAACAACGGATCAGGGGCCCAAAATCACGGATCAAGAAGCAAGAGAACGATAGCGACGGTGCGAGACGACGGCTGACAGCGAGGGAGAGGGGAGAGGGCCTGACGGCGAGGGAGAAGGGAGAGGGGCTGACGGCGAGGGAGAGTGGGGTAGGTGAGGGCACGAAGAGAGTGAGAGAGAGAAGGGGAGACAAAGATCGAGCGGGAGAAGAAAATAGGGGGAAAAAAGATCGAGCGAGAGAATAAAATAGGGGAAAAAAAGATCGGGTGACGGTTTTGCGACCTCCAAAGCCCGTCGCAAAATGGCGTCACCAGTTGGCGACCGACGGTAGCAAACCCGTCGCACGTGTGACCGCAGCTTTGCCGTCGCAAATAGCTGATTTCTGCATGGGACTTCGGACGTGATCGAATAAAATTTGTATGAGCGACTCGCTGAGTTTACATGAGCAGCCGCGCGCACATCTTCCGGCAACTCAGTCATTACGCATCTTGATGCACCTTTTTGGGTGAATTTCGAGATCTGAGATGCATAATGAATGATGCAATATCTATTACGCATCTTGATGCACTTTTTTGATTGCATCAAGATACATAAAGGCTGAGTTGGCGGAAGATGAGCAGCCTGCTCATATAAACTCGAATGAGCAGGCCACTCATACAAGTTTTATTCCCACTGATCTTAGGCGACGAGAACAGCGTACTGAACATAAAATAATTTTTTGATTAGGCACTGAGTCGAACATCATCATTAGTAATTGCATTTTCTTTTAGAAAATTTATTGAAATTATATTTACATTTTTCTAATTATATTAATTAAAAATATAGTTTATTTTCTTTTTCTAAGAATTAACTAGCAAGTGTATATATAGTGTCTATTTCTTCTCTTCTCTTCTCTTCTATAAAAGGTAACGTAGTTTTACTCAGTCAATTAATCAAGTAAGTTGAGTTCAAATAACTCAATTTTTTATACAAATATATACCTAGTCAATTGTATATAATGGGAATGCCCTTTACGTATAATTAAGAAATTAATAAATTAGGTGGACTTTTTTGATATTTATATATCCTTGAATTGACCAATAATAAGAAAAGGCTCGCATAGCTTCCGTATGGGTCTCAATTTATAGGAAAGTCAAAGTAGTGCCCCTATAAATATCCCCTTCAATTGGAGAAGATAACTCATCAACTCAGTACATCACAAGAGATATAGTACTTAATCAAGCCAAGGAATTAGATATGACGGATTGCACTGGTATGTCCTTAATTAATTATCATATATATGGTGTTCTTATTATTATTCTCTTTGTTATTCTAATTCATTAATGATCATCTGTATCTTTAATTTTTTATTTATTTTGCAACATTTATTATAGCATATGTATATAATGATCATGAGTTATTTCTATCTTCCAGGGAAGAGTTCATGGCCCGAGCTGGTGGGGGTGAAGGGAGAGAAGGCGGTGAAAATAATTGAGGAACAGAACCTGACGGTCAATGCTCAGATTGTGATCATTGGAGTGTCGATCGTCACCCAAGACTTCCGTTGCGACAGGGTGTGGGTTTGGGTCGATAAGGATACTGGTATAGTTGGAAGAGTTCCTCATATTGGATAGGTGCATATAATGTATCATTGATATATTATTATTATTTACCTTAATTAACTAGTTAAATAATAAAGGTGGCAAATATATATATGATCATGCATGCATGGAGATGCCATGCAATATGTAATATTATATACCGTCGTTGATGATGTAATAATATATATACTATTTATTGGATGATTAATTTCTAAGTGGAACAACATGGGATTATATACTCAATTATTATTGGAGAAAGGTAGAAAATTATGAATTCCAAATGGACATTGAATATTAATTAATACAAGGTTTTTTATGATAAAAAAAACGATAAGAGGAGTTCTATATAACACTTCTGGTATATGCAATCAGTAGATCTTAAGTTACTCCCTTTTAATCCTAGCTATTTCCTCTCTTTTATTAAAAATTATCTAAACAAACTCAAAATTTAAAAGAAAATAATATCGTTGTTAGAAAATAATTTATCACAATATAATGAAAAAAAATGTTTGTTGGTATATATGTCCAATGGAATGATTTGATAGTCATATCGTCAAAATTGCATACTAGTAATTACCGTTGCTTTATATTTATCGATAATAACTTCAAATAAAAATCCGATGATAATTACTATATCAAATTGTTTCCGATGGTAATATCTTGGTAAATCTTTTTTACGATAATACTTACAAAATATTAATTATGGAATTCCAAAAGAATACCTAAACCTCATTTTCCTTTGGATTTGTGCCACACTTGCAACTTATGCAATTTTTTTACAACGATTTCTACCTAGAATAAGACATGTTTTTATTTCCAAACTCAAAATCTCCTATTTATTTTTCTCCTAAACCAAAAAGTAATATCGATATACCCAAATTATCCTCCACGTACCATTTTCAATTGATTCAACCAATTTTAAACAGGTCTGGAAAATTCATCCCGAATTCACAAAAAAATCATAAAAAAATTATTATTTATAGGTAAATCACTTGTATTAGCAAAATAATTTTTTTAGAGTTTAAAAATTAATTATTTTTCATCATTTTCAACTGATTCGACCAATTTTAAACAAGTTCGAGAAATCCATTATAAATTCATAATAAAATCACAAAAAAATCTAGGGTGATTTTTGCCCTCGAACTATTGAAAATGAGGTAAAAATACCTCTAAACTCTTCTTTGGTTGATTTCAACCCTTAAACAAACAAAAACTGTTGAAAAATGCTCTCGAACTATTTGAAATGAGTAAAAATACCCCTAAGCTTATTTTTTGATAGATTTTTTACCCATAAACAAACGAAAATAGTTGAAAAATACTAGTATTTTTACTCATTTCTAAAGAAAAAAAACCCTTTCTACCTTTAGACATGGGTAAAAATACTGGTATTTTTCAATTATTTTTATTTGTCTAAGAGTTAAAAATCTATCAAAAAAGTTTAAGGGTATTTTTACTTATTTCTAATAGTTCGAGGGTATTTTTCAACTATTTTCGTTTGTTTAAGTTTAAAAATCAACCAAAGAAGAGTTTAGAGATATTTTTACCCTATTTTTAATAGTTCGAGGGCTAAAATCACCCTTAACCCAAAAATATATTATTCATAGGTAAATCACTCACATAACTTGTATCGGCAAAATAAATTTTTTTGGGTTGAAAAATATTTTTTTTTCACCATTTTCAACTGGTTCAACCAATTTCGAACTAGTTGAAAATGGTGAAAAAAATTGATGTTCAACTCTAAAAAACTTATTTGTTGATACAAGTTATGAAAGTGACACTACTGAAATAATGGACATTAGCAACGGCGTGCAACGGCCCCACCCATTGCAACGAAATCGTGGCAGAAAAACGCGTTGCTGATAATTTAGCAACGGATCAGCAACGGCTCTGCCACGGACACGGGGCCGTTGCTGATAATATTATTAGCAACGACCCAAGAGGTCGTGGCAAGACCGTTAGTGAAAGACAGTTGCTAAGTCGTTGTTGTAGGTCATCAGCAACAACTTACGATACACTTTTAGTAACGGCTTTCCCACGGGCGACCGTGGGAAAGCCGTTGCTGATGATGTAGACCTGAAACCGAAAAAAAATTTAAATTTTAAATTTTCATTAATACATTGATACATTATCTGATACATAACTCACACACTCATACACTCATACACCCATACACACATACATACATCCATTCACACATCACAAATACACACAGATATATATTAAAATAATTATACTTATATTTATAATTATCCACAATTGTATAAAAACTATTTAAATTCAAAATCGAAGTATCAAAATTCAAACAAAACAAATTAATCAAGTATAGTATCTAAGTAACAAAATCAATATAAAACAACAATAAATCTCACGATGACGATGGAGGATGGTATGGATCATATGGCAGGGTCTGGAGTGCTTGGGTGTACACCGGCGTGGACTGACTCGAGGACGATGGATCAGATGATGCCGAGGGGATGGCTGCTCTAGTATGAGCTGAGATGTTCCGTAGCATAGCATGCATCTCCGCCATCATCTGACTCTGACGCTCCATCATCTCAGTCTGACGCACGATCGTCTCCTCCAGTGTCCTTATCCTGCTACTCTGATCATAACTGGACCTGGAGGTGGATGACCGCTCACCAGCGATCGGAGGGGTCAGTGCCCCAAGTGGGTCTAGCACGGCTTGCGCATGACCACTATCTGCAAAGCCATATACGCGGTCGTGGTCCCAGCCACCTACAGCCTCCACCCACACTCCTGCATCAAAGTCCTCGGGTGTACCCCCGCGCTGCACCACCGTTTGAGTGTAGGTCTCCTACTCGAGTTTGATTTTTTGTTTCATATTTTTCTTAAAACTTAAATTATAAATAAATAAGGAATAATTTAAACAAATATACTTACCATAATGTATGCAGCGCGGTTGTCAATGTACTCCCCCGTCCCATGTACTCGACGGTGAATCCGCTCAAACACCGCCATCGGGGAGAGTCGTTGGACAGTCCCGCCGTTCAACATTGTCGTCTACATTTACAAAAACAAATACATTAATTAATTAGTACACAGAATAACAAATAAGATATATAATTAAAAGTAAGGTATACTTACCATACGGTTCACGTGCACTACAAATGCAATAGAGCCGCCAGTGTGATGCGCTCCTCCCCCCAACATGCAGTTTCTAGCCGCAGTCCTAGAAACCTCCTGCCATCGATTTGTCGACCATAATGCCACGAGCTGGTCCCATATATTCGGAGTAATCCAATCCGGGTCGTATCCTGAGTCTCCGCGATGTTAGTGGTCCCAGCTCGGGCCATCGCCTGGGACCGGGCCTGCCCCAGCTGCCCGTTGTACCTCTGTCGAGAAATAACCTCCCATGCAGCGTAAATGAAGGACCTTTGGTCCTCAACCCATGTATAGCGAGCCTGCAAAATAATAATATCGGTACCAATATTAATCATCATGCATGTATATATATAAAAATTAATACGTGCCTCAAACTCGCGCCATAGCATGTCGACGTGCTCACTGGGCACGTAAGACCACGTGAGTCATGTCTCGTGCATGTATCATCGAATGGTAGAAGATATGCTCCTTGGCACTTCTTCTTGCTCGAACCTGCACAACAAAATAAAATTTTATATTATATTATGATATAATAAATTTATAATAATTCATAATTCATGATATATTACTGCCCCTCAATCACGCTAATGAATCAACGTGACTCTGTGGCTGGTGGAGGCTGCTACCTGTTCGGCCCGCGTGGCCGCTTGCATCTGGATGTACTAGCCTCAGCAGTATCATCGGCAGGAGGATCAGCAGCATGAGTAAGTGCTGGAGTCTCACCGATCGGAGACTCCGAAGCTCTCCTGCGACGATAACCACGACCATACATATATGTCGAATAGACATATAATTAGATTATTATATATATAGTAGAGATATATTTAATGTAAGATATACTTTACAATTATTCATCATCATCTGAGTAATAGTCTTCGAATTCTTCCTCTTCTTCATCTTCTTCATCTCCAGCTTCCTCAATTTCATGATCGTCATCATCAGCATATTCAACTTCTAATTGAATTGACGTTCTATCTGCATCCTCGAGTATTGGAATAATACGATCTACAGCAGGAGGATCATCTTCTTGATAGAAACCATCTGTCACATCAGGTATCAACTCATTTTCTTTTACTATCGGATCAATTATTCTTTTACCTTTAGTCTTACAGACTACACACCAATTTGCTCTATCTTTATTTCGAGCCGAATACTTCGCGTAATATACTTGTTCGGCTTGTGATGCCAATATAAAAAGCTCATTTGCTGCCAATTTGGATTTGTAATTAACCTCAACAAGTTTGTATTTTGGATGAACTTTCATGACCTTTTCTGTTGTATCGAACCAATGACATCTAAATAAGATAACTGATTTCAAGCCGAAGTAGTGCAACTCTATCACTTCTTCCACCGGTCCATAAAAATTCATATCACATTCAACATAGGTTGTCCCTTTCACACAGACCCCGACATTCATCATCTTCTTTGTAAATGCATATTCAACCGTGTGAAATTTATACTCACTAACAAAATATCTGCTATAACACGACACTAGTCGCGACGGTCCACTAACAAACTCAAATATTCTTTCATCTATTTCAGCTCTATGATCTTTGTTGTAAGCCTGAATCCAAGTAGGGAAATCACGATTCCTTAATCTCTCCAATTCTTAATCGTTGTGAATAGAGTATTTTTGCATCATCTCGATGTCAAATATTTTAATGAATTGTTCAATCTCTGGACAATTGAGTAATACGTACAAGTGTGCCAAATGATACTCTTCGTCGCTTAAGTGTCGAGATGGACGAGAACCAAAAGCACGATCAGAGTGACAAAATATATTTAAACGCCCATTTAAATGTCGAACTCCTCCGTCGTCGTTACATAGAAGACGATCAAATCTTGTCTGTACTGTCGATTCAAAGTAAAATGAGCAGAATGTTGAAATTTCTTGGATGATATACGATTCAGATATTGATCCTTCAACATCTGCAGTGTTCTTTACTTTTTTCTTCAGACGATTCATGTATCTTTCAAATAAGTACATCCACCAGTATTGAACGAGGCCACCAACTCGTGCCTCGTATACCAAGTGTATCGGTAAATGCTCCATCGAGTCAAAAAAGGTGGGAGGGAAAAATTGCTCAAGCTTGTATATAATTTTAACAATATTACTTTCAAGTGTTGATATATCTTCGTCTCGAAAGACATTTGCACAAATATTTCTAAAAAATATACTTAATTCAATCAACGAACCCCAAATATTATCAGGTAGAAGATCTCGGAATGCGATCGGAAGCAATCTCTGCATGAATACATGATAATCATGGCTCTTCATCCCTGATATTTTGCAATCATCGATGTTCACACATCGAGATAAGTTTGAAGCATATCAATCGGGTAATCTGAGTTCTTTTATCCATTGACAAACATATTTGATATGTTATTTATTTAACACATACGGGGCCTTCGGCTTCAAATATTGTCTGTTGACCTCTTGTAACTCCAACTCCGGTCTCTTACAAAGTATTTTCAGATCATGTCAGACTTTGACATTATCTTTAGTTTTTCCAGAAACATCCATCAAAGTGTTGAAAATATTATCAAACACATTTTTTTTAATGTGCATGACATCCAAATTATGTCGAATCAGTAATTAACTTCAATAGGGCAATTCCCAAAAGATACTTTTTTTCATCCAATTATGTGTTTGACCAAAGCCCGACACTCTTTCATTCCAACCAAACACTATCTCTGAAAGTGCTGAAACACATGCTAATATTTGTTCACCAGACAACATCGATGGTGGCTCATCTCTTTTGACTCTGCCCTTAGTAAATTTATTGCGATTCCTTCGATACTGATGGTTAGTCGGTAGGAATCAACGATGACAATCAAAGAATGAGATTTTCTGTCTGTTCTGAAGACTGATTTATTTAGAGTGTTCCATACAATACGGACAAGAGAGTCGGCCGTGAGTGCTCCAACCAGACAACATGTCGTACGCCGGAAAATCATTAATTGTCCACAATACCGCAGCCTTTAATTTGAAGTTTTGCTTCCGATGATAATCATAAGTGACAGCTTCCCAGACACAATATTTTCAATTCATCTATCAAGGGTTTGAGAAACACGTCAATTTGTTTAACATTTTAACTAATTAATTAATATTAATCTAAAACATTTTAATTAATTTAAATAATTAACATACCATCATTAATCTAAAAATTAATATAAACTCTAATAATTAATCTAAACATTAATCTAAATCATAAAAATTAATCTAAATCCTAAAAATTAATCTAACAATTAATCTATAAATCAAAAAATTAATTAAAAAAACAATAATTAATGTATTTATCGGACTCCGGCGCCGGCGTCCAATGTTTGATGTCTAGTGTTCGGACACTGGACAGATCTGGCCGCGGCCACCGCCCGTCGGCCGAAACCCTATATTTAGGGTTTTGGTCGGATCTAGCATTAAATGGGGAAGGCGGGGCGACGATGAATACCTGGAACAGACGGCGTGGCGGCATCGGCGCTGGTAGCGGGTGGCGGCAGTAGAGGAAGAGGATGAAGAAGGAGGAAGGGGCGGGCGCGAGCGCGTGCCCTATATAAATTTATCAGCAACGGCTCACTTAACCGTTAGAATGTCGTTGCTGATAAGTTAATCATCAGCAATGGCTCACATGTCTGTTAGAAAGTCGTTGCTAATGTAATTAATATCTACAACGGCTCACATGTCCGTTAGAAAGCCGTTGCAGATATGACATATCTACAACGGCTTGAGCGGCCGTAAGTAGGGGTGAGCATGGACCGATTAACCGGTCCATTAACTTCGGTTTTTCAAAACCATTAACTGTAAATCGATCCATTAACTTCGGTTAACCGCTATTTCGATTTCGGTTTTTTCGGTTCGGTTAACCAATAAAATTTTTTAACCTACAAACATAATAATATTATGCAAATTATAGAGAAAAATTCAAACAAATACCGAATTCTCATTGAGAAAAAAAAAGTCAAACCACTTGAACGAAGATGATGTTCTACAAAAACTAATATTTTAATTTTTTTTAATTTTTTTTAATTTTTTAATTTTTATAATTTTTTATAATTTTCTCTAATTTTTTATATTTTTTTGCAATTTCTTTAAAAAATTATAATTTATAAATTATTATTTAATATATATATATATATATTATTAGAAATTAATAAGTTATATCTAACCAGTCGGTTAACCGAAATCAGTGGACTTTTTACCTCTTGGACCGAAACCGAAATCAAAAACCGGTTTTTCAAAAAATAAAAACCGAAACTGTAAAAACCGATTCAGTTAACCGGAAAAACCAGTTCGGTTTCGGACCGGTTTTCCGATTAACCGAATTTTTTTTTTTCTCACCCCTAGTCGTTGCTGATAGCCGTTGCCAAAGAACCAATTTTTAGTAGCGTGATTTACCTATGAATAATAGATTTTTTATGATTTTATTGTGAATTTAGGATGAATTTTTCGAACCTATTTAAAATTGGTCGAATCAGTTGAAAATCGTCTGCTGAGAGTAATTTGGGTATATAGGTATTTACTTTTTGATTTAGGAAAAAAATAAATAAGAATTCTACTTTTGAGAATAAAAACATATCGGGAAATAGTTGATTTTTACCTACAAAATTTATATTTTTATAATATTACTTGTATAAAATAGATATGTTATCTTATAAATTGACCCATGATTCTCCTAAACTTGGACCGGAATTTGGTTCTAATAATTATGAAGACTCTGCCCGGTCCATTCTGGCCCGGTCCACGTCCAAGGTTTATGCTCTCCCCCTCTTTTGTTTCTGCTTGTAGTAGAAGGCAATGGAGGAGGAAGCCGTCTCCTCCTCTTCCTTCACGAGGCACACTTGCTTGAAGCTGGACCTCCCTGTGGAGAACCCCAAGGTCAAAGACGCCGTCTTTGTCAAGGCCACGTGGTTCCCCTCCTGCTTCGACCTCGCCATCTCCGACGGCCTCAACGCCTGGACCTGCCACGGTGCCCCCCTTTGCAAGCCCTCCCTCCCCCTTTTGCTTGATCGTGATCGATCATTCTGTTTGACCTCCTAATCTTTGGTCTCTTGCATGTTGATTCTTCAGCGACCGAGGCGGAGGTGAAGCTGAGAGCGGACCAGTGGGACCTGCCAGTGGCCGAGTATATCTCCCTCGCGGAGCAGTACCTTGGATTCCAGCAGCCGGAATCCAAGTATGGCTTCGAGGACGCCGGAAACGGGCAGCGTAGGGTCAGTCATTACGTTCATTTACGATTTTTCTTTGTAAGGTTGCACTCATTTGGTAATCTGAGGTTCTAATTGTCCTGCAATTAGACTCTGCTGAAAGTTTCATTTACTAGCTCTTCTTTGATGATTTTGGATACAGGGTCTGTCATACAGTTTCTTCTTCTTGTTAGATTACCGTCATTACATTCTTATTTACCAGATTAATGATGTGGAAGAAATTCATTTTTTAACTGATTGGTTTCATTTAGCAATCTATGTTCTGAGACACTTGCAATTAGAGTTCGTCAGAAGTTTCATTTTGGCGCTCTTCAGTTGGGGTACGATTTTCGTTTGAGATTCGTGATTTGGTTGGATACTAAAAGTCCAACAAGATCTCAAAGTTTCAAGGAAAACCTTGGTTGAAAATACACATTCTAACTCATCAAAATATTAGAAGAAAGTAGATAGGATGGGTGAAAGAAGGGGCAATAAGATGAGCCTAATTACTCTGTAAGTCTAAAGTAGAACTAATCATGGAACTATTGAAAAATAGAAATAGTAATCACTAACTAGATACCTTTTTGAGTCTCATTTAGTTGATGAAATCTGCAAATATATATGTAGATCTAATGATAGTTAGATCTATATACATGTAGGAAGGATGGTTGCCTTTTTCCTTTTGTTTTTCACATCGCTGACAACTCAATTTTTTATGGTATAAACAATTAATGTTTGAGGTTATTTTATCTAATTTTAGAACATCAACATTGGAGATCAGAGAACAACTGTTCAGTCTATTCTCCTTTGGCCTCTTGATGAAATGTGTTATAGGTCAGATAGGGCTATAATGTGAAGTTTGTTGGATTTTGCTACTGAAAGTATCTTGCATTGTAATGCATCCTTCCCAACTCTATTGTAGATGATCTGATTGGTTTTATCTCTAATGATCTTAGTTGACTGAAAGAAGGTAAAAGCCAAAGTTTGACCATGTTAAAAATCCATTATTTATTCATCAAGAGTTCTTAAAGAATTAATGCTTTGGGTTTTGTCTAACGTTTTAGCTCAGTTTATGCTTACAGCTTTATGAAAACATAGTAGAAGAAGATCAGCAGCTTAGACTAAGTTTCACATGTTTATAGTTATTTCCAGAAGTTGTGATGAGAAACCAATAACAGAATTGAATTTTTATGTCTAGGCTAATATTCTCTTCTGCGAGTAGGTTTAACATCAATAGAATGTCCTCAATATTTGTGAATGCATAAGTGCATTCTTGGTCCTGCTGTGATTGGATAATGGGTATGGATTTATTATATATGATATCTATTTGTGTCCCTCCGCCAGCTGTGAACTAAGATTGAATTTAGTTTTCTTCAATGTTCAAACCCTGGTTCATGTTAAGTGGTCTTGCATGATCTACGATTATCAAACTCCTCAAGATTGGTCATTTTTTCTCATCTTAGAATTAGGCTGAATATGATGGCAATATTTTCTTGATCTTGGTGCATTGACATAATCACATTATATATATGTGTGTGTGTAAGTAAAGATTAATCAAATCGAGACACGATCGACCTCAATATAGTTAATATTGTTACCTCTGCATAATACTTCCATAATTTGCTAGGAATTATGTTGCATTGTTTTATACCTTTGAAGTAATTCATTTCAATGGATTACCAGACTGAGGTGATAGCAATTAGAAAATGGTTTTTATGAATAATACTTAATGTTCAATTGGGTCATGTTTGTTTCTGCGGATAAGAAGCCAAGATGAGATTCAATTAATCCTAGCTCGCATTTGCTTCGCCATTGGATAGGATGAGGGTCAGATTAAATCTGACCCAAAATTGGTTTATGTATGATAAATTCATTGAAAAGGAGCAATTTATAAAAAGTGAAAATACTTTTGATTGATTCATCAAAAGCAAAAAATTGTAATTCAAATTTATCTAAATAACTTTTTTGATAAAAGTCCAAAATTTCCCTTTTAATAAAAGTCCAAAATTTCCCTTTTAATTTAACTTTCCTCTTTAATTATGATTTTTTTTTATCAAAGAAACCTGCATTCTATTCAAGAGTAATGAAGGAATGCAGGTGCATAGGGAAGCAGTAAAACATAAGAAAAAGACCAAATGAAACTATATGTAAAAACATACAAAACTGCAACTCCAACATCCCATCTAGTAATGAAACAGTTGGAAATAGAAGCAAAGTAGTATGCAGCCGCCAGCCGAGATTGATGGAGTAATGTAGGAGGATTGCATATTTTGGAAAATTTGTTGGTTCCTTTCATTCCAAACGAACCAGTTCCACACGAGCAATAATCTCGCCTTCTGCAGTTCTGTTGGTATGTCAGGTGGACAGCTATTAATATGGAATGAGGACTTGTGGGAAACCGAGCAAACATCAACTGGCCGCTTCTTTAATTATGAATGTTATGCATTTAAGATGTTGATTTTCCCTTTATAATTTTATTTATTATGTATCTTTCCAGTTGTCATGGACGTTTGAAAAGCAAGGTACCAAGCTGGAATGGCGTTGGAAATGCCAGCCATCACCTGATAATAAGCATACTACAGCAGGAATCCTGGATTTTCTTATGGATGCTAATATTCGCCTGAGTGTAATATTGGATTCTTCTTAATTTCTAATTGATAGTTTTGTTCTTTGAAAATTGATTTTCTATTCTAAAGTGTTTAACAAATCTGTGTAGGAAGAAGTCGTTAGAAAGACACACTCGTTGGAGAAATTGAAATCAGAAGCTGAAAAATGCTTACTGCAAAGTGAGAAATTTAGCAATGAGAAAGCTGAATTTGAATCTGCAGTTTACTCAAAGGTATGCACGTTTGTTTTATTATCTAAATATGTTGATTCATTTATATTCTTAACATCCTGGAGTTGTTACAGTTGTGGTTGTTTAAAGATTTTGTCATTTTTCTTTAAAACTCTTCTAATCATTCAAGCAGCTACATCTATCTCATCCTATATGAAATCTAATGAATTATGTAATATACAGCATTGTTAAGTTCTAAGCCTTTTCAAGCTTTTTCTTCTTTTTTCATTAGTGTTGCTGGAAGATACAATCTTTTCTAACATTAATATGAGATTTTTCATAGTTCTAAACCAAACTTTCACAGACTTATCAGAGGTCATTTCCTTAAATTCTGTAACATCTCTTGAACTTTGTTCATTCTATTATCGATGTACATGCACCAGCCTTAGGGAAAAGTACATGCAATACAATCCTTTTATAATGATTTTATCAAGTAACTTGAGAGGCTTTGAAATGTAACCTGATTTGCTCTATTGTTAACAGCATGGTTTTTGTCTTGTGTAATTCTTTGTCAATATGACTTCTAATGAATGTTTGTATTGATCAAGAGCTGTTAATCAGTCCAAGTACTCTTTTGAGTTTGCGCAAAAGACTATTGATCTTTATGGAGATGTAGTATAAATTATTGATATCACTTTTTGCTGTTATTCTCCACATATTTTCTGTACTGAAATCCTATATTTTGAAAAAAAAATGCTACCCTCAGAAAATACTTAGAAACAAAGAAAATAGCAACAAAGATTGTTCTTAATGTCTCTTCAAGCTTTTTGAGTATCTCACATGATGGTTTTTTTTGTGCCTCTAGTTTGTAGCTATTTTGAACTCCAAGAAAGCCAAGCTGAGGGAGCTTAGAGATAGGATATCAAAACTGGAAGATGCTGGAAAAGCTCCAAGGGAGGATGATGACTCGACTGATAAAACCGATAGCTTCGACGAAGGCAGTGACGGCGAGAACCTGAAGGACGAACCCGTCGAAGAGACTGCAGACCCTCCCCCTGCATTGGAGACAGCAGTTAGTTCAAGCTCCAAAGGCCAAAAGAGAAGAACTCGCAAGTAGTGTTTATAAGTTGGTTACTACATTATACATCTTTATTTGAGAAAAAGAAAATTGCCTCCAAAGTTCTCATTCAAACCTTTCAGTTTTATTTTGTCTCAATTAAGGCTTGTGATTATTAAATCCATTTCTATGTGCTGAGAACTTCCACACATCAAGGCATTAATTTTAAAATTGAAAAGGTGGTTCATTACTTTTGTTGTCTTAATAGGAAAAATTAATGAAAATAATTCGAATTTTGACGTTTTTAACAAATATGACACATTCTTTTATTTGAAACAAATATGTATTTCAACTTTTGAAATTATAACAATTATAGACTCCCGTTAGATTTTTGTTTATTTACCCGTTATGTGCTGACGTGGAACGCCACGTTAGCACATAAAAATTATTTTTTAAATTCAGGATGACACGTTATTGTTAATCCTCCGTGGTAGAATTTTGTAAGAAAATAGGGAAAATTAACAAAAATGGTTCGAACTTTGACGTTTTTAACAAATATGACTCATTCTTTTATTTGAAACAAATTTGT
The DNA here is from genome assembly GCA_034359265.1 of Canna indica. NCBI lineage: Eukaryota > Viridiplantae > Streptophyta > Magnoliopsida > Zingiberales > Cannaceae > Canna > Canna indica. The sequence continues at coordinate 18,496,500 of CP136897.1, forward strand.
ATTCCAACTTTTGAAATTATAACAATTATAGACTTTCGTTAGATCTCTATTTATTTACCCATTTATGTGCTGACGTGGAACGCCATGTTAGCACATAAAAATTATTTTTTAAATTCAGGATGACACGTTATCGTTAATCCTACGTGGTAGAATTTTGTAAGAAAATTAACAAAAATGGTTCGAACTTTGACGTTTTTAACAAATATGACTCATTCTTTTATTTGAAATAAATATGTATTCCAACTTTTAAAATTATAACAATTATAGATTTCTGTTAGATCTCTATTTATTTACCCGTTTATGTGCTGACGTGGAACGCCACGACAGCACATAAAATTGTTTTTTTTTAATTCAAAATGTCACGTCATCATTAATCTTACGTGGCAGAATTTTAGAAAAAATATTAAAAAACTAAAACTAATACACGTCACCAACACAACTTAAAAATTTCAAACCTAATATCCGACCAAATTAAAAACTAAAACCTGCCACCCACTCGACTCGACACCCTCGACAAATCCCTCGACGAAGGTGTTCCTATTGTCGCGCCTCACGTCACCTGCCATTGTCATCGGTGCCTCACCTTGACTGGTCTCGCCTCACGTCGCCTATTATCGTCGGCACCTCACCTGAAGGTTTTTTTTCTTATTTCTTGCCTGGTCTCGCCGGCGCCTCATGTCACGCCCCAATTGCAGGGTCACGTGACCGGCCAGGGTATATGTACCTATACCCCGCAGCCTAACTCATGCACATGCCAACATCATAAACAACAAGTAAATAACAGCTTTTAATAATAAAAGAACCAAAACAGATTTTCATTTCAAAACAACAAGGTTTTAAATACATATCTCAAGTGCAGAAATAAATCGAAGAGCAACAGTTCTTTTGATAAATAAAATTGAATAAAACGTAAATGTCCCCACAGGACTACAACTCCAAATATCAAAACAAAAGTGCATAACAACCTACTACAGACTCGACTACAACCCCTAACTAGGACTGCTATGAGATCATGTGGCTCATCTGCCCTCCAGTTGCGCCAAGTGCCCCAGCCCACCTCACCGGTCAAGCTCTGCAAAACAAAACAAGACAACGACAACGGGTGAGTTCAAAGAACTCAGTGAGCAGTTTTACCAACCCCCATAAATCAACATCGCAAAGATAACAAGAATATATCTATCTCTACAGAAGCAATGCCACAAAGGTGTGACTAGCTACCAGACCAACAGGCCACCCATGCCCATAGCATTTAACCCTCCAAAGAAGTGCATCAGGCCGAAGCCCACCATGCCCGAAGGCAACAACACATACCAAAGAAGTGCATCGGGCCGAAGCCCACCATGCCGAAGGCAACCGTACATACTAGAGAAGTGCATCGGACCAAAGCCCACCATGCCGAAGACAACATCACATACTAGAGAAGTGCATCGGGCCGAAGCCCACCATGCTGAAGGCAATCGCACATACTAGGAAAGTGCATTGGGCCAAAGCCCACAATGCCGAAGGCAACAACACATACTAGGGAAGTGCATCGGGCCAAAGCCCACCATGTTGAAGGCAACAACACATACTATGGAAGTGCATCAGACCGAAGCCCACCATGCCGAAGGCAACATCACATACTAGGATATTCGGGAAAGGCCCTCCGAACTTATCCTGCAGGTTGGGAATTTTGGCTTCCAACCACCCGGGTGTAGCCCGAACCCCGGCTCCTAATCGAGCCGCTCTGCCATTCCCAAGGATATGACGCATCAAGACCTAAGTCAAGATTCTCCTACGGTGTCCTAGTGGTGTCATCATTATGAAGTGTCTCAACACTCCAAACTCGACCCCTATCCCTTAGACCCGTAATGTCATGAACCCGTGTGATTTTATTTCATGAGTACCTTGTAAGTTGGTTCATAACAGTATGATCACCCTTAAATCCAATTTTAATTATAGAATTAAATTTTAGATAATCTCAATTAGGGTTTTGTTTTAGGTTACTGTTTTGCCCAAAACTATTGTGTCTGACCCGAATCTAGTCTCCAAAGTTTATCCTATGTTTCCAAACTATGTTCTCCGATCGAAACGATAGGTTACACGACTATATTCATACATTCACACACATCACGACAAACAAATTAAAAATCAGCACAGATTCATCATCTCAGCATACAATTCCAGCAAACATGCAATTTCAGCATACTTATAAAATTAAATCCGAAAATTAACAGAAATTAATCCCTAAATTACCATTAGAACAGAATACTAATCTCAGGAATTAATTCAAAGAAATCATGCTTTTAATCAAGATTAACAAGAAGATGTACACTTAAATCAAGAGTCAAGCATTAGGATCAAGAACCCCCTTCTTAAGAACCCTTAATTAGTCATTATCAAGATCTTAATACTACCACATGATTTTTACCCAAAATCACAGATTTAATCCTAAGCATACAATCCACAAATCAAGAAACCAAATTTGAGAGAATAAATCATGATTTGCACATCAAGAAAATATGGCAGGAACTCAAAGAAAATCCATGAACAAGGCATAAATACCGAGCCATCACGAACGGCTTCAAAAATATGATTAAAATCATGAAGAGAGAGGGTAAACCACTCATCTTAATTTGGAAAAATATTAGGAAAGAAATTCCGGACGACAGCCCTCGAATCCAGCTTCAAAAGGCCGACGGTTCAACCCAAAAATGGCTCCAAGGGGTGGCGGCTCACTCCAAGCCGTCGGCTTGGAGAGAGGGAGAAAGGGGAAGGAGAGGGGTTGGCTCGGCTGGCTCCTCTCAGCTTGGCTCCAAAGGGAAAGAAGAGAGGAGAGGAGAGGAAGAAAAAGCAGGCGGCTCGACTTGGCTCTGGGTGTCGGCTGGCTCCCTTTCTCAACTTTTTAGGTGGCTCCAAAATAGGAGCCACAAGCCATGAGAGGGGTTTTTATATACCCTCATCAACACTAACCCTTTAAAACCTTAATTCATAACCAGCATTCACCTTAAGCCAAAATCAAAACCCGCTAACCTGATAGACTTAAATAATTTAATTAATCTCATTCTAATAAATCACAAACAATTAATTAAATACTCATATGAATATAATTAGCAATTATGCAAATACAACACAAATTAAATACTCTCAACTACCCAAGCCTAAAAATTCATAAATTCATAAATTTATGTTCTACTTACCCAAACTCGCAAGCTCGCTCCGGACCATGAGTCGACTTGGCTCGACCACGAACTAGTCCGCTTGGCTGGCAAACACACGCAACAGAAAAAGATAATAAACTAAATATCTAGGATATTACACCTCACCCCAAAGGTAATCTTTTGCCTAACCTTTTTTGTAGGCTCGAGATACCTATTTTATGTCACCGAAGCTTATCGCATGAACCCTAAACCTAGATATCAATCTAACTGCATACCATGGTTCGTAGATCAAATCGACAGTAGGTGACTATTTTACCTACATGATGAGATACATCATCAGCTTCCTCTTCGGTATATTTTATCTTGAATGCATTTTTATATCAGTTCGTTTAATTAAATATCAGTATCAGTATACTCATATGTATACTGATATTAGCGACGATAATAAATATATGCCGACGGCAATAAGTGACATGAGGTGAGACCAGTCGAGGTGATGCGCTGGCGACAATAGCAGGAGACATGAGGCGCCGACGAAAAGAACACCTTCGTCGAGGGATTTGTCGAGAGTGTCGAGTCGAGTGGGCGGTAGGTTTTAGTTTTTTAATTTGATCGGATATTAGATTTGAAGTTTTTAAGTTGTGGTGGCGACATGAATTAGTTTTAGTTTTTTAATATATTTTTAAAAAATTATGCCACGTAGGATTAATGATGACGTGACATCCTGAATTTAAAAAATAATTTTTATGTGCTGACGTGACGTTCCACGTCAGCACATAATGGGTAAATAAACAGAGATTTAGCGATAGTCTATAATTATTATAATTTCAAAAGTTAGAATACATATTTGTTTCAAGTAAAAGAATGAGCCATATTTGTTAAAAACGTCAAAGTTCGAGCAATTTTCATTAATTTTCCTTTTAAAAAAAAAAAATTGCCACGTAGAATTAATGATGACGTGACATCCTGGATTTAAAAAATACTTTTTATGTGTTGACGTGGGTTTCACGTCAGCACATAACGAGTAAATAAACAGAAATCTAACGAAAATCTATAATTGTTATAATTTCAAATTTTGGAATACATATTTGTTTCAAATAAAAGAATGTGCCATATTTGTTAAAAATGTTAAAGTTCGAGCCATTTTCATTAATTTTTCCTAAAAAATAAAATAAAAATTAATTGGTTTTGCTAACCAAACAGGCCTAATATTGGTTCTATTTTTTAGAAGTGAGAAAAAAAAACCGATTTTTCGGTTAACCGGAAAACCGATCCGAAATCGAACCAGTTTTTTCGGTTAACCGAACTGATTTTTACGATTTCGGTTTTTATTTTTTGAAAAACCGGTTTTCGGTTTCGGTTTCGGTCCAAGAGGTAAAAAGTCCACCGGTTTCTGTTAACCGACTGGTTAGATATAATTTATTAATTTTTAATAATATATTAAATAATGATTTATAAATTATAATTTTTTTTAAGAAATTACAAAAAATTATAAAAAATTACAGAAAATTATAAAAAAATATAAAACATTATAAAAAATTATAAAAATTATATAAAAAATAAAATAATAAAAATAAAAATATTAGTTTTTGTAGAACATCATCTTCGTTTAAGTGGTTTGACTTTTTTTTTCTCAATGAGAATTCGGTATTTATTTGAATTTTTCTCTATAATTTGCATAATATTATTATGTTTGTAGGTTAAAATTTTTTATTGGTTAACCGAAAATTATCGGTTAACCGAACCGAAAAAACCGAAACCAAAATAGCGGTTAACCGAAGTTAATGGACCGGTTTACGATTAATAGTTTTGAAAAATCGAAGTTAATGGACCAGTTTTTTTTTGCTAATGGACCGGTTAACCGGTCCATGCTCACCCCTACTATTTTTTGCTTGTCACTAAGTTTGTTTCTGAAGGTCTTGTCATAAATAAATCAATAATTAAATATTGATAGAATTTTCATCATTATTAGTTACCAAAATATTTTCTGAACCATAAATAAAGTCTTTCCTTTCTTGTCTGATTCATGGGAAAAAATTGCTATGAAGCCCGACTCCATAAAAAATCTTATGGAACCGAGCTCCACAAGTGAAACACAGATCTCAAAGCAACTTAAAAATTGCTTTGAGATTTGTGTTTCACTTATGGAGCTCGGCTCCATAGAAATTTTATATGGAGCCGGGCTCCATACAAGTTGTCTTCGGTTCATGGTCTGGGTTCCCTTAGCCCATTGCAGTAATTCTTTATTTAGTTTGTCTTGTTCATGAATGTCTTTCTCTATTTGCAGAGAAGCAAATTCATTAGAAGTTGGAGAACAACTTATAATCTCCAACAAACACTGGACATTCATGTCAGTAGTTTTTATTGATCTCTTGTCACTGCATGACTAGACTCTTCTAATGTTAAATAATGACAAATTTTAGTAGCAATTATTAGTCAAAACTTAAATGATGGTTATTAATGACAAATCAATTTAAAAATTTAAATTATTACCCTTGGAGAAGCCTAAGTTAGTGAACCATAAATAAAGCCTTTCCTTTCTCATCTGGTTCATGGACTGGGTTCTCTTAGCCCATTGCAGTAATTCTTTATTCAGTTTGTCATGTTCATGAATGTCTTTCTCTATTTGCAGAGAAGCAAATTCATTAAAAGCTGAAGAACAACCTATAATCTCCAACAAACACTGGACATTCATGTCAGTAGTGTTTATTGATCTCTTGTCACTACATGACTAGGCTCTTCTAATGTTTGGCTTTCTTCACCCTTGACAACAGTGCAGAGTTTGGTGCTCCCCTTGGGCTTTTTCTCATTAGTTTTCTTCATTTAGTTATTTATGCAAACACCTTGTCCTTGGTCTGATTTTGGATAGACTTCTTTCCATACCCAAAATCAAGGTAGAAAGCTCTGAAATACTCCATCTATGTTCTTATCACGAATCAGAGATGTTGTAATATATTCTTTCGCATGACTTCTCATACCAAATCAGCCCATTGAAATGAAAATAGGGATCAGATATGTGGTCAATATCACTGTCTCCCTGCTACTCGCCCCGCAAAAGATATATGATACCCATACCCGTTTAATTCTCCGCGGGTATCAAAAATGAGTATTCACCACGGGAAACAGATCCTTGCATATATTTGCGAATATTCATGAAACTTTAAAAAATATAAATTAAAATATTTTTATTGAGATTCAAACTCATCGTAATAAAAAAAATGTCAAGAACAATATAAGTTCTAAGATTAAAAAAAAGAATTCAACATATTAAATTGTAAAATTCAACAGAAAGTGCACAAACACATAAAACATATTCAAAGCCCAATAAATTTTTCATGTCAAGATTTATCAACTCACATAAGTATTTTCATCATGCATAAATATATAATATATTAGTTTATCATAAGAAATATTATTATTAACAATAAAAAGTTATTATTATCGTATATAAGAGACATATATACAAGGTATATTTATAATTACACATATTTGCGAGAGGCAAGGATTCACGAATACGAGTACTATGATATTCGTACTCGTCTCATATATTAAACATGTAGAAAAAATTACCCTCACGACATCTCCATCAATAGAATATTAACTTCATATCTATCGTAAATGGGTAAGTATCAATGATACTCGTTTACACGAATATTATTGCCATTGTATAAAATTGGATGTTCTCATAAGGAAGCCATAACTCGCTAACCCGAACCCGATACCCGGTTACCCACTCGACCAAAAGTCCAAAACGCCTACCTTCAAACTGTTCTCCCATCCCTAAACCCCCCCCCCTCCCCCCAGCTGGCCAACGCACGGGCGATACCAGCGGCGTCTTTTTGTGCTTTCTTCTCCGTTCAGTGTTGGACGTTTGCTCCGGTGGTTCAGCGGCTTCCGGCTGTCTTGATCCTCGTCCCCTTTCCCTGTAATTTTTTCTGAACTCTAGTCCTCTTGTACGATTTTTTGGTTTCTGTTTCCAATCTTTCGAGATGAACTATAAAAAAAGACATTTTTTTTTCATTGATTTATACGAATACTCCAGATGTTTCGGTTAAAATAGGAAAAAAAACTTTGCATTATACTGAGTTTGCCTATCTCTTCTATTTCCAGAAATAATAATCTTGCTCCACATCCTTCCTTGCCTCATTGCGACCTGCTAATCCTGTTTTCTTCTCCCTTAAGTGCAGGACATTTTTTCCAAAGGTTTCCGCCAACCCTGTCTTCTTGTCTGTCTTTTCTGCGTTTTTTTTGAGGAAAAGTTGGGGGGGGGGGGAGAGTGGGAGGGGGAGTAAAGAAACTACATGACTTGCGGTTGAAAAACAAAGGACCTTGACCAAAAACCTGACATCTAATTAAAAAAGGGAAATGCATTATCTGCAACAGAGTTGTAACTTCCTAGCATTATTTGTGCAGAAATTTAAATCTCAAGTCATGATCTTTTGGTTCATAAACTGTAACTTCTCAACATTGTGGATTCTCTTTGATCCCTCTAAATTTTTTATGTTATTATGTTCTCTTTAATCAAAATGATATGTCATGATCTTTTATGTTTTTCAGAATTTATAAAAAAAACTACATTAATGACATCATGTTGATTAATACCTAGACTAGTCCAAGCCGGTGGTCAATTGAGGCATTGCATGATGTTGTGATGGTGCGTTGAGGTGGCTCGTTGCTGGAAGAGTGGAACGAATCTCGTTGTTCTCACCATAGTGTATTGACAGGTATCTAGTGAAAGGGGTACTTGAACTGAAGACTTTTGTTAACAACAACAAAGGCCCTTATCTTCTTAGCTGACACCTTCATTTGTTGTCTTCACTGCCTTGTCTCACCGCAAACCAAAAGAACCCACTGGCACCAGTTAACTTCTTCTAGTATTTGAACCATGGTTTTTACTTCCATCTCCCTTTGATCCATTTTTAAGCTTCTTTCCATCTTGTTCTTCATCTATCTTATCAGCAATCTTAATTTCCTTTCCCTCTTCACTACTCAATCATAAGCCTTGTTTGTTGTTTCTTGGAGCCTTAGAACCTGCTGGATGGTCACGTTGATGATAAATATCTGATATTTCAAAGTATTTTTTTTTAAAATTTTTTATTTGTGTCATGTTTTCATGTTTTGGGGATGTTGTATTCTCAGTGTGGATTTCTTTACTAATATGATAGCATTATGTTCTTTTTAGGTCTTTAGATAAAGATCAGAAGAACAACATTGGCGAATAGGTTTGAACTTGCAAATGGTGAGTTGAGTGTTAGCATCTTCTGTTCCTGCATCTTCTTCTAATTCTTTGGATCCTTCATAAATTTTCTTTTCTTTTGTTTAACTTTAATGACTTAAGTGTGTTGCTTTTGGTTTTTTGAAGTCGTCTGATATTAGGAAATGGTTCATGAAGCAACATGATAAGGGGAGTGGGACTACACCAAAGCCTGCTACAGCTGTTTCTGAGAAGCCTTCTCCACCAATCTCAGAGAAGCTGGTAAGCAAAATATCCATTTGTCATTTTTTTGTTCCTAATTTCATTCCTACCCTACGACAAGGGTTAACTTGGTATCCATCTTTATCTATTTGTTTTTAACTGTGCATACATGTATGAGCAATGTCACTCAAATTGCTACTTTGTCCTCAATCTAACACATGCATTTTCACTAAAAGGAAGCAAAGAGTCCAATCCAATCTCTATGTTGTTTTTAATTGCCACAAGATACTAATAAGGCGCAGCCATTGCTTACTGGTCCTTTTATGTCAAGGAAAACAATCTGAATGTAAAGAATGGTCAATGGTGTTGCAAATGCCACAAGAATTTGATGTAATTCACGTATTTAACACATAATTCCAACTATATGTTATAGTTGACATCTTTTACCATTGTAGTGATAGCAAGGAAGATCTATTTCAATGTGTTATTATTTTAACTTCACATATGCAATGCAATTGGAAATTTTCTTGAAAGAACAGGCTCAACCTTCTCAAGAGAATTCTGGGAGAAGAAAAACAAGCAAATATTTCACAACATCGGCAGCTAAGGACGAGATCTCACAAGAAATGGTAACAGAAGAAAATATAGCAACAAAAACACCGTCGAAAAGGAAGATCCAAAAATCTAAATTATCTAATGAGGAAATTCATGATGATATTAAGCCCACGTTGAAGAAGAAGATTCATAAGGTTGATGATGATGAGGAAGACTATGTGCCAACTAGTAAAGAGAAAAAGTCAGCTGATGTCAAGCCTACCAAGAAATTAAAGAGTAACTCAAGCGTTGAGATTACTGGACGTTCTGATGAAGTTGATGATAACCGTGAAGGTGATATTGATGAAAAGGATACTGGAACACCTGCTAAAACTGGTGGGAGAGGCAAAGGTGGAAGAGGATCTGGAGCTGTGGCAGGAGGAAGAGGGAGAGGAGGTGGCAGAGGTGGGTATATGAACTTTGGAGAGAGGAAAGATCCTCCACACAAAGGAGAAAAGGTGCTTGGTATTAATTACATAGTTATACTTCACTATGGCCTAACTAGCTAGTCCACATGATTTACTTTTGTTTTTTCCTGTTGATTAGGAAGTTCCAGAAGGTGCTCCAGAATGTTTGGCTGGTCTGACATTCGTCATAAGTGGCACTCTAGACAGGTATTTATTATGTAAAATAAAAGTTCTCCTAATTTTCTGTATGTTATATCATAATTATTTTGGACAGTTTCTATGAGAATTGATGGGTGCTTACTAGTTGCTCCACAGTATGCTAATTAATTATTTTGTAACTATTATGATACTGAAACAATGCATGTAATTTGTAGTTTGGAACGGGAGGAAGCAGAAGATCTCATTAAACGCCATGGTGGCAGGGTTACTAGTGCTGTCAGCAAAAAAACGGTATTTAAGACTTCACAATTTTTCTATTTGGAGCTTTCATATCTGATATCATAATGAGCTAGTTTTGTAGAGTTTCCTTTTAGCTGATGAGGATGTTGGTGGGAAAAAATCTTCAAAAGCCAAGGAGCTAGGGTTTGTCCTACTTTTGCTTTTATTTCTATATATTCTTGGTCACCACTCATGGAAGTTTTTGCTCTAACCAAATTTGTCTTCTTGCCTTCTTGGTAGTATTCCCTTCCTCACAGAAGATGGATTGTTTGATATGATCCGGAAGTCAAAGCCTGGTAAAGCACCAATTCAAGAAGAGGAAAAGAAGAAAACCTTGGAAAGGATGGGCAAACCAAAGATAGAGAGTAGCCCTCACAAAGTTGAAGTAAAAAGTACTTTCACCTACCTTTTTTTTTTCTTTTTTTTTGAATTGGCGAGATATCATATATGTTTAAAATGTTATTTTCAGTATTGATTATTGAGACACTTCTCGCATCTGATATTTGCTGCAAGCGTATTTCTTGCAACTTAATCATAAGCCATACAGCTCTAACTAGGAGCATATTGAACAGATACTTGATAAATAGATGCACACTCTAATTTCTCCTGACTACCTACCGCCCATAAACTTTATGTAAGAATATGTCACACCATGATTGAAAAAAACTTCAAGCTAGTTGGGGTACTCATTTTCTGGTTTAAAAGTTCACTTTGAAGAAGTTCCAAATAAAGCTTTGGTTCTACTCATTTTTCTTAATTACAAACTGAATTGAAAACCAAAGTGTCATAATTTAATTAGTTTGTATTATTTTGCTATTATGTATGTATATATATATATATATTACATTTTCTTTAAAATGGTAAGTGGTAACAATCAATGGAAAGTTATCATTTATTTTAATTCTGTTTGACCTAAAAAATTGAAGAATTTGGTCCAGTACCCAGAGAAATTTGATTTATAATTTTTTTTTTCTGATTTATAAAAAAAAGAAAAAAGTTAGGTTCAAAGTGCTATTTGGTTACCCCTATGAGCTAGTAGTTGCTACTGCTTCTAGTATCTTTTAACAACTTTAAGTCTTTAACTATATCTAATGCAGCAGTAAGTTATAATGTTATATTATCATTGGACTAGCAGTATTAATGAGAGCAGCATGCTATAAATTAATCTGCAAGAACAAAGTTCTGAATGTGAGCAGCTAAGGACTCGATTGGTTTCTAACTGATTATAATTATAGGAGACATTTGTTTTCCATTGTCTATCATCATGTCATTGGAATACAAACTCTGGAATTGCCAATATCTGACTTGGATAAATGGTAGCTCAGGAGCAGTCTGAAGTTTGACTTAGGTCCGACTCTTTCATGAGCAACTTGGGCTAGTACTCCGATCCTGGCTTAAGCCATTTCATCCCTTTATTTAGTGTCCAAATCAGTGTTGTCACCAGGCACTCGGGCGCTCGCCTTGGCTCCCACGCAAGGTGAGGCGAGGCGAGGCCCGAGTGCCTCTTAACACCTTGAGGCGGGCACCTAATGAGTCACCGCTTAATTTGGGCACCTCATGTTCCCATGCAACACCTAGTATAAACAAAAACAAACTTTTCAACTGGATTTAAACTTTGGCCTTTTGGTGGACCAATAGAGATCCCACCATTAGACTAATGTTATTTTTTGTTAATTCTAATCATTTACTTATTTTAAATACTTTGGCCTTTTAAATACTTCTTAAAAAAGGACCGGTCTCAGTTTTTTCCACCTTACCATTTCACAAACCTTCGATTTTTTTTTATAAAACTAGTTATAATTTTTAAAAATAAAAAACTTTCAAATTGAATTTTATATTCAACATACCATTATATATAAATAAATAGTCTATCGAAAAATTTTTATGATATTTTTCATATTTTCTAACGTAATTTTAATTTGAAATTATATAAATTTAAATTTAAAACCAATTTTTATAATTTTAGAAAAATGGTTATTTTAAACTTCAATTGTAAATTAATTTTTAATTTAAATTTTAAATTAAAATTTTGCTATAATTTAATATTCTTAATAATTTAAATTTAAATTTTAAAATTAAATATTTGTATACCTATATTTTCAGAAATAAATTACCATATTATTAACATATTATAAAAGATATATTAGCATACTATTAGCATATTATTACCATATTATTAGAAATAAGTTACCTAGATTTTAATAAAAAAGTCAAAATTATTAAAATGACATATTAAGGAAAAATAGAATAAACCAACCCTACCAATATATATATATATACTATTATTCTATTTAACTTAAAAAATGTAACTTCAATATTTAAATAAATAATCAAGTGAATTATTAAATAGTGAGATCAAAAAAATTAAGAAAAAAGTAAATAGTCAAATAGAAATCAATGTGTATAATAAATAAATAAAAATTGCTTAATGATATTAATGAATGCAGTAATTAAAAATTATAATTTGAACAGATTATCGAATAAATAATTGATTATAATTATTTAAATATATAGATATTTGTGTTTGTAATTATTCATAAAAAATGTTAAAATTATTAAAATTACATGTTAAGGAAGAATAGAATTAAACAAATCCTATCAACATATATACCATTATTTTATTTAACTTGAAATATGTAACTTTTGACGTGATTATTATACATAGATGTAATTTATTTATTTTTTGGTTTTAAACTATATAAATTTCTTTGGTTTATAAGGAAGAGAAATATAGTTAAAGTTTAATATGTAATTTAATGACACATATTAATAAAATGTAATTAATTGTGAACCTTAGAAAAATTTGGACGGACTTGAAAACATGGTGATTAGATTAACAATTTAAGAGGGGTAAAATAAGAAATAAAATTAAAAAAACAAACGAATAAGTAATATGGAAAAATTTGGATGGGAAAAATTTGAGATTAGGAATTTAAGAGAGGGTAAAGATAAGAAATAAAATTAAAAATGTAAGTATATATGTGAAACATCAAATATGAGAAAAATTTAGGCGGGAAAAAATTTAAAAAGGCAAGGGTATAAGTGGATGATCAAAGAGAAAAATTTGGGTGGAGAAAATTTAGGCGGGCTTGACATTTTGCTTCCTTTTATATATATATATAGATATCCAATGTTAGCCCTCATTTTTTTCCTCACATCTCACCTTCCTCAATTTACTTCGACGTCAGTGTATCAAATTATTGATGACAATCAATCTAGCGAATAAGACTATTATAATTTCTCCTTACTTCTTTATAGTTTGTCTTCACCGTTTTTTTATTTCTCTTAAAGTTCTAATATCCGGACCATGTTATCAACATGCTTTGTTCTGAAATAACCGCTGAACATTCTATACCTCTAGTGTTTAGCAATAACTTCTAAACATAGTGATATCATGTGTTGCTCTAGCTCCCTGGGCAATAAGAAACCTTGGCGCCTATTAATATGTTTAATATGTTATCAATATTAATAAGTCTAGAGCAACACATGATATCAATATGTTTAGAAGTTATTTTAGAACCAAAACATGTTGATAACATGGTCTGGATATTAAGATTTTAAGAGAAATAAAAAACGGTGAAGACAAACTATAAAGGAGTAAGGAGAAATTAGGATAGTCTTATTCCCTGAATTTATTGCTATCAATAATTTGATACACCGATGCCAAAGTAAAGTGTGGAATAAGGTAGGATGTGAGGGAAAAAATAAGGGCTAACGTTGGGTATCTATATATATAAAAGGAAGCAATATGTCAATCCCGCCTAAATTTTCTCCACCCAATTTTTTCTCTTTGATCTTCCACTTATACCCTTGCCTTTTTAAATTTTTCCTATATTTGATCATTCACATATACCCTTACATTTTTAATTTTATTTCTTATTTTTACACTCTCTTAAATCCCTAATCTCAAAATTTTCCCACCCAAATTTTCCCATATTTGAGCTTCCACTTAATCGTTTGCCTTTTTAATTTTATTTCTTATTTTTACCCCTCTTAAATTCTTAATCTAATCAACATGTTTTCAAGTCGGTCCAAATTTTTCTAAGCAAATATTTTCGAGGATTCACAATTAATTCCATTTTATTAATGTGTCGTTAAATTATATATTAAACTTTAACTACATTTCCTTTACTTATAAACCAAAGAAATTTATGTAGTTTAAAAATAATAATAAGTAATTACATCTATGTATACTAATCACATCAGAAGTTAATTTGAAAAATAGTATATATGTTAATTTGAATAATAGTATATATGTTGATAATATTAGTTTAATTCTATTTTTCCTTAATATGTAATTTTAATTTTGATCAATAATTACAAACATAAATATCTATATGTTCAAATAATTATAATCAATTATTTATTCCATAATTTATTCAAATTATAATTTGTAATTATTGCATTCATTAATATCATTAAGCAATTTTTATTTTACTTTTTTCTTAATCTTTTTGATCTCACTATTTAATTTATTTACCTTAATTAATTATTTTATTATTTATTTAAATATTGAAGTTACATTTTTTAAGTTAAATAGAATAATGGTATACATATATGTTGGTAGGGTTGGTTTTATTCTATTTTTTCTTAATATGTCATTTTAATAATTTTGACTTTTTTTATTTATCAAAATCTAAGTAACTTATTTCTAATAATATGGTTATAATATGCTAATAATATGGTAATTTATTTATGAAAATATAGGCATACAAATATTTAATTTTAAAAATTTAATTTAAATTATTAAAAATTTAAATTATAGTTAAAATTTAATTTACAATTGAAGTTTAAAATAACTATTTTCTAAAATTATAAAAATTAGTTTTAAATTTGTATAATTTCAAATTAAAATTATGTTACAAAATGCGAAAAATATCATAGACTATTCTATTTCTTTATAATGATATATTAAAATACAAAATTTAATTTCAATCTTTTTTATTTTTAAAACCACATGTTAACTGTGCAAAGCACGAGTACTACAACCAGTTTTGTAAAAAAAATCGAAGGTTTGTGAAAGGGTACGGTGGAAAAAACTGAGATCGGTCCAAGCTTTTTTTTTAAAGAAGTATTTAAAAGAGAATGCTATTATATATCATGGTTAGAATTAACAAAAAAAAACCTTAGCCTAGCGGTGGGACCTCTATTAGTCCACCAAAAGGCCAAAGTTCAAATCCAGTTGAAAAGTTTATTTTTGTTTATACTAGGCGCTGCCTGGGAACAATAAGGCGCCTAAATTCAGCGGTGCCTCATTGAAGGTGCCCGCCTCAAGGTGTTAAGAGACGCTCGGGCCTCGCCCCGCCTTGCTTGGGAGCCTAGGCGAGCGCCCGAGCGCCTGATGACAACATTGAGGTGCAGTACAAAGATATGAAGTGGATAATGTGTATGAAATGTTGCTGTGGAAACTAGCATATGAGAGGAAGCTGAACAGACAGCTAATATTTATATTAGAAAAAGTAATATACTCTTCTATCCCATTTACTGTGCACATCATAGTTAACCCATGGAAGCTGAAAAGGCAGCACCTTTTCAACTTCCAACATCACACTCTCTCCTCTTGCATCGATGAAAAGCTGAAATGAAACCCTTCTCAAAATTTAAACTTGATGGACCAAATTTCAGTGGAAATTAAAACAAGTCAAGTCTGGTACATATTCTGTTATTTTGCCACATTTCTCTGATTTTGACTAAATTTGACTGAGTTTCTTGGTTTTTAGACTACTATAGTTTTTACAGTGGCTCAGACTAGATTTCACACTGATTCCCCATCAAACCAGCTGAAATGCTTGGTTCATTCCAGGATGCAAAATATTGGTGTCCGTTGATCTGGCTGACTGCATTGGTTCATTGAAGAAACACAACCTGTGAGTTCTACATAGAATGCAGGAGGCTTTGATCCTTTCTAATTGTTTGTTTGAAAAAAATAATTTTTATTCAAAATTTCTATCCACATAGGTAAACATGTGATGTTGATTAGATTTAAGGGGGTCATAATGTGGCATTGCAGTTTTAAAATAGAAGGATTATGCATGTGTTGTTTTCCTTGGTGCATGGGTGGCATGCTGTTTACTCTATTTGTTATTATGTTTGATCAAAAAGCTGTATCGTCTGCTAGTTTTCACAATTATATGCAAATGCCTCAGTTTCATGGTATTTTGTGCATTTTTTAACTCATAAAATGTCTAACATGTGGACATTTTCATTCCAACAATATATGTGCTTTTTAAGTAGATCCACGTTGTCCACGTGATTAGTTTATATTTATTTCCTTAATATGATATCTGGATGGTCCTCATCACCTCTCAGAAGATCATGCTGGCTCAACGGGAAGAAAAGATGCTGTGAAAAGTGCTAGGCCAGGCATTTCCCCTGATAAACGAAAAAGTCAGTCTGGAGGTTTGAGTTTGTTGACATGGACTGAGAAATATCGTCCCAAGGTTCCAAGTGATATCATTGGCAATCAGTCAATTGTATGTTCATCCTTATTTTCATTTCTCTTTCTTAGTTTTATTTTTTTCAGAAAATTTGAACCTAGCTACTATGAACAGGTTAAACAACTTCATGATTGGTTAATGCATTGGGATGAACATTTCTTGCATTCTAGCTCGAAGGGTAAAGGAAAGAAGCAATCTGACAGTGGATCTAAAAAGGCTGTGCTGCTAAGTGGGTCGCCTGGAATTGGGAAAAGCACTTCGGCAAAGTTAGTCAGTCAGATGCTTGGTTTCCAGACTATGGAGGTACTTTCAAATTGCATTTCTTTTCTTCCTTCTTGTGCACATTCTATGCTTGTTAGAAAAGGGCACTTTGCTACAATTTAGCCTATCAATTTTGAGGAGATTCAATTTAGTTCCTTGATTCAAGGATTTGTTTCAATTTGTTCCAAATTTTCCCAATCCATTAGCATTGTCCAATGCAGGGCATAAACTATTACATTATTTTGCACATGACTACTAAGCCAAATGTGTCAAAGAAAAGCTCAAAGTTAATGTGGATTGAGTTCAAAAATGAAGTTTTTCAAGCTCAAAAACTCCATAAGTTTTAATTAAATTTGACCATGCTTATGATCAATTGACACAAAATCTGATTTCTTTTACATATTCGACTTCACATACTATTGATGTGCATATCAAGTGATAGTTTATATCCAAATTTTAGAAGATGCCAACAAAATGGGTGAATTTGGATCAAATTGAAACATATTTCTTACACTAAGCAGCTAAATTATAGTTTTTAAATTGAGGGACTAAACTGCAATAAGGAGCGAACTTCAGGACCAAACTGAAATTTGCTGCCCGTAAAGAAAAATATACCTTCAAGTAGAACTATATAATACAATCAGTTTTTCATCCACTTGTAATTTTGTTTTTTCATTGCCAGGTTAATGCAAGTGATACCCGTGGCAAGGCAGATTCCAATATTGGTAAAGGAATTGGTGGAAATACATCAAATACTATCAAAGAACTTGTTAGCAATGTAGCTCTTAATTCTAGCATGGACTGGTGAGGCTGACATGATCTGCTATGATCTTAAGACAAAATAGATCCAAATATTTTGTTTTGTTTGAGATTTTTGTTTGAAATAACAGGTCAAAGCATCCAAAATCTGTGTTAATTATGGATGAGGTTGATGGAATGTCTGCTGGAGATAGAGGCGGCGTAGCTGATCTTATTGCTAGCATTAAGATCTCCAAGATTCCAATAATTTGCATATGTAATGATCGCTACAGTCAAAAGCTCAAGAGCCTTGTCAACTACTGCTTGACACTCAATTTCAGGAAGCCTACTAAACAACAGGTTGAATGCATCTGAGATTTTCTTACATGACAAATCATTCTTTGTAAACCTCTGCCCCAGCTGGGATCCACCTATTATACTCAGTCATCTTCTACACTCTTAAAGATGAAAAACGAAGATAGAGAATTTGGCAATTGGTGGATGCCTCATGCAGGAACCTTGCACCCATTCTTGAACTAGTGATTGGCAACATAGCCTGCAACATAGGTCAACTTTGTTTTCAAAAGTGAAATTCTTAGAACTCATGCTAGTTTGGTGGCAAATTGTGGCTTTTGTGCTCCACATTTCTTGTATTTGGTGGGTTAGGATTATAGTTGGGTGGATTCTGATTTGTCACGTTCACGATGATAGAAGCCTGATATATTGATTAAGTAATTTTTCATTCTTACAAATTTAATTATGGATGTTTCTCTTTGATTTATTACCTTTGCATATTCTCACTGTGATTTTCACTGTGGTAGCACAATTCTGTTGCTGAATGTTTCAGAACAACCCATTCACAGCAAATGGCTTGAAACAACCCATTCACAGCAAATGACTTGAAACAACCTAAAACTTATAAAGAAAATGGTCCATTTGTTGTCCTATTTGCTGCAAATTGATCTGCAGTGTGAAAAACCATATTTGCGTTTGTGTATTAGTATACTCAAAGCACAAGTTTATTAAACAAGTCTGCATTTCACTATTAGTATGCTTTTAGTTGTCTATTAGAACTTGGAAGAGTTTGTACCTGATGTCATATTTTTGCAAGCAGATGGCTAAAAGGTTAAAGCAAATTGCAGATGCTGAAGGTCTTCAAGTTAATGAGGTAGCTTCAAAAGTTAGCAAAATTTTAATATTTTTTCTGTTAGGAGCTTACTTAAAAGTGGCCAAAGTTGAACTTGAATGTAGATAATGTGTTTGAACTTTTTTGCTTGCATTTTTACATTCCTGGCTTGCTATCTTAAAAATTACAATCATATTTAGATATATTATCTCTATTTGAATGGACGATACACTTGGTCGTTATTTCTATCCCTTTTTATGTTTGTCTTTCTGTCCTATGATAGGTTACACTAGAAGAACTTGCAGAAAGAGTAAATGGAGATATGCGTATGGCAATAAATCAATTGCAGTACATGAGCATCTCCCAATCAGTAATCAATTATAATGATATAAGACAACGCCTCCTTTCTAGTGCCAAAGACGAAGATATCTCGCCCTTTACAGCCGTTGACAAGTATATTTTATTTGCATACTTACTTTTTCTGCAAAATTTGTTTCCATGAAACCAACTGCAATTGGGTGAGATTGTTTATTCATTCTTCACAAGTTATATCTGTTCTGGTTTTCCTAGTTACACTTTCACCATGCTTGGTATGGAATTTAATTTTTCCATCCAATGGGATTTTATGAAATCCCATGTTTGGTACTTAATAATTTTCTTGTTCCATGGGATTTGTAATCCCAGTTGATGAAATTTGGAGTGGGATTACAAATCCAACCTAGGAGATAGGTTTTTTTCCCATGGGATTACAAGTTAAAATTACTTTTATGCCCTGAAAGGAGTGGGAATAGTTTTTTTTGCACTTTTATCTAAACAAACATTATATATCTAGTTAGGATTTAAAACCGCATTTAGGAATTTCCGAAACAATATAATCTTATATTCCATGATTTGCTAGAATATTTATGTTGTGAACTTTTGATATATGAACATGCAGAGTTCAATAGACAACATGACAACATCATTTTTTTGTTTCTGTGCAAAGTATTGCACTATTGCTTTTTTTCCCCTGTTGTTTGTTTTGTTCATAATTCAGTTGCACTTTTTCATATTTGAAAATAATAAAGTATGAAAAATGATATAATCAATGTTATTGCAAAAATAATGGTAATTAAATATTTAATTTTTCAGAATACTCTTAAACCATAAAATGAAATATTTTATATTTTGCTATGTAACATTGATAGGAGAGAGAGAGAGAGAGTTAACCATAATTTAGAAGTGTGGAGAAACACCCTTGAAAACAAAGGTTTAAGGCTAAGTAGAAGCAAGACGGGTTATATGCATTGTAATTTTGTCAAAGTAAGAGGGACGAAGGGGAAGTGAGTTTTGGTAGTGAAGTAGTGCCTAAGTGTAGCCATTTAAAATATTTTGGCTCCGTTTTTCAAAATGATGGGATGATAGATTAAGATGCAACTCATAGAATCAAAGCACGATGGTTGAAATGGAGAAGTGCCACAGATGTGCTATGTGACAAGAAGATAAAAAGATACCTAACAAAGTGAAAGGAAAGTTTTATAGAACAATGGTTAGACCAGCCATGCTATA
Organism: Canna indica; assembly: GCA_034359265.1. Taxonomy (NCBI): domain Eukaryota; kingdom Viridiplantae; phylum Streptophyta; class Magnoliopsida; order Zingiberales; family Cannaceae; genus Canna; species Canna indica. Next base: position 18,516,605 of record CP136897.1, read on the forward strand.
CTAGAGTGAGTGTTGGACAACTAAAGTTCAACATAACATATGCACAGGTTGAATGTAGCATAAATGCAGATATTAAGGTGGATGAGTGACTATACAAGAATGGACAAGATTAGAAATGAATATATCCAACACAAGGTACATGTATCACACATTGGAGACAAAATAAGAGAAGACCGTTTAAGATGGTTTGGACATGTGATAGTTTAGTAGTAGAAGGTAGGAAGAAGGGTAGAGATTAGGCCTAGGATCACGTGAAGAGATAGTGTCGAAGGATAAATATTTACTAAATATTGAAGGGGATCTAGCATTGGACAGAGGGATTTGGAGACAGAGAATTCATATAGCCGACCCATCTTGTATGGGGATTAAGGCTTAGTTGTTGTTGTATTTAACATTGATAGATTGTCATGGATCACAGTCATATAATTTCCAATATATTAAAATATTGGACATAATTTTATATTACTAATTAATCTTCACATTGATAAGTTCATTCTGTTGGATACCAAACATGATTTTTACAAAATATGGGAACAATGTACATGGGATTTCCATTCCGATGCCAAATGAGTGCTTTAAGTTGGTTCTTTGGATTGTGGAAGAAGCCAAATATTTTCTTTGCACTTCTGAGGGTGATCTTGGTAAAGCTATGTCCAATTTTATATAAATTGTATTTTTCCAATCAGTTTCTTACTGCTTAGAATTAAATTCATTTTGTTTATAAGTTGGGGCTTATATCTTTTTGGCCTTTTCTAAATCTTGCTTGGCCGGAGCCTCACCCTGCATTAATCTTTTCATCTTTTCAAAAAAAAATCTTTTAATCAAGTTTTACTGCTTGCATTTCTTTCACGGGCTTGATCTTGGAGCAGAGATTGGATAAAAGTTACATATACCTGGTTACAGTTATTCTTAGCATGGTTTACAATCTTGTACTGGTACCAACTGAGACCGGTATCGGTACCGTACCAAAACTAGTTACAGGCCAATCTTGAGATTTAGATTTAGATTTAGATTTATATTGATTTTATTTAAATGTAATATCTAAAACATGGTTTTAAGCTCCAAAAACACAATCTACTAAAATCTCAAAACCGGTGCAGACAGGCCAATCCTGGGCCGGCCCGGTATCATCAGTCACCATGATTCTTAGAGAAGTTTAAGGATACTATTTGATATGTTTTGAGGATATTTGGCACTCAAACATTTATGATTAAGGTAGGTGCTTCTTTGTTCTGCTGAAATTATTCATAACATTGCTTCTTATGTGTTAGTTAAGTTCAACAGAGAATGTTTTCTTGGTCAAACCTCAGTATGAACGGTAAACAAGTTTGATTAAAAATAGAGTTGGGGAGTCTAGTAAAATGACATTTTAAGGTCACACCACCACAGGTGTTCAAATGGAGTAGAATGTGACATCCAAGACAAAATGTTTCCTCAGATTATACTAATAAATGAGGAGAAATATTGTCATTTTCTTTAATTATGGTTCGGATGTAGGGTTAAACGGATACAACAAGGCTCTTACTGACTGCCAGAATAGTTGCAAGAATTCTGAATCAGGATATCAGTTGAAAACCTGCATATCCACATGAAGCCTATGGTAAGTTTATTCAAGTGTCCAAATAGCGCTTCTTATGAAAATATTATACTGCAGCCCATTCACTTGCAAGCTATGCAGTAATCAACCACAAGAATCTCATCAGTTCAGTATCCCCTTCCCAGTGCAATCCTCTCAAGTCTCTGAAAGAGCACCTTCCAACAACATATCTCAAAAAGATCACATTAGGACTGCAGATTTTGCATCTTCCTCATTCATTAGCAATTCTATGTCAAATGTTTGTTCAGGGTTTAATTTTTCTTGATTTCCACTTCCACTATGTGCACTCTACAGTGTTTTTTTACTCTATAACCTCCCTTTCGATCAATAATTAATCTTACCACATTAAGGATCTTCATAGGATTGATGTTATTGATGGGTTAAACAGTGATAGGTGTTATGGCCCTTTGTGTAGGAATGTGTTTACAGGCAGTTAGGCTCGTAAGGAGGAAGAGGATTGTTGTTAACTGTAGAGGGGGCTGAGATCTCCTGCTCCATCCAGAGAGTCTTCCCTTTGGTGGCTGTGAATAGAGTACAAAGAAAGTAGAAGGTAAAAATTGCTAGTGGGATGGAGAGGAGTAGAGAAAGAGTATGACGATGAGAAGAAGAGAGTGGAGAAATTGTAAATGAGATGTAAAATCTATTCATTCTATTAATGTGTTACCTTATTATAGGCTTGATTGTTTACACCAGAATACATCTCAGTTTTTACACTTGATGGAGACTTAAGGATAATAAAGGACACCATTACAAGATTCATTCAATGCTCTTTATTGACATTTGACACCTTTACTCTCCTTTTTCTATCCTTAACTACTCATTCAAAATGCCAAATTAAGACCCTTAAACACTCATTGGTAGAAAATTAAGACTCATTCATATCAATAGGTTCCTGTTGGGTTATTAGTATCCAATAGCCTATATTCTTGCATGTTTGGCATCTGGATAGTCAAAGCTAAACTCTTGAATTTTCTTTACCAGCAAATTAAACTCGTTAAAAAATAAGAATACATTGGGTACTTCAAAATGGATTTGCTTATGACTAGAACTTGGTCGGTGATGAAGGTTGATAATTCCAAAATAGTTGTATCTTGAAAATGCATTTGCTTGTTACTTTGGCTTTGGAGGGATGACTGTACTTGAAATCAGATTCCACTTATTTGTGTGATTGACTGAAGTTGTTTTCATTTTGTTGGCATGATTTGGACCCGCATCTGGCTCAAACTGATTTAGATGGTTTGGCGTAGGCTGAATTTATATATATTAAAATAAGTAACTCAATTATATTTATTATGGTGTTAACATCCTGATTTGGACTAGCTGCAAGCATCCTGAGGCTTTGACTCTATATTGTTTGTCCAATGCACTTAACCTTTCTATTTTGTGTTATAGGCTATTTGGTTTCAATGGTGGGAGGTTGCGTATGGATGAAAGAATTGATTTAAGCATGAGCGATCCTGATTTGGTTCCCCTTATTGTTCAGGTTTCTCATGAACTTTAACTTGACTAACATTTTGTCACTTTCGTATTTGTTATAAATCATGATTTCTTTTCATAGCTTCATTCTTTATTTCATATTTGCAATTGTCTGTGACATTTTATCTACCTGATATATAGCTCTTCTGAATTCGGGCATGATTTTCAGTTATGACGAGCCAATTGTATCTGTTGAAGTATAGTTTCCAACTATAAAAAATAATATAGAAATCATTCTCAATTCTCACTCCTTTCTACTCTTCCATGAAGCCTGGAGATGATTAACTAAAGGGTCATATCTTAGAGAAATAAGTCAATAACAGACACTTCATCAGCAATTAGCAAAAATTGATCATATGCTGCTTAGGTGGGCTCGTGGTTTACCTGGGATTGGGATATTGCGCCTGAACATGTAATAACATAGGTACCTATTTTCTTTGTATAGAAGCTACACGTAAACAGATAGGATCAGTCACAATCAAGGGTTCTGGCCAGTGGTACGCCCCGACCGGTATTACCTTCTTGAAGACATGGGGCAGTGAGGTCAGTGTATCACTATTATATTAGTGCTACCACAATGCTCACATGCCAAAATCAATCTCAATCCTCTATATTAATCCTTTTGGAAAAGTATTTTAAATTGCTAATTAAGAACATAGATAGACTACATGGAAACACTCGGTTCATATTACTACATCATGGTGGTGACTTGCATGTTATTTGCATGGAATGCTGTAATGTATTTCAAATTAATATTCCCAAAGGAAAAAAATCAGAAATTAAACAACCCCCCCAACTTTTTTTTTGCACAAACAATATAGTTTAGTTGTTAAGCCAGAATGACAGTGTTTTTGCACTACATTCATGACCTAGTTGCTCTGAATATCTAGTCAGTAGACTGGATTCAACTGTTTTTGGTGGTTTCAGTTATTTAATTACTACCTAGCAAGGTAACAGTGCATTTGTATGCAGTAGTTAACTGAGTATGGGGACAGTTGATCACTTGCCTTGAAGTTGCTTATGCTATTTGATTGTTTTTTATTTTTTATATTGTTTCTGTGTTGTCAAACTATCAGCTAAGTGTGATGGGAGAAGAATAATAGCAGTTTTATCTGTTAGGACTGTCAAAAAATCTGCTGACTGCCATGCTATAAGAAAAAAAAGTGGTAGGAGTTGGAGATTGCAAATGGAAAGGTAAATTAATTCTAGGAAACCAATAGTAGTTGATAGTAGTTGAGGCTGATGTGGGAATAGTGCTTGACAGTTATGGAATGTGGAATGGAGGATGATATAGGAATAGTGTGCTTGAGGTGGTTTCATATCAAAGAGCTTTATGATTGAAATTGCTTTTACATGTTTTCTGACCCTTGTAGTTGGTCCATAGGTTGCAACTTACTTTTTAAGAACTGATCCATGATATGCCATTTGGCTCCTAAATCTGTCCCTAGTACTTTTCGTTGTTATTACAAGTTTCAGGAGGAATAGATTATGACCTACGAATTCTAGAACTTTTTGCAGATAATGCACTTAAATAGTACAATAAGCTTGTATACTTTTCTGAACATAAGATGTTGCATAGTAGAGTTCTATTGATTTTCTTTTTCCATTAAATTTCAGGAAAATTATATCAATTATCGACCAACTTCTATTGGCAAGGATGAAAATGGTCTTAAAAGAATGAATTTCCTTGCAAGAGCTGCTGAGTCTATTGGGGATGGTGATATATTCAATGTTCAGATAAGAAGATATCGCCAGTGGCAGCTATCACAATCTAGTTCACTTGCATCTTGTATAATTCCGTATGTCAAAGAACCAGAACTAAAAATAGCTTTCATCTGTATTTTTTCTTAACTTTCTGCATAAACTTCTATGAAATTTCTTATGTTTGTCAACTTTGTTGTATTTAATTTTTCCAGGGCTGCTCTGATGCATGGGCAAAGAGAGGCCCTTGAACCGGTATTTTCTGTTCTATTTTCTTATGTGTTTGTACAGTTGAAAAATCTGGAAATGAAATTTTCTTAAAGAAATTCATTTTGTAATTTCTATATGTATCACTGTCATCTTTTGACTAGATTACTTTTAGGTGGTTTTTGCTGATGATGCAAACTCAATTTTTTGCCAGGAAAGTTTTTATTTAGATTCTTCTTCTTCACTAAAGTCACTTGGCTTGTTTATCATCTAACATTGGGCATCTTCACTAAAGTATCATGCTAGTGGTTCACTAGGAACATCTCAGTGTGTTTATCATCTGACATTGGGCATCTCTCCCAAAAATTAAGTCAACATTTATGAAGATAACTCAAATGAAAAGTCTATCTTTCTTGTAGTGTCTTCCATTCCTTGAGAAAGAATCTCTTTTGGGTTTCATTGGATTGAAAAATGACTTATGTCCCCGATTTCAGGTCATATCATGAGGTACTTGTTAGTCAGAAATTGAGGACCAGAAAAAAGCAAGTAAAATTCAGCTTGATAATTGGTGCTTACTGTGCTTCTTGCTTACACCAAAACGTAAATATCCAACTAAAGATCATGACAAAAAAGCTCCTCATATGTGGTTCTAAATCATCAAATTTAGGGTGCAACCTGACCCCGATTTCAGTCTTTTTATGAAAGCTTTTCTATCTGAAAGCAAAGTTACAACCTCTCCTTCAAGGATAGAATCGAGGGCATGCTGCTTCAGTTATAGGCTAAGCACTATAAACCAGTTTTTACTTTGGCAAAGTCTTGTGTATAGGGCTAATATTGTGGTCAGTTCATTATGATTGGGAGTACATTTTTTCTATTTCTCAACTTGTGCTTTTAAAATTCCATATTTGATTTGATTTTGTCTATTAATCTATTACTAAAAGTACTTGAAATTAGTACTTTTTGTACTTCTCTCAGAAAATATCACCGAATCTATCCATCTTTTTATAAATGGCACAAATATAGTGATATGACACCACCTCTCCACACCTATTATAGGAGGAAAAAACATCCCACTATTCCCTCAACCCCACATTCTTTTAATCCCCACATTTCATAACCGTCAAGCACTATTCTCACTATTCCCTCAACTCCACCTTCCCTCAATCCCACATTTCATAATCGTCAAACACTATTCCCACTATTCCCTCAACTCCACATTCCCTCAATCCCACATTCCATAACCGTCAAGCACTATTCCCACTATTCCCTCAACTACTATGAGTTACCTACAATTCAGCATTTTCTTTGCTATAAATATGTGTTTGTTTTAGTATTTGCATTGTCTTTGTTTTGCTATCTATTTGTATTTGGAGCATTGTCCACTCCCAAAGGACAACTTAGTTGAAGAACTTAGTGGTGAGATTCTTGCACTTTGTCTCTTCAATTGAATATTAGTTCATCTTTTCATTCCGATCTCTAATTCCTACCATATAGCCTCGGTGAACAAGGTAGAGGGTTGTGCAGAAATTTATTAGCATTAACATTTTAGTTTAATGATCTCTGTTGGGGCATAAAATTCTAAATTCTTGTCAGCAGTATAACTATGAATTATGAATATCACATTCTTTGCACTGGTTGCTATTCAGTTTAGGGTTATGTACATTATAGTATATACATCTTATACCACCCACATTTTATCCCAAAATTAATTTTAGAACAGGAGTGTTTATCAACTATAAATTTTTTAACTGGGACTGTAACACCAATTTAACAATTCAAGATTTGTTTCAAAACTAATAGTTAATAAATTTTTTTTTATAAGATTGTTTTTTGGATAGATTTGTTAAAATGTGGATAGTTTATGATGTATTATGTAAATGGCCCTTCAATTTATTCTGGATACAATTAATTTCCCCATTCTTCAGATGTTCCATTTTGTGACCAATAGGGGATTTGTCATGCTCACAAATTTCATTTGTAAAATTTTGACCTCTTTAAATTACTTCAACATTGTACTTGATGGTGCGGCCAACCACTGATGTTTTGACATTGATATTCAGTTTCAAGTATAAAATACTATATTTGAACTAAAAATAGTGAAAAAAAAAAACTAAAAATAGTGTACAACTCTTCTTCATGCTAATGCTCAGTTATATTCATCCTTTTTTGTTTTTGATTTTACCAGTATCTACTTCTGTAGGTCTATGTGAATGAAAGACTTCTATTTACATATCTACTTGGCTTGCAGGGAGAGCGTAACTTTAATAGGTTTGGTGGATGGCTAGGGAAGAACTCAACAATGGGAAAGAATTTGAGACTTTTGGAGGATGTTCATGTTCATTTTCTTGCATCCCAAGAAGCCAAGACGGATAGGTAGTCCGTGCTATTTTCTTAATCTAGTTTGTTTACTCTATATGCTTTGAGTAAATTGCTGTTGTTTTGAATTATTCCATCATCATTATTAGTTGTGCTATATATATATACATATGAATTCCTTTTTGTTAATACACATATGAGTCAATCATATTTTAATCTCTTGAAATTAAAGATGAAACTATATGCTAACTGCTAATCATCAATCTGTGTCTGTGGAATGACCCTAGTAAAGTAGTATTATACAAGTCCTATGATATCATGCACTACAAATGTTTTAGCAGTTGAGGTATCAATTTGCTTCATAGATATCCAGTGAAAGTGCCTTGTTAGTGATCGGTGATCCTCATTTTTGCTGTGTCATTTCAAGGTGAATAACTCATATGTGGCTATGAGAAACATTGTTGGATAAATCATTTGTTTTAGATGCAACACAAGCACAATGGACATAAACCATTTGCTTCTTTTCCTGCAAATGGTTTTGTTTATTATGTCCTTTTACTATCAGAGTCTAAAATGGCACGTCCGTTTGGTTTGGAGAAATTCTTTTTAATGTCCTCCAATCTGCAAGAGATTTGTCAAATTTGTAGGTATATTTTTGCTATGGAAATTAAGAGAAGTTTGGCATGTCTAGATTAGTGCAATAAAGAATGGTCCTAGCTCATGAGGTTCTGCCGATTACGGGTTTAAGACCTCAATTGATATGGTATTTTTCTTTCCCATCTCATGGGATTTAGATGGTATTTCTAAAAACCCGCATTAGGTTGCCACTATAAGAGGATTTGTAATCCCATATGATGGGATTTGAGGTGGGTTTATATATTCCACCTGAGAGATGGTCTTTCAATTATCCCATGACATTACAACTTAAATTTCCTATTATGCCATCAGCAAAAGTGGACACCAAAGTTTCATGCAGTTAATAAGGACTCATGGTTTAAAATCTCGGTACCGGTACGGCGGTATCATACCGTACCGACACACGGTACGGTCCGGTACGAAAATTGCATACGGCCAGCTTTTTTTTTTTTTTTTGGGGGGGGGGGGTAGATATAACTCCAATAATACATAATTGATGAATAAATGCTTAAAATCAATATTCAAATGTCAAATACATGAATACAATGTTTAAAAGCCATTTGGTATTGTATTAGAGTTTTTCACAGATAGAAGAGAATCATTACATTAGAATTAATAGCAGGACCGCCGAAGACTCTATGTAGCGCAACTAATACAATAGAGCCCACCGAAGACTCTACCTGCTATTAATTCTTACTACGTCTTTTAGACCTTTTGGGTTGTGGGCCTGTGTCGTCCTATATTAATTCTAATGTAATGATTCTCTTGTATCTGTGAAAAACCCTAATATAGTATTAAACAGTACCCAATGGGGGCTTTATATAGCCCCCAAAACAACCCAAACCTGGCCCAAACGACTCTATAGCCGTTTGGGGTTATTGTTCATCATACCGGGCGGTATGAACCCGAAACAAGTGGCCGACAGCCCGACAGGGCTGTCGGCCACCCGTTGCCAACGGCATTACCGCTTGATACCGCCCGGTATCGCCCATACCGGGCGGTACGAGCCATATACCGCCCATACCGGGCGGTATATGGCAAAATACCGCCCGGTATACACAATATACCCAATTTTTTCAAATACCGGGTACGTATACTGGAAACCCCAAAAACCGGTAAATACCAGGCTTACCGTACCGTACCGGGCGAAATTTTAAACCATGTATTATAGTAACAGTAACTGAACTTTCAGATTTGCCCCGACACTAGCTTTTGTTTTCATAAGAGTTTTATTTACATAAAGTTGTCATTTTTGTTTTTTCTAGCATCATTTAATCTATGCTGCATTAATTTCGTTCTCAATGTTTAAATTGGAAGGGAAACATTGCGGGTGGACTATTTTACTCTTCTTTTGAAGCAGCTTACATATCCTCTTCAAGTGATGCCTAAGGTCTGGGGTCTGGTTACCTTCTACATGCTCAATTTGAGATATTTTTTATAGGACGACTAGAAATTTGTTAATATTACTTCTTTTTAAACATTATCAGGAAAGTGCTGTTCAAAAGGTTGTGGAATTCATGGATGCTTATTCTTTAAGTCAAGAGGATTTCGACACAATAGTGGAGCTATCCAAGTTCAAGGTATGTTTATATCATGTTTAATCCAGAAATTGAAGCAACTTTTCTTGCTAGTTTCTAGTAGCTTAGTACTTAATGTATTATTGTTCAATGATGGTTTTTGTTTGTTTTTCCAAAAAAAGAATAATATTACAAAAAATATTCTAGTTCTGAAACGTTCTTGTGATCATTTTTATATTTCTGATGGTTGTCATACTCATACCATGTGGGAAGAAAGATTCTACATACACTAAGCAGCTGTTTTTCTCTTATAAATAAATTGACATTTAGTAGCCCAATTATTAACTTCTATTTTCCAAATACTCGTGTGATATTTTCTCAGGATTTTAAATTTTTTGAAGGTCAGTGGGAGGTGCCTGTGCTTCTATAGGGACCATTTTTGTGGTCTTGAATTTACTGTGCATGAAGACGGCTATTGTAATGATTTTGTCCATATTCTTTTCAACACTTCTGGAATTTTCATAGTTGTTCATTTGTTGTTCTGAGTCTAAATGAAGCAGTTTGCATCTCCACCAACCCCTTATACTGGTTTTGTATATGTCAGACCTCATCTAGTGTGTATATGTTACATAGCTAAAAGAATGTGACAACACTGAACTGAGCTTGTAGCTTATTTACTGGCTAATATTTGCTGGCCCTAAAAGTGATCTGGGATTTTCGTTCTGTCGATCATGATCGAGTGTTGAGAATAGAGATGTGCTAAATTATATATTTGATCTTTTCTGCACCTCTCCAAAAACCACAAACTTGATTCAAATTTTGTTTATAATAACTTAATAAATGGTTTGATTACAGGGACATCCTAATCCAATGGATAGCATTCAACCGGCAGTAAAATCCGCATTGACCAAGGCATATAAGCAAGGAAGTAGTTCTCGCATTGTGCGAGCAGCAGATTTGATTACTCTTCCGGGCATGAAAAAAGCTCCAAAGAAACGCATAGCAGCAATCTTAGAACCTGTGGATAACAATTTAGCTGAAGAAAATGGAGAAGCTTTAGCAGAAAATGAGGAGGGTTCTGATTCAGAAGATAATGGTAAGCATTTCTCCTTATTTGCTATTACTATTACTGTCTTTCGTAACTATTGGTTGGATGAAATACCCTTGGCGACTCTTTGGCCTTGTATTGGATGACGCTTTTGTGGTCAAATTGATTTAGAATTTCAGTACAAAATGCAACTTTGTGCGAGTTCCAACTTCCAATATTATATGCCACCTCAACATCAGTGTTCTTTCCTGGGAGTACGTACAAAATGCAACTTTAGCTTAGTCTGTTTTGTCCTTGTTTCAGATGATCTTGGAATCAGTACTGACGCCGAACGGAGACCACAGCTTGATCTTCTGAACAATAAACCAAAAGGTTCACTGGGATATTCATTTGCTAAATTCTGACTGTATATTCTCATTTCATCCAGCTAGCTCAACTTGTGATTTATATGAATTTCTTATGTGATCAGGAATTCAAGTGCAATTAGATTTGAAGAGCAATGGGAAGTCGAATGCGAAGAAGACCCCTGCTAGCAAATCAAAAGGAAGCTCACAGGCTGCTGAAAAAGGCTCTGCCGGTAGAAAGAGGAAAAGATGACTTTGCTTATATTTCTAACCAAATGATGTTTATATTAACTTCATGTTTTGGATGTATAGCAGTTTCAGTACCCACTCAACACATTTGTTTCTTTAGCTTCGAAACTTCTATGTTTTTTTCTACATTTTTGTCTGAATTAATTCCCATCGATTTTTCAAGTCATTTCCTGGATATGGCAAATCATTTCATGGACTTACAAGCAAGCCTTATAAGTAGGGCTGTCCACTGTTCGGGTCACACTGAACTGAACTGAACAACCGAACCGGGATTTTCGGTCCGGCTCGGTTTAGACCTTGGCAGGTTCGGTTTTGGTTCAAAAATCGAACCGAAACCGAATAAGAATAATCGGTTCGGTTCCCAAACTTTGGGAACCAAATAGAACAGAAAAAAAAAGAAAAAGTATTTGGTTATTTTTTGATGTTGGTGTGCACTGTGTGTTTCAAGTGGATTGGTTCGGTTTAGATGTGTGTTTTGTTTAAACGGACTAAAATAGGTTTTTTGGTTTGTTTGGTTACAAAATCGAACCGATCCGAAAATAGTTGGTTCGGTCTGGCTCAGTTCATCCCATATTTGGTTTGGTTTTTGGTTTAGTTTTTCATCCCAAAAAAAATTTAGTTTGGTCAGTTTACGTCGGTTCAGTTTGGTTTAAACCAAATGGACACTCCTACTTGTAAGTGCGAGTTGTTTAAGAGATGATCTTAAACAGGCTCTTTTATCCAATTAGCATAATTTTGTAATTTGCAAGTATATGAACGGTGATTTTTCTATAAAAGATTTAGTGAGAGTTTGACCAACTGAGATTGCAAGCTAATTGTAGTGATATTAGAAGGTTCACAAGAAAACCTAGAGCTAGTTTCTTGGAATAAGCATTCCGGTTTTCTTGTGCCGACTTCACAAACAAAATCCATATTTTTGCAAGACTTTTTATATTGGTTATATTTCCAGTAAAAATGATTTTTTTTTCAAAAATAAGCCAAAAAATCATTCTCCATAGAAAATAAATCCAATTAGGATATTAAATAAGATTGCAATAATTAAATCAACACTCTGATATTCACTTTTGATTTAATTATCATAAGATTTAATTATAAATATAAATTAATAAGAATACTTTGCAAAGTATTCATATTAATTTGGCGCTTATAACTTTATCTCTCCAACTTTAACTAGTTCTAACTATTCTTAAATATGGTAATTAACTTTATAATAAAATATATTAAAATAGTAACACGGTTAAATATTGATATTACTAAATAATATTCTATAACTGACAATTTTCAATTACATCTTTTCAGTACAATTTGTTCAAGGCTTTGTATATATAATTAACTAAATTAATTTAAAAACAAGAAATAAATCCCTAATAAACATATGAAACTAATTAATTATATATGAACTGTAATATATTAATTTATAATAGAGGTGTAGATATTAAACAAGAAGATGGATATATAATTAAAACATTTAAGTAAATTAAAATAAAAGGAGCCGCGTGGTAATTGTGATTTGATTTTCATGTCCATTTCTATGAAAACTTCATCTCTTCTTCCACTCAGTTGCTCTTAATTTCGTTCGTCTTCTTCATCTTCTCCTTGTATAAATAGCCAAATGCATTGATGCACGAGTTCAAAATTAAGAATTAGAACATCAAGTTCATTAGTACTCCATCGATATATGGCTCAGTACTGCATGAGACCAGTCATGCAGCTTCTTATCCTCATCGCCGTCTTGTTCACGAGTTTGTGTCTTGTTACTGCAGGGTGGCCTTTGGCCGGACGACACCTGCCGCCGGAGATCCCTGGTCTGAGAGATCATGAGGTGGCCGTATCGGGTCCTTCAGTATGTACTGCCAACCCCACCATCCATCAAGGATCAGGTTGCCCCCCTCATGGTTAAAGAGAATTTATTAAGGCAAGAGCTTGGATTCAAAGAATTGTTTTGTTGCAGCTGCATGCATGCTGTTTTTTAATTTGTTTGATATATATAGCTAGTCAACATGAATGGTTTCATTTAATTTGGTTTGTTCTTCTTCAAAATAAGTAACGAGAGGAGTATGAGGAGTACGATTGGTAAATTCATGTATATATTTTGCTTGGTTACTTATTTATTTTTAATGAAAGATGATCAGTGTAGATGTGAATGTTTGGAAGTTAATATGTAACTTTGAGCTATGAGTAACATAGCACCGTTGGTGGTAATATTTTGTTTGTTGTTTAGAGGTTTAGGGTTCAAATCTTAGAATGATCATTTATTGTGACTTTTTATCTTTGTTAAAAAAAAACTTTGAGCTTTTAACTTTATATTATCTAAATTATATAGCCGGACAAAGATGCAAATTGATGGTTAATTATATATTAACGAATTAATTGGTTATAGTTGAGGAAAAATATATATGTGAATTCCATGGATGACATACATCTTAATTAAGTTTCCAAAAGAAAAAAAAAACAATAAGTTTAAACTACAACATGAATGATGGAAGAGCAAGTGGCAAATGGGCATCAAGAGAATAAAACTTATATGAAGAAACCAAATCACACGTGGCACCTTGCCTCCATTAATATATATATTTATATATTTATGAACAAATCAAGTTTTAACCAAACTAGTTGCGGTAGCCGCGCTTTGCATGATTAACTTGTAATTTTAAAAATTTAAATTTAAAATTAAATATTATATTTTAATATATGTTTATATACAAATTGAATAGTTTATTAAAAAAATAATGATATTTATCATATTTTGTAATATAAATTTAAATTTAGAACTAATTTTTATAATTTTAGAAAATGGTTATTTAAAACTTAAACTGTAAATTAATTTACAATTTATTAAATTTTATATATAATTTAATATTCTTAATAATTTAAATAAAAAATTTAGAATCAAATAATTGTATACCTAAAATTTTCAAGAATAAGTTACTATATTATTAATATTTTATTAAAAAAAGTTTGAAATTGAAATTTGTATTTTTAATATAATATTATATATAAATAGAATAGTTTATCGATTTTTTTTGATATTTTCACATTTTGTAACATAATTTTAATTTGAAATTATACAAATTTAAATTTAAAACTATTTTTTATATTTTTAGAAAAATAATTATTTAAACTTCAATTATAAATTATTTTTTAATTTTATTTTTTAATTAAATTTGTAAGAATAATTTAATATTCATAATAATTAAAATAAAAATTTTAAAATTAAATATTTTTATACCTATATTTTCAGAAATAAGTTACAATATTATTATCATATTATAAAAATATATTTTTGATAATAAAAACCAATAGTATATAAACATACCACAAAGTAATATATATTAATTTAATTTGATTTATATAATTATAAAAGTGTGCACGTATATTTACATAATTTAATTTAAAATAATTATAAGTAATAATTAAATTTAAAATAAAAATAAGAATTAAAAAGGTCAAAGATGAATTGTCTTAGATTAGTGATTAATAATTATTTTTAACGCTTAAAATAATGCTCATATAGAAAAAACATAAAAAAATGAAAATTCATATAAATAAATTTATAATCTAGTGTGACATACAAAATAAAATATCAATAAGATATAAATCTAAAAGTGGTAATAATCTTTTTAAATAATGATATTAATTTGTTTCATAATGCATATATCTTCAAAGTAAAAATTTTTGAATAAAAATTTAAATTAATAATTTAAAAAATAGAAAAAATCAAAACTATTTCAAAACAAATAAACCTATATAGGTTTTTAACAAAAAAAATATAGAAAAAATAAAATGGGAAACTATTAATAATTTTAAGGGTAAACATTAAATATAATGCAAATATAAAGTAAAGTATATCAATTAAAAATTTATAAGTATAGATAATTAATTCAAAAATAAGAAATTTGAAATAATTTAAGTTTTTTCAAAAATAAAGAAAAAAATGAAATTTCATAAATACAGAAGTAATATGTTGTGGCCCGTGTGCAGGATCGAGTCCAAGGGTGGTGAGGTCTTGTTTGTGCCTGTTGAGAGGGGAGTGAGGTCTCCTGCTCCGTTGTCTCGCGTGGAGCAATAGGCTATTCCTTCGGCCTATGGTGGATAGGTTGGAAGGTGATGGCTATTGTTGGGGTTGCTAGAACCTGATAAGAGGAGAAGAGTATAGCCTAGAGGGGGGAGGTGAAGAAGAGGACTAGAAGGGGAATAGACAGGAGGGAGAGAGATAAGGAGATGAACAAATTAATTCATGCCTCTTTCATTACTGATGTTCTGAATTTATACAATCATGGTAAGGAACATAAGTAATATCATGAGATAACAAGTTTTATCAAGAAATAACAATGTGTTTATCTTAATGATGAGATAAAGGCGTAGCTTTTATGAAGTGTTTATCCAAGTGATAAGATGCATCATTTTGACTTGTTCAATGTTGATCACCATCTTCTAAGGCCTTTGAATTATTCTTTCTTTTGCTGTAATATTTGTGATAGCGTCTATCCATATCATTCCTCCCTCCCTTAAAATCCAGCTTGTCCTCAAGTTGGAAGTCAGGAAAGCGTGACTTGAAATCATCATATAATTCCCATGTTGCATCAGCTGGTGAAGTATTAACCCAGTGAACCAGAATTTCTTTTCATGTATTTGACTCGCGCATGTCCATGATAGCATGTGGTGTAATGTTTTGTTCGAGGTCTTTGACTGCAGGCAAGGTAGGTTCTATTGGTGTTGTTCCTTCTCTGAATCGCTTTAAAAATGAAACATGAAATACTGGATGGATCTTAGAAGTGGCTGGCAGGCCTAATTCGTATGCAACTGCCCCGATGCATTTTTTGACAGTGAATGGTCCATAGAACTTAGCTGATAATTTTTGGGAGGATCTTTGAGCTAGAGTGAGTTGGCGGTAGGGTTGTAGGCGTAGCAGTACCTTGTCCCCAACGTTGAACTGGACCTCCCGGTGTTTGGAATCATAGGACTGCTTCATTGTTTGTTGAGCTCGAAGTGGTTGATTGCGCAAGAGTTGAAGTGCGTTGTTGTGGTTGCGGAGCTCAAAGTCTACAGCTTCTAAACGTGCTAACCCAGCAGTATATGGAATGAGACGAGGGGGGGGGGGATGACCATAGACTGCTTCGAATGGTGTCATTTTGATGGCGAGTGGAAGGCTGTGTTATAGCAATATTCCGCCCAAGGTAGCCACTGAATCAACCTCTTGGGATTCTCGTATGTAATGCAACGAAGATACATTTCTAAGGTGTGATTCACCACTTCTGTTTGGCCGTCGGATTGAGGGTGATAAGAGGAAGTGAAACATAATTTGACGCCGTTGAGCTTGAATAATTCTCACCAAAATGTGCTGGTAAATACCTTGTCTCTATCGCTTACAATGCTTTCGGGCATGCCATGTAGCTTGAAGATGTTTTCAAAGAAAATACAAGCAACCGTTGTTGCTGAAAATGGGTGGGAAAGTGGGATGAAGTAAGCGTACTTGGAGAGTCCGTCAACTGTCACCATGATGACTGATTTCCCGATGGCGGTTGGAAGGCCTTCAATGAAGTCTATGGTAATATCACTCCAAATTTGCAGCGGTACTGAGAGAGGTTGTAAGAGTCATGCTGGTCGTAGCAGCTCTGTTTTATTACGTTGATAGACTGCGCATGTTTGGACATGTTGTCGAACATCCTGACGTAGATTAGGCCAATAAAATTTTGCTTGAAGTCGCTGGAAGGTTCTTTGGTAGCCCTCATGTGTGGAATTGTGTACTGCTGCTATCAATTCGTTGCGGATGTTTGCTGAGTTAGGTACAAAGATTATTGACTTGTAGAAGAGGATGTTGTCTTGGTGGTGCCAAAGAGATGGTAGCTGTTCATGCAGTAACCGCTGGAGCATTGCGTTTATTTCTGGATCTTGATTGAATGTTGCCTGTATTATTTTCAGATACGAAGGAAGTGGCTGAGATATAGCATGCAGTTTGGTTTGTATTATTTCCTTGCGAGACAACGCATTTGCTGCTCGGTTGAGCCGACCTGCTTTGTATTGGATTGTGAAGTCAAACCCGAGTAACTTAGATACCCAATGCTGTTGTGGTCCTGTGACGATGCGCTGGTCTAGTAGAAATTTCAAGGCATAATGATCCGTCTTGACGATGAAAGATCCACCCCATAAGTAGGAAGCCCAATGTCGAACAGCTTTGGCCAATCCAATGAGTTCCTTCTCGTATGCTGGTAGTCGTTTATGACGTTCAGATAATGGGCGGCTGAAATAGGCTATTGGTCGATCATCTTGCTGAAGAACTGCCCCTATGCCGTTTTCAGCCACATCACACTCAATATGGAATGGCCGAGTGAAGTCAAGAAGAGCTAAAACCGGAGCTGTGGTGAGGGCGACTTTTAGTTTGCCGAATGCGACATCCGCATCTCCTGTCCATTTGAAAGAATTTTTCCTCAGGAGGCTTGTAAGTGGAGCAGTTATGTTCCCATAGTCTTGAATAAAACTTCGGAGTTCTGTTGGCGTTTGTGGGGCTGGCCAACTGGTTACTGCTTGAATCTTCGCAGGATCAGTAGCAACTCCATGGCTGGAAATTACGTGGCCCAAATAACTCACTTTTGTTATCCAAAAATACATTTTGATTGCTTCAGAAATAAACGTTGTTTTTGCAAAAGACTGAATACCTCCCTTAGATGATCCATGTGTAGCGCCCAAGATTTACTATAGATCAAAATATCATCGAAGAAAACGAGAACAAATTTTCTTAGCCATGCATGGTCGGAAGATCTCGTTCATGAGAGCTTGAAAAGTTGAAGGAGCATTTGTGAGGCCGAAAGGCATCACTAAAAATTCGTAGTGCCGATGGTGTGTTCTGAACGCTGTTTTGTCGACGTCATTTGGGTCCATGCGGATTTGATGATATCCAGCATGGAGGTCCAATTTTGTGAAAATATTGTGCCATGTAGTTCATCTAATAGCTCGTCGATCACTGGAATGAGAAATCTATCTTTAATTGTCACCGCGTTGAGTGCCCGATAGTCTACACAAAATCTCCATAACCCATCACCTTTTTTAACTAGCAATACTGGAGCCGAGAAAGGAGATTTGTTGGGGCGAATTATCCATTGGTTAAGCATTGTTGTGCACTGTCGTTCAATCTCATCTTTTTGCAGGAAGGGGTATCGATAAGGGTGGACGACGACGGGTGCTGTTCTTGGTAATAGTGTGATCTGGTGTTCCTGTTGTCGACAAGGTGGCAGTCCTGTTGGTTCAGCAAATATGTTCATGAAGCTGTCTAGCATTATGGACAGTTCCGGCAGGGTAGAGGGTTGTGGATGCATATTGTGAATGGCTGATTTTTCATTTTTGAACTGTTAGCCCTGTAGATGTACTGTCCGACCGTGTATGAAATATTGCATGGATAAATTATCAAAGTCCCATGTTATAGGCCCTAGTGTTTGAAGCCAATGAACTCCGAGGATGATGTCGAATCCGCCTAGTTGGACGACATAAAATTCGGTGTGAATTTGTTCCTTGCCGATCCATAATGTTAGTGGATCTCGCAACTTGGAGGTGGAGAGACGAGAACCATCGGCTACAGCTACTATCATTTGGTTTCTTTCTTCTATGTGTAATCACAGTCTGTTCGCCACATTGCAGTTTATGAAATTGAGGGAGCTGCCCGAATCTAAGAGTATGCTGACAGGAAGTGATTGTATATGTCCTGTAATATGCATAGTTTGTGGCTGGTTTATACCTTGGATTGCCATCAGTGAAAGGTGATGCTCCTCTTTAGTGTCTTCTTGAGGTGGGCTGTCCTCGCTGTCGTCGTCGGCCACAATCTGGATATGAAATAATTTTTTGCATGTATGGCCTGGTGCCCATTTCTCGTTGCAATGGAAGCACAGCCCTTGTGCTCTTCTTGCTGCGATGTCGGAGGAAGCATAGGATCGGATGGGTAGCCTTTTGTTGGGAATTGGCGAGGGCAGGTTATGCTGATTTGAGAATGAAGTATATGGCTGTTGGTGATGTTGTTCGAAAAGGCGGGCCAAGTTCATTGCTCGTAGTAGATCTGAAGGTTGGTGTGCCTGTACGTGCACGCGGATGTGCTATTGCAGTCCACTTATAAACATAGATGTCAAGTATTGTTCAGGCAAGTGAGATGCTTGTGGTAAGAGACGTTCAAACTGTTTTTGGTAATCTGCTACTATTTTTGTCTGAGTTAATTTTTTTATGTCGCCAAACTCAATTCCCCGATCTGGAGGGCCGAAACAGATGGAGATATATCGCGAAAAAGCTGCCCATGATAAGCCGGGGTGACGAGTTTCAAAGAAGTGAAACCAAGTTTGGGCCTTGCCGTCAAGGTTGAAAGCCACGATCCTCAAGCGTTCGTCATCAGCAACTTGATGGTGGCGGAAATAATAGTCGCAAAAAGAAAGCCATGTATCTGGGTCGGTGGTGCCGTCGAAGCGTGGGAACTCGAATCGAGGACGGGTGGGTGGGAAGTGAACTGGTGCCATCATCCGAGGAGGAAGTCCTAGCAAGGACTCCTCTGTTTGTCTTACCAACCGTCCTGGTACAATATCTCGTTCTACGCTGGCATTTGGATGACGGGTGGTTCTATTCCCGTGGCTTCCAAACTCTTCTTGGAGTCGCGAGGCTTGCCTATTGTCCTCCAATTCTTTGGCTATTGCATGTAGTTTTGCTGTAATCACTTCTCTTTCACAGCGTTCTTGTGCTCGGTCCTCCTGCATGTTTTGAAGGAGAGTGAGAAGTTGTCGCTGGATTTCCTCTCCCATGGCCGGCTCTGATACCATAGATGTTGTGGCCCGTGTGCAGGATCGAGTCCAAGGGTGGTGAGGTCTTGTTTGTGCCTGTTGAGAGGGGAGTGAGGTCTCCTGCTCTGTTGTCTCGCCTAGAGCAGTAGGTTGTTCCTTCCGGCCTATGGTGGATAGGTTGGAAGGTGATGGCTACTGTTGGGGTTGCTAGAACCTGATAAGAGGAGAAGAGTATAGCCTAGAGGGGGCAGGTGAAGAAGAGGACGAGAAGGAAAATAGACACGAGGGAGAGAGATAAGGAGATGAACCAATTAATTCATGCCTCTTTCATTACTAATGTTCTGAATTTATACAATCATGGTAAGGAACATAAGTAATTATCATGAGATAACAAGCTTTATCAAGAAATAGAAATGTGTTTATCTTAATGATGAGATAAAGGTGCAACTTTTATGAAGCGTTTATCCTAGTGATAAGATGCATCTTCTAAGGCCTTTGAATTATTCTTTCTTCTGTTGTAATATTTGTGATAGCGTCTATCCATATCATAATATAAGAAATAATTATATATATTAAAAAATTAATTTACATAGATTTCAATATCAAAAATTAAAAAATACAAAAATAATAATATTTTTTTTTGGATAAAATCAAATATAATATAAATATAAGATAACATAATGAAAAAATAGAAAATAAAATATTTAAATTATTCTAAGCTACATAAATTTTTTTGGTTTTGAAATACTATTTTTCATTAACAAATCCAAAAAAATAATATTTCTAAACGCCAAAACTATGTCACGCCCCAACTCAGGGTCACGTGACTGGCCATGGTATATATGACAATACTCCGAAGCCTAACTCATGCATACAACCACTCAGATATAAAGACAAAATTGAAACTAATCATGAACTGAAGTAAGAGCTCTAATGTGAAATAAATATATGTTCAAAGGAAGTTACAGACTCCATCTCAAAATACATCACTATGCATGAAAGAGAAATAAGACTCGACTACGACTCCCTAAACTCAGTCTGCTATGAGATCAACAGTGTCGTTTACCTCTCCAGCTGCGCCATATACTCTAGCAATTACCTCACTGGTCAGGCTTTGCAAAATAAATATTAAACAAACGTGAGTCCATGAGGAACTCAGTGAGTGGTTCTACCGAACCTCCACCTAAATCCCAAATCATAAGTACATAATAGGAATTATATCCTCGGATAAACTCCAAAATTTAATACAACATCTAGCCGATTGCCCAACCTGCATAAACAAGAGTATTCGGCCATATCTGGCCTCGTACCGCAGAAGGAATATTCGGCCATATCTGGCCTCGTACCGCAGAAGGAATATTTGGCCATATCTTTGGCCCATATGTGTAAATAATACTTGGCAACAACCGGCCTCACATGCATGAATAATACTTGGCCACAATTGGCCATACAAGCATGAAATTTTATTTTCACAATGTGCACATATCAACTCGACCTGCATAAGCAAAACAACTAGTCGATCAACAAACAACAAGTTCGCAGGAAATTGCAATACAACTCCAAGAATCTCAAGGGGGGTGAGGGGCGGCTCATAGGGGGAGAAAGAAAAGAGGAGGAAAGAAAAACCACTCACCGGAGAACGAAATTGAAAAGGAAGACAGTCCTCCGCGCTCCCACGAGTCTGGGTGTGCTGCCCAGATTC
Organism: Canna indica; assembly: GCA_034359265.1. Classification (NCBI taxonomy): domain Eukaryota; kingdom Viridiplantae; phylum Streptophyta; class Magnoliopsida; order Zingiberales; family Cannaceae; genus Canna; species Canna indica. The sequence continues at coordinate 18,538,148 of CP136897.1, forward strand.
GAGTCATTCCCATGCCTTCTCCTTTCCTCTCGTGTAACCCAAGATTTAGCCGTCCAAATCCGATCTCCATCGTTCACATCTAGGATCAAGGGGTCTCGAACATGCTCCCCAAATTTCAGCCCGATCAGCCACAGGATATAGTCCAGATTGCACAAATCGGAGAAACTCAACGTAGCAGAATTCTGGAGAAGAAAGCCAAAAACAGAGCTTCGGTAATTCCATGATAGAGATAGATCCGGTTGTCAGAAACCAATCACAACCGATCAGAATTTGAAATAAGAAGTATACAACTTACAGTCCAAATTTAATTGTGATCCGACCACAGACGCTCCGCCGATCACATAGTTTTCTGCTGTCCGACGTTCCAAGGAGCAGTTTGCCGAGATCCCCTATTTCCCTCTCCATGCGCGCACCTCTTCCTTTGGACACCCAAGGGGGTGGGCAGCTGCGGCTATCAGCTGCATGCCCCCTGAGAGATTAGGTATAAATACTAAAATTCCAATCGCCAAATGACCAAAGTGCCCCTTAACTTATGTTGAGTATAAAACAAACCATAACTCAACCAATACAAGTCTGATTCGAGTTCCGCTCGAACCTCTGGACTCGTCCTGAATCAAACAACCCATCTAAGGACTAATCAAACCTAGATGAATAAATTTTCTTGTGCAAAGGCCAATCTTCAATTCAAGCCCTCCGACGTTTCATCCGGCCCATCCCGACGTGTGACCAAAAAATTTCCTTGGAATAATTAAATAAAAAGAAATTTTAAAAGAAAATTTTATGGGTATTACAATCTTCCCCCCTTTAAGAAAATTCGTCCTCGAATTTTGGGATAAGCCATAGGTTCACCAATCCGTTGAACCCGAACGAGCGCAAGTTGGATACATTGCGCGACACCAAACCTCCGCCACACTAGGCACCATAATTCGACCTTTGAAACCTTGGACAATCCTCCTTGTCCATTTTTCACTCTTGTCTCTGAACAATCTAAACACGCTGACCCGACATGCACAACCTCAACAGCTAAAAGGTACAAGCTTGCTCACCACCATCTAACTTAGGTGGGTGTGGTCTCGCATCAACCACTCGGGTGCACTCAAGGGTACACACCACATGGCCTTTACCTTGTCCCCAAAATGCTTGAACACACTGCCCCAAGGACCTCATTGACTATACAAATCATCAGGTTGAAAAATTTATACGCATGCACTTACACTTATCGTCGAGTGGTTGGGGTACCTTGCCAATGAACTCGGGTGCGCACATGGGCACCCGTCAACTCTCGGACCCTCCCACGGCCCGCGGCCGTTTGCTTCACTAGTTTAATCCACATATAAATGCAATAAAATAAATCAATAATTATCATTGAACTGATAATAAGCATGTGAGGATCTAATAATTCATCTCGTGCGCGCTGCGCACCCTCGGCCCAACTCGGCCCAAAATCATCTCGTTCATCACAACAGTGTGGTCTAGATCTACCATAGCAACAAAGGTGCAATTATTGCACTAACTCATTTCTTAAGTAACACTAGACTAGTTACCAACACCTAGCCAAATTTTTGCAGTCCACAAATGTTAACAATTTCAATTTCGTCACATATACCAAACCAATAATCTTAAATGATACGACCACGAAACTCACCAAAAGATCAAGACTGTATATTATACTTGCTAACTCCAGAATTTCAAATCGTTTGGTCAGCATACAGTCACGAATCAATGTGATGAATATGTCATCCTAGTAATTCTGCACCCACTAGGATTTCTGCATTCCTGAGCATATTTATAGCTGGCTAGTCAACTTGCAAAATTCATAACTATGTCATTTCTTAACCTCAAACCAATTTTTTTCATTAGACCTTGTACCCTACAGGGCTCTCCCAAAATTTCACCGCCTACGGACAACACTCGACATTTAAATCGGAGTGTCAAACTCCAAACTTATTGAAAATTCTGCAAATTCCTGCTATGCGCAGAATCGGACAGCTTTGATTAGCCTTCAAACTAATTGTGTAAACCCAGTCATTTCATCCCGGAAGCCAGCGAAATTTAGTATTAGAACTATTCAAGTATTATACTATCTATTTCTAGAAATGTGGGCTAATCGGACAACTTCGCAACCTCCGAATTCAGTGTCTAACTTCCATAAAAGTTCAAATTCTGGGCAATTTCTGTTCTTGCTTACTCTCCCTTTTGGTCATCAAACATCACACTTGGGGTACTGGTTTGTCCAAAATTTAACCCACCTTAATATACCAATTTTCCAGCCATGCCTTAAAAAGAAAAATCATAGAGTTTACAACTTATATCCCTAGCATAATATGGCAAAGTTCATCTTAACATAACTTTAAATAAATGAACAATATGGCTCAGTTTGCTTCGACATGACTTTAAATAAATGAGAGCTTCCAAAAGCTATAAGGAATCACATTCATCATGAAGGTTTTCTTTCAAAAGTTTACTAAGCAAGGAAAATTCATCCTACCTCTCATGAAGAAACAAGTTAAGGGGGGGTACTCCAAACTATAGGTGTCGCCACCGTCAAGAATGGGGAGCCGCCTCTCCCTAAGAGCACCAACCCATCAAATCTCCCATCTAATATTAACTAAGGACAAGAACTAGAGTCTAAATAATGTACAACCAAAATTTTTGGGGAACGAATCATGCAAGGCTTGGCCCTTAAAACAGTCCTCTCACCGCCCAATATTAACGATCATACATAGGAAACAAACTCTCCCTCCCAACGCATCCCAAATTATGGGAAACAAGTTTAAACCAGAGGAAGAAAAGATTCTAGTATCACCTGAAAAGTGACCTCAAAATCTCAACATCTAGACATCGCCTCGGAGGCCAATTCTCGTATAATCACTACTCCAAAACTCAACCACATCTTAGCCCAACAAAGTTTCCAACCATGAACTATCAACATTCTCCTCCACTCGAGGTTTTGCAGCCAAGTAGGGTCTAGGTGATAAGCCCTCCATTTCGGCTCAAATTCGTGCCAACGACTCATCAAACCGAACAAAGTTCTAACTTAACTCTATAAACATAATTTCAAACTCCCAAACCAGTTACACCTTAAATCCAAATGTAGCATGAATTCTGCCCTAACCGAATGCCACCATAAGAAAGGCTCTTTCCTTTCCAATAAACCTTAAACCTGGGAGAAATCGAGTATGGAATCGTGGGAGAAAAAAAAAATATTCAGCAACATAGCCTTCAACCAAAATTTCGCCCACATTCAATATGCCCACAACATATAATAACCCTCCCTTAAACTTGGTCAAAACAACCATACATAGCTCCCACACACATATATCCCATGCCGGTATACAGATTTTGGCAACATATATTGGGGGTTGACAATACATATGTGGTTGTGGCATTTGACCAACCACTTGGTGAGCATGGTGAAGCCGCACTCCGCCTTGTACCATGCGGCACTGCTTAAGGAAATTTGAGCTGTCAAAAATAAGTTCTAACCATCCACAATCACCACAATAATTTTCTTAACTTAACGACCCACAACTAGGGTCTACGTACCCTCCGAATTTAGGGTCACTTACATCAATGAAAAACAAGGGGAGTTTTCTTCTCCCTAAACTCGGCCACTTGGGCCTCCAGCTGTGCAACTCTGGATCCTGTCCCTCATCATCCTGTGCTCTGATACCACTTTGTCACGCCCCAACTTCATAGGCCAACCTATTGGCCTAATTAGAATGCTCAAGCTGAAGTTGATGGGTCAATTATCCCATCAAGCGGGTCGTAACAAATGATATCAGAGCAGGACCTAGTCCTCGGCATGGTGAGGAAGTCTATGTGAGAAATGGTTGCCCAGGTGATGGGGTGGATCCGCTACTAGGCTAGGCCTCACATGCCGCCAACTTGGGTGTGATTCCGATCTATGTGTTACACTTGAGTTGGATCTTGATGAGGACGTCAAGACATAAGTGGGGGAGATTGTAATACCCCAGTTTAGTCCCACATCGGGAATATATTGGATGTGGTGTTGGCTTATAAGACTTGATGAGTGTGCTACAATCAACTTCAGCTTGAGCATTCTAATTAGACCAATAGGTTGGTCTATGAAGTTTGTGGGTTAGTTATCCCATCAAGCGGGTTGTAACAAATGATATTAGAGCAATCCTGTATTTCTGTATTTAAAATCTTAATTCTGAAATTAGGATTTTCAGCCTACTGTACATGTCCGTTTCTCGCCCGTACACCCTGAATCTGATTCCCAAAATGTGTCCTATGATTTCAAACTATAGTTTCCAATCAAATTGATAGGTCATATCGCTATGTTTTAATAACAGCTCGCAATACAATTCTAATGACAAAATCAGCATTTAACATCAGATTATATTAAATTATAAAGCATAAATCATGCATCAATTTTTTCAAGAATCTTCGAAACTATGTACTATCATCATCAAGATTTAGAAACATAAATCACACCTAAATTTCATCACCAAATTCAAGGTATTTACATATATCAAACCAAGATATAAAATCCTAATCATGCATCAATTACATCATAAATTTCATGGAATTTCATACTATCATATTTATGATACAAGAAAGCCATCAATCAAACATTATTTTCATTCAAGCATTTTCACAAACACCTTAATGAGCACCCCCCTTCCTTCCTCCATGGCCGGCCACCCTTAGGTGAAATCTTAGGGCTGCCGCATCACCAAGGAGAAATTTTAGGCCTCCCCTTCCATGCTAATGCATTCAAGTCGATCAACAAACAACAAGTTCACACGAAATTGCAATACAACTTCAAGAATCTCAAGGGGGGGTGAGGGGCGGCTCATAGGGGGAGAAAGAAAAGAGGAGGAAGGAAAAATCACTCATCAGAGAAGGAAATTGAAAAGGAAGATAGTCCTCTGCGCTCCCACGAGTCCGGGTGCGCTGCCCAGATTTGAGTCCTTCCCATGCCTTCTCCTCTCCTCTCGTGTAACCCAAGATTTAGCCGTCCAAAGTCGATCTCCACCATTCAAATCCAGGAGCAAGGGGTCTCGAACATGATCCCCAAATTTCAGCCCAATCGGCCACAGGATATGATTCCGATTGCCCAAATCGGAGAAACTCGACGTAGCAGAATTCTGGAGAAGAAAGCAAAAAACGGAGCTTCGGTAATTCTATGATAGCAATAGATCCGGCCGTCAAAAACCAATCACCACCAATCAGAATGTTAATTAAGAAGTCTAAAACTTACAGTCAAAATTTCATTACGATCCGACCACGGACACTCCGCCGATCGCATAGATTGCTGCCATCCGATGCTCTAAGGAGCAGTCTGCCAAGATTCCCTTTCTCCCTCTCCATGCGCGCCTCTTCCTCTGGACGCCAAGGGGGGGTGGGCGGCTGCGGCTATCAGCTCGAACCTCCGATTCGAGTTTCGCTCGAACCTCCGATTCGAGTTTCGCTCGAACCTCCGATTCGAGTTTCTGTCGAACCTACGAACTTGTCTCAAATCAAACAATCAATCTAAGGACTAATCAAACCTAGATGAATAAATTTCCTTGTGCGCAAAGGTCAATCTTCAATTCAAGTCCTCCGACGTTTCATCTAGCTCATCCCGACGCGCGACCAAATTATCCCGCTGGAATAATTAAATAAAAAGAATTTTTTTTTCCGGGTATTATAATCTTCCCCCCTTAAAGAAAATTCGTCCTCGAATTTTGGGGTAAGCCATAGGTTCACCAATTCGTTGAACCCGAACGGGCGCAAGCTGCGCACATTGCGCGACACCAGACCTTCGCCACACTAGGCACCTCAATTCGACCTCTGAAACCTTGGACAATCCTCCTTCTCCACTTACACTTATCGTCAGATGGTTGGGGTACCTTGCCAATGACCTCGGGTGCGCACATGGGCACCCGTCAACTCTCAGATCCTCCCACGGGTCCTAAGTCGCGGCCGTTTGCTTCACTAGTTCTCCCGTTGTGCGAGCAGCAGATTTGATTACTCTTCTGGGCATGAAAAAAACTCCAAAGAAACGCATAGCAGCAATCTTAGAACCCGTGGAGAACAATTTAGCTAAAGAAAATGGAGAAGCTTTAGCAGAAAATGAGGACGGTTCTGATTCAGAAGATAACGGTAAGCATTTCTCCTTATTTGCTATCACCATCTTTCGTAACTATCGATTGGATGAAATACCCTTGGCGACTATTTGACCTTGTATTGGATGACGCTTTTGTGGTCAAATTGATTTAGAACTTTAATACAAAATGCAACTTTGTGCGAGTTCCAATATTATATGCCACCTCAACATCAGTGTTCTTTCCTGGGAGTACGTACAAAATGCAACTTTAGCTTATTCTGTTTTGTCCTTGTTTCATATGATGTTGGAATCAGTACTGACGCCGAATGGAAACCACAGCTTGATCTTCTGAACAGTAAACCAAAAGGTCCAGCTTGATCTAACTAGATGATGTTTATATTAACTTCATATTTTGGATGTATAGCAGTTTCTATACCTACTCAACACACTTGTTTCTTTAGCTTTGAAACTTCTATGTTTCAGTATCTACTGTGTGTTTCAAGTGGACTGGTTCGGTTTAGATGTGTGTGTTTCGTTTTTTTTTAAAAAAAAACATCCACCAAAGAGGTCAGATTACATCAAGTATCCGGGGAACGAGGGCAGAGGGTCACTAACCGTGCACTTCTCACCAGAGTCTTGAACACTCTCATATTCCTCACCGTAGAAATCACCTCTATTATTAAATGAAGAGTTTACATCCTTATTCCACCCACATAGGAAACTATTTTTGAATGCAACATTGCACTGGAAATGCTCCAAAATGTTTGATGTAAAGAAGCTAAGAGAGATTAAAACAACTTCTCCAACCGTTGTACTTACATGGTTTTTGTTGACATAAAATTTCATATTGCTAAGGAAGATTCTTCAAAACACTCCCATGATCCATCTTGTGTTATCAGCTTATCATCCATGGTAATACTAGCTTTTGCAACTTGATGAGCTCTCTCATTGGCTTCTCTTTGTATGTGAATCCATCCCTTGACTTCTACTCTACCTGCAATGTGCAAGATATCATTTACAAGGTTCTTTAAAAACCAAGGAGCCTTGGATCTTTTCAGCAGGATTTCAGCTGCCTGCTTACTGTCAGTGAGGATTTTCAAATGCTTCATATTAAGCTATTCGGCTTTAATTAGGCATAGCCAGATGGCCTTAAGCTCTGCTGACAATACATCAAAAGCTACAGTACTGCAGCAGCCCATAACAACATCATCCAGGTTATCATTTAAAAAACTGAAGCCAAGTCCAGATTTACCATGATGTTTATGCCATGAAGCATCAGAGAATCCCCAAACCATTGTGCCTTTATCCTTTTTAATGAAGCTCACAATGCTCTCATTATCAATGCTTAAATTTTTATGTCTCAACATTGGTTCTTGACTTTGATTTCCCATATCATCTTCTTCTTTTTTTCCAGTTATATCTGAGGAAACAATCTTCCTGATTGAGTAGAAATTAGAAACTTCAGATAAGGCCTTGTAGACAAGAGACATAGACCCATGTCCTTTTCCTTTGAAGCAAAGTTCATTCCTATTTTTCTAGAGGTGTCAAATGCCAGTAGCTATACAACCAATCAATTTTCTTCTTTACTCATTACTCAAATTGTTTCCTTCCTCAATCCATCTGCCCTGAGGCCACTGATCTTTGAAGTTAAATTGATAATGGAGTGTGCTTTCCATCATTTTCCAAAATTCAGTAGCAAAAGAACAACTGAACATAATATGTTTTGCACAGTCAGACCCCATTTTACACACAAAACATTCACAGTTTGCATAGCATCTGTCAAGACTTGCAAGAATCCTTTTGCTTCCATACCTATTATTACTCCAAGTATATCTGCATCCCACAAATTTTAAATCAATTAGCCAAGAATCAGTCCTTAGCTTCTTTAGAGCCTTTAGAGAGTTGCCAATACTGATATCTCTGCCTCCTCTCTTGTCATCTTGTTCTTCTACACAATTAAAATCACCTACTAACAACCAAGGGGTGTTAGTAATATTTAAACACTTTAGAAAATTCCACAAGATATCTCTATTTTTTGCTTTTGTGCTGGCATATATACTAGTTAACAGCCAAGGAGCTCCTCCATTTGGAGCTATAGAGATATGAATTGTCTGACTACAGCAGTAAAGAAGTTTGGCATTCATTACAGCTTGTTTCCATACGAAAATTAAATCTCTAGCTCTGCCATTGCCAGGAACAAAAAACCCAAGCCAATCAACACCAAATTTGCTGATACACTGTTCAGAATGCTCCTTAATCAAATGAGTTTCAAGGAGTAAAATCATATCAAGATTATTCCCTTTCAGAATGAAATGAAGATAATCCCAACCTGAAGCTTTTAATCCTCACCTTATGTTCCATGATATTAATCTCATATTTAAACATTTATGTGTTTCCCCTTATTCATCTCATGAGGGGGGTCTCCATCAGAATCAATGGTTCCTTCCACTTTAGAATATTTCTTTTTCTTCATAGAATTATGCTTTGTGCGAAGAGGAAAACTTTCATGGTGAACCCTTTGATTGAGAGCTTTTTTGATTCTCCCATTCTCAGGTATGGAAAAATCATTGAAATCCTCTTCCATTTCATCTTCAATAGTAGCTTCAGAGTCTTTGATTTTGCTTACTGCAATGGCAAATGTGTCAGTTAATTTTGTGTGAAAGGCCTCTAGGTCCTTTTCAATATTAACCTTTATACCAACTGGCTCTTTGCTTTTGGATTGGAAAATAATATCCTCCATGTTTGTATCAGTTAAGAAACTTTTTGTCTGGATGTTTGCTTGTTTTTCCACCTCCAGCAAAGATGCAATTTTCTTGCTTTTAGAAGGGGAGAACTTACTGCCGGAAGGAACCACCAATGCTCGAGTTTTTGCTTCATACATTTCCTTCAACCTTACTTCTGTTTCAGTTTTCTCACTATCTTTGTCAATGCTTAGAGCTTCAGAATCATTGAGAACATGAAACTTATTTTTACTAACCCTTCCCTGAGATGGAAGGATTTTACTTTGAGGCTTCTTCCTTCTATTAACAACTTGCCAAGGCCCAAAGATTCCCTTTTCCTCTGTATTACTATTATGTGACATTACATTGCTTTCATCAGGATTACAAGTTTGCTTACCCAGATCATTCCCTTTACTGAAACCCATTCCCTTCTCTAAGCAAGATTCACTGAGATGACCAACCCTTCCACAATTGAAGTATAGCCTTGGGATGTTTTCGAATGCTATAGCCTGCCAAAATCTATCTCCTCCTCCATTAATCCACAACCCTGAAGGAACTTTGTTGTTTAACTTACATAACACACAAAGTCTGACAAATCTAGCTCTCTGACCTTTGAGAGTTACATTATCAATTTTCAGTGGTTGGCCTATCGATCTTGCAATCATCAATAAGATATCTCTTTGAAGATATTCCAGAGGAAGACCAGGGAGCTGAACCCAAACTGGAATGACTTCTATTCTTTTTAAAAGGGGCTGAAAATTTGCTTTCCATGGTGATAAAAGAAGAGTCCGACCTCTGAAAAACTAGGGACCTTTAAAAAGGACCTTATTCATGTCATCTGCGCATGCAAACTTGAAGCAAAGGTACCATGCAGCTAGATCTACTGCTTGTACACTGCAGCTAGATCTACTATTCCAGATCCTTGACATTGCTTGTTGAATTAGGGGCATGGGTGGTGTATTCCCATAGAATTTACCATATAAACTGTTACACCATTCGGATTTGGTAGCCATCATTACATCATCATCAATTATGATCTCATCTGTTGAACCAGCTTGAATCCTTTTCAGCTTTCCGTCAAGAATAGCTTTATGTGGCATTTCAACAGTAGACTGAGCTCCTATAAAAAGGGCAGCCTAGGAAGTCGGATTGTTCTTCCTGATTTGATCTTTCTCAATGTCCTGCTTTTGAGTTTTAACAAACAAGGGATTCTCTAATGCCACATAGCTTTTTGATTCAAAGCATTGCAAGCAGTCTTCAAAGAATCTATATTATCAGGAAAAGAAACATTCATACCTCCCGCCGGAAGTTTACTCATCGAAGATTCTCCTTGATCAACGATCATACTTGATTTCAAATTTGCTTTAGGATCAGTAGATCTCTTCTCCGGAAGAAGATCAGGATGAAGATCAGGTGGCTTCTTCGATTTGGGCAGAAATCTAGGTGATTTGCCAAAACTTTGAAGCAGAGAGTCGCCATTGTCATCGCCTTTGAATGTTCCCACTATCCCCTTAAAAAATGATTAATATATTGATCGGTATTGTGTGTGTTTCGTTTAAACAAGCCAAATCAAGCTAAAATAGGTTTTTCAGTTTGTTCGGTTACAAAATCGAACTGAAAATAATTGGTTTGATCTGGTTCTGGTCATCCCATATTCGGATTGTTTTTTGGTTGTTTTTCATTCCAATTTTTTTTTAATTTGGTTCGGTTTATGTCGGTTCGGTTTGGTTTAAACTAAATGGACACCCCTTACTTATAAGCGCGAGTTGTTTAAGAGATGAGCTTAAACAAGCTCTTTTATCCCATTAGCATAATTATCTAATTCGCAAGTATATGAGCAGTGATTTTTCCTATAAAAAGCTTTTAGTGAGAGTTGACCAACTGAGATTTGCAAATAAATTGTAGTGTGATGAGAAGGATCACAAGAAAACCTAGAGCAAGTTTCTTGGAAAAAGCATTCTCCAAGTTTATTGTGCCGACTTCACAAATAATAGTTGGATCTTGAGTGAGAAAGTTCATATGAAAAATCTATATTTTTGGAAGACTTTTTATAGTGTTTACATTTTCTGTTAAAATGTTTTTTTTTTCAAAAATAAGTCAAAAAATCATTCTCCATATATATATACTCTTATATTTCTGACATTCTATCAAATGGTTTCTTCTTTCCATAGACTCTTATGTTTGCAATTTTTTCCTAATTAATTTTGTCTTTTAAATTATTTTAGTAGTTTTTGTTTAATTTTAAGTTGTGTATTTTTTTTAATAAAAAATAAAAAATATTTTATTCGAGATTTGCTCTCGTTGACCTATTGAGTACTGTTGACATCATCCTTACCATAATTTGGTTAAAATTTTAATATGTTATTTAATTTTTTTTTTACAATAAATTTGATTTGATCCGCAAAATTCAAAATCTAAATCAAACTAAATTGAACCCAAAAAATAATTTAAGATTATTCCAAATATTTTTTGATGAAAATTTTCTTCAACAAAAATGTTATGATCCACACTAAAAAAAATCAAATTAAGAGATTAAACAAAATCAACACCCTTATATTCATTTGATATATTATGAGATATATTTAATTATTAATAATTTTTTTAATAATAATTAAAATTAATTGATATTGCTAAATAATATTCTATATTGTAAGTTGAAATCAAATTACTGTCAAATTTCAATTACATCTTTTCAGTACAATTTGTTCAAGGCTTTGCATATATAATTAATTAATTTGAAAACAAGAAATTAATCCCTATGAAAACTTCATCTCTTCCATGAAAACTTCTATGAAAACTTCATCTCTTCCAAGCGATTTAATTTCCATGTCCATTTCTATGAAAACTCCATCTCTCTTCCACTCCTCTGTTCTTTAATTTCGTCTTCTTCTTCTCCTTGCTATAAATTAAATAGCCATACATCCATGCATTGATGCATTCAAAATTAGGAATAATTAGAACATCAAGTTCATTAGTACTCCTCCATCGATATATGGCTCAGTTCTTCTGCAGGAGACCAGTCGTGCTGCTTCTTGTCCTCGTCGCCATCTTGTTCATGAGCTTGTGCCTTGTTACTGCGACGAGGCCTTTGGCCGGACACCGGCCACCGGAGAGCCCTGGTCTAAGAGATCATGAGGTGGCCGTATCGGGTCCTTCAGGCTGTACTGCCAACCCCACCATCCACCGAGGATCAGGTTGCCCCCCTCATGGTTAAAGAGAATTAATTAAGGCAAGAGCTTGGATTCAAAGAATTGTTTTGTTGCAGCTGCATGCATGGATGCTGTTTAATTTGTTTGATATATATAGCTATAGTCAACATGAATGGTTTCATTTAATTTGGTTTGTTCTTCTTCAACAAGTGTAACGAGAGGAGTATGATCATTTTATTGTCTCAACGCATGCACACTTCTTCTCTGTACGATTGATAAATTCATGTATATATTTTGCTTGGTTGCTTATTTTTAATGGAAGATGATCAGTGCATGATGTGAATGTTTGGAAGTTAATATGTAATTTTGAGCTGTGAGTAACACTTATAGTTAGTGACAACATTTTGTATGTTTTATAGAAGTCTAAGGTTCAAATTCTAATTTGGTCACCTATTGTGATCTTCTATCTTTGTTTTAAAGAGAGAGTTTAAGCCAATTATCAGTAGCACAGTTGGTGACAACATCTTGTATGTTGTCTAAAGATTTATGGTTCAAACCTAGTACGGTCACTTATTGTGATTTTCTATCTTAATTTGTTAAAAAAAAACTTTGAGCTTTTAACTTTATCTTATCTAAATTATATAGCTGAACAAAGTTGCAGATTGATGGTTAATTATATATTAAAGAATTAATTGACTATAGTTGAAGAAAAATATATCTGTGAATTCAATGGATGACATACATCTTAATTAAGTTTGCAAAAGAAAAGAAAACAATAAGTTCAAATGGGCATCAAGAGAAACTTATATAAAGAAACCAAATCACAGGTGGCACCTTGCCGCTATATATATATATATATATATATATATATATATATGAACAAATCAAGTTTTAACCAAACTAGTTGCGGTACCCGCGCTTTGCACGGTCAACTTGTAATTTTAAAAATAAAAAAATAAAATTCAATATTATATTTTTATATATGTTTATATACAAATAGAATAGTTTATTAAAAAAATTCTGATATTTTTCATATTTTGTAATATAAATTTAATTTGAAATTATATAAATTTAAATTTAGAACTAATTTTTATAATTTTAGAAAATAATTATTTAAAACTTCAACAGTAAATTAATCTACAATTTATTAAATTTTATCTATAATTTAATATTCTTAATAAATTAAAATAAAAAATTTAGAATTAAATAATTATATACCTAAAATTTTCAAGAATAAGTTACTATATTATTAACATTTTACAAAAAAAAAGTTTGATTTTTTTTTTTGATATTTTCACATTTTGCAACATAATTTTAATTTAAAATTATACAAATTTAAATTCAAAACTATTTTTTATATTTTTAGAAAAATAATTATTTTAAACTTCAATTATAAATTAACTTTTAATTTTAGTTTTAAATTAAATTTGTAACAATAATTTAATATTCATTAATAATTAAATTTAAAATTTAAAATTAAATATTTCCGTACCTATATTTTCATAAATAAGTTACAATATTGTTATCATATTATAAAAAAATATATTTTTGATAATAAAAACTAATAGTAAGATATTTAAATTAAATTACAATTTTAAATAATAATATATAAATATACCACAAAGTAATATACATTAATTTAATTTGATTTATATAATTATAAAAGTGTGCACATATATTTACATAATTTAATTTAAAATAACTATAAGTAATAATTAAATTTTAAATAAAAATAAGAATTAAAAAGGTAAAAGATGAATTGTCTTATATTAGTGATTAATAATTATTTTTAACGCTTAAAATAATGCTCATACAGAAAAAACATAAAAAAATAAAAATTCATATAAATAAATTTATAACCTAACGTAACATACAAAATAAAATATCAATAAGATATAAATCTAAAAGTGGTAATAATCTTTTTAAATAATGATATTAATTTGTTTCATGATGCATACATCTTCAAAGTAAAAATTTTTGACTAAAAATTTTAAAAATAGAAAAAATCAAAACTATTTTAAAACAAATAATACTATAGGTTTTTAATAAAAAATATATAGAAAAAATAAAATGGGAAACTATTAATAATTTTAAGGGTAAACATCAAATATAATGTAAATATAAAGTAAAGTATATCAAATATAATTTTTTTCGCGGGTATTACAATCTTCCCCCTTTAAAGAAAATTTGTCCTCGAATTTTGGGGTAAGTCATAGGTTCACCAATTCGTTGAACCCGAACGAGCGCAAGCTGTGCACAATGCGCGACACCAAACCTCCACCACACTAGGCACTACAATCCAACCTTTGAAACCTTGGACAATCCTCCTTGTCCACTTTTCACTCATGTCCCTAAACAATCCAAACACGCTGACCTGACATGCACAACCTCAACAACTAAAAGATACAAGCTTGATCACCACCATTTAACTTAGGTGGGTGTGGTCCCCCATCAACCACTTGGGTGCACTCAAGGGTACACACCACATGGGCTTTACCTTGTCCCCAAAATGCCCGAACACACCGTCCCAAGTACCTTGTTAACTATACAAATCATCATGTTGAAAAATTTATACGCATGCACTTACACTTATCGTCGGGTGGTTGGGGTACCATGCCAATGACCTCGGGTGCGCACATGGGCACCCGTCAACTCTCGGACCCTCCCACGGGCCCTAACTCGCGGCCGTTTGCTTCACTAGTTCCCGTGTTGTGCGTGCATCATATTTGATTACTCTTCCGGGCATGAAAAAAGCTCCATAGAAACGCATAGCAGCAATCTTAGAACCTGTGGAGAACAATTTAGCTGAAGAAAATGGAGAAGCTTTAGCAGAAAATGAGGACGGTTCTGATTCAGAAGATAACGGTAAGCATTTCTCCTTATTTGCTATCACTATCTTTCGTAACTATCGGTTGGATGAAATACCCTTGGCGATTATTTGACCTTGTGTTTGATGACACTTTTGTGGTCAAATTGATTTAGAACTTTAGTACAAAATGCAACTTTGTGCGAGTTCCAATATTATATGCCACCTCAACATCAGTGTTCTTTCCTAGGAGTACTTACCAAAGTTTCTTTGCTCCGGCTAACCCTTGTATTTCGTTCCACTCTTTTTTTTTCTCCCTCCCCCGGCCCCCCCTCTCACTTGTAACTATCAAGTCTTTTGATTAATACAAGTATTCCTTTTTCAAAAAAAATTTAGCTTATTCTGTTTTGTCCTTGTTTCAGATGATCTTGGAATCAGTACTGACGTTGTACGAAAACCACAGCTTGATCTTTTGAACAGTAAACCAAAAGGTCCAGCTTGATCTAACTAGATGGTGTTTATATTAACTTCATATTTAGGATGTATAGCAGTTTCAGTACCTACTCAACACACTTGTTTCTTTAGCTTCAAAACTTCTATGTTTCAGTACCTACTGTGTGTTTCAAGTGGACTAGTTCGGTTTAGATGTGTGTTTCATTTAAACAGGCTAAAACAAGCTAATAAAAGATTTTCGGTTTGTTCGGTTACAAAATCGAACCGAACTGAAAATAGTTGGTTTGGTATGGTTCGGTTCATCCCATATTCGGATCGGTTTTTGGTTGTTTTTCATTCCAATTTTTTTTTAATTTGGTTCGATTTATGTCGGTTCGGTTTGGTTTAAACCAAATGGACACCCCTTACTTATAAGCGCGAGTTGTTTAAGAGATGAGCTTAAACAAGCTCTTTTATCCAATTAGCACAATTATCTAATTCGCAAGTATATGAACAGTGATTTTTCCTATAAAAAGCTTTTAGTGAGAGTTGACCAACTGAGATTTGCAAATAAATTGTAGTGAGATGAGAAGGATCACAAGAAAACCTAGAGCAAGTTTCTTGGAAAAAGCATTCTCCAAGTTTCTTGTGCCGACTTCACAAATAATAGTTGGATCTTGAGTGAGAAAGTTCATATGAAAAATCAATATTTTTGGAAGACTTTTTATAGTGGTTACATTTTCAGTTAAAATGTTTTTATTTTTTCAAAAATAAGTCAAAAAATCATTCTCCATATATATAGACTCTTAATATTTCTGACATTCTATCAAATGGTTTCTTCTTTCCATAGACTCTTATATTTGCAATTTTTTCCTAATTAATTTTGTCTTTTAAATTATTTTAGTAGTTTTTGTTTAATTTTAAGTTGTGTATTTTTTTAAAAAAATAAAAAATATTTTATTCGAGATTTGCTCTCGTTGACCTATTGAGTACTGTTGACATCATCCTTACCATAATTTGGTTAAAATTTTAATATGTTCTTTAATTTTTTTTTGCAATAAATTCTATTTGATCCGCAAAATTCAAAATCTAAATCAAACTAAATTGAACCCAAAAAATAATTTAAGATTATTCCAAATCTTTTTTGATGAAAATTTTCTTCATCAAAAATGTTATGACCCACACTAAAAAATAATCAAATTAAGAGATTAAACAAAATCAACACCCTTATAATCACTTGATATATTATGAGATTTAATTATGAATAAAATTATTAAAAATAAAAATTAATAAAAATAAAAATTAATTGATATTGCTAAATAATATTCTATATTGTCAGTTGAAATCAAATTACTGACAAATTTTAGTTACATCTTTTCAGTACCATTTGTTCAAGGCTTTGCATATATAATTAATTAATTTGAAAACAAGAAATTAATCCCTATGAAAACTTCTATGAAAACTTCATCTCTTCCATGAAAACTTCTATGAAAACTTCATCTCTTCCAAGCGATTTAATTTCCATGTCCATTTATATGAAAACTCCATCTCTCTTCCACTCCTTTGCTCTTTAATTTCGTCTTCTTCTTCTCCTTGTTATAAATTAAATAGCCATGCATCCATGCATTGATGCATTCAAAATTAGGAATAATTAGAACATCAGCTCAGTACTTCCGCAGGAGACCAGTCATGCTGCTTCTTGTCCTCGTCGCCGTCTTGTTCACGAGCTTGTTCCTCTGTCCGGCAGCCGGAGAGCCCTGGTCTGAGAGATCATGAGGTGGCCGTATCGGGTCCTTCAGGCTGTCCTGCCAACCCCACCATCCACCGAGGATCAGGTTGCTCCCCTCATGGTTAAAGAGAATTAATTAATTAAGGCAAGAGCTTGGATTCAAAGAGTTGTTTTGTTGCAGCTGCATGCATGCATGCTGTTTAATTTGTTTGATATATAGAGCTATAGTCAACATGAATGGTTTCATTTAATTTGGCTTGTTCTTCTTCAACAAGTGTAAGAGAGGAGTATGTTCATTTTATTGTCTCAACGCATGCACACTTCTTCTCTGTACGATTGATAAATTCATGTATATATTTTGCTTGGTTGCTTATTTTTAATGGAAGATGATCAGTGCATGATGTGAATGTTTGGAAGTTAACATGTAACTTTGAGCTGTGAGTAACATGTGAGATTATTTATTTAATAATTTATTATGGTTCAACATTTATATGATTAGCTATTAATTTGATTGATCGATTAAAATGATCTAATAAAGTTTATTGTAAGATCATGCATCATTTCATAATTATATGCACGGATACCATAATAATAATAATAATATAATAATAATAATAATAATAATAATAATAATATAATATTATGATTTCACGAGGGATGAAACAGTAATTTACCAACCTTTTGAATTTTCTTCCATCTATATGGTTTCTGTGAACTGTTCATGAAAATCATGTACTGTTCGTGTTTTACCCGAAGAATTTACATGCTGATTTGGATGTATATCCACTGTTCTTCAGAAAGAATTTTGTTTTCCTTCCTGTTTGAGATCAGTGGATGCACTTAGAGTCTGATGCGTGCTTAAGAAATAAAAATAGAAATAATAATAATAATAATAAATGTTGGCTGCGGCAGCCTTGCCGGTGGACGAAGGAGGCAGCCATTCTTCTCCGCTTTGCTGCATGTAGTCGCCCGGCTTCTTCCTCTCGTCAAGAACGCGGTTGCGGCCGTGGAGGGGAGGGCGGCCATTCTGTCGACTACCGCCGGCCGGTAAGATCATGGAAAGCATGTGGTTCTTTCTTCTTCTCCTCTTTTCAATGCGTCGCTCCGGATCTCTTGTCACCTCCACCGCCGGCGCCTTTATCGGCATTATCGCCGGCGTGTCTTGCACTCGGACGTGGGAGAGGGGAGATGACCGCCGACGTCTTCTGCACCCTGGCTGCGGCTGGGAGAGGAGGTCGCAAGGCTGCGGCTTACACCAGCCGCTGTTGGCCTCTTCAGATCGGCCGCTTGGCCACTCCGTCACCGCCCGTCGCCGACCGTCGCCGGCCCCGTCCCCGTCGTCGCCGAGGCATCAGGATCGTGGGGGGGGGGGGGGGGGGGGGCTGGTACTGGTTCGGTGAGATGTGGTGGCGGCTGTCGTGTGGTGAAAGGAGTTAGGGCTTGTAATCGGTTGCTTCGTGGGGAAGAGAAGCGGGTAAGCTATCGGTTCGGATCCGGATTAAAGGTCAATAAATTCGGATCCATTTAGTCATAAACCCGAACCGCTTCATTTTTTAAACGGGTTGAATTAGGATCCTCCACCTAAGATCCGGATCCATCAAGCTTTAACCCGACCCATGTTAACCCTTAAACCCGATCCGCAACTTAAGTTCAACCGGTTTATTTATTTGGTTTTCTTCATTTAAACCGGTTTGTCTCAATTGATCGGTTCATATCACCATTGAACCGGTTCAGTTGAATTAGGTTCAGGTTTGGTTAATTGGGTCCGGTTCAACGTAATTGAGCCCGGTTTAGCACTAGTCTAGGTCGAATTTCCCCGATTCATTACCGGTTCAAGTTAGTTCAGATCGATTCAGTACCGGTTCAGACCAATTCAAATCGGTTCAGCGCAAATTTTAAGCAGTTCATTAGGTTTCTTGACTGGTTCAATGAAATTAATATTTGGTTCAACTTAATTTCAACCGGTTCCGTAGAATTAACATTAGGTTCAGCTTAATTCTCATCAATTTAGCTTCAGTTAAGCTCAATTAGGTTTAGGTCATGTTTAAATTAATCTAATCTTGATTAGTTCAACATAATTTTGACCGCTTTAGTGTAGTTTGACTAATTTAGCATGAAATTAAATAGTGACATATTTATTTATATGTCCAATATTTTAAAATATGTTAGTTTGACACAACATGTCGTCAAAGTGACCTCTCTTGTGTTAAATTAATATATTTTCGGAATATATAATATGTTTGCATGTTTGTAATTCATGTGGGTAGTAATCGACCCAAAGGAAGGTTCCTACCTGACCGAATTCTTTATATGCCTGTGGTAATAAATACGTGACTATCATAAAATTTTCCATGTGAACATGAGTCGGTCCAAAGAAAGGCTCATTGTTTGACAGGCCTAATGGTCAGTATTTGATTACTACATTGAGAGTACCGCTTACAAGTTGATAATTTTGTCCAAAGATGAAATGTCAATGTTGTGTTTGGTATCTTGTAATAGGGATTGCCATTATTTATTTATTTATTTTTGTTACATGATTAATTGCATTTTATTTTGAGCTGCTTATAATATATATCATGTTTTGTTTTGTTTTCTTTTAGTGAATACTTCTGCTACTTCAATTGCTACTAGTGTTAACTTCATCCCTGTGCTAACTGGCACAAACTTTAAAGCATGGAAAGAGAACGTTATGATTGTTCTCGGATGCATGGATATGGACTTAGCATTTCGTATGGATCAGTCTGCTGCTCTCACAGCTCAAAGTTCCCATTAGGAAAAGAGGGCATATGATCAGTGGGATAAATCCAATCGCTTAAGTCTAATGATCATGAGGCGTGCAATTCCCGAATGCTTTAGGGGCGCCATGTCTGACGAGACTAATGTCAGATCATTCCTTATTGCTCTTGAAAAGCACTTTGAAAGAAATGAAAAGTCTGAGACAAGCATGCTTTTAGCAAGCCTAATCTCAATGAAGTATAAGGGCAAATGGAACATCAAGGAGTACATTATGGAAATACCAAACATTGCTTCAAAATTAAAGGCACTGAATTTAGACCTATCTGAGGATCTACTGGTGCATATAGTTCTCATCTCTCTCCTTGCACAGTATAACCAGTTTAAAATTAGTTATAACTGTCAAAAGGAGAAATGGTCTCTCAATGAACTCATTTCTCACTGTGTGCAAGAGGAGGAGAGATTGAAGCTTGATAGAACACAGAGTGCTCATCTGGCTATTGCTTCCAAAGACAAAGGCAAGAAAAGACTTAAATCTAAGGAAGTTGCAAATGCTCCACAGAAAAAGAAGTAAAAGGAACAAGATAAGGGCATTACTTATTTCTTTTGCAAGAAGGCTGATGGACACATGAAGAAAGATTGTGCCAAATATCACGCATAGCATGCTAAGAAAGGTACACTTCTCACTTTGGTTTATTCTGAAGTTAACTTAACTTCTGTACCCCAAGACACTTGGTGGGTAGATTCTGGTTCTACTACTCACATTAGTGTGTATATATAGGGTTGCCTGAGTTGCCGAAAGCCAACTGATGCTGAAAGATTCATCTATGTAGGTGATGGCAAATCTATTCAAGTTGAAGCTATAGGCAATTTTTCGGTTATTGTTAAGAACTAGATGTTATTTGGACTTGATAGAGACCTTTGTAGTCCCGTCTTTTCGACGGAATTTTATTTCTATTTCTGTTTTGGACAAATTTAGATATACTTGTTCTTTTGGAAATGGAAGTTTTAATTTATCTATTGGTTCAAATATTATTGGTATTGATTCTTTATCTTCTGTTGATAAACTTTATATGTTTGGTGTATTAGCTTCATTTAATGAAACTTTGCACACTAGTTCACGAGGTATAAAAAGAAAGTTAACTGATGAGAATTCCGCCTTTTTTGGCACAAGCGTTTAGGTCATATATCCAAACAAAGGATACAAAGGCTTGTGTCAGATCGAATTCTTACCCTCTCTGATGCTACGGACTTTAAGGTCTGGATCGAGTGCATTAAAGGGAAACAAACAAACATTAAGGGATCATGTATTAATAGGAGTTCAGGCGTCTTAGAACTAATACATACTGATGTATGTGGACCCTTCCCTATGGCTTCTTGGAATGGTCAACAATATTTTATTACGTTCATAGAGGACTACTCTAGATATGGTTACATATATCTGATTAAAGAGAAGTCTCAAGCACTGGATATGTTCAAGTCCTATAAGGCCGAAGTTGAAAATCAACTAGGCAAGATGATTAAGGATGTCAGATCTGACCGTGGTGGTGAATACTATGACAGATATGATGGGTCAGGTGAACGACGTCCAAGACCTTTTGCAAAATTTCTAGAGGAATACGGTATCGTCCCACAGTACAGCATGCCAGGAAGTCCTAGCATTAACGATTTTGCTGAAAGGCGAAACCAGACTCTTAAGGATATGGTGAGGAGCATGATTAGTCACTCTACCTTACCAGAGTCCCTCTGGGGAGAAGCACTTAAGACTGCAGCTTACATCCTTAATAGGGTACCAACTAAGACAGTACTGAAAACCCCTTACGAACTTTGGACGGGCAACAAGCCTTGTTTAAGGGATTTACACATTTGAGGTTGTCCAGCTGAGGTTAGGCCATATAGGCCAAGTGAAAGGAAATTGGACTCCAAAACAATTAGCTGCTATTTTGTAGGTTATCCTGATAGGTCTAAGGGGTATAAATTTTATGATCCAACAAATAGGACATTCTTCGAGACAGGAAATGTCCGATTCTTTGAGGATGTAGAGTTTGAGGGGGGGAGATAAGGTTAATGAGGTTGTCTTTAAAGAGGAGTTCATCTCTCTTCCTTTAGTTATTGTTCCTGACATTGATCAGATAATAAATTCGAATTTACAAGACAACATTGAGGTACTCCCCATTCAGCCTCAAGAGTTTACTCCTTAGGATCCTACCCCTGTAGACCAAACTCAACAACCTTAAGAACCAATGCCATTAAGAATGTCCAGTAGGGAGAGGAGAAGTGCAATTTCGGATGATTACATTGTATTTCTTGAAGAGCATGAGGCTGACATTGGTATGATGGAAGATAACCCCGTCAACTTCTGTCAAGTCATGCAAAGCTCTAACTCTCAACAGTGGATTGATGCCATGAATGAGAAAATAAGGTCTATGCAACACAATGATGTTTGGGATCTTGTACCATTACCTGAAGGGGCGAAACCTATTGGTTTCAAATGGATATTTAAGATCAAAAGGGATTCAAAGGATAATGTGAAAAGATATAAGACTCGTCTTGTTGCAAAAGGCTTTACCTAAAAAGAAGGCATTGATTTTAAAGAGACTTTCTCTCCAATTTCTTCGAAAGATTCTTTTAGGATTATAATGACACTTGTGGCTTATTTTGATCTAGAGCTACATCAGATGGATGTTAAGATAACGTTTCTCAATGGTGACATTGAGGAAACGATTTATATGTTGCAACCAAAAAACTTTGTCTCTGGAGATCCAAAGAAAATGGTTTGCAAACTAAAGAAATCCATCTACGGGCTAAAACAGGCTTCCCGTCAATGGTATTATAAATTTCATCAAGTTATTGTCTCATTTGGTTTTGAGATAAATCCGGTTGACGAATGTGTATACCATAAGTTTAGTGGAAGCAAGTATATTTTCCTGGTCTTATATGTCGATAATATCTTGCTAGCTTGTAACGATATAGGCTTGATGCACGAAACCAAGAGATTTCTATCGGAGAAATTCGAAATGAAAGATCTTGGAGACGCCTCTTTTGTATTAGGAATCTAGATACATCAAGATCGCTCTCGGGGTATCCTTGGATTATCACAAAAGAGTTATATCGATAAGGTACTTGCTAGATTCGGCATGAAAGATTGTAAACCTACGAGTACCCATGTTGTCAAAGGAGACAAATTTAGTCTCAATCAGTGCCCCAAGAATGAATTTGAGTAAAAGAAAATGCAGAAGATTCCCAATGCATCTGCTGTAGGGAGTTTGATGTATGCTCAAGTGTGTATGCGTCCGGATATTGCGTACATTGTTGGGATGTTGGGTAGATATATGAGCAATCCTGGAATAGATCATTGGAAAGTAGCCAAACGGGTTATGCGGTATCTACAGAGAACAAAGCATCACATGCTTACTTATAGAAAATCAGATCAGTTGGAGATCATTGGGTATTCTGATTCTGATTTTGCCGGATGCCAAGATAGTCGCAGATCCACTTTTGGCTATGTTTACTTGCTTGCTGGTGGAGCTGTCTCTCGGAGGAGTGCTAAGAAGACACTCGTTGCAGCTTCAACTATGGAAGCAGAGTTTCACTACTGAAAACCATCAGCAACGACTTGCAACGGCCTGGCCTGTTGCAAAGTAGCCGTGGCAGAAAAGCGCGTTGCTGATAATTTAGCAACGGCGCTGCAATGGCCGATCGGGTCGTTGCTAATAATATTACCAGCAACGGCTTTGCCACGGACATCGGGCCGTTGCTGATAACCTTATTAGCAACGACACGTGAGGCCGTGGCAAGGCCGTTAGTAAGCCGTTGCTGATGTTATACAACAACGGCTTACGATACACTTTTAGTAACGGCTTTCCCACGGACAACCGTGGGAAAACCGTTGCTGATGACTAAAACTTGGAACAGAAAAAAATTTAAAATTCTAAATTTCTATTAATACATTGATACAATCTGATACATAACTCACACACCCATACACATCCATTCACACATCACAAATACACCCAGATATATATCAAAACAATTATACTTATATTTATAATTATCCACAATCGTATAAAAACTATTCAAATGCAAAATTGAAGTATCAATATCCAAACAAAACAAAACTAAAATATATATAGTATCGAAGTAACAAAGTCAATATAATAAAAAAAACAATAAATCTCACGATGACGATGGAGGATGGTCTGGATCATATGGCGGAGTCTGGAGTGCCTGGGTGTACACCGGCGTGGACTGACTCGAGGACGATAGATCAGATGATGCTGCTACGTGATGACTTGACAAGTTGCGTAGCATAACTTGCATATCTGCCATCATCTCACTCTGACGCTCCATCAACTCAGTCTGACGCGCGATCGTCTCCTCCAGTGTCCTTATCCTGCTACTATGATCATCTCTGGACCTGGAGGTCGATGGTCGTTCACCTCAACATGCAACTTTGTGCGAGTTCCAATATTATATGCCACCTCAACATCAGTGTTCTTTCCTAGGAGTACTTACCAAAGTTTCTTTGCTCCGGCTAACCCTTGTATTTCGTTCCACTCTTTTTTTTTCTCTCCCCCCCCCCCCCCTCTCACTTGTAACTATCAAGTCTTTTGATTAATACAAGTATTCCTTTTTCAAAAAAAAATTAGCTTATTCTGTTTTGTCCTTGTTTCAGATGATCTTGGAATCAGTACTGACGTTGTACGGAAACCACAGCTTGATCTTTTGAACAGTAAACCAAAAGGTCCAGCTTGATCTAACTAGATGGTGTTTATATTAACTTCATATTTAGGATGTATAGCAGTTTCAGTACCTACTCAACACACTTGTTTCTTTAGCTTCAAAACTTCTATGTTTCAGTACCTACTGTGTGTTTCAAGTGGACTAGTTCGGTTTAGATGTGTGTGTTTCATTTAAACAGGCTAAAACAAGCTAATAAAAGATTTTCGGTTTGTTCGGTTACAAAATCGAACTGAACTGAAAATAGTTGGTTTGGTATGGTTCGGTTCATCCCATATTCGGATCGGTTTTTGGTTGTTTTTCATTCCAATTTTTTTTTAATTTGGTTCGGTTTATGTCGGTTCGGTTTGGTTTAAACCAAATGGACACCCCTTACTTATAAGCGCGAGTTGTTTAAGAGATGAGCTTAAACAAGCTCTTTTATCCAATTAGCACAATTATCTAATTCGCAAGTATATGAACAGTGATTTTTCCTATAAAAAGCTTTTAGTGAGAGTTGACCAACTGAGATTTGCAAATAAATTGTAGTGAGATGAGAAGGATCACAAGAAAACCTAGAGCAAGTTTCTTGGAAAAAGCATTCTCCAAGTTTCTTGTGCCGACTTCACAAATAATAGTTGGATCTTGAGTGAGAAAGTTCATATGAAAAATCAATATTTTTGGAAGACTTTTTATAGTGGTTACATTTTCAGTTAAAATGTTTTTATTTTTTCAAAAATAAGTCAAAAAATCATTCTCCATATATATAGACTCTTAATATTTCTGACATTCTATCAAATGGTTTCTTCTTTCCATAGACTCTTATATTTGCAATTTTTTCCTAATTAATTTTGTCTTTTAAATTATTTTAGTAGTTTTTGTTTAATTTTAAGTTGTGTATTTTTTTAAAAAAATAAAAAATATTTTATTCGAGATTTGCTCTCGTTGACCTATTGAGTACTGTTGACATCATCCTTACCATAATTTGGTTAAAATTTTAATATGTTCTTTAATTTTTTTTTGCAATAAATTCTATTTGATCCGCAAAATTCAAAATCTAAATCAAACTAAATTGAACCCAAAAAATAATTTAAGATTATTCCAAATCTTTTTTGATGAAAATTTTCTTCATCAAAAATGTTATGACCCACACTAAAAAATAATCAAATTAAGAGATTAAACAAAATCAACACCCTTATAATCACTTGATATATTATGAGATTTAATTATGAATAAAATTATTAAAAATAAAAATTAATAAAAATAAAAATTAATTGATATTGCTAAATAATATTCTATATTGTCAGTTGAAATCAAATTACTGACAAATTTTAGTTACATCTTTTCAGTACCATTTGTTCAAGGCTTTGCATATATAATTAATTAATTTGAAAACAAGAAATTAATCCCTATGAAAACTTCTATGAAAACTTCATCTCTTCCATGAAAACTTCTATGAAAACTTCATCTCTTCCAAGCGATTTAATTTCCATGTCCATTTATATGAAAACTCCATCTCTCTTCCACTCCTTTGCTCTTTAATTTCGTCTTCTTCTTCTCCTTGTTATAAATTAAATAGCCATGCATCCATGCATTGATGCATTCAAAATTAGGAATAATTAGAACATCAAGTTCAAGTTCATTAGTACTCCTCCATCGATATATGGCTCAGTACTTCCGCAGGAGACCAGTCATGCTGCTTCTTGTCCTCGTCACCGTCTTGTTCACGAGCTTGTGCCTTGTTACTGCGATTAGGCCTTTGGCCGGACACCGGCTGCCGGAGAGCCCTGGTCTGAGAGATCATGAGGTGGCCGTATCGGGTCCTTCAAGCTGTACTGCCAACCCCACCATCCACCGAGGATCAGGTTGCCCCCCTCATGGTTAAAGAGAATTAATTAAGGCAAGAGCTTGGATTCAAAGAATTGTTTTGTTGCAGCTGCATGCATGCATTCTGTTTAATTTGTTTGATATATATAGCTATAGTCAACATGAATGGTTTCATTTAATTTGGTTTGTTCTTCTTCAACAAGTGTAACGAGAGGAGTATGATCATTTTATTGTCTCAATGCATGCACACTTCTTCTCTGTACGATTGATAAATTCATGTATATATTTTGCTTGGTTGTTTAATTTTAATGAAAGATGATCAATGCATGATGTGAATGTTTGGAAGTTAATATGTAACTTTGAGTTGTGACTCTGTGAGTACAGTTGGTAACAACATCTTGTATATTTCATAGAAGTTTAGAGTTCAAATCCTAATTTAATTGGTCACCTATTGTGACTTTCTATCTTTATTTAAAAAAAAAGAGTTTAAGCTAACTATACCGTTGGTGATAACATCTTGTATGTTGTTTAGATGTCTATCACCTATTGAGAAAAATACATCTGTGAATTATAATTCCATGGATGACATACATCTTAATTAAGTTTGCAAAAGAAAAGAAAAACAATAAGTTTAAACTACAACATGAATGATGGAAGAGCAAGTGGTAAATGTGCATCAAGAGAATAAAACTTATATGAAGAAACCAAATCACAGGTGGCACCTTGCCTCCATTAATCTATATATATATATATATAAACAAACCGGGTTTTAGCCAAATTACTGGATTCAAATTATTGATCTAAAACCAATAAAATTATCCATATATTAATCTGTATATTTATAATATTACAGGTGGCACCAGTACGATTTATTTATTTTAATTAATTTGTTTAGAAAATTAGAAATAGAATATATGGTCATCCAATATATATTCCAATATACTTGACGTACGTATTAATTACTTTGAAATGAAACTACCATTTAACCCTAGTGGACTACAAGCTAAGAAGAATTCCACTGGTGAAGCCGCGTTGACCAATTCCACTTCTAAGACATTAAGGACATATTTGCTTTATAGGATAATGGATGAATTAATATCCATTGTTCATTTAGTGCATGAATTAGAAGAAAATGATAATAGAAGAATACAAAATTGATATTATACCTTATGTACACCGAATTTAAAAAATTCATATCCAACTCTCCTCATTTATTATCCAATCCAATCCTACCTTATCCAATAAAGCAAACATACCATAAATTCCAAGTCTTTGTATATACAATTACACCCACTCCTATAAATATATGTTATCGATCGCTTGATTATATTAACATCCCAATATAATTAAGATCGAAATTAAAGTAGCTACAATTGTTTATATAGCAATTTTCCTAAACCAGAATATGAAACTTTAAAATTCTCAAAACCAGAATATAATATCTAAAATTCCGCATTTTCATGATTAAAATAGTCACTTGAAACTCATGAAAATAGTCATTTGATCATGAAAATACATCTTAAAATTTTCAAAAAATCATTAAAAATTGCATTCATTAGTTTAGAATTATTGTGATTTTTTTTGGAGATTTTAGGATGTATTTTCATAATCAAAATGATCACTTTGAATAGTTTTAGTATAAGAGTATTTTGGGTATTTTTTGGATTTGATTTTGGTGTTGGGAATTCCAGATACTATATTGTGATTTTGAAAATTTTAGAGTTTCATATTCTGGTTTAGGGGAAAACCTGTTGTTTATATATATTCATTCTGCATGCACTAATCCAATTAGCAATCGTTAATTATTCCGTCAATTAATGGCTCCACGCTCGTGAGCGATGTTGTTTCTGGTCATTGTGTTCTCCAACTATCTTCTAATTATCACGACGACAGCTAGGCCTTTTGTCGGAGGCCGATGGACGGAGAATGCTGGATCATTGTTTATAATGTAGTCACTTGCGCAGGGAATGGTGCCATCGTCGAGGCCTTCCGACTGCACTCACAACCCCAATAAGAAGGGTGTCGGAGTTTGCAGGCGTCGATCGTCCTCAGAGAATTAACTTAGTTATCATAATTAAACTGGCTAGAAGAAGAAGAGAGAAGATATTTGCTGTAATTTTTTAATTAGTCAATTAATTAATTAATGTTATAGTTTTATTTTTATGATCATGTTTAAT
Organism: Canna indica; assembly: GCA_034359265.1. Lineage (NCBI taxonomy): Eukaryota > Viridiplantae > Streptophyta > Magnoliopsida > Zingiberales > Cannaceae > Canna > Canna indica. The sequence goes on from CP136897.1 coordinate 18,566,498, forward strand.
TTCCCTTTTAATTTGTTTTACAAGTTTTAATTGTTTTTTTTTGCTTCAAGCAAAATAAATAAACAACAATTTCCCTAGAAGGGAATAATAAATGTTTTTATTCCCGAAAGTATAATCTTTATTCATTTTTTTCCTAAACCAGAAAGTAAATACTCATATACCCATATTACCCTTAGCAGACCATTTTCAACTGGTTCGGCCAATTTAAACAGGTTCGGAAAATTCATCCTAAATTCACAAAAAATCTATTATTCATATGTAAATCACTTTCATAACTTGTATCAGCAAAATAATTTTTTTAGAGTTGAAAATGAATTTTTTTCATCATTTTCAACTGGTTCGAAATTGGTTGAACCAGTTGAAAATTGGTCGAATCAATCAAAAATGATGAAAAAAAATTGATTTTCAACTCTAAAAATTATTTTGATGATACAAGTTATTAAAGTAATTTACCCATGAATAATAGATTTTTTGTAATTTTATTATGAATTTAAAAGGAATTTCTCAAACCTGTTTAAAATTGGTCGAACTAGTTGAAAATGGTCTGCGGAGGATAATCTGGGTATATGAATATTTACTTTTTAGTTTAGGGAAAAAATGAATAGAAATTCTGCTTTTGGGAATAAAAGCATTCCTTATTTCTTTTTAGGGAAATCGCTGATTAATTTAATCAACTATTGAAATTAATTAGTTAATGAATTGTCAACTGCATTAATTAATTATTAACATGCATCAGCAAGAATTAATATCAAGACTTTGAAATATCAAATCCTCTCTTAATTATAATTCTTGCAATTAATCTATATATAATATAATTAATTAGATTACACATTACACACAAATCTTATATAGAAAATCTTATTTTAATTATTATATTTAATATAGGATAGCATATAATTAAATTATTCTACTACTTATTGTTGGATACCAATTTAACTTACTAAGTCAACTTTTGAAGATTATACTAGATTTTGTCTTGTTTTGAAAAGAAGAAAAATTAATTTCAAAGTCTTAGTTTAATTCAAATCAAACAAAGTCTGTTTGGAACTAGTCATATATCTGAATAATTAACTAGAAGAGTAAAAACTCTACAAATTAAGTCAAGATAATTAAAAATTGGACTTGCCAACTGTGACTAGCACAGTTGGTGGCAACAGCTTATAAGTTACCTAGAGATCTGAGGTTCAAACTCCAGTAAAACCTTATAGTGTGGATTTTCCAATTTCGTGTGTAGAAATGATCTTGAATGAATATTTATTCAGTCGAGTACTTGATTGTACTCCTAACTCTCATTCTAAAAATGAAATTCGCTATCTTCTAATAAAAAAAATTAAATATTGAACTTCAAAATTCTAAATTTCATTACTTTTCCTAAATGCTATTTAATTAGAGATGGTAACTCATCCTAAATGTCAAGGCTGATCGAGTTAAGAGTTAAAGACTTTCACTATGTTATGAAGTCATAATCCGACACTACAAAATTTGTAGCAATAAGATAATTGCTGCTAAATAATTTAGAGGTACATCATTTAGCAACTATTATTAAAAATCCTACAAAAAAAGTTATAGATTTAAATGTATATGTATTATTTTATCTTTACCAGCAATTGTATAAATTACTTCTAAAGCCTTTAACGACAATGAATTTAGTGAGAATTCATAAATTGCTAGTAAAATTTTTTACAGCATTTATAATTGCTAGCAGACATCATAACAATCACTGCTAAAATGTCAAATTGTGTAGTGCGATCACACTTGATTGGCAAGATGATCAATTAATTGGATAGGATTGAGTCATGATCAAACCCGACTTAGACTTGCAAGGCATGTACTATTCGGAACACCCTTCGATGATTATGTTAGTAGCAATAGGATAAATATGTGTAATTTTACCACAATGCCTTAATAGGCCGGAGCGCACGCCGATTCACCTGCCTAACCAAGCGAGTCAAAGCAATTTTTGAGGAAAAAACTAGGCACAAGACAATTTTTCTAGGGGAATGTTTAATCACCACACAATTGTTTCTAGCGAAATATTTCAAGAGTTTCATCATTTGACCATGAAAATGCATCATACAATCCCCAAAAATTCACAAAAATTTTAAATTAGTACTGAATGAAATTTTTTATAGTTTTCTAAAGAGTTTAGGATGTATTTTCATGGCCGGTCAAAAAGTGAAACTCCTTAAATGTTTCAAGAGTTTAATCACTTGAAACTCTTCAAAGTGGTCATTTAACCATGAAAATATACATCCTACAATTAATCCTCAAAAAATCACAAAAATTCTAAATTAATGAATGAATTTTTTATGATTTTTTTAAAGATTTTAGGATGTATTTTCATGCTCAAATGATTTTAGGATATATTGAGAATTTTTAAATTTGGTTATGATTTCAAAAATTTTGAACATCATATTTGGTTTTGGGAAATTTCAAAAATTCATATTCGGATTTAAGAAAATTCATAGATATTAATTGGTCAGTCCATTCAAATATATACTTATTTCACGTCAGTTTGAAAGTAGTGAACTTTCATAAGCTGCTAACGTCGATTTCAACCTCACAAGTCTAATAACAAGGAACATTAGTAAACTAATAGAATTAATTAAGATGCAGTGTCTATACTAAGGTTTAAAATCTCGGTCGGTACGGTACAGTAAGTTCGGTATATACCGGTTTTTTAGGTTTTCGGTATATGATATACCCGGTATTTGAAAAAACCGGGTATATTGTGTATACCGGACGGTATATGGCGGTATGGACGATACCGGGCGTTATGTCACGAAAAAAAAAACCGGCTGATATGCATTTTCATACCGGTCTGTACCGTGTGTCGGTACGGTACGGTACCGGTATATACCGGTACCGGCCGGTGACTGAAACCGGTACCGGTACCAAGATTTTAAACTATGGTCTATACATGCATGGTTGGCACTGCATGCCCTCCAATATATGCATGGCATTGTCCAAGTCCCTCTTCCAGGAATACTAATTCCAAGTCTTCTTGCAGCAGACCATTAATTCCGAGGTTTGATTAGTTTCCATCTCCTTCCCATAAATACTATCACTTGATCATCAGCTGTATATCATCATTCCAACACCAAAGCAGCAAGAAGATTTGGTACATCAGTATTCAATTAATCGCTCGATATATATGGCTCAGGGCTCGAGAGTGACGATGATGTTTCTTGTCCTTGTGTTCTCGAGTTATCTTTTTCTCACGGCGGCCGCAAGGCCTGTTGCCGGAGGGCGGTGGGCGGAGAATGCCGGACTACTACTAATGCAGTCGATTCCGCAAGGAGTGGTGCCGCCGTCGAGGCCATCCGACTGCACCCATAACCCTAATAACCAAGGCGCCGGAGTTTGCAAGCCTCCTCGCTGGTGAATTGCTATCTTCTTGATGGTGAAGTATATAATTGATCAGTTCATGAAACAAGCTGGAATTGAAGTAGAGAAAATTAGTCTGCAATGCCTTATAATTAATTAATATTTTACTCGTGTTTTTCTGGTGTATGCCTCTAGTTGTTGATTGCTAGAGAAGAACTCCTTGTATTCTCATTATTGGTTGATAGTGGCCTCAGGCCATAGGTGATTTTACTCCTCACATAGAGAAAGTTAATTTCTACGTTAAATCTTTAGTGTTCTCCTTGTTTATTTTGCTGCTGACATTTGAGAATATATTATTATGTGGTTTCTCTACTTGGTTAACTTCATGCAAACTTCAGCGCGCAAAGAAGGAATTAGCCGATCGATTCTGGTTATTTTTCCGGTTACACTCAAACAACAAAAGTGGTATCTGAGCCACAACAAAGTGGTATCAGAGCTATTCTAACATAGTGGTATCAGAGCGATCCTAACACAAGGCAACCACCTAATAACCTTGTTATGCCTCAAAAATTTGTGGACCTCCTTGTAAATATTTTTCTTAGAGGGGGTGATTTGCAAAATTGCAAATCCTATTTAACCGAGCTCTAAACCTCTCTAATTCTTCTTTTCTCTCTCTCGGTTCCTGTAGCAGCAGCAGCGATCGTCGGAGGAGTTGGAGGCGCCGGCGACGGGAAGATCTCCGGTGAATCGGAGTTGGAGGAGTTTGCCGGTAGGATTCTAATCCTTCTCTTCTATCTGTTCGCGTAGGGTAACTTGATGTAGGTTGAGATTCGCGATATTCTTTCTGCCGATCGGAGATTATTTCTTGGTTTCCCGAAATGTAGCGTGTTTTTGGTGTAGAGTTTTTGGATTTGAATCCTCGTTGCCGATCTGGTATTTTTGTCAAATTTCCCGGCGGATTACTCGCAATCCGAGCCGCCGTCGATGAGATGATCACAGTACATGATCAGATCCATCATTTGTAGTTGAATCACGTTGTTTCTTTGCCGTTGGTATCTTCTTCTCTGCTCGAGTAGTTGCCATCAAGCGGCAGTGCCGATCGACTCCATTTTGAGGAGGTCCCTAGAGTTGCGTTGCAACTTGGGGTCGGGTCTTGGTCGGTGTCGGCCGCGCGATCGAGTTGCGGCGCCCGGCGAGGTGCCGCGACGAGCAATGGCGCCCGACGAGGCGTTGCTGCCCCGCGAGTCGAGCAGGCGACCTCCGCCAGTCGCGGCAGCCCATCGAGGGTTATCATTCTTAGCAGGATGGCCGTTGCCGTCGCGTGGTGGCGACGGCGAATCATCGTTGGCGTCGGAGGCGGCGCGCTTGCCCGGCAATCCGATCTGTCGGACCAGTTGGGGAAGGTGGCGACGACTGGTATAAAGGTTGATGGCTGTGGCGTCGGGTTGAGGTGGCGGCGATGGTCGGAGGCGTCGATTGGCGAACCACCCTCGCCGGTCGATGATTGCGCTGTTCCGTCGCCGTTCGCCCAGCTTCTGGTGGCATCGGATTTGGGGAAAGGCTGATGAGGAAGTAGATGAGTAGATTAAAGTTTAATTAAGTTTATATCAATGATATAATCCTTATATCAGTGTTATATTGTATTGTAGGTGTTATGTTGATGTTATAAGTGGAAGTTGATATCAGTAGTTGTAGCAGTGATATATTAAATATATCACTGATATATGTATACTTTGTATCAGTAATTAATGGATGATATTTGAGCTATTTTACCAATGTTTTAAATAATTAGTTGGAGGCTTTATAGTGGGTCAAAATAATCATATCACATATGAAATTGGACCTACTCGGCGACCCGAATTCATTGGTGGGGTCAGTTTTGTCTTTTGGCTTTCGGATGTTGAAATCAGTATGCATTATTGTCTCGTTTTGTCTCGTTTTGCGTGTCGGGTCAAGAAATATTATTTTATCGGTTTTCCCGGTTTCTACCCGAGTTGTTCTGTTGTTGTAATTGTTGTCAAGGTGAATCTCATCCTAGATCGGTTGTTACCCTATGTCGAAATATATTTTGTTGTTCTATTCCGTTGAAGTTTGATATCTACTGTTGTTGAAACTCTTTATGCATATTTTGTTGATACATGTTGCCAGCATGATGTTGTTATATGCATATTATTTGAGGATGCTAGTTAGGCGTTGCATGTCTTATGCTGTTGTTTATTTACTTAATGCATACATGATGACATGACTACTAGCATTATATTGGTTGAGTTGTAGTAGTGTAATTGTTGACATGATGCATAGTTGACCTACTATTGGGCGATAGCCCTGGACACGTTGATATATTGCCCGGGTTGTAGGGCAAGTGACACCGGTGATCACCTATTTATCACACGGGTTGTGTGATCGGCGTCGAGGTGTTAGACGCCGGCGGACTATCAGGTTGGATAGTCGCATCTCTAGCTGGAGCGGGCTTGAGGTGCCACTCTCGAGGTGCGAGAGTGCGGGGGAAACCCAATGTCCACTACGCTCTTGATTGGGTTTATGATACATACTCATGTAGATGATAGTTGACATAGTTGATCGGTATAGATGCATCGAGTAGATGGTTGTATCGTATCTTCCGTTGTACACATGGCATCATAACATCTTGTTGAAATCCTACTCAGCCTTCTGCTGATGTTTGTTGTTTTTGCCTCAGATCCTCAGGTATGACGGCTTTATCTTCTGGGGTAGCTAGAGTTTTGGAGGAGGAGGAGACGTCTTCCGCACAGCCTTAGTTTTCTAGTTTATTAGTTGAACTTTGTATTTTCAGCTAGACTCTGGAACTTATTGTTCTCTTATGGACTGTTGGACTTTTATTATTGTCTGGTTGGATATTCGATTTGAATCTGGTTGTAAATTTAAATTCAGTCCATAAATTGTTGGTTGTTCTGTTGCTAGTTGCGTTTCTCCTAGGTGAGGTCCCTTATATAGGGATAAACCTAGGCGGGGCGTAACAAACCTTATTTGACCTAACAATCTAGATCAACACATACACTTTAAAATATACAAAAACAACCAAAATACAATCAAAATGGAACAACAAATACATAAACTAATACTTAGGTCCAAATGAAGTAACCGAGCTCCTTTTGATGCCATTTGATGATAAATCACTCAAGTTCAAGGCTCAATCAAGGTGAAGTCTTGCAAAGTTAGGATTTGGAAGAAGTTCTCAATCAAAGTTTGGTTTGGGAACAAATGATGGCTTAATGGATTCTGAAGTCTCAAAGGAAGGCATGCATGAGATCTAGAGGTGTTTAAATAGGCAGACAACACCAACGGTCTCAGTCTCAATGGGTTAAAACGGTTAGAAAAAGGGTCGTTACTGTCATCGATCGATCACCTGTCCATCATATTGACTTACAGTCGATCGAAGCATCGACCAAAACTACACTATATTGCTTTGATATCCGGTTTGGGTTTTGGGTTTTCGATCCGGTTTCTTTCATCATCATTGTACATTTTGAGGATATTACAATATGTCTAGACCCAAAAACCTAAACTCTAAGTCTACATCGACTTTCGTGCACTGATCAATGTCCTTCTTGAATTTTTCGATTTCATGACGATCTTTCGATTGTAGATGTTGCACGCAACAACACTTGGAACTTGAAATTATTTTTCAATAACCATCAATTCTGAGTTTGTATCACCAAAATCGAGATTAAAACCAAGGTTGAAAACATTAATTAAGTCAACGAGCCACACTTAGTGAATTTAGTGGGAAGTGGAACTTCATGTAGAAATGCAACTTTCTACGTTTTTCCTACTTACTATTAATCGAACAAGAGAGAAAAGCTCTACTTCTTTGAAACTTATTCTTCCCACATCACTTCCTATTAACCAAATGAGGTATTATTTCCTTTCCATATATTTTTCTTTTACGCCTCACTACAAAATATTTGCGGAGGGTAACTATATTCTTTTCAATGGATAAAAATTCATTTTTCATCTATTTTTTAACTGCCACTTCAATTTTAAAATTTGTGCAAAACAAATTTGTTATCTAAATAAAATAATATCATCACCAATCATCAAAAGTGTACAAATCTTAAAATTAAACTAACAATTAGAAAATTAATTAGAAAAAAATTATCATTCATTTAAGAGATTACATATAGGAGCAAGAAATTTATTTGCCTTATAACAATTATTAAAGACTTTATATAATATACCAATCCTTATATATTTACTAAGTGTTTTTGAGTTTAGTATCGATTAATTGAAAATAGGTCTAATTAAGGTAATACTTAAATGTATATACGAATACATTCGAAAAAAATATACACCCCAAATTCTTTCTTTCGCAAACTGTTATTTTTTCTCAAATTTCATTACATAATTTACTCGTCAAATGTTGCGCAAATCATTAAGGATAGCATTCATTCTTATGATGTAAAAGGTGCAAATTATGATAAATATCTTAATTGATGAAGTTTAATTATATAATCAAATGAGAGTTAAATGATGTAATTATATCAATAAAAATGATTAATTTAATTATGAAATTTAGTAAAACTAGAAATTGTATCGAAACACATTTTCTAGGTCTATGGAGATTAAATTGATGTAAATTAAATTTCAAATATTCAAAGTGATAAAAAGGTAGAAATTGATAAATTATACAAGTCAATTTGAAATAAGAATCTTAATATAAAATAAAAGGGAAAATAAATGGATCTAATCCAAACTATAACGAAATTAACGAATCTAATTCAATTTTTAATTTGCAGCAATTCTAATATGAAGTTTCGAATTAACACCAATTATATCCCGTCGTCAAGTTGTGTTAAGTAGAGTAACTAATACTAGTTATAAAGTACTAATACTAGTTGTAGCATTTTACCATTTTGCCCATGTAACTAAATAAAGCTTAAATGTACTTAGAGGTCTTTTCTGTAATTGGACCATAGTTTCTGTTTAGTTTTAGCTCGCGTAGGTATTTAAGTGCGACTTTACCTTTTTGTAATTTGAATCATTCAATTCAGTTCAATAAAACAAACTCTTTCTTCATTCTTCGATTTCCAAGTTCTGCATCAAGAATAGGGGTGAAAATCGTATCATGGTATTGGAGCGGGTCAATTGAAGATCCAATCCCGCTGCTGAAGTAAGCTGCGGTCAATTGGGGATCATGGTGTCATCAAAGCGGAATGGCAATAAATCGCCGCAACTTGATGGCCAAATCTGCAGCCAGCGATTCACATAATAGCGACGAGAGCAGATCAGCGATTGAAGCCAGCGAAGTGGATGACAATCCCTTTCTTCTTCACAGGAATAACAATCTAGGTATGGCTTTAGTGTCTGCAGTTTTAATCGGATACGAAAATTACTTACCATGGAGGACGGCGATGTTGGTCGCCTTATCTGTGAAAAACAAAGTAGGATTTATTAATGGTCAGATTGAAATGCCTAAAGAGACCTCACCTAATCATCGTGCAAGGAGAAGATGCAATGACATGGTGAGGTTCTGGATTTTGCAATCCCTGTCGCCTAGTGTGAATACAAGTGTCACGTATGTTGATACTGCCATAGAAATGTGGCTTAATTTGAAAAGCAGATTCGGGAAGAGCAATGAGCCTCGAATCTTTGAGATTGAGAATCAAATTTGCACAGTTAGACAAGCAAACATGTGAATTGTTGAATATTACACCAAACTGAAAGCTATGTGGAATGAATTAGATGCAATTGATGGATATATATACAAAGAAGCCCAATGCATAGAAAATACTATCAAAAGAAGGTTAAGATAGTTCTTAATGGGACTAAATCCAAGACCTTGTCTCGAGGAGAACACTTGGGAGTGGTAATGAAGAAAATAGGTTATATGTTATGAGTGGAGCTTCACCTATTCTTAGGGACAAACCTACCTTTTCTCAGGTTTTATCTGTTACTCTTGATGCATCAGCTCTATGACATTTGAGGCTAGGGCACATGTCTGATAGTAGGATGAAGTTGTTATCAAATAAAATTCCTGAGTTGAAAAATGTTTCTCGGTTCTTTTGCAATGTATGTCATCTTGTTAAACAATGCAAGTTACCTTTTCCACATAATGCAAATGAAGCTTCTTGTGCATTTGATCTTGTTCATTGTGATGTTTGGAGACCAGATAGGGTCCCAACTTATGACAATTGTTCTTATTTTTTAACTTTGGTGGATGATTATTAAAGAGCTTGTTGGACTTTCCTTTTTTCCACAAAGAACCAAGTACCTGAACCACTAATTAATTTCATCAAGCTTGTCCAAACAAAATTCTCCAAAATCATCAAAGTCCTTAGAAGTGATAATGGGAATGAGTTTTTTAACTCAAGAGTCAATTCTTTCCTAGATGAGTGTGGCATAGTACATCAAAGTTCTTGTCTAGAAACTCCCCAACAAAATGCTGTTGTGGAAAGGAAGCATAGACATTTGTTTGAAGTTGCAAGAAGTCTAAAATTCCAATCAAAGTTACCATTGAAGTTTTGGGGTGATTGTCTTCTAATCGCCACCTATTTAATAAATAGGTTACCAAGCCCAGTAACATCCTATCACAGTCCATATGAGCTATTGTACAAGTTTGAACCAAATTTAAACCACTTGAAAGCCTTTGGGTGTTTATGTTATAGAAACACCATTAAACAATGAAGGACAAAATTCAATCCAAGAGCACAAGAATGTGTTTTCTTAGGTTTTCAACATGGAAAGAAGGGATACAAAGTGTTTGATCTAAAGACTCACTCCATTTACATTTCTAGGGATATTGCCTTTGTTGAGCACATTTTTCCTTTTGACACCAACAAAATTTAGCAAACCATCTTTCCTTTGCCAACACATGAGCCTAATACTCATTCTGACACTTCTACTCAGCCTATCAACAAGACAGTTAAGAAAACATCCACTGAAGTTAATGAATTTGAGAACAATAGCAGTCCTTAAAACATTAGTGTAGAAGTTGAAAACTCTTCAAGTGAGATGCCATTAGAAGTAGTTCTACATGAATGTGAAAGTGTTTCACCTGAGAGAAATATATGTCCTCCCAGAAAAAGTCAGAGAGTTATACAAAAGCCGTCAAAACTGAGAGATTATCAATGTAACTCATTGACTTCAATACCAACACCAAGCCTTCTTATCATACATTGATTCTAATCATGATCCACAAACATACCAAGCTGCTGTCAAGGATCGAAAATGAATAAAATCCATGAAAAGTGAATTAGAAGCACTTGAAGCCAATGACACATGGAAAATATGCAATTTGCCCCCCGGCAAGAAAGTTATAGGGTGCAAATGGGTATACTATACCAAATTTAATCCATATGGGAGCATAGATAAGCTGAAATCTAGTTTGGTGTCAAAGAGTTTTACCCAAATTGAAGGAGTTGATTACCAAGAGACCTTTGCTCTTGTATCAAAACTCGCCACAGTGCGCACTCTTATAGCAGTAGCAACAACAAAGGGTTGGTCATTATCACAATTAGATGTGAACAATGCTTATCTGCATGGAGAGCTATATGAGGAAGTCTACATGCAAAAACCACCTAGCTATGGTAAGGAAGGAGATACTCAAGTATGCAAACTGTTAAAATCAATTTATGGCCTGAAACAGGTCGGAAGGCGGTGGTTTGCAAAGCTGAGTTCATGCTTGTTAGTTGTAGGATATAAACAAAGTTTATTTGACTGGCTCTTGTATGTTCACCAAAGAGAAGAACAACAAAATTGTCATAATACTCATCTATGTGAATGATATTATTCTAACTGATTCAAAAGGGATTTTAGAATTGAAAAGGAAATTGCATAACCAGTTTAAGATCAAGGATCTTGGAGAGCTCACTTACTTCTTGGGTTTAGAGATATACAAAGAATAGAAAAAGGACTTCATGTGAGTCAAAGAAAATGTGTTGTTGATCTATTAACGGAGATGAAACTAGAGGATAGCAAGCCAAAGGATACCCCCATGCAGTTAAATAACAAACTTGACAATACAGCCAATGAAACTGATCCATTCATTACAGATGTGACTAGGAGCTTGATTGGCAAGTTGCTTTAACTAACGGTAACAAGACCACATATTACCTACAATGTGCATCATCTCAGTCAATTCACTCAACAACCTAAACAATCACATTATAAAGCAGCTATGAGATTGCTAAAATACCTTAAGAAAGCACCAAGCCTGGGACTTTTCTATCCTGCAGAAAATAATGTTTCAGTAACAGCGTACTGTGATGCTCATTGGGCAAGTTTTAGCATGAGTAGAAAATCTTTATCCAGATATCTTGTTAAACTTGGCTCTTCAATGATCACCTGGAAATGCAAAAAACAAAACACAGTGAGTAGGTCAAATGCAAAAAGTGAATTGCGGGCAATGTCAAGTGCATCAACTGAGGTTATATGGGCAACAAACATTTTTTCTGATATGGGTATCAAATGTCAGCTACCAATACCATTATACTATGATAACCAGAGTGCGATGCACATCACTGCAAATCCAGTGTTTCACGAACGCACCAAACACCTGGAAAAGTATCAAGCTGAACTGATAAATCTAGTGTACATAGCAAGCAAAGACCAACCTGTAGATTTGTTGACAAAGAGTTTAGGTGCTCAACAACATGAACTGCTATTAGTCTATTACGCAAGTTGGGTCTGGAGTATCTATTCTCCAGTTCCAACTTGCGGGGGGAGTATTAATGTTACGCCCCGCCTAGGTTCATTCCCAATAAGGGAAACCTCCTAAAAGAAGCGTAACCAACAGTCCAACCAACACCAGACATCAAGATATATACAAAGAAATGTCAACAAAATCAACTATAAGATTCTGAACCAAAACTACAAGGAAGCAACTAATATCAACCTACGGTCCAACAATCTAACTAAAACAATAAAGAGAAACAAAAACATATGTGTCTTCTCCTCCAGGACTCTAGCTACCCAACTCCAACTACCGACATACCTGCAAATATGAGGCAACAACAAACAACATCAGCGGAAAGCTGAGTAGGAGAATCAATATGTCAACAATAAGAACAACAATCATGATGCGATGATACTGCTAAATACAACAATCTACGACTCTGCAATAAAATGCAATATGTCAACAACAAGACACATTTTCACCTATCGACTAATGCAACTCATACCAATCAAGAGCGTAGTGGACAAGTGGGTTTCCCCCGCACTTTCGTACCTCGAGAGTGGCACCTCAAGCCCGCTTAAGCAGGAGGTGCGACCATCCAAGGATAGTCCGCCGACGTCTAACAGCACGACGCCGCACACGAGCCTGTCGACGTCTAACAGCGCGACGCCGCACAAGCAACTAGGGTGAAAATTCTAGTGTCACTGCCCATACACCTCGGGCAATAAATCAATAGTGTCCGAGCTTGCGCCCACAACGGTTATAATGCAGCATGTCAACAACAACTGGCCTACGATACTAGCAAAAATAACTAATACAACAATAAGTAACATGGTAACTAGATCTCACCACATGACAATCACAACCGATCTACGATGCTAACAACAATAAATGCTACAACAACTATCAACTAAAGATGCAACCAAAATAGTTCATGTTAGCAAATACAACTTATGACAACGCTAATAATATGCACCATGCTTAGCATAATATCATGCTCAAATAACCATCAATGAATAGCAGCTAATCAGACTCATGCAATTATCAACATGGCATGTTCAACAAAATAATGCAACAGGAGATCAACGAATTTCAAAAGCAAATCAAGCAAATAGAGGCAAGCGGTAAAACCTTCATTTTACTCATTCAATATTCGTCGGCTACAACAGGAGTCAACTCACACCTAACACCACTATTTATACTCTAAATCATCATTCTACATTATCTAATTACTATCAAACTGAATTAATCATATTAAACTACCAAATAATACTAAAAAATAGAAAAGATCTATTAGACGGCCTCTGATCAGAAATCCGACACCACCATCACGTTCAGAACATAAAAACCTACAACTTTGGTATTCACCTCGACTCGATCTGACAATCCTACGATCAAATCTAAAAATATCCTAATATTCTACAAATTAACCTCATTTCATACGATACATCTCTCCTCTTAATTAACCTATCTATTAAATCAAATAAACTCATCTCTCACTCGTCTCCTGCCCGATGTCGCCCTCCCCTCTCCTCCTCGGTTCGTGCCCGACGGTCCCCCAAACCGTCGGTGAACACCCGCCGGCCCCTCCCACGGCCTTTGACGCTGGTGGGACCGACCCTTCGCCGGAAAACATCAAGCAGCAGGCGGCAGATGTTGCTTCCATGCCGCGGCAGCAGCACAACTGCTGCGACTTGGTAGCAGCCGAGGCCGTGTGGCCCGGCGCCACCGGCTTGCCGTCACCGCCTCCGGCTGGCTCCACCTTTCGATTGACTCCGACTATACATCTCCTCCCATCCTCTTCTCTCAGTTGCCATTGCCGTCGATGAATGAAGAAGTAGGAAAATGGCGAAAAACAATCGAAAAACAACAGGAAGATGAGTAAAAGACTCATACCTAAAAACTCCTCCAAACTTTGATCTTCACCGGAGTCTTCTCACTGCCGCCATCGCACGTCTCATTTCTCCGCCGTTGCTACAGTAATTGAGAGAGAGAAAGGGATTAGAGAGGAGATTAGGGCTAATTAAATAAGATTATGCACTTTTGGAAAAAGGCCCCTCCAAGAAAGATATTTACAACAAGGTCCCCAATTTTTCAAGACATAACAATTAAGCAGAGTAACTAATACTAGTTATAAAGTACTAATACTAGTTGTAGCATTTTACCATTTTGCCCATGTAACTAAATAAAGATTAAATGTACTTAGAGGTCTTTTCTGTAATTGGACCATAGTTTCTATTTAGTTTTAGCTCGCGCAGGTATATAAGTGCGACTTTACCATTTGCAATTTGAATCATTCAATTCAGTTCAATAAAACAAACTCTTTCTTCATTCTTCAATTTCCAAGTTCTGCATCAAGAACAAGGGTTTTCGGTGAAAACCCTATCAAGTTGCTGTCAATGAAATCGCAACTCGCCTGCATGAAGCCGGAATCGCTAGTAATCATCGGTGAGCCATACGGCGATGAATTCATTCTCGGGCCTTGTACACACAACCTGTCACACTATGGGAGCTAGCCATGCCCGATATCGTTACCTTAACCGCAAGGAGGGGGATGCCGAAGGCGGGGCTAGTGACTGGAGTGAAGTCGTAACAAGGTAGTCGTACTGGAAGGTGCGGCTGGATCACCTCCTTTTCAAGGAGAGCTAATGATTATGCTTGTTGAGTATTTTGGTTTGACACTGCTTCACACCCAAAAAGAAGCGGGCTACGTCTGAGCTAAGCTTGGATATGGAAGTCTTCTTTCATTTTTTGACGGTGAAGTAAGACCAAGCTCATGAGCTTATTATGCTAGGTCAGAACAAGTTAGATGATATGACATCTGGACTGGACTAGTACCTTTGGGCCCAATCGGATTAGGCCAAAAAGTGTTCACACACATGAACTAGACTCAAGTCAAGCTAGACGACTTACACTACTAGAAATATGTTATTCAGCAACGGCGATCAGCAACGACCGCTCAAGTAGTTGCAATTTCTAACGGCGTTCTTACGGTCGCTTGGGCAATTGTAGATGTGATATATCTACAACGGCTTTGTTACAGCCGCTCAAGTCGTTGCTAACAAGCGGATGACACAAACGTGGAGCGCAAATGAAATAACTTATTTGCAACGGCTTACTAAAGGCTACTACATCCGTCACTTTTTAGCCAATCACGCACTCGCGGCGCGAAAATAAAATACCTATCAGCAAAGGCGTTGCAAAGGCCGCGTAGCCGTTGATGATGATGTTACTTATCAACAACGGTGTTCTAACGGATGAGTGAGCCGTTGATGATGATGTTACTTATCAGCAACGACTTTCTAACAGATGAGTGAGCCGTTGTTGATAAGTTTATTTAACTCGACCCCGATCACGCCCGCCCCTTTCCTCTTTCTTCCTCCTTGCTTCTGCTGTCGCTGTTCCCGATCTCCGCCCGCTCGCCGCCGCCACCCACCGTCGTCGCCCGGTCCAGGTAATTTCAGCACCCCCTCTCCTATACTAGGGTCGGCCGAAACCCTAGGTTTATTTTGGTTGAGCAGGTTCGAGCAGGAGGATGTCCCCAAGACTATGTTGGGGATAATCTGGCGATATATGCATGGGGCCTGGCCCACTTGGTCTCACATGCCGCGTGAGCACGTGGACATGCTCTGGCGCGAGTTTGAGGTACGTATTTAAAGTTTTTTTAATCAGCTTGATTATTATTGGTACTTATATTATTATTTTACAGGCTCGCTATACTTGGCCAGAGGAGCAGAGGCCATTTATTTACAATACGTGGGAGGCCATTTCTCGGCAGAGGTACAACTGCCAGCTGGGGCAGGCTCGGGCACAAGCGATAGCTCGAGCTGGGGCCACAACCATAGCGGAGACTTGGGGATACGACCCTGATTGGATTGCTCTAGATATTTGGGATCAGCTCGTGTCGATATGGTCGATCGAGCGATGGCGGGAGGTATTTAGGACTGTGGCTAGAAATCGTATATCGGGGGAGGAGCGCGTCACACTGGTGACTTTGTTTCATTTGTCGTGCACGCGAGACGCATAGTAAGTATTATATCTTATTTTGAATTATATATTTTATTTGTTACTCTGTGTACTATTTAATGTATTTGTTTTGTAAATATAGACGACGGTGATGGATGACGACACTATCCAGCGACCCTCCCCGATAGAGGTGTTTGAGCGGACTCACCGTAGAGGACATGGGGCGGGGGAGTACATCGACAACCGCGCTGCAATCATCATGGTAAATATATTTGTTTCAATTATGCATAATTTTTTTATAATTTAAGTTTTAGGAAAAATATAAAACAAAAACCAAACTCGATGGTGACGCAGCACGGGGGCACCCTCGAGGACTTTGACGCAGGAGTGTGGGTCGAGGCTGCAGGTGGCTGGGACCACAGCCGCGTCTATGGCTTTGCTGATAGTGCCATGCGCGAACCATGCTCGGGCCACTTGGAGCACCGATCCCTTCGACAGTCGGTGAGCGACCCTCCACCTCCAGAATTAATGATCAGAACAGGAGGATATCGACACTAGAGGAGACGGTCGCATGACAGAGTGAGATGATGGGTCATCAGAGTCAGATGATGGCTGAGATGCATGTCATGCTGAGATCCATCGTCATTGACTCAGTCCATGCCGGTGTATACTCAAGCACTCCAGAACCCGCTGTATGATCCTGACCTTCCTCCACCATCGTAGTGAGCTTTTGTGGTTTTATGATACGCGTAGTGATCTTAGAGATACTTGTTACTTGATTGACTTGTTTGGATATTGATTCGTATTGTGTTGATACGATAGTTTTGATTTCGTATTGTGGATATTTATAATTATAAGTATAATTGTTTTGATGTATATCTGGGTGTATCTTTGATGTGTATGCGAATGGATGTGTGTATGGGTCTGTAAGTTATGTACTAGGTTATAAATGTATCAATGGAAATTTCTGATTTTAAAATTTCTCAGTTATAGGTTAACATCATCAGCAACGGCCTTCCCACGATCGTCCGTGTGAAAGCCGTTGCTGAAAGTGTATCATAATACCTGGGCCGCAAACTTAAAGCCGTTGCTGATGAATAATAGCAACGGCTTAACAACAGCCTTTCAGCAAAGGCTTTGCAATGGCGTGACGGTCGTTGCTGATGGCAATATTCTCAACAGTCCACGCGTCGTTGCAGAATCGTTGCTGATAAAAGTAGTAGCAATAGTCGCGCCTCGTTGCTGAGCCGTGGTTGATGATGTATCAACAACGGGTGAAGCCCGTTGCGGAACCGTTGCTGATAATAACATTAACAACGGCGTGAGAGGTCGTTGCAGATCCGTTGTTAAGTTATCAGGTATGCAATCTTCTGCAATGGTTGCGTTGCAACGGGCAGAGTCGTTGTTGGTGGTCTTCGGCAATGACGTATCATTGCTGATGCTTGTTATTCCGGTAGTGTTAGCCCAGGAGCTCCACCCGGTCATACAACTCATGTCCTCATTAATTACGAGACATTCATCATTCACGAGCTCGACACTTCGGGATTAGCCTCGCCCCATTTTGAGTAACAACCTTACGAGATTATCGGGCAGCACCATCGACAATCATCCCTCATCCTGCAATATATACAGACACGCCTCAAATGCCCGAGATTCTAATTTCTATTATCCTCACCTCGAACATATTCTAACTTGAGCATTAGAGTATCTTTTGCAGGTCCTCCCCTCCCTCGACCTCCCCGTACAGGAGTTGCACTTGACCAGCAGACACACCGGACCAGTTACATCGTTTCGACTTCAGGTAAGAACAACATCCTAATCAGCAATTAATATATTGATTTTTAATATTTATATACATAAATCAACATCTAAAAATGAAAAAAAAACACAAAATCATAACCCGATATTCATCCCCATCCGAACTCTCATACTACCTGCTTAGTAATATTACTTGACAACCCGCTATAGTTGTTAACTGGGACGCCACGTCATATTGTCAAGTCATATTAGTAAGCATGTAGTATGAAATGAATGTTGAGTTAGAATTTTGTGTGTACTAACTTATGTATATAAATATATTAATTGTTTACTATGATATCACGTCAATAACTAACATTTTCATTAACAACAAATTTAACGATAAGATATAATTGATGTTAATTCGAAATTTTAAATTAGATTTGATGCAAATTAAAAATTGAATTAGATTTTATTAATTTTTATAAAATAAAATTAGGGTAAAAAATTAAAAGCTTGGGTTGGGTTGGGTTCATTTTAGATGACGTATTCCGCCACGTCAGTCGCATCCACGGCAGACCCAACCAAGAGTCCGCGACCGCTTTGATTTGTCGATCTCGTCGACCGTCTTCTTCTCTTTCTTCCCCTTCAAAGCTCACTCTTTTTATTCTTTTTCTCGCCGCAATTCGTATCTCACGGGGCGCACAAGCGACAGCGACTGGGATTTCTTTTTTTGCTGTTGTCCCGAATTTTGGGAACCCATCAGCACCCAATTTGCGATTGAATTCCCTCCCTACTTTTACTTTTCTTCCTCTCTTCCTTACCCGATTCCTTGATCGATCGGCGCGGCGGAGATGTCGGAGAAGTTCTCGCCGGCGCTGCGGCTCGCGGATCTCAACGATTTCATCGCGCCGTCGCAGGACTGCGTCGTCTCGCTCAAGGCAATAAAGTCCAAGCGCGACAAAGCTGAGGTACTCGAATTCCTATCCTTGGGGTTTCGAGAATTATCGGGAAGATTGCGAAAAACTTGCTAGATTTTATCTGCTTTCGTTGCTTAGTTCTTAGCTATAAACAGAAGATGGCTGGTTGTTTTAGCGTCTTCTTCTTGTTTTATTTTTGTTTTTTGCTTCTAATTTTTGTTTTATATAGTTTCATTGAGCAATCATCGGTATGTACTTTGGGGTTATTGAACGAAATTTTATCTTCGAAATGTTTAGTGTCCTGTCCAAGTTCCTTTGTTTAGGGTCAAAGGACGTCCTTTGGAAAGGGTTTGTTTTGATATGCATACAAGGTGCAAGTGGTAGAAATAAGGAATCTTTCACAGGATTTTTCTTTTGTTGGAGGCAGTAGGAACAGATTCTAGATACACCCAATTTGAGTTAATCTTCTGGAGGATAACTTAGGATCTGGATTAATGGATTGAGCACAGTGATTACTGTTTTGTTATATTATGAATTTGGGTGTTTGAGTTGAAAATGTGAGAGATGAACAACAGTAAGCATCGTCAAATGCTTTAACTCAGAATTGTAGTTAAAATGATGTAAATCTGAATTCTTACTCAAATGCTTTATGTGATATTTATTATTTTTATAGAAATATCAAGTAGTTTATAAGCTAATTATGGAAAATGATTTAAGTAGTGTAATGGATTGCAGTAAGAGAAGTTATGCAGTAGATCCATTACAAAGTAAAGTGGCATGAGGCTAGATGCAGGCTTGTAAATTCATAAGGTTGATTGTCCAATATATTGAACCTACTCTTCTTCTCTGTATCGTGACCATGTTAATGAATGCTCATAATGGAGGAAAGCTTTTGTGGTCATTGATGTGCTGCATCACAAATGCAACCAACTTGTTTTTTCTATGATAGTCTTCTATAGTTCTGTTACTTTGTCCTTCTTTCATATTCTAATTTTCAGAATAGAAAATCAGAAAACTGTTTTGCAGTTTTTGCTGCAAAATTTTCCTATTTGTTCTTCTTCATAACTTTAGAATATACTGCAGCATACCAAGTCAATTTTTGCCTGAATGTGGATGACTGATACTTGGATAAGCCAGTGGCTTGTTGTTCTTCATCAGAATCTTATTATCTAATTATTTTTTGATGTTCGTGCTTGCTTTTCTTTATTCTTTGCAAATCCAGGAGAAGACCAAATCTACAAGTCAACCATCACAAGAATCTGTCAAAATTTCGCTGAAGGACTGCTTGGCATGCAGGTAATATAGTAATAATTGTAAATGTGATATCAATATTACTCATAGGTTTTTATTTTGAGAAAATGCAACATGTGGAGTAAATTTATCTCTTCTTTTTCGTAGCAGCTGTTTAATTATATTTGCGTAATCAGTCCAAATATAATGAATCTACTTCCTAAAATAATTCCACTAGAGCAATACATGTTGACTAACAAAAATGAGTGATAAATAAAGGCATGACTCATGTTTTGTGGTCTATTTTGTTGAGAAAAAAAAATAGCAGTATGACATTGGAAAATGTAAAACATCCATGACGAAAAATCTAGAGTGCCATCTGAATTAGTTTTAGATCTTCAAAGCAAGAAAGAGGCTACAATGAAGCCTTTCTTATGCTAATAAGCATACCAAAAGATATTGTAGTCTTTAGTATGTGCAACACTTAACATTTTCTTGAGGCAAGAACCTGGTAAGAGATTGCATGAGCAAAAATAACATAATAAGTTCAGATAAAACTCAGATATAACTGATGGGTTATGGCAAGAAAATAGTGCAAAAAGTCATGGTTAAGTAAAACAACTTTTATGATATTTCTTTTCTTGGAAAAATATTTTTGAGCTACTGAAAGCCAGGTACATGTGCTTTTTTCTCCTTGCTTTGAATTATATTGTTAGCCATCCAATTTTTTCAGCAGGTTTCTGTACTTATTATCAAAATCATAATATTATCATTATTAACTAAGTATTAATGATTGTATCTGATCAAAGAAGTTTAATATAAATCCAGATAATGATGACAACAGTAATTCTAGTTTCACTGTTTTTATAAATTTTTTCTTAGGTTGTGCGCTTGAATATGTATATAATATAGCTTATATTAACAAAACTAAGTATTAGTGCTAAGTGATACCTTTTCCATGCATATTAGTGGTAGTTTGTTTTGCTTTATTTTTGTATGCAATAATTTTATATGGTTTATGGTTTGAAGATTTCTTCTATTCTTTTGCAGTGGTTGCATAACCTCTGCTGAGACCATCATGCTTGAAAAGCAAAGTCTGGAAGAATTTATGGCTCACATCAATTCTGGGGATACTGTTATTGTTTCTGTCTCACCTCAATCAAGAACATCATTAGCTGCTTATTTTGATCTCTCTCCATCTCAGGTTCTGATACGGTTACTTCTCTTATCATCTTCATTTATTTTCAGTATTTTAGTGTTGTGATATGTTCATACCATATTTCTTTATTTCTGAAAATATCTAGGTATACCTGCCATATTTGAAGCATTCAATCTAATGACAAGAGTTAAGTAGAGTTTGGTATATGACTCATGGTATTGTGGATGGAAAGAGAATGAAGAGTGGTATGATTAAGGGTGATAGGACTGAGGCTGATTTTAAATCACTCTATTTGGTAAAAAGTATATCAAGGGTGATCCTTATATTGCTGTGTTTGTTGTCGAAGGAAAGAAAAAGAGCATGAATATTAAAATATATCCTCACCATAGGCTGAACCTTTATTGTTCTTTGTTTATGGAATCATTGTTCAATCAAATTAGATAATTATCAATGTTTTTAAAAAATGATTAAATTGATTGCTTGACACTCAAGAGAGTGATCTTGGATCACCATTGGTAGGGAATTAGGGATTACATCTTTTCACCTCCGTAATATCATCCTCTATTTTTGGAGAATCACCCCATATCAAACACTTAGTATTTGTGAACTCCAGAGGTGCCTTGCCCATTATTTATTGATGCTTCTTGGAACCCTCCATACCCACACCTAAAAAAAGAACTACATTCTTAACATTACGATCATTCAATTAGCAAATTCACGGTAGAAGAAGATATAAAATCTGCAAGGATCATATTAACTAAACTACATTTCTATTTCTCGGGATAAACCTAGGGATGTTGTTTGCTATATTGCCTTTGTACTCTATATGTTAGCGATATATGAGGATAAACTACATTTCTATATTGCCTTTCTATATGTTCTTTTAACAAACATGTATTTGCAATTTCCTATGCTTGCATTCTTTTTCTTTCTATACAATTCTCTATGTAACAACATTTTAGAAAGATTTAGATATGATTTTGTGAGAAATATATCTATATTATTTGTGTTTTTATTTGTTGAGAGACATTTAAAATCCCATATCCGTACTGATCTTGGTAATTGGCCGATATCGATACAATATAGTTAGGTGCACATTTGACTCTAGCAAGTGAACCATTATATATATATATGAAACATCTCAAATGAAAGTATAATACTCGAAGTTAGAGTGAAAAAATATAGATTTAAACCTAAAAGACTGAAAAGGGGCATTCATCAAAAAAAGGTATGTTAAATCTCAATGGGTGTAACACGATTGAGGTCGATGTCATAATTTCTAAAGCCATGTCAGAAATTTGTCTATATCATGATGTTTTGGTATCTGGAATACCACATTGACATTAGACTATCTTTGGTGGGAGTCCATTGACTAGTCCCAAAATTACTTGACTATGCTCTATAGCATTCATGAGACCCAATGGAGTAGGAGCTACTAAAACATTCAAACTCGACCTCTTAAAAGCTATTCATCATGATAGTAGTTGTGTAATATTGTTGGTGTTTAGGATTTTTGCATTTTTGCCCCTTTTTCATATACTTTAGTGGTCCTGCTCCTTCCGACGTGGTCACTGTCTTGTGTGCAATGGTCGAAGTATAGCTCGTACATCCAAAGATTTTTTGATGCTAATGTTGCTCGAATGTAAGTTTCTCCACTAGCTGAATCACCACCATCACCTATACCATCTTCACCATCTTTTGAGCGAGGCCTCTTCTTCAATGACTGCATGATCATCAAGAAGATCTGCAATTGGTATTTTTCTTTTGCCTTTTGAAGTTGTCTTCACTTGTGATGGTGATGATGTCTTCTTCTTCTTGCTTGGTTACAATTCGGGTGGCGGTGAGTCAAATTGTACTCTCGAGTCTCGACTAAGAACATGTCCATTGTAAGGGAACAAGGGTCATTTCCTTCTCATGTATTTGACTCTCTATATCTACTAGCTCCTATGTATCTTCTAGCTCTTATGATTCGATTGCTTGGGATAAGAATCTCAAAGGTCGAGGTAGATCTCTTGCTTCGTCTCTCCATCACGCACCACCAATCCATCATTAGATCATTCTCATTTGGACGAAATTTGCGTCAAACGGGTCATTCTCCAAATTATCTTCTCTGCCTGCAGCTTCAAAAGTTTGTATTGGAAGCTGGAAGTTGTAATGGACATATACCAACTTCTCTAAGTTGTCAACGAGAAGGTCAACCAATTCATCTTACATCTGCTTGACAATGTAGTTTGTGAGAGGATTTGTACAACAATCTTTTGAAGATTTGGAGTTTTAGAGCCAAGTTGCAACCACCATTCAACTATACATTGAAAAATTAAATAAGATTTTGAACCAATGAATAACTTAAAGAAGTAAAAAAAATAATAACAATAAAATGCTATACACTTGGAACCATGGTATATCAACAAATATGAGTTAAAAATTCCACTGAATTGAACTTGATCCATGAATACAAGAAATAGTGAGAAAACAACCATATGAATCGCAGAATTGTATCGGAAGCTTCAACCTTAGTTGGCAACATACGCATGATAATCTTTTAGAGGGGTAGAAAAGTGACTCATCCATCATGCCAATTGCAGATCAATTCTAGGATGCTAGATTTAAATAGAAACTTAGAAGTAAAAAAATAAAATAAAATAACAAGTAAATATATATTTTTTAAATAACATTAAGTAAATAAATTATTGCTAGCAAGGTGTGTGTCTTGTCCCATTTGATTCTTCCATCATTTTGTAATGATATCAATGAAGGACTTGTATTTGTTTTGAACCTTTAAGACATTAATTTTTTCTTTTGCTTGGTTGATGTAGTGGTAACTTATCTATGGTTTTTTTCTTCATATCTAAAATTTGTAAAATCACATATAATGGTTTTATAGAAACAATGACTTGTACGATACAATCTTAGAACCTAGGGGTGTGCACGGGTACTAGGTAAACTCGGAACCTACCCGATCAAATAGGTTCCGAGTAAACCCTAATTAAATTCAGGTAGGATCCGAGTAAAAAATCAAGGAACCCGTTAAAATCAGAACTGCTATTCGGAATCGATTAAGTGTAATATAGTTTACCTGATTCTTAATTATCCACTAGGACTACTATCCAAAACCCGTTAACTCGGTATTCTATATTATGTATTTGTGAGCTTCAATTTTATATTTTTAGTCTTATTTATTTATTTATTGAATTAAAAAGGGGAAAAAATGAACAAGTTCCAATAGGGTACCCGGAACATGTGGCGTAGTACAGGTTTCGGGAGAAGAAATGAACAAGTTCTCGGGTAGGGTCCGATTCCAAGTCCTAACGGGGTAGGGTCTGGAGCCAAAACGTAGGAACCGGACTTATACGGGATAGGGTCCGGGTATCATAAAAGATACAAGGTACTCAGACCCGCTCACCCCTACTAGAATCGTTGGTTTAGAAGAACATGTTTCTCAATCTCCTTCCTATTAGATCTTGATGCATGTATGGATGAAGACCATTATGGGCAGGTGAACATCATTCTCAAATCAACCTTCTTTTGTTGGAGAGATTTGAGTTCGATGAAGTTCACTACAAATATTATCGCTCTAGGTTGTAGATATTCACTAGGATACGAATTATAATTAACCATCAATTATAATTAGTTAAATCTTTCTTACATTATTTTTATTAAAAAAATCTTGTTGAGAATGTCGCATAATCTCATTATCAGTGAATTCCTTCATAAGAGCATGGACACAAGTGTAGTTATAGATAAAGCAAGTGATTTGTTGGCCTTTTTTCACTGCTTCCTTCACCATTGGTAAATCTTCAATTTCCATCATCAAATCTATATGACGTGTTTCACGTGGGGTTAAAAAATGTGAGAATATTCATTTTGAATGAGCTCACCTAACCTTTTAAAGTTGGCACCACTGTCCGTGACAATTTGGATAATGTGTTCAGGATTGATTTCTTAGATGACGTCCTTAATCAACTTGGATATGTAGATTGCATTATGGTAATGATTGGAGGCATTTACGGATGTGTGGCACACCACCTTCCTATTGCAGGAGATTCGCTCATTCAGATTGGCCCGATCCAATTGTCACATATCAATGTGCAATCATATTGCTCCTGTTGCCTCTTGAACATCTCAATTCATTGTCGGAATGTCATCGACCTCATCATCGAAATATGAAAATGATATGGTTTGGTAAAAGGGTTGTTTATTGCATTTGGCTGAATGCGACTAAAATGGAACTATTTGGAGATTACCCTTTTCAATTCCCACTTCGTGCAATATTCCAAACGTCGTGACTACATGTTTGCTTCGATGCTTCAGATTGAGATGCCCTCAAATCAAGATCAACAACTTTTGCTAAAGACCTCCAACTATTGTCGACTCGGGTGGAGAAGAAGTTTCAAATGCCTCCATAGCTTTGCCCAGACCTCATGCTAGAGCTTCACCCAAGTTGTCAAGTTGAGGACCAAGAGTGGTAGAATTAGCATCAATGTGAATACTATTACTCCAATTTATTACTATAACAATAGATGATGAGCCTGTGTTGTTGTTGCCGCTATCGCTGCAATGCTTACTATGAGAACTCAGATAGTATCAACAATGTTACTTGAATGTCGCGTGCTCCAAAGAAGCATGTAAGATAGCTGCAAGCTCGAGGTCCTCGTCGACATCATCTCTATGCTCCTAGTATTGATCAGAGTGCGTATCTTTCCCAGCTCTTTCATCGAACTCCACCCGTTGTTCAACATCTCGAACTTGCCGCCCTCGCTTGTTGTCAAGAAGGTCCCTAAGAACTTTCAGATTTCAATTGGTGCCTTTCGGCATTTGGATATTTCGGGGTATCCTCCAGGCTCCAGCCAAATGTTGCTTCAAGCGACTGATCCCTCCACCACGAGCAATGTAATAAGAGTGGATGCATTACCAAGTATTTCTCTTCTCCAATCGATGGTAACTCTATCACGCACGATTGTTTTGACTCTTTGGTGTCATTTCGATAGAGTTTCAGGATGAAAATGAGAGATTGAGAGAGGTTTTAGAGAATCTGAGTGAGAGAGTAGTGCACAGAAGATTTTAAGGTGTTTGAGGGGTTCAGGTAGCCCTTAATCACCTTAAAACGTGATCCACCATTGGGACCAATAAAAAAGTTGACCAGTACAAGCCTTTTATTGGGCTGTATTGGTCCAGTATTGGTGATATTTTGCATGCACTATCCTGTACTGGTACCAGTATTATAAAAAAAACAGAAAATACCAAATTACCAATCATGCTAGGTGGTAATACATTACTTAAAACGATGGTTGGGAGCTTGAATTGCAAAATATATGTCTGGCTGTAGCTTTATTCTCATATGTACTTTTCCTTTCGTGTAGAAATGTTTGATCATTGATGACTTGCATTTTTCAATCGAGTTCTACATTTTTCTTGCTTGTGTTCACTATGTTTCCTTTGTAATTTTGCATTTCACTAAAGTTTCTTATTGTTATATCTGCTAGAAATTTTCTTTGAGATTAGAAAGGTTGAGAAATAGAGGTTTGATCTTCTCACTAAAGAGGAATTTGAGCATTTATCTTGATGTCTTGTAGTTCTGGATAGCGCTTTTGCATCCCTAATCTAAGTTGCTCTAATATCTCACAACTTTGTTAGGCTTGTATTGAATCTTATCTCCTTGTAGTGCCTGTAAGTGATCCCTTTTAAAAGTCAATGTATTTTTATCTCTGTTTTATATTTCTGTTTGTTGTTAGACTGCTTAGTCTCCTATCAATCTTGGAATTATAGGGTCTCTTTGACAAGGGAATAATTCTCTTACTTGACAAAGAAGAGTTGACTGTCCTGCAATCTACTATGTTTGGTTTTGTTTGGTTTCCTAAAAAGTTAAGATGGAGGGACTTCGCCAACAACAATGTTCAGTCTCACTATTAATGCTTGATTACAAGGAACTAAGGAAGTATAATGAGACATGAAATTGTGGGTGGTGTTTGTTATTATTTCTCTCTATGATTTAATGAGAAATCAAGTATTGTTATTTGTCGATCTTTTTCTTCTACCGCCTTCAGAAAAAAAACCATAAGAATCACTTTCTTTGATTTCAGGTTTTCAGAAAACTAACCAATTTGTTCAAATCTTTGGGAGCCAAAGCTGTTTATGATACTAGTTGTAGTCGAGATTTATCACTCATTGAATTGTGTAATGAGTTTATATCACGGTATCAACACCAACATGGACAAAGTCTTCCTATGATTTCATCAGCATGTCCAGGTAAGCTCTACATTTACATACTTCTCTTGAGCTGGCAACTTTTGTTCTTATGCATTATGATTGGTTGCTGAGATTCTTTATTTTTTCTTGCATTTTTGGTGGCAAGTTTGTCTTAAGACCTTATTATTCATACAACTCTAACCATTAAGCAGGTGACCGATAAATTATAATTCAAAATTAACAACTAAAATCAAATATTATAATATATAATAGGATCTGCAATTTATGAAAGATAAGGTATTTTGACGTCCATCATGAACCACAGTGAAGAAACAGCATAATAGCATATATATGATGACTAGTTGAAAAAAAAAGTTATCAAATCATTTACAAAACTAAGCTCTGATAAGGCAGCAACTAATAAAATTTGAATCAAATCTATGCAAAGTAAGCAGGAAGACTCATGTGGGTCAGTACAACTTACAAGTTGAAAGAACCCACCTCGAAACCCAAAACAAACTTCCAAGGCCAATATCATCAGGTCTTGTTAGCAGGAAGACTCAATGTTTTAAATACTTGATTTATAGTTTAAAAGAGAAAATTGGAAAATGAGCAAATGTAAAACCATATTCCAGATAGGAGAAACTTTCCTGTGGGAATACATGCAAAAGTTATAATCTATCTTGTAATGGACAGTAGTTTTTGGTCATCAGCAATCCATTATTCTTGCATATTTCTTGATAATGTATTTTCTTTCTGTAGTTAACTTCCAGATTCATAAATGATCAAATAACTTTCGTGAATATCCAATAGTATGGAATTGATATATTTTCTTTATTATATACTGTCTGGAAACTGTTTTGAGTGGTGACAGCTTTCTTTTATTTGGTTTTCTTAAGCTTAGTCTGGTCAATGAACTTTTTATTTGCTTCCAATATTATCTTATCACCATTAGCAGCATAAAGTGAATCGTGCTCTTTGATATTTTATTATATTTTGATTTTCGACATTGCTACATTTTAAACTATTGTTTTTGCATCCAGGTTGGATCTGCTATGCTGAAAAGACACTTGGATCATATATCTTACCATATATTTCATCAGTGAAGAGCCCCCAACAGACTATTGGAGCTACTATCAAGCATCACATTGTGCAAAAAATGGGTTTTAAGTATGCTTCTCTTTTATATGCTCAATTAACATTTGACATTCTTAATACATAAAAGTTTCTCTTGCGAATGTAAGGCTTCATATGATCTTCTGGAGGTGTTGTCAAGGACTCATTATTGCTGTACCGTTTAACTATGTCATGATCATGGTTTAAGTCTGAGGCCGGTACTCGTACCGTACCGACATTCCGTACGGGCTGGTATAGACAGACCGGTACCAGCCTGTCTTGAGCTTTTATTTTTATTATTATTTATTTATTTATTTATTTATTTTTTCAAATGTAATCTCCAAAATATATTTTTAAGCTTCAAAATATGATTTTTAGCTCCAAACACACATAATCTACTAAAAATTTCAAAATTGGTATAGACTATAGAGCATAGACTGGCCGGTACAAGCTTGGTATCATCGCCCCATGCCTTCGGTACATCTCAGTACCGGCCCGGTATCAATACTAGTTTTTCAAAAAATGGGTATTCACCGACCGTACTGGGTGGTACGGTATTTAAAACCATGGTCATGATCCATTAATTATTTATTTGGACTTGGACTAATTATATATGGGTAAAGAAATCAGTCATACATGAATCTACTTGCAACCAATTCCTATGGAAGATTAAATAGCTGATTGACTATTTAAAAAAGATACAGAATCCTATTTTTACTAAGAGAAAACTTTACCAAAATCTTCTCTCTAGTACATAAGATTACATTGAGACTTCAATATTGTACATGACTATCTTTGACTTATTCAAATAATTTCATGAATGCTAATTATGTAGAACCCCATTAGGCCTTCAATTTTGATTTTGTGGATGAACCAATGAAAATTGACTAACCAACTTCAGTTTTTTTAAATTCATGGTTAAGTAGATTAAGTTCTCATTCAATTTCTAGAGCATGCTATTTAACGTGTCCATGTCTCAGGCGGGATAATGTCTACCATGTAACTGTGATGCCTTGTTATGACAAAAAACTTGAAGCTTCCAGGGATGATTTTTCCTTTTCGATGGATGAAGAAGATGCTCATGCCATATCTATACCAGAGGTAGATTCAGTTCTAACAACTGGAGAAGTTTTAGACCTGATACAGGTATCTAATGCTCTGTAAATTGATGGTTGATGTCTTTCCCTTTTTTTTAGGAATAATATCAGTCACTGATTGTTCTGGTAACCTTTTACTTTACGATGCAGACAAAATCTATTGATTTCAAGGCTTTGAAGGAAGCTCCTCTAGACAACATGTAAACTTCCTCACTTTCTTGATGTTACTGATATCCCTGCTTTTTGAACACTAAAATTATGCACATGTGGGTGTATTTAAATGTGTGCATCTAAAATTTTCTGTGGCTGCTGGAGGAAAAGCGAAGCATGTTTGCACAATTAGTTACTTGTCAAAGTCAAAAAGGATCAGGATTGGTTTAGAACCTCTCGTGTATTTTCTTATATTGCTAGGAGCAAAATCTGTTTGTCAAATCTGTTCAAAACACCTTTTCTGTTGGATAAATGTATGAACATTTTATGCTAGAACAATCGATGTTGAAAGTTTACTGATACCTTTATGTTTATCAGGTTAACCAATGTTGATGAGGAGGGGCATCTTTATGGGGTCTCAGGTGGTTCTGGAGGATATGCAGAAACAGTTTTTCGCCACGCTGCTGCAAAAATTTTTGGAATAGAAATTCAAGGACCACTTGAGTTCAGAACTCTACGCAATTCAGATTTTCGGGAAGTGACATTAGAAGTATGCTTCTCTCTCTCTCTCTCTCTCTCTCTGTTTCAACTCAAAAATGCTTATGTTCATGGGACCCTTTTTTTTAAACTTTTCAGGTGGATGGTAAAATAGTTTTGAAATTTGCACAGTGTTATGGATTTCGAAACCTGCAGAACGTTGTAAGGAAGATCAAAATTGGGAAGTGTGAATATCATTTCCTTGAAGTTATGGCATGTCCATCAGGTACTCTTTATTTAGGTATATTGCAACATCTTTATTAGGTGAAGGTTTGACAGACTCCTTAACCATGCACAATTTGATTATCAGGTTGTTTAAATGGGGGTGGCCAAATAAAACCAAAGACTGGTCAGTCTGCAAAAGATCTTATCCAACAATTGGAAAATTTACATATGCAAGATGTAAGTATCCTTTTGAAGGATTAACTGTTGATAGTTCATTTATATAGAATAGAAATTCCAATTACCTGCTGTTTATGACGTTTCTTACTCTTGTTTTTCCATGCACTTATTGTTTCTCTGAATGGATCAGCATTTTAATACATCTTTAATTAGTCATTTCCACCTATTTATTTTGTCAATGTGGCATAGTGAAGACCAAAGTTTTTAGTACCCATTAAATATCAAAACAAGTTGCAAGATGGACCAATATGGTACCAAGCATGATTTTGAATGCTGGTGGATACTGAGATAAGAATATACAAACAGAGGATATGTCATGTTCCTAGTAAGATAACATAAAAAACATTCTCATATCATGTTCTCATCAGTATTCCCATGGGATCCACAGGAGGAAAAATCAGGACTCATGCTCAAGAGCATTAGTAAGGCCAAATTAATATCTAATGGAGTCACAAAATCAATTTTTTATTTCGGAATGAAAATTTTGGAATTTGTAAGAGACCCACACTTCAACAAGTAAACTCAAGTCATAGTGTATGGTTGTGTTGTGTGCCTTAGTATAAGCTCGAGTTTGGGGCCAATGAAGATTTATGTTATCACCTATTTTGGCTGTTTTGGTTGCTGGAAAATTTGAAGAGGAAGAGGAAGAGGAAGAGGAAGAGGAAAGTTGGCTAGTGTATAAAGAGAGAGATGTGGAGAGTTGTATTTGAAAAATCCATATATGTCTTTCCCTTCTCATTCACTCATATTTATAGAGTACATTATGACATGGTTTTTCAAAAAAGAAACCTATTAAAAGCAGAATTAAACGGAGATAAAACCTATTAGAAACATAATTAAGTGGAGATAATAATATTTAATGAAGATTCTATTATTCCAATTTGTTTCCAATTTGCCTTTGTTGTCTTCTTTGATATTTGAATTCCATTTTGCCGCCTCATCACAATGTTTTGATGATGTGGCAGATGGGGATGATGTGGGCTGGCGAGGTGGTAAAGTCCATAGTGATTAGGAACACATCTAAGTTCCTATATATCAGTGTGAACTAAAGAAAAAGGAGGATATAAGTATGTGAGTTACGAGGGAAAGACACATGATCATGATTACCCAACTAACGAACTTCACACTAGAAATAAGAATGGACTCAACCTATGAAGGATATGCTTAAGTTTGGTGATTGAAGGTTGACTGAGGCGATATTACCACTAATAGGAAGTGAGGAGGTACAATATTAGCTAGCAGCACGAGCAAAAGTCGGCAGGTAGATTCCTCCATACTCAATACGCACACCAACCATATTTAACACTATGAGAATAATGAAAGGTCACACAACAATTAAGAGATTTATTAAGGACCCGTTTGGTACCTTCTATAAGCCCCATGTATAGTATTATCACAATACTATACAGTGTTTGGGAAATCTTAAATGAGATATTAATTAATACAAGGATTAGAAATAGTACCTCAAATGATGTATTAATAATACACCATTTGACCCCATCATTAGGCTGTATTAGAAAAACATCAATTTCCACTTCCTAATAATGCAGGAATTTAGGAAGTTGAAATTCCTAAATCCGGATTTTAGAGGTGAAAATTCCCAAATTCAGAACGTAATGTTTCGGATACTCATTTTACCTCCGGCTAAAGTCTCTAACTAATTAAACTTTGGACGAAAATTTTTTATATATATATATATAGATGTTAGAGTCTAATTTTTTTCAAACTTTCTAATACAATAGAGACTTTTGTACAAAGTCTATAAAACTAAATTTAAATTAAAAACTGCGAAATATTTTGATGAAATATAATTTTTTGAACCACATCACCTCTTTTGTATTATAAAAAAATTATTTCATTAATTAAAATACTAAGTAGTTATAATGTCTACACCAAACACTCAAATAATAATAGTACAATACGGACTAGTACTATACAGGTTAGTACTATATATCTGTATAGTACTATATAGGTTAATACAATATAACATACCAAACGAGCCCTAAGATTACTAAATGAAAGCTGCTTAATGAGAATTTTGGGAACAAAACTTTGATTCTAGAGGAAGGAGTAATATCATGTGCCTAGGGGGTTTGCAAACTTTTGCCAACATCGATCATGACTGTGATTGGCGCGTGGTGAGCCGGAGGAGCGGGCTGCTGTCATGGGCATTGGCGAGCGCAGCATGCGGAGTGAGCGTCGCCGAGCTGCTGCCGCGATCATTGCTGCTCCATGGCCGACCACTTGGTGGGCTGATCGACTCATGTGGCGTGCTGACCGACTGATGTGGCGGGCTGCAACATGACTGACCAAGTTTTTGGTGGCACTTGGCTAAACCCAGGGCGACCCAGAATTGGACTTGGGTCAGTGGTTGACAGCAGTTGGGCAATTATGGTCGGATCTAACTGGCCCTGCCATGTTGTATGGTTGTGATCTGGCCTTGTGGCCAACCAACACCCTATAAATAGGGTCCCGTGGCCTTAGAACCGAGATTGATGATGATTCTTGGTGGAACAAGGCGGAAGTAGACTGGAGTCTCTTGTATTAGCCGAGTGGAAGGTTGCTCTTATAAGGGGTTTGTTCATCTTGCACATTGTGATTAATACAAGTATGTTTCCATTGAACCGTCTTGTCGCTCCATCATCTTTTGGTGCTGTGAACCTCGGATTCTCTTGCTCGGCACTCGTCGCCTAAAAGTGCAGCGAGCATCACACGTTTGTGCGCAGTGATCTGCGTTGGTATGCGCCTTGGGAGTTTTTAACTGCACAGTGCAATCACTTGGTGAAAATTTTCAGATCCAACTTTCACCTTGTGCCATGGCGGGTCTCTGCAGGGCCAAGCCTCGCGTCATTGTGCATGCGGGTCTCCGTTGCTCCGCAATGCTCTGCACAGACGGGCAGTCATCACTTGGGCCACACCACGTCCATGCCATTGCGCACATGGGCTGCCTTCCGCATGGAACATCATGCGTTGATGTCCCGCCAAGTTGTCCAACACTTAAAATGTCCTCGGTCCACCAATGTCCTCGTCATGGATGGGCCCGAGGCTCGCCACGCGCTTCGTTGTCCGGCTCCTGGCTTTAGGGGTCTAACAAACCACAATTAAGTACCGGGAGAAAAGAAGTTTCTCCCACGATTATGACCCCTAGTAGCAAAAGCATAATATCTGGTCTGGAAGCAGCAGTAAATGGGAGATCAATGACTCTAATGAGCATATGAGATACTATGGTTCTCAAATCAGGTATGGAACTGTTTGCCCATAAGTTGCAACCAAATATGCTGAAGTGGTAGAGGAAGGCTAGATAGGAACCTTACAACATAAACTCATCCCACTGTTGGTGCTAGTGGATAATATGTAGCAAGTTCACCAACCTTCCCCTGTAAAGTAACATAATACTCCCGAACAATATTTTAAATACCAGATCAGCCAATTCCACCAGAAAAAGTCAGACCCATAGTCTGATCTAGATATTGAATCGCTTTTGCAATTGAATCAACCAGTGGTTGCAAAATTGGATGAATCAATCATTTTTCTTTTGAATTGAACGGGTCAATTCAAATTATTTCAAAGTTGTCTCATTAAATAAATTTGAATTTTGCTAATCTAGATTAAATATTTTATATTTTATTTAAACTTAAATTTAGCTCAAAATCAATCTGGAGTTAAGTAAGCACTATTGTTGAGCTTCACATATCTTGTAGCAGTGATGCTTTAACGTCGATTATTAATGTTTTGGATCCATGTGAATTTTTTATATCGATTTTTAGTATTTGTAATTTTAATATGTGATTTTTTAATAATACGTCGGACAAGTGAATTTATATAGTTCAATCACTAATGTTTTTAATTTTATATATTAACTTTAACTAATATGTGGGCACATGTGAATTTTTGTAATTATTTTGGACATGGAGTAGTTTAGACATTTGACACATTTTCACTCCATTCTGCTTCATATGATGGAGCGACAGGTAGTTTAGACATGGAGTAGTTGAAATCTGTCACTTGTTCTTGAAAAATTGTGTAATTTGGGGAGGTTCCTTGCTTCATATATCACATGATCCCTTGTCTATTGACAGGTAGAAGTTGCAGACCCATTTGATAATCCTGTTGTGAAGAGATTGTACAATGAATGGCTTGGACAACCCGGTTCGGAGAAGGCAATAAGGTACCTGCACACGGAGTATCACCCTTTGGTGAAAAGCACTGCCTCCCAGCTACACAATTGGTGATGTCTTTTTTTCTTAATTCCATTTCGCTTTTTGGCTTCTACTGTGCTACCGGTGGCCTGAAGGCGATGCAAAATAATCCTGTTATACTCAACCAAATGCTCATCATACTAGTATTTACAGTCCGCTCCATGTATGCTAACCTCGAGTATAAGATTATTTTTTTTGTAGTGTAGGAAGTTTCTTGTACAATATGCTTCTAAAAATTCATGTGCAATAGAAGCTTTTCCTTCAAGTGTATAATGGATTTTTGATCTCCATTGTATGCATTTACTTTCGGGATTCATTGTGTCAATCATGTGAAATTAGTTGTATTGTTTCATAATGGCTGGTTTCAGTCTCAATATGAAATAGACAATATATATTTGCTTTTCTTTTATGTATTGCACAACTAGCACTAGGACAATATATTTTTCCTCTGCTTGTATACATGCCAGAAGAATACTAATATATCTTTCATTTGTGCAATCTATTTTGGTCTTGTTTTCTAGGTTTTTATATTGCAGCAGTTGTTTCTTTAGGGAGAATTCAGATTGTTTTGAATCTGAACATCCTTGAATCTATTCTTAAATTAACTTGTAAAATTGGTAAGTTTGGTCTGAATGTGCCCCAGGAGAATTCTCACTGCCATGCGCATAGTTTCAGGGTTAAATTATTTTCTGAGAAAGGGTGAGGCAGGGAAAGAAAACAATGAACTTCTTCAGTGAATGAAAACCAGGACTTCTTATCATATGGGAGAGATGTAATGCTAAACAAAAGCAAAAACAACATTTTTTTCAAAAAATTAGTTTTTCTCCCTGAACGTAGATAGCTCATTCATTGAATGAAATGAGTAGCAGAAACTCCAGTACATCACACTGGACATATGTCCAACATCACTTCCAACTTGGAAGGATAATACATTTTAGTTATCACAGGTCTTTAGTTAAGTCCCACATCTCGATAACGTCTCCTCAGCAGTAGTAGTTGCAGCTTGGAATATAAGTTTGTTTTGGCTTTTACAAAAACTCCAAAGCAGCCAACTGAGTAACCCCAACAACTTGGGGAAGAGATCGCGAGATCCGTGCACCTTGAGCCACCAAGCCTGAACAGTGGATACATTCCATCGTTCAAGAGTGGAGAAGGGCGAGATGCACCAAAGATGATCAGAGAAGTAGCAATGGATGAAGTGAGCTGCGTGCTCCATGGCCTTGTCGCATAACTGGCATGAGTGGTCAGATAAAGGAACTCTTCTTCCTATGAGTGTTGTTTTTACCAGAAGAGTGTCGTGCAGGAGTCTCCAAATAAAGTGTTGGACCGTGAGAGGTGGTCTGAGCTTCCAAACATCATGCTAGTGTGAGAATGGAGTGGAGCCGCTGTTGCTGCTACAAATTAGATGATGATCAGCAACACACTTGTATCCTGAAGCCACCGAATATCTCCCCGAGCTGTTGTAGTGCCATATCAAGCGGTCGGGGATGGCATGGATTTCTTGGGAGAGGATTAGAGGATGGTGTTAGCTATGTTCGGATTGAAGAAGTTTCTGACTGCTTGCACGTCCCAAAGCCGAAGGTTTATGTCGAAGAAAATGTGAGATTGGAACAGCATTGTGGGGGCTAGGAGAAGGACCGCAAATGCCAAAATATGGTGCAATGGGGAGCCAAGGAGTACCGGGTGCTGATTACAATGCTCCAGCAAGAGCCAAGTAAGAGGAGATCTCTTCCCTTTAGAATGTTCCTGCATCCCCATGATGCATTCGTGTTTGGTGCCGTTTCCAAGGAAATGAGAGAAGGGGAAGTATTTACCTTTAAGAACTTGATTTAGTAGCGAAGTAGGGTTAGTTATGATTCACCAGCCCCCCCCCCCCCCCCCCCCCCCCCCCCCCCGAGTTTTTATCTTGGCATATTGTTTTCCATTTAATCCAGCTTGTAGTTGTTCGGTTGGAGTTTTACGCCCACCATAAATTCCTGCATAATTTATTGATTTCGGTGCTGACGCTGTCTGGAAAGAGGAAGCAAGACACAACGTAATTGGGAATTGTTGTCAGAAAAGATTTAATGAGAGTGACCTTCCGTGCACGGGAGAGGAGTTTGGATTTCTAGTTATCATTTTTTTTCTTGATTCAAGTGATTATATAGTCAAATATGCTTCGCTTTGAGCGGTTGATGATGGCCGAGAGTCTGAGGTATTTGTCTTGCGTTCCAATGTGGTCGATGTTGAGAGCGTTGTTGAATTTGTTCATAGCCTATGAGGAGTGTTCTTTGAAAAGAAAATTGATGATTTCTAGAGGTTGATTTGTTGTTCGCTATAAGTTCAAACTTGTGTAGGATTCCTTTTATCATGTCTACATGTTGCTGATCCGCTCGGCTGAAAAGAATTATGTCGTCTACAAAGAAAAGTGAAGTGACAGAGGGGCTTAGGCAACTGATCTTTTTGCCTTTAAAGTCTCTCTCTTTGTAGTTGTTGTATCATGTGGTTGAGCCCTTCCATGCACTTCCATGCAGATGACAAATAGGAATGGAGACAAGGGATCTCATTGTCTCATTCCCCTCGAAGGATGAAAGTATCCATCACCTCTACCTCCCACTAGGACTGAGTATGTTATCGTCGTTACACATTGTTGTACCATGTCTATGAATTTGTTATCAAAGCCCATTTGTTGCATTGTTGTTTGCAGGATTGCTCACTCAATTCTATCATATGCCTTGCTCATATCTGTTGGGCGAATAGCCACACTAGGGGGGTGAATAATGTGTTGAGCTAATTTTTAACCTAATTTCGATTTTAAACGTTTTCTTGGATTCTTAGGCTAAGCACGATAAGTGCGGAAGATAATATGATAAGTAAGCAAGTAAGCATACACCAATTTCAAACAATGCAAATACTATAAATTTATAGTGGTTTGGGACCCTTCCCTACTCCACTATCTAAGCATTCCGCTTAGGATTTCGAACTCTTGTTTACTAATTTAAAGTGTATCCTAAAATAAGATTTACAAGTTAAGGCTCCGACCCTCTCCCCCGAGTGTTACCCTCCTCCAGAGAGTACCTCCGACATCTCTTCTCCCAAGAACAACACAACTAACACCTAGCAAACTAAGTTTACACCGATGGACTTATGCCTCTACAAAAAAGCAACCACCAAACACACAAACCTATAAACCTAGGTTTTCACAACTTCAAATACAAACATATAAATCACAAAATACAACAATAATGGAGCAAATAAATCAAACAAGTTATACTTAGCTCTAACACAAGTTCCCTAGTCCTCTTGATGTCTTGAGAAGATGAATCGTTGAGGGTTCAAAAATGGGATCAAGAATTGAGGCTCAAACTAGGGTTTTCATAAAGATTGGCTCAAGAAGGCTTAGCAAATATCAAAAGTGGCTCAATAGGTTCTAAGAGCTCAAATGAAGGCTATCAAGGCCTTTAAATATTCAGAACACACATCAAGCTTCGGGTCCAACGGATTGAAACGACTATAAAAAGAGTCGTTGGACTTTTCGATCAATCGTCAATCGATCTTCGGTCGATCGGCCTTCGGCCGAACTTCAACCGATAATTGGGTTCAAGCTAATTTTTTAGCTTTTGGGTTTTTGGGTTTCGGGTTCGATTTTTAGGATTCTTTTGCATCAAGTAGAGGATAATACATTCATTCTAAACACCCTAGATCTATACTCTTAACTTCTCGACGAAAACCAAGAGTCGACGAGCATCCTTCGATTTCTCTGATTTTTCTATTCCCGGACGTCGCACGCAACTTGATTTGGAAATTGAAATTATTTATCATTTAAATATTAGTTTCGAGTTTGTTATCATCAAAACCAAGATTAAGACCAAGGTTGAAAACCTTAGGCCAACAATATCTACCTTGATTTCCATTTCATGTGATGCATCACCATTTCATGTGTTGTAGACTTCGGCTTGTTCTTGAGGTGATGCATGGCTTCATGGGCGATTAAGATGTTATCTGAAATTTGTCGGCCTTTGATAAACACATTCTGATTAGGCAAAATGATGTAGTCCATGATATGATGCAATCAGTGCATGAGTAATTTGGAAAAGATTTTGTAGATGAAATTACAAATGCCGCTGGGCAAATATGTTACATCTCTTGAACATTTTTGCATTTGGGAATTAAGGCAATGTTTGTATGATTGAAGTTGTGTAGCAGTTGTCTACATCTGAACAAAGAAGCCGCCACTTCTAATATATCCCGCTCGATAATATCCCAGTAATGCTTGAAGAATGCGCCTCTGAAACTATCGGAGCCTGGGGCACTTTTGACACTTATTGAGAATGTTGCATGCTTAACCTCTTCCATTGTTCTAGCCTAGTGAGCCAGTTGTTGTGTCTTCGAGTAATCTGTTTAGGCAAGCATTGTAGAGCTTTTGCAATGCCACACAGGTCTGATGATGAGAAGAGGTCAGTGAAATAGTTAATGGTTGTGGTTGCTCCCCCTTCAAAGCCTTCCACCTAGTTGTCATTTACATTTTTAATTCTTTCAGGTTGAAATTTCTCCTCTCGACAGTGTTGGCATGGAAAAAATAAGTCTTTTTGTCGCCCTCTTGAAGCCATTTAACTCTTGATTTTTGCCTCTAGTCTTCTTTTTTCTTCAAAATGTGCTGGGATGTATGATTGGATATGGCTATTAATCGGCTCTTCAGGTGTTTGATTCGGGATGTCGCATTCTGATTGTTTGATTTCTGCCACTCTACAAGTGCATGGCACACAACTTTGAGCTTGGTGTAAACCTGGAATTGTTTGGTTCCAGTGATTTGAATGTTCCAGGTTGCCTGTATGATGGAACAAATATGAGCATTATATCCTAAATATATCCTGAACTATAGGGTAATTACCTAAATATATCCTGAACTATGCACTTTGTCTTCCGAACTTTGACATTTGTCTCAATTATATCCCCCCGTCAACTCTCCGTCAGCAGCACCGTTAAGGCGATGATGTGGCGCTCTAACGTTGATTAAAATAATATTTTTTATTTAAAAAATATAAAAAAATCACTTTAATTTATATTAAATAATAAAAAATATTTTCATATATATATTAAAGAATCACTCCAAGACATGTCGGGGGTGAACATTGAGTGATTTTTTAATATAAAATATTATTTATATTATTTAATATAATTTGATGATTTTTTTATATTTATAAATAAAAAATATTATTTTAATTCACGCCAAAGCGCCACATCATTATCTTAACGGTGTTGTTGATGGAGAGTTGACGGGAGAATGTAATTGAGATAAATGTCAAAATTTAAGATATAATTTGGTAATATTTTAGAATTGACCACAAATGAGATAAAGTACGTAGTTTAGGATATACTTAGGTAATTACTCTAATTAATAGATTGAAGTAGGAGAGAAAGTTCCGAGGACATCGAGATGGAGAACATGCCAATTACTCCATGTTTGAAATCAATCAATGCTGCCAAGGAAACGATTGAGAACTTTCTATATGAAGTAGGGATATATTGCTTCTCCTGTTGTTCCATGTGAATCCATGGCCTCCAGTGGAGAATTCCATTAGTTTACATCCCCCATAGCCGGATGAAACTTGGATCCTCCATTCTTTATCCGTTCTAGCAAAAATACTAAACTTTTTGATACACTAGTTTGTTTCAAACCTACCTTTGTTAATCATTTTATGATTAATTTGGATCTTGATATGGATCATATGATTGGTAATAACCGCCGAAGATATTACATTTTTTTTATAAAAATAATACTTGTATTAATCAAGAGACTTGAATTTTACAAGTAAAGGGGCACTAAAATATTACTTTAGTAGGGGATAGTTTGGCACCCCATATTAATTTGCGCATTAACCCACCCCTTGATGATAATTGATTTTGGTAGTCGAAAAACAATGGTCTTTCTTGTTCTAAGTCAACCTATAAATTTATTACTTTAGAATTTTAATATCGTTCTATGCAACACACGGAAATGGGTAGTTGTTTCAAAATTACTAGTTGGCCCTCAGATTAAAAAAACTTCTTGAAATTTTTTTCATAATAAACTACCTATTGCAGATATACTATTTGATATAACTAGTTCTTTTCGTTCTACCTTGTGCAACAACCAACGTAAGACCATTTCTCATATTCTTGGGGACTATAAGGTTGATCAAACACTCGGGGAACTAATTAAGAATCGCTTTCCCGTGACTCACTTGTTTTTGAATAATCTGTATTCTAATAGTGTGCCCTGGGACAATAATAATGTGCATGGCAACTCGGAGATTAAATATGCACTATGCTTGAATACTCTTTACTCTGGTTCCTTTCATATTCGAGATTTTGTTTTGCTAAGTGAAGCTTTTGCTATTAAATTAGCTCTTACTCATGCCATAGGAAAGAGCTATCAAAATATTATAATTGGATCTAATTCTAAATTTGATTATTGACATGTGCAATAATGAAATGGAACCTTTCTTATGCCTTAAAAATATATTATACCCGACATCCTTTATCTTGCAAGATCTATTGAGAAATTGAAGGTTCAATACGTTGACAGAGACGAAAATAAAGCAGCAGACTGGATAGCAATACATTTTATGAAATATAAAAATTCTATTGTATGAAAGGATTAATGGCCCCTCTATTTAGTTGATATTGTAAAAAAAAAACACCTTAACGACTATTGATTAGTTACTTTTTTTTTCTTTTCGTTAAAAAGAATATCGTATTTAAACCCAACACGAAACCTAGCTTGTTGATTTCAATGATACTTGTTGATTAGATGAGGTCCATTTCATTCATTTCAACATTAGATCCCGGGGTTAATAATATCAAATTTGATCGAACTTGATGGACAAAATTGATTAAAAATTATTGAAATCGCAAACAAAAAATGTAGAGATTTATTTATTTATCCTACAATTATTTTTTTATTTTTCTTTCTCATTTTTTATATTTTCAAATGAACAACCAATTACAATGCTATGTTGATGTCATTAATTGAACCAAACAAAATACACAAATGAGAAAATGATTTATTAATCCAATTCCAAGTATTTTGAAGAGAATATCAACCGAAGCAAACCTTACTCTTGCATTCGATCAAATGTTTATGTTAAGGAAATATTTCATATTTGTTCCCAGAGTTTGATGCAAGTTCTAATTTAAACCCAAAGAATTTGAAAATTTTCAATTTTAATTCCCCTAGTTTTAAGTTTCGCATCAATTTAGTATTTTGATAACAACTTTAGGGTAAAATTTACGATCAAAACGATTAAAAAATTAGTGGGTCTAACTCCGCCCCAAAAGCTAGCTCAATGGTAGAGGACTGCCCAAACCATTTTAAAGACTATCTTGATTATACCCTTATGCAATGTAAGATTTTAACACACCCCTTCACGCCCAGCGTTGGATATTTAGAGCATGGACTTTATAACTAACCGACGTGGGATATCAAACACCCCCCCCTCGTGCCCAGGACCGAACTCATGCGGGAGGTCCCGAGCATGATGTTTGCTGGATTGGACGTCTACTGATGGTGGCCCAACATCGAAAGACGGGTGGCTCTAATACCATGTTAAAAAAAAGAACTTGAACCTAATTCCATCCCAAAAGCTAACTCATATAAGGAAAGAATTGTCCAAGCCATTATAAAAAACACTTTACACTCGTAACTAACCGATGTGGGATATGTAACAAGAACACACGTGTGCAACTCACATGAGGGACAAAAAAGTTATTTTTTGTTGTATCAAATAAAC
This sequence comes from Canna indica, assembly GCA_034359265.1. Classification (NCBI taxonomy): domain Eukaryota; kingdom Viridiplantae; phylum Streptophyta; class Magnoliopsida; order Zingiberales; family Cannaceae; genus Canna; species Canna indica. The sequence continues at coordinate 18,608,928 of CP136897.1, forward strand.
AAAACTATTTTACCAGATTATTATCTAATAAATTTTATCACCAAGAAAATAAATTCTATCAGCAAGTTGGCAAGACTTAATGCTGAAAATATTCCCAATTATGTAGAAATATGCTTGTAAACAAAACAGCAACCTCAGATGGTAAACTTGGAGCCTAAAATTACATTTACTTTATAATCAAGAAATCCCCCCAGAAAATATGTTCCTCAGAAAAAAAGATTTAATGCACTTAATGTAAATATTTCACTCAAAAAGGATTCTGCTGTTGCAATTCATCAAAACATGCTTTGAGTAGTTTGCAAATATGCCTCTTTGTTGTTAGCATCCCCTTTTACAAATGAAGTTCACTATAATCTTCCAATGTCAATGAGCTTTCCTTTGTGGCTCTTTGGGCACACCTATCCCTTGCATCTCTTCCATTCCCCACATCCCTAGAAACTAAACCTTGTAATGACTATGCCTTGAGCTCCTCATGAGCAAAAGGAATATTTACAGCATAAGCTGCTTGAGGAAGAGTGATACTGCATGAAAATAACAGTTTCAAGTAGTTGCCAATGATACCTCCATGGCAATCTATGTGTGCACAGACTGAGTCGATAACTTGGCATGGTTATGCTCCCCCTCGTAAGTCACAATCAACATTGTTGGCTCTTCAACACACCTCTCAACATGCTTTCTTGCCGGGCATCCCCTCATGCTGCTGCATTTGTAGTATCCTCTGCGCAATTCGGGAATACATGTTTTAAAGCCAAATTAGATTTTGCTGGTAGAATTAGTTGAAGTGATGGAGAAGCATAGTGCAATTATTCATATAGCCTTTCTATATTGCACTAGTGACTAGAGGATGAATAGAGCAACAAAATCTCATCACTACTACTTTACATGTTGAGATTTTTTTACTAGTTGCATTATCCTGAAGCCATGAGATAGCATGTGAATGATTTAGCATGTTCTTAGTTAATCATCTCAGTTTTTTTTTCTAAAAGAAAAAGTAATCCTGAAGCCATGAGATAACATGTTTCTAGCAACAAAATCTCATTACTACTACCTGTTGGGATTGTTTTACTTGTTGCATAATCCTGAAGCCATGAGATAAACATGTGAATGATTTAGCATGTTCTTAGTTAATCATCTCATTTCTTTTTTTTCTAAAAGAAAAAGTAATAATCGTGTTCTGCATAAATATTCAATAGCAGCATCAAGAAATGGTGTGAATAATTTACAAGGCAAGCCACTTTGGCTAACATGGACCCTTTTCCCACCATTGAACTTTGTGTGAGGATGTTTCTGATTTTATTGGATCAGTGATCATAACTCAAACAATATTAGTTGAAGTTATGACAGTCGATTCCATGAAATCAGTGTAAAAATTGGAAGATGTCAGTTGAAGTTCTAAGGAGTTTAACAAAACAGCTAATCAGTCCACATAGCTTTCCTTACTTAAAGGAGAGCATTGGTTATTAAGTTTCCAATAATATAATCATTATATGTAGATTAGAAGTTTGAAAATGAAGTCAAAGAGAAGTAAATAAGAAATAAGCCATAAGCATTTCTTGCATGAAGCTACTATACCTAGGATGAGGAGAACCCTTGATTGGCTTCTGCCCATACTTCCTCCATGAGTAATCATCAGCAGGGATATCTGCAAGCTTGTTGCTTATAGCAGGAACCTTAATGGTTCTCTTCACCCTCAATTTTCTGTAAGAGAACAAGCAAAAAGTTAACCATCTCTTCTTGCAAGGAAGAAAAATCAAACCAAGTCACAGAAGCACACACCTCTTCTTTGAGCAGTGGCACCTGCCTGCTTTTGCACATTTGCCACTCCCATCATCACCTCCACCCGTGCACCTCCTCTTGTTATGTAGACTCCAGCTCATTGGGTTGGACAATTGTGATCCACCAATCAGGTTGAAGCCCTTCCCATCCATGCTTCCGTCCATGCTCAGGGATGACAAGAAGGACCGAGACGAAGATGCAGTCGCCGTGCAACTTGAGTTATCAAACTTGAGATTCATGCCACTACTGCTGCTCCTCCCATACACTCCATTTTGAAACTTCAGCTGTTGCTGGAGCTGAAACATTTGGCTACTCTGCTGCTGATGGAGGAAGTGGAGGTGGTTAAGGGCAGGATTGGTGAGAGCAACTTGAGCAGTGTTCCTAGAGGCAGTATTGATTTCCATTACAGGGTTCTGAAGATACATTCTTGGGAGGATTGGTGAATTAATTTTGGCAGTGGAATCCAAGTCATTGGCTGGCTTTTGTGGTAGGTTTCTAGGAAGGAGTTGGAGCAACATCGGAGAAAGGTCTCCTTTGGATGCTGCTGGGCTATCTAAGAAGATGCTGCGATTGAAGTGTAGTTGTTGGGGATTCTTGAGCCTCCTCATCCTCGCATGACCGACACCATTACCGAGCATGGAAACAACCTTGTTAAATCTAGAAATAGCTGTTCCTGTCTCTGTCATTAGATTTTTGCAAGCTAAGGTTCGGTCTTTGGTCTCAGAGAGCAAGCTCAACACTCTGTGGCAGCTCTCCACAGCTGTCCTATTAGCTTCTTCCACTCCCTCCATCACCACAAGCGCGCACCCACAGTAACCCTCTCCAACTCCAATCTCTCTCAGCAATAGGAATCTCCTATGGCCCAACTTGTCTAAAGCACCACAGATGAACAATGAAGCAAAGAAAGACAAGGCACTTCGCAACTAAAAGCAAATAATTTGCTCCAACTTGACCAAAAGACAACAAGAGGGAAACAACGACGAGTGATCATCTCAACATCTCCAAGGAAACAGATTAAAAACATCAGAAAGCTCGAAAGACCCAGAGGGCATCCAAAGACTTCAAACCAAGCTGAAAAGGGTGTCTCTAAACCCCAGCGCTAAAAGCCTAAAAACAAAAAACACTACGGAAGACCCGATTTTGACGAAACAGATCAGATAAAGTTGCTGTCTTTAGCATTTCGCATCGAACTTGAGACCCAAAAAGAAAAGTTAAAGACTGAAGACAGAAAACCCCCGATAAATGAATGTATTGATCTAAGAACACCAAATTAAAGAGAGAACGTCGTGAAAGTAGGATGGAAACCCTATAAATCGTTTGCAGATCCTTGGAAGGTGTGACGGCATGCATTCGTTATTCTCGATCAAGAAATGAAGAACCGATATTTAGAAGCCGGAGGGAAAAAGAATGGCGCACTTATTTATCGAACGGGAGAGGGGGAGGAGGAGCGCACTACGCCGTACTCGTGGCGTACGCCGCTGGTCCTTCGAGAGATCACAGCCGTCGGGGGGGAATCGGACGGCAGGGATTGGCGTCGCCTGCCACTGCCACTGACGACGCGGGGCCCCACTCGCCTGCTTCACTTGGCTTTTAATGGTTAAAGTTTCGGGGTGAAGTCATCGGTTGTCGCGTTGCAAATTTTAACCTCGTGCTTTCGCAGGTTCAGGATCGTCTCCAAGAGTTGCACGGGGTCGGCCGCAATCCTGCGGACTAAAGTTCACCTGATCGCAGAAACGACGGTGAGGATGCGAAAAAGTGAAGAATTTGAAGGAAGTCTGATGGGAGAGGATCTCAATGCTTTCTAGTGCTCTTTGGGGGGTTCGTCGAGGTGGTAGCCGTAGAGATGTCGCCGCAAATGGGACGGTGACACGCGGACACTATATTTGACCGTAACAGTTGTGGGGCCGGTATGCCGGTGGGTCATCCTCTACCGTGGTGGGCCCGACGGCCGACCAGGTCGGGTTCTCGCAGGTCTCGGTATGACATAAATATTGTAGCGGTCAAAAAAACTATTTACCGTAGAGAATTTTTGTTTGAATTATTATTATTATTATTATTTATTATTATTTATTATTATTATTATTATAGCAGTTCTTTTTGAGCATTTTTCCTAATTCAAAATAATTTTTTAAAAGATGCAACGGTGAGCCTGTTCGGATATCTTGTATTTTTCATGATATTCATACTATTTTTATATAGAATCGATTTCTAAATCTTGGACTCGGCCTCTACCCTATTGGGACATGGAATCGGATCCTATCTGGAACATATACTACGCCACAGGTTCTGAGTATCCTGTTGAAATATGTTCATTTACAAGTTTTAATATACATATTCAGGGTGCTCTATTGAAACTCGTTCATTTACAGGTTTCGAGTACCTTGTTGGAACATGTCCGTTCATTTACAAGTTCTGATGGCCTTGTTGGAACATATTCATTTATGGATTCTGAATATCTTATTGAAACTTGTTCATTTATATGTTCCATGGTGTAAATTTTAGGTACTAATTTTGATTCCGATTCTGAGTACCTAATATGTTGGACTCGAAATTGAAATCGATTTTAATCGATTCTTTAATTTTTATCCCGAATTCTACTTAAATTTAATTTGAGTCTATTCAAAATCTACCTAATCGATAATTTTAAATTTCAAACTGTCATTCCGATCTGAATTAGGGGCTCTTAAATTCTTAGAACCCGAATGAAATATGGAAAACCATCAAACTACCATTTTGTTTCATCTTCCCTTAATCGACACACTAGATCATTTCATTTTTTTTACGAAAACTCTTCAATATAATCATATTTCACCGCGGAAATTTTTAAAAATTGAATATATAATTTGTGGAAAAATATTATAAGAGGTAGGGAACAGGGATAACTGAAACTCTTGAATAATTTATGAAAATGTTATAATTGATATAAGGACATAGACCATCTCATTTTTTTGCTGTACAAAAATTTTATTAAATTTTTTGAACATGTTCATATTTTATTGAAAAAGAATGATAATTTTTAAAAAAAATATGAATTGTTTATGAAAAATAGTATGGCTGATATGTGAGGCACATGAACCATTAAATCTTTTATAATACAAAAATTTCATCAAAATTTGTAACATTTCTTTTTATACTTTCTTTGGAATAACTCAAGATGGAGGGCCGATGTGCATATGGCCAAGGAGCAAGGTAGCATGACCGCAGAGAGTGCAGTTGAGGCTGTTAGTACACGCAGATGCTTGCCTGATTGCCTCCATGGGGTACCCATCTATATATCATTGTGAGTAAAATATATAGATGGGTTTTTCATTTCTTTTTTTTGCAAAAAAAGACAATAAATTAGGTGAAATCATAGTTAGTCAGTGCCGCTTAATTAACATAAAAAATTGAAAGCAGGATGAGGACAAGGGAGAATAATAAAAAATAATAGAAATATAAATATATAAAATAAAAGGTGGTCAACACAAGGAAGAGGAAGCCCTCCAACAACAATTTGAGCCGATCAATAATTTTAAACGATATCCATCTCTCTTTCTCTCTCTCTCCTCTTACAAAGTTTCATCACGGATCACCAAAAAGCATTGCACGATTCTTGATGCAGACCAAGAAAATAAAATATGCACAATCCACAAAATAATAATAATAATAATAATAATAATAATAATAATAATAATTTAGTAAATTGCACGCATGGGAAGCACTTGTTATCGATGGCCTCAAAATGGTCAAGACATTGGATTCTAAATCTAAAACAAGAAAGTGTTCAAGCATATGTAAGACTTCATGAAGCACCGACATCGACACGAATACTAAACACGACATGAATATAAATATGAGGGTACACTAACTTTAAAATTTTATAGACATGAACACAACACACACATATATATATATATATATATATATATAATATCATGATATTTTTTTTAATTCCAAAACACCGACATCGACACGCATACGAAACACGACATGAATATAGATACGAGGGCACACCAACTTTAAAAATTTATAGACATGAACACAATATATATATATATATATATAATTAAAAAATTTAAAAAAAATCACAATTCATATCATATATATATATATATATATATATATATATAAAGTTCAAGATTTATAATAATATCATGATATTTTTATTAATGCCCAAACACCGACATCGACACGAATACGAAACACGACATGAATATAGATACGAGGGCACACCAACTTTAAAAATTTATAGACATGAACACAACATATATATATATAATTAAAAAATTTAAAAAAATCACAATTCATATCATATATATATATATATATATATATATATATATATATATATATATATATATTTCAATATTTATAATAATATCATGATATTTTTATTAATGCCAAACTTCTTATTTTTAGTTTTTTCTAGGCATCTTTCAAAATATATGAAGCATTCTAGATAACTTCTTGTGTCAATACTTATTATTTCTAAATTATTTCCAAAAGCATGGGACATAATATCTAGGGTAAATTACACTGACCTCCCCTGAGATTTAGTGAAATTACACTGACCCCCCCTATTTGTCCAGGTTACAATCATCTCCCCTAAGTAATGTTTGAGTAATTTTTTTAGGGGAGATTTGTGTAATATTTTACAAAACTCATGGGAGATTTGTGTAATCTTATTTCGTGATATGAGAGGTTTGTGTAATCTTTTATAAAACTCAGAGGGGTTACAAGATAAAATTACAAATAGAGGAGAGGTCAGTGTAATTTCACTAAACCTCAGGGGAGATCAGTGTAATTTACCCTAATATCTATTGGCATCTCCAAAACGTACACTCTTATATATATTAGCATATCTTAGTAGAACTAGTCATGTACAACCATATGTAAATAAACAGATAACTATAGTCTCACTTTCTTATTCATCAATCATTGTTGGTATCTTCTTCATTGGAAAATATTACTCTCTCCAACTTTGGTTCATCCAGAGAAAGATTGACAAATTCAAGGATTCCATTATCTTCATCAATCGTTGAAAACTCATCTCCTACAATATCCCACATCATTGTTTCTCCTTTATTGTATTGAGGAGTTTTCCTTAAAATGAGACGAATATTAGTTTGGATAAATACTAAATTTTTCGCACTTTTAAGTTTCATCTTGTTCCTTTTAAGAGAATGAATAAAAAAGTAAGTGCTCCAATTTCTTTCACAACAAGAAAACGAAGATGATTGCCCAAGTAGCTTGAGAGCAATCTTTTCAAGAGTTGGAGCATGAATACCATGAACTAGCTACCAAGATTTTGCATCAAGCACACCTCTATCATATAAGGAGTCACAATCATCAAACTCAACTCTACCATTTGAAAAATTTGCAAACTCAAGGTTCCTTGAAACTCGTTGGTGATTGTTTTATTATTTTTCTAAAAGATGCATGGTTGGCCGTGTTCAGACTTTCGGACCGTGTCTGGACAAAAAAAATTGACTAGTTAAGACACTCTTAGACACGTGCGTCACACGAGTGTCTTCATGTGTCAGTGTCCGCGGCGTGTCGGACACGCGGACACGACAATCCCACGGAGTGTCTGTGCTTCCTAGGTAACACTCCATGTAGCTGAAGAGTAGGATTTGGATCAACTATGGTCTGAGTTTTGAAATTTAACGCGATCCAATTATGGATGACAATAGTTTGGTTAATCGCATTTTGTGTGGTTAATCGAAGCCGAAAATGTTTAAGAACTCACTAACCGAAACAATTTAAGAACTCATTAACCAAAATCAAAATCGAAATTGTTTGATTTTAAAAACTAATATCTGAAATCGAAAGTAATTTATTATCGGTTATCCGCCAGATAATCGAAACTGATTAATTCGATTCTGATAGATACAATTATTCGTTTACTTACCAGATAATCGATAATTAGTAAACGGATAGTCAGTTAATAAATAAATAAATATATTTTTAATAATTCTTAATTAAATTCTTAATTTTATATAATAATTAATTATAACTTGTTTCAGTTATCGATTATCTACAGATAACTGATAACCGAAATCGAATTGAATTTAATCGATTTTTCTAATTCACTAACTAAAACCACAAATTCACTATTTGCAGTTCGGTTAATAGATTTTAATTGTCACCCCTAGATCCAATAACCAACGATAATATGGTCATGATGGGAACCACTTCGATCGGATTTTGATCGAAATTTTATCTAATTCAACAAGTTTAAATTAAAAATCAATCAAAAATTAAAAAAAAAAGAGTCAAATGTATGGATCGAACGAAGCTTAGTTCATGATTCGAATTAGGTTACATGAGTTATTTTTATGTTCATACATAATCGAATTCGGTTCAACTTGGATATGATCATAGTAAAGTTCTTTTTGTTATGAATAATTCTGAATTAACGTAAGTTAATTTAGAGTATGAGTGTGATGGACTCAAATTGCATTTTGATTCAAAATCTTAGATTGAATATTTTAGTATTTGAAAATTGTTCTAAAACATAAATTTCTAGATTAGATATAGGTTGAGTTGAATAGTCTAATTCATGTATTGTATCGAGTCGCCTTACACATATTTTACACTCTTAAAGAATGGAAGTTGATATCCAAAATTTAAAAAATTATTTAAAAATTGACCTATAAGTAAAATTTTGGGTTGAGCTTAAAGTGACACCGGATCATATCCGCATTCATCTTTATTTTTATGGTGTGAATACGAATTGGATGTGATACGAATATGGTTTTTACTCGACGGATGTGGATAAAATTATCAACCCTAAGTAGACATGAATTTGAAAAATTCATATATGCGTGAATGGATCAGAAGAGGATGTGGTGATATATCCACACCACATTCGATCTACATCTACATCGTATATTTAATTATAATAATATCTCAATAAGTTATAATATATATATATATATATTATACATTTAGGTAATTGTACAGGACATTGTTAAGTAATTGATCCACATGTTGTTTATTTAATTAATAGTATTATTTAAAATATGGTGTAGATGCGGGATGCAATGTGGATATTCACATCTGCATGCGGTGCAGATATGAATATGTGTATCAATATCGGTTGCGAATGTGAAATACAATGCAAATGCAAATGATGTAACATTCGCACCATGTCTAATTCATTATTATTGGCACACGAGTATGACGAACTCAGATTGCATTTTGTGTAAGACAAATCTTTAATCAAGTATTTCATGAATATAAGAATATCATAAATAAATTAGTAAGATAAGATCTTACTTGATGACGACATATTTGCAGCGGAATAAACTTCTGGATCTCCAAGGAAAGCCGGGTCTTCCTCCACAACACCGTCTCAAATGCTCTGCTTTTGATGGGGAAAGCAACTATGAGCTAGGGTTTTTTCACACGGTGTATAGAGGTGACCTAGCCTCTATTTATAACTGATTATATGGGCCCGGGCTTCATTAATCGAGCCTACACTTGATTAATCACACCAATCATGGTTAAGTGTTTCAAGCTCGAATCACATGGATCAAGATCACATGAGCTAACAGGCATCTCAATAATGGATCATAAGATCAAACCCGCTTTTATTAAATCAAAACATTATAATTGATTGTAGCCCACATATGAAAAATGAAAATATAAAATATTTAAAAAATATTCTAACATTCTCCCACTTGGGCAAGATCAATTGTAAAATTTTATTTTTGTTAAAAAACGACACTCGGGTTTAATCACATATTTCAAAAAATAAAAATGTGGCCACAAAATAAATAAATAAAATAAAAAATGATCCAAGATGCAACACTTATTATGACTCATATCAACAACCAATGATATCGAATCATGGCAGCTATCATGACAATACTGGACATAAGACTTTCCATGGTCACGAATACCACTGACATTGCTGACAATTGTCATTGGTGTGGAGTGTAGCATGAAAATAACACTCAAAATGATCCGATAAGAACAATGTTATTTTCATTGTCAGTCCTCATACTTTCTCTTCTAGATATACCTTTCGGCAGGAGAAAGCGTATGGTTTTTTTAAAAACCATCAAGTCCGTAGACTCAAAATTGTCATCAATCAATGGGCAACATGATTCACATGACACCGAGCTTTTAAACAAAAAACACGATGTCTCTAGACTCAAATATAGTATCAATCAAGAGACATTCTGATTCAAATGATACCGAGTCTTAAATAATTATTGAACACATATATTAAATATGACAATATGATCTCAAAGGAAAAAGAGTTTATTATTGAACATGCGGTAACATAAACCTAACAATCATGTATCAAAGTACTCAAAACAAAAGGAAAAATAACTCCCACTAACCAAGCACATCAAAAGAACTCAGAATGCCCATATTTTCAACATGTCTTTTAAAGACTATGGGTCTGAGTCCCTTGGTTAAGGGATCAGCAAGCATCAAATCTGTCTTTATGTGTTCAACTAAAATATCTCCTTTCTTTACAAGATCTCTAACAGTCAAATATTTCAACTCTAAATGTTTGGAGCCACTAGAGGTTTTATTATTCTTCGTGAAGAACACAGCAGCACTGTTATCACAATAAATAGTAAGAGGCCTAGAAATAAAATCAACAAGACGAATCCCAGAAATAAGATTCTTAAGCCAGACAGTTTGAGAAGCCGCAACATAACAGGCAACAAATTCTGCTTGCATAGTGGAAGAAGCAACTAGAGTCTGCTTCTTACTTTTCCAAGAGATGACTCCACCAGCTAACATGAAAATATATCCAGATGTAGATTTTCTATCATCAAGGCACCCAGCGAGATCCGAGTCAGAATAGCCTACAATCTCTAAATTTTTCATTCTTTTATACACAAGCATGTGTTCTTTAGTCCTCTGCAGGTATTTCATAACTTTCTTAGCTGCTAACCAATGATCATAACCAGGATTAGACTGATATCTGCCCAAGACTCCAACAATAAAAGCAATGTCCGGTCTAGTGCAAACCTGTGCATACATCAAGCTCCCCAGTGCACTATCAAATGGCTTGTCATTCATTTGACACTTCTCTAATGCATTTTTAGGACATTGATTTTTGCTAAATTTATCGCCTTTAATGACAGGTACATCACCAGGCTTGCAATCTAACATGTTGAACCTTTCCAAAATTCGATTAACATAAGCTTTTTGAGATAATCCAAGCAAACAACGAGATCTATCCTTATGGATTTCAATTCCCAGTACAAAAGAAGCTTCACCAAGATCCTTCATATCGAAAGATTTAGTCAACATGAGTTTAGTTTCATGAAGGAGAGCAAGATCATTTGAAGCCAGCAGAATGTCATCCACATATAATATGAGAAAAATTATTTTGCTCCCACTGACCTTGATATATATGCAATGATCAACTTTATTTTCCTCAAAATCCATGGAAGCCACAATCATGTCAAATTTTAAATACCACTGTCTAGAAGCCTGTTTCAAACCATAAATGGACTTCTTCAATTTGCATACCAAATGCTCACTGCCAGATTTTTTATAACCTTCAGGTTGTTTCATATAAACCTCTTCATAGAGATCACCATTTAAAAATGCTGTTTTGACATCCATCTGATGTAACTCTAAATCAAAATGAGCTACAAGGGCCATAATAATTCTGAAAGAATCTTTAGAGGAAACAGGTGAGAAAGTCTCATTGTAGTCAATGCCCTCTTTCTGGGTAAAACCCTTTGCAACAAGTCGGGCTTTGAACCTCTCAACATTACCTTTGGAGTCCTTCTTGGTTTTAAAAATCCACTTACAGCCAATAGGTCTATAGTTTTCAGGTAATTCAACCAAATCCCAAACATTATTATCAGCCATAGAAAGCATTTCCTCATTCATAGCACATATCCATTTATCTGACTGTGCACAAGAAATGGCTTGATTATAGTCACTAGGATCAAGGACATCCCTAACATCATAATCATTTTCATTAAGATATACCAAATAATCATCAGGGATTGCAGATCGCCTTTCTCTAGTAGATCTTCTCACCGACACAGGTAAAGCAGGTTCAGCAGAAAACGGATCAACAATAGGATTAAGCGGATTAACAGCTAAAGGACTGTCCGAAGGAACAGAGAAATGAGAAATATTATCATCATGACTAGCAACAGAATCACCTGGAACAAGTGACCTGTGATCATTGATAAAAGGAAGAGGTACTGATACATTAGTGACAGGTTCAGAATGAAGAGAATCAGGCTCAGCTACATCAAGTTCTAAAAACTTCGCTGTCAAAGACTCCACAATTTTGGTGCATCTGCTTGGACAATAGAAACGGTAGTCTTTTGAATGATCTGAATATCCAATGAAAAAACAACGAATGGTTCTAGAATCAAGCTTTTTCTCAGAGGGATTGTAGATTCTCACCTCAGCAGGACATCCCCAAACCCGAAAATGATTTAAACTAGGTTTTCTACATGTCCACAGTTCAAAAGGGGTTTTGGGAACAAATTTACTGGGGACATGGTTAAGAATATAGAGAGAGGTTTTAATGGCTTCGCCCCACAGAAATTCTGGCAAATTCGACCTGCTCATCATGCTCCTCATCATATCCTTAAGAGTGCGGTTACGCCTTTCAGCTACACCATTTTATTTAGGACTACCTGGCATGGTATATTGTGGAACAATTCCACATTCTTGCAAGTATGAAGCAAAAGGTCCTACATGTTGACTAGCAACACCATGTCTACCATAATACTCTCTTCCACGATCAGATCTCACTATCTTGATGACTGTTCCCAACTGTTTTTCAACTTCGGTCTTAAACACTTTGAATTTATCAAACGCTTCAGACTTTTCTTTAACTAAATAAATATAGCCATATCGAGAAAAGTCATCAATAAAAGTGATAATGTATTTATGACCACAAATAGTAGGAGAGTAAGGTCCACTAATGTCTGTATGAATGATTTCCAATAGACTTGAACTTCTAGAAGCACTCTTTTTCTTGGTTTTGGTCAATTTACCTCTAATACAATCAACACAAGTCCCCATATCTCCAAAATCTAAGATAGGCAAAATGTCAATTTTAACAAGTCTTTCAATCCTTTCTTTAGAGATGTGACCTAAACGCTTATGCCATAAAAGAAAAGATTTATCTTTGATCCTTGATCTTTTAGCAATTTTGTTTTCAATGTTTAGAGATGTAGATGGACAATCAGGAGCTAAAGACAACATATATAAACCTTTAAACAAAGATCCACTTCCAATAAATTGAGAATTCAAAATAATATTCATATTGTCATTTCCAAAACTAAAATGAAATCCAAGTTTATCTAAACAAGAAACAAAAATCAAATTTCTCCTAAATGAAGGTACATATAAGGTGTCCTTCAGAACAAGTTCAAATCCTGACTCTAAAAACAATCTAACATCTCCTACAGACTCCACAGTCACTTCAAGATCATTTCCTACTCTCAGTTTGCTTTGCCTCAGACTTGGCTTCCTCAGGTTTGCAAAAACCTACATAAAAATAGCAACATGGGTTGTGGACCCGCTATCAAACCACCAAGAATTAATAGGGACATCAACTAGATTAGACTCAAAACAAACAAGGGCTAAAGGGTTACCTCCAGCTTTTTGCTTCTTTTCTAACTAGGCCTTAAACTTTGTACATTCAAACCTTTTGTGTCCTTTCTTTTTGCAAAAGAGGCATCTGACAGATTTCTTAGTAGGGGCAGGCTTAGGACCTTCATTGGGGTTATACTGACCACTACCTTGTCCTTTACGAGATTTCTTCGGAGCAGCAGGTGAGAAATGCTTAAATTTCTTATGAGGTTTGCCAGAATGGGGTTTGGGATGAACAGTTATAAGGGATAGATCACTCTTTTCTTTCTTAAGTTTTTCTTCCTCAGCAACACATTTAGTGATGAGATCATTCAGAGTCCATTTTTCATTCTGGGTAATATAGGCAGTCTTAATTTGACTGAACTCAGTAGGAAGAGAATTTAGGGCATGAGGAACAAGGAAGAGGGAGTCATCTAGTTCAACTTTCAAGGCTTTAAGCTGGGTTTGAAGCATAACCATTTTCAGAATGAACTCTCTTACACCCCAGAGTTATCATAAATCGTAGTCGTCAATTCTTTCATTAGATATGAAGTCTCAGCATTATTAGCCACTTGAAATCTTTTCCCAATATAATTAAGAAACTCTTTGACATTTGAAGTATCAGATAATCCACTCATTAAATGTTCAGGAACAGTCCTTTTAATGGCAAGCAAGCTTAATCTGTTGGATCTCTCCCACTTAGCTAATAGGTCTTTTTGATCAGGAGTGGCAGTTTGACCTTCAGGAATCACCGGCTTGTCTTCATGAATAGTCATGTCAAGATCAGCCATGCCTAGAGAGAATTCTATGTCGTGTTTCCATTTCTTAAAGTTTGAACCAGTCAACATATCAATAGAGGCATTGCAGTTGTTCATACTAAAAGTAACTGTGACAAGAATTGAAATACATTAGATTAAATTATAGGGCATGGAATATAATTAAAATTGAGGCTAACCAAATATTACATATTCACCTTTGGGCAGAACATGCAATCACAAAATAAAGCCTCAATGAGTTAAAGTATGAAAATACACTGATTTTTAAAAATCTATCACCTTTGGGCAGACAGATCTCTAGACCAATGCACATCCTAATAACCCCATTTAATAAGACCTCCAATTAAAACACTCAATAATCATCCTTTGGGAAAAACTATTGAATGAATTAATCTTCAGTTTTCCTTATATGATGAGAAAATACACCACTCATTATAAGTAATCCCACTTTGGTGGTAATTACAAATAATAACTAGTGAAAAAACTCATCAGGAATCAATATTATGCCCTTTTAAATTATTTCAATTCATAATATAGTGCAAAAATTGGTATGAAATAAAAATACCTCAATTGTTATGAATCTCCATTTTTAAGCATTCCTTGATTATTTATTTATAAATTATGTCAAGCTCTACACCTAATTATCACACTATTAGGTTTGAGGTTTTATAAAAGATAACATAATTTACAATAATAAATTATCATGTATGAAATTTGCATAAACTAAATAAGTAATTATGCAAAAATATAACATGAATTATAGTCAAATCATAGTAATTTAATTGCAACAATAATTCATAAATCAAGTCAATTGAAATATGATTAAATCTATTACAATAATAAATTGACATGTATAAAATTTGCATAAATAAAAATAAGTAATTATGCAAAAATATAACATGAATTATAGTCAAATCATAGCAATTTAATTGCAACAATAATTCATAAATCAAGCCAATTGAAGCATGAATAAATCTATATATTGGCATTTATAATGTTCAAATTTTGAATCATTATAGCATGAAAAATCCAAATATATGCAGAAGAAATAATTCTGGTCTAAAATTTTATTGGGCAGATTTTTCAAAAAAATATTATATATATATATATATTATTTGCTGTGAATTGGGTCTGTAGTGCTGGGCTCAGCAGCCCAGCCCAGCCCAGCGACCCAGCCGACCGCTGCGGATCGGGCACACGGATGCGGGCGCCGCCTGCGTTCAGTCGGGCGTCGCCCGCGTGCCCGTTAGGGCACAGCAGCCCCGCTCCTCGCTTCGGGAAACGACGCCCCCACACGCGAGCAGTGTTCGCATGCGAAGCGGCGGTCTCTGCTCGCATCGCGAGGCCCCCTGTACGCACCGCGCGGCAAGACGCGGGCGCTGCATGCCTCGACGAGCGCTCTGCTGACATGACGCGGCGAGCGTGCCCAGGATGCGAGCGACGCACTCGCTCGCCTTGCACAGCGCGGTCGCCGAGGCGAAAAAAAGGCTGCAGCGGCGGATTTAATTTTTTTTTATATATATACTAAGGTTCATAATTAAAATCATATCATTGCTTTACCTTATAAGATCCACTCCAAATAAAATTACACAGCAGGGAGAGAACCAACGGATAAAAACATGATTCATCAAAAATATATAATATCTAGAGGATAATAAATTAATCCAAACAAAAAGATTAATTTTAATATAAAAAACGATGAATCAAAATTTAAATAGATTATTCATCGTATTAAAATCATCCCATAATTATTATAAACGAATTCTTAAATTCATGAAAAAGATGCTCTGATACCAATTGTAAGATAAATCTTTAACCAAGTATTTCATGAATATAAGAATATCATAAATAAATTAGTAAGATAAGATCTTACTTGATGACGACATATTTGCAGCGGAATAAACTTCTGGATCTCCAAGGAAAGCCGGGTCTTTCTCCACAACACCGTCTCAAATGCTCTGTTTTTGATGGGGAAAGCAACTATGAGCTAAGGTTTTTCCACACGGTGTATAGAGGGGACCTAGCCTCTATTTATAACTGATTATATGGGCCCGTCCATCACGGGCTTCATTAATCGGGCATACACTTGATTAATCACACCAATCATGGTTAAGTGTTTCAAGCTCGAATCACATGGATCAAGATCACATGAGCTAACAGGCATCTCAATAATGGATCATAAGATCAAACCCACTTTTATTAAATCAAAATATTACAATTGATTGTAGCCCACGTATGAAAAATGAAAATATAGAATATTTAAAAAATATTCTAACATTTTGATCCAAAATCTTAGATTAAAAATTTTAGTATTTAAAAATGTTTTCCAAAACACTAATTTTTAGATTATGTATGGGTTGAGTCGAACAAAGTCTAATTTATGTATTGTATCGGGTCATGACACACACATTTTCAATTTACATTCATAAAGAATAGAACCGAATATGATACCTAATACTAAAAATGGTTCAAATTAAATTGACCTAAAAATAAAATTTTGAATTGAGTTCAAAATGACATTGGTTTGTATTTGGAATTGTGTTATTAATAATAATATTATTATTTAGCCACATCCTTACTAGAGAGAAGAAGACATATAGATATATGTGGGAAAAAGACTTTATATCTAAGGAGTGAGACAACTACACTCCATAGAGATAGAGACAAATATACGATGACTAGATTAAACATTGATAGTTTTGGATAAGTTTTTTTATCATTATTTTATTTTGGTTTTCAAGAAGCACTTTTTTAAAAGCAAAGTTTGAACTCTCCCAAGTCCGGAGAACTTGTCATTTAATTGTTCAAAGACGTAGGCTTGGCTTAGGAGTGAACGGATTTGAATATATTGTATTTTTCATGATATACAGATCTTACTCTATATAGGATCGGTTTTTAGGTTTTGAAATCAAACCATATCTTATCGAAACCTGGAACCTGACCCTATCTGAATCACAAGTTTCGATTCTGGTTCCAACATGTTCAAGAACAGGTTCCAACAGGTTTCGACCAATACAACTTTCAAAATAGGTTTCAATATGGTATCCCATTGAAACTTGTACACTAGAACCTGTAAATGAACATGTTCTGAGTATCGATTCTGGTTTCAGGTACCGATTCTGATTTCGGGTATCCGATGTGTTGGATCCGAAACCCGATTTTAATTGATTCCTTAATTTTTATCCCAGACCTTATCCGAATTTAATTCGTGTCTACCTAAAACCTATCCGATCGGATAGATTCTAATCGATTTCGGGTCTATCCGGTACCCATGCACACCCCTATATAGGCTTAATGCATCAGTCTAGGAATATAATCTAATTGGAAGTGCCATTTTGAATTTGGGGGAAAATAAGAAAAATAAAAATCTTTCCCCCTCAAGGTTTGATAAACTAATTAGTTGAATTTTAAAAAATTTTGGATTAGCTTTTTTTCATAAAAAGTAATTTTTTCCTAAGTATTTTTACTTTTAATCAAATTTTGAATAGAATTAAGGCGGGTTAGCTTACATTATTTTCTATTTTCAAAAACTTATATATTTTTATTTATTATTAAAACTGAGTCATAGGATTTTCAAAAACTTATATATTTTTATTTATTATTAAAACTGAGTCATAGGATTACATGCGCGCAAAATTAAAAACAAAAAAACAAAAAAAAACATTAATTAGATTTTCAATTAATAATATGTAAGAAAATACAAAATGAACAAAGGTAAAAGTATGAAGTTTCCAAAGCAAATGATGAATATCCCACCATCCAATAATTAATGAAGCAGTTACGAATAATTGCATTGTAAATGTTTTCAATGCATGATGATTAATAAGATTTGATGGGTGTGCTATCATCAATTTTAGCATAACGATTTAGACATATAAAGTTGATGGAGCGTGATGCACATTTTTTCGTTCGCATGAACAAAGATATCATTAACCTAATTTTTTCAATGGAAGAATATGTATCCATTCATCATCCTAATATTATGCACTTATGATGGTCCATCTCAATCTTTCTTTTGACTATAGTTAGGAAGCGTGCATATAAAGTACCAAATTATAAAAGCATTGAAGCCTTCTAGACTTCTAGTAGTGGATTGATAGAATCATCAACACCCCATTTCAATGTGATAAGAGCATGGTGTGTCTAATTATGAGATGATCAAAGTGTAAAGATGAGCACTAAAAGATTCATTTTGACTCGCTAGTTAATGAGATCTAGTGGAATCATATTTGGGGGTCACAATCAATATTAAAAGATACATTGGCATGCTAGCATAACAAGCTAAGGGGCGATTAATTAATGTAGAGTTGGAAGTGGAGGTTTCAATGAAGAAGATTTGCCATATCCAACTCTTAAGTATGCATCCACTTTGGTTGTGTGAATTTGATTTGCTCATCATTTTATTAATTGGATCCTATGGTGTTAGCGCATCTAAGCGAATCGATTCATAAATTTAGTTAGAGTGCTATTGAGTATCCGTATTTTTTAAGGAAAATTAATAAATCTAACTCAAACTATGATAAAATTAATGAATTTAATTTATCTTTTAATTTACGTCAAATCTAATCTGAAATTTTGAATTAAGATAAATTATATCCTACCATCAAGTCGTTGTTAATGAAATCGTTAGTTGCTGACGTGGTATTCTAGACGGCAATTAATATATTTATCTTTAATATTAATATACACAAGTCAACTGCTGAAAATTAAACAATCGCATAAAATTCTAACCTAACATTCATTCCCACGTGAGAAATCTCATGACATTCATCCTCACACACAAAATCATAAATGCTTGGTCAAAATCTAGGGGTGTAATCGAGCCGAGCCGAGCTTAGCTCGGCTCAAGCTCGGTTTGTTTGGAAAATAACGAGCTCGAGCTCGATCGAGCTTTGGTCTATCGGCTCAAGCTCGGCTCGGGAAAAAAATCAGGCCGCACAAGCCGAGCTCGTTCGCGAGCTCGAGCTCGACTAAGCTCAGGTTCATTTTAGAGGGTAACGGGTTCATAAAATTGAAAAATCAAACCTGGTATATAATATATATAGAAGACTCGATTAGGCTCGCGAGCCGCTCGAGCCGAGTATAGGTTAGCTCGAACTCAGCTCGCTCGCATGTCTGGCTCGGCTCGGCTCGAGCTCGATAAGTTCGAGTCGAGTTTGAGTTTTTACCGAATCGATCTCGAGTAGCTCGCAAGCGGCTTGGCTCGCTTACACCCCTAGGTCAAATCCACTCTATGACCATTGATGGAAATACGACAATAAATTAAACTCTTGGATGAATAATTTATAACACTTCTGAAATTTGCATCAAGAAATGGAAATATGGCACTCAGCATAGATATAAAATTTATTTTGATTATAAACAAATATAGAGGTTGCAAAACGGGCTGGCTCGGCATGATAAGGTAACGTGTCGTGCCGGGCTTGGCCGGCCCACTAACTGTGTGGGTCGGAAACCTGCGGCCCAGCACGGACCACACAATTTAGCGAGTCGCCCGGCACGACCCACGAGTCCATTTATCAGCTAAAAATTTGCTAAAAATTAATTAAAAATGTTTGAAAGACTATATAAGCATCAAATATGATATTTCATATGAAAAGCTTCATGGATTAACTTCAGCTGCAATTTTGAAGCACTAAACAAGGACAAAATGTAGTCATGGAAGGGAGAACACCAGCTGAAATTAATCTTTTTTTAATATTTAGCGGGCCGACGGGCTGGGCCGGCACGATAAGGGTCGGCCCAGTTCATCCCACAATTTTATTGTGTCGGGCCGGCCCGGCCTAATAAGCTCATCAGACTGAATTTCTCGGCCCAAGTACGCAATTATCGTATCATGCTCATGCTGTGCTATCGTTTTGTGCCCATTTCGAGAACTTGTAAACCATTAGGAACAACAACTTGCTGAAGGCATTCCTAAAAATCTATATATTTCGAGAACTTGTAAACCATTAGGAACAACTATAAAAATTTGAGAAAAATTAATTTGAGTTAAATATCTACACAAATTTTCAAATTAAACTAATTTATATGATAATTTTTTTTATTAAAGTGTAGATGATTTACCCTATTCGTAAGTCCAAAGAACAACAAAAACAAAAACAAAAAAAAATCCATAAATTACTAATTCAAATATCCATTTAAATAACAAAACTATAATATCTCATTTTAGTAGAAGTATTTTCATCAACAATAATTTAAGCATTTTAATCAGTTTGATAGTTCATATTTATAATCCAAATATCCATTGGGCTAATTATTAGAACACTTAAAAAACTAAATAAAAGTTAAGCGTTAATGCAAGAACACAAAAAGCTGTTTTTAGAGTGTCAATGTATTTCCTCTAAGTCTAACTATGAAATTCACCTCTACGATTGTCTAGCGACTCCACCAAGTTATTCCGATAAATTTGAGGTAAAATGCAAAGGGTTCAGCGTGATTGCTACATAGGGACTAGGGGAAAACGAGAGCGAAGGGAAAATCTCATCAAATCAACATATAATGCATCATGTTATTTTTCATCGAGTAAAACAAACATTAAATTAATGACCAAGTATATCACCAAATTCACCGGATGTTTCTCTTGCGCATTGAAGAAAGGATAAATTCATACTCTTACACTTTACATTAGGGGTGAGCATGAATCGGAATGTCCCGGCAGTCTCGGTCCGGCCTGACCTGAAAATTCGGAAAAAAAAATCCCGTCCCGGTTCAAAATAGGGTCGGGACCGGGACGACATAAAAAAAATCAGGATGGTCCCGGCCCAACTCGATTTATGATATAAATAATATAAATTATGTAATATTAATTTTTTGAGACACCGTAATACAATTAACTATTAATTATTTAATGTAGATAATAATTTTATTTTGTAGGAAAAATAATATTAATAAATTTGGGACGTCACGATCCCGTCCCGATCCCATCTCAAAAAATTCGGGACTAGGACATACCAAATCCCGTCCCGAACTCACCCCTACTTTACACCATAAGATGATCTCAAGCATGTATGATATCCTCATGCTCTTGACCAGAGGCGGGGCCACACTTGCCCCTATCAATTTATGTTTTTTCATTTACCTAAAGTAAAATTTTAATAGGAGGCCATTAATTTATTTAGTAAAATTAATATAAACTTGACAAAATTAATGGGCAATAAAATGTTTTCTCATTTACGGCGTCTCATTTTCAATTTTGGCCTAAAAAGATAGTAGTTGACAAAATTAATAGCAATTAAATAAAAAAAAGTTGGTGCTTGGGCCTTTTTAGTTTAATGGCCTAAAGGCTAAGATTTCATGGGCCAAAAGCCCTTGCTTGGGTTGCCTTACTCTTTGGTCAGCCCTGATATAATGAGAAAGGACAAATTTGCCCCCTTGAAATATTTGTCATTTTACTCATATCTATTCATTGTTTCCTCTTATAACTCCTTACTTTTATTCTTCACTGGACACACCGATCGTTTCCTCCCTGCACCTCCTCGCCCTCCACGCCTTGCACAACCCGGCCTTCGTGTCAACGTCGCCTTGAGTGCAGTAGGAAGTAGCTCACATCTCAACGCCTACTCGATCGATTGTGCTCCCACGGCCTGCGTCCATGTTCATCGCGGAGTTGCACCTCAATGCATGTTGAGCCAACTCGCCCTCGTGGCTTGCACCTCAGCCCTTGTTCGTCGCGATGTCGCGTCTTAGTGCTTGCTCAACCAACTACATCCTCGCGACCCTCAGATGCTTGGTGCCTCGTAGTATGGCAAATTGGCAATATAGAGTTTGCGCCTCCTACGTTTGACTCCTAGCTCCGCCGCTACTCTTAACCCTTAGGGCCTCCTCCAATGTCCAAATATCACTTTGATTATCAATAATCATTTCATTTAAGTATGAGTATGAAAGTTAAAAAAAAAACCTCCATCAAATGGAAGCATAGAAAAATGATTGATTATTCACCTCATATGCATCATAACAACCATAATATATATACCCATGATAATAATCCACACAGATTATAAGTATATAATGAAGTCGACATGGAATCCTTACAACACAATGTAATCATGCTTATAATAACAAAAATGTCATAAAATAATTTCATCAACTAAGATGCACCTATTCATGTCATCAACATGCAAAAAAAAAAGTAACAACAAGAATTAATGCAACATATATCAATAATATTTAACCAAGCAAGGGTTTTAAAAATATTTTGTAAGCAACATATATCAATGAAATGGTTTAGGTGTATACAAAACCTATTGAAACAAACCTTCAAGAGTAGGTTCTGATCTAGAATTATATTTTACTTACTAATTGAAATGTAATAATATTTTAACATGATTGTGAATAATTGACGAAAGAATTCAATTGGCACAAACGTAATAGCATATGATACGATTTGAGCAAATTAAAGAATTTGATAGATTTGCGAAAACTCATAAAGTTCGAGATATATTTATGTAATTATCATATTAGGAAATATTTCTATAACGAATGAGGATATTTTTAGGAATAAATCACTTTCGAATTCCTTAACATTCATTGACTTACTTTTATATCCATTTATTATTAGCATATTTAGCTGGAGATAGCAATGGACTGGGCTCACTTGGGCCCTAGGTTGAGTTCAACTCAACCAGGCTCAAGCATTTTAGTAGACGGAGTTGAGCGAGCCCCACTTGGCACGTAGGTTATGCCCTAGTCAGCTAATCTAGTGTGAAGGTAGGGATGACAACAGATCAGATACGGTGCATATACTGTATTATATCCACCTGCACCACACACTTGCATCCGCTGCAAATATTGATATCCATATCTGCATCACATTCAGATGAGAATATCACACTGCATCTGCATCACATTTAATTAAAAATTAATAAATAATATATTTAATAAAAAATATAATAACTTACTTTATAAAAATTAATAACAATTTGTAACCTACTGGGGTTTCATATGTACGTAATTTACCATAAAATCTATGTATACAATATATATTAAGTAACTTATATTTATGTAAAATTGTAATTATTTGTGTGTGGATATGTTGTGCAGACACAGTGCGGATCCACATCCATATCTGTATTTGCTAGGGGTGAGCAGAATCCGAACCGAATAGCCTAAAAAACCAACCTGAAATTCAATTCGGGTCGGGTTATTCGAGTAACACGGGTCGAGTCGGGTTGAAATTTCTAAAATTTCATTAACTTTTTTCGGGTCGGGTTGGGTCGGGTCGGCTGAGAACCTTGATTGACCCGACTCGACCCGAAATAACTTAAATCCACCTATTAATTTCCAAATTTTCCTCATTCCTCACTCGATCGCCCACCCCAAACCCCGACTCTGGTCTTTGCCCTAACTCAACAACCGATGACCTCTACAACTCTGACTCCGACTCCACCGAGGTCGCCTACTCGCCTCCTCCTCCTCACAGTCACCGGCGTCTGGCGATTGCATCTTGCCATCTTCATCGGCCATCGCAGACTACCGACCCTAGTTGGCACTCGACAATCCGCAGTCTGCATCTTCCTCGTAGATCGTCGACCCCAATCGAGGTCGCCTTCTGCTATGGCGTTCGGCGGTGCTGCCCATGTTTAGGGTTGAAGCAGAATCAGATTAAAAGGGGGGTCCCTGGTTTTATTGATTAGCATTTGATTAAGAGAATGGTTAACATGCTGCATCAATTTTATCTTGCTATTCTACATATTTTTGGTTCCATTTATGCCACTTCTAATACTTATTGGACTGAAATTAGTGACTTATATGTTAATTTGTCTGATTGGAAAGAAATTGATAATATTGAGTTGAGAGATATGACAATCACTATGCAAACCAAATTTGACAAATATTGGGGAGTTTATGATAACATGAATAAATGGATTTTCATGGCCTCTGCTCTTGATCCCCGTGAAAAATTTGAATATATAGAGGATATTCTATAACAAATTTATGATGATTTGACGGGTAAACACCTATTTGATGATGTGAAAATTATCATGTCTGAATTATTTGAGGAATAGAAAAAGAAACTACAACCTGATCCTAATTCATCACTTATTACCCAACCAACCTCAGTCTCAACTGGTGATGGTATTGAGCAAATAGGTCATCTAAAACATAGGATCAAGCGTAAAAGGTTAGAAAGTGGGACAATTGAGGATAGAAAAATTAAACTGGATATGTATTTGAACGAAGTCGCGTATGATGATGATAAAGGAGACTTTGATTTGTTGAAATGATGAAAGCTTAATTCTGAGAGATTTTCGATCTTGTCAAGTATGGCTTGATATATACTAGTTGTCCCAGTTTCTACAGTGGCTTCAGAGTCCGCATTTAGCACTAGCAAGAGAGTGTTTGATCAATTTTGGAGTTCTTTAACTCCTAAGGTTCTAGGGGCTTTGATATGCACTCAAGATTGGCTTCGACAAAGTCATGAGCATATAATGGTTGAAGAAGATTTGAAAATGATTGAAAAGCTTGTGGATGGTAAGTATTTTTTAAATGCTTATCATTTAACTTATTTAATGCTTGTTTATTTAAATTGTTTACTTCTTTTATGTCTATCTATTAGAAATAGAAAAATTCAATCAAAAATATAGTCAAATGACTCAATCAAGTGCAAATGTGGGAGTATCATCATAGATGTGGACATCATAGACTTACATGAATGATTTGAGTACGATAAATATTAATTCAATTTTAGATATTTTTAATGTTAGTTGTAATTTTAATACATTATTGACTTCTTTGTTGTAATTTTCATTTTGTAGGTTGAATTGTGGAATGAAAGCATGGACTTGCTCATTTTCATTTTGGTTATGTACTTATGTGTGTAATTTTCATTTTGTAGATTGACTTGTTCATTGTATGTGTTAATTTGGTTAAGTGGAAGTGGAATTGTGGATTTAGTTATGTGTGTAATTTGACTTGTTCATTGTGTTTAATTTTGATGTTCACAGTAATTTTCATTGTATGTTGTGACTTATTCATTGCGTTTAATTTTGAATTAGTGTTATGACGTTGATTGTTGATTTTATTTTGGATTGGTATCACGTTGAATTGGATTTTGGAAGTACTGTTGATTGTTGAATTGGATTCAGTTTAAATTGGATTGATATCAAGTTATAATTGTGTAATGTAATCTTTAAATTGGGTCGGGCCTCGAAATATTATTCGGGTTAGAGGTGAGAAAAAAAAACTGATTTTTTGGTTAACCGGAAAACAGGTCCGAAACCGAACCGGTTTTTCTGATTAACCGAACCGGTTTTTTCGATTTTGGTTTTTATTTTTGACAAAATCAATTTTCGGTTTCGGTTTCGGTCTGAGAGATAAAAAGTTTACCGGTTTCGGTTAACCGACCGGTTCAATATAATTTATTAATTTTTAATAATATATATATATATTAAATAATGATTTATAAATTATAAAAATTATAAAAAATTATAAAAAATTATAAAAAATTAAATAAAAAAAATAAAAAAGTATTTTTTGTAGAACATTATCTTGGTTCAAGTGGTTTCACTTTTTTCTTTCTTTTTTCTCAATGAGAATTCGGTATTTGTTTGGATTTTTCTCCATGATTTGTATAATATTATTATGTTTATAGGTTAAAAATTTATATTGATTAACCGGAAATTATCGATTAACCGAACCGAAAAAATTGAAATCAAAATAGCGATTAACCGAAATTAATGGACCGGCTTACGGTTAATGGTTTTGAAAAACCAAAGTTAATGGACCGATTTTTTTTTTGCTAATGGACCGATTAATCGGTCCATGCTCACCCCTAATTCGTGTAGGGTCGGGTTGAGTAAAACCCAATTTTTCGAGTTCGAGTTATTCGGGTTGGGTCATATTTTGACCTGATCCGATCGATGCTCACCCCTAGTATCTGCACCACATCCGCACTAATAGATTTTTTTTAAAATTCATATATGCATCCATATCTGTTTCTATTTACGAATATGGATCTGATATGGTGCAAATGTAGTTTTTAGTTGGCTGATGCAGATAAAATTATCATCCCTAGGTGGAGACCTACCTCAGTACAATTTTTTTAATTTTAAAGTAATTAACATATTGAATTACTTAAATAATTTGATATTATATTATTATTTAAATTATCAATTACTTTACTATTAATTTATTTAATTTAAAATTTATTGGGGTATTTAATTAAATATTTATATATTTAAAATTAATTATTAAAAATTCATTTTTTAAAATTTTTTAAAATTAATTTTATTTAATATTTTAATTAATTTAACATTTTCGAGCCCAGCACATTGTTCTCTCTAAAACCCCGAATGAAATATGAGGTGTCTATTTCTTCTATAAAATATTAAAATGTATATACTAATATTTTTATCAATAAAAATAACACATTTCTAAGAATAAATTAAAATTAATTAAAATAGTGGTTAGTATATTTTACATGTAAGTCACCTATTTTTCATAAATCTTATATTATAATTATTCATTAACAAAAATACATATTTTTGAAATAATAAATTATAATTATTAAGTTAAAAATTAAAATGGTGAAAGTAATATATGTTACACATTAAAAATATTATATTTTGGTCCTTTATGGATAAGACTTAATTTGCTTATAGATTTATGAAAGTTAGGATATTAGTAACCTCATTATCACATTATCCATTTATGAATATTTAAAATTTCAAAGTTATTTAGCCATGAATTATTGCTAACTGTATATATAATTTTAATATTGTCGTTTACAATAGATGATGAAAATGACAGAAAATAGGACACGTGGATATATTATAATTATTTTACTAAATATATTTCTTTAGAGTTATTAAGATTTTTATCCTCTCATGCTTCCTAAATCATGACATATTTGCTTTATAGAATTTGATATGATTAAATTGGATAATAAATAAAGAATGATTGAATATACTTTTTTAATCCGGTGTATATATGATATAATATCAATTTTATATATTTATATTCATATTAATTTCTTATAATTCATGCACTAAACAAACAATGGATACTAATCATTGTCTTATCCTATCCTCGATCGCTTATCCTATGAAGCAAATATGCCCTTGGCGCGTTTGTTTCTCATAATAGGATTTGAGACGGATAGGAATTCAGTTGAAATTAATTAGGATAAGAATGACGTGGGATAAGCTTGGTTGAAATCTCGATAGTTTTTTTTATTTTAAAAAAGTGGCTTTATAATACAGTTATTACAAAGCGTAAACGCAATAATACACGCACAAGATATATTACAAGACGTGGAAAAGACGCACAAAGCACTACAACTAGGGATTGAACCCAAGACCTAAATAATATACCCGGATGCTACTACCACTTGAGCACAAGTGGGTTCACAAAAAAAAAGATAGATTTTTGAAATTCTATGTTCGTGTTGGCTTCGGATGAAGGAGTCAGATATTAATAATTTAACACTTAAAATTTGATTTTACTAACTTTTCATTTTAAAATTATGAAATTAAATTTAAATAATTATTTTAACACAATGATAATAATAATAATTGATAAAATATTCTTAAATATTAAATTAAAATTGACTTATTGCAAATATCCAATTTAAATAACAGAAGAAGAAAAATTTTAGGATTTTAATTCCCAACCCCCTGAGGAGGATATGTATATCCTATTAGAATCAGATTTGAATCCGGTCATATCAAACTTAGATGATATCTAATGCTCATAGCAAACAACGGATAGGATTTAACAAATCCTATCTGCCAATCATGTCTCGTGAAACAAACGCGTTATAATATAGAATTTGATCCACTCGTCTTGTCGGATTCAAATCGGACCCTAAATGGCCCGATCCATATATCCAATGGAACCTTAAAAAAGAATTTGGGGGTGTATAAGGAGTGATTTTGGTCTAATAATTGGGTTGATACATTTTTTTTATAGAAAATTGTACTTCGAAGTAGTCAAAAGAGACCTTATTTAGTTGACACACTTCCTATATTTTGCAGTAAGAAGTACAATTTCCTCGTGCACTTTCCATACAATGCTGAAAGTAACTTATATAGAGGATCTAAGTTAGTGGTTCCTACATTATTACATTTGAAAGAAAAAACAATTTTATTATTATATTTGTATTTAATATTGATTTTATAATTTTTATTGAATATTATGAGTTTAGATAATTCTTAAATTTTTAATTAATTTGTTTTATTTTGATTTATTTTAGGATAATAGTGTAGTTTTTCATATTAACAATAAATAAAAAGGTTAATTTTTTATATATAATAAATTATATATGAAAAAATATAGGGACACTTTTTTATAGATCATCTTGGGACAAACTTTTAAAAATTGATCATCCTATAAGTTTAACAAAATCTAATTAAGAGAATACAACCCATTTATATGCCAACAAACAAGAGACAAAGACAACACATCTCGCCTTAGATGTTGACAATCCAGGACAACCCGAAAACAACCCTTCGACAATTTGGGACAACCCGGTACAACCCATTGACTTGCTAGGGAACTTACAAGGAAGAGAAGAACTTGGAACGTGCTAAAGATGATTGTGGGATGCTAAGATCGAGATGGGTCGATGAAATCGCAAGGCGGGGGCTGCACGTTGGTCGGGGGGAGGGGTAGCCACTAGCCTGCGCGGTAGCGGCGCTCTGCAGCTCTAGACGCGGTGGCCCACTATCGACTACAGCGTTGCTGCAACCACGTTGGCCACATTGACCAACATTGTGGGGCGACCACCCAAGCCCCAAAAGCCGACATTGGGCTCAAGTGGAGCCGACGATAAAAGGAGACGTGGAGGAGTGGAGAGGGGCGATCGTCGGTGGGGGATCCAATTAATGAGAAGATGAAGAACAAGGGAGGGAGACGAATGAGCAAAGGACAATAGGGGAACAAGAGATGAAGGATATTTTTGTCCATTCATATAAAATTTGGTCATTTTCTGTCAACATTATTATATGAAAGGGTCAATTTCAATATATATCTATCTATATATATATTATAAAGTTGTGATTAAATTTAATAATAGGGATTTTATGTTAAAAAATCTCATATATATATATATATATATATAAACAATGAACGACTTCTTCCCGCTTAAACTCCCCCCACTCCCTCAAATTTTTATCTTTATTTTTACCCCCTTATATTTTTATTTTTATCCATTCCGTCAAATTTTTCTCACTTTCCTCACCTAAATTTTTTCCTCCTACTTTCCTCACCTAAATTCATTCTCTTTCTCCTTCTCAAGAGTTAACTCTTAGATCCCTTTATAATAAGGCTATTGCTCTTCAAAAGCAAATCTCTATAAAATGGTGGTCTAAGGTAAAAGTCAAATGGCTTGATAAAGGTGATAAAAACATTGCTTTTTTCATATGGTTGTTACTTCTAGGAGGAGATCAAATCTTATTCTGTCTGTTCTTAATCATTTAGATCAAGTTGTTTATAATGAAGAAGATATTCTTTTTGTTTTTGTGATGCATTACACTTTTCTTTGGTCTGCTTCTTATGTTTCCTCTTTAAGTTCTTGCAATTGGCCTACCTTCTCCAAGTTATCCTCTTCCCATTAGAACTGTCTCACTTGCCCTTTTTCATCTTAAGAAATTTGGCAAGTTGTTAAGCAGCTGCCTAATGGAAAGAGTCCTGACTTGGATGATTTTACAGCTGAGTTTTATAAATATTATTGGTTATCTATCTCTTCTGATTTTATTGATTGTATTGATAACTTTTACTCATTCTATTTTATTCCTAATGATTGGAAGCAAACCCTTCTTACATTTATTCCTAAGGTTAAGTCCCCTAAAGCTATTAAGGATTTTAGGCTTATATTTTTATGCAATTTATCTTATAGAATTCTTGCTAAGCTTTTAGCTAATAGGCTTAAGCCCATGCTCCCTGTTTTTATTTCTCTTGAGCTTACTGCATTTTTTAAGGAAAGGAATATTCAGGACAATATCATGACTATTCAGGAAATTGTCCATTCTATTTATGCTTCTAAGAGTTCTAGGCCTTGTATCCTGGTTAAGCTAGATTTGGATAAGGCTTTTGATAAGCTTGATTGGAATGCTATTTTTCATGTTACGGAGCTTAATAATTTTCCTCCTATTTTTATTGATTGTATTGAAGCTTGGGTGTTTTCTCCTAGTTTTGCTTGTCTTATAAATGGTCATGTTTCTTCTTTTTCTTTCCTTCTTGTAAAGGTGTTAGGTAGGAGGACCCTTTGTCCCCTTATCTCTATATTCTGGTTGCGTAAACTCTTACAAATTTGCTTAATAATGATGTCTCTAGAAAGAAAATTTATTTCTTTTAAAATAAGAAATTCTTTTTAGTTGTCTTATCTTATGTATGCTGATGATGTTCTTTTAGTTTTTAAAACCACTGATAAGGGGTTGAATTGTATGAAAGAGATTCTTGCTTGCTACAAATCTTTGACTGGCCAAGCTGTTAATTTTGCTAAATCTAAAATATATTTTCCAAAGCATGCTTCTCCTTATATTAAACATAAAGTTTGTTCTATCTTGAATATGAAAGGTGGTCATTTCCTTTTCAAATATCTAGGTTATGTCATTGCTCCTAGGAAAGCTCCTCTCCACTCTCATGACTTTGTGTTAGATTGTATTAAAAGTAAAATTGGTTCATGGCAAAGTAGGTTTATATCCCAGGCTAGTCGTATGATGCTTGTTAATTCTGTGTTAAGTGCAATTCCTTAACATAATTTTGTTGTTTCCTGGATTACAAAAAAATTAATTGATAAAATTAATTCTTTGATCAAGAACTTTATCTGGACATCTAATAAGGATGATAGAAATATTCATTTAATTAACTAGGAGACCATTATTCTCCCTAAGAATTTAGGTGGCTTAGGGGTTCAGGATTTGCATTATAAGATTAAGTCTTTGCAATTAAAAATGATTGCTTCTTATCTTAATAATGGTGATACTATTTGGGTTAACCTTGTTAAGAGCAAGTATCCCTTGCTTTCTCAGTCCTGTGTTTCTGCTTCTAATCACTGTGCTGAATCTTGGAAGCTATTTGTTTTTGCTTTTAAACATCTTAGGTTTGGCTTTAAAAGAATCATTTATGATGATACTAAGACTAGTTTATTGAATGATTTTTGGTGTAATGATTTACCTTTGAGCCTTAAGCCTATTTTCGTTAATATAGACTTTGATTTATCAAATCTTTTTGTTGATTGCTTGATTTTAGATGATAAATGAAATGATGCTTGTGGTTTGCTCTATTTTAATGCATACATGTGGGAATCTATTAAGTTAATTCGGTTGCCCCATCCTCCTTATGATGATGCCTGAGTGTGGGATATTGAGATTAATGGGTCTATTGCCACAAGTAGTGCTTATTCCTTCCTTAGAAAGCCGTAACCAGCATGACTATAGTAATATCATCCCCTGGTCTAGTCTCTGGCAGCTTACGCTACCCCCTAAGATTCTTAATTTCCTTTGGAAGCTTCTGCATGGAAGATTGCCTACCAGATTTTACCTAAGCCATATTGGCCTTCTCACTATTTCTACTGCCCTTTGTGTGATTTAGATACTGTCTCTGAAACTGTTGATCATACCTTTTTTCTGTGTTCTTATATTGATTTTGTTTGGGCTCTTCTTCAATCCAGGCCTTCCTCTTACACTATGTTTGAATTGAGAGTTTCGGAAGGTTTTGGAGGGGTTTGGAGGGGTTTAAAATACCTTGTTTGGATAACTTTTTAAAGGGGTTTAGAGGAGTTTCAAACCCCTCATAGAACCCATTTTCAAAACTCCCAAAGGGCTTTGAAGAGTTAATGAATTAAAAATAGTTAAATTACAAAAATATCTATAGAACAAAAAAAAATATTATTATAAACGAGGGCATAGTGGTCTACCAAATTTCTCCAAATTCCTCCAAATCTTTTATGAAGTTTAACCAAACAAGATTTTTAAAACCCTTTCAAAAATCTTCAAACCCCTCCCCTTCCAAAATCCTTCAAACTCCTTTAAACTCTTAGTGATCGTACCTCTTGGTTAAATGGATGATGGCTTAAGCTATGCAATGATTATGCTGGGGATATTTGTCTTAAGAATTTAATTGCTATAACCTGCTGGTTTACTTGGTACGCTAGGAATAAAATGGTTCATCTTGTAAGGCAGCATTCCCCTCTTAGTCTCATGCTTAAAATTATTCTGTTTGCCTCTCGATCTACTAAAACTCAGGCTCCTAAGGGAAATTTCATCTCGCGTTCCAATTTGAATTCTCTTAATTGGATTCCCCCTGGGGCAACTATATGAAATTGAATTGCGATGACTCTTTTTCTAACTCTATTGCTGGAATTGGTTTTATAGTCAGAATTTGCATGGGTGATTGTATTCTCTCTTCCAATAAATATCTTGATCTCACTATTTCTCATGCTTTTGCAGAAGCTTCTGCTATTCTATTTGGAATTCAGTTTGCGCATCGCAAATTTGATTCAGTCATTATTGAATCAGATTCTCGGATGGTGCTCCAAGTTATTCAAGGACAAACTCCTGCTGCAACATGTTATTTCTTAGATTCAATCTCTTGCAAGAGACTTCCATAGTTGCATTTTCTCTTTTTGTTATAGGGAATGTAATAAAGCCGCCCATTGGGCGGCAAATAGCGTTAGGTGTCTAAAAGAGTCCAACATATGGGCTTCTATCAGACCTCCGAGCTCAATTTTATTTTGTACAAGGACTTCCCTAGTCCTCTCTATCTATAATTGTTAATCTTTTTTTAGGTAAAAAAAAAATGTTGCTGCTATGTTTAATACCAATCCTTTTGTTACTGTTAATGAAACCTTAACTATAAAACTTGCCACGGATAAATCTAAAGAATTAAATTTTAATAGAATTATTATTGAGTATGATGCCAAAAATGTCATTAATAAGTGTAATGGGAAATTGAACCAATTTTGGAAAATTAAGAATTTAATTAGAGATATTGTTGTGGATGTTGGAAATTTTGAAGAAATTATCTTTCAATACATTGGCCGCGAGGCGAACAAATAGCAGACAATGAAGAGGAAATTTGATTTTAATAAAGATTGGCCGCTTGATTTTGTTAAATTTGTTGTAAATGATTGTAGTGTAGTTTTAATCTGTTTTCTGGTTTTTCTTTTTGTAAAAAAAAATAGTTTTGATTTTTTTGTTTTTAAAATTATTAGTTTAATTTTTTACTCAAAAATTTTTACTTTGAAGATGTATACATTTTGAAACAAAATAATATAATTATATAAAAAGATTGCTACCATTTTTAGATTTATATTTTATTAATATTTTATTTTGTATGTCACACTAGGTTATAAATTTATTTATATGAATTTTTATTTTTTATGTTTTTTCTATATGAACATATTTTTTAAGCGTTAAAAATAATTATTAATCGTAATTCGTATTTTACTTTTTTAATTCATATTTCTATTTTAAATTTAGTTATTACTTATAATTATTTTAAATTAAATTATATAAATATACGTGCATATTTTTTATAATTATATAAATCAAATCAAATTAATATATATTATTTTGTGATATATTTATATATTATTATTTAAAATTATAATTTAATTTAAATATGTTACTATTGTTTTTTATCATCAAACATATTTGTTTATAATATGATAATATTTTAATTTATTTATAAAAATATAGGTATAGAAATATTTAATTTTTAAAATTTTAATTTTAATTATTAAGAATATTAAATTATTGTTCAAATTTAATTTAATTAAAATTAAAAATTAATTTATAATTGAAGTTTAAAATAATTAATTTTTTTAAATAAAAAATAGTTTTAAATTTAAATTTATATAATTTCAAATTAAAATTAGATTATAAAATATAAAAATATAAAGAAAAATCGATAGATTATTCTATTTATATATAATAATATATTAAAAATACAAAATTCAATTTTAAACTTTTCGTAAAATATTAATAATATAATAATTTATTTTTAAAAAATTTAGGTATATAGATATTTAATTCTAAATTTTTTATTTAAATTATTAAGAATGTTAAATTATAGATAAATTTTAAATTACAATTAAAATTTTAAATAATTATTTTTAAAATTTATAAAAATTGATTGTAAATTTAAATTTATATAATTTTAAATTAAATTTATATTATAAAATTTAAAAATATCAAAAAAAATTTAATGAACTATTCTGCTTATATATAAATATATATTAAAATATAATTTTTAATTTCAAATTTTTTTATTTTTAAAATTATTATTTAATTGTGCAAAGCACGAATACTACGGCTATTATATATATAGCTAAACTCCTTAGCAGGAAACCCACTTTGGGTCCAAATTAATTACAGGCATCTAAACTTAATTAGAGCTGAAATAAATAGTATTTGTATTAATTTAATTTATTAAACTCGGAACAATTACTTTACTCTTCTTCCTCTTCATTCCGGCTACAATCCATGGCCGGTTGCTCCCAACCCAAACCCTAGGGCATCCTCTGATGCTACCGCCCCCATTCCGGCCGCCCACGCCATGGACTTCGCCGAGCTGGAGGCGATCGAGGGCCTCCGGTGGCCGTGGAATGCTTGGCCGCCGTCGCGGAGCGACGCCGCTGCCCTCGTCGTGCCCCTCAGCGTGATGTGCTCGCCGCTGATGCCACTCGCTGATCTCCCCCTCCTCCCTTACGAACCCCTCCTTTGCGCCGGCTGCCGCGCCGCGCTCAACCCCTACGCTCGCGTCGACTACCGCTCCGCCCTCTGGACCTGCCCCTTCTGCTCCCATAAGAACCCCTTCCCCCGCTCCTATGCTGGCATCGGAGATAACAACCTCCCCGCAGAGCTCTTCCCCACCTACAGTACCGTCGAGTACGTAACTTCCAGGAACTCCCGCCCGAGCCCAGGTCCCAGTGGTGGGTTTATGCTTTCGTCGTCGTCAACCTCCTTGTTGCCCTCGGTGTCCTCCTCGTCTTTGTCGGGACTAGATGGGCAGCGGCCATTGGGGCCTGCATTCGTGTTCGTGGTTGATGTGTGCACCGAGCAGGAGGAGCTCCGAGCGGTAAAAAATGAGATATTGCACGTCATTGCACAGCTGCCAGAGAATGCGATGGTCGGTCTGATCTCGTTTGCGTCGATGGTGTGGGTGCATGATGTGGGATACAGTGATTGTTCTAAGGTTATGGTATTTTGTGGTGACCGGGAGCTGTCTTCCGAGAAGGTAATTCTTTCCTTGCCTTTTACTTTTCCAGCTTGATCATGATATTTTGAGTTTTATTCTTCTTTATATAATTTTAAGCTACTTACTATATGTTTTCTTTTTCTAGTTGAAAATATTGTTTATTTTACACAAAGGTATGTATTTTGTTGTGA
Source organism: Canna indica (assembly GCA_034359265.1). NCBI lineage: Eukaryota > Viridiplantae > Streptophyta > Magnoliopsida > Zingiberales > Cannaceae > Canna > Canna indica. The sequence continues at coordinate 18,644,377 of CP136897.1, forward strand.
TGGGAATATAAAATGGTCATTTTATTTGCTTCATTTTTTTTTAAAAAAAAAACATACGCGTATAAGCAATAGGAACTAAGCAATTATTTTTTTCTTTCTTTTTTTTTTAAAAAGAAATCTTATTCCTTTGTCATACTTTAAACCATAACTGAAAGGCTGTCTTGGTACCTATGTCATCTGTTTATTGCTATTCTGGTGCCTTGTTAGTAACAGTTGAGTGCTCTAAGAACTGGGCTATAATTCTCCACAGAACTCCCAAGTTGGAAGGTTTCTTGGATACTATAGTTGCTGCATAAATATGCATTCAAAGAGACTAACAGTTTCTTCCTTAGCTAAGGATGCTAGTCTATGCTAAAGCATTGCAACTACAGTCATTCGTTGTTCTGATTCCAAATTCATTATATCCAAACATCTTAAATTAGGAAATGCACTCCCAATTCTGATTCCACCATATTCATTTCAGTTTATCAAATGGGTCCTAAGGTTTTTATGCTAGCCACTTTGCTGATGTCTTGGCTATTTTCTTTTAATTTTTTGTCGCAACAATAGTGTTTAAATATAGAAAAATATATTGGGTGCTTTACTAATTCTTTAAATTTTGGGGAAAATTAGTCATCCAATCAGATTCAACATAATATTATCATGTGTTCAAATAATGTCATTGTCGTTAACTATGCACCTTAGTCAAGTTAGTCCACATGTTGGGTTTGGACAAATATGCTCCCATTCACTTGCTCATATGTGAGGAGTGTTAAGAATATAAAAGATTTGACCCTTTCTTTTTCTGAAGAAAGTGGTCATTGAATCAAATTTAATGAAAATGAAAAGTTGCTATGAGCCTATGACAATGACTTGTATTTCTTTTGGAGATGCTTCTGTTATCAATTCGGCAACTGTTCTAATGACCAATTATGGAACTCCTGTACCACCATTATGCTTGAACTTGCCTTCATGGTGTGTTGTCCCTTAAAAGGATGGGTAGAAGACCAAAGGAATTGGAGGGTTAGATGGATAAAAAACATAGTATCAGTAATCTAATTGATGTCAATATGACAGACCTTTAACTTCAAGTTTGTTACCCGTCCTCTACAGATTCGGGTCTGCTAGGGTGTTAGAGGGAGTTGGAGAATGCACCAGAGCATGATTTTGAATACCGGTACCGGTACCAATCTCGGTCTTTGACCGGTACCGGTATGTACCGGTACCGTACCGACACACGATACGGGCCGGTACGAAAAATGCATACCGGACATTTTTTTTTTTTTGATTTTGTTGTTAAAAATAACTCCAATAACATATAATTGATCAAGAAATACTTAAATTTAAGATTCAAATGTCAAATACATGAATACAATGTTTAAAATGCGGACGAATGACGTTCGTCGTACTCGTACATATCTTGGGGACATACACGACTAAGGTCAACACTGTAAGTCTCCAATGCTCATATCTGGAAATGATCCCATGCCATCATGCCTTGGTATCCATTATACCACATACCCATCAGTGTTTCTTTGTTGGTAGTCCAAGAACTAGTCCCTGTATCATCAGTCCAAGAACTAGTCCAAGAACTCATGATATCGTGGTGGTAATCTTGTAAAGCTGTTGATCCACCTCCTCGACGCCGGCCTCTCTTCTCGTACACCCGAGTTGTTCCTTTGATTCTAGCACCGTGATCCTGATCTTGGGTGCAGTGGTCGAAGTATTGCTCATTCGTCCACAGATCGGTAGATGCCGGTGTTGATGGCACGACGGTGTCCTCTCCCCCAGCTCCATCATCATCATCATCTCCTCCGTCTTCTGTGCTGCTACTGCTACGAATCGAGGGCTTGTCTTCTTCGTCCTCTTCCGCTTCTGCAATCGCGTCCAAAGGATCAATTGGTTGTTTCCCTTTGCCTTTGCCTTTGCCTTTGCCTTTTGCCTTTGAAGGTGAAGGTGCTATCTTCTTCTTTCCCTTTGATTGTGAAGATGGAGAGTCGGACGTGGATCGTCGTCTTACTTGTCGAACTCGTTGAGAGTCCAAGGGAGCAAAGGTCATGTCCCTCTCAAGAGCTTGACTGTCCGTGTCTTTTGGTTGGCTCTCAGACTCAACAACATCAGATATAATTGGTGAAAGCCGAGGTGGTTCGCCTGGTTCATCAAGAAGAGGCGGGTCAGTCTCCATTGCACTCCACCAATCAATTATTGGGTCCGCATCGCCTTGGACGAACTTGACATCGAACGGATCTACATGTGGAATATCTCTATCTTTGTTCTGTAACGCCCGTATTCGAAGTCGCATGTTGTAATGAACATATACGAGCTTCTCTAATCGGGCGTACAAAAGTTGATTGCGCGGCTTCGTATGAATTAAGGCGAAGGTCGACCAATTCCTTTCGCATCCACTTGATGATGTGGTTTGCGAGAGGATGCATGTTGCAATCTTTCGTAGAGTTGGAGTTTCGGTTCCAAATTGCAACCATCATTCCACTGCAACAAATTTAAAATTAATATTAGTAACGAGATTTTATCTTTGATAAAAAAATTCTATTTACCTGGATCCATAGTATCTCGGATGGAGATTGCAAATGAATCTCCGAAATTGCCAGTTGCATCTCGGAACCATTTTGATTCATTGAGAGCTTGTGCCGCTTCTCAGTTGGATCGTGACATTCGTTGTATGACCTTGCATAGGGGATATAACAAACTATTGATCGTTCCAAGATCATATTTGTATTGGTATGCGAGATTTAAATAATACCCTATAAAAAATTAAGCATAATGAATAAGTAATTAAGTTTAATGAATTAAATTTAAATAATTTTTGAATATTAAATAAAAAATACATGTGATGTGTATGTCACGGCCCATTTGATTATCTTATCTCCGGGAGATAATTTCGATGAAGTGTTCATACTTGGCAGGAGAAATCATAACCCTCTTGATTTCTTTTTGTGCTTGGTGGATGTAGTGGTAGAGATGGCTCATTTGAGGCGTCTTTTCCATATTCACCTGTCGTAGAACCTTGTACAAAGGTTCTACGGCGACGATTATTTCTGTGATGCAATCCCAGAAGCACATGTTGAGGATGTATTTCTCTGTTTGTTTTCCATCGGTTTTTCCGGCATATCTTGATGAAGTCCATTCTTCACTTGTAAACATGGTTCTAAGGGCTGCTTTTTTTTTGTTGCAGCGACCTTAATGTGATGAAGTTGGTTGCAAAACGAGTCGCTCCCGGTCGAAGAATTTCACCTAAAATATGGAATTATCATTAGTAATTATTTATGATAAACTAATTAATTAATAAATATTGTAAATTATTTAAAAATTAATAAATTACCTTCTTGTAAATTTTTTCATTAGGGCATGTACCCATGTGTGGTTGTAGATGAAGCGGGTAATTTGTTGCGCCTTCTTTACCGTCGACTTCACCATCAGTATATCATCGATATCTTTCATCATTAGGTCTACACAATGGGCTGCACATAGAGTCCAATATATGTGAGGATAATCCTATTCAATTATCTCACTTGCCCTTTTGAAATTGACTCCGTTGTCGGTTATAACTTGAACAACGTTCTGGGGTCCAATCTCCTCAATCACCTCCGTCATCAGCTTCGAGATGTAGTAAGCGTCATAGATTTCATCGAATGAGTTGACCGACTTGTGATAAACAACCCTTCTGTTGCAATAGATGAGGAAGTTGATAATGCTCATTCGGGTTGGCTCGGTCCAGCTATCGCACATCAAACTACATTTGCATTCCCCCATTGCCGCTTGATTCCGTCGAGCCATTGCTTTATTTCATCGACCTCCGCTTCAAGGTAAGGACTTGAAATTTCATTGGGAGTTGGAGGGGCAATACTTGGGCCTACCTTTTGGATGGTAGACACCATGGTTTGATAGTATGGATTGTTGGCTGCTTTTGCAGGAATCCAGCTGAAGTGGAACCATTTGGAGATGACTCTCCCCAACTCCCACTTCTTCGTCTTGCCCCAAGCATCGTCTATGCGCGGTTGCTTTGCCGATGGAGGAGGAAATGCCCTGGGATCTTCCCAAGATCAGAAACATCAATATTAGTTTTCCTACCACTTGCTCTGAGGTTTGTGAAGAATCCACAAATGCCTCCTCTGCTTTGAGGTTCCCTCATGCTAGAACTCCGGCCAATTTGAGGACCGGAGGGCATTGAACCACTTCGGTCCATTGATCCGGCAGTCGAAGTCGAGCCGACACTGCTTGTGCCACCGCTGCCGGATAGTACATCCGATCTCGTTCGAATGCAGTGTGCTCCAATGAAGCTCGGATGTCGACTTCAAGTTTCGGATCCTCGTCATCACCGCCACCCCGAGCCTCGTAATGGCCACCGCCGACTTCATGGGTAGTTCGTCGGTCGAACTCGGCTTGTTGAGCTGCATTCTTAAGACGCTGCTTCTTCTTGTTGGTGAGCATATCTTTGAACATCCGTCGGACTTCATGCGGTGCTTTGGGCATTTGACGACGTCGCCGGATGTTCCAGCCAAGTGTGCCTTCAATCGAGTGACGCCTCCACAACGACAAATTATATTACAGTGGATGCATTGCCAGTGGTTAGCCTTCTCCAACTGAACACCGAACCGAACATCGTGTTGCCATGCGGGGTTGGCTTGAGATTTCGGCGTCATTTCAGCAGAGTTTCGGCGTGGAAATAAAAAAAAAAAGAGATTAGAGAGAGAGTTTGAGAAAGATTGAGAGAGATTGAGAGTTTAGAAGGGTAGAGGGATGAGTGGGGATGAAATGTATGTTTTGGGGGATTTATATAAACCTCAAAACAGGTCAAATCGGGTCCCAAACGGCTATATAGTCGTTTGGGACAGTTCTGCTTTTAAGAGCCGTTGGGTCATACCGGGCGGTATCACCCGGTATGACATCAAATACCTCTCGGTATGGGCGGTATTTACCGAGATACCCGGTATCGCCCAATACCGGGTATCTCGTATACCGATTTTTCCAAAAACCGATAAATACCGGCCGTACCTGGCAGGGTAAGGTACGGTATTTGAAACCATGCACCAGAGTATATTCCAAGATATTAAGCATGTACCTATGCTATCATCATCTTGGCATCTAGTCGCCTCAGCTTTTGCTTGCAGATTCTGGAGGGGCATGGTCACTTCATGACTTCTATTGCAGTAGCAGTTATTTTGTTTGGTTAAATCATAATTCCTAATCTCTTTGTTAGAAGGGTTGTTGTTGGGTAATCTTTAATTTTAAGAAAAGATTGACCCTGAAAAAACCTGATGTTTTGCTTGTTAAAAATGAGCTTTTTTCCATTCATCTACCTTATTGTAACATGGCATGTTTGTACGTGGTTCTATAGAATTCGTAAGGGCATAATAAATTAATAACCAAATCTTTGTATTTTCAATTTGCGTTTGATATGGCTAATGCTTTGCTTCTTTCAGATTCAACAGCTTATGGGAATATCTAGAAACTCCAAAGTGGGAATGACTCCATCTATGCAAAACCATGCCTTCTTGCTACCAGTTTCTGAATGTGAATTTAACTTTACCACATGGGTTGAAGAACTTAAGTCCACACAAAATTCTTTACCTGGTCATCGCCCTAGTAGGGCCACAGGTGCAGCAATTTCAACAGCAGTTGCTCTTCTAGAGGGTTGCTCACCTAATACTGGTGGTCGTGTAATGGTTTTCACATCAGGACCTGCTACAGTTGGTCCTGGGATGATTGCAGACACTGACTTTGGTATAGCCATACGTACACACCGAGATTTTGTAAATGGCCATGCCCCTTTCACTGAGAAAGCTCGTAGTTTCAATAAGCAACTAGCTCAGAGATTATCTGATGGCTCATTTGTCCTTGATCTCTTTGCTTGCTCTCTTGATCAGGTTGGAACTGCAGAACTAAAATATCCTATTGAAACCTCGGGCGGCTTTTTAGTGCTAGCAGATTCGTTTGAATCAGAACAATTTAGGAAGTGCTTAAGGTATATTTTTAAACACGAGGGAACAGATCATCTCAATATGAACTTTGATGCAACCATTGAGATAGTAACCACGAAGGAGGTCAAGATATGTGGGGCCTTGGGACCTTGCATGTCTCTGAGGAAAAAGAACAACTCAGTTGGTGACAAGGAAATTGGCCAAGGTGGAAGCAATATGTGGAAGATGAGCACACTTACAAGCAAGACATGCATCACATTTATTTTCCAAGTTTGCACAGATCATAATGTCGAGCCACCACCTGTCTTCTTTGTGCAGTTCATGACCCGCTATCGTCATGGAAATGGTGGATTTCGCTTAAGGGTGACCACTGTTGCGAGAAGATGGGTTAAGCCCCGCTCACCAGAAATTACGGCTGGGTTTGATCAAGAGGCTGCTGCGGCTGTCATGGCCAGACTCGCAGTCCAGAGGGCTGACGAATATCACGCACGAGATGTCATCAGATGGTTGGATAAGATGCTTATTCGCTTTACAGCCAAATTTGGAGATTATGTTCCTGAAGATCCATCAACATTTCGATTATCATCTAATTTCTCCCTCTATCCACAATTCATGTATTATCTACGTAGATCACAGTTCATTGATGTCTTCAATAGCACCCCAGATGAGACTGCCTTCTGCAGATTGATGCTGAATCGAGAAGGGGTTGTTGGTTCACTTACTATGATTCAACCTACTCTCTTCCAGTACTCGTTCGATGGACCACCTGTTCCAGTTCTACTTGACGTTAGTTCAATCTCTCCAGATGTCATTTTGCTGTTTGATTCTTATTTTCACATAGTGATTCACTATGGGTCAAAGATTGCCCAGTGGAGGAAACTTGGGTATGACAAAAACCCAAACCATGAGAACTTGAGGAAACTATTAGAGGCACCAGAGGTTGATGCTGAGTCTCTCATAGCTGACCGTATACCTGTGCCAAAGCTCATAAAGTGTGATCAGCATGGGAGCCAAGCGAGGTTCCTACTTGCGAGGCTAAATCCCTCTGTCACGCAGAAGACAATGCTTACAGATGGCACAGAGATTATATTCACAGATGATGTTAGCTTGCAAGTTTTTATAGAGCATCTGCAAGAGTTGGCTGTCCAGGGCTGATAGCATATTGTATATAAACCTTTGTGGGTTTTGTGGTATTAATTTTTCGCGCTTTATTCCACACATTGTAGTTTTGTGCATAGCCTTTTCTTGCTGCTGCTTTCTTGCTACTTGATTGTGAAGGGAAACAGTTTTATCTGGTTCCTAATTTTTTTGCAATCGATTAAAATTGACAGCTTAGTAGAAGCCGATTGTAGAGAGTTTTGCTACCAATTGGAGATTTTTGTTTTCTTTTGTGTTATTGTTTTCTTTTTTAACTCATCTTTTGTCATGATTTTGTAGATGAGTATGATTTAGCCGTAACTTTGCCAAAATAGCAGATTGGATCAAGGTACCGTCTAAAAAACTTAAACTGAGCCATTTGCAGATGTTCGGAGCGTTCCCCGTCATCAGATGGGCATCCGAAGCCATCTCTTCAGGGCACTTCTCGTCATCAATTGGAATCAATACCTATTGTTGTCTTTTTGGGGCATCCCTCGTCACCGGATGAGTTTCAAAGGAGTTGACTCTTTGGGGCATCCCTTGTCACTGGATGGACCTCCAGAGCCGTCTCTTCGAGGTAACTCATCCCATCATCCGTCTCTTCGAGGTAACTCATCCCATCATCGGATGGAGTCATATAACACCACTCACATGAATAATATGTGGAACATAGTAATTTAATATGCGCATAAATTCATACAAGAATGGTACTAACACAATCATAAAGCTAATACTTATCTCAAACACATAAATATAAGTCTAACTATCATGGTATAATGCACACAAATATAATACGAAGACAATCCTTAAATGAGGGTTAAAATAGAATTCTCCAACACTTAATCAAAATTTTCAGTTTAAAAACAAATTTAGATAGCCTTTTGTCACACATAAATATTTTAATTTTCAATTTATTTCCTACAAATTACAAATCTAGCATGTCCACATATCATATATAAATCATTCCTTAAGTTCCACGCCATTTGGATGACGATTCGACCACAAAATCACATGACGAATATGCCAACTCAATTTTTTGTGATCACAAGTAGTTTTTACACAGTTTCAGTTAGTCATCTTGCTAAGCTCGCAAATCATCAATACTTAGTCCAATTTTCTTAGTAATAGTTCCTAAGCTTGTCCATATATCCTACAAGTTTTTCTCAAAGTTTCACTGGAATAGGATGATGTCTCACCCTCTATACGGCGTGTCAAACTCACCTATCCAGAATTGGACTGTCATGCACAAAAATTGGCAGATTCATTTAGCCCTTTTGCCAAGTACATAAATCCTTATCAACTTGTAATCTATTGAAATGAGATATCAGGGTTGTACATGTAACCTACGAACTAATCCCAATATTTCACTCAAGTAGGATGACATCTCGGCCTCCTAACCGCATCCCAAACATGCCTGCTTAAATTTCTGGGGAGATTTGAATGCTCTTAGGCCCTCCACCCAAACACGTCTTAAACACGGGATTCTGACACTTAAAATTGGCCAATTCAACTACACTTGATTACCACACACATACACCATATCGGCATGAGGTTTTACTAAAGAAAAATTGAGATTTAAACATAATTAAGTGGGTGTGGCTTTTCACCAAACACTTGGTGGGCATGCTCATGCCACACCACGCTCTACTCCATGCTGTTAGGACCTTCGAGGTTGTCATGACGGTCCCTAAGGTGCATTGTAAATATCGCATCATAAGCATCCATGTAAATATGCATCTAAAAGCGCTGCACACCGCCCACCGCTCTCGCTCACGACTAGAAAATAGCCTTTGTTTACTAGCAGTGGCATGGCTGGTGGGGGTGTGCGGACATAAAAATTTTGTCATGCTCATCGTGCTTTTGAGAACCCTATGGGTGGCACTTAGGGGTTAGGCTCCACAAGTATAGTACCTAGGAATCGCCTGAGGAAACTCTAGTCAAGCATTTACTTGCATTCTCGCATTTTACATACAATCGGTCATTTGGCCCAAATATTTTTGTGTCCAAGCACTAGAGGCTTCTAGCCGAATGAATTGGGAGCCCGCGACTTTCAACATTGGCAAAGCGATCCGGGACGGAAGGCCGAACCCTTGTGGGGACAAGGGAGATGCACGGACATTTGTTGCTCAAATCAATGACCCATCCATGACAATTGGTATTAGAGCGAGGTCAAGCTTGCAAAACATTGGTGCAAGCGAATGACGCAAACCGTCAACAAATTCGTGCCTTCGTCGTTGGAGACGAACGATGTTGGGGCACTCAACAATCTCGCATATGAGATTTTCTTGACCAATCATTGTTCGCAAAATAGTTGGTGAGACGAGTGGCATTGCCCAAGCGATGACGACCATTCCAGAAGAAATGATGGAGGAAGACCCAACACAAGCTCAACAAGCTAAGCAGGGAGGACGCACTATCCAACAACTAGGAGAGTACGATACTTTGTGGACCGCTCAAGACACGATATTTTTCCAATTTGAATCTAGCATGGGTCAAGTCGGCAAGTTGACTAACGCACAAGAAGTCATAAAGTCAAGATTAGAGGGACTCCAGGACGATACTATAGAAGCAGTTAAGCATCTACAAGATGAGATTGCAAAGCTAAGGGCTGCACTCTCTTTTCTAACCTGAGAGATCCATTCGCGGTGGCAACTCACGGCAACGCGAGACGCCACAACACCACCTCAAAGCACTTGAACCGAAGCCTTACAATGGGACTCGAGATGCCAAAGCGATGGAAAACTTCCTCTTCGTCTTGGAGCAGTACTTCAAAGTCACGAGGACATTCGACGATAATATGAAAGTGTTTGTGGCAACCATGCATTTGTCCGAGGATGCAAAATTTTGGTGGCGGACCAAGTATGATGAGATTCAAAAGGGGCAAGCGAAGATTGACACTTGGATGAACTCAAGCGAGAACTAAAAGCACAATTTTTCCTCGAGAATGTGGAGTTCATCGCCCGACAAAAGCTGCGACAACTCCGTCACAACAATTCAATTCGGGAGTATGTGAAGGAGTTCTCGACCACCATGTTGGACATATCAGACATGGTCAAGATTGATCAAGTATTCACCTTCTTGGAAGGCCTGGAGCCGTGGGCACAGTAGGAACTCTCCAAGAGGAACAATAAGAATTTGTCGAAAGCGAAGATCGTCGTGGAACGACTCACCGACTATAGCTCAAAGGAGAATACGCCTAAGGTGACACCCTACAAGCCAAGATTCAGAGGTGAATACGACTAAGGTGACGCCTACAAGCTGAGATTTTGGAGATTCAAAAACTCTAAGGGCAAAAGGATCGTAGGCGATACAAGGTGGAGAAATAACATTCAAAGACCGTACACCCCGAGAAAGCATCCTCAAAGGGAACCATTCGAGAGTTTCGCCTACTTGCTTATTGTGTAGAGAGCCACACACAGCCTGAGAATGTCTAGAACGATAAGCCTTGAGTGTCATGATAACAGAGACTATGGTGGAGACAATGTCCAATGTCTTTGCGGAGAAAGGGATGGCAACACCCTCATCAAGTCATGGCGAGGGGTCCTCGAGGGACCACTCCAGTGAAGATGAGGACACTAGGAGAACAAATATGGGAGCAGTACGACTGCAAAATGCACTCAAAACTAAAGTGGGGGAGCGAAACCCCACAATAAAGCATCCCGAAGCGACACATGAGCTGATAGTTCATCGACATCAAGCTAAACGGTAGAACCACCCGAGTGATGGTAGACTCAGGAGTGACACATAACTTTATTGCCAAAGAAGAAGGCAAAATGACTTGGACTCAGACTAGGGAAAAGTTCGAGTCGGGTCAAAGCAATGAATTTCGAAACACGAAAAATTAACGACATCACAAGAGACGTCCCGTTGAAGTTCAAAGGATGGAAATGGTAGATCGACTCGATGGTCGTGCCCCTCGATGACTATCAAGTCATTGTAAGGATGGAGTTCCTTAAATCGGTGAAGGTGGTACCCTAGAATGACTTGATAGTCCCTAGATGACTATCAAGTCATTCTAGGGATGGAGTCACAATGTGGCAAATCACAAGATGGGCATTCGTAGCCGTCTCTTCAGGGCACTCCCCGTTATTAGTCGGAATCAATACCCGTTGTTGTCTCTTCGGTGCATCCCTCGTCACGGGATGAGTTTCCACAGTCGTCTCTTCAAGACATCCCCGTCATCGATCAGAATCACATATTAGCCTAACATTGTCTCTTTGGGGCATCATTTGTCACTGGATGGGCCTCCAGAGCCGTCTCTTCAGGGTAACTCGCTCGTCATAATAATTTAATATGCGCATAAATTCATACAAGAATGGTACTAACACAATCATAAAGCTAATACTCATCTCAAACACATAAATATAAGTCCAACTACCATGGTATAATGCGCACAAATATAATATGAAGACAACCCTTAAATGAGGGTTAAAATAGAATTCTCCAACACTTAATCAAGACTTTCAATTTAAAAACATATTTAGATAGTCTTTTGTCACACATAAGTCTTTTAATTCTCAATTTATTTCCTACAAAAATTACAGATCTAGCATGTCCACATATTATATATAAACCATTCCTTAAGTTTCATGCCATTTGGGTGACAAATCAACCACAAAACCACATGACAAATATGTCTACTCAAATTTTTGTGATCACAAGCAACTTTTACACAGTTTCAGTTAGTCATATTGCTAAGCCCGCAAATCGTCAATACTTAGTCCAATTTCCTCAGTAATAGTTCCTAAGCTTGTCCATATATCCTACAAGTTTTTCCCAAAGTTTCACTGGAATAGGATGATGTCTCGCCCACTATATGGCGCATCAAACTCACCTATCCAGAATTGGATTGTCATGCACAAAAATGGGCAGATTCATTTAGCCCTCTTGCTAAGTACATAAATCCTTCAATTATCAGCTTGTAATATACTGAAATGAGATATCAGAGTTGTACATATAACCTACAAACTAATCCCGACATTTAACTCAAGTAGGATGACATCTCGGCCTCCTAACCGCATGCCAAACATGTCTGCTTAAATTTCTAGGGAGATTTGAATGCTCTTAGGTCCTCCACCCAAACACCTCTTGAACATGAGATTCAAGTACACTTGATTACCACACACATACACCATATCGACATGAAGTTTTACTAAAGAAAAATTGGGATTTAAACATAATTATGTGGGTGTAGCATTTCACCAAACACTTGGTGGGCATGCTCATGCCACACCATGCTCTACTCCATGCGGCTACCTACAAGGGGAATTTGGCCTTCAAAAGCAAGCATCCGACCACCCCTAATTGTAGTCTATGGCCTTTAACCTTAAGGGTTCAAAAAGTGGGACCGTCCCTCCCAAATTATGTTCGAATACCCTAAAGTGAAAGAGATGAATATCCCTTCTTAGTTTCCTCATTGAACACTACCTTAAGCATGAAAAAAAGAGAGATTTATGTCATAATAATTTCGGAGAACGGACCTCCGCCAAAACAGCCCACAAAACCCCTACAATTAGGGTCACCATTCGGCCAAGACCCTCCTTTGGGCTGTCGTAAACCACTGGCACCTCATCAAGCATCAATGTAACAAAATCTTGATTTCGACGAGCTTGCGCCGAAAACCTCTCAAACTCTGTCGGTCACCTTCCTCTCATCCTCGACTTGCTTGCACCCTCTCCTTGGGGTGCGTGCGCAAGCCTCCAATTTCCTCCTCCTCCTTTCCAATAAAAATCAGCATTTTATAATTTAATTATATTTAAGTGTCAATTGACCAAATTTCCCTTTCACTTGAGTTCACATCCAAACGAGTCCAAAACTGAGTCGGATCACACTGATCGACTCGTGACACCTGACTCGCTTCAATAAGTTCAAAATTAACTCAATAATTCAATTTGCCATACGCATAAGTCGTACCTCAGACCGTAGTCTCCAACGATCTCTCCTACTCGCTCCAACGCGCAAACTGAGTCTCAGTCTGAAATCAAAAATACGACCACATATATTACAATAAATTATTTAAAATACTTAAATTAATATTTATTTCATTATTTTTAAGTTTTTAATTATATTATTATTTATTTAATGATATTTCATATTTTAAGTATATTTTCAATAGATTATTTAATTATTTAAAATTACTTTTTTTGTTAATTTATTTATTTTTGAGCCGAGTTCGAGTGGCTCAAACCTGGCCCAAGCCTGAGTGTCTGGGTCGCGAGCCAGATTGGACCGACCTAAAAAATCTCTAGGTTGTGCTGGATGGTTGGGCCCAACAGTGCTCAACCTTAGGCCGGCTTAGTAATAAGTGGAAATATCATAAAAACCTATACATTAGACAAATAACCTAAGCTTACCAAAATAAACTAGGGAGAGCTGATGAGGTTGATCCTCAACTATCACTACTAAAAAACTGATCATCTGCGACGGACATAGCCGTCATAAAACGGTTGCTAAAGACCTTTTGCGACGGCAAGGACGGTCGCAAAGTGCGGTAGCAAAAGAACTCGTCGTAGAAAGTTTGCTACCGCGATAGCAGCGGTCGCAAGTAAAAATATTCTGCGACCGTTCTGCGATGGAACGTGGCGGTCGCAGAATGTGGTCGCGTGATATATGCGACGCCCATATGCGGTCGCAAGTATATATCCGCGACGGCACTGTGACCGCAGGTGCTGTCGCAGATCTGGTGGCCAATTGTGACCGCATTTGGCGACCAATCATCTGCGACAACCTTTCGATCGCAGAGCCGTCGCATACTTATATTTTCTATAAAAAAAATCAAAATATATAATTTCCTTATGGATCTGCCATGTATATATATATATATAATGGTTATGAATATGCCAGAAACATAAGGGCCTGTTTGGTTAGCGAAATCAAGTCTGTTTTCATGGTTTCAGTTTTACTGAAACCAAAACTGCTTACGAAAACGTGTTTGGTTTAGTATTTTCGTGAAACCGAATCGAAACCAGAATGAAAACGAAACCAGTTTTCTTAATAAAAATGAAAACAACAGAATGTTGTTTTCTGTGGTTTCGAGACTGTCGGTTTCGTTATCAAAAATGCTGTGACAACTTTGTAATTATAAATATTTTTTTATAAAATTAATTAATTTAAAAATAAATCAAACTATATCGAATTTTTAAAAATAAAAATAAAAATCATCATTTTTAACTCAAACTTTTATCTTAAATTTATAAAATAATTAAACCAAATTTATATCTAATTGACTCAAATCCAAATTTTAAATAACTCAATTTTCTTAAAGTTGGTCTATTTATAATTTAATCAAACCTAATTTTAGATCATTGGACTTGTTTTTTTTTTTAAATTTTATAATAACTATTAATTAAATTTTATATCTAATTGAACAAAAAAATCTTAAATTACCAATAACTTAATTAATTAAATCATTTAAATATTTTGTAACTATATTAACAAATATTTAATTTTGTAAACTAACTAAATATTTAATTACTACTAAAAATGTTCAAGGAAAATTAATATTATTTTTTATAATCAAATAAATATTTACTGGTTTCAACTAACTAAAACTGATGTTGTTTTTATTAACCAAACGCGTTTTCAGAAAACTGAAAACTAGAAACCAAAACCAAGTTTTCGAAACCAAGTTTTCAGTTTCACTAAAACCAAACCAGAAAATAAATTTCGCTAACCAAACAGCACCTAATGTTTCAATCAAGGGTCTTCTAATACAACATGTATATAATAGATCAAAAATATATAAAAATATATTAAAAAATCAATAAATATATATATATTCAAAGCATATATTTTTTTAAAAATGGCTATGGACCTGCCAGAAACACAATGTTTGAATCAATGGTCTTCTAATACAACATATATATAGTAGATCAGACTTTCAATTAACTAGCAACAAATATTATGATCATACAATCAACTTGAATAACACAACCAAACAAACTAATAATTAACTATATAGTGTATGCTCTCAAAACTCAAAGCTATCCATCAAAAAAACTGGTTCTAAATTATGATCATACAACAACAATTAAGAGAAATTTGATACTCTCCAGCACTTCAAGCACATCAAACTTTGTTGTTCTTTTGAAGATATCATCAAAGAAGATATGCGTAATTTTGGAGCTGTTAGGTAGCAAGTCAAATGTCTATTATTTTCCTTCTCTTCTCATCATTCAAGTCTCACCTGAAACACCACGATTCCTGAAACAACCTCTTCATTGGATAGTCTAAAGTTCTAAACCAGCACAACATGCTGACGCAAAGAAATAGACCATGAAATCAAATAACATGTAGTTAGTATAAACAAATAACTTGTACAGATAAGAGAATGGTCATTTCTTCTACTATGCTATTTTAATGTACATAAACTTTCTTTTATCTTAACTATAGAAATGATGTACTACTCTGCTATTTCCTGAGTACACCAAACCAGTTAGAGATGGCAGAATAGACACAACAGAAGACAATATCAATCCAACAGTAGAAAATTTGCAGCCTTAAACAACTAAAAGATGTACTATAAAGTTGATGGAAGCTTAAGTTTTCAAATGGTTGAAAAAGAAATCTAAGCTAAGCTGGATGTTTCGTCTAGTATGGTAAATGGACACATCAACTAATCAGAAAGAATACATGAATGTAAGAACCCTCGTGTTTTTTTTTATGAAAACAAAGTATCTATTGTGACAAAGAATCAAGGTAGCGAACATTCTATTTTTCCATACATATATTGAACAAGATGATGTAGAAATCCAAATGCATGGTGATATGTTCAAAAAAGTAACATACATATATTTAATTCGGAAACATGAGAAAACTGAATCTCAAACTGAACTTTAGACATTTATGCCCTAGAGCTTGAATTTCTCAAACACTAGCAGGATAGGCAAAACCATTTCCCCTCTGGAACATCCTTCAACTGACCAACATAAAGAAAATAGTTAAATTATGAACTAGATCAACTTAGAAACTTAGATTTAATGAATACATTCAATAGGTGAGAAACATTATGGATCTATATTTTGTTGAAATTTGATGGTTCCATAAGCAAAAGTTTCATTTACATTACACCTGAGTAGAAATTTATCACGCATTAAAACAACTAGCTCTAGTTATCTATTCCTCTTTTCTGGTGCAAAGCTCCCTTTTCCTCTAGGGATTATTCACACTAAATAGAAGAAAACCACATTGGAGGTGCAGCAGCAAAGAAAAGGAGTAGAGAAAAAAAGTAGAGATATTTATGAAGAGCAAATAAAGAAAAAGAAAAATACTACTTGGAGGTGGGAGAATGTGGGATAAAAATCACATTCTTAGCAAGCTTTATCTGTTTTTCTTTCTATTAATGTTCCCCAACAAAATAGAATACTAAATATCTTGTTTGACAATGTATAACTCATTGGAGTAAGTTTCAAATACACGGCAATAATTCCACATAATTAACTTAATTTTCTATAACATAATTACAATGAAAACAGTTTATGCAACTAGAAACTAAATTAGCTATTCTTCTTAAAGTGCGGATCAAAATAGTTTGGCTAGAGCTTGGATGTGGCATTGCTATTTCCAGAAATCCAGTTGATTATGTAACAAATTAAGAACACAAATATAGTTAATCTCATTGTGAAGGGTCTACAATTAGATGCTAGCTGAAAGCATTGATCACTTGATGATATAATGTGAACTTGCTAAACAAGGATGGATAACCTGCTCCCCCTAATTGGCATCACTAGCACCCCTATGTTGTAACCCTAGACAAACATTTGCAAGAAAGTGTGGAGAGGGGTTCTATAGGCTGTCTATGGACAACCTAGAGTGCCAGAAGCAGAGTACTATTTAGCTTACAAGGGACCATCAGAGACTTTGGACCATCAAGGTTTATCTAAAAAACATGATGAGTGGAACTTTCAGAAGTCCATTTGGGGAGGCCACCATTCCTCCTGCTCCGATCGGATCGCCGCACCTCCTGCCGCATTGAGAGAGAGGGAGAGAGAGAGATGAGGAGGAGGAGGAAGAAGAAGAGGAATGTGATCTAACTTTGGCGTCGGTGAAAAACAAACCAGTGAAAAGGAATACCTGAGAGTGAGAGAGTGAGTGGTCGGCGGCATCTCTGCCCTAATCGCAAAGACAAAACTAAGAGTTGAGTGAGAGAGAGTGAGCGGGGTGGAAAACAAGGGAAAATTTGTAATCAGTAACGGTTTTGCGACGGCAGAAAGCGGTCGCAAATGGTGGTCGCAACGCCGTCGCGATATCGTAATTTTTGCAACGGAGAAATCACCAGTCGCAATGTCGTCGTCGATGTGCCAACTTTACGACTCCCGCAGCTGGCGGTCGCAGAACCGTCACATTTGCGACCGCTACCCTTGCCGTCGCAAAATGGTCGTCGCAGATTACCTAATTTCTAGTAGTGTATTGGTATCCTCTGATATATATGGGATGTATTTTTTTTTTGAATTTTGATGGGCAACTTGGTAAATCTATACTGAATAGACAAGTAATAGCATTCCTCATGTTGATGTGGGTAATAGTATTCCCTATACATCAACAACATTATTCCCCATCTATTCCGATTTTTGGGGGCAAGAATATTATTTTATTTCACATCTATTCCCTCCAATCAAACACACGAGAAATAGAAGACCAAATTTGATTTGTCATTGATGCTGACATGGATGTTGACATGCAAATTGTTAACAATTAAATATATAACTTGATTTTAATGATCAATTTTTTTTAATTTCCTAGAGAAGATTTTAACTTTATTTTAGGTTTACTAGAGTTGTTAAGAGGGTTATTTACTACATGATTTGAGGCATGCATGTTGTGCTTGGCATGCCCCATCTTGCATTGCACTTGCCGTAAATAGTGCGCGTGCCATGCGGTGCCGAACATGACCTCTAGTGGGCCATATATACTAATGGACCTTAAATTTCAAGTCCTAGAAGTAGTACATGTCTTTTTGTATTTTGAGCCCAATACAAACATAGGGTTTCGCCCCTCAATCAAACATGGAGGCCGGTGGTAGGCATAGAGAGAAGGGCCATGACTGACAGCGGCGACTAGGGCTGAGCAAAACCCGATCCAATCCGAAAATATCCGAAAAACCGACCCGAAAATTCATTTCAGGTCGGGTTATTCAGGTATATCGGGTCAGGTCGGGTATTGTTTTTGAAAATTTTGTCTATTATTTCGGGTCGGGTTCGGGTTCGGGTGAAAACCCTGTTTAACCCGACCCGACCCGATTTTAGATTAAATATATATTTTGATAAAATATAGTATTGACTTTGTGGTTCGAGGGGTGGAGATAAAGTTTAGGAGGTTTTGAGTTCAAGTCCTACTTGGGTTATAATTTTAATACAATTGTTCACCTTTTTTATCACTATTTTCAAAACGAATTTCTTTTTAAATTTTTCTAAATCGAATTCGGGTTATTTGGGTTAATCGGGTCGGGGCCCAATTTTTTCAGGTTATTCGGGCCGGGCCCCGATTAATAAATCAGGTCGGATCGGGTATAATTTTTTTGGACATTTCAGGTTAATACCCGATCGGGTCAGGTATTGACCCGACCCGCCTGATGCTCAGCCCTAGCGGCGACGATCAGCAACAACGACGGAGAAGAAGTAATAGTGGCGGAGAATTAAGAAGCATCAGCAGCACAGTAGGGAGGAAGAAGAAGGAAGAAAGAAGGGTCGCGGGCGCGAACGTAAATAAAGGACTCTTCACCGACGGCCCAAGCGGCCCTCACTACGCCGTCACTACGGAGTTAATAAATCAGCGACGGCCCACGCGGCCCTCTCTACGTCGTCGCTGATTAGTGTTCATTTTCACGATGTGTGCGCGTCATCGACTCATACGTGACAGCCCTGGCGGTCATAAGCGGATTGTCGCTACTAAGTTAATAAATCAACGACGACCCACGAGGCCCTCTCTACGACGTCATTGATTAGTGTTTCATTTTCGCACCGTGTGCGCACCATCGGCTCATATGCGACAGATGTTGTTATATCTGCAACAGACTGAGCGATCGTAAGTGAGTCGTGTCGCTTACCGATGACTCCGTCAGTCGTTGGTGATAGCCGTCAGTGAATGTCACAATTCTAGTAGTGATCACCACATACTCATTATACACAGTTGCTTGATCGCCACCAATCTCTCCAATCAGTCCAAGCCGTGATAGTTTGTAGGCCAAGCAAACTGTTGAATCTTCATCATTTGTTGGGTGCTTCTCTTCATAGAATTCGTCATCGGTCTCCATCATAGCGGTTGTGTCATTAAGGAGGAGGAAGGAGAAGTCACGCTCATTCCCCATGAATTGCACCCTATTAGAAGAAAGCTCCAAAACCCAACAAGAATAACATATGGGGGATGATGAAGGGATTAGTTCTTTTAAGTTTCTCTTTTTTATCTTGATCATTTTATTTATGAAATTGACTACTTTAGCTTAGTTTTTGAAAAATTAGGATTGTGGAATTCAGTTTGAGTTTTGCTTCAAGAGGCAGGGTAGAGAAAGAATATGGAAAGAGTAATATTCATAAATAATTCTTCTTCTTCTTCTTCTTCTTCTTCTTCTTCTTCTTCTTCTTCTTCTTCTTCTTCTTCTTCTTCTTCTTCTTCTTCTTCTTCTTCTTCTTCTTCTTCTTCTTCTTCTTCTTCTTCTTCTTCTTCTTCTTCTTCTTTAACATGCAATTAGACCTCATGACTTCGCATTTAGTTTACATTTACTAAATTATGAGTTGAAGTATTATTTATTAGATATTTTAAATTGAGCCCCCTAACTTAATGTGAAATTACACAAAGAGCCCTAACAGTATTTAAGTTTGTGTAGCGTGTGAGGGTAAATAAATTTTATGGTTGCATATATAGGCGACGGATAGGATATGATAAATCCTATCCATCATTTGGGTGGGACATAGATGGTGTCCACCTATACGAGCAGCAACCCCTTCTTCTTCTCCTCATCATCCCGTTCTTCTTCTCCTCATCATCCGAAGGATAACCTTTCTCACAGATGACGACATAGATGGTGCTTATATATTTTGGATAGATATGTTTATGTATTCTTCATGAATTCATATTTGTGATATTAATTTAATTTAATTTTTAGAATAGATTTTTTAATTTTTATATTATTATGTTAAATGCAATCATTTTAATTTATTTTCATAATTTTTAAAATGGTATGTTGACAATTTCAATTTTAAGTATTAAATTATTAATATTTGACTCTCTTATCCGAAGTCAAAACAAACATAGAATTCGAAAATTCGATCTTATCTGGTTATCTTATCCTAGATCTAAACAAACATGGGATATGATATAGGTTTATCACAACCCACATGATTTATATCCTGATTAACTAGCTAGCTGACTGAAATCCTATCTCGTGAAACAAATGCGCCATAATAGTATTTAATTAGCCACCTTCAAAATGAGTCGTGAAAATTATTCGATGGAGCAATTGTTCTTGTATTAAAATAATTATGGGTTGAGGTATGCAAAAGATAATTATATTATGGAGGTAGAGAAAATTATACAGAATAATCAAAATTAACATAATTTAAATTCCTCTCCTTCAAAAGAATATTATATATAATTGCAATAAATACTATTTATTTTAAAATGGATGTAAAATACATGAAATTTTATTTGAATTTAAATAATACCAAGTAAATAAAATTAATTAATATTTTACCATAGAATTAAATGAGATATATTATAAGCTGATCAATAACACTAAAAACAATTTAGAAACTAAAACATGAATTATATTTTTATTTTATATTAAAATAATATGTATAGATTATAGTATATTTCTTGCAAGATTATTTTTCTTAAACAACTTTTACCAACCTTCCCAAAAAACAAATCCATTAAAATGGCAACTTAAAAATAAAAAAGTAATTAAATTGGATCTTTATATATTGCTCTTTATGTAATAAAATAAAGGTAAATATTATAAAATGTTATTTATGTCAACATATAATGAAGTATATCCTCTAATCATAATTCTTCATTAAAATAATTGACACTTTCCAATAACTGGTCAAATATGCCATCTAATTAGAAAAACCATGGGTTTGAATTCCAAGTATATTTCATTTAAGCGGTCAAGTCCTACTATTTTTTACTTATTCTTTTTTTCTTTCGAAACTTTTGATCACTTATTCTGTTAATTTTGATTAATAACTTGAAATATTCCATGAATTATCATCCATTTTTCAATTTAGTCCCCAAACTTTACAATATTTTAATTAACTATAATATGCACCAAAAAATGGCAAATTGTTAAACTAAATCACTTTAAATCTAGATGGTTAACAATATATTGATTTAAGAGTTAATAGCCGATTTATTTATTTTTAAATATATTTATAGATAACCTTAGAATATGACTATTTTTTTTAAAAAATAGAATTTTTTATATTAAAATTTAATTTTCTATGACCACTAATCCACTATGTTATTTGATGTTTTAATAATATTTAAAAGTTTTATATAAAAATTTATATAATACAGAAACAAAATTTATTATTAAATTTTATCCACATAATGACATGAAGTATATTAAATATTTTAATATAAAAATTTATTATTTTATCCACATCATCAATCACATCATCATGTCACGTCATTATTGGCAGAAGGATTTAACGATATAGATGTGATAGTATATGATATCAAATGAAAGAATTGAATATATTTATAAGACATAAATGTAATAATATATATCAAATGAAATAATTAGATATATTTGTAAAAAATAATAAAATGTAGGATATATTTAAATAATTACTATGCATCAATGGCAATAATGTAAAAAACGAAAAATGGACAATATAAAGGAGAGCTCCTCCTCCCATTCTAAACAAGCTTCTGGGTTCTGAGGGCGCTCTGTTTCTCCGTTGCTTCGATCGAAAGCTTTTAGGGTTTCCGATCGGAATCTTCGAACCTCTCCCGCTTTCCTTCATTCTCCGATCGGGTTCCAACTTCCTTTGAAACTTTAGCCTCCGCAGCGATGCTGGGATCGAGCTTGCAGCGGGGTCGCCGTCACGGGGACGAGCGGTTTTACAGCGCCGCCAAGGCCTGCCGCGGTCCCCACCAGGACTGGCTGAGGTCCCGGAACACCGCCTACGGATCCTCTGTATTGCTAAACCCTCCCCTGCCGCCGTTCTCCAAGGAGAAGCCAATGGTCCGGGATCGCCAGCAGCCGCCGGAAAGCCGCACGGGTTCACGGGACTCGTCGCTTTCGTTGGCGAATCGGCCCGAAGTCTCTTGTAATTTGGAGCGCTTCTTGGTGTCAACCACTCCAGCTGTTCCGGCACAGTACTTCCAAAAGGTTTTGATTTCTCCGCCGTCTTCTTCTCGTTACATTCGATATAATTTAGTCTCTTTTTGTATTATATTTGCGCTTCTTTATCCAACTGGTAGACGAAGATGACGGCTTCGGGGACCTCCAACGTGGAGTACAGGCCTTACTTCATACTCGGAGACTTGTGGACGTCATTTCGGGAGTGGAGCGCTTATGGCGTCGGCATCCCTTTGGTTCTCGATAGTGGAGATCACATTGTTCAGTATTATGTACCTTACTTGTCCGGTATTCAATTGTATGGAGAAGCAGCTAAGCAGGGGATCAGTTCTAGGTAACATTCATTATGATGGTTTTATTTTACTTCAAGGTAGCGTAATTTGGTTCATTATTGGAATATCAGAATTGTGATTTCACTGGAATCGAAAACATGACTAAAGTCGTTAACATGTTTGCTTCGTAGGATAAGGGATGAATTAATATCCATTGTTTGTTTAGTGCATGGATTAGAAGAAAATATGAATATATAAATATAAAATTTATATTATATCCGATGTACAATTTAAAAAATTCATGTCCATCCTTCCTCATTTATCATTCAATCCTATCATATCCCATCCAATGAAGCAAACATACCATTATTAGTGTATATAACAATATTTGAATAAAATTCACTCCAATTCAGAATATAAATTATTAGTTTAAAATGTTATCTATATGCTATAATTTTTGTTATACATGAGCTTATTATTTATATGCTTCTAATTTAAAACTAATGTTATAATAATTATGACATTATTAGTCTCAAATATTAGCATTCTTTTAGGATGCACTTTAGTGGCTCTTCAATTGTCCAGCGCTGTTATTCCCAAATTTGAGGGTTGTCATCCTTTTCAACGTTTGAGCAGGACTTGAGTCTATCTTTACCAAGTCTTCAACCAAACACCGTTATCCTGTGTATTGTGTAAATGCTGTGTGCATTGCTATACATGTCCTTCGCATGATTTTAATACAGTCGTAATGATTTTGCATGAACTTCATTATTAATTGCCCTTACCAGTAGTCCTTTGGTCTTCGTGTTGTAACTTTCATTTATTTGTTTTACTATTAATTTTAGGAAGCAGTGATAGCATTCTAAACATAAAAGGATATTAAAAAGGAAATGACTGGTCAAATCCCGTACGTAAGTTGACATGCAGAATCCATAACTCAAACCTTGGTCAACCAGCGTGAAATATTATTAGTTTCTTTTACATATATTCCATTTTGGATTGTGAGCTTTCAGTGTTAGCTATTTTACCTATTGCATTCATGGTCTTATAAAGGTTTCTTGATATGTCTATCAATTTGGTATGTTGTCTTCTACATGACCATATTCTTTAAGAACATTTGACCCTAAATATATACCTCAGTTTGATTCCATTTTTCGATATTAAAAAGGAAATGACTGGTCAAATCCCGTACGTAAGTTGACATGCAGAATCCATAACTCAAACCTTGGTCAACCAGCGTGAAATATTATTAGTTTCTTTTACATATATTCCATTTTGGATTGTGAGCTTTCAGTGTTAGCTATTTTACCTATTGCATTCATGGTCTTATAAAGGTTTCTTGATATGTCTATCAATTTGGTATGTTGTCTTCTACATGACCATATTCTTTAAGAACATTTGACCCTAAATATATACCTCAGTTTGATTCCATTTTTCGATTCAACGGAGCATGCTTTTAAAAGGATCCTTCTTAATTTGACATGAACATGTTTAGTGTTTAAGGGACAACATGTTAGGTATGTAAAATATGGAATGGCTTGAACTGATAGAACTTCCTGCAGATTTATTTCTCGTGTCCCTTTCAATCAAGTACTTACTATGGGGGGAAAAATAGCAAACCTTTCATTTATATGAAGTGACAGTATATGCTGTTTGTATGTGTTACTTCCATAGTTGTCAAATCAAGATTCGAATCGTGAATCGTTGGGTTGATTTTAAATCGTGAATTGTAAGATTCAAAACACAACTTAAAATAATATATATATATAGGACGAATATATGTCTATATTACCATGATAACCTAATAAATATAATGATTCATCGATCCAAAATTCCATAAGTCGTGAAGAGCGAAAACTAATGCCAAAAACTGAAAAAAGGCAGCAAATTTGAGTGAAATTAAGTCCGGGTCACGATCAAACCCGCTTGAATCTGGAAGCTTTCAATTGCCGATTCTGTGGCTTGAGTTGCAACGATTGGAATAGCACGGGTCTCACGATTCAGACCACGGTTCAAGGCCAACTTTGATTCATGTTGCGGTTCCAATCGGTGAGATGCTGAATTGAACTGAAATCGCACTATTCGAATCACGAATTGTGTGATTCTGACAACACTGGTTACTTTTCTCTTCAAGTGTAGTCTTGTTTTACTTAAACTAAATTAGCATTTCTGGAGTCCTACACATGATGTTTACATTGTTCTTTTTAACTTTTTATTTGTACAATATTCTCTCAGCAACTAAGCAATGTTGTTATATTTTAATTAGTTTTCTAGCTTGCCATGGCATGTAACTCATTGTCAGTTCTTTCTGCGTGATTTTCCACCACTATTTTCTCTGCAGCAATTCCTACCTACTATTTTTTGCTGTTCTTTTCTTATTTTATTGTCCGCCTTTTTCTTTTCACGTATGTTTTCCTTTAACGTTCTTTGATGGAAACAATGCATGCCTGTATAGTATCACTCTTCTTTGATGGAAATTTTGACCTTATCGACTGGTGAATAATGTAGAATAAATAGCTCATATGTTGATGAATACCTGTTGGGTCACTACAGAACACTTTTTACTGGTAGATTTTCTTTCTGTGACACAGTATGTTCATGTGGTGTGTTCTCTCATAGAACATGTCACTTCTATTTCTCCTTGCTTTATATTTCTATTACGCCCACACATGTATCTAGCGAGCTCAATTCTTGAGCACGAAATGCCCATTTATACTAATTTTGTTATTTATATTTTTCTTAATAGGATTTTATGTAATTTGCGGCGAGAGGAAGAGAGCGATAGTGACTGTTACCAGGACTTGAGTAGTGATGTGAATTACGATGGTGAAAATTTCTTGGAGGAAGGATCTTCAAGTGATGATGGTGATTCTGGAAACTCTGAAGGTTGCCTACTCTTTGAATATCTTGAAGAAGAAATTCCTTATCTCCGTGAACCTTTGGCTGACAAGGCAAGTTGTGTCCAATTGTTTCTTCTATAATATTGTGCTTATTGCTAGCACTCAACCTGGCTCCTTCTTGTCGTCCAGGTTCTAGATCTTGCATGTCAGTTCCCTGAACTGTTGACACTTAGAAGTTATGATTTGTTACCAGCTAGTTGGATTTCTGTTGCATGGTAAGATATGACTTGGTTTAAACAACATACTCTTTTACTTAATCTTGAAGAGGAAAGAGATCAAAATTATGGGTAATTTGCAGGTATCCTATATACCGTATTCCCACTGGACCAACACTAAAGGATTTGGATGCTTGCTTTCTAACTTACCATTCTCTTTCTACTCCATTGAGAGGTAACTGTTATGGTTTTCACATTGATTACGCTCATTTTTGGAGTATGCACTGCATGATAGCTTTAACTAGTTTTCTTTGAGTGGTGCCATTTTTGGAGGATCTACTGTAAATTTGGAGTTGTCTATTGTCCTAAAAATTGTTCATGATAACAATTATAATGCAACATTTCAGCAACAAATTCAACAATATAAGGTAAATTGAAGACTCTTATAGAGCCTAAAATATAGACTTCATGTTCCAGCCTTAAAAGCATTCATCTTCTGACTAATTACACTTGCCCATTTAGCCACAGAATCTTGAATCGAAATGTAGCATTTCTATAGTAGGCAAATTCAATCCAACTTTACTCCCTAGACACAAGATCATGTCAACTTAGAAAATTTCCTCTCTTTAAAGGGAAAGGATAACACTGACTCAGTTGAGTACCAACCTATGAACCTCAGTCCTGTAGTCGCAAGTTACTTTTTTAGGTGCTTCAACTATGAGAAAAGTGCATGTTAACACATTATTGCATTTGTTAAGAATCTAAAGTCTTGGGTTAGAATCTTGCTAAACTCGTGTATTAATTAAAAAGCATGGGAAAATTAAATACATTTCTTTGCAAAATGATTAATTTACATGTTTGCCTAAAATTCAAATTTAGCATATATATATATATATATATATATATATATATAGGTGCAAACTATTAAAAAAATGCATATATGTTCTAGCAAAATGCAAAAGTTGCATGCATGTTATTGTAGTTAATCTAATTCTCTATTAGTTGACCATTACAATTATAATATTGTCCAATTGATATTAATTTCACTTATCAATTGATGCATATTAATTTCTAATCTTAACAAGGTTAAAAAAACATACAATTTAATCATAGTTATATGTTGTAAAATTTATTTAAAATGTGTGATCTCTAATTGCTTCAATATTGGATGTTTTTGTTTGTAAAGTGGATTAAATATGATAGAAGGGGTGACAACAGAAGGAAAAATGGAATAAAACGACATAGAAGAATATAATAAAAATATTTTCTCTGTTTAATAATTTTACATAATTAATTCAAATTAATAATTATGCTGTTATAATTAAGTTAAGTTTATTTCACAAATACTAAGGACAATGACATTTATGAAATTTTATATATTCATAAAGGATAAATATTCAATATCAAATTTTATAGAGGCAAATATGCTATTTCCATATTTTGAAAGGATCTATAAGTGAAAACCACAAAAATATATATTCCCGGATAAATATGTATTAGTAAAATATAATAGTGAGGATTCTTTTCTCCCTTCATTTGTCAAATTTATGTAATTAGACACCATTTAAATTCAGAGCAAATGATATTGATATAGGTAGCTAATTGTATAATAAATTAGCTTTTCATTTTGAAATTAATGAGATATATGTTGAAAAAGGTAGCTGATATGTTCTTGCTATTGACCTTTGCTATGTGCATGTATTTGATTACATTTATGTGAAATTGTGAATCTCATTGGAAACTCATGTTGCCCATTCATTATCAAGCTGCCATCTTAGTTATTGAAGTTAGTATGGCTGTATTAAACTTCCATTTGCATGGCATCTTAGTAGTATGGCCTTGTTTGGGAATTAGTGGTTAGCTTATTTAAATGACAAATAAAAACATGTGCACATTTTGATTTTTTGGCAATTAATGTTGATTACTATTATGAGACTTTTATTGTATTTAATATTAAATATTTAAAAATATCATTAGAAAATAGTTTTTATTTTTATTTTTTAAGATATCAAGCTGATATATATTTATATCAATTTTAAGATATTAAGTTTTAATTTCAATAATATATCATTCATCCATCTATTGGTTAATTATAGAAGATCATTGATAATCCGATGGTAGACATTTCATGTAATTTTTAGAAAGTGAAAAGGCATAAACGTGTTTTATAAAACCACTCTTTTGTAAAATCTTTATTGTTGAGATTTTTCATAATTAGTGATTTCACCCCAAATCGCCAATTGAAAAAGTTCGTTGTGGAACACTCAAAATGGCAATTTTCATTGGTTAAACCTCTCAATAGTCTTAAAAAACTATAAACTCTCCAAAAAGTTCATCGCGAAACGACCCCATATATGTGCAGCTGCTTACTGTTGCAATAGTCTTCTAATCAACTTATTCATATGTTGTTGGTCAAGCCCACACATTATTACATATGGACATTGGATCTTAGTAAATTAAATGGATTAAAGTTATTTACAAAATCATGTATTATGTTTCTGTTACAAGTTTTGCAATTAAATTTCTATGTTCTTTCAGAAGATCATTTAGCTCTCAGTAGTTTTGACTGATGTAGGTGCTGGTGCTGCTTCTTTACCCCTAATGAGTTACCCCAAGGCTAACAATTCTGTCCCAAAGATATCCATTCCTGCATTTGGTCTAGCATCATACAAGTTTAAGAACTCTTTATGGACTTCTACTGAAGGACGTGAGCAGCAACTTGCAATCTCCTTATTGCAAGCTGCTGATAACTGGATGCGACTCCTTCAGGTCGACCAACCAGATTACCGCTTCTTTGTGTCAGATGGTGCATGCCGTAGATGAAACTTTGGTATTCCATAACCATGAGCATGCCCAGATCATCCTTGTTGAGCAGAAATCACAAACATTTGATCATTGTACTTGCCAAATGGGGATTATTTCATACTCATTTTTCATCATCGCATGGCACAAGAAAACAAATAAAAACAGGACACTCAAGTGTTAGAGACAACCAAAAAGAGATGAAAAGCAAGTTAACAGAGAGTGAGGGTTTTGAAAGCAATCACTCCTTAAACAGTCATAGTGAAGAAAAAAACAAGATAAAGATGGACAAAGGCTAAGGTTTATCCATCATGAGAATTTTATGGATGCACCAAATGGCATCTGTATTTATATCTTTTCAGCAGATATGAATGCCCATGAGGCTTTTATTTTTCTTAGAAATCCAGCATTTTCTAGACACTCCATGCTATCAAGGCACTGTTGAGTTCCATTAATCTTGAAAAAAATTCTGGGTTTATCCCTTCGAAAGTGTCAATTGCCAAGCTTCTTGTTTGCTAGCAGAATCTTCTGTATTGTTTGCTAGTTAACAAAGTGTCTGGATCAACGCTTATGACAGAGAAAGAAGCTACAATATTAGGATCACCATGAGACATGTACTACAGGTGGCATTGCACCTTTATGAAAGTCTTTAGTTCTGGTTTACTTCATGTATACAGTATTGAAATGATGCAGTTATACCCTTATATTGATGTATGCTATTTGATTCCATAAAGCTATTGATTTCAACTGCATCATTCCATCATTTCAACACTTCACAAAGCTATTCTTGCAGAGATGGTGAAGTGTTTCTTTAGTAGCTTTGTTTTTGCTCGGTCAGATCTGATTCCTGAGCAAGAATAAAAAATACAGATCTGACCGAACATCCTCTTTTTGCAAATAATATAAATACGGGTACAATTTGTCTGTTGAATTTCAATTTATTTCTATGTGATTTTTCCACTAATTTGTGCATTCATGTTTCTACTAATTTTAATACATCTGCTACTTAATTATCCATATGCAAATTTGAAAAGTTGTCGACTCGGGAACTTTAATTGTCTCACTTTTCTCATGGGTGTTTATTAATTACCATTAGAACATTGACAAAAAAATCACAACTTTCAAGTCTGAGGTATTATTTGTTTGGGTTAATTACTCTATATATATCTCCAATTACATTTCAAGTTTTTATTTGTACCAATTGAATACTCTAACTTTTATTTTGTATCAATTATATTTCTCGTCAATTGGACGTTAATTTTATCGTTTGAGTGTTGATGCAGCAACCCAATTAACACATCAGCTCAGCTCACAACACAAGTTAACCCTAATATGATATATTTAGGGTAAATTACACTGACCTCCCCTGAGGTTTAGTGAAATTACACTGACCTCCCTTCTATTTGTTTGTTACAATCACCTCTCCTGAGTAATCTTTGAGTAATTTTTTTAGGGAAGGTTTGTGTAATATTTTACAAAACTCAGAGGAGGTTTGTGTAATCTTATTTCATAATATGGGAGGTTTGTGTAATCTTTTACAAAACTCAAGGGGGTTATAAGATAAAATTACAAATAGAGGGGAGGTCAGTGTAATTTACCCATATATTTATATATCCTCCGCATCATCTAAACATTGGGTCCCTTTAAAATTAACCAATTTTCTATTGATTTTAGAGGACCCAACGGGGAGGTTAGTGTAATTTACTCATATATTTATATATCCTCTGCATCATCTAAACATTGGGTCCCTTTAAAATTAACCAATTTTCTATTGGTTTTAGAGGACCCAACGTTTAGATGATGTGGACGGCATATATGTATTATATTAGGGTTAACTTGTGTTGTGAGCCAATATGGCAATTTGTATTGATTGAGTTGCTAATTTACATTAGCACTCGGATGACAAAACTAACATTAGAGTACCAAGTGAGATAACATGGCAATTTGTATTGATTGAGTTGCTAATTTACATTAGCACTCGAATGACAAAACTAACATTAGAGTACCCAATAAAAGTTGACGTGGAATATAATTGGTACAAAATAAAAGTTATCCAATTGGTACAAATAAAAACTGTCGATATCATTAGAAAAACTTTTTTTGTAATACCTCATTTTAGTCCCACATCGGGAGTGTATTGGATGTGGTACAAATAAAAGTTATCCAAGGCTTGATGGATGTGTTATCATCAATTTCAGCTTAAGCATTTTAATTATGCTAAGAGGTTGGTCTATGAAGTTGATGAGTCAATTATCCTAGGCATGGTGAGGGAGTTTACGTGAGAAAAGGCTGTCTAGATTAGGGCTGAGCATTGGGCGGGTCAGGTATTAATTCGAAAATTTTAAAAAATTTATATTCGACCCGAGCCGATTTTTTAATCGGGGCCTGACCCGAAAAACCCGAAAAAATCGAGCCTCAACCCGATTAACCCGAATTCAGTTTAGAAAAAAAAAATCATCTTGAAAATGGTGATAAAAAGGTGAACAATTGTATTAAAATTATAACTCAAGTAGGATTTGAACTCAAAATCTCCTAAATTTTATCTTCACCATTTTAACCACAAAGACAACACCATCTTTTACCAATACATGTAACATAAATATGTATTTAACTTAAAATCGGGTCGGGTCGGGTTAAACAAGATTTTCACCCGAACCCGACCTGACTCGAAATAGTAAATGAAATTTTTAAAAATGTAACCCGACCCGAAATGAATTTTCGGGTCGGTTTTTTGGGTTTTTCGGGTCGGATCGGGTTTTGCTCGATCAGCCCTATCCCAAATGATGGGATGAAGCCGTTATTAGGCTAAGCCTCACATATCGTCGACTTGGGTGTGATCCTAGGCTATGTGTTAGACTCGAGTTTGGTCTTGACGAGGACGTCAAGACATAACTGAGAGAAATTGTAATATCCCATTTTAGTCTCGCATCGAGAATGAATTGGATGCGGTGTTGGCTTATAAGGCTTGATGGATGTGCTACCATCAACTTCAACTTAAGCATTTTAATTAGGTCAATAGGTTGGCCTATGAAGTTGACGAGTCAATTATATAATCAAGCGAGTCATAAAATTCTTTCAAAAGCACTTTACAAAGAAAAATATTTTTGGAGCCATGTTAGGCTCGTGCATTTCATCCCTAACTAATATAAAATCCTCAATAATATGAGTTATTCATCATGCTTTTCAAATCGCCAATTGAATTTTAAAGGATGAAGTTTGGCTTTTGTCACTTTATGTAGAATCTCCCAGCAAAATCTGAAACATTTTAAAAGCTATCATTCTATTATGTAGTGACATCCTAATTTGAAACTTAAAATGGTCTTCAAGAGTATTTGTAATTTTGTATAAGGAATTAGTGTGAATTATGATGTAGAAATGCGGCTTATGGGCTCTAAAATAAGTTTCTAAATATTTGACATATAAGAGTCTTTCCGGAGTAGAGATCTAATTGCGCCATTCTTGAATTATGATAAATAGATAAAATTTTATATTTGGTTAGTTGAAACTAACTTATTTGCAATATTTACAAAGTCTCAAATGCTGCAAAATAAACTGTAACAAAAAAGTTCATATGTAAAAAATCTAAATTGTAAGTAATAGGAAGCTACAACTACAATATTTGTTGTTGCATGCAAATGCTATTTATAAGTATTTTGAGTTGTAGACAACCAAACATCTTCGTTAATAATGCTTTTTTTAATCTAATTTTTCAATTATTGATTTAGTTCTAAAAATCATGTATAAAATTTTATTATTCAAATTAAATTATATGATCAGTATCAAAATTATCATAGTGCGGATCTTAAAGCTAAACCATAATAGAAGATTACGAAAAAAAAATTTCTCCACTCAAGATGATAGAACCTCATGCTATATATCTAGAACTAAAAAGTAGTTTTCTTAAGAAGAATAACAACACGAGAGGGGGGCTATTTTCTGTGGATCCAAGACGGTTGGTTTTGAAATAATGAAAACCTGGTGACAAACTTATAGTGAAAATAAAAATCATAGTTTCATCGAACTCTCGAACTAAACTCGGTTCCTCTTCTCATTTCGTCCTAACTTTTGTTAGCTTCTATGGATTGAATCCATAGCGATTGTGGAGTGACAAGGAGCGATTATGGATCGATGATTGAGAGGTATAGACCTCCTCATCCTCCTCCTCCTTCAGATCCATGAATAGATTGAGAGGTATTCATTGTCACTCCATTTTCTTCTTCTAGCACTTGTTCTCATTCCTCCTCTTTCTCTTCTTCTCGTACTCCTCCTCCTTCTCCCTGTGAATAGATTTGGTCTAGCTTGCCCTATCACGGGCGGAGCCAGTGTATTGGTAGGGGGGCAACATTGGTACCTCCATTGGGTGTATATATTAATATATATTATATATATTAGTATTTACTTATATTTGCCCCCCCTCTAAAAATATCTTTTTACTATATAATTGCTCTCCTGATATGCAATTTTATATTTTGCCTCTCATGAGATAATTTTATGGCTTCGCCCATGTGCCCTATTCTCCTTCCTTTATGTTCTTATTCTCCCTTTCCTTGTCATTTTACTCCACCTCCTCCTCTAGAAACTGATGCGGCTCTCTTCTCCTTCTTATCTTCTCTTCTTTTTCTTCGTTCTTTATAGTGGGTTTTGTTGCACAAATTAGTAAATTGCTCAAGTTACTTGTATTCCATACCAATTCTTTCCTAACCACCCTTGATTTAACTGCTACATCAACACTACTTGATTGCAACCATGCTTTTCTTGAAATTAGGTCATTTGGAAATTAAACACTTCAAAAAAAATCAATAGCACAAATATTGAAATATCTTTAACCATGGGTGGAAAACTAGTATTTTAGTATAGGTGAGTTTGGTTAGAAACGATAAATGTTTGTACAAAGAAATATGTAAATTATGTAGCCAATTTCTACATATTATAAATGACAACTAGCAAAAGATTAATATTTCAATCATATGATTATTGCGTAATATGGCAAAACTAGGTAACCAAGTACACACTTTTAAGAAAATTAGAAAGTCATGCAAATCATCATTAATCTTGTAATAAGAAGCTTAACTTTCTTCTCATTTCTTTTGTCCATAACTAGATCAATGCCATCAGTGATAACAATATATGTATGCTTTTGTAATAATTTCTCATGTTGCGTGCTATAACATTGTTGATCTTGTGTGCACCATTCTTTATATGTTTTGTGTAGGAAAACGCAAAACAATTTGTAAAATAACATATATATAATGAATTTCTTTCCTTTAAACCGGTTAAAGAACGCGTGAATATTGAAATTGTATGTTTGCTATTTTTGTTGGCCGGTCTCACTAATTTGATTATTGGAAAGCATCCGGAGCCATGGGTAAACTCACACTAGGAACGGGGGGGGGGGGGGGGGAATAATTTTTTTGTAAAATAAATAAATAATAAAGATAGTTTGGTAGTTTTAAAAAGATATATGATTAAATGGCATAGATATTATCAAGTTTGAAATATCTTATCAAATGTATTCACATCGTAGTGGTTAGTGTTAGTGTGTTTTGCTTATAGGTCTTAGGTTAAAATCTCATCTCTAATATTTTTTTTCGTAATGGATGAATATAATTTTTTTTTAAAAAAAATCTAAATTATTCTCTATTAATTTTTAACTTAAGTCCAATTTTTTCTCCATTTATTTTTATGCTAAGTCCAAAATTTTCTTCATTAATTTTTTACCGCTAAAACTCTCGTGTTGATTTCATTCATAATATATCTTTGTATGCTATCATTCATACTCATATTATATTATTTTTAAGTTATATGAACTTTTGTATATGAGTTATTTAATATATAAATAATTACTTTGCTCATCAAATACTCAACAAAAATTTTAGAAAATGAATACAAAAATCTACTTTATTCACGATTGTGAATTCTAATTTAATTGAGAATCCAAATATGTCACACCCCAGACCCAAGGTAGCGTGATCGGCCGGGAATACACACCCGTACCCCGATGCCTCACAACCAAACAGAGATATAGCAAATACTCAACTGTAATGCATATGTAACTATGATGTAAAGAGAGTAAAATCCCAACACTCGA
Source organism: Canna indica (assembly GCA_034359265.1). Lineage (NCBI taxonomy): Eukaryota > Viridiplantae > Streptophyta > Magnoliopsida > Zingiberales > Cannaceae > Canna > Canna indica. Next base: position 18,678,950 of record CP136897.1, read on the forward strand.
ATGTGAAAACCCGAGAAACAATGACGATGTCTCACAAGAGACTACAAGTTTGATAGGGACATCCATAAGCAAAGAATAAATGACAGGACCCCTTGACTCTCTACTACGACTGGGGAAAAGTCCTTCCGCTGAGCTTACGCCGCCAACTGCATCAGGCTTCATGAGCCACACCTGAACATACACACATAGGTAGGAGGGAATGAGTATATAACTCAGTGAGTGGTAGGGTAACACTATACCCACCCTTAGAGATAATAAAACCATAAGAGCATGTAGATGAACAGTGCACAAATAATCTAACAAGCGAAAAGAATCATGTCATCCACTGATTCACATCAAGTATAACAAATATGGAAAACATATGAATCCAATAAGAAGATCAGACATAATGAATTCAGTTCACAAAGGTTCAGTCACCAATCTGAAATTTTCATCAAACATTACAAGCCACTCTGGCTTCATCTTTGGGGACCCGCGCACTAGCCACAATTTGCGTCTCTAGCTGCAATCCCTCACAAGTCAGGAATCTCCCTCCGACATAGGTCACATAAAAGGGTAACTGTCAGGGTGGCTTCTCGGCATGTACCCGACTAAGAGCCGTCTCTTCGGCGTCTTGCTAACACCGGATGGGTGTTCCGGAGTCGTCTCTTTGGGACTCTGCCCATCACCGGTTGGAACCTCTTACTCATAAGTACATCAAGCATAATAGGGCAATATAACAAAGTAAATGTATAAATTACATTGTTTCCATTCATCATGTTCATCACAACAGTATAGTTTAGATCTACCATAGCAGCAAGAGTATAATCATTGAAATAACTCATTTCTCAAGTAACACAAGACTAGTTCCCAACACTTAGCCAATTTCTGCAGTTTACAAATGTTAACAGGTGCGGTTTTGTCACCTATACCAAACTAGTAATCCTAAATGATATGATCAGTGTTATCGAATCGCATGATTCGGAATCGCGAATCGTGCGATCCGATGCGATTTGTGATCCCGGCGATTCGAATCGAGAAGTTGAATCGCCGATTGCATCGAATCAGTGTTTGAATCGGCGATTCAACACGATTCGATTCGAATCGCCGCGATCTGTGAATCGCCAACGTTTTATTTTTCATAAACCGCGACATTTCATCTTCGCACTCCAAATCTCCTCCTTGCACGCAAGCGTTTCTTCTTCCTTGCGCTCGAAGAAAGCAGCAGCAGTGTGCCTTCTTCCTTCCGCTCGAAGAAAGCAGCAGCGGCGTGCGTTTCTTCTTCCTTGCACGCTTGCCGGAGCCGCGACTGCGTCTTCTTGCCGAGCTTCTTCAATCGCCGCCACCGGTCGCCTGTGCTCGTGGTTTCTTCACTCGCCAACCAAGTCGCGACTTCTCCTCTCAGTCGCGAGTCCCGCGACTTCTCCTCTCCGCCTCGCCAACCAAGTCGCGATCGCGACTTCTCCTCTCAGTCGCGAGTCTCACGACTTCTCCTCTCCGCCTCGCCAACACAGTCGCGAGTCGCGACTGCTACACTCTGCCTCGCCGACACAGTCGCGAGTCGCGAGTCGCGACTGGTACACTCCGCCTCGCCAACAACTCGCGACTGGGTTCCTGCTTGCTTCAACAGAGCCGCTTCATCAGTAATCCTTCAACAGTGCTTCAATCCTTCAACAGTGCTTCCCTTGGCCGAGCCTTGCTTCAACAGTTCTCTCTTCAAGTTGCTTCCATAATTTCATTTGCACAGTCCTTCCTCAATCCTCATTGACTCAATGGCTCCAAAAAAAGAAGATGAAGAAAGATATTACTTGGGACTTTAGTGATAACTCTATGTTTTTTGAGCTTATATAATATCATTCTATTTAAGGTATGTCATATGACTCATATATAAGTAATTTTTCATGTGTCTTCTGAATCTTACGATTCGATACGATTCACGATTCACGATTCAAAATTTAGCCTCGCGATTCACGTTGTGAATTGCGATTCGATAACCTTGGATATGATCATGAAACTCCCCAAAAGATTAAGCTTGTATATTCTACTTGCTAACCCAGAGTTTCAGATCGTTTGGACAACATATCAGTCACGAATCGGTGTGACGAATACGCCATCCCAGTAATTCTGCACCTGCTGGGATTTCTGTATTAATGAGCAGATTTTTATAGTTGACTAGCCATATTGCAAAATTCATAACTATGTCATTCCTTAACCTTTTTCCCTCAAACCAACTTTGATCATTACAACATGTTACCTATAAGGTCTTCTCGAAATTTCACTACCCACGGACAACACACGACATTTAAATCACAGCGTCAAAACCCCAACTCATCGTAAATTCTGCAAATTTCTTCTATGCGCAGAACCGGACAGCTTTGATTAGCCCTCGAACTAATTGTGTAAACCTGGTCATTTCAACCCAGCATTTAGTGAAATTTAGTATTGAGACTATTCATGTATTATTCTCTCTATTCCTAGAAGTGTGGGTTAATCCGACGACTTCGCAGCCCCCGAAATTTGTGTCCAACTTGCATAAAAATTATAACTGTCAAGCAAGTTCCTGTTTTTTTATCATCTCTCCCTCACCAAACACCCCACTTGGACCCTGTTTTGTCCAGAATTTAACCTCCCCTAATCCTTATTAAACTCATGATCATGTTCTTGCAAATAATCATAAAGGCTACGCATTGTACTACCACCACAACATGGCAAAGTTACATCAACATGAACTACTAATTCTACTATCATAGTATGACAAAGATTTCTTCATTCCTTCGTACAAGAAATTTAGACAAATGGAAGCATCTCAGAACCACCAACTAATGAGGACTTACCTTACTGATCATGAGGGAGTAATTTAAGGGGTTGTCCTCCAAAGTTGAGGTGCCTCTCACCTTTCAGCTATGTGGAGCAGCACCTTGCTATGGCTTCATGACTGATCTCATTTTTTTTATCATGCATAGGATTGTTTCTCAAGACTCCAAAACAAGATTTAAGACCTAACTTTCCCATGAAAGCAATAATTGGAAACAATTGCACACATCAAGCAAGCATGGGGACGGCATAGGCGACATGGTGTAGGCGGCATGAATTGGAAATCCCCATATGGGGAACTAGAGCATAGATCCACTCACCAGAAGGAAGGGAAACCAGAAGACGACCCTCGAATTTGGCGACGATCGGCTCCGGCGATTTTGAGAAATCCGACCATTTTGTAGGTGCCGCTCACCCCTTGCTTAGAATTGTTCATGCCTTCCTCTCCCAATGCAGTTGCCAAAATCCCTTCTTTAAACCCTCTTTTCTTTCTTTTATTAAATTACCTTAATGCCCTTATAACTTAAGTGAGCCATATATGAGCCTATACACTTCCGATTTGAGTTCCGCTTGAACCCCCGAACTCGACTCGAGTTCAACTTACATCTAACATCCAAACCAAGTACCATGAAATACTGTTGCTTGCGCATAGGGGCCCGTACCTCAATTCGCGCCTCACGACGATTCATTCGGCCAGCTCTGACGCACGTCCTGATTTCCCACTGGAACCACAATAAATAAAATTTAAATTTCCCACGGGTATTACAAAATATGAAAATAATAAATTTTATTAATCATCTATATTAATTATATAATACATCTTCACGATGAATATAATTTATTTTTACAATATGAATTATGCAATCAAGTTAGTTTTGTACTTTTGATGTTGTATCAAGTATAATGCACCAAAAAGAATCTTTTTTTAATGTACTTTTAATTTTGTCTATCTCTTATTAGTTTTATAATTTTCGTCACATAGTATGCTTCATAAAGTTGGTCATCGAGGCAAGCAAGGCGACGCCCATATTGCGGGATAGCGTGTTTTGGGTCATTGAGATGAATGGAAAAGAATTGTTTTAAGAGTGAAATAACATAGATAAAATATAGTCATAGATAAAGAAATTTTACTAGTTAAAAGTTGTGATTTTAATTAAAATATTTGAAGTTGAACAGTTAAAATAATATATATTGGAGTTTTTATATTTTAAATTGGGCCCCCTCGGTTAAAGTTTTGCATCTGCCACTGACCCTAGTATGTCCTTATTGTTGAACAATTGATATTTTACCAGTTCAAATCTATAGCTATGCCTTTTTTATATCCCGTATAATATACACTTATCTAAACCTACCATTTCAATTTCTGCTCAGGATCTTTAGAAATTTGACATTGTTACTACTATTTACGTTAGATATCTATCTCATTTTATGAATTTGTTGTACTATTTTTCAGGATGTTCATTTCATTTCAACATGTTAAGATATGGTTGGGCATTGTAAATCTCAAGAAAATAATAATAATTAAAAATTGGTATACCAAGATTACATAAGAACTTTTACACCTTTTACAAGTACATAGTTCAAAAGAATATATGAAATTTTCTTTGTTTAATATTTAGTTGAAAATAGGGGTGAAAACAGGTCAAGCCTGTATAGTAAAAAATTGGCCTGAGCATGGCCTGACCTGTGGCCTATTTATAAAGCTTGCTAAAATCTGAAACATGTTTATAAAACATATTACTAAATTTCAATACAAAGATGATAACAATAAATGTAAACATAACAATAATAGTTGTTGTTTTATTAAATTAAAATATATATTTTATTATAAATAATGTAAATATATAATAAACTAATAATATTATATATTTATTATAGGGTAATTACATAAATATATCATGAACTATGGACTTTGTCTCAAATCTATCATGAACTTTGACTCCTTCAAATTGCATCCTCAACTATCACATTTGTATCAATTGCATTCCTCCATTAAAATTATGTCAGCTGCCCCGTTAACCCTGTGACGTGGCATGTACACGTGTATTAAAAAACTAATTTTTTATTCAAAATTAATTAAAAAATTTTTTTCAAAATCTTTCTAATATCCATGTGTGCTGCACACGTGGATTAAAAAAATAAAAAATAAAAAAATATTTTTTTAAAAAAAATGCTTCACACGTTGACAAGTCAGAATAGTTTTTTTTAATTTTTTTAAAATATTTTTTTTATTTTTTTAAAAAAATAATTTTTTATTTTTTTAAAAAATAATTTTTTATTTTTTTAAAAAATAATTTTTTTTAATTCACGTGTGCGGCACACGTCGATATTAGAAATATTTTGAAAAATAAATAAATTTTTAATTAATTTTGAATAAAAAAATAATTTTTTAATACACGTGTATATGCCACGTCACAGGGTTAACGGGGCAGCTGACTAAATTTTAACGAAGTGATGCAATTGATACAAATGTGATAGTTGATGATGCAATTTGAAGAAGTCAAAGTTCATGATAGATTTGAGATAAAATTCATAATTCAGGATATATTCAAGTAATTACCATATATTATATATATTACCTTAACAAGCTAGGCCGATCTATCAGGCTCAATGGGCCTTATAGTGAGCTTGGGCCTAGCCTTATAAGAAAAATATGTCTAGAAATAAGTCTGAGCCTATTTTTTTTAAATAGGTCAAGCTAGGTCAGGTCGAATACAGGCCGCTTGGCCTATTTCCACCCCTAGCTGAAAACAAATATTCATAATGGTATAAATGAAGACCTTTTTGGGAAGAAATCTTCAAAATTGCTCATATTAACTTTTTGACCATTGAGATTTTCATATCGAAGAAAGATTTGTTTTAAGTTCTAATACCTTTCTTATTTGTCGTAAAAGCAAGGGAAATATCATTTGCAAATATTAAATGATTAATGTACAATAAATTCTTAAGCTTAAAATGACTAAACACATTACTTATATTGAATAGTTGATTCAATTTGAGAGCAATTGTGCAACTAAGATGTATAAGAAATGTGACAAAGAACCCCTTGTCTATGTCATGATAATATCTTAATAAATCGAGACATTATACCATTCACGGGACAAGAGAAGTTGGTAACAAATTTAATGGGACAGCGGCAAGCATGGAAGACATGAATAATTGTATTCGATGATAAAAAATCACAATCTTTTTCTAAGTTAATTTTGAACAAAATGTAAGGCGCTTTATCTTTAAAGTCTTACAAGGTATATGTCAATTCTTGCACAATTAAAATATTATCATGGATGTTGTGATCTTTAGTGGAAGCAATTTGCTTACAATATTTTTTTTTTTGAAATAGTAACTTGAATTTATTTGCTCATAAGATATTAAAGAAGACATGTAAAGTCTAAGTCAATTTTTAAATTTTAACTAAAATATGATATGACATGTTAAATACGTTTAACTTTTTTCAAAACTATATAAAATCTCAAATGAATTTAAACTTATATATAACTAATATAAATTAATTTTGATGAAATATGTAATATTCTAGATATTTAAATTTATTATTTTTCCTTTTATGAGTGTTTGCTAGCCTAGCGGACTAGTTCGTGGTTGAGCCGAGTCGACTCATGGTCCGGAGCGAGCTTGCGAGCTCGGGTTAGTAGGATATGAATTTATGAATTTATGTTGAAATTATTTAGGCTTGGGTAGTTGAAATTATTTAGATTTGATGTTGTGTGTGCATAATTGTTAATTATGTTCATGTGGGTGTGTTTAATTAAGTACTTGTGATTTATTAGAATGAGTTTAATTAAATTATTTAAGTTTATCAGGTTAGCAGGTTTTGATTTTGACTTAAGGTGTATGCGGATTGTGGATTAAGGGTTGAGGGGGGAGTATAAAACCCCCTCCTCATGGCTTGTGGCTCCAATTTTGGAGCCACCCAAAGGATGAGAAAGGGAGCCAGCCGCCGCCTGTGAGCTAAGCCGCCAGCCCCCTTTCCCTCTTCCCCTTGGAGCCGCCGCCTGTGAGCCAAGCTGCCGAGCCGCCTGCTTCCCTTCCTCCCCTCTCTCTCTTCCTTCCCTTTGGAGTCGAGCCCAGAGGAGCCAGCTGAGCTAGCCCCTCTCCTTCTCCTCTCTCTCCCTCTCTCCAAGCCGGCGGATTGGAGTGAGCCGCCGCCCCTTGGAGCCTTTTCTTGGGTTGAGTCGTCGGCCTTTTGAAGTCGAATTTGAGGACAGTCACTCGGGATTTTTTCCTTAGTTCTTCTTCCAATTAAGGTGAGTGGTTTACCTTCTCTCTTTGGGATTTCAATTAGATCCTTGAAGCCGTTCTTGACGGCTTGGTATTTGTGTTTCGTTTCTTGATTGTTCTTCACGTTCTTTCCATATTTCCTTGAGATTGTGCTTGAGGAGACCCTAATCTCCCCTCTATGGGGCTCGGCAGCCTTAGGGTACCCCTAGGGGTGCTCGGCCAAGCTAGGGGGAAACCCTGGTCGCCCTTAAGGTGTTCGATGAAAAGCCCGAATAAGTTCTTGTTTATTTGATATGAAATCTTGATCTATTCTCCTAATTTGAGATTCTTGATTATGAGTTTCTTGTTTAGAATTAAATCTGTGATTTTTGGGTAGAAATCATATGGTAGGATTAAGATCTTGATAATGACTAATTAGGGATTCTTGAGAAGGAGATTCTTGATCTTAATGCTTGATTCTTGGTTTAAGTGTGTGGGTTCTTGTTAATCTTGATGAAAAACATGATTTATGTGAATTAATTCATGAGATTAGTATTCTGTCATAATGGTAATTTAGGGGTTAATTCCTATTAATTTTCAGATTTAATTCTATAAGTATGTTGAAATTGCATGTTGCTGGAATTGTATGCTGAGATGATGAATCTGTGCTGATTTTAATTTGTTTGCTGTGATGTGTGTGTATATATGTGAATATAGTCGTGTAACCTATCATTTCGACCAGAAAATATAGTTTGGAAACATATAATAAACTTTGGGGACTAGATTCGGGGTTAGACACAGCAGAACTTGGCAGAAAAGTAACCTAAAATAAAATCCTAAAACAAAACCCTAATTCAGATTATCTAAATTTTAATTATATAATTAAAATTGGGTTAAGGGTGAGTATAATTTGTTATGAACCAACTTATAAAGTATGCATGAAATAAAACCATACGGGTTCATGACATTACGGGTCTAAGGGATAGGGGTCGAGTTTGGAGTGTCGAGACGCTTCATAATGAGAACACCCTTAGGACACCGTAGGAGAATCTTGACTTAGGTTTTGATGCGTCATATCCTTGAGAATGGTAGAGCAGCTCAATTAGGAGCCGGATTTCGGTCTATGCTCGGGTGGTTGAACGTCAAATTTCCAATCTGTAGAACAAGTTCGGAGGGCCTTTCTCGATTATCCCCAATAGATTTTTAGAGGAATAAGTTCGGATGGTCTTTCCGATTATTCTTGTGATGTCTTAAAAGAGTAAGTTCGGAGGGCCTTCCCGATTACTCTTGTGATATCACGTCTCGATGAGCAAGTTCGGAGGGACTTTCGCGATTGCTCCCGATGTTCCTTATACTAGGATAAGTTCGGAGGGCCTTCCCCGATTATCCTAGTATGTGTTGTTGCCTTCGGGCATGGTGGGCTTCGGCCCGATGCACTTCTTTAGTATGTGTTGTTGCCTTCGGGCATGGTGGGCTTCGGCCTGATGCACTTTTTTGGAGGGTTAGATGCCTTGGGGCATATGTGGCATGTTGGCCTGTTAGCTAGTCATATCTTCGTGACCTTGCCTTCTGTAGAGATAGATTTCATTCATGTTATCTCTGTGATTTTATTTGTGAGGGTTGGTATAACCGCTCGCTGGGTTCTTTGAACTCACCCGTTGTCATTTGATTTCTGTTTTATAGAGCCTGACCGATGAGATGGGTCGAATGCACTTGGCGCCGCTGGAGGGCAGAGGGCATGATCTCATAGCAGTCCTAGTTAGGGTCGTAGTCGAGTCCTTTGGTAGTAGTCATGCACTTGTATTAGCTTGATTTGGAGTTGTAGCCCCGAGGACATTTATGTCATTTATTTCAGGTTTTATTATATCTAAACTTTTGAACTGGTGAACTTAAAACGTTATTCCACACTTTTTGTTTCATTTGAGCTACTTGAATTAAACTTTGTTTTGGTTCGCTTTTCATTAAAATAAAACTTGTTATTTCTTTCCGCTATATTATTTTTTGAGTTGGCATGTGCATGATTTAGGCTGCGAGATATAGGCACGTATAACCTGGGCGATCACGTGACCCTGAGTTGGGGCGTGACAAAATCGAGCGTGAGATTCTCCAAGGTATTAAGGGCATATTTGCTTCATAAGATAAAAAGGATAAGATAATAGATGAATTAAAATTGTGTAGTGCATGGATTAGAAAAAAATGTAAATTGAAAAATATAAAATTGATATTATATCATATATATACACCATATTTTAAAAAATTATATTCAATCATTCATCGTTTATTATCTAATCTAATTTTTTCATATCCAATCAAGCAAATATATGATAGAGTTTTCCATATGATTTTTTTGAAACGAAAAAGAATTTGATGTAATCAAACATGGGATTTCCTGGAAAATGACATAATAATAGCTTCCAATGTAAATTTTAAAAAATATTTATTTTAGAATTTTTAAAAGTATTTATTGATATAAATTAATTTCTATTACGACTATTCAATTTGTCATTATATGTATTATAATAATATAATTATGTTAATTTCAAATATAATATGTTAATATTATATTTTCAATGAATTTAGTATTATATTAAATCAGTACACAATATTTGTATGATTGCATCATGCAATTTTCTAATTGGTTTAATTATGTTTTTGGTCCTTTTTTCCGTTTGGTCCATCGTTTTTTTAAAAAATTATTTAGTCTCTCAAAAAATATTTTCATTTTCGTTTGGTCCCTCTGTTAACTTTCCGTTAACTTTGGCTATTAAGTGCCAACATGGCAATATGTTGACATGAAAATGAGGGATCAAATGAAAAAAAATGATATTTTAAGGGATTAGATGAAAAAATATTATATATATATATCCATCTTATTCACCAATATAAAATCTCATCAATTTACTTTTTCTTATTTCAAAATATTCACTCACAAACAATACAAATATTGTTTGGGTAATTACCTAAATACATCCTAAACTTTGGACATTGTCTCATTTGTAGTCAAATCCGAAATAATATCAAATTACATCCTAAACTTTGACATTGATCTCAATTATATCCTCCCGTCATCTCTCCATCATCAGACTCATTAACTTCATGATGTGGCATGCCCACATAGAATAAAATAATATTATTTTTACACATCATTAAAAATAAATAAAAAATATTTTTTAAAAAAAAAACCTTTTCACTCGTTCTACATCAACTTCACCACTCGCCATCTTCACCCGATGCCCTAAAATCCACTCGTCATCTTCACCCTAAATCTCCAAATCCCCGACATTCGTTGATCCCCACTCGTAGAGACGACCAGAGACGCTCACCGGTGCCCTAACTTTTGAAGGAGTTTCTTACCTATGCTTTGTCGGCGAGGAGGAGTTGTCTTCTTCGCAGCTATCACCACCCAATAAGGTCAGTCACTGTGTAGTTTAGTAGTAGTAGTAGCTCACCGTAGCTCACTGTCTTCTTCACCTAAATCATTGTGTAGACGGTCATTGAAGAATCTTCCCTATCTAATTTCACTCATTCATCTTGTAGCTTAGTAGCTCACCTTACCACTCCCTTAGCTTACTATTTCACTCATGCACTTAGCTATGACATCAAGATCAAATATAGAAGCAGAGGAAACATCGGCTTCCTCAATTGTTGACAGACCAATGTGTGATCATTCAATTGAAGCTCGGATGTTAACTTCAAGAACTGTAAAAAATCCTGGGAGACATTTTGGAGGTGTGCCCACTGGCAGGTAAATTAGTTTAATGAATTCCAACCTAGAAATGTATTTTATTTGGTTGTTTGTGTTAATATGATTTTTTTGAAAAATAATATTTTGTAGGATCGTCAACGCGATTGTGGTTTTTTTGTGTGACTTGACCCTGGATCTTCTAATCGAGGTAGTGAAGAGATAAGATTCCCAAGAAGCAAGAAGGAATATCTTACAAAGAAAATCAACCTGGTGGAAGAGAGAAATACAATTTTGCTAGACAATTTAGCCATCCTGAAAGAGAAGGTGAAAAGATTAGAGGAGGAAAAAAAGATGTTGGAGCATCAATGTGAAATTTTCAAGATGACAAGTAGGAGAATGCATATGTATTTTTGTGTGGTGATATGTGCTTGGATGGTGAATTACTTTATGTGATGGTGTTGAATACTTAAGGTTATGTGGTTGTAATGAAATTAACATATGTATTTGATAACTCCTTTTGGTGTTGAATACTTTATGTTATCAGTAATGAAACAACCTGGTGTAATGAAGCATCTCTCTTAATTTGGTGTAATGTATTTGATATCAGTATCTGTATTTTGGTATAATGTATTTTGGTGTAATGAATACTTTATGATAACTGGATATAACTGATATCATATGCTGATATCAGTAACAGCTGATAAGTTATATCAGTATCAGCTATCAGCTGATATCAGATAATTGTCAATATCACCTGATACTTATATCAATTATCAACTGATAACTTTTGATATTAAATAACCGTGGATAACATTTTGACAGTGAAAATAACTAATAGCATTTTGACATAACACGGTAAAATTGAAATTGGATATATTTTGACATAACTGGTAGTATTTTGACACATAATTGGATATAACTGATATCAACTGTTGATAACTGATATCAGTATAGCTATCGGCTGATATCAGATACTTGACAGTATTAGCTGATACTGATACTATCAAGTGATACAATGAATATTAACTGGTGATATTAAATGACAGTATCAGCATAACTGAAACTTACTGAAAACATAACTTCATCAATTCACAGTGAACCAAAATCTATATTTCAAAATATCATAGTATCAAATTCATAGTATCATCCCTTATAGCCTTTACAAAACATGAAACTTAGTCCATTCATATATATACAATGTCAAAGTAGTGTCAATCACAGTGACACGGTATCAAAATCAAAGTTTACAGTGTCAATCACAGTGACAGTATCAAAATGACAGTATCAGATTACAATGTTTAACAATAGTTCAATCTTCTCTTGTTTTTGTCTCATTTTGTCCACCAATAGGAAAAGTTTGAGATGCTTGGAACTCTTCTCTTGCTTCTCTTGCTACTTGTAAGCGTTAAACTCTCATATCTCGTTCTCGAATAATTGAGCCACTCCATTTTCCTCGGCTTGAACAAATTGCCATTCCACTACCGGGCATCTATAAAATAAATAAGCATGAATTAGCTCTCCAAATTGAAATAACTTGTAATATGAAAAAGTTAGTAAACTAATTTGTAATACTCTATAGAAAGTGTTCCATGTTTCCTCTCCAACAAACATTCCAAATCCTTGTGAAGTTATAGTTGTTTCTCTTCATATTGCCTAAAACACATCAATTATATTAGAATGTTATTGCTAATAGCAAAATCATAACCCAAGTCCACTTACTGCCACTATACTCCTACTTGGATCATCTCTTGCAGAGTTGGATGGTCCCCCTCTTGATCTTCCCCTGCTTGATGTGGAGGCTCTACCTCTACCTCTGCCTCTGCTTGTTGATGTGGAGGCTCTACCTCTACCTCTGCTTGTGCCCTAAAATATTAGGTTATTGTTAGGTTACTGCTTAACAACTTAATAATGAAACTTAACTTACCTCCTCCTCCACTGGTGCAGTTGATGAAACTCCCCTAAGTGGACATCTTCGTCTGTTATGACCTTCCTTGAAACATAACTGATATGTAATGGATGTTCCATGTCTCGAGTACCTTGATGCTTGGCTATCATCCTCATTCATTTCTCTTCTTATCACCTTCAATGGTTCAATAAAATTTGCATAAGTCTTTAGGTAATTAAGCATCTCTCTTAAAGTAGTCACTTACATACTTATCAGGGTCATCCTTCATCCAAACAATGCAAGAAACTGCATGGTTACATGGCATACCAGTTAGATCCCACCGTCGACACGAACAACTATGACTGCCAATGTTTACAACATGAATCTTGCTCATATATTGAACTTCAAATTTCAAGTTCCCACTTGGTGTAACAATACAAAACCTACTTTCCTCTTTGTTAATCTCCAATTTTTTTCTTATATTTGAACATATGTCATCAGTCCACTTCATAATCATCACTCTCTTCATATACATCCTTTGCATTAGTGAACGTCGTATCTCCTCAAGCATATCAACAATTGGTTTGCTTCTTGCATTTAATATGTAACCATTGAATGTCTCTGATATATTGTTGGTCACATTATCTGACTTGCAATTTGTACTAATGTATGCTTGTCAGAATTTTTTCAGCCGAATGGAGATGAAAGCTTAGTGGGCTTGAGGTGAATCTGCGGTCATCTCTTCTAACACTCTATTTAGTTCAAATTCTTCCACAGGTCTCACTACCTTACAGAACAATGATTTATAGTAGTGCTCATTGAACTTCTTCTTCCAATTTGCGTATAGATGTCTTGCACAATTTTTGTGCTCGGCAAATGGCACTCGTTCCAGCAGGGCATGTTCAAGTCCCTGCAATAAACAAATGTAACATGAACCCCAAGAATGAGTATTTCAAAAATGCTTATTTAACTAAAAAATTGCTTACCTTTTATTGGTCGCTGACAATTGTTATACCATATCCTTCAATAATTTGGAGGTCATCAAAAAACAACCCCAAGAACCACTTCCAAGCATCGTAATTTTCATCTTCAACCACTGCCCAAGCTATAGGAAACATTTGGTTGTTTCCATCTACACCAATGGCTGATAGCAACTGTCTACCTAGAAAGATTTTCAAGAAACATCCATCAAACCCGATAATTGGACGACAACCTTGGAGAAAACCATTTTTAAGTGCATCAAACCCAATATATATTCTTTTAAATATAGGGGGTGCACCGGTATACTCCCTATCACATACAATTTGGAACAGACTTGTTGGGTTCTTCCTTTTAAGTTCTAATAGATATGGACCCAAAAGTGCATAGTGGTCCTCTACTGAACCTCGAAGCTTTTCTAGGGTAGCCGACCTCACTCTATACCATTTTGCTCTAGGTAATGTTATAAAAAAATTTGATTGAAAATCTTGTGACATAAGCTTGACATCCCAATTTGGATTACTTCTGAAAGTTTTCAAATAGTAATTTGATAGTCAATCCACTGTTGCTTGTCTATTTGTCATACTTCTAGAACATTTGTGTACCTTCTCATAAGACTTGATGATGAACGTGGCTTCATATTACTTCCAAATACCATAAATCCTCCACGGACAACTTCCCATACACTTTGCTTCCATTCTTTCCTTACAACATCTCAGCTATCTTATATTTACACCATTGGACAATGCGTATGACTGCACATCTTGCTTAAATTGCTTCATAGACTCAAACTCCATTCCAATTTCAAATCTAATGTCTTACATCTTACACTTTGGGTTATAAATCTTGCCACGTCATTTTTTCCTTCTTGAATCTACAACCTCTGTTTCACTGTTCGGTGTAAGCACTTCATCATCACTTGAATCATATTCACTATGCAATTATTCATTATCATCTACTCAGGGGCGGAGCCAGTGTACTGTCAGGAGGGGCAATTGCCCCTCCTGACATTGGTCTCCCCCCTTCAATTTATATTAAATATATATAGTAATATATATTATAGATATGAGTATTTAGTTATATTTGCTCCTCCTAAAAATATTTTTTATCGTATAATTATTTTTCTGATATGCGATTTTATATTTTGTCCCTCCTGAAATAATTTTCTGGCTTCGCCCCTGCATCTACTCTTTGACTTGGAGGTATGCTACCACCTGTAATCTGAACTGGTACTTCCATTCTTTCACTTGGAGGAGTCAAGTCAGCTTCACACTGGACTGGCACAGGTATTGCATCATTCAAGTTACCACTGTCAGATGATGAAGATGCTATTGGGTCATATAAGTTGGGAGGAGGATATTTCTTACGTAGTATATCTTCCTTCTTCATGGTTCTTGCCTCTATGTATTCATCATCAGTGAAATCTTCAAATTTACTTGACATTAATTCATCGTCAGTTTCTCCAATAGGTAAATTTGCATCATATGATGAAGTAGTATTGTCATCATCACTTTGCCCAACTAGTTCTATTGCAGGTTATCCTTCTTCAAGTGATGTGGCTTGTTCAAGTGGTTCCATTGCAGTTTGTTCTCCTTGAAGTGATGTGGGTTGTAGTACATCTGAAAATTGCAATGATTTTTCTTGTTGGAAAGCTTGATGAACATCAGCAGTATCACTTGAACTACTACTACCAGAATTGCTATCTGTCTTGGTCTTTCCCTTTTGCTTTACCTTTTGCATTTGCACAAACTGATATCTTTCCATATCATTTGAGCTACTACTGTCTGAATTGCTATTTGTCTTTCCCATATCAACAGATTATGGTTTTTTAACAAGGATAACTGTCTTTGCCTTTCTCTTTCCCATATCTGAGCTACTACTATCTGAAGTAATATGAACCTAAACAAAATGTAGAAACATGAAACATGAAGTAATATGTGAAGATATATAAAACAACATGCAGTTATCTGAAACATGAAACATGAAGTAATATCTGAAACATAAAACATTCAGGTTTCAGACCAATGAAACATGAAACAAAATGCAATAGAAGATGACCAAAAGTGAAAAATAAAATGATAGCATGCAATATGTAAAGCCCTAATTACAGATTCAACAAACCATCCAAACCCTAATTTTGATATCAAACCCTTAAAACACTGAATCCAATAAGGAATGAAGCAAAATACTAAGAAATTACTGGTTTGGAAGTAGATGAAGTATCTCGTTTTTGAGGAAGAACCGTCTTGCGACGACAAGTA
The DNA here is from genome assembly GCA_034359265.1 of Canna indica. NCBI lineage: Eukaryota > Viridiplantae > Streptophyta > Magnoliopsida > Zingiberales > Cannaceae > Canna > Canna indica. The sequence goes on from CP136897.1 coordinate 18,694,767, forward strand.
GAATACCGTAACGACTGGTTGCTGTGCACCACCATTCTAGAATGAACAATCGCCGAAGACGTGGGCAATGTCTGGAACGATCACTCGCTGGACAACTTCGTTGGAGACGTCGGGGAAAATATCAAATCATCTCGCCAGTTGAAGTCGCCCTCGACGCGGCTTCACTGTGGGGCAGCAGTCGAGTAAGAGTGGGGAAGTAGCTAGGTTTTTTTATTTTTGAAGTGGGGCAACAGTTGGTGATGTGGAAGGGTTTCTTTTTTTAAAAAAAATATATTTATATATTTATTTTTAATGATGTGTAAAAATAATATTATTTTATTCCATATGGGCATGCCACGTCATGAAGTTAATGGGGCTGACGATGGAGAGATGACGGAAGGATATAATTGAGATCAATGTCAAAGTTGAGGATGTAATTTGGTATTATTTCGAATTTGACTACAAATGAGATAATGTCCAAAGTTCATAATGTATTCTGGTAATTACCCATATTATTTTTGAATTGCATGAGATTGTTAGTGTGATTCACAAATCTACAATGATGAAAATTTTGAAATAAGAAAAAGTAAATTGATGAATAAGATGATGATATATATAATTATGCTTCAAATTATTAAAAAATATATTTTCCATCTAGTTCTTAAAATATTTCTTCTTCTTTTTTTCATTTGGTCACTCATGTTTGCACTTAACAGTAAAAATAAACAGAAAGTTAACGGAGGGATCAAACGGAAATTAAAATATTTTTTAAAGGACTAAACAAATTTTTTTTAAAAGAGATGAATTAAACGAAAAAAACTTAATATTTCGAGGATCAAAAATATATTTAAACCTTTCTAATTTATATGTAATTTTAGGGTAAAAAGAAAGGCCTTTTCTCAGTCTATAAATAGTAAAGTTCAACAACGCACCGCCAGTAGTTATCGCTAGGGCACACTTTCGAGCCGGCTGCCTCGTTAAAACCCCGACCGCGAGCCGCTAACACCTGCTGTTTCTTCTTCTCTGCATCCCGATCATGGTGCGTCATCTCTTCCTCATTCTTTCCCTCTGATTTGCTACCGTTGGATTTTTCTTTTGCTTAAGTCGCCGCTGTCTTTCATGGTTTTCCGTTCATTGTTGAGTAGTATTAGGGTTCCTTATTTTCCTTTTTAATCTTTCCGCAAGAGCACCGAGACAGTGAACCCAAAGGCGTATCCTTTGGCGGATGCCCAGCTCACGATAACCATACTGGATCTAATCCAGCAGGCAGCCAACTATAAGCAACTCAAGAAGGGTGCTAATGAAGGTATTCTTGTTCATTTGTGTTTGTTTCCTTTTATTTGATTTCCAATCTCATATTTCTGTATAGCCTTGTGCTTATATTCATGGTTGATTCTTTTCTTCCTATCAGCAACCAAGACTCTTAACAGAGGCATATCCGAGTTTGTTGTGATGGCAGCTGATACAGAGCCACTCGAAATCCTCCTCCATCTCCCCTTGCTTGCTGAAGATAAGGTATTTCAAAGAGCTCTTGACTCAATGCTCTAGCTCTATTCTTCAGTTCGTATAAGATTTAGGGGAGTTTTAGGTTGAGAAATTTAATAGTATGAAGATGCACACCAGCTCAAATCCCAGAACACAATCAACGGGATTGTACATCAATCATAGAGCTTTTTCACTTTCTAATAATCATAAAAAAGGACTTAAATGCAGAGGATAAACTCTTAATACTCCAAAAAAATCCATGGGTAGCTCATGTCAAAGTACTTTTTTCTTGAACAATGGATCTCCCTTCTCTCATAATCAAAATATCACATTTTGTGGGTAACTACTTCAAAACCTTGCCTCACAGACTAAGCAGTTTGGGGTCTAGATTGCTGGCTAGTGTATTACAATCTCCCACTCAGATTCTCAATTTTCTTGCCAACTTAAATGGCATCCCACATGGACCATTTTATTTATTTCTTTAGCTGAACATTGACATTTCAGCACATGGATGATATAGTTGCTGCTATAGGTTTAAAGAGAAGTCACAAAGGTAGTTTTTCTATATTTTAGTGTTTTGAGTAATTAAATATGTATAGTTTCAGAAAATTTACAATTAGTACTTATGCAATTTATGTGTTTAGAATTGGATTCAGACTGGTTCCTATGTTTTTTTTAATTTCATCCATCTTCAGAGCATAACTCTTAACCAACAAGTAGCCTCTTAGTTCTCTTATGCCTATTTGGTGATGAATATTTTTTCATTTCGTAATGGCAGAATGTGCCCTATGTTTTTGTTCCTTCCAAACAAGCTCTTGGTCGAGCATGTGGGGTGACGAGGCCTGTAATTTCCTGTTCAGTGACTAGTAACGAAGGTAGCCAGCTTAAATCTCAAATTCAGCAACTCAAGGTATATTTCTTAAGTGTTTTGCTTTGTTTACCATGATTTTTCTTCTGAGTTGTGATCATCGTTCTGTTCATTTACCAATTGCAGGTTGCTATTGAGAAGCTGCTGATCTAGAACTGCAGGTACATTTCAGCATGATGGGCTTCTAGGAGACTTAATGGGAGGCTTGGACTGATGATGTTGGAGTCTTTTTCCAGAATTTTTGACTGTTCTCTTCATTACGTTTTCTTGTAGTCTCTATGATCCGTCGAACTTCTTTTGTTGCAGAATTTACAAAATCAGATTTTGAGACAATGCATAGTTTGTCTACTTATAATGAGCGTGTGGCTATATATTTTTATTAACCACTATGAAATTAGCATTTATAGTATTAATGATTCTTCTTAAGTAATTATATGTAGTATTAAAATGTAGTCTCAAACATCATACTTACCTGCTCTTCTAGCTCAAGAATTTGAATATTATATATTTTTAATGAAACAAAAATAATATGACAAATAATGTCAGATTCAAGATATTGTTTACAAGTATATATATAGCATGTACCAACAAACTGCACTTTGTATCGACAAGCATCATATGAACTGATGAACACTACTAGCAGACTGTAAATGTTTTGTCATCTAATTCTCTAGTTATACTTTGCTTTCTATTTTCATTAGGATGTGATGTCAACATTTGAAATTACTCCAATCTCATCTTAAACTTCCTAATGGTCCGTTTGTTTCTCATAATTTTAAGGTACAACATTGGACAATTAGTTGTCTTTTGTTTGCGGTACTTTTGTTTTAAATATTTTTACATGTATTTCATAATAGATATTGAGGATTAGTTAGATGAAAATCTTGTTGTCTAAACAAATCATTCCAAGTGCATCTTGCTCCACTCATACCAAGAAAAGAGCTAAATTGAATATATCTACTATTTTTGCAAAAGAGTTTTAAAAGAGTTTTTGCACATGGCGGATGGACTAAATACATATGTTGCAATTGATTTCTCCACAATCAGGAGTATAACAAGTAATTTGTACAATGATCCGTACGACATTCCTAGTTGTATTGCTAGACTTGGTACTATCTTTGATTTTATTTCATCAAGTATATTGCAAGGCGACAATGGTTCTTAAGGATGATCTAATTTTTATCCCATCAAGCCTATTGCAAGGCAACAATGGTTTTAAGGATGATCGTGGTGCTTGGGTTGTTTTGATGTTAGATAGGCTAGTTTAGATATGTTATTTATATGATTGCACTTTAGATATGTTATTTATATGATTGCACTTTTTTATTTTCATAAAATAAACGTCAATCGGTTGAGCTTGTATTAAATTCATCCTATTGTAAATTCAATGTTACTATAATTAAATAGTTGACGTGTCATCGTTGACCCACTAGTATCTTAGTGGTTAGACATCTAGTATACTTTCAATAGATATTGGGTTTGATCTTTGCTTATAACACTTTGTGTTTAATTCCACATCTATGTATACTTTCAAATGTCGTGTGCGTATAATTTCGATCTATATACGCATTGTAATGATTATGTTATAAAGTCATTTTTTTAAAAGAAGTAATTGGTGTGCTATAGGTGTTGTTGTCCCAATATTAATGATAGGTTACAATGTGATATATTTTTATTTTTATTTTATTTTAAAATATAAAAATGAAATAAATGTTATATGTTGACACAATGACCTGTCAATGACACTATGGTGAATGTGAAATGCCACGTCAGCTACTAAATAGCTGTAATAAAACCAAGTTAATTAACAATCGGATAAAATTGATATGACCAAGTTATTATATTTCTATAGAAAAGATCATAATGGACCAATTAAATCGCTCCAACCTGTACAATTTCTCCTCATTTACAATTTAATTTTTCAAAGAAAAATTTAATAAATTATTTCTTAGTTACATTATTTGCTCATAAATAATTCTTTATCAAACACCGATTGTTTTAAAAAAAAACTATTTTATGCTTAAACTTCTTTCCCTCAATTATCTCATTGTTTTAGGTGGTTTTGATTGAATGTAATGAAATCATAAAAAATAAAAATAGTTAAGGAATAAAATAAATAAATAAATAACAATATTACCTTAATCAGTTAACATTGGGAAGAGAGGATAAAATTATCTTGGTTAACATAAGAAACAAAAGAAATATAGAGAAAAATTATCTAAATATTCTTCTTAATTCTAATGAGTCGTATTATAATATATATATATATATAAACAAGAAACGACTTCTTCCCATCTAAATTCCCCTCACTCCCTCAACTTTTTATCTTTATTTTTACCCTCACTTATATTTTTATTTTTACCCATCCCCTCAAACTTTTCTCACTTTCCTCACCTAAATTTTTCCTCCTAAATTTTTACTCCAATTAAATTTGTAATAAAAGTTTTGGGTCTACTTATCTTTTCTATATGCACCTATTTTGATATTTTTAATTTATAATTTTTTAAATAATAATTATAAAAAAATTTATTGAAGTTTTTTATATTACATTCTTTGTTTTAAAATATTATTGTTTAGATTTGTTATTGAAAAATAGTATTTTTAAAACCAAAAAATTTATACAGAATAATTTAAACATCTCATTTTCTATTTTTTTCAACTTATTCTCTTATATTTATATTATATTGGATTTTTATCCCATAAAATTTTTATTATTTTATTATTTTTAATATTTTTATCATTGAAATTCATATAAATTAATTTTTTTTAATGTATATAATTATATTTTAAATAAGCAACATATCATTCCCGCATAAACCCTCTACCCTCAAATTTTTGCCACTTTTCCCACCTAAATTTTTTCGGACCTAAATTTTTTTCTCCTAAATTTTTATTCTATTTAAATTTGGAATAAAAGTTTTTACCCAATTTACTTTCTCTATATGCACCTATTTTGATATTTTTAATTTTGTACTTATTGATTTGAATAATAATTGTAAATATTTTTTATTTATTAAAGTTTTTTATATTAGTTTTTGTGTTTTGAAATATCATTTTTTTGGATTTGTTAATGAAAAATAGTATTTCAAAACCAAAGAAATTTACGTAGCTTAGAATAATTTAAATATTTTATTTACTATTTTTTTTCATTATGTTATCTTATATTTACATTATATTTGATTTTATCCATAAAAAAATTTTGTATTTTTTTTTTAATTTTTGATCATTGAAATCTATATAAATAATTCTTTTAATGTATATAATTATTTTTTATATTACTTTTATATTTATGAAATATCATTTTTTCTTTATTTTTGAAAGAATAAAATATTTCAAATTTCTTATTTTTGAAAAAATTATCTATACATATAACTTTTTAATTCATATACTTTATTTTACATTTGCATTATATTTGATGTTTACCCTTAAAATAATTAGTAGTTTCCCATTTTATTTTTTCTATTTATTTTCTGTTAAAAACCTATATAGTATTATTTGTTTTGAAATAGTTTTGATTTTTTTTATTTTTTAAATTATTAGTTTAATTTTTTATTCAAAAAGAAACAAAGTAATATTATTATATAAAAAAATTGTTATCATTTTTAGATTTATATCTTATTGAAATTTTATTTTGTATGTCACACTAGGTTATAAATTTATTTATATGAATTTTTATTTAATTATGTTTTTTTATATGAACATATTATTTTAAGCGTTAAAAATAATTATTAATCACAATTCATCTTTTACCTTTTTAATTCTTATCTTTACTTTAAATTTACTTATTTCTTATATTATTTTAAATTAAATTATATAAATATACGTGCACAATTTTATAATTATATAAATCAAAATCAAATTAATATATATTACTTTGTGGTATATTTATATATTATTATTTAAAATTATAATTTAATTTAAATATCTTACTATTAGTTTTTATTATCAAAAATATTTTTTTATAATATGATAATAATATTTTAACTTATTATAGGTATAGAAATATTTAATTTTTAAAATTTAAAATTTAATTATTAAGAATATTAAATTATTGTCACAAATTTAACTTAATTAAAATTAATTTCAAATATAAATTAATTTTTCTAAAAATATAAAAAATAGTTTTAAATTTAAATTTATATAATTTTAAATTAAAATTATATTATAAAATGTGAAAATATCAAAAAAAAATCGTTAGACTATTCTATTTATATATAATAATATATTGAAAATATAAAATTCAATTTTAAACTTTTATATAAAATGTTAATAATATAGTAATTTATTCTTGAAACATTTAGGTATACAATTATTTAATTCTATTTTTTTAAACTATTAATAATATTAAATTATAGATAAAATTTAATTTTAAATTGAAATTTTATATAACCATTTCTTGAAATTATAAAAATTAGTTCTAAATTTAAATTTATATAATTTCAAATTAAATTTTTATTACAAAATTTGAATATATCAAAAAAAAATTGATCAACTATTCTATTTGTATATAAACATATATTAAAATATAATATTCAATTTCGAATTTTTTTATTTTAAAAATTACAAATTAACCATGCAAAGCGCGAGTACTTTAGGTAGTTTATTCTAATTACTATCAACATAATAAAAATATGGGCTAATGTAAAATAAATTTAAAAATAAATATTAATTTGAAAATATAATTGATATAAATTAATTTTGATTTAATTAAAATTACTTTATTAATTTTAAAATAACAAAAACAATTATTCACTTCTTCATAAATATTATTTAATAATAAAATAGTAATTATTTTAATATACTTAATTATTAAAATTAATTTAATAATTTAATAATTATATTCTTTTGCAATATTATAAGTATTGAAGGATAATGTTAAAAAAATATCTTAAGAAATAGATAAAAATTACTTCTTCTTAAATTGATGTAAAATATATATTATTCATTCATTTCACGTCAATAAATTATGACTAAATAATAAAATAGATAAAAATAATAATAATTACTATTTTATTTTTAATCTAGTGTTGCTGATATAATTATATATTTATATGATGTTAGCATAAGAATTTCCTACGATATAAATAGTAAAGTTGAAGAATGTACTAGCGTACTGCCAGAAGTTGTTGCTAGGGCACACTTTCGAGCCGGCTGCATCGTTCAAACCCCGAGCGCAAGCTACAGACACCCACTCTCTTTCTTCTCCTCCGCATCCGCATCATGGTTCGCTAAATCTCTTCCTCATTCTTCCCCTCTGATTTCTGCTTTTACTTTGCTATAGTTGGAATTTTCTTTTGTTTAAGTCGTTGTTGTCTTTCATGGTTTCTCTGTTCATTGTCGGGTAGTATTAGGTTTTTTTTCTTATGTTCTATTTTAATCTTTCCGGAAGAGCACCGAGACTGTGAACCCAAAGGCGTATCCGTTGGCCGATGCCCACTTGTGACGCCCCGAATCTGGGTCACGCAACCGGCCAGAGTGCGGACAGACACTCCGAAGCGTAAACCATACAAACACAATTATCCATGCAATATAACCAAATCAAGATGCCATAACATACACCTTAATCATCAAAGTAGCTACTCGGTATCAATTTAAGTAAAAGCTACATAACTAAGTATCAATACTACATAAGTTTAAGTAACTACAAGACTCAGACAAACTATATGTCTCTTAAGTAAACTCAAATCCGACTACACCAACGGGTTTCACGAGACCACCACCGGAGTCTTCCGCCACCAGCTGCGCCATAACTCAATGATCGCGCTCTGCAAAACAACATACAGAAAAGAATGGTGAGTTCAAAGAACTCAGTGAGTGGTCATCTCGACCATCACCAAGACAAACCATGTAAATAATTAATGCAGTAATTATCTATGTGTTCAAATGACTGATATGATCATGGTACATATTACTTTAGTAACTCGAGCGCTACGCACACCACACAGACTAACTCGGTCCATTTAGAGCAGTCCTTCTAGTTACCCGCCTACAACTCACGGGGGGCTCGCTAGGCCGACCACCCCCAGTAAACCTCTCAACTCGAGCTCAGTGCCCATAGCTCGGTCGGGAAAGGCCCTCCGACCCATGACACTCGAGCTCACTGAGCTAGGAAGGCCCTCTAGCCTCAATGCCCATAACTCGGTCGGGAAAGACTCTCCGACTCATGTCACTCGGGCTCACTGAGCTAGGAAGACCCTCTAGCCTCAGTGCCCATAACTCGGTCGGGAAAGGCCATCCGACCCATCTCACTCGAGCTCACTGAGCTAGGAAGGCCCTCTAGCCTCAATGCCCATAACTCGATCGGGAAAAGCCCTCCGACCCATGATCACTCGTACGCTAAGCGTACCATTCATCCCAATATGCGACCCATAGTCATCCCATGCGCTAAGCACACTACTCGGCCTATCCGGCCCAATGTCACCTTGTGCGCAGAGCGCACCACTCGGCCTACCCGGCCCTATACCATCTTGTGCGCGGAGCACATCACTCGGCCCAATATCACTCGATCCAATAAGGCCCACTGCTAACTCGTGTGCGGGGCGCACCACTCGGCCCGATAAATATCAATTTTAAGAACCACCAAACCCCTAAGCCTGCTTGCTTTGCCACATCTTGCGGAACGTCAGTTCGCTTTCGAACCTCAAACCCTTTATGTTTAACTTCTCATATATTCACTCGAGGGCTATACCCTCATGTCATCACACAAAAGCTTACTTTACTACTGATATCAAGCCAAAATTTCAAGTGTTTACAGCGTATCAGAAATGACGTATCGAGTCCGCAACCCGACTCGCTTCACAAGCACATGACAATTTTCAGCCTATTGTAAGTATCTATTTTCTACCCGCACACTATTGTTCAGGCTACCAAAGCATTTTCTATGTTTCTAAACTATAGTTTACACGAAGATCGATAGGTTACATCGATATAATACACATCAGACTCGCAACACTACAATAGAATCAATCTCAGCATGTACTTAACAATTTTTCAGCAACTCAGCATGAAATTTCAGCACATGAAAAACTTTATCTTTGCACTCCCATATTCAACATACATAGGAAATGATTTCAGTACCTTCATTCAATGAAATTTCTGCACCTTTATAAATTATTTACAGCATCATTAACTAGATAATTTCAGCATATAATAATAACCCCAGCCCTTGTAATTTCAGCAATTTAGCATCATATAAGCAATTTGGACTTTTCATTTTTAAGCATGCGGCTGTAGCTATAGGAGATAACCCTAGGTTTAGGGCTTTTAATCCCACACTAGTACATACTTATAACACTAATCCCAAGGTAAGCAATTTATATCAAAAAAAATATTTCAGAATACTTCATGATTGTGGCCAGCTATGATAAGGAGAGGATTCACATGTCTAGGGTTCCAATTCCACAATTTACCATATCCTACCACACCTAACCTAGAGATGAATTAACCTAGAAGCCATACCACCAACCTCATTTAGGAAAAGATATATTTAACAAGAAGAAAAATAAATCTTCAACCCCTCTTGGACAGTAGGCGGCCACACGGGAGCAAAATACCTAATCCTAGGGTTTCATGCGCACAACATCAAACATCAAACATCAAAAAGGAAATCCACACCATGAATAATACTTGAATTTAATTTGGAGAAGAAATTCAAAAATTATCATGAAATTTTAGATTCTTCTCAAGTGAGGGGCGGCCATGGAGAGAGGAAAAAATCTCAAGTTTGTGAGAAACAACCACTCACCTAGGATTGGATTAAGGACGAGGAAGACGATGAAGAAGTTCCGTGTCGAATCTGATCCGGCAAGGCTCCGATCTCCGGCCGATTTCTTCTCCAGATCATCCCTCTCCCTCTCGCCTCCTTGGGTAGTGTGCGGCTCCTCCTTGGAGCCGTACGCCCCAGGTGACTCTAATTATATATTTTGCCCAAATTACCAATTTTCCCCTCATCACTTAACTCGACCCAACTTGCTCAAAATGAGTCGGATTCGAGCTCCGATCGCACCCTCGGACTCGGCTCGAGCCCAACTCGGACTTGACACGAACTTAATTCTAATTTAAGTAATTTAGATTGAGCAAGGGTCTCACCACAATTCGCGCCCAACCGCGATTAACTCTGCACGCGCCGTTATGCGTCGCGCTCATCCCGCTGAAACCAATATACAAAATTTAATAAATTTCGCGGGTATTACACCAGCTCACGATAACCATACTGGATCTGATCCAGTAGGCCTCCAACTATAAGCAACTCAAGAATGGTGCTAATTAATGAAGGTATCTTCTTGTTCATTTGTTCTTTTTATTTGCCCTTTTTTTGTTTCCAATCTCATATTTCCGTGTAGCCTTGTGCTTACCTCCATGGTTGATTCTTTTTTTTTAGCAGCAACCAAGACTCTTAACAGAGGCATATCCGAGTTTGTTATGATGGCAGCTGATGCAGAGCCACTCGAAATCCTTCTCCATCTCCCCTTGCTTGCCGAAGACAAGGTATCTCAAAGAACTCTTGACTCAATGTAGCTCTATTCTACAATTCATAGAAGATTTAGGGGAGTTTTAGGCTAAGAAATTTAATAGTTTGAATATGTATACCAGCTCAAATAACACGATCAACAAGATTGCACATCAATCATAGAACTTTTGATATCCTGTATAAGTCACATGTATAGAATTATCATAATATTATAGTGTTTGGGAAATCTAAAATGAGGTACTCACTAATACGTGGATTAGAAATAGTACCTCAAATGATGTGTTAATAATACACCATGAGACCCATCATTAGGTTGTATTAGAAAAATAATAGTTTTTCAAAATCGAAATTTGAGAAATGGAAATTCGTAAATCTAGATTTTGGAGATGAAAATTCCCAAAATCGGAACATATACGAAACGTAATGTTTCTGATACCCATTTTACCTCTCAGCCAAATTCTCTAACTAATTAGATACTTTGGTCGAAAATTAAAAAAATACTAGATTCTCTTTTACTATTATACTAGTTCGCACACGTATAAAAAAATTGAATAAACTTAAGTTGAATATATAGAATACATAAATATATATATTCATATATATTACATAAAGAAGACAAAATAGAAAATGCTAAAAATAATTATCATTCAACATATTTTATTTTTAAAAAAAATTCAAAATTACATGTAATAGAAAAAACGATAACCTAAAATTACAAATGTCCTCCAGTTAAGAAATGACAACCTTATGTAAAAATATTAGGAATATATTAGGAGTCATGTTTTCTTTATTAGAAAACTCAACAATTCTTGCACTTTGGATAACATGCTTTCCAACTTTTATATGATTGTTGTAAATATTACTAATACTTACAAATTTTATATAAAATCATGGTTAAAATGTTTAGAATAGTTTTAAATTTCAATAACTTGCGTCTGATTCGGGTTCGGACACCTAGGGTTCGTTCGTTTCGCAAACAATTTAGTGTAGAACAGACTGGTCAGTACTGTACAGGGTTGTTCATGGGTCAAACCCGACCCAATGAACACGAGAAACCGACCCGACACAAACCAATCGGGCCGGGTTGGGTCGGGTTCAAATTTTTGAAACCCGATTATAATCGGGTCGGGTCCGGGTTTCAATATTTAAAACCCGATGACCCAAGACCCGACCCGATTACCCGAATTTTTTATATTTTTTAAATTATTTTTAAAATATTTATATTAAAAATATTTATATTTAATTATATTTAATTTTTAAAAAAAAATTATTGTTAAAAACTCTTTTTTTACCTAAACGGGTAAACCCGACTACCCGACTCGACCCGACCCGACCTAGGTCGGGTTGGGTCGGGTCGGGTTTGAGAGGTGAAAAATTTTCAACCCGACCCGTGAACACCCCTAGTTCTGTATAAGGTTGTACAGGATAGCATAACAAATAGTCTCATGTTCGTTTCGCACGGTACTAGACATCAAATTTAGTATTATCTTGTGTTCGCTTTGTATTATCACAACACAGGATAAGACAATTTGACAAAAATACCCTTTGTACTATTTTTTTCATTTCATCATATATATAAAGCGTACTAGACAATATTATATATTGTTATAATAAAATATTTATTTTAATTAACATGATGATTATAAATCTAATTAATATATGTTTTATTACAATTATATCACAAGTAGATTAATTAACTAACATGTTGCGACATGGAGGCCCCGGCGTCGTCAACGACGCAGCCACATCGCCTCTCATACTGAGTATACATGCTAATATAGTGAGTATACCTGACTGGAAAGAAAGTATACATGACCGTAATATTTTATTTGACTAAAGATCAATTTTCGATCCAAATATACTATCGATAAATAGAGATATATTTCATTTTAATATATTATATTTTAATCCAAATATATTGTTCCTAAATATAGATACATACTCAATTTCTATCAAAATATACTCTCTATGAGTCTAAATATACTTTCTTATCATCCAAATATTTAATCTAAACATGGATATATACCTAGTTTCTACCAAATTATACTATATTTGAGTCCAAAAATACTTTCTTTTGATTAAAATATACTCTCTTTATATGTATATGTATATGTATATGTATATGTATATGTATATGTATATGTATATGTATATGTATATGTATATGTATACTCATTTTTATCAAAATATACTCTTTTTTAATCCAAAATATATTATTTTTAAATATAAATATATTCATTTATGAAAAATTGGACATTCTTGAAAAAGATTTACATATATTGAAAATATAAACAGGACTATTGTTGTCATTTTCAACCTTGTACCAAAGTAACAAACTCTTATTACTCCAAATTTGAGTAACAAGAAAATGGGCTTGGTGTATTGTCCGAAGACATCATTTTTATCTTGTCCATGGTACGTTTTCGCAAATGAACATAAGACAACTTATATTGTCTAGTGTTGTACCTTAAAATTATGCGAAACGAACGGACCCCTAGAGAGTAGAGAGGAGGGTTAGGTTGTGTCTGCGGCCTGTGGGATCGTAGAGAAAACGGTCGTCGATCGTGAGCATGAAGACAAAGGAGTACAGTAGGTGGGATTGAAGAGAAAGAGTATGGTCGTTCGTTGAGTTCCGCTAAAGAATGACATATCTTTCACTAAGTCATAGCCGATCACCATTTTAGTAGGGAAGTGAAAGAAAAAAATAACGAACTAAAGCCAAAGAAAAGAATGAACTTAAATATACAATTAATAACCACGGAGCCAATCTTATATAGACATTTGGAAATTTGGAAATTTTAAAAATATGGAATTAATTGCCAATAATTTATAAGATTCGAAATTAATAGATTTTGAAAATCAATATATATATATAAACAAGCAACATATCATTCTCGCCTAAACTCCCTCCTCTCAAATTTAATTAGGCGTTGAGAGATTAGGCGAGAATGATATGTTGTTTGTTTTTGTATATATATATATTTCGAAATTTATTAATTTCGAATCTTATTAATTATTGACAATTAATTTCTAATTTTTTAAATTTTTTAAATTTTCAAATGTCTATATAAAATTGGCTCTGTGGTTATTAGTTGTATATGTTCATTCTTTTTAGGCTTCATTTGTTCATTAATTTCTTCTTTCACTTCTTTATTAAAATGGTGATCTGTTATGACTTACTAAAGGATATACCTATCTTTAGCGGAATTCAGCGGACGACCATCCTCTTTTTCTTCAATCTCACCTATTGTACTCCTTTGACTTTGTGCTCATGATCGACAATCGCCTTCTCTCCGATCCCATATGCCGCATACACAAGCTAGCCCTCTCCACTCTCTAGGTGCCCGAACCCGAATCAGATGCAACTTGTTGAAATTTAAAGCTATTCTGAATATTTTTACTTTGATTTTATGTAAGTATTAGTAATAATTGTAGCAATCCTATAAAAGTTGGAAAACATGTTATTGATTGTGCAAGAATTTTTGAGTCTTTTGATAAAGAAAATATGACTCTTAATATTCTTACAGAAGGTTATCATTTTTTAACTGCAGGATATTTGTAATTTTAGATTATCGTTTCTTTTTTTTATTATATGTAATTTTGAATTTTTTTAGATTCAAATGTTATGAATGATAATTATTTTTGACATTTCATCTTTTATCTACTCTATGTTCATGTATTCTATATATTCAATTTAAGTTTATTCAAATTTTTTATATCAATTTTTCATATCATATATATTATATCCACTCGATAAACATGTGCACGGGTAATTAAACTAGTATAATACTAAAAGAGAATATAGTATTTTTTAAATTTTCGACCAAACTATCTAATCAGTTAGAGACTTTGGCCGGGGGTAAAATAGGTATTCAAAACGTTACGTTCCATATTTGGGAATTTTCATCTCCAAAATCTGAATTTAGGAATTTACATTTCTCAAAATTGGATTTTGGGAAATTGTTGTTTTCTAATGCAACCTAATGATGGGTCTCGTGGTGTATTATTAATTCATCATTTGAGGTACTATTTCTAATCCATGTATTAGTTAATACCCCATTTTAGATTTCCCAAACACTGTATGTATTATGATAATACTATACCAAACGAGCCTTACAGGTTAGCTAATACAGACTAGTACTAAACAATGTATCAAACCAGCTTTTAATATTCTGAAAAATCCATGGATAACTCATGTCAAAGTACTTTTGTCATGAACAATAGATTTTCCTTCTCTTCTACTTAAAATATCACATATTGTAAGGTCAGTATTTCATGTTATCGTAGTCAGATTTGGAAGGTCGGTATTCTTCTCTATAGCTCCATTCTTCTGTTACATCCAGGGGTGTCTTTTGAGTCATTTTAGGTTATGTTCATGTCATATTCATATTTTGTTTGTTTTCCAATGATTTTTTACTTGTTTCCATTGCAGTTTATTAAATTAGTTTATTATTTTTTTAAAAAAAATAGTTTATTAAATTACTTATTTGTTTATATCATATCAAAATTAACGGTCCACATCTTAAGTGATCTATTTATTTATTTATTTGTAAGCCCATGACATCTCAAAATATATGGGAATTTATTGTATAGATATCATTAGAGGTAATTAGAGGTAATTCTTGATTTTATGATGAGCGAAATTGAAATTATCATTACCTCATGTTTTCGCAGTAAATAAAGGGGTTATGATCCCTGGGTCATGCACTTGGTTCATGTCTTAGAAGCCCCATTATTCAGAGACATCTTAGAGGTTTTATGCATTGACTTGGAAGGCTGCCCTCATTTTTCAAACTCCGACGATGGATTTAGGTACACCTCTGCTTCTAGTATTTGTTAATGATTTAACACGTAGATCTTGTCTTAAGGTTTCTATTTTTATTATGATTTTTCATCCATTGGTATCAGAGCCTTAGCCTTACCCGTTGAATCATTGAGAAATCTTTGAATTTATTTCGAAATTCAATTACTGCTCTTATTCATGATTTATGCACTATTCGTGATTCCATGATGATATCATCCATGTTTACACACTATTTTTAAGGAAAACATGTACTGTTTGCAAATATAGATGTTTTTCAATTACTTCTCAACCAATATATCTACTGTTCATACCATGATTTATGATTTTCCTCACTGTTTGAGAACTGTAGATGCAACACTTTAGTCTTACATGCTTTTGAAACACACACATAATTATTTATATATACATAAGTAATTTGTTGTTCTTTGTATTCCGGAAGGATGACTGCAACTGTCTTTATGATAATCGAAGGAGGCAACCTCCTTTCATGACGATTGTCGTTCGAATTTTGGTCTCGATCATGTCGGTTTCGCCGTCTCCGACTCCCTCTCCACCCATTGTGTCGTCTCTTGCCCGCGCTTCACCGCTTGATGCCTGCGTGTTTGTCGCCGGTATACGTGGATGGCTAAGGTTTGCAAGGAAGATGTGGGCCTTCCTCTTACGTCGACGTTGTAGATACAACCTCCTTGTCATCACTTGACGTCGGTGCAGTCGTCGCTGGCGCCTCAGGAAGGGCAGCGTCAGTAAGGAAGGGTGCGGACGCCATACGTCGGACTGTACTTCTTAGCCTCCTGGGATTTCTATGCTCCGCCTCAGCCCTCTCCGCCTCGGCCGACTCCAGCGCATTAAGATCGTCGGTGTTTAATGATGGACGGTGTGGGAGCGATTGTTGTCGGCTGCACGAGGTGGTCAACATTGTAGCAGGGGTGGCAGTTAAAACATGGGGAGAGGAGTTAGGGTTTATTATCAGGGAGATGAAGTGGGATTGTTTTCTGGTCGTGTTCTGGTTAATATATGATGAACCCGGATCCATTAAGTGTTAAACCCGATCGGCTTGCTTAAGTCAAATGGGTTCATTAGATTTCTTGACTGGTTCATTAAAATTAGAATTTGGTTCAGCACAATTTCAACCGATTTAGTAAAATTAGCATTAAGTTCAGCCTAATTTAGTTTTGGTTCAACTCAATTATTATTGGTTCATGCTTAATTAATCATTCTTTTGATTGGTTTAACATTGGTTCAACACAATATTCGATCGTTTTATTGTAGTTTGGTCAATTTAACTTGAAATTAAATAATAGCACATTTTTGTCTAATATTTTGAAAAATGATTTCAAACAACGTCTCGCTAAAGCGAGCTCTCTTGTGTAGAATTAACATGTTTTAAAATATAAAAAATATTTGCATGTTTGAAATTCATACGAGCAGCAATCGGCCCAATGGAAGGTTACTACTTGGCCGAATTCTTTGTGTGCCTGCAATGATAAATGCATGACTATCATAAAATTTTATTTAACTTGAAATTAAATAATAGCACATTTTTGTCTAAAACATACAAATATCTTTTATGCTCTAAAAGATACTAATTTTATGCAAGAGAGTTCATTTTGGCGAGATGTTATTTCAAACATTAGATTAAAATGTGTCATTATTTAATTTTAAGTTAAATTAACCAAACTATAATAAAACGGTCGAAAATTATGTTGAACCAATCAAAAGAATGATTAATTAAGCATGAACCAATAATAATTGAGCTGAACCTAATGCTAATTTTACTGAACCGGTTGAAATTATGCTTAATCAAATGCTAATTTTAGTGAACCAGTCAAGAAACCTAATAAACCACTTATAAATTGCATCGAACCAGTCTATATTAGCCCGAACCAGTGAAATTAGACCTAAGCTAGTGTTGAACCGCATCCAATAAACCCTAACTCCTCTCCCCATGTTTCAGCCGCCACCTCGCCCAGTCGACAAAGCAAGGAAATCCCATGAGGCGAGGAAGTACAGTCCGACGTATGGCGTCTGCACCCTTCCTTGCCGACGACTACGCCGGTGTGGCTTGTATCTATAGCGTCAACATAAGAGGAAGGTCCACATCTTCCCTGCCAACCTTAGCCATCCACGTACGCTGCCGACGACAAACTCGCCGGCATCAGGTTGTGAAGCGCAGGCAAGAGACGACACGAAGGGTGGAGAGGGAGTCGAAGACGATCGACATGATCGTGAGACCAGAATTCGGACGGAAACCGTCATGAAAGGAGGCTGCCTCCTTTGATTGCCATGAGGACAACCGCAGCCATTAGAAGACATAAAGAACAACAATTATATATATATATATATGTTTCAAAAGCATGTAAGACTAAAGTGTTGCATCTACCGTTCTCAAACAGTGAGGAAATCATGAATCACAGTATGAAGAGTATATATATTGCTTGAGAACATGTAAAGATGTAATTGAAAAACATCTATATTTGCAAATAGTACATGTTTTTTCTTAAAAATATTGTGTAAACATGTACGATATCATCGTGGAATCACGAATAGTGTATAAATCATGAACATGAGCAGTAGATTGAATTTTGAAATAAATTTAAAGATTTCTCGATGATTCAACGTATAAGGCTCTGAATGTTACCAATTGATGGAAAATCATAACATGAATAAAAACCCTAAACCAAGATCTACATGTTAAATCATTAAAAAATACTAGAAGTGGAAGCATACTTGAATCCATCGCCAGAGTTTGCAAAACAGGGGCAGCCTTCCAAGTCAATGAACATAACATTATGACTTGTATGAATAGCTTCTGGGACCGGAACTCAGTGCATGATCCAAGGATCATAATCTCTCTATTTATAGCAAAAACCTGAGGTAATGATAATTTCAATTTCGCCTATCATAAAATCAGAAACTATCTCTAATGATATTTGTACAATAAATTTCTATATATTTTGAGATGTCATGGATCCATAAATAAATAAATAATTAGACCACTTAAGATCTTGGTGTTAATTTTGATAGTGATGGATGCACGCCTATTGATATGCATTGGCTCACATGAGATTATTAAAATAATCTAACAGGTTTTACATATAGGTTGAGAAAAATTAGAAGTATTACTTATGCAATGTTATATTTTTAGAACGGGACGCAGGTTGGTTCATTTGTTGTTTCATATGTTGTTTTACGATATCATCCTGTCTTCTGGATTTACTTAACCAACAAGTAGACTCTTAGATCTCTTATGCCTGTTTGGTGATGAATATTTTTTCATTTCTTAATTACAGAATGTGCCCTATGTTTTTGTTCCTTCCAAACAAGCTCTTGCCGAGCATGTGGGGGTGACGAGGCCTGTGATTTCCTATTTAGTGACTAGTAATGAAGGTAGCCAGCTAAAATCTCATATACAACAACTCAATGTATATTTCTCAAGTTTTTTTTTCTTTGTTTACAGCGACTTTTCTTCTGGGTTGTTGTCATCATTCTGTTAATTTACGAATTGCAGGTTGCTATCGAGAAGCTGCTGATCTAGAATTGCAGATATATTTCAGCATGATGGGCCTCCGGGAAACTTAATGGGGGAGGCTTGGACTGATGATGTTGGGCTGTTTTGCACATTTTTTTTACTGCTCTCTACGTTGCGGTTTCTTGTAGTCTGTAATTTATTTTTATTGCAGAATTTACAACATCAGATGTTGAGACATTGGATAATTCTGTCTACTTATAAAGAGTATGTGATGCTATATAATTCTGTTTACCACTATGATATTAGCATTTCTATTATTAATTTCGCAATTAACACTAAAGATAACAGTTCTCTTTCAAGTTATTAGTCAAAATGAATTGCCCACACAGCTATCTGCTTATAGCAAATCAGTAAAATGAATGACGTAGGGAATGGTGCAGATCAAAAAAGGAGAGTCTGATCTTTATATCAAATGTCATTTGAATACCGGGAACTTTAGTATAAGAGTTTGTTGATCATAATGGCGAAAAGTAGGGCGATGGAAAACCCTAGGGTTTCCGGCCCCTCTTCGTCGCCGCTGCCGCCGCGTCCCCCTCCCTCTCCGCCTAATCCTCCCCCTCCCTGCCCCCCCTCCCATTTTGTTCCTTCCTCTGCGACCCCCAGCCTTCCTCTTTGGGTTCTCACTAGGCGTCTGCAGTTACCCCCCAACCTCCTTCCTTGAAGTCCCCTTCAGATGTAAACGGTGAGAAGTCGGCTAATCGGAGCGATGCTCCCCTCCAATCAAAGTCCTCTTCATGGGTGGAGATTTTGAAGGTGTCAAACCCTAATTTGAGATCGGGATCCAACCTGTCTCTCCTTTTCTCCAAGATCTAGGCTGCGACCACCGACCGGGTAGTTTTCACCGCTGATCAAGTTCAAATCCTGTGACAACCGTGGGAGGCAAGTTTAATCGTTAAGTTTTTGGGTAAACCCCCTCCCCTTGAAGTGATTCGTTCGTGGGCTTTTCGTTTGTGGTCTGTTCATGGATTTTTACCGGTTTTAGACCCTGATGAAAACTTTTTCATCTTTCGATTTTCTTCTTCGGAGTGTGCAAACTCGATTCTCACGGCTAGTCCCTGGTCTATACGAGGAGACGTTATACATCTTATTCCGTGGAAACCTCTTTTGAAACCTTGGGAGGAAAAGTTTTCTACAGCCCCGATTTGGATCCGTCTTCAATCCTTGCCTCTTGAATTTTGGAATGCTGATTGCATCCACCATATTGCCAGTAAATTAGGCAAAGTTTTAAAAATTGATGATCGTTCTTTCAGTTTTGAACGTGGCAAATACGTTAGGGTTTGTGTTGAACTTAACTTGGCTTTGCCTTTACGCCAAGGGATTTGGCTTTCTATTGATGATCAAAGCTTTTTCTTGCTTGTTTGTTATGAAAATTTGTCTTCTGTTTGTTTTCATTGCGGTTTGATAGGGCATAGAGAAGTCGAATGCCCTTCTTTACTTGAAAAAAATAATTCAAAAACTAGCTCTTCAATGCCGGCATCTTCGGTTTCTGCCTCTGATGGCACTTCCAGTGTTGTTTCTGGTTCTACATCTACCGACTCTCAGTCACTTCCGATTAACCCTAATTTGGGGGGTGCGGCCCCAACTTCTAATCCGGCCCGTCTCGGATCCGATTGTGGGTCCTTGGATTGAAGTCCAACGAAGGAATTCACGGAAAAATCATCCTCGTAGTGCGCGCCCACCTCCCTTGGAGAAGGATGGCCATGCTCAGACTATGGAGATTGGCCCTAATCCAAAATCCAACCATCTATCAGGTAATGGTGCTCCTTCTTCACTTTCTAATCATGCTAGATCTACTAATGATTTGTCTGCCAAATCTTCTTCACATAGATCTAGTATTGCTTCTTTTAATCAATTGTCTAAAGTTACTTTTGATAAGTACTCTATAGTCAATGACAGAATTAAAAATTTAAAATTATCATCTAAATCATCAATTCCTTATAATGCCCCCTCACCAAATAAAATTTTTAACTTAGATGCTCCTGGTTCTAAGTCTCTACCCCAATTGGCCTCTGAACTGAGCCATGTTTTCAGTGCCCAAACTAAAACCATGAATCAATCTAAGACATCTAGGGTAACTTCAAAGAAAACTTCTAAGCCTCCAAAGACTAAGCCTAAAAATGCTTCTTCAGTTAAATTAGGCTCCTCAAATAAAAGATCTAGGTCTACCTCCTCCTTTGAGGACTTGCATCTAGAAGAAAACTGTGTCTCTATGACTCTGGAGGATCCCCCTAAAAATCTTAGCCCTCCTGATAAAGACCTTATCATGGGAGACTCTTCTTCCTTTGAACTTTTTGTCCCCTCCCCCCTCCTCCCTCCCCAATAATATCATTGTTATTTATGAACATCCTTAATTGGAATGTTAGAGGGGGCTGGAGGAGGCCTATTAGAGATTTTATTTCTATTCAGATTAGAATCTCAAATTTAAAGCTTTGTATTCTTCAAGAAACTCATTTAGATAATACTAAATCTAGTAATCTCATTAAATCCTTTGGCAAATCCTGGACTGGTGCTATTCAGCCCAGTCAAGGTGCCTGAGGAGGAATTATAGTTGCTTGAAATTCAGATTATGTTAATGCTCAAGTTATCTCTTCCTTTTCTCAAATTATTAATGTTGTTGTTAAAATTAATGATTGTGAACCTTTCCTTTTATCTGCTTTATATGCTAGCACTGATCCATCTCTTAGAGCTTCTCTTTGGAGTTCCTTTACAAGTTTAGATTTGAATTCTTATCCTTGGTTGATAATGGGCGATTTTAACTGCATTCTAAATAGCGAGGATAAATTGGGTGGTTCTATTTTTAAAATCACTAAGCTTATTGCTGATTTTAGATACTTTATTGAAAATTCTGGCCTTATTGATCTTGGTTACTCTTGTAACAAATATACTTGGTCAAATAATAGATCAGGAACTGCCAGGATCCTTATTAGGCTTGATAGAGTTTTTTCTAGCTCTGCCTGGTTTCATTATTTTGGTCATCCTTCTGTTCTTCGTTTAAATCGTATCACTTCAGATCATAGACCTTTAATTATTACAATCCCCAACAATTCTCAACCTAAAAATAACCTTTTAAAATTTCAAAATTTTTGGACTGATTATGATGAATGCAACAATGTGATTGCTACATCTTGGAATGACCCTCACTATTTAGTGAACAATCCTAGTTTTTCTAACAAGCTTGCTAAAACTATAGGTGCTCTAAGTTACTGGAATAAAATATCCTGGGTAGGATTGAGGATATTCTCAACTCTACCCTTATTGAAATATCTCTTGCTGAGGATATTCAAGCTTCTGCTTTGGCCCCTTCCAATATTGAAGAAAAGCTTAGGTCCCTATATAATAAGTACCTTACCCTCCAAAGGCAAGTGTGCCTTAAGTGGTGGTCTAAATCCAAAACCAAGTGGTTATTTGAAGGTGATAAAAACACAGCTTACTATCATCGAATTATTACCATTAAGCGTAGAGTAAATTATATTTTCCAAATCCAAAACTCTCAGATGGAATCTTTAACAGAAAATAAAGATATTCCAAATGAATTTGTTAACCTTTATACCATGCTTTGGTCCTCCTCTCCTTCTCCTGCTATAACTGACTCCTGTTGGCCTGCCTTCAAATCTCTTCATTTGGCATCTTTCCCATCTCTTACTTCCCCTTTCTCTACCCTTGAGATTTGGAACACCATTCAATCTCTAGGGAATGGAAAAAGTCCTGGAATAGATGGCTTTACTATTGAATTTTATAAGAAATATTGGCCCATAATTGAAAAAGACTTTGCTCTGTACTAAATAATTTTCATGCTACTGAGTCTCTCCCCCCTTCCTGGAACCAAACCTTACTCACATTTATTCCTAAATGTGCCAATCCTAAGAAGGTTGCTGAATTTAGGCCTATTTCTCTATGCAACATTAGCTATAGAATTCTTGCTAGTAGACTCAAAACCACCTTACCTGATTTAATTTCTTGTGAGCAATCTGCTTTTGTTAAGGGAAGAAGCATCCATGACAATATTTTGATTGTTCAAGAATTAACTCATTCCTTTTTTAATTCCAAAAGTAAAACTCCATATGTTATTGTTAAATTGGATGTTGAAAAAGCTTTTGATAAACTAAGTTGGAATGTTATTTTTAAAGTCTTATTGCTTAATGGTTTCCCTACTAAGTTTATTTCCTGGATTAAAAGTTGCATTACATCTACCTCCTTTGCTTGTCTTGTAAATACTCAAGTTTCCTCCTTCTTCCCAACCAATCAAGGCATTAGACAAGGGGATCCCCTTTCCCCTTTCTTATACATCCTTGTGGCTCAAACTTTAACTAACTTGATAAATGAACAAGTGGCAAATAAAAAATTCTCTCATTTCAAACTAAAATCTCTCTCTATTTCACACTTAATGTTTGCTGATGATTTAATTTTAATCTTCAAAGCTAATTCTAAAAGTTTAGCCTCCTTTCAATCTATTTTCAATAGATATGAGCTCCTTACTGGTCAAAAAATAAATCCTTCCAAATCAGAAAAAAAAAAATTCCCAAGCATACCCCTAATGCTGTGAGAAAATCTATTATTTCAACTCTTCATATGAAGCCGGGTAAGTTTCCCTTCAAATATCTTGGCATTATGATATCCTCTGGGAGACCTCCCTCTAATTCAAATGTCTATATTCTGAATCATATTGATTCAAAAATAGGCTCCTGGAAAGCCAATTTATTGTCTCATGCAGGTAGACTTGTACTAATCAACTCAGGGTCCTTAATTAATTCAATTTCTTTTCACTCCCTTTCAGTAACCTGGTTTAACAATCAAACAGCTAAGGTAATTGAAAAAAAAATAAGGAATTTTTTATGGAGCAAAGATAGCAATAATAATGGTATGCATCTTATAAATTGGAATATTGTTTCCTCTCCTAAATTTCTAGGAGGGTTAGGCATCCAAGATATTAAGAACAAAAGTCTAGCCCTTCAAGCTAAAAGAATCCAAGCATACTTAAACAATGATTCCTCCCTTTGGGTTCAGCTTGTTAAGGCTAAATATCAGCCCATTACCTTCTCTTCTTACTCTTGCCGAAATGCCTCTTGGGCATGGAAACTGTTCATGGAAGCTTTCAACTCTCTAAAATTTGGTTTCAATAAATTAATTGGATCTGGTGCCCAAACCTCCATATTAAATGACAAATGGATTCATGATCTGCCTTTAGCCCTTAAGCCTACTTTTCTTAACATTAATTTGCTTAATGTGATCACTCATGTGCACCATTTAATGCATAATAATTCATGGTTGGCTTTCATTGGTAATTCTGTTTGCAATAAAGTTTTATGGAATGCCATTGAGGGGTTGCGGTTGCCTAAAGATGCCTATGATGATACCTATATCTGGATTAATGAGAATTCTGGAAAGGCTTCTTCTTCCTCTGCTTACAGGTTTCTTAAGTGCCAGTACCTTACTTCAAATGAAATTGATCATAATTGGACTAGAATTTGGAAGTTTCTTGTTGCTCCAAAGGTAAAAATGTTTTTGTGTAAGTTTTTCCATCGTCGTTTACCTACTCATTTGAGACTTTTTCAAATGAATATTGTTTATTCAAAACAGTGTGTCGATCGACCATTTATTTTTTAATTACCCTTTTGCTTCTGATATTTGGTCCTCTCTCAGCTCCAAGCTCAATTATGATTTTACTTCTAGAAGTTCATGGTGTTCTGGTAGCTGGTTGTTGCTAGTCTCTCCTCCTTCAATGGATTTGGGGCCCTCAACCATTGTTGCTAACACCCTTTGGTATCTTTGGTATTTTAGAAATTCTGTATTGCATGGAGAATCGAAGCCTTCCATTTTCAATGTTGTAAATAAAATCCTTGAATTTTCAGGACGGCTTAAAAAAGACTATGGTACTGAGGCAAATCATATTCAGAATACCATTTCCTCTCCTTGGCAGCCACCTGTCCTAAATTGCATTAAGATCAATTGCGACGGTTCCTTTGCTGATAAAAAAGGTGGTGCAGGTATAATTGCTAGAAACAATGTTGGAAATTATTTGTATGCTTCAGGTTTGTACTTTCCTGCAGATAATGCTCTTTACTATGAAGCCTTGGCAGTCCTTCATGCTTTGACAATTGCAGTTTCTTAAGTTTCAATATTCTTATGGTGGAATCGGATAGCAAATATCTAGTTGAAGTATTAAATCATGCATCACCTGTTCCTTGGAGAATCAAAGCTATTGTTCAAGATATTTGGTCTTCAATTTCTTCTCTCACTGTTGTAAACTTTTTCTTTTCTCCTCGATATAATAATAAAGCTGCCCATTGGGCAGCAAACTGGGCTCGAATCAACAAGGAGTCCACTGTTTGGACCTCCAATCGGCCCCCAGAATTGGATAGTATCTTATCCTTGGATGTATTAAACTCAAGCCTCTCGGCTGATTAATAAAGTTCTTTTATTTCTTGGTTAAAAAAAAATGTCATTTGAATACCTAATGTTTTGTATGTTACTCAAAGAAGCGCCTAGAAGTTTTCATCGGATATATGTTAGGTATTATTGTAGACAAAATTGTCTGATTCACGTTCCTTTTGATTCAAAAGTATCCAAAAAGTTTGAAAAATCATTGCTATATTTCTCCTGAGGTTGAAACAATGTCATGAATTCGTTAACAGATGTAACATATTATTCACTAATACAATCACCTAACACTTTATATGTGAAAGGTATCATTTTGTCCTTTACGTTTGTCTAAAGATTTTATTTTGTCCCTCAAATTATTTTTTAGCAAAAATGCTCTTATAATAATGAAAAATGATGCAAAATTACTTTGTTTTTGAAATATTATTTGTCCCATTAACGATGTTGTTGTTACATTTGACATGTCGAATTTTGACTAAAATACCCTCCACATAATGTGGAACCCACATCTCACTAACCATCTAGACGATGTCGGTACCTATCTTTTCCGGTGCGCAAAGGGCACGGTGACATGGTCACCCGCCGATCATGTCATTATCATCCTCCACGACCGGTCTATGACAATGTCACTGTACCTTTTGCGCATCGGGTGATGTGGTCGGCGCGATGGAAAAGATGGGTAGCGATGCCTGCGGGACGATGAGTTAGTAGGATATGTGTCCCATGCTGATGTGATTGACATTTTAGTCAAAATTTAACATGTTAGATGTCACATCATCATCATTAATAGGACATGGATAATTTTGCACCCTTTTCTGTTACTGTAAGGACATTTGTGTTCCAAAAAAACTAAGGGACAAAATAGAACCTTCAAACAAACGTGATGTGCAAAATAGTACATTTGGTAGATGACGTGTCGGGTGATTGTATTACTGAATGACACATTAACTTCGTTAACGAATTTCTGACGTCGTTTCAATGTCAGGGGCAATATAACAATGATTTTTAAAATATTTTAGATAATTTTAAATCAAAAAAATATGAAGGACAAGTAAACTCTTTCTGCTTCACATGAGGGATAAATAAGTGCCTTCCTAGTTTATTACTTAAGGTGAACTCGATGATGTCTACTGATTTGAGCTCACAAAGACTGTCCTGTAATAACATGATATTGGGATGTTACTCTTGAAAAAAAAATGTTTTCTTTACATTTGAGCTATCTTTTCATGTGACATTTTCCCTGTTAATCTTTCATGATTTTACAACTAGAGTTTCTTTATTGATTGCACACTGGTTGAGGAGCATAAATGTTGCTCCTTTGAATATCAATATTAGGTCTTAGATTTAAGACATTTTTGTCCAGCTGTGACCGGATTTGTCGGCTCATGTACTTCCTCATTAATCGCCTGGCTACCATATTTGCTGATGAAATTATTTTTTTAGCAAATTTTTGAAAACAAATAATTTTTTATTTTTTTAAATTCGATGTACATCGGATATCATATTAATTTTATATTATTTTAATCCTATTTTTTTCTAATCAATGCACTAAATAAATAATGAATTCAAATCTATATCTTATATTATCTCCCTTGATTTTATGAAGCAAACAAGCATTTAGAAGCTTTTGGAGATAAATCTTCAGAGGTCAAATCTTTATTTAACTTAAAAATATTTAATATATCTATTATGTATTTAAATCATTGCTTTATATTAAAAATCATTAGATGTAATTTCTACATGAATTATTCCCTTCAAAATTTGAAGAAAAGTATTTAACAACTTAAATCTTTATTTAAATTAAAAAATTAAACTAATCAAATATATTTTTAAAGTCGAGACAAATTATTTGACAATTTTTATTTTGAAAATATGATGGATATAAATTAAAGTGTACAAGAAATATAAAAATAATTATGACTACGTGGAAGAAGTATTTAGTATAGTGTATATAATGGATAGTGCTGCAAGTGGGTCGAGCAACTCATGAGCTAATCAGGATCGACTCAATAAAAACTCCAACTCAACTTGATGTTATCGAGCTCGAGCCGAGCTCAAGCTAACGAATACTCGACTCAAACACCTTGCGAGCCTAATCGAACTTATATATTATTATATAAATATTAATATTTCAAATCGATCGAGCATAAACTCGAGTCGAGTGATAGTGCTTCACTCTTAATTTTATGGTTATCATGTTCAGGAGAAATTGCTTGGTATTTATACTAGCTTGAGGAGGAAAGAACTAATAACAACTATTGCTCGAGGATAAAGTCGATCTGGAAGAGAAAATCTCTGGAGAGAGATTGTTGGCGGAAAAGGTGGCTAAAAAATTAGGTTGTAGCAATAATTTTGATTGGTAAAAAATTACAAAAGAAGATGTGCCCACTGACCAATCAAAATTCCAAAGGATAATGATGCTGAAAATTAATAATTGGCTAAAAGACCATGCTTAATTATGACTTTGTCAAAATTAATCTGCCTCAAAAATAAAACACCCCATACTCTGCTGCAATGTTCAATTTTTAACTCGATCAAAAATTGAGCATGTGACACAACTCCTTTTTTGTACAAATCCAAAAATAATAATTGTCATGCCCAATTTTTCTCGATCTCGGATTCAGATCGGGTTCAAATTAAATCAACCTTCATGATTTTCTCCTTTGATAAGATTTGAACACAGTGTAGCCTTTTCCTCATGTCCCAAAGGGCATGGGAGGGGCCTATGAAACAATGCTCAAGTGGGCCAAGTCCGATCCAGACTTAGGAACTCACACAATCTTTCGAGTCTCCTCATTCGTTGTGCATCTCCGAGAAAGGCTTGCTCCGAAAGCAAAATTTATACCTAAGGTAGATACGATGTCTGATTTTGCTATCTTCTGCCCTAGAATCTGGACTACTTCACGAAAGATAGAACCATCCACCTTGTACAGATTGTTCCATGTCCTTGGTGCCTTTAGTGCCGTCGAGGCTCCCTTGTGTACCTCCAAGACTCCTCCCGCCGAGGATGTCGTATAGTCTCTAGTGTCGAGAATTCCAAGAGACTAGATTTCTTCCTAGCTTTGGAACGTGGCGAACATTTTCTAGAGTCTTTATCAAGCCATCATGCAACTTTAACTTCACGGTTCCAACTTCGACAACTTTGCATGGAACGATATTGTCGAAGCGAACTACTCCACCATTTGTGCGTCGATAACCCACGAAGGTCACTCGGTGTGGAGTCATGTGGTAGGAACACCCCAAATCCATGAACCACTCTTCGATGCTACTAGTGGTAGACTTACTCGCTTGCTAACCTGGATCGCAGTTCGCATGATTAGACATATCAGAAGAAGAGGAATAGGAATTTCGACCTGAGGTGTGTTGTCGCTGATGAGACCTCCGTCACCGACGGTGTGTCTTAGCGGAGCTTGTGCTATCTGTCACAACCAATACCTATGTTTTCTCAAATCCTACAACGTACACAGGAGGCCTTCATATGCTCATCTTGCCTTTCCGGGAGTGAGTGCATCGCAAGACCAAAAGCGATACGAAAAGGGGTCAACTGACTATCGCTCTATTAGTTAGGTTAGAGAGGCATGACCTTTTCTTGTGATTGCCAGAAACCACACGACCAGCATATGGTAAATGGAGTATGAAAAGAAAAAGAGGTGGTGGTGGTGACGTCACTTATGAAATGAAGAAATCTTTGCTTTCTCTACTATTTCCTATTCGTTGGATTCAAAGCTAGATAGCTGGAGTAGTCAACTAAAGTTGCATCCAATTTGGTCTACAGATAAGAAGAAGTACTTATCGAGCGATACTCCAAGCGCATAGGCCCCACCTTCCACTCTATCAGCTACTGTGCCTAATTTGGAGCTTTTTTGATATTGTTAGGTTTTTCGGAGCTCACTTTGCAAGTCAGAACTCTCGAAAAACGAAAGAGAACTTTTTTAGAGAAAAGTGTGCCGGTGCCCCTACATTAGCAGTTCGGGTGGAATCAGACGTAAACCAAGTCCAAGAAGCCCGAGGAGAAGACAGCACACTCATTCTATCCTCCTTTCATGGTACTTCAAAGTCGAATGCCCTTGCTGAGACCATGGCATTCAAACTTGATGTGACCTCATTTCTTGCAGTAGTGGCAAATGATGTTTGATTTATTACATTATCCTACTTCGATTTTCTCCTTAGAGTGCAAGACCTCGCCTCCCCCCACTAGAGGAATCCGCTGTGAGATGTGTCCATTAGCTCCTTAGGCACAAGAGCAGCGATCACATGTTCTGGAGTAACAGTAGTCTTTCCAAAAAGCATAATTCCACATAGATTTTTAAAAGAGAGAGGAAGTGAACACAAAAGGAATAGAGCATTATCTTCTTCTTCGATTTTGGCCCATATTCTCCAAATCTATGATAATTATCTCAAAAGTGTTAATGTGCTCTTTAACCGATGCGCCTTCTGCCATATGAAGGAAATGCATTTTCTGCTTACAATGTAATCTTGTTAGTGAGGGTTGTGTCCTGATACAATGGATGCAAGCTTGTCCCGAATATCTTTAGTCGTCCTCCAAGATGCAATCTCTCAAAGTGCCTTGTTTGAAAGGCTTAGGTACAAAATTGCAATCGCCTTTTACTCATTATATTCGTTTTCCTCTTCAGACTCTTACATATTATTCTTATCAAGGATGACATCTTGCATATTGTCTTCATTGACCAAAGTGCATGGTTGATGTTGCGATCTAACTTTTTGATATTGAATTTGATGTTCGCCATGGTTGGGAAATTGGCTCTAATACTAACTGTTAGGAAACTATAGAATTTCCTACATAATCCACAAAATCCGAACTCGACGAGAGAAATAGAAAACTAATTTCGAATCCCAAATTGTAATAATAGACACAAGATATTAATGTGGTCTGAATTCAGTGAAAAGCTGGTCCTATGTTCACGGGGAGAAGAGGATGATTCTTTATTTATTTCCAGAAAGAAACTATAATAAGAGTGATAATAAGCTCGAATCACTTTCAAATAAAGTACAATGTCTTAAAATAAACTAAACCTGTAACCTTTTTGGAGGAGTAAGGCAAATGCCTTTGTATCTCGACCTTGGAACTAAACTTCTCTATCGTGTGTTGCAATTTGGGAGGGGGACTCTACTTGAAAGGCATAATGGTGCCTCACTCTTAATTTTTTGGTTATCCTGTTCGAGATAAATTGCCTGGTATTTATACTTGAGGAGAAAAGAGTTGATAACTATTGTTGCCCAAGGATAACATCGATTTGGAGAGAGGAAAATCTTGGGAGAGGGATTGTTGACAAAAAAAGTTGGCTAAAAAAAATCAAATTGCGGCAGTAATTTTAATTGGTCAAAAATTATAAAAGAAGATGTGTCCGCTGACCAATCAAAATTCTAAAGTATAATGCCGAAATTTTTTTGATTGGATGAAAGATCCGATTTAATTATGACCCAGTTAAAATTAATCTGCCTCGAAAATAACTGGAAGATTGAGTCAACTACAAACTCCGCTGCAGTGCTCAATTTTTAATCTGATAAAAAATTGAGCATGTGGCCCAACTCCTTTTTTTACAAATCTAAAAATAATAATTTACCTACCCAATTTTTTCTAACTCAGTTCCGGATTGGGTTCAAAATGAATCAACCTTCACACACATATATATTAAATATTTTTAGTTTAAATAAAAAGTTGAGCTTTTATAGGCAGTTAAGAAATTTTGATAATTAACTTTATAATTTTGGGAATTTTTATAATATTATTCTGTTGTTGGATTCTTTTTTCAAAATTATGCCGTTTTTAATAATTTGCTCATTATTACACCAGTCTTAGCTGCTACACTGTATCATCAATCATGCTGTCAAATCACAGTTGACAAACAGCAGACATTTTTTTTTTTACCAAAACAGCCGACATTTAAAACCCTGTCAATTGATCCAATTTTTGAAACATCCAATAAATCACAGTACCAAATATTAAGATGCCACTGGTAAATAATCTGAGAGTATCATAACTTGGGTACCCCACCATCAGTCATGCCAGCTAGGGCACATGAATCCAAATCATTGCACAGACAGCACTTGCACCACAGGCATCATTTTTTCCCCTACCACATAATGATATCAGCATGAGATAAAACAGCTGGAGTGATGAATTACAATCTGGTTTTTGTTCTGCCACTCTTGTAGTCATTACAGCTTTGAAGAACCCTATCCACCACCAGCATGCTCAATTCAAAGTTTCAAACTCATCCACAGCAATCTGTAGAAGCAGATTAAAAGTACTGACTGTTTGAAACAATTGCAGCTAAAAGTAGTACCTCTCTCATAGAAAATACAATTAAACGAAATGAATCAATACACTGTTTATCTTGTGACAAAAAGCTATACAAGGCAGGAAAGAGAGCGACTTTGGCTCGACAGAAATATGGTCTGACGGAGGAAACCGATCTATGATTCAGGTAGGTGACCTCAAGTATTTGGAAATTAATCCGTTGTTTCGGATGCTAATTGTTGCTAAGTTTTAAGCACAGGTGTCTTGCAAACAGGGCAAGCATTTTTTAGCAAAAGCCATTGCTTTATGCAATACATATGATAGCTATGGCCGCATTCAAGTCTTCCTATTTCGTCGTTGACTTCATATTCTTCCTGTGTCAGAAAATATGTGATGTTGAACATTGGCAGATGGCTGGATGAAATAAATTGGAAGTAGTTGAGAACAGAGTTAGAAGGACCTACTTGACAAATGCTACATTTCCATTCTGCTTCAGTTGATAAATGCCTTGTCGAAGCATCAAAAACCCATTGCTTAATTTTCCTGAGACTCCGGGTGATCTCTTCCTCTCTCAACCCAGTGCTGACATACCCAATTTTGTTGCCAAGCTCAAGCAGTTCCTGCAAAAGGAGGAAGTGTGCCTTCATTAACACAGAATAACATAATACACTGTTAAAGTAAAGCAAATAGGCATTAGGATAAGATTAAGAACCTCGTAAGACATATTATCAACATCAAGTCGCCAATCCCGGAATCGGTCATGTATTTCCATTCCTCCACTTTGCAGAAGTCTAGTTTGGAACATCATGATCTGCTATTTTGAGGGAAATATGAGTGGTAGATCATTTTTATGAATCAATAATCAATCATAATTTATAACACAATATATAAATATTTTTGTAAAGAGAGCTCTAATTTTGCATTTCATCGATACCTCAAGAATTACATTTTCTGTCAACATGTCAAGAGTTATTGCGCCGCAATTAAATTCTTAAATTTCTTTCTAGTGGTCCAGGTATGTTACTCATGTACAGCTAAAAGCTACCTCTAGACTTGAATTTCAATTTGCATTTACTGTCATCAACTCAAGGTCTACAAAAATTGGTTTGAAGTAACTGCATACCATGTCACATTCAAGATATTGTTTGCAAACATATATAGCATGGACCAACAAACTGCATTTTGTACTTGGCAAGCATAATATAAACTGGTGAACACTACTAGGAGACTGTAACTAGTTTGCCATCTAGATCTAGTTATACTTTTGCCAGTGAAAGTGATGCTTTCTATTTTCTTTAGCATGTGATGTAAACATTTGAAATTACTCCAATCTCATCCTAACTTCTTAAGTGTTATATACAGTCAATCTAGTTGATGTCTTCTAACCTTGTAGATTATAAGAACCTAAGGCCTGACAATCATGCACCTGAATAATTCTATAAACCAACTACACTAAAATTATGGCAACAATGATGTGCACTACGTAAATGGCTAGCCACATGACTCCAATGTAGTGTACTTGTAGTTTTCAATTTCATGCAGCATGTTAATCACCTTGTGAAGGTTCATCAGATCAACTTTTCACAAGATAGAGTCATATGTTCCTACTTGACAAGCATCATGTTAACAAGAAGTTAGCCAGCAAAGAACAATATTTTAATCCCAATAAGCTACAAATAGTGGATAGTTCTTGAAAGTATCTTTGAAATGATTACTACACAAAACTATCACTACTTTACTTGAGTAGCAAATGGACAAAGGTCCAATCAGAATAAAACAAAATATCAGCAAGTATGATTATCGAATTTCCAAAGAAAATAAAAAATCATCTCGTGGTTGAACAACCGGGATGCTTTCCTTTATATAAAAACTAAGATCTTTCCAGTTTTAAAAGATATTAGAAAAAAGAAGAAAAAGGGTATTCATGAACAAGTTATAGTAATAATTACCGAAAGAAAATATGGAGAAAGCACATATTGCCCAAGACTATGCTAGTAATTGCTATGCTAATATTAGACTGGAAACTAAGGGATGCTAAGTAACAAAACAAAGAAAAAAAGTTATTGGCGCACAAGTACTCAGTGTGTAATTCCAAACAAAGTTGATATATCAGAACCTCAAGTTATATCCTACTTTTGAGAAAAATTATGAAACATCAAAAATAATATGGAATATAGAATACCAAGAATCCCAACTAGTCAAGTATAATCCTACTTTTGCCATGGAGAGATCTAAAAGTACTCAAATACCCCAACTATGGGAGATGAAGTTATGCAATTCACGAATATGGAATTGTTTAATCTGTTGGCACAAAAATAAGTAGTGAAAATTCAAATAGAATATTGCATGAACTACTGCAATGAGATGTCTATTCATTAATTCCAAATATATGGGTATAAGAAAGACACTATTCAGTAACCTTCAAATAGATGAGTTGAATTTGGATTTACCACCTGTAAATAATTAACAATATATAGGCAATACCCGGAGATACTTAACAGCTATTCACTAAGATGATTACTTAACATCTAAAAGAAGGGAGTGTGCTACCTCCTCAAGCCCACCAGGAGTGCGGTGATATCCTCGCAAGTTGCGAAGGTGGCCTAATCGTAACAGATCAGGCTCAAATAATGTTGTATCAGGATGTTGGGGAGAATCCATGAAAGAGGAGATCTGTTCTTGGTGGCTGAGCCTTCTAGGAATGTAAGATCGCTGCCACTGAAAACCATATAAGATGATTAATT
The DNA here is from genome assembly GCA_034359265.1 of Canna indica. Lineage (NCBI taxonomy): Eukaryota > Viridiplantae > Streptophyta > Magnoliopsida > Zingiberales > Cannaceae > Canna > Canna indica. Next base: position 18,729,286 of record CP136897.1, read on the forward strand.
AAGAACCAAACATATAAATAAGTGTGTTTTTTTTCTTTTTGTCACAATGTAGAAAAATAGAGCTTTCAACTACGAGCAAGAACAAAAGAAATAATTTCATACAAAACGAAGCCAAGATTAGAAAAGGGGACGAGTGAGCCTATTAAATCCATTTATATAAGCTTTGACAAACCTAAGAAAAAGTAATAACCTAATAATTACAAGTTTCATATGAAATTCCATACACTCGAAGACGAAATAAGACTTATTAATCCACCATCAGAATTCTGTAAAGAACAATCAAGCACAAAGGGTGAATTCTTCGACAAAACCGACAGGAGCAAGAAGAAACAATCAGAGGAAGGAAATCAACATGCATTACCTCCCTACTGATCCGCTCGGCGGCGTCAGGCCTCCCTCTCCCGACCACCGGTTGGTGGGCCACGACGCAATCCACAGACGCCTCGGCGGCAAACGGAATCCCGGGTGCGCACCAGACGTCCCCGCCCACCTGCCCCTTCCTCTCCTTCTTCCTCGTCTTCCCCCTTCGCCGCCGCGGCCGCTTCCCCTGCCAGTCCGCCGAGGATCTCACGGCGGGCGCGTAGGCCTGGGACGCCGACGCCCACGCGCACCCGAACCCGCGGAAGGCCGCCGCCGCGAGCCCCTTCTTCCTGCCTGGTGACGAGGACGGAGGGGGCGGAAGGGAAGGGGAGCCGATGAGGGGGCTCCGGTCGGCGGCGGCGTGGTGGGGTCTGGACGAGGAGGAGGAAGTGAAGAGGAGGCGGCGGAGGCTGCGGCGGCCGGGCGAGGGCGAGATGGCTTCGGCGGAGGACGCCATGGGAGGGGTGGGATACAGCGCTATTGGATTGAGAGGAGGAAAAGGAATAACTTTGGTGGATTTGTATGCAAAGCACTCGACTACTCGAGAGGGAAGGAAAAGTGGAAGTTTGTGGTTTTTGTTGTGTAGTAGTTGGTGAGAGGGACTGGAGGAGGATGAGGTGTTTGGGGGTTTTAAGTTGTATTGTATTATTGTGTGGTTTCTTTTACCAGCTTGTGACGACATAGGGTCGTTCATTATTCGGATTATACCGAATCGAATCGAATCAAATTATTCGATTCGATTCGATTACAATGTTGCCAGGTTCGGATTCGATTTCCGAAATTTGAGAATCGATCCGAATCGAAAAACGAATTAAAATTATATTTTTTATACCGAAGCACCCTAAAGTTAGAAAAGGGGAAACCAAACTGTTCATCATTTCTCTATTTCGACTTAAATATTTTGTTTACCACTATTTGAGTTTTACATCAGCAATTTACTTAAATCGGATTTTGGGAATGAAAAATTTCCAAAATCGGAATCAACGTTAGAGAATTCCCCAAAAAGGAATTGAGTTGATTCAATACCGATTTTGCCCCTGGTTAGAGACTTTGGCCAAAAATTATAAAAAATATAAAAAAAATTTAATTTATAAAATACTTTTTATGATAAAAATAAAATATTAGAAAATAAAATATATATTTTTCAAACTCTCTAATATATTAAATAATATATTAAAGACTTTTGTACAAAGTCTATAAATTTAAATTTAAATTAAAAATTATGAAATATTTTGATGTAAAATATTTTTCTAGATCATAATTCCTCTTTTGTATCATTAAAAAATTATTTTATGAATTTAAATATTTTTTTTAAAAAAATATGAAGCTATTATAGACTTTGCACAAAAGTCTCTAATGAGTTAGAGACTTTTGTTTATAGTAATTTTATAATTATAAAAAATTGAATTTATTTCATAAAAAAATATATGTGATATAAAAGATATGCTAGAGTCTATCAAAATATTTTGGATAAAAAATATTTTGCTAACATCATAATTAAAAAATAGTTCTATAGACTTTGAACAAAAGTCTCTAAATAAAATTTAATGCATTAGAGACTTTTGCTCAAAGTCTACAATATCAAGAATATTTTACAATTTTTAATTTAAATTTAGATTTATAGACTTTGTGCAAAACTCTCTAATAATTTAAAAAGTTTGAAAATATATTTTTTAAACTCTAACACCTCATTTCTATATCATTAGAGAGTTTGAAAATATATTTTTTAAATCTAACACCTCATTGCTATTATACTTTTTTTTAAAATATTTTTATATATATATTTTTTAATTTTTAACCAAAGTCTCTAACTGATTAGAGAGTTTGAAAATATATTTTTTTAAATCTAACACCTTATTTCTATTATACATATTTTTTATATAAATTAAAATTATTTTTTATATATTTTTTAAATTTTTTGTCAAAATCTCTAACTGATTAGAGACTTTGGTCAGATGAAAAATTGATATTGAATCCACTGAATTCCTATTTAAGGAATTCCCCAATATTGATTGTGATTTTAAGAATTTTTCATTTTCAGAATCCGATTTGAGTAAATTGCCTAATGTTTTACATTAGACACTTGGTAATTCTTACAACAATGGGAAGGTAAACCAGGAGAGAGGGAGAGATAGTTTCTTTCTTCACTTGGTCACAAAGTGTATATATATAAAAATAAAGTAAATAACTAAAGTCAATGCCTTGTTGACTTGGGTAAGCATTTGATACTGTATTTGACAAGAAAGTTTGGCATAAAATGTTTAATTGTGGATAAGACAGAGTTGGTATGACATAATTTTCACACTCCCTAGGCAACATCAACATGCCAACCCAACAACACTATTTTGCTTCATGGAATTCTATTGACATAGATTTATTTTTTTAAAACCGAAGGATAACTGAATTCATTCCTAAAATTAAGGAGAGTTACGCTACAACCCAGTACTAAACTAAATAAATATTCAAAATTATTTCCACATACGAAGGATGAGTAAACCAACATTATACACACACAATGTGAATACAATACCACACAAAATGTTAATAAGTGATTATACTAGAGTTCGGACCCAGATTTAGATATTACTACCTGCTCTTGCTTGAGATCGATGGTGTCACAAGTTCTATGGGCTCCTAGTTTGAACGTGGCTCCAATAGCGATATGCAAAAATACTCCTACGCTCAAGTGAGAGAAAACTCTAGTTGGTGCGTAGTTGTGTACATGGAATTGAAACATAAAGTATATATTTGTTGTGCGTCGTGCTCTGTTATATGGAGCAGGTCTTGGTATTCGACAAGAATGTTTCCTGGAATTTTGCGGGAATATATCATGAATAATTCGATTTTAATCCCCTACATTGTAGTATTGTTACTATTGAATTCTTAATGATAAATGTGAAAGATTGATATCTTTGTATGATTGGATGGAGACCCGGACCGAGTCAAAATTGGCTCGATGTGGGTCTAGTTCACCAGTTGAGTTAATTCCGGGATTAATTCAATTGAGCCCAAAGAGTCGGCATAGTCCACTACCATTTGTACTACGTTCCGTGGGTTCACCTATTGACATATAGATTGCTAGTACATAAATGTTATATAGAATGCATCTCAAATTGTCTTGATTCTTTAATTCCAAGATAAAATTCACCACTTAAGTATTCAAAGGATGGAATTCAACTTTTGTGATAGTGGCTGCCTCATGGAATTGATTTGGCAGGACACGGACTGATTAGGGTTTGCATCATTGTGAGACTGAGAGTTCAACCAAACAAATTCAGTTGTCTTTTCTTGGATGTGCTCATGAATGAAGCTTTGACTAACAAATTGGCAAGTTTGTCTCATCATATATATATATTATATATCATGTTTTGGAACTTGTTCAAAGGGTTAGGCTAAATGTTTTGAAAAATATCATGTTTAAATTTGACTAACAAATTTAAAGAGTTTTGAAAAATATTTTAAATATTTCAAAAATATAATAATAATAATAATATCCACTAAAATAAAATTTTATCTACTATAATATTAATATGAATTGCTGAAAAAATATATTATGAATAATAATAATATTTTATTTTGAGCAACTTAAAGATTTTTTTAAAAATCTTTAATTAATAAAAGAGGAATCATATTTTGAAATGGATGGCAAATCCGAAACTTTGGCCATTTAGTTATGGATTCGAAAAAAATCGAATTCATATTATAGATGCTGGATAATCGAAGGTCCAAGTTATGATTCCATGTAATTGCTCTGTATATTAAGAGATAGATTGACTTCTTTTTTAGTTTTAGGTCTCATGCATGTTTGATAGTAACTAAATTAAATATCTAGGTAGTGATCTACAGAAATCACAATTAATTTGACTTATTAATTGGCACATAATTAAGAAGAAAATTTTGGCCAAGATCAAAATAGTTACTGCATGCAGCATGAGTTCAGTCAACAATTGAGTTAATTAGATATTTGGAAGCTTATTTACTTCACGGCTCATTAGTTAGTTGAACTAATGGATTAACTAATCAATAGGATCATAAGTTTTAGGAAAAAGGCCTAAAATGGTCCCTCGACTGTGGAGGATTATTCACTTTGGTCTCAGAACTTTTTTTCAGCTCATATGGGTACCTAAATATTTTTTCGTCCCCACTTTGGTCTCTGACCCATACCCCGCCGTTAAAAATGTCTATGTGGCTAACGTTCTGATGATGTGACATATTTCTTTAAAATAAGAAAAGTGTGAAATATTTACGTGGTTAACTATATAATTTATAAATTAAAATGGGACCACTTTTTTTCTCTCTCTTCCTCTCATCGATGCCAATCTTCTTCTTCTTCTTCCCTCCTCCTCCTCCTCCCTGCCTCCGCCCCTGCCATCGCCGTCTCCTCCTCCCTGCCTTCGCCCTCGTCATGCACGGACCACAGAGGCAACCCTGGGCATCTCTAGCCCGTTTTCAAGGCCATCCGCCACCTCTTGTCCCCCTCGCACTATAACGTACATAATTGACCTAGAGACACAAAATTAAAGAAAAAATATATTTTTGTTTCTAAATCTTCACATTTAGAGACTAATAGACACAAAATTTGCTCATAATTAGTATCTAAAGATCTATAAAAATAACAACAATAGAGTCACTTAATTGATTTGACTCTAATCTATAGAAACACCAACAACAGAGTCACTTAATTGATCTGACTCTAAAACTATTTTTAGAGGCTAATTATAGACAAATTTTATATCTATTAGTCTCTAAATGTGAAGATTTAAAAATAAAAATCTAATTTGTCTCTAATTATGTGTCTCTATAGGTCGGTTGTGTTGTAGTGTCGCCGACCTCATACACTCCCTCGCCTCCCGATCCACCTGTACGAGGGAGCGTGAGATTGTGAAGATGAGATTTCTCGGGGGACTACAGAAATCCTTTTGTGGTAATTGTTCCTCCCCTAAATTGTGATTGCTTTCTTTTTTATCAGCCTCTGCCTCTCTCTCTAATTGTTCCTCCACCGTTCTCTTCCTCCCTCTCCACTCTCTCATCTCATCATGTAGTCCTCCGCCGAACGTCACAACACCCGTCTATGGCTCCTTTGAGTTTGGATCCGCAATATATTACGTCATCCGCATGCAATATATATACATTATTTGCGAGTAAATATTTATACTAATTTAATGACTTAATTAATATTAATAAGTATTAAATAAAAAAACTAAAGACAAAGTAAATCTATTGCCACACCATCTCTAGTGGACATGTATATTAGGAGGTGCCACGTGGAAGTACAAAGATTGTTCAATCATTTTTTATCTTTTAAACATTTATATTTTTAATCTTTCATCAATAAAAGAGAGTACATTTTTAATCTGGGGCTTGTGTTCGCCCTCCCTACACTTGTATTTCTAAACACTCTTAATAAATACAAACTTCTCTTTTTCGAAAAATAATAATAATTCTTATGATAGTTAACTATCATAAGAATTAATGGTTTAAAATTAACATTAATTAATTGACTCAATGTTGTTGATCATGTCTCTTGCACTTGGTTAGTTTAGTTATAGTGTTAGCCAACCTTGGTTAGTAGAGCTTGCAATGGGCCTTAATTAATTAGGCTGAAAATTGTGGACATGGTTTGAATTGACCCAACAACAACAAATTAAGCTAGGTTTATAACTTGATGGTAGGAATTTAATGAGTAGCTGCCCTCAAAAGCTAAAACCTGAATCATATATTGAAAAAAATAACAATAATATTCAGTAGATGGCCACATTCTGCACACCACATAACCATGACTAGGTTGTATTTGATGGCTTTGCAAAAAAAGCCACTTAAAAGGATTGAACTGATATCATCCATCAAGATGCATGCATTAACTAAAAATATCAAAGCAAAAAAAGAGAGAGGAATTAGCTGGTTCTATATACAATAATAACAAGAGCAATTTATCAAAATTAAAAGTATATATAAGAGATCTAAAATTACAAAAAATTGAAACAGTAAAAAATGATCAAAACCAGAACCAGTTTTGATAACGTACCCTTAATGTCCTTGAATGTTGTTTCACCAAAATATAATATTATCCATTATTCTATTTTGACGAAACAACACGACGAACACAAAAATTTTAGGCTCTTTCTCTTCTCTCCTCCCTTCTTCCCTATTGTCGCCGGTGCCTTGTGAGCAGACCATCGCCGCCAATCTCGATAGACAAAAATACCCTCATCTCTTCTCTTATTTTTCTTCGTCACTAATGCCTTAGGACCTTTGGAATCTCTTTCACCCTCCTTATAAGATCATAGATGCAGTCTATCCATGGAGGCTAGGGGGTTTGTAGAAGGAATAAGGGGGAGGAGAGGAGAGGAAAATGTTGGCTAATAAAAATATTGTAATTTGCGACGGGTAATGAAGTAGTCGTAGATGCGACAATTTTGCGATCGCTAAGAATGGTCGTCGCGCTGTCGAAACAGTTGCGATGGAACGGTGATCCGCGAAGTCGACCGTCGGAGAATTAAGTACGTAACAACAGCAAGGCGACCGCGCGCGCCGCAATCGCATTTTGTGACCGCCACTTGCCACAACATCATCTTGATGCTGACGCATGAATGCAGGTGGCAAGCGTCGACCACGGCAATGTAATGCCATTGGCACAACGGCCCACACACGAGCGTTGTTGCAACCACATGGTGCGGGGGTCGTCTGCCTTGACCTCCTCCGCCACTGGTCCATCAACATCACGTGTAGATCATGAGCAATTAGCGGTCATCGAGACTGACATGACCGCTATGAAGGATACTATGACGCAGATGGCCCAGTATATGACACAGATAACTTCTTACATACCTGGTGCTCAAGCCTCTCTGCCTCCCCCGTCGTTCGACACAATGGCATCAAAATCAAATCCATCATTGTCATCAATGCCGATTGATGTGTTCCCCACACAACCCCTCTCCTCGCCGCCTCCCCTGTCGTCGGTTAATCATTGATCGATGTATTTGATCGGTGTAAATATAACATTTTGATATCTATTATATTTTAATGATTCATATTACAATTTGATGTATCTTGCGTTTTATGTTATATATATATACATGAATTTATTTTTTAAAACTATTAAAGAAACAAAATAGACTTCTACGATGGCACAACGGCCACTATATATTTGTCGTCGCAGAAGTACTATGGCGCCGAAGTACTATATATTTGCAATCACTATATATTTGTCGTCGCAGAAGACAATGTTTTTTGGTAGTGTTTGAATAATGATTTTGGATCGAGTTTCATTTCGACTTGAATTGGTCGAAATTTGACATAGAGGAGGAATGAGAAGATGTCAAGCGATAGATATCGGCGCAGACAAAGAACAAATGACTGAAAAATTTATGTTCAGTATGCTTTCATCAAAATAATATATTATTCAATATTCAACTGGCATTAAGGATACATTGCAAAAGTTTTAGATTTTGATTTTTTTTTTCTATATTATTCTATTTTTATCATTTTGGAATTTATTCGGAGTTGGGTAAAAAGCTGTAATAACAACAATACTGTGTGAAGCAAAAGCCAACATGCTACAGCATCCTTGCATGCGTGGGTATGGAGGCGTTATACTTCTATCAACATGGTGGTAATTAATGAATTACACATCATGCCCCCTTGAAAACCTCCTCCTTTCCCTGCATAAAATAATCCAAGCTTGTCCTTCTTCATGCATTCTTTATGCCATAAACAAATTTATAGCTGTCCACAATAAACAATCATATCCTTTCACGAATCGAACGAATATTCTACTCAATAATCCCCTCACGATTCCTTTCACCCCCCTCTCAATCTAACGTTGACAGCTTCTCTTTCCCTCTCCCCAAAACATAAACTACTCTTTTGACATTATCTTCTCATTATCCACACCAGCTGACTTTACTCACCTTAATTTCCCAGTTCAAAACCCTAATTATTCGCTCTTCTTCCTTATGCGACGTCCCGACTTTGTCATTATCAATTTTCATTTCTGCCATTGCCGTCAAAGGTATTAGTTTTTCATCTCCATCTTGAGATTCACCCCCCCTTTTCTCTTGTCGTCTTCTTCTCGACCCCCCCCCCCTTCCTCCTCCTCCTCCTCTTCTTCTTCTTCTTCTTATGCAGATACGAGAAATGGATCAAGTGGAGAATAATGCGTGTCGTCTTCGTGAGTTCATCGATGCCCTCGACGAGGAGCGTCGGAAGGTCGAAGCTTTCCACCGCGAGCTGCCTCTTTGCCTGCAACTCATCAACCAAAGTATATATCAGATCAACCACTATATATATATCCTCTTTATTTATCAAAATATGAGTTTAGAAATTCATATATTATATTGACGCCGAGTCTGATCGCCGTGCAGCAATCGAGAGCTACAAGCAGATGATGGTCGAGAGTGGCGAGCGATCAAGATTCGAGCTCGCGATGAAGGAAATGGAGTTCATCTCACTGCGGCCGAGCTCAGCCGGTTCTTCAGAAGAGAGATCGAACCAGCTGCTCCTTTCTTCGGCTCAATCTCAGCAAGATCCACTTCCTAAAATGGTGAGACGATAAGCAAATCTAGCATATATCTACTTGCTATATATAATATATATATAATGTATGTGTTCTCTCTCTCTCTCTCTATAAAATGATATAAAGGTGACCCCAGAAAAGCCAATAGCGATTAGGGCAACAAGAAACTGGCGAGAAGCGCAAGATTCTGAGAGAGACGAAGACAACGAAGGAGAGCATGGCAGTGAGGACACCAAGATAGAAAAGGGACAGGGAAGGAGGAAGGTGAGAAGGTATTGGTCGGAAGACTTGCACAAAAGATTTCTGCATGCATTGGAGCAACTTGGTGGCTGTGATGGTATATTATGCTTTCAAAAACTAAATCCAATCCTTAACCATAGTAGCCAAATAACAAAAGCTTTTGCTTCAATTCTTACTGCAGCTGCAACACCGAAGCACATAAGGAAGCTGATGAAGGTGGATGGGCTCACAAACGATGAGGTGAAGAGCCATTTGCAGGTTGGTTTTATTTCTGCTCTCTGTCAAACTAATTAAAGATATGTTATCAGTTATTCTTTTAGCTAGCTAGCTAGGAGAAGAGTGATTAGTTAATACTGGTTTTATTTATTTAACCTAGCTAGCTAGAGAGATAATAAATGCAAGATGAAGATTGGTCCTTGAAAATTAAATTAGGTTATCTTCTTCCTGCACTTGTTGCTCTTTTAGAGACCACCGTACAGTGAAAGAGTACTTGAGCATCTCCACTTACATAAAACAAATTCCAACTTGTAATTTACCTTAATTAGTAATACTAATTCCTACTAGTTAATGAACATCTACACAAAATGTTAACTATAATAAATAGGTGAGATAGAGTTAGCTTAATATTTAACCTCAATCAATACTGGAAACAACTGAGACAGTCATTAATCATTAGTGCTAGCTTGAGAAGACTTGAGTTAGAAACCCAGATATATAATTACCACAATTTGCATATATAGTCATTAATCAATCCTCAGGTATTGCTTGCAAAAGCAAATGTAGTCAAGTCAAGTAAAAACTATTCAACTTATATCTATTATAAAAGAGCTAGCTATATATATACTTGTTTTGTAGTACTTAAGCCAATTATATATAAATTATATATTATTTCAAAAATAGGAAAAATATAATGTACTATATATATATATATATATATTAAAGTAAATTTCCTTCCTCAAATTAGTATGCATTTTGTAGTAATGATTCCCTTAATTAGAGTATGCTTTTAGGATGCCATTTAATTAGAGATTTTTATGTGCATATATAGCTAGCGAGCTAGGGTGACATATGCTGAGAGTTGAAGCTAGCTAGTTAAAAGAACAGTAGCTAGATTAATGATAGACTAAAGTTAACAGTGACCCAGTATAGTAATTACTATCACAATAAATATGTCTAACTATTCTTTGACTTATAGTACGTAGTTGTATCAATTAATTAGTATTACGTACTAGCATAACACTCCTGCAATTAGTTATGCATGAAATTATATCAATAGTTTTTATTACATGATCAACACATTTAATTTGTTGAATCATGTGATGAAATATTGGTGAAAATCTTGGCTAAGATTAATTGTTGAAAATATAAATAATTAAATAGTGCATTAATATAATTGCATATTAATTAATATTTTGGGTTTTACTTTTTTTTAGAAAAAACAGCAAAATTTAATGGGATGACAATGAGGAAGAAAGTGCACCAAATGAATCTAACACAAATATTAAATATTAAATTTGAAAATAAAAAATGATAGCCTATCATATAAAATATTTATATTGTGCATGGAATCTCAAGACTAATAGTTATCGATCAATATATGTTAATTAATAAAGTATTAATTTTTTTTAAAAAATAAAAATAGAAATAATAATGGAAGGGTGTTTTTCATCATTCATCCTTAGTTGAAATTCTTTTAGTATTTTATATAGATATACAGATAAAGATATAAGGAGGTTTTTTTGCATAATTAATAGTGTATTTGAAAGACATCGAGCAACTATAGCGGAGCAAAATAAAATGAGCAAACAACATATAGGATCGAAAACACGTTGTATCACGTACACTCGACGTGCGTGGTATCACTTTGTTTCGACTTAGATAACACAAACTCTAGAACTACAAATTAAACGGTTTCAGATTTTATACCTCTTGTAGCGATATTGTATTGTCCCACAATCCTCGATCCACGAATAGCCATCCAGTTGTATGACCTTTAGCTCGTCCACACCAAGGGGCACCAATCGCGATCCAGGCTCGTCCACGCGTTGCCCCACAGTCGCCAAGAGGAGGCGATTGTGGCCTCCGATTGGCCACGCAAAGTGTGGTGGTCGGGGCTTGCTCTTGGTTGACCGCACCTCTCTCTCTCTCTCTTAGGGTTTTCAAGAATATATATATATATAGCTTGTTAGCCCTTGGGAACTACTTTGAAAATTAATTAATTCTTAATTAACTACTTATTTGCAAGTATGTCCACGTGATCTTGGATATTCCAAGATCGCTCTTAAGCCATGTCATGATCAAAATGCCCTTGACATAAGTTTACACATGTAGACTTTCCATACATGGTGACTTTTCAAATACGGAAATTTCCATTTATATATCATATAAACATTCCTCGTGAGGATCCATCTTATTCTTGATTCGACTTCGGAATGTGCTAGCAACCTTGCAATTGTATTGCAAGCCAAATCGGATAATTGATTCTAATTAACTACCTTAATTAGAATCAATTCATTCTTAGCTAGAGTGTCATATTGTGTGTGCTAACTAGGTTCATCACTAATTTACAATGAGATTATAATATAGGGAGAAGGTACTGATTTGCCCCTAACGTTTGATAAGAGAAGCTTATTACAATGAGATTATAATATAGGGAGAAGGTACTGTATGGAAACTCTTAAGGTATTGAAGATCCATTATCTAGATCAAGAAGATATAACCCTCAGAACCGACTGTCAGGCAATCATAAGTTTTTATAACAAGTCAGCACAGAATGTGCCATCCCTATTTCCCCTTCCGAGAACGAACAGATAGCATCGCTATCTGGGTAGCTGCCTGCAGACGTGACACAGAAGTTGTCACAAGTACTGTTCAAACAACTAAATACCTTGATTCAGTTGACAGTAAAAATTAAGGAGGACCTGGAAGATCTAAAGATTGTGGTACGAAAGCTTGAGACAGCAAAAACACTCGCCCAGCCAGAAGATCTTGCAACCTCAATTGATTGCAGAAGGACTTGCAAAAGTTGAGCCTAGGAGAGTCAAAGGTAATGGGGGGGAATATAGGACCGTCCACACAAGTCAAATGCTGGCTGCTAAGAGCACGGATTTGAAATGGGAAATATATTTAAGCGGAAGAGTTTTTACAAGAAAGGAAGAGTAAACCAACACAATAGTATCATAATTCAGATGCTTTCATGAGCGATTGGCGACTTACAGCCAATAGCTCCACTTATCTTGAGGCATTAAAAGCAACAGAATCATTAGGACAACCTGCAGAGGGCTTTGTAAAATCTACAGACGTGACACAGAAGTTGCCACAAGTACTGTTCAAACAACTAAATACCTTGATTCAGTTGACAGTAAAAATTAAGGAGGACTTGGAAGATCTAAAGATTGTGGTGCGAAAGCTTGAGACAGCAAAAACACTCGCCCAGCCAGAAGATCTTGCAACCTCAATTGACAAATTGCAGAAGGACTTGCAAAAGTTGAGCCTAGGAGAGTCAAGTAAACCAAAGATCTCAAAGACCCCAGGCAAACTTTTTGTGTTCAAAAACCCGAAAGATATATTCAACGTAGAGAAGAAAAGAGCATCATGAATTCTGCCACACGAACAGAAACCGTGGCGCCGAGACCGTCGATATCTGGAAGGGATTTGGTGCGGTGAGCGTGGATATAGGATCGTCCACACTAGTTGCCGAAATTCTTTTATCAGAGAATCCTTATCATCGTAGGGCATGAAACTGGCCCTCTGTATAATGATTTTTCTTCCGAGATTAAACCTGGAGCACATAGGGCATACCGTGAGTAGGCATCCTTTACAGTGCGCTCTCATCTTCGGATTCGTCTGTTCCTTACAGAATGTGCATTTCTCATATCCTTTGGGTAGGACCGGGCTGTTGTCTTCCCAATTATGAGTACAATCTGTCATGGCCTTCGGGAGGGTCACTTGCTTTCTCCAAGTATGCGCCTTTTCCTCCTCCATTAGCGTTAATGCGATTTACTCTCAATGAAAACATAAGTAAATGACTTAACGAGAAGTTCTACTCTTCCTTTCTTGTAAAAACTCTTCCGCTTAAATATATTTCCCATTTCAAATCCGTGCTCTTAGCAGCCAGCATTTGACTTGTGTGGACGACGACTGCCAGGGAGGAATCACCACTATAGAAGAAATCTGGAGTCCCAACTCAACCCAGAAGCAGAACTGAGCATATCTCAACAAAGAAGAGCCCAGCAAGTGCCCGCGGAAACCTTATACCAAGCAGGTTGGACTGAAAGAAATCACAGGGTCTACCAGCACTACTCAGATGAACACCGGCTTAGAAGCCGACTCCGCCATGAGGCACAGCGACGACTGCCAGGGAGGAATCACCACTATAGAAGAAATCTGGAGTCCCAACTTAACCCAGAAGCAGAACTGAGCATATCTCAACAAAGAAGAGCCCAGCAAGTGCCTGCGGAAACCTTATACCAGGCAGGTTGGACTGAAAGAAATCACAGGGTCTACCAGCACTACTCAGATGAACGAGTACTGGTAACCGAAGAAGCACAAGTAGAGCTGTCGTTCATTACGGAGCAAAGCTACAACCTTCTAATACAAGTAGGATTGCAGCACATGCACATCGGAATGGTAATGATCCGACTACAGACCTTGCACAGGAGAAGTGCAGGAGTAAATGCTCTGGTGCTACTAAGAGACACCAGGTGGATGGATGATCGAGCAGTAATAAGCTCGATGGAGATAGACCTCACAACGGGGACCCAGCTAGCATATACAGCCCCCGATATAACATTAAGTATCCATGATTTTATAGAACACATACCGTTAGTCCTGCAAACACATGGGTACCAAGGATGGCAAGGAGTAGAAAGTAACTTACTGCTCTCCAGATCACTAATCGAAAGGTTATCCAATACAAGTCATACAAACTTCCGGTACAACGTACAACATGTTGCTGACCACCTAGCAAGCAGAGGGGTCAGGGCAATACCAGGACAGATGCGCTCGACTGCTGACCTACAAGGCCGACAGTGGGTAATACGGCCGACAACAGTAAACGCAACGCAGAACCCACAGACTGCAAGAATACGGTCAAGAACAGACGGCTCACTCATCGTTCAGTTCTCAGAATACACAACCACAGGACCTAACAACGAAGCAGTAACTAGAAACAATCCAGAAGAAGATTTGATTGACGAAGAAATCGCACTAATGATGACGTGCGATTGGGATGAGTCTGAACACTCCCAAGGAGACACTACGGATGATGACATAGCTGTCCTTCGGCATCTCATGTCTATCCAAAAGGAATATGAGAATTCACCTCCCCGGTGGGATACTTCGGATGATGAGGACGAAACGATTAATTGGATTAATCCATTTTCGACAGAGGGTGGGGAGGAAACTTCCCTTGAAACCTCTGAAATTGCATATGCCGCGGAAATGGAGTATCTGATAATGCGGCAACTTATTAAGAAAACAGAAGCAGCTTTCTCAACAGCAGAGTCCTCCCTGACCAGGCCGACGGAACCCATCATGGGACCAGCCATGTACCCTCCAAGTACCAGACAACCACCCCAGATGAACGTTCCAACAATACAGGCAAGAGTTGACAACATAAGAGGAGGTTACGCAAGATAGCACAATGAAAAATTCAATTTGCCCTCAGCCCAAGCTGGGCAAGGAGCAATCCTGGTCCTACCAGAGGACATAGGTCAGTACTGTGATGTTATTTCCCGATGGGAATCGATCACACTCAATATAATAAACGAGAAGAATTGGGCCGATAATAAGGCCAAAATGTGTTACATTGAGAACTTATTAGGAGAGGCAGAGAAAAAGACATGGATCCAGTGGAGAATGGCGTTCCCAGCAGAATACGAGGAACTGACAAACATCGCGGATGACCCACAGAATGTACTGTCTCAGATAAGGAGGATGTTCCTCCTTGAAGATCCGGTGACCGGCTCAACTGAAGAACAAAACAGAGCATATAACGACCTTGAGCGATTATCCTGCCAGAACGTAAAAGACCTGTTCGACTACATTAATGATTATAAGGTCTTGGCAGCAAAGTCGGGACGAATGTACATTTCCCCAGAATTATCGGAGAAGTTCTTCAGAAAGATGCCCCCGCTCATTGGAAAGGAATTAGAACAAGCTTATGCAGAAAAGCACCTAGGCAACACACTAGGTGTCTTCCCCAGAATACATTTTACCTACCAGTTCCTAGAAGAGCAATGCAAAAAAGCGGCATTACAGCGAAGTTTAAAGGACTTAACATTCTGTAGTAGAATACCTATCCCAGGTTACTATCAGAAGAGTAAAAAGTACGGCCTTCGAAAGGCCAAAACCTACAAAGGAAAGCCACATGAAACCCATGTGAGGATATTCAAGAAGAAACACGCCGATAAGTTCAGGCGGTGTAAATGCTTTATATGCGGCGAAGAGGGACACTTCGCACGCGACTGCCGAAGAAAGCAAGGAAATATAGCAAGGGCGGCGATCGTAGAGAATCTCGACTTATCAGATAATTGGGACATCCTGTCAGTCGAGCAGAATGAACCAGATAGCGATGCTATCTGTTCGTTCTCGGAAGGGGAAATAGGGATGGCACATTCCTTGACAACTGAACTAAAGGACCTGCCTTATGAAATGGCATTAACGCTAATGGAGGAGGAAAAGGCGCATACTTGGAGAAAGCAAGTGACCCTCCCGAAGGCCATGACAGATTGTACTCATAATTGGGAAGACAACAGCCCGGTCCTACCCAAAGGATATGAGAAATGCACATTTTGTAAGGAACAGACGAATCCGAAGATGAGAGCGCACTGTAAAGGATGCCTACTCACGGTATGCCCTATGTGCTCTAGGTTTAATCTCGGAAGAAAAATCATTATATAGAGGGCCAGTTTCATGCCCTACGATGATAAGGATTCTCTGATAAAAGAACTGTTAGAATACACTAAATACCTCTTAGCAGAAAATCAGAGACTAAAGGAGGAAATTGATGAATACAGACTGGGCCAAGAAATGACCGAACTCGAAGAAGAAGCCTTGAGAAAAGGTAAATTCCCTGCTTACGAGGAAAACAGTAAAGAAAGCATGAATGCAGGGATCCATTTCAGAGAAATGCAAATACACTTTCGGATGAAGAAATGCAAACCGTTGTTCCTGATCCAAGAAAAGGAAAATGTGTACTCAACCGATTATATAATATGGAACTCCTTATGGAAATACCCGGGGTTAAGAATTTCAAGATTTAAGCAATACTGGATACCGGGGCAACTGTGTGCTGCATCGACCAAGAAGTCGTACCACCAGAAGCACTTGAACCAAGTGCCTACCCCATTCAAATTAACGGGGTAAACTCGCAACAAACTGCAAGACTAAAGTTAAAGGGTGGACAGATGTCCATCGAGGAAAACCGCTTTCGCATACCCTTCACATACGCATTCCCAATGGGTAAGCGGGACGGCATCCAGATGCTGATTGGATGCAATTTTACTAGAGCCATGCAAGGGGGAGTGAGAATTAAAGGACAGTCGGTAACGTTTTATAAAAATGTTACCACCATCACAGCCAGGATAGATGCAGAGATAACATCATCAGCTTCAATCGAGGAGCTAGAATACCTAGAAGTCCAGAGAGCTGTAGCCTACAACGTCGGCGACGAATCCCAGTGGTTCAAAACTAAATTCAGTCCGTTACTGGCAAGATTAAGGGAGCAGGGATACATAGGCGATAACCCAGTAAAGCACTGGGCAAAGAATCAAGTGACCTGCAAGCTCGAAATAATCAATCTTGATCTGACGGTCCAGGATAAACCCTTAAAGCACATAACACCTGCCATGAGAGAGCAATTCGACCGACACATTCAGGCACTGCTGAAAATTGGGGTTATCAGACCCAGCACAAGTCGACACGGAACTATGGCCATTATGGTCAACTCAGGTACCACCATAGACCCAGCAACCAAGAAGGAAGTAAAGGGCAAAGAAAGAATGGTGTTTAATTACAGAACTCTCAATGATAACACACATAAAGACCAGTACAGCCTCCCTAGCATCAACACCATATTAAAAAGGGTTAGGAATAGCAAAGTCTTTTCCAAGTTTGACTTGAAGAGCGGCTTTCATCAAGTCGCTATGGAACCGAAATCGATTCCCTGGACAGCATTTGTGGTCCCTGGAGGACTGTATGAATGGCTGGTGATGCCTTTCGGCTTGAAGAATGCCCCAGCCATCTTTCAAAGAAAAATGGATAGCTGTTTCAAAGGGACAGAGGATTTCATTGCGGTCTATATTGATGACATACTAGTCTTTTCAGAGGATGAGAAGCAGCATGCTAAGCACTTGGAAGCCATGCTGGCAATCTGTGAGAAGTGGGGGCTCGTCCTATCCCCCACGAAGATGAAAGTAGCGTCCGGAGAAATCAAATTCCTCGGAGCCGTAATAGGAAACAACAGAATTAAGCTGCAGCCTCATATTATAAAGAAGATTATCAGTTTTGAGGAAGAAAAGCTTAAGAGCAAAACAGGGTTAAGATCTTGGTTAGGCATACTCAATTATGCCAGAGCCTACATCCCTAACCTAGGGACACTTCTTGGGCCGCTTTATTCCAAGACTAGCCCACACGGAGACAAAAGAATAAAACAGTCGGACCAGCAGTTAATCAAGGAGATAAAAGATTTGGTTCAAAACTTACCAGACCTAGAGTTACCCCTTCCAAAATCTTACATAATCCCGGAAACAGACGGATGCATGGAAGGATGGGGAGGAGTCTGCAAATGGAAAAGGAAAAAGAATGACTCCCGGTGCACTGAGAAAGTCTGTGCCTATGCAAGCGGAAAATTTCCGGTAATAAAATCTACAATAGATGCGGAAATCTTCGCTTGTATGGAAACTCTTAAGGCATTGAAGATCCATTATCTAGATCAAGAAGAGATAACCCTCAGAACCGACTGTCAGGCAATCATAAGTTTTTATAACAAGTCAGCACAGAATAAACCATCAAGAGTCTGATGGATCAACTTCGTGGACTTTGTGACCGGAACAGGTGTTCAAATTAACTTTGAACACATAGACGGAAAAATGAACGTGCTGGCAGATTCATTATCAAGACTGACCGCCAACATGGTGCAAACCAACAATCCCAAAGGAATCTCTGAGCACCTGACGGATCTAGAAAAGGCACTGACCGAAGTAAAGCACGCACCCATAGAAGTGATCGAACAACTAAACCAAGTTATTAGAAGGATCGATAGCTTGCTAGTGCTCAAGACTTCTGCCTAGAGAAATCAAACTGCGGATTTCTTTTTTGTTTTTTTTTTACAGGATCATGGTGTTGGAAGCACTCAAAGACTTGGTACTTAGCAGCAGCGTGGCGAGGCCGCAGACTAAGAGGGATGTCTCCTCGGCCCAATTCTGGGGAACACTATGCGGTGCTACAGGGCTTCAAGAACTTGAACGATTGACCGGTGATCTTTTGTTCAACTACCCCCGGTCAATACAGTGGGAGCAGCAAGCCAGAGCAAGAGTCGGGAGAATACGTAAGGAACAAGCCCGCAAGACTCTAGAAGAGCTGGAAGCTCTTTTGGCCATAACATACCTACAGAAGGCCCGACTAGAGCAATGGGCTAACAAAGATAACTGGGCCCGAGATGCCATTGGGCCTGTAAACAACAACATCATGTCACTAGTCCAATGCCACGATACCCTCGGACTAGTCATACAGAGCTGCGAATACTGAAGGGACCCACATCACCTGGGTTCAGCACTTGAAGACAAGCACCACGTGAACGATCAAGCTTTCGGCGCCACTATCTCAATAATGCAGTTTAATTATTGTACATGTGTCGGGCGAGAGGCCCGAATAGTAGTGTAATAGTCTTCCCACTTGTGGAAAGCCTTCTTTTAGTGGACGATGGGGTCCACTGAGCACCCGCACTAAAGTTGAGCTTCCTTAAGGAAGAAGCAACCCTAGTAGCAACCATAGTTAAGTTAAGGTAGCTTCCTTGGGAAGGAAGCAACTCGTGGCTATAAATAAGCCTTAGATTGAAGTTGCAGAGCATACTCGACTAACGAGAAGTTCTACTCTTCCGCTTAAATATATTTCCCATTTCAAATCCGTGCTCTTAGCAGCCAGCATTTGACTTGTGTGGACGATCCTATATCCCCCCCCCCATTACCTTGGTATCAGAGCTAGTCTGTTCGTGTGTTATCATTATGTGTGTTATCATTATGTGTGTTATCATTGATAATATTAGCCAGTTCCTAATATATTTATGTGTGTTATCATTGAGAGTTCTGTAATTAAACACCATTCTTTCTTTGCCCTTTACTTCCTTCTTGGTTGCTGGGTCTATGGTGGTACCTGAGTTGACCATAATGGTCATAGTTCTGTGTCGACTTGTGCTGGGTCTGATAACCCCAATTTTCAGCAGTGCCTGAATGTGTCGGTCGAATTGCTCTCTCATGGCAGGTGTTATGTGCTTTAAGGGTTTATCCTGGACCGTCAGATCAAGATTGATTATTTCGAGCTTGCAGGTCACTTGATTCTTTACCCAGTGCTTTACTGGGTTATCGCCTATGTATCCCTGCTCCCTTAATCTTGCCAGTAATGGACTGAATTTAGTTTTGAACCACTGGGATTCGTCGCCGACGTTGTAGGCTACAGCTCTCTGGACTTCTAGGTATTCTAGCTCTGAGAGATCTAGCTCCTCGATTGAAGCTGATGCTGTTATCTCTGCATCTATCCTGGCTATGATGGTGGTAACATTTTTATAAAACGTTTGATTGTTACGTCAATACCATGTCAGCAGTACACGTGAAAATGAAGGGAACACTTTCCACTAATCTTAGTACTAATTTACTCCTAACGTTTGGTAAGAGGAGCTTATTTGCCCTCCACGTAGGGGTGTCCACGGATCGGATTTAGGGAAAAATTCGATCCGACCTGACCAACTATAAACGGGTCGGGCCGGGTTGGGTTGAAAAATTTTCACCTCTCAAACCCGACCCGACCCAACCCGACCTAGTTCGGGTCGGGTAGTCAGGTTTACCCGTTTAGGTTAAAAATGAGTTTTTAACAATTTTTTTAAAAATAATTAAAAAATAAATAAAAATAAATATTTTTTAATATAAATATTTTTAAAATGATTAAAAAATATAAATAATCGGATCATCGGGTCGGGTCTCAGGTTATCAGGTTTCAAATTCTAAAACCCAAGACCCGACCCGATTATGGTCGGGTTTGGTCCAATTGTACCCGACCCGACCCAACCCAAATTTATTTAGAATTTATTTTTATAAGAGCCCTAAGGACCTAATTGGGTTGGGTCGGGTCGGGTAATCGGGTCGGGTCAGGTACAATTTGACCAAACCCGATCATAATCGGGTCGGGTCTCGAGTTTTAGAATTTGAAACCCGATGACCCGAGACCCGACCCGATGACCCAATTATTTACATTTTTTTAATCATTTTTAAAATATGTATATTAAAAATATTTATTTTAATTCTTTTAAAAAATATATTGTTAAAAACTTTTTTTTTACCTAAATGGGTAAACCCGACTACCCGACCCGACCCTACCCGAACTAGGTCGGGTTTGAGAGGCGAAAAATTTTCAACCTGACCTGTTTATAGTTAGTCGGTTCGAATCGATTTTTTCCCTAAACCCGACCCGACCCGTGAACACCCCTACGTGAAGGGCAAATAAGCTCCTCTTACCAAACGTTAGGGGCAAATTAGTACTAAGATTAGTGGAAAGTGTTCCCTTCATTTCCACATGTACTGCTGACATGGTATTGACGTGGCAGCCATGTATGAATATGAGATATAAAAAAATTGCCACGTCAGCACGATTAACACAGCACTAGCATCGTTTCAAGTGAGGGGTATTATAGTTCGATTTTAGAAACCTTAACTTAAGGTAATTTTGAGTCAAACAAAATGTTGAGGGAAAATAAGCTCCTCTTATCAAACGTTATAGGCAAATCAGTACCTTCTCCCTATAATATATAAACTCTTTGATATTACCCTAAAGTCCTTTCCGCGTGCACCTAGAGTAAAATTCTCAAAATAATCTTGACCCTCATAAGTCATGGGTAACGCCTAGCACAACATGCCATGACCACCCAAGTAGTGACGGATGCTTCAATTAAAACATCTTGATGAACTAATGATCATATTTACTGTGCACTCAAATTCCTTCATTGTTGCAAGATCCTGATCCAACGAGGGTCATACGTGGCTAATGTCAAATCCTATATAGCTTAGACCATATGGATATCTCTCGGTTTCTATTCTTTGATCGGTAGGGCTTAAACTAGAATTAAACTCCTTTCTATTTAAGTTCTAGTGCATCGCCAAATGATTTATTGATCAAGAATAACCTCATATCCATATATAGAAGCTTATCCCCGTTTACACAGGGTAATAAATCTCATCTTGACTGGTCACCCGCCTTCATACAAAACTAAGTGGAGCCACCATATGTCAGATACGCATGCATAACACGAATATATAAGTAGTAGCAAACTCTAGCCACCTATGTACAAGATAATCGTGTCATATCAGGTGTAAGGATTATATGCACTAATATGATCTAGATAATGTATCGTTTACATTAGTAAATTACCACGCGAACATTATCTATACAATAGGGGTGAGCAGGTCTGGGTATTCTTTATTTTTCATGATACCAGGACCCTACCCAGTATATGACCGGTTCCTAAGTTTTGGAATCGGACACTACCCTATTGGAACTTGGAACCGGAACCTACCCGGAACCACAAGTTCCGATTTCGGTTCCGGGTACCCTGTTGGAACATGTTCATTTCCAGAACGGATTTCAACATGTTCTAAAATAGGTTTCAACAAGTTCCAGTACAAGTTCCAAAACAGGTTCCAACAGGGTACCCTATTAGAACATGTACCTTGGAACCTATAAATGAACAGGTTCCAGGGTACAGGTTCCAAGTACCATTTTAGGTTTCGATTCCAGTTACATGATGTGTTGGACCCGAAACCGAAACCAGTTCTAACTGGTTCCTTTATTTTTGTCTCGGATCCTACTCGAATTTAATTCAGGTCTATCCGGAACCTACCTGATTGGGTAGGTTCCAACCGGTTCCAGGTCTATCCGGTATCCATGCACACCCCTACTATACAACACGTTCAACCTGCTTTTCAAATAAGTGTCCACGTGTTTGTCTCGACATCTAATGTATATCCATTAGAGGTGGCAATGGGTCGTGGCTGGGCCGGCCCAGGCCCAGCCAATACTCAAGTCGTGCCAGGCACAACCCGACTTGGCATCTCAAAGGGGAGGCCCAGCCTTAGCCCGCCCCTTCGGGCTCGGGCTAGGCTCGGGCCAGCCCAAAGATTAAAAACAACATTTATTTATACATCGGCTCTAGGGTATACAACATTAACAGTATTTTTAAAAATCAATATCAATAGTAGATCACATGTATATCCATTAGAGGTGGCAATGGGTCGTGGCTGGGCCAGCCCAGACCCGGCCAATACTCAAGTCATGCCAGGCACGACTTGACATCTCAAAGAGGAGGCCCAAAGATTAAAAACAACATTTATTTTGGTTGATGGTGAGAATTGAACCACTAACCTTTGCCTTTATTTGAGATGAACTAACCACTACACTAAGTCTTAACACTTAATTATATATATTTTTAGTAAGTAAATTAAGAATAGTAAGGTTACTACACTAGCCAAGCTAGCGCAGACCAGGCTAGGCCTGGGTGGCGCCATGCCTAGCCTGCTGGCGCAGGCCAGGTCTGGCCGGGCTCAGCACTGCCCACGTACGTGCCCAAGGGGGTGAGCCCAGCCCGCCCCTTGGGCACAAACGGGGCGTGCCCGGCCCGTGCCGCCCAGGGGCGGGCCCAGCCCATTGCCACATCTAATATCCATATGTGGTTTCACTTTCAATAAAATTACATGAAATGAAAAGTGGAACAAAATTAAGAATTATAGAAATGAGAATTACAATACTATTCCTTTTGTTTGATACATATAATTAATTATTTTTTTAACAAAGATAAAAAATCACAATAGGCAACCATACTAGGGTTCGAACCCTAAATTTCTAGGCAACATGTTTTCACCAACTGTGCTACCCACAGTTAGCACATATAATTAATCATTTTATTAAAACTATTTACGGTGAAAATATTTTTAAAGGAAATAATTTTTTATTTGACTGTGCATTTAAAAATAGTATAAAAGTTATTATTTTTATTTGAAAATTAAAATATTTAAGCTAGGTTGTATTATATGTATATGCTTAAAAAAAAAAAAGTAAAAAAAAATCAAATAGAAAAACTTTTTAAAACGTGTTTAAAATGTTATTAAAAAATCTTTTTTATAATAAAATAATTTTTTTATATGAATACTTAATAGTTTTATTCTCTAATTTAAAAATATAAAAAATATTTTAAAAGTTAGTATAAATATGTTTAAAATATTACAAATAAACTCAATGTAAATATATTATTGTATGTAAATGGCGGGCACAACAATAGTTAATAAGTTATTCTCATCGGGGGTGACCTAAAGGTTATCGGGGCCTAAGGCAAAACTTAAAAATGAGGTCTTTTATTTATTAAAAAAAATTAATAAATAATTTAAATAAATTTTATTTTTCTAACTTTTTGAGATGCAAAATTACTAATTAAATTTTTATAATCAATTTCGTCTAATATTTCTTTCTCAATTGATAATAAAACTAATTCATTTAATCTTTCTTGAGACATTGTAGATCTTAGGTAAGATTTTATTAATTTCAATTTTGAAAAACTTCTTTCTGCCGAAGCTACCATCACAAGAATCGTTAACATTATTCTATAGGCAATATATGTATTTGGAAAAGAATTGGGTAAATACCAAAATACATCCTGAACTTTGGATATTTTCTCATTTATGACCAAATCCGAAATAATACCAAATTACATCATGAACTTTGACATTGATCTCAATTATAGCCACCCGTCATCTATCTGTCGTCATCTCTGTTAACTGCATGACGTGGCATGCCCACGTGAAATAAAATATTATTATTATTTACACATCATTAAAAATAAATAAATAAATATTTTTTTTAAAAAACCCTTCCACGTGGTAAATAAAGTTTTTTTTTAAAAAAATATTTTTTAAATTTTTTTAATGATGTGTAAAAAGTAATAATATTTTATTCCACATGGGCATGCCACGTCATGTAGTTAACAGGGAAAACGACGGAGAGATTACGGGAGGCTATAATTGAGATCAATGTTAAAGTTCAGAATATAATTTGGTATTATTTTGGATTTGGTCACAAATGAGAAAATATCCAAAGTTCAGGATGTATTCAGGTATTTACCCAAAAGAATTAAGTCTTTTTATGTGATTGAGTATGTCAAGTGGAGTGTTATCTTCTACGTGTACTATTTCCCTTAACACTTTTAACTCTGAAAATAAATCTAAACCGTCAATGTCAGAGTTATCATTATGTTTCAAGGAATATTCAAGATCAATGCAGTATTTTTTCAAATAATCATTGTCTAATGAACTCAATTTTTTACCACTAAATAGAAAACCAAAAGTACTTTCTTCTGAAATAGGGCACTTGCATCATCTAATCATTTGAAATATGAGGCCCCACAATTTAATTGATGGCCACCACTTATGTATAACTATTTAAGCTTCTTCATCTGTTTGGGGGCCTAAGGCAGTTGCCTTGTGGGCCTTATAGATGGGTCGGCCTTGATTCTCATGCCCTATCATACTTAATTAATACCCTTCATAAATAATATAAATAGGTATTAATTGCATTCTTATTCACATTTATGGCATTCTCATTCTAATTTACATTTTGCTTGTGCGAGTCCACTGGACTCACACCCTATTATGCGTCTTTCTCTTTCTATCTCTTCATTAAATGAAGAGAGAAGTTAGAGAGAGAAAGACACAGGTGGGGTGTGAGTCCAGTGGACTCGCACCTAACATAGAATAAACCCTAAAATGTAGA
This sequence comes from Canna indica, assembly GCA_034359265.1. Taxonomy (NCBI): domain Eukaryota; kingdom Viridiplantae; phylum Streptophyta; class Magnoliopsida; order Zingiberales; family Cannaceae; genus Canna; species Canna indica. Next base: position 18,754,427 of record CP136897.1, read on the forward strand.
AGTAGTCACAAAATATAAAAGTATATGTGACACGTTAATTTATAGCTCATTGTGGTGATGACGATGGTTTCTTGAGAGATATATAATTACATGGTTGTCACTAACCATCATGTCCAAACCACCAAATGCACATATTGTTGGTGTTTTGAGGACTCGCGCTCATTTGCAAAGAGGAAAGAAATGAAAAGTTTGAACGAAAGAAATTAATCTTTTGATCAACTGCAGATTACAAAGGTTTGAGCTATTTATCAGCTCAGTTGAGTTATGCCAGCTCAGCTTATTTCAGTAGAATTACAAATATACCCTGTACATTAGTCATTATCTATACAAGTGACTTCTATTTATTAAGCTGTAAACTGAAGCCAAAAAAAGGTAAGAAAAAAAAAACATTTGAAAACTGCTAATTATTCCTCTGTTTCTGCTGCATTTGTTCTTCACTTGCTTCAACAGTCCCCCCACAAGTTAGGACTAGAGAAAGGATTCTTCCTTTCTCCGGACCTAACTTGGACAGTATACTTTCATGCTGATTTCTTGGCAGTGGCTTGGTTAAAATATCAGCTAGCTGCAATTTTCCAGGAATGTAAGCAGGTTTAACTATCCCTTGTTGATATTTTTCTCTCACAAAGTAACAATCTATTTCCAAATGCTTTGTTCTTTCATGAAACATTGGATTAGTTGTTATATGAAGTGCACTTTGATTGTCACGGTATAAACGTATAGGTAAAGTGCAATTTACCCCCATATCTGACATCAGATTCCTTACCCAAATTAATTCAGCAGTTGCACTGGACATGGATCTCAGTTCGCTCTCAGCACTGGATCTACTTACTATGCATTGCTTTTTGCATTTCCAATTTACTAAGGCTGACCCAACCTTGACAAAATACCCTGAAATTGATCTCCTTGAAGTGATGCAGCTTCCCCAATCAGCATCACAGTATCCTGTGATTGAATTTGTTTCTCCAATTGGGTAATGAAGTCCAAGACCTAGAGCTTTCTTGAGGTACTTAAGTATCCTCATTGCTGCCTGTAAGTGAGACAATTTTGGTTGTTGCACGGCTTGACTTAAAGTGTGAACACCATAGGCAATATCTGGCCTAGTGATAGTTATGTATAATAACTTGCCTATTAATCTTCTATAAGCTGTGACATCTTCAATTTCAGGATCAGTTTTGTTTGCTTCATCCTTTTGCTTGCCTGAAACTTGTATTGGTGTTTCTTTAGGCTTACAATCTCTCAATCCCATCTCAGTCAAAAGATCAACAATGTATTTTCTTTGGTTTACATATGCACCTTTGTTGGTTCTATGTATCTCCAACCCAAGGAAGTAGGTCAATTTACCCAAGCCCTTTACTTTGAATTGTTCATCAAGAAATTCCTTTATCTCAGTTATTCCTGCCAGGTATGTTCCTGTTATGATGATATCATCTACGTATATCAACATTATCATAATTTTATCTTGCCTTCTCCTCACAAACATACAAGTATCATATACACTTTGCTTGAACCCTTGTGAAACAATGCTGGTGGACAATTTTGTATACCATTGTCTGCCGGCTTGTTTAAGCTCATAAATAGACTTCAAGAGTTTGCAAACTCTTCTATCTTCTAGATTTCCCAGCCCAGATGGTTTCAACATGTAAACCTCTTTATCTAATTCACCATGTAAATAAGCATTGTTCACATCCAATTGGAACAATGGCCAGTTTTTAGATGCTGCTACTGCTAGAAGAATCCTGACAGAGGCCATTTTAGAAACATGTGCATAAGTTTCTTGGTAGTCTACTCCTTCAATTTGAGTAAACCCCTTTGCCACCAATCTAGATTTATGCTTCTCAACTCTTCCATCAGGCTTGAATTTGGTGCAAAACACTCATTTACAACCTATGGCTTTCTTGCCTGGAGGCAGGTTGCATAATTCCCAAGTTCCATTTTCTTTCAATGCTTGTAGTTCATCCTGCATAGACTTTACCCATATAGGATTTTTGACAGCAGTTTCATAGTTTTGAGGATCCTGATTAGTGTCAATATAGTCTATGAAGGCTTTATGTGATGGAGAAAGCATAGATGCATTTATGTAGTTTGAAAGAGGATATGGAGTAACCTTGTCACTGATCCTTGGTTTTGGTGTAGAGTTAACTTGGTTTATTTGATAATCCTGAAGTCTAATAGATTTTTGAGACACTCTCTGACTTTTTCTCAGCTTTGGAACATCAGATTTTTCAGCTGACTGATTTTTTTCACTCTCATTTTCCTTTTCACTCTCACTTACGTAGATAGGAATTTCAAAACCTTCTTCATTGACATTAGTAGATGTGCTTTCTGGACTTCTCGAAAAAGGAATGCTTGGAGCTTCAATGGATGGATTTGGTGGATTTTCTGATGTATCAGGTGTTTGAAAAATGATGTCAAATTTTGGTGTTGAAGTAGGAGTGAGCTTTTCACTTGACCAATTTTGAACATCAGAATCTGGAATTGGGACAGTAAAAATGGTTTTCTTGGCATTTTCTGTGTGGAAAGGAAAGATACTTTCAATGAAGATTATGTCTCTAGATATGTGAATGGAGTGATTCTTCAAATTATACACTTTATAACCTTTTTTGCCAAAGGGATACCCTATAAAAACACACTCATGAGCTCTAGGATCTAACTTGTTTCTTCCTTGCTTTAGGGTGCTTATGTAACAGAGACACCCAAATGCCCTCAAGTGAGAAATGTTGGGTTGACTTTTGTATAGCAACTCAAAAGGTGAACTATTGTCCAACAATGGACTAGGTAGCATGTTTATCAAATAAGTGGCTGTCAAAATGCAGTCTCCACAAAATTTTGGAGGCAATTTTGACTGAAATTTGAGGCTTCTAGCTACCTCCAATAAGTGCCTATGTTTTCTCTCTACTGTTGCATTTTGTTGAGGTGTTTCTACACAACTACTTTGGTGTACTATCCCTTGGTTTTTCAAGAAATTATCAAGTGTAGAATTGAAGAATTCCTCCCCATTGTCACTTCTAATAATCTGTATGGTTTTTGAGAATTGGGTTTGAACATGTTTGATAAAGTTTATAAGAAGCTGAGGTACTTGGCTTTTCAAGGAGAATAAAAAAGTCCAACAAACTCTAGTATTATCATCTACCAATGTCAAAAAATAAGATTGACCATCATAGGTTTGAACTCCATGAGGTCCCCACACATCACAATGAATAATATCAAAAGCATTTGCAGCTTTATTATGACTTGAAGGAAAAGGCAATTTACAATGTTTAGCTAAAGGACATACATTGCAAAAGAATGATGTTTCTTTATTCAACTCAGGTATTTTATCACCTAACAATCTCATCCTACGAAATGACATATGTCCTAGCCTTAAATGCCATAAAGAAAAGTTGTCCAAAGTTGCTGAAAAAACTTGCGAATGTACTATTTTTTGACAGACGAAGGGTGAAGCTCCACTCAACAGATATAAACCATTTTCCTCTCTACCATTCCCAAGTGTCTTCTTCGTGACAAGGTCCTGGATAACAAAGTTATCAGGGTTAAAGATGACAGAACAATTCAGCTCTTTTGTGAGTTTGCTGATGGATACAAGATTGAATTAAAAGGATGGAACTAACAAGGTGTTTTTGAGCTGAACATTTTTGTTTATGTAGGTTGTTCCTGTGGCTGAAACTAAAGTGGAAGTACCATTTGGCAATTGGATGTTTTCAATATGAGAGGTTTGACTAAGGTTATCTAAGGTAATGTTTTGAGAAGCTACATGATCGGTTGCACCACTGTCTAATATCCATTTAACAGGCAAAGTATATGCAGTAGAATAGAAAATGTTACCTGCCATATTCACCATGTGGTTTTCATTTGCTTTGTTTCCAAAAATGCTTCTCAGTACATTGATTTGTTCCTCTGTCAGACTCATACTGAAGTTTCCATTGCTTTAACTAGCTGAATTATTTTCTCCTTTGAGTTTATCAGCTGTGGCATTTACATTGTTGACTAATTTTTCATTCGCGGCTTGTTCATCTGGCTTTTGCTTTCCTTTGTACCACTTATGACCTGGAGGAAACCCGTGAATCCTATAGAAATTCTCTCGGGTGTGTCCTGGCCTTTGACAGTGATCACAAAATTTCCTGAAGCCTTGTGATTGAAAATTCTGGTGTTGATTCTTGTTCTTATGAAACTTCATTGAGCCATTGTTCTGTGACATGCTGTTGAGAGCAATGCTCTCTGTATTGGAGCCTGGATTCACCCCCATATTCCTTTGCGACTCCTCTTGCTCTAGCATAGAGTAGGCTTGATTAATATTTGGTAAGGGCTTCATCAACAACATTTGCCCTCTAACAGTAACATAATTCTCATTGAGACCCATTAAAAACTGTCTCAACCGATTTCTGACCTTGCAGTCGCAGCGAGCACCAGCATCAATGGCATCCAATTCATCCCACAAGCATTTTAGCTTTGTGTAATACTCCGCAATCTTTAAGCTTCCTTGTCGAGTTGTGCTGATCAAAGTTTGGATTTCAAATATTCGGGGCTCATTGCTGGTCCCGAATTGATCCTCTAGGTCAGTCCACATCTCGGCAGCCGTTTTTGAGTACATTATGCTTGTGCTTAATTCGGGAGATATTGATTGTAAGATCCAAGATCTTACCATAACGTCACACCTCCACCATATCTTGAATCTTGGTGACTCTTCTCCCAGCGATTTCTTGCCATTGAATCGAATTAAGATGACCTCTCGGACTCAGATCCTGATCGATCGCCGCTTCTTCAAACAAAAAACCCAAATCGCCCTTGATCGAGCTGCTCTGATACCGTGTTGGTGTTTTGAGGACTCGCGCTCATTTGCAAAGAGGAAAGAAATGAAAAGTTTGAACGAAAGAAATTAATCTTTTGATCAACTGCAGATTACAAAGGTTTGAGCTATTTATCAGCTCAGCTGAGTTATGCCAGCTCAGCTTATTTCAGTAGAATTACAAATATACCTTGTACATTAGTCATTATCTATACAAGTGACTTCTATTTATTAAGCTGTAAACTGAAGCCAAAACAGGTAAGAAAAAAAACATTTGAAAACTGCTAATTATTCCTCTGTTTCTGTTGCATTTGTTCTTCACTTGCTTCAACACATATCAACTCTAGCTTATTAGCATTGAGTTGTTGGATATCAACTTGTCAAAAATTTGGAGGAAACAATAAGTTTTAGCTGAATCCTCAATCTTTTTAGGTATGTTTTTTATTTTTATGTATTTTGTGCTAGTGTCTTTTAATACTAGTTGTGTCTTGTGTCAAAGCATGGTTTCAAAATAAGAAATTATAATACTTTTTTTGTATCTATATTTGAATCATTTGCAATGCTTCTACAACGATATTGCTGTTGTAGATAGGTATAATACTAAAAGTTTGATAAATTGTCATAAACCGTATAGGGCATGATACTACTTCTTTGACGAATATATATAATAGATAACATAGTGGCTAGTCTTTTGGTATCCTTTGCAATAGGGCTTTCGTGATGATTGTTCCCATCATTAGGGTCTGTGTTTAGAATTATTTTTTCTAACGGCTTTTGACAAAAGCCAAAATATTTTGTAATGAGATCTAGATTACTTCGTAGGAAAGAATTTAGGAAGTGGTAACGTGGATTATCACCACGCTCACGGTAGTCTTACAATTTTTTCGGACAAAAATTGCATTTGTTTCTTTCTTAATTATCTATTTGTCGGGATCGTCATGCCTCTCTCATCATTTAGTATATATTAGTCATATAAATTTATATCATTAATTTTTTATTATCATTTATCATCTTATTTATGATATATCATTATTTTCAAAAAAATAAAGTCAAACAATTTTTACTATATTATAATTAAATTAGTGATTTTTGAGAATTAATTAATTGTGAAAACAAGCATCTTGTGTGCTATCTTTTAAAAAAATGCTATCAAATATAAGTGTATTTAGATAAACTAGTTTTGAATTCCCAATAATCTTATTATCATATCAAATAAGATAACCTTGCAACAATATTATTAGGTATATCAAATTTATGATGCAATGTAGAATTCCCAGCAACAATCTGACAATTTATGGTTAATTTATATATCCATAAAGTAATTCAAATTGTCTTACAAAATTATTTGTAATGCACCATACACCCACAAAAGGAATTTTACCATAAGTTAAAGGATTACAAATAGACCTGGCAATTATCGGCCCGACCCGATAGCCTGACCCGGCCCGACAAAATCGGGTTCGGGCTGGTTCTTATCAGGTTCAGGCCAATTTCGGGTTGGCCTAATATGGCCCGAACACTTATCGGGCCGGACCGGGCCGGGCCGGGCCGGGCCGGGCCTAGTACTATCGGATATCCTAAGTGCAGATGGATATCCCGATAGCCCGATAACCAATATAAGGTATAACCATGATTAGCAACTCTGCTATTAGAAGGTTATCCATCTGCACTTAGGCTAAACATAATAACCAATATAAGGTAATAACCCTTATGTTTTCGGGCTAACGGGTTGTGTCGGGCCGGCACGTTATTTTTTCGTGCCGGGCCGGGTCGGCGACTTCGGGCCCGAATCGTTATCGGGTCGGACCGACCAAAAAAAAATTTCGGGCCAGGCCGGCCCGATAAATCCGGCCCGGCACGATTTGCCAAGCCTAATTACAAATACATCCTTTCATTTTTATACTAATATGATTGATTTGCTTCACTGGATAGGATGGGATAAGATAATAAATGAAAAGTAAAATTTAATATAATTTTTAAATCCAATGTTTATTGAATATAATATCATTTTTATATTATTTTAATCCAATTTTTTTCTAATCCATTCACTAAACAAACAATGGATACAAATTCACATCTTATCCTATCATCATCTATCCTATGAAGTGTGTGCATCCTCTATCCTATGAAGCAAACCAGCCCTTAATTAATGATTAATTACATTTTGTTTGGTTACTTGGAATAAAAGGAATGGAAAAGGAAGGAGAAAGAATTTGCTTATGTTCTTTTGTTGTCGTTGTTTTATATTTCTTAATGTTTTTTGTTGTTTGAATATTGGCGTAGTAAGAATTCAATTCTAGACGGTTGTTTCTTGAAATTCTTGATAACCTGATATTTGGCAATAGAATGGCGATAAGTTAGACGAGTTGATATGTTTGGAAGCAATCGTCATCCCCACAATGGACTAGGGTACATATTCTTCTATACTATAAGACTACTGTGTTTTGATCCTCATCCAATCCTCGCCACAAAGAGGTTAATTGTAGTCATTCAAGTAAGTGATGGGAATAATTTTTTCCTTTAGTGCAAAATTAAAATGAGCAGTAAAATAACAAATCACAACCACAAGAATATTAGATTTTTGCGTGAAAAATTCTTTGATATGAAGAGAAAACCCACAGGACCTAGTCCAGACAAAATCTTCCACTAATAAAAATAATGGGTACCAAAGTTCATCCCTAGAACCACTCTAGATGCAATCCAAATCATATCTATCACGTTCCAAATCCTAGAGTCGTGTTACCGGCCATAGTACACACCCGCACTCTGAAGCCTACCAACAAACACACCAAATGCAGTAATATGAAAATGAACCATGCATATATCGAAAGATCAACTAAAGACTCCAAGGTATGTTTAGAAGATCCAAATCCCGTAGTCAAATATCATAACAAGATGCAATAAAGTAAGGACTCCTACGACTTGACGCTTCACGAGATTTGCTGCCTGAACTTGCACCCCCAGTCGCGCCACACTAGTACTACCGTACCTCTACTGGCCAGGATCTGCAAAACAACATAAAATAGAAAGTGGTTAATTCAAATGAACTCAGTGAGTGGCTCGATCTCGAGCCCTCTCTAAGCCGACGCATATATCCATATAAATATAATTAAAATAAGTATAAACCAGCAAGGTAATAACAATTCATGACAACACATATAAGAATCCATCACTCAGCTCGTGCGCACTCGCACTGTATCCACACCAGCCCACACCGGCCCAAATCATAACCGTAAGTCGATCATGCAATAAACCAACACACGAGTCGATCACTAGGATATCCACCTAGTGAGCTTCCCGCCCGGGCCCTCTGAGCTAGGATGGCCAGCTAGCCCCAGTGCCCCCTTTGGTTGGAAAAGACCCTCCAACCAATGTCACTCAGGTCGGTCGTCATCGTGGCTCACTAACGAACGTCTCGACCCAATACCACACTCGCCGAGTCGGGAACTAACTTGACATGCTAGCGCGCTTCTCGGCCTGACTATCTATCAACCTCAAGCACAATCACGTCCAATATAATTTAAGTACACACATGTTGTTACGCCCCAAATCCGGACATGACCGGCCAGAGTACCTCCCGTACCCTGAAGCCTAACCCAACCAAGGCAACCAAATAAAGATACAAAACTTGAACAGTTTATAAAAACCAACTCGGTTTGCGGAAAACAAAAACTGAATAATTTCTTTTTAAACCATTGAGGCCCCACACCACTTAAGTGGGACGACACAACAGTAAGAAAAACCAAACACAATATATTTAATATTAAAATTAAGTTATTAGTCTTACATAAGGACATAGAGTGCTTGACTCAAGAATCAGAGCCCCTAATTGGGCATATGAAGGCCTAAGGGCAGTGGCACATCCACCGTAGGCCCAGTGGAGACATGAAATAATTTTTTTTAAAGAACCTTGGATGGCCCCCACCATCAGTACCAGTGGTGAAGGCTGCGCACACCAATGGTGAAATCAGTTTTTTTAAAAGAACCTTGGATGGCCCAGTGGTAAAGGCTACGGACAGTGTCGTTACGTGAAATCTTTTCATATCTCCCCATTTAATTTGTCGTGTTCAACTCTCCTACTATTCCATTAAAATTTAATGCCACCTGCTCAACCCTCACAACTCACGAACTCACGAACTCGCGATCTTTCGAATCTCCATCTTCTTCCTCTTGATCTCCTGAATCTTGATCTCTGCCTTCACTCATAACTCACGAGCGCTGCAGCCGGCGGCAACGTACTCCTTCACAGCTTCTCACAACTCGCAGTGCCTTCACTCCCTCGCCTTCATAGCTTCTCACTCACAACTCGCATCACCTTCACTCGAGCGCTCCCGGGGCTACTCGATGCCACCTGCCGAGCTGCTCGTTGCCACCTGCCGGGGCCGGGGCTGCTCGTTGCATTCAACCTTCGTCGAACCGTCTTCAATCTCAGTCGGGCTACCAACATCGTACGATATTTTCATTTTATTGATTGTCACTTTCTTCGGGTGGTAAGATCGATATTTTTATTTCATTCAATATTAATTATGTTGTCGTTATTGATTTTTTTTTTAATTTTTAGCATTATTACTTATCTCAATGTTTAGCTTTTGTTTTCTTGCTGGTTAAATTGATTGAAAAAATATATATATGTTGTTCAATTTAATTGGTAGCATCATTTTCTTCAAAAAACTTATTTCCTTTTTTTAAAAATTATGAAAAAAATTATGAAAAGATTTTTAAAAAGAAAATCAATAGATAATGCTTCTAGTTCCAAAAATAAAATACAACCTCAATGTAAAAAAAAAATACTTAGAAATTGACTTAGAAAATCTTCCCGTCAATCCGGCTAAACGAATGAAAATATTTGAGTATCATCCTAATCAAAGGGATGAAATTCAATGAGCTTATCTTCAAAATGGTTTGTGTCAGCCAAGAGAGCATGACTTTCCAAAAAAAAAATTTGGAAATTCATTTAGGCGTTTTAATCCTGAATGGTTTAATGAGTTCGGTAATTGGTTAGAGTATAGTATACCTTATGGGGCCTCAAGCTTGAGAGCAGGGTAGTGGTGATGCATTTATTGTAGAAGATTTTACAAATTAGAAAAAGAAAGATAGATTAGGAGTTCATGTTGGAGTTAGTCCTAATAGTACTCATAATCAAGCATGGAAAAATTATGAGGCATTAATGAATCGATAGCAACATATATAACTTAATTGTCAATTGTAAGCAATCTGATCAAATGGATATGGACTATCGAATTCATTTGACAACAGTGGTTGATTGTATTTGATTTCTCCTACGCCGGGGATTGGCATTTTGATGACATAATGAGTCAAAAGATTCAAATAATCAAAGAAATTTTCTTGAACTTGTTCAATTTCTTGCAAATCATAATGAAGAATTTGATCAAGTGTTAAAAAAATGCCCGTGGAAATCTAAAATTGATAGCACCTGATATACGAAAAGATATTGTAAATTATGCTGATGGTGAGACAACTAAAGCGATAATTGATGATCTTGGCGGTGATTCTTTTGCTATTTTAATTGATGAATGTGACATTTCAATTAAGGAGCAAATGTTTGTTTTACGCTATGTTGACAAGAAAGGAGACATAGTTGAGCATTTTCTTAGTCTTGTTCACATATTTAGTACCACCGCAATATCAATGAATAATGCATCAGAATCTTTATTTGCAAAATATCAATTAAGTATATCAAAAATACGTGGACAAGACTACCATTGTGCTAGTAATATGCAAGACGAATTTCATGGTCTTAAAAGTCTAATATTGAAAGAAAATGAGTGTGTATTTTATATTCATTGTTTTGCTCATCAATTACAATTGGCACTTGTAGCCGTTGCAAAAATAAACAAGTTGAAGTTGCTTGTCTTTTCACTCTGGTTGCAAATTTAACAAATATGGTTGGAGTTTTACCTAAGCGATAAGAAATTCTTCGTGATAGTCAAATAAAAAAACTCATAGAAGCATTAGAAAATAGTAAAATATTTTTTGGGCGTGGATTACATCAAAAAACAACACTTAAAATAGCAGGAGATACTCGTTGGAGACATACTATTTAGCATTGTTAAGTTTGATCAATATGTTCTCTTCAACTATGGATGTTCTTGAGATTATTGAAACTGCTGGTACCAATTTAGATCAAAGAGGTCAAGCACATCATTTGTTATGTGCAATACAATCTGTTGAATTTATTTTCACTTTGCACTTGATGAAGAACACTTTAGGAATTACTAATGAAATATCTCAAGCACTACAAAAAAAAGATCACGACATTAAGAATGCAATGTCATTAGTAAAACTATCTAAACGAATATTGCAATTAATGAGAGATGAAGGATGGAACACTTTATTGGATGAAATTTCTTTCTTTTGTAACAAATGTGAGATAACTATTCCAAATATGAATGATGTTTTTGTACTTCCTGGACGACCAAGACGAAAATTGGAAAAATATCAAACTTACATCATTATCAAGCTGAGTTATTTTACCAAGTGATTGATAAATAACTTTAGGAACTCAATAATAGGTTCACAGAGATAAATACTGAATTACTTCTTTCAGTGGCAAGCTTAAGTCCAAAAGATTGTTTTATTTTATTTGATAAACAAAAATTGATCCAGCTTGCAAAATTTTATCTGGCTGAATTTTCCATTATAGATCTTATGATTTTAGATAATCAACTTAAGAGTTATATTTTAGATGCCCGCTCAAATGATAAATTTTTAAACTTAAACACGACTGTTGACATTTTTGTAAATTTAGTTGAAACAAGAAAACATATAGTCTACCCATTGATTTATTTACTTTTGAAGTTAGTATTGATTCTTCATGTGGCAACAACAAGTGTTGAAAGAACTTTTTCTAATATAAATTTTATAAAAAATAAACTACGTAATCAGATAGGAGATGAATGGTTAAATGACTGTTTGGTTACATACATTGAGAAAGAAGTATTTGACAACATTGATAACAAAAAAACTTTGCAACGTTTTCAAAACATGAAGACTCGTCGAGGTCGACTATCAAAATTAGCTTGAACTTAAAGTCCTAAAAATTTCTGTATTAGTTTACCCCCACTAATAAATTTTTTTGGATTCGCCACTGCTTAAGGGCATGCTCAAGGCCTCATATATAACACAAAGGATCACATGATAGGCATGGTGCACAAACAACATCCATTGCATGGAGGTAACAACCACTAGGCCAGGTGTAGGTGGTAAACACCAACCACCACATGCAAAAGACATAGTCATTGTGCGTTGACGAAAACCATAGAAAGGGGGACGAGGGTGGGTTTATTTTTGGAGGCAATCACTTAATGGGGAGGACACACCTAGGATAGATCAAGAATATCTTTGGAGGCAATTGTTACACAACTGCAACAACTGTAATGGGGAGCTTGAATAATGGGACCCTAACGGAGATCTATTGCTTGAAATGGTCACACTAGATGGGGGTAAATAGTGTGTTTACTAATATTTTTGCTTAAATCTGGTTTTAATCGTTTCTTTGGTTACTTAGACAATGCACAATTGACAACTAAATGCGGAAGCGATAATAAAACAGTTAAACACAAACAAAGATAGCAATGCTAACACAATGAGATTTATAGTGGTTCGGCCACAATGCCTACTCCACTACCTAAGCACCCCGCTTAGGATTTACAAACTAAACTTTACTAGATTAATCTTGTTTCCCTTACAACGATGACTTTGATCCGAAGAATCTCGCTCTCAACCTAAGGCACTTCCACACTCGGATTAGGGCATCAAAACCAAGATTAGGGGTAGGTGAATGACCATTGTCATCACTACTTTCATTAAATGTACCAATTTCTTCGGTTTTAGCATAATCGTATAAAATATTCAAACTAGCCCATAAATCAAAAGCCGTAGAGCAATGCATGACTTTTTCAATAATGTCATTTGGTAAGATGCAAATAATATAATTCATGGCATCTCCATTATACTTAAACATTTTCTTATCTAATTCACTCCAAGCATGCATGTCAACCTTAGGCTCAATGAATTCTAGTCTTAACATGTTAAGGACACCAAAACCTTTAGTCTTTAAATATGTGTACATCCTATATTTCCAAAGATCAAAGTTCGAGGCATCGAACCTAGGAGGTGAAGACGCTAAACACTGTAGTGCCATTTTTTCGGATCAAGAGACGATGTAGAGGAGATGGTGAAATCTCAATCTACGACCCGCTCTGATACCAATTGTTGCTTGAAATGGCCACACTAGAGGGGGAGTGAATAGTGTGTTTACTAATCTTTTTGCCTAAATCCAATTTTAATCGTTTCTTTGGTTACTTAGGCAATTCACAATTGACGACTAAATGCGGAAGCGATAATAAAACAGTTAAACACAAACAAAGATAGAAATGCTAACACAATGAGATTTATAGTGGTTCGGCCCCAATGCCTACTTAACTACCTAAGCACCCCGCTTAGGATTTCCAAACTAAACTTTACTAGATTAATCTTGTTTCCCTTACAACAAGGACTTTGACCCGAAGAGTCTCGCTCTCAATCTAAGACACTTCCACACCCGAAAGTCTCCGCCTTCTTACCGAGAGCACTCTTCCACCTCAACCTAAGGGACAACTCAACTAATCCTAGTAAACTAAGTTTACACCGGTGGAATTAAGCCTCAAACACAAAAGCAACCACTCAATTTCAAGACCTAACAATCTAGATCTTTACAAGCTCAAATCCAACGAAATAAATAAGAAAATATACAAGTAATAGAGCAAAAATACAACAACACAAATACTTAGCTCCAACACAATGAATCCTAGCTCCTCTTGATGCCTTGATGATGAATCAAATCAAGCTTGAAGGCAAACTCAAAAAAAATAAGATAGAAAACTAGGGTTTCAACAAAGATGGCTCAATCAAAGCTTATAGGTGTCAAAAGATGTCTCATGAAGCATTAGAAGATCATAGGAAGGCTTAGAATGCCTTTAAATAGGCAAACCACCAAATGGTGGTCGGGCACAATGGGTAAAAATGACTATTTTTCAAGCCGTTATACCGCACGTCGCTTGTCCGGTCGATCGTCGGTCGACTGACCGAGCGATTGCCGAGCGATCGAAGGCAATCTGCCACTTCTGGGCGAACTTCGGTCGACTGGATGGTCGATCGAATTGGCTATTGCCAATTCTCTGCTTTGTCCGGTCGACCGAAATGGTTACTGCCAATTTTTGACCATATTCAGTCGATCGACCGGTTGACTGGATTGGCTACTGCCAATTCTTCACTACATTCGGTCGACCGAACCTAGGCCGAACTTGATATTTTTTAGCATTCTTTTTGCACGCTTCGTTTCCGAGTTTCGACCTTCAATGTGCGTCAACTTGGAGAATTTTCCATGTGTTTTTTAGACTCGTCCAAGACGTCTTTGGTGCACACGTCGAACTTCGAGAGATTTTCATGACGAACCCGAACGCGTCGATCAATGTCCTTCCGATTTTTCGATTTCTCCGATATTTCCGATCGAGGACATCGAGCGCTAACCGATATGGAATCTGAAAATATTTCTTAATGAAATATTAGTTCCTTGTTTGTTATCATCAAAATCGAGATTAAGACCAAGGTGAAAAACCTTAGGCCAACAAGATCTAGGGTTTACCTCTACAGGCAACCACCATACGGCGGTAGCCACCACAAGGCAAAGGTAGGGGAGATCTAACTTTGGAGACAATCATTATACATCAGTAGCCTGAAGAGGGATGAGTTTGGAGGGAACTAGGGAGGAGGGGAAGGGCAAACACAGATGGAGGGGTGGGGAAGGTCATATATAAGGATTACCTTTTGAGTTTCGAGTGAACTTAAATGCAACAAAAACAATATGGGGGAGACAATTTCGTGCGAGTAAAGGGGCAATTATTGTGCATATTGAGTTATAACTAAGAATCCAAAAAGGTTCAATGATAGCTCGAGTTGTCAAAATTGATTATAACTTAAAGTCATCACAATGGTCTCATAAAGTCATCGTATTTTGGCACACTAGATGAGAGAGGGAAGGGATCAAGTGTATGTGTATAAGATGCATAAATAATGACAATTAATTTAAACTAATTAAGCAAAATGTAGGTGAGTAAACGAAGTATAGTTCAATCAACACATGCAATCACTAAGCAATATAAGTACGATAACAAGTAAAGATAACAAATTATTAATAGTGATAACAATGCCAACATACTATTTGTAGTTGTTTGTCTTCAATCAAGCCTACATCCATTCCACTTAGGATTCCGTGCAAATCCACTAGTGTAAATATTTTTCTCTAAGAATAATTTTGACTTGCTTCCTCACTTAACATTAAAGATATGTCTACAACTCTAGACCAAGGAAAATAATTCCACACTAGTATATAACTTGAATTGTGTCTTTACATCAAGGCCAGCACTCAATTAAGACCTAAACCCTAGATCACCAAGTATTCTCTTATTGACTTCCTTCTACTACTTGATGTCTTTCAATGATGTTCTTGGAGTGTCAAGGTTCAACGAATAAAATGACTCAACGAGGCTCACGATTTCTAGGTGTCTTAAATAAACCACTCAAGCAAGTTCAGGGATACTTAGAACAATGTCTCCAGTAAGAAAGAAGGCTTAAGGAAGACAAAATAGAATTATTTATAAGGTTTAGAGGGGAAAGGGTTCTAACTAGTCAAGTTGCGACGACTACAAATTCGACCGTTACACCGTCGATCGTCGACCAACCAATCGAGCTTCGGTTGAGGGTTGGGTGAACAGCCCTAGATAGCAACTTTTGTGTTTTTGCATAACAAGATTGATTTGGGTATAGTTTGGTGTGGAAATGAATTTCTTTGGTTAATTAATTTGGGCACATTGAATCATCATATTGGGCATTCAAGACATTACATTCAAATTCTAAACTCTAAAAACTATTGCTGGTGCTTCATCTTTTCTGAGTGTCTAATATTGACTTTTCTTATCTTTATGTTTGAGAACTCAAAATCTCATTTAACAAGCTTATCATACCTCAACCTGTAATATAAACTTAATGTAAACGTTTAAAGCATTTTTTTTTTTCATCAAAACTAGATTGTGATCGACGTTGAAAATCTTATTCTAACAAAACTTCGATCAATTCATATTTCATAGTGATAATTGGCAACTAAACTTTTACAAAGGTGTGATGGTTGTCATTGCTACATATGTTGACTGTCATAACTTGTGACCGCGATATATGACAACAAGAAGCTCAAACTTTTCTTGCAAATTAAAAGGTTCTAATATAAGTATAAATTACTACATAGATTTTGTGATCAAAGAAAGCAAAAATATATACAATTCTATAACACACACACACACATATAGATTTTGTCTCTAGCTTATCTTGTAGGTAGCATTTGATGAGACTGATGATTGTTTAATGTTGAACTTTAGAAGGTTAAAAAATATCCTACTTGGTAAATTTTAATAGTGACTCAAGATTATTAGTCTATATGTAAATTCCCATGCAGTTAGAGTAATTCTGCTAGTTAAAATTAAGTTTATTGACTTTATCTTATTCTCACTACCAGCTTTGTAAATTCTTTAGAACTTCTAATCATATTTTTGCATTTTAATTTCACCCTACACTCTTTACGATACATTCATTGACTATAGTAATTAACATGAAGAGTTGTTTGATTCACAAAGCAACTAATTAAGTTCATTAATTATTAACTAAAACATGGAATAAATTTTTGTTGCAGAAATTTCGGATTCATGCAAGAAGAAGCAGCAGCAGCAGCAACCAAGGAAGCAGCAGCATCAGTTATAACCTTCAGTCCCCACAGTTCATGGTGGTGAGTGGCATATGGATTCCGACGCCGGAGTACGCGATCGTCACCTCGACGGACGCACACGCTGCTTCGGCCACAGGCAGCGTGCAGGCCGAAACTAGAAGATATCCTCCTCTTTTGTTCCAGCTGGATCAGGGTAATCAGCAGCAACCAACAAACAGTGACTGATTAAATCAGCAGAAGGTTATACAATTAGTCCAGGAATTAATCAAATATGCACTTCCAAGAGAATATACATATATATAATGTTTTAATTGTTTGCTTATCTTTCTTCTTCTTTTTCTTGCAGTGTCTCTTTTTGTCATGGTGTTGATGTTTGTCATGATTCATGCTTATTGTTTTACAGTATATGTATCATTAATTGAATATATATCATTCCATACCTCATCAGTTATATTCTCAATCTCAGATTTATATAACTCTATATATATATTAATACTCTTTGCATAGATTATATATGTGTGTACACTATGCTTATATATGTGTTCAGTACAACAACAGCAAAAAGATAAAGCAGCAGCAGAAGGAGGAGGAGGAGGAGGAGGAGGAGGAGGAGATGATGATGTTGGATGAAAATGTTGGATAACTGGATGAGCCCTAATTTGTTTGTTCAATTCATGGAGTTTGGAGAATATAATACAATTTCTTCTGTTTCCATAAATTATCCTTTGGGTTTTATATATTGTGGGTATATATGTTAACTCAACAAATTATGTTGCTATAATGCAGGATATGTACTGCACATTGTTGTATCGTTCCTGCTACATATTATTTGTGAAGTATAGAAGGAACAATATTGGGTTCAGCTATTTAAATGAGAACCCCTATAACCACATGGGGTAAGCAAATTTATCGATTAACCGATCGAATAATCAAAACTGAATTAATCGAACCGATTTGTCCAATTAATTTTACGGTTCGATTAACGGTTAAAAAATTAAAAGTTTTTAGTTCGGTTCATCAATTTAACGAACCGTTCGGATAATTAATTTACCAAGTTTACCGAATTTTATTTAAGTTAAATAAAATAAAAAATTTATCATATATCATGGTTTGCCTAAGTGGTTAAGATAGTATGATTTATCCTAGTGGCCCAAGTTTGAATCTTGGTGAGGTATAATAATTAGTTTTTTTGTAATTATAAATATAGTTTAAGTTTATAAGATTTATATCAAATAACATGATTTGCTTAAGTTGTTAGTAATATATATTTATTTGAGAAATCGATGTTCAAATCTTAGTAATGTATAAATATAACAAAAAAAATCAATCATTCGGTAAATAAACCGAACCTATAAATATATTAGCAGTTAATAAAGACTTAGTTATAACGGCAACTGTCACGCACCTCTAAGTTTATCATACATCATGCATAGGGGTTTTTTTTTTTTCCCCAAGAGCAAGCGTGTTTCACACAAGGTGAAAAATTCATACAGGGGAGACCCCTACTGAGGTTTCGAACATCAGACCTCTAGACAACTTATAACTGTTACCACTAACTGTGACTAACTGTGCTAGTCACAGTTGGCCATCATAATGATATAGATATAATATTATGTTATATTTTAATATCATAATGATATTAATTGCAATATTATAATATAAACAATATATTATTATCATAATATAATTATTATATTATATTGTATTAGGCTATTAGCAATATATTACTATATGTGGAGGATATAATATTTTTTGGGAAAAAGTACAAAAATGTTCTTAATGTTTTCTCACGGGTACTAAAATGCCCCTAAGATTTTTTTGGGAACAAAAATACCCCTTATGTTATCGATTTGGGTACAAAAATACCTCTATAGGTAAACGACGTTAATTGAGAGATAACAGAGCTGATGTAGCTGATGACATGGACATGTGGCGCGCATGCAAGTAAAGACGTTTTCTCACGGTTACTAAAATGCCCCTGATGTTTTCTCACGGGTACAAAAATATCCCTAACGTTTTCTCATAGGTATCAAAATACCTCTAGCGTTTATTTTTGAACTAAAATACCTATGAGATTATTGAAAATCGTACAGAAATGACATCAGACTAACTTTTATTATGTGAGACTTAACAGAGATGTCGTGGATGCTACAAAAATATTGACTTTACACGTGGCGCATATACAAAGAGCAAATTATCATGTAAACGACACGTAAGAAATCAAAAATTAAAAATTTAGATATTTTCCTAATTTTTTAGAGCGCGAGCTTCTTATTGTTTTGAAGTAAGCTAAATTTTCACCTTTTAAGTAAATTCCTCTAATTTTAATACACAGTCTTAATTATATATGTTAATAAACTTGGCAAAATTATGTACTAAAATTTACTCTATAATACACAATCTAAGGAAAAAGTTAGCCAACCCTTCAATTCAACCCTAGACTATAATTAACAATGGAATCTTCAACCTAGTTTTCCTCCTGGTGTTGGAGGGCCCATGAATCACACTGCACTCCTTTCCAAGCTATGATTGTATATCCAATAATTAATCCAAGTCAGTAGTAAGTAGTAACCCACAGATTTCCCACAATTCTCATTTTAATTCTTAGATAATCCATTCACCCAGGTCTCAGCTGACAGTGTAAATTTATAGTCTGCCCATAGTAAGTAAACATGCAGTACATCAATTTTGCTTGTCTTTTTTTTCTTGTACAATTTGCTAGTCTACCCCTTGTTTCAAATTTGTAACATTAATTATCCCATGGTTTTGTACATCAATATATTATATTATTTTATTTTATACATCCATCCATTGTTTTTAAATCTGGATCCAAATTTTCCCTTGTTGGATAATTGGTTGATAGAATTGAATCAACTGATCCAAATAATATATATATATATGGTTAAAAATGATTCAATTAACTTGATCGCGCGATTTTCACTACATCAATTGAGTACAATAAGAAGATATATTAAAGAAATTAAGAAAAAACTTTCATGTAATTAAGAGAAAATCCGTAAATTATAAAAAAAAATATGCCCAATATCAATTGTTACTATATATGTCTCCGAGATAATTGCTAAATTAACCACAACATGTTGCACTACAACACATCATTTGAATTTTGACGGCAAATTATAAATAAATTTTGACGTCGGAGGAAGTAAATATTTGCATACTGACGGCAATAAATTCGTCGAAAACGCGTGTCAAACAATCACCGCTTAATTTTAAATATTGACGTCTATGCATGTGTCAATATTTAAAATTCGACGTCTTCTACCGTCAAAAAAGAGGCGTCAATATTTAAATTTCGACGATGTGTACGATCGAAACAAGACGTCAATATTTAAAATTTCGACGACCACGGAGGAAGGTATATTGACGCCTGTGAATTATATAGATAATTATATATATAATTTTAGATAATTTTAGATTATAAGTTCATTATATTTTTCAATAAAACATTCAATTTGTATTATGCATCTTTTTTAGTTTACGGAAACACCCTCTACGTTTTAAAAAACTGAAAATAATAGGTTGTTTTAAGATTTGTGCGAATCATCTTGTGACGATGTTCTGCCGATGGAGGCGGCGGCCGGAGTGGGAGAAGAGGAATAGCTTCTCGTCTTGGTTCCTCCCTCTACACGCGAACCAGTCCAGCTTCATGAGCAGCAGCTGCAGCAAGGGGGGATTGAGGAACCGGTTCGGATCGCATTATAACTATTTTTATATGTATATATAGTAGATTTTTATATAGGTTTGCTATCTATTTAGTTAATGGTTTACCATGTATATTGTAAGTTACTTAATATTTTAATGGATTGATCACTTGCATGCATTTACCCCCCCCCCCCCCCCCCCCCCCCCCCATTTGGTTATACATCCCTTAATAATTTATAAATATTTGAATAATATTTGATGAAAAAATATATAAAACATGATGCACCAAATCATAATAATCCAACTTGCTCTTCCTAAACCAAGTCAACTGCCCTCTCATCTAAGAGGGGAATTTTGTGTCATAATAAATGAGCTTTCATTCATCATGTTGAGATCCCTTGAATGCATGGTGGGAGCCGAAAGATTATCGACCCATATTCGATCGCATTTGGTTTTTGAAAACGAAATTATTTTTAGTCCATTTTTGTCTTTAATTTTCATGAAAAACAAAATGACCCGTAAAACAATGAAATCTTCTCATGTTTCATGAAAACTTGTTTATTTCGTGAAACCCTGTTAAGTTCGATCTATCGCTACACTTTTCACGCGCGCAAGAATATTGAAAAATTAATTACCCTAGCTAGAATTTAAAAATTAAATTTGTGTTGAATTTAGCTAAAGTGGACGCGAATGCATGAGACATGAAACATAAAACCAGGGACTGCCCATTGGATTGGAGAAAATGACTTGTGGGAAGCAGAAAAGAAGGCATACCAAACAATTACTGATGCAAGCTAGCTGATCAATAATGATTAATATTCTAAAATTGGGCTCTCCAAGTTGTAGGGAATAGCAGCAAAATTAATGGAGCCATACAATTCTTTAATTTAATATAATATTAAATAAGAATGATTAATTAATTTGAAGGAATGAGAGAGGTGAAGGGATTCTTTTGCACTATGTAATAATTAATCCGGAGAAATGAAAGGGACACTTGTGGCCTTCTGGGGCCCTGAATCTAGTGCCCAAGATCGATTTGGTTCCCAATTCAACTGTTTATATTACTAGCTAGTTGAAATATATATATAGCTACCTAATTCCATCATCATGATGAAAGCTGATCCCTCATTTTAGTTAGGGCTCCATCTTTTTAGTTAGTTTCCTACTTAAATGGCTCTACCTTGCACTTGAATGTGTTTGTTGATATTAGGTGTGAACTGGTCTGAATAACCTATATTTTCTATGATATTCATGTCGTACTTTGTATATGATCGGTTATTGAGTTTTGGACCCGAAACCTATCATGTATATGACTAGTTTCTAGATTTTGGACATAGATCCTATACCTCGTTGGGATTTGAAATCGGATCCTACCCAGAATATATGGTATAGTACAAATTCTAGGTATCATATTGGGATATGTTCATTTACATGTTTTAGAATATATGTTCCGAGTATTCTGTCGGAACATATTCATTTACAACTACCAGGGTACAAATCCTAGGTATCGGTTCTGATTTCGATTTCGATTTTGGGTACCCAATGGGTTGGACCCGAAACTGGAATCGATATTAATTGATTCTTTAATTTTTTATCATGGGCCCTACCTGAATTTAATTTGTGTCTACCAAGAATTTATCCAATCAGGTAGGTTCCAACCGATTCCAAGTAGAGGTGGAAAAACGAGCCGACCCGACACGATAAGGTAGCGTGCCGGACGAGCCGGCCCGCTAACTCTATGGGCCAGAAATTCCTGGCTCGACCCGCCTGCAATATTTTGCGGCCCACCCAGCACGGCACGCATGCCCGTTTATCAACTAAAAACTTGCAAAAATTTTGTTAAAAATTTGTAAAAAAATTAATTTAAAATATTTGAAAGACTAAATAAGCACCAAATATGATATTTCACATGAAAAATTTAATGGATTAACTTTATATTCAATTTTAAAGCACTAAACAAGCACTAAATTATATTTGAAATTAATTTTTTAAATACTTAGAGAGTCAAATGGGCTGCCCTGGCAGATAAGCCGGGCATTCAATTTTCAAATTACCACGTGATTAACTACTTTGATTTCATCAAGGTCAAATATATCTTTGGATTTGACCAAGGTTATCTTGATCTTGATATTTGAGCATAATTTTCATGTTTTTAGAAATCTTATTTCATATTAAAGTGCTCAAATGTCATTTTCAACTAATTTTGAATACTTAAAAGGATTCCCATGTGTTTAGGTATCATTTGTAATTAAATTTAGGAAAAATATCTATTCATTCCTAGATCAATGAATGTAATGCTATCCAATTTTCTAATATTTTTATTCATTTATTTTACTCTTCATTTTTTTGTTTTTTTATATCTCTATTTTTTTTGCCTTTCCTCTTCAGGATTTGAAATTTACAATTCTTGTTTTCTTCCCCGCATAATTTTGTTGCTATGATATATTTTTATAATATTAAAAAATGTTTTAAATCATTCTTATTACACATTAAACTTTATTATTATGCTGCATTACTTTTTAGAACAAGAATATAAAACTACCTGCACTATTATATATCTTAAAAGAATTGGTTGACTCGATCCGATCCATTAATTCTATGTTAAAAATACAACCTTTTCCCTTAAAAAATACCGGATGGAATCTCATGTGTGTGAAATATACAATTCGTACAAAGAAACCGGCAACAGTACATGGGAATGGCCGAACCATACAGCTCAGCAAAAAAATTACTCCACACTCTAACCAGCCCCCACCCACGTGTCTCTCCCAGTTCCAGAGGCAGCCACCTCATCAATTCCACCAATTCACGACGCGGGTACATCTCGAGTAGCTCGACGGAGGCGCTGTGTTATTCCGACTCCCATCTAAACCGGCGCCAGCGGCGGTCCCAATCGTAAATTATCCTAGATTTTGAAAAGAGTGAGTGATTGGCGGATAAGGTGCTCGGGAAGAGAGCAATTACTTAAAATATAATATGAACTTGAAATTTTTTAACCCGATAATTTTTTGTACTGTTATTTTTACCCAATAACTCTAGAAGAATATAAAAAATAAATAATCAAATTCTATACTTTTATAAAATTGGAAGAATATAAATACATAAAATAAATTAATTTTCATATTTTGAAAATGCATAAATAATATTTTTTATACTTTCCCATAACTTTGAAAAGAGAAAAAAACAAATAACCAACTTCGATACCTTCACAAAATTCTAAAAAGATATAAATACATAAAAATAAATCAATTTTCTTATTTTAGAAGTATATAAATAATAATTTTCATACATTAAGAAATTTTTGGAACGGTATAAAAAAAATATTATAATGATATAAATACATAAAATATTGAAGGCATTTGAAAATTTACCAAGTATAAAATAAAAATGGCGATATAAAAAAATTACTATGTTGAAAAAAAATTAGGATAAAACAGAGTCATTTTTATTGAATAGATAGTCCTGAGTTCAAATGAGCTGGTCATTTATTTTGAGGATAAATTTAAAATTTTGATTATTTAATTATGAATTTTAAATTTATATTATGATTTTGAGTAATTATTTTGCAAAAATCCCCGTTAGAAAAAGAGAGAAAGAGAGGCGTGCGGGGGCGGTGAAGACGATGGATAAGGTTTGCGGAAACGTACGTGTCTCAGCGCCCACAGATGGGCACCTAAAACCAGGAAACCAGGAATGGGATCCCGCTTTCTTGTACTGCTGTTACTGCTGCCTCCGCAAAACTAGGAGTTGCGTCGCCCAGCGTTTTCTCGTCGCCTGTTTCTTTGCAATTTTTTAGTGTTCAGCTCTCCACTTCCTTTTTATTATTATTCTATTTCTATTATATTACAGTCGGTGTTGTGAGTTGTTTTAAGACTTAGAAATGTACGTAAAAACCCGCTTTCCCACTCTCTGGAAACCACCGGCTGCAACTTGAAACCCACGGCTGTTCCTTCCTGTTAATGTTAAGCTCTTCCCTCTCCCCTACCCACTTATATACCCCTTTCTCCTCCTCTTCTCTCTCCCCCCAACTCAACTCAATCGCATCGCTCTCTTCCCTTACCTCCCTCATTTCTTGACGCTTTGCGGTAGACCTGATCGATTGGGATCCACGGTACGTCGCCATGAGGATGAGCTGCAACGGATGCCGGGTGCTGCGCAAGGGCTGCAGCGAGAACTGCAGCATCCGCCCCTGCTTGCAGTGGATCAAGAGCCCCGAGTCCCAGGCCAATGCCACCGTCTTCCTCGCTAAGTTCTACGGCCGCGCCGGCCTTATCAATCTCATCAACGCTGGCCCCGACCACCTCCGTCCTGGTTTGTTACCGATTCCCTCTTGTGTCGATGTTTTTTTTTCGATGAATCGTACGCTGAAAGATGGGTTTGGGGGCTTCTTCTTGCCAGCCATTTTTCGATCGCTGCTGTACGAAGCCTGCGGCCGGATCGTCAACCCGATCTACGGCTCCGTCGGGCTGCTCTGGTCCGGGAGCTGGCAGCTCACCCAGGCCGCTGTCGAGGCCGTGCTCAAGGGCGCTCCCATCACCCAGATCCCCTCCGACACCGTTGCCTCCGCGCCGGCGCCGCCGCTCAAGGCCTACGACATCCGCCACGTCTCCAAAGATCCTGGCAGCGGCGCCGCCGCCGCCGCCGCCGCCGAGCTCCACAAGGTCAACAAGTCCCGCTCCCGGTTCAAGCGATCCGGCGTCGCTAAGGCCGCCCGCGCGGCCACCCCTCCGGCTGAGTGCCGGCGAGCCCGGAGCCACGAGTCGGCCGCCAGCCGGGCATCCGAGCGTGCCGGTGACGAGGAAGAGGAGCGCCGTGAGGTGGAGGAGCAGGAGGAGGAGAGCATGTCGTCGGCGGACACCGCGGAGGAGGCGGCGTCCCACGTGAGCCAGGGCGAGCCGGAGCGGGCCGAGGAGGTCGAGGTGGGGCTCGAGCTGACCCTGGGGTTCGAGCCGGTATCCGGGCCGGCTGGCGCCGTGCGGGCAGCCGCGAGGGCCCTGTGCGACCTGAGCGGCAGGAATGCCGACGCGCGCACCGCCGATCTCGGCTTGGCGCTGCCCGGGGCTTCTTGAGCCGAACCGGATACAAAATTAAAGAACGAGAATAGGCGTTGATGATGAGTTATTTTTTAATATTCTCAGGAATTTTTGATCCATCTATTTTTCCTTTTTCTTATTTGTCTCAGCATAAGGGGTTTTACTTTTACACCCCCCCTGTGGCCCTGTGGACAATGATTTAGCAAAATTGCACATATAACCCTCGAAGTTATTAGATTTTGCATTTAATGTATGATTTCTCTGCATATTGAACCAATATCCCTAATACTTGTTTGTAATTGCACAGGAAATGTGTAATCAGCAGGAGTACATAGCTTTTGTAGAATTGGAATTTCTATCCTTGACATGTAGTCCGTGAATTTAGTATCTACTTTGTTGAGATTGGTTTCCAATTTTGTAACTAAATTAGTTTTTCCAAAATATACAATTGGTTTTGTTCTTGAATTTATTGATTAAATTAAGGGGGGTTTGGTAGGAGAAAATCTAAATAAATTTATGGAAATCTTAGGTTAAATTACTTGGGCCCATCAGACCATCTAATTTAGTTGAAATAGATTATTGATAATTTAGATGTATATAATCTACATTATCACTCAAGTGGTAATTCACATTAGGGATGTAATCGAGCCAAGCTTGCTAGTGCTCAAGCTCTGCTCGTTTAGAAAATATCGAGCTCGAGCTAGATCGAGCTTCAATATCTAGGCTCGAGCTCGACTCAAGTAACTCAAGCTCGGCTCGTTTAAGCTCGTTTATTTTTCTCAAGCGTGATCAAGCTCGTTCAAGCTCGATTAAGCTCGGCTCGATTCGGGTTTATGCTCAATCCCATATAAAATATTAATATTTATATAATTATATATAAATATATGAAACTCGATTAGGCTCGCGAGCTGCTCGACTCGAGTATTACTTAGCTCGAGCTCGAGTTTTCATCGAGTCGATCTCGAGTAGCTCACGAGCTGCTCAGCTCACTTACACCCCTAATTCACATTATCAAAAGAGGAGGTGGCTATGCGGATCACCAGTAAGATGTAATATTATTTATTTATTTTTGACAAAAATATTCTCAACTAATAGAGATGGCATTGGGAGGATTTGGGATGACGAAGTCAATCATATTCCAAATCTATTAAGAAAACTTAATTCTAAACTCGTTCCAAATTCGTTAGTATTTTGAAGGGTAATTCTCAAACTCATTCCACTAATTTAACAAGTACCCAATAGGTACTCGTTTTTTGTCCGTTAATAAATTTTATATTTTTTAAAAAAAATGATCTACAATCTACCTACTTATTAAAACATCTAAGAATAGTTAATAGAATTTATCATAACATCTAATATTATATGACTTATACGAATAGTTTAAAATTATTAAAAATAGTTAGAATTACACTACTAGAAACTTGGTCTTCAGCAACGGCTATCAGCAACGGCCGCTCAAGCCGTTGCTATTTGCAACGGCATTCTTACGACCGCTCGAGCCGTTGCAGATATGTTGTATCTGCAACGGCTTTCTAACGGACATGCGAGCCGTTGCTGATGATGTTAATTATCAGCAACGGCTTTCTAACGGACGAGTGAGCCGTTGCAGATGATAACTTATTAGCAACGGCTTGCTAACGGACAAGTGAGCCGTTGCTGATGATAACTTATCAGCAACGACTTTCTAACGGGCGAGTGAGCCGTTGCTGATAAGTTTATATAGGTCGCAGATCGCGCCCGCCCCCCTTCTTCCTCCCGCTGCTGCCGCCGCCACCTCCTCTCCTGCCTCTCGCTCCCGCTGCCGACGCCGACGACGCCTCCCGCTACTGCCGACACTGTCAAGTATGTGCCCTCCGGCCGGCCGTCTCTTCCCGTTGCGGTCGATAGAAAATCCGACCGAAACCCTAAAAATAGGGTTTCGGCCAGCGGCGGTCGGCCGATGGCCGCCGCCGGACCTTGTACATGGGTCGGACAGTGTGTCCGGCCACTGTACGCCGGCGCCGGAGTCCACCTGACTCCGGCGCCGGAATTTGTAGTTTAATAATATTTTTTTATTGTTTTTTTATTGTTTTTTTATTGTTAATTAATTGTTAATTAGTTATTTAGATTAATTATTTAATTTGTTAGAATAATTTTTAGGGTTTAGATTAATTTTGGAATTATCCAATTCGGACGCGCGCCGGAATCGTCCATTTCGGACGCGCGCCGGAATCGTCCACTTCGGACGCGCGCCGGAATCGTCCAATATGAACTCGAACTGTCTCGAAATATTTAGAAAATAATCATCCATCCGACGAGTTCATATGTTTCACGTACGCATCGACGAGTCGGATATGATTTAGCAAAACCTTAGATCCGTTCGAGGATTGTATGTTCGTGTAAAAGAAGTATATGATCTTTTATACGACGTACAATTCTTGAACTGTCCCTGATTGGACAATTTGGGAATATAGTTATTTGTACTGCACTTACGTTTTTATTTTAACTATTAACTAATTATTCTAAATTTCGACAACATCTCTCTTGTTCTCCGATACGCGCCCAGATGATATGCGTATTCGGAGAACTGTAGGGAGATGCTGCCGAAATTTAGAATAATTAGTTAACAGTTAAAATAAAAACGTAAGTACAGTACGAATAACATAAATCCCGAATGGAATAGGACAATCTCACATAAAGACATTAACCAAAGAAATTGTCATTGATTGACAGAATTATGTCGGCTAATCGAAGTTGGATGTACCGACGTCTTGATCGTGGAGCTTTAACGAATGAGTTTCGATTAGGCGTAACGTACTTCCTAAATTTTGCCTATTCGAATCGGAATTTCGTTAGCATGGGTGATCAAATCCGATGTCCGTGCCGCATTTGTTCGAATGGACGATTTTTGGATCGGGAGACTGTCACTCTGCATCTATATACCAAAGGATTTGCACCAAGATATTTTCTATGGACTTATCACGGGGAGTCACGCGAAGTCGGGACGTCGAGCAATCCTGTCGTTCAGACATATGGTGAATCTTCCTCTGCTGGTGCTTCTTCATCCGGTCAATGTAATCCCTATAGAACTATGATACTTGATAGTCTTGGGGGTCAATTCCACCTGAATGATAATGTTGATCGGCCAGTTCTTCAGACATCAGTCCCACCAGATACTACAGCGGTTGATATCACAGAAGTACAAACTACGGTAGAGATTGAATTACCGAATAAAGAAGCTGCAGAATTTTACGAGATGTTGAAAGCTGCCGATGAACCTTTGTATGAGAATTGTCCTAAATACACTAGGTTTTCAGCAATGACACAACTCTTAAACATCAAGGCCGGTTGTAATATCAGCGGAGTTGCGTATGATCGGATTGCTGGATTGATTAATGGAATGCTGCCTACTGATAACAAGTTTGAGCCAACTTTTTATAAGACTAAAAAGCTAATGGGAAAATTGGGGCTTGGGTACGAAAAAATACACGCGTGCCAAAATAACTGCATTTTATATTATAAAGAAAATGTGCAGTTGGATAAATGTCCTGTATGTCAACACCCTCGTTACAAGGAGAAGAAATCGGTCCGACAGAAAAATATCTCGTTTAAGGTGCTTCGGTATTTTCCACAAACACCGAGGCTTTAAAGATTATTCATGTCAGAAAAGACAGCCCCCTACATGAGATGACATGCAAGAAGTTGTGATGATACAGTAATGACTCATCCATCTGACAGTGAAGCATGAAAACATTTGGATACATGTTATCCTTCATTTGCTAGGGATACTAGAAATATCAGATTGAGATTGTGCACAGATGGTTTTAATCCGTTTGGACATTCTGCAACTCCTTATTCAGTTTGGCCAGTGCTACTGACAGTTTATAATTTGCCACCGTCAATGTGCATGAAAGATGAATTTATTTATCTTTCGATGATTATTCCGGGTCCTAAGGGTCCGCGAAAAGAAATTGACATATTTCTCAGACCCTTGATAGATGAATTGAAAACATTGTGGACTGAGGGAGCTGTCACTTATGATTGTCATCGGAAGCAAAACTTCAATTTAAAGGCCACGGTCTTGTGGACAATCAATTATTTCCCCGCGTACGGCATGTTGTCGGGTTGGAGCACTCACGGCCGACTCTCTTGTCCGTATTGTATGGAACACTCTAAATCAATCAGTCTTCAGAACGGACGAAAAATCTCATTCTTTGATTGTCATCGTCGATTCCTACCGGTTAATCATCAGTATCGAAGGAATCGTAATAAATTTACTAAGAGCAGAGTCGAAAGAAATGGGCCACCACCGATGTTGTCTGGTGAACAAATGTTAGCACGTGTTTCAGCACTTCCAGATATAGTATTTGGTCGCAATGAAAGAGTGTCAGGTTTTGGCCAAACACACAACTGGGTGAAAAAAAGTATCTTTTGGGAATTGCCCTATTGGAGTTCATTATTGATTCGACATAATTTAGATGTCATGCACATTGAAAAAAATGTGTTTGATAATATTTTCAACACTTTGATGGATATTTCTGGAAAAACTAAAGATAATGTCAAAGCCCGACATGATCTGAAAATACTTTGTAAAAGACCAGAGTTGGAGTTACAAGAGGTCAACGGACGATATCTGAAACCGAATGCCCTATATGTGTTAAATAAACAACAGATCAAAGATATTTGTCAATGGGTAAAAGAACTCAGATTACCCGATGGATATGCTTCAAACTTATCTCGATGTGTGAACGTCGATGATTGCAAAATATCAGGGATGAAGAGCCATGATTGTCATGTATTCATGCAGAGATTACTTCCGATCGCATTTCGAGATCTTCTACCTGATAATATTTGGGGTCCGTTGACTGAATTAAGTATGTTTTTTAGAAGCATCTGTGCAAATGTTCTTCGAGTCGAAGATATGTCAACACTTGAAAATAATATTGTTGAAATCATATGCAAGCTGGAGCAATTTTTCCCTCCTGCATTTTTTGACTCGATGGAGCATCTACCGATACACTTGGCATACGAGGCACGAGTTGGTAGCCTCGTTCAATATCGGTGGATGTACTTATTTTAAATATACATGAATCGTCTGAAGAAAAAAGTAAAGAACACCGCAGCTGTTGAAGGATCAATATCTGAATCGTATATCATCCAAGAAATTTTAATATTCTGCTCATTTTACTTTGAATCGACAGTACAGACAAGATTTGATCGTCTTCCACGTAACGACGACGGGGGTGTTCGACATTCAGATGGACGTTTAAATATATTTTGTCACTCTGGTCGTGCTTTTGGTTCTCGTCCATCTCGACACTTAAGCGATGAAGAGTATCATTTGGCACACTTGTATGTATTACTCAATTGTCCAGAGATTGAACAATTCATTGAAATATTTGACATTGAGATGGTGCAAAAATACTTTATTCACAACGATCAAGAATTGGAGAGATTACGGAATCGTGATTTCCCTACTTGGATTCAGACTTACAGCAAAGATCACAGAGCTGAAATAGATGAAAGAATATTTGAGTTTGTTAGTGGACCGTCGCGACTTGTGTCGTGCTATAGCGGATATTTTGTTAACGGGTATAAATTTCACACGGTTGAATATTCATTTACAAAGAAGACGATGAATGCCGGGGTCTGCGTGAAAGGGACAACCTATGTTGAATGTGATATGAATTTTTATGGACTGGTGGAAGAAGTGATAGAGTTGCACTACTTCGGCTTGAAATCAGTGATCCTATTTAGATGTTATTGGTTCGATACAACAGAAAAGGGCATGAAAGTTCATCCAAAATACAAACTTGTTGAGGTTAATTACAAATCGAAATTGGCAGCAAATGAGCCTTTTATATTGGCATCACAAGCCGAACAAGTATATTACGCGAAGTATCCGGCTCGAAATAAAGATAGAGCAAATTGGCGTGTAGTCTGTAAGACAAAAGGCAGAGGA
Organism: Canna indica; assembly: GCA_034359265.1. Taxonomy (NCBI): domain Eukaryota; kingdom Viridiplantae; phylum Streptophyta; class Magnoliopsida; order Zingiberales; family Cannaceae; genus Canna; species Canna indica. The sequence goes on from CP136897.1 coordinate 18,785,623, forward strand.
AAAATTGATCCGATAGTAGGAGAAAATGAGCTGATACCTGATATGACACATGGTTTCTATCAAGAAGATGATCCTCCTGCTGTGGATCGTATTATTCCAATACTCGAGGATGCAGACACAACGTCAATTCAATAAGAAGTTGAATATGCTGATGATGACGATCATGAAATTGAGGAAGCTGGAGATGAAGAAGATGAAGAAGAGGAAGAAGAGGAAGAAGAAGAAGAATTCGAAGACTATTATTCATATGATGAGGAATAATTATAAAGTATATATTTTATTAAATATATCTCTACTATTTATACAATAATCTGATTATATATTTGTTCGACAGATATGTCTGGTCGTGGTTATCGACGCAGGAGAGCTTCGGAGTCTCCGATCGATGAGACTCCAGCACTTACTCATGCTGCTGATCCTCCTGTTGCTGATCCTCATGAGGATGATACTGCCGAGGCTAGTACATCCAGACGCAGGCGGCCACGCGGGCCGAACAGGTGGCAGCCTCCACCAGCCACAGAGTCACGTAGATTGATTAGCGTGATTGGGGAGCGGTAATATATAATGAATTATGAATCATTACAAATTCATTATATCATAATATAATATTAAAATTTATTTTTGTTGTGCAGGTTCGAGCAAGAAGAAGTGCCGAGGAGCATTTCTTCTACTATTCGACGATACATGCACGGGGCATGGCCTACGTGGTCTCACGTGCCTAGCGAGCACGTCGACATGTTATGACGCGAGTTTGAGGCACGTATTATTATTATTTTTACATGCATGATGATATATTAATATTGGTACTGATATTATTATTTTGTAGGCTCGCTATACATGGGCCGAGGACCAGAGGCCCTTCATTTACGCTGTCTGGGAGGCTATTTCCCAGGCAAGGTACAACGGGCAGCTGGGGCAGGCTCGGTCCCAGGCGATGGCCCGAGTTGGGACCACTAACATCGCGGAGACTCGGGGATACGGCCCCGGTTGGATTACTCCGGATATATGGGACCAGCTCGTGGGAATATGGTCGACGGATCGATGGCAGGAGGTTTCTCGGAATGCGGCTAGAAATCGCATGTCGGGGGGAGCAGCGCGTCACACCGGCGGCTCTGTTGCATTTGCAGTGCACGCAAACCGTATGGTAAGTATATATTTTAATTATATATTTTATTTGTTACTATGTGTACTAATTAATGTATTTATTTTGTAAATTTAGACGACGGTGTCGGATGACGGGACTGTCCAGCGACCCTCCCCGATGGCGGTGTTTGAGCGGACTCACCGTCGAGCACATGGGACGGGGGAGTACATTGACAACCGCGCTGCATACATTATGGTAATTATATATTTGTTTAAATTATTCATTATATATTTATAATTTAAGTTTTATGATAAATATTAAACAAAAAATCAAACTCGAGTAGGAGACCTACAGCCATACGGTGGTGCAGCGTGGGGATACCCCCGAGGACTTTGACGCAGCATCATGGGTCGAGGCCGCAGGTGGCTGGGACCATGGCCGCGTATATGGCTTCGCAGATAGTGGTCATGCGCGAGCTGTACTAGGGCCACTTGGGGCACTGACCCCTCCGGTCGCTGGTGAGCGACCGTCCACCTCTAGATCCAGTTATAATCATAGTAACATAATAAGGACTCTAGAGGACACGGTCGCGCGTCAGACTGAGATAATGGAGCGCTAGAGTCAGATGATGGCGGATATACAAGCTATGCTACGCAACATGTCAGGTCATCCCGAAGCAGGCATCTCTTCGGCATCATCTAATCCATCGTCCGCAAGTCAGTCCACGCCGGTGTACACTCAAGCACTCTAGACCCCGCCATATGATCCAGACCATCCTCCATCGTCATCGTGAGATTTTGTTTATATTGACTTTGTTACTGAGATATTGAACTTGTTTAACTTATTTTGTTTGGATATTGATACTTCAATTTTGCATTTGAATTATTTTTATACTATCGTGGATAATTATCAATATAAATATAATTGTTTTGATGTATATCTTGGTGTGTTTGTGATGTGTGAATGAATGTGTGTATGGGTGTGTGAGTTATGTATCAGATAATGTATCAATGTATCAATGGAAATTTTAAATTTTAAATTTTTTCATTACCAGGTTCACATCATCAGCAACGGCTTTCCCACGGCCGTCCGTGGGAAAGCCGTTGCTAAAAGTGTATCGAAAGCCGTTGCTGATGACCTACAGCAACGGCTTAGCGACGGGCTTTTACTAACGGCATTGCTACGGACTCAGCGGCCGTTGCTATTAATGTTATCAGCAACGGCTCCGAGTCCGTGGCAAAACCGTTGCTGATAATATTTTTAGCAACGGCCCGAGCGGCCGTTGCTGAGCCGTTGCTAAGTTATCAGCAACGCGACTTTCTGTCACGGCTCTATTGCAACGGCTCGACCGTTGCTGATGCTCTTCAGCAACGGCTCAGCAACGACATCAGCCGTTGCTGATGCCCATTTTTCTAGTAGTGTTAATAGCTGACGAGCTGCTTCTTCGAACCTTTCAACGAGCTGCTTCTTCGAACCTTTCAAATAGAGTATATGTAATTAAATGTGTTACTATTGTATAATGTATACTTAGCTTTAATTAAAAAAATAAATTATATTCAACTCTAATTAAAAAGATATAATTATCTTATATATATATAGATAATATAAGGGGTATTTTAATAATTTTATACTTAACATGTTTGAGACGAGTTTTAGACTAAAATCCTGAATCCGTCCCAAACCCTACAGGATTTTTACCTCAAAATTCTATACCCGTCCCACGACCCAACGGACAAAATCCGTTAATGACCTATTAGGATCTGGGACGAGTAAATATTCATTTACTCAAATCCACTGCCACCCCTATCAACTAAAACATCCTCAATTGACATATAAAAAAATCATCGACTCATCTCATTTGTCTCTTCTCATAATAAATTGATCATCCCTATTTTTCATTTTTATTTTATTTTATTCTTCTTTAGTTTATTTTTCATTTTTTATTTGATGGTATTTTAGTTAAAGATATTTTTTAATAATCTTTTTTTTATACCAAATAAGATAATGTTGATTACTAGCGAGATTACTGGTACATACCAATATCGTAATGTAACATTGTCGATAATTTTAAAAATGATAATCTATCTAGATGATAATTTAGATTCTAAATAATCTTAAGTAGTAATGTACCAAATGCCCCCTAAGAAAAAAAATGCCGCCACTACTTGACACTCACCTGTGCCAGATAAAAAATAATATTTTTTTATTTCACATTCGTTGGTGTGATTTATTAAGTTTTAAAATATAATAATTAATTTAATTTTATCATTATAATTATTAATTATATTTAATAATATAAGTATAAAAGATTAAAAGATTGGTTAAAATCGAGTGTTTTTTAAGTTTATTAATTCATGTGAGCGTTTAAGGAATGAAAATATCATACTTACCTGATGAGGTGACAATCAAGGATGATATTGTATATTTCAGAGTTATAGATGGTTGTAGTGCAATTAGAATAAATTACAGGGATGGTGCTGTAATTCTTCTTCTTATTAAATAATTTTTTTGGGCAATTTGTTAGGGTAGATCTACAGTAGGAGCAGTGATATCCACTTTTAAAAATTTTAATATACATACTACTTGTATACATTGGTCAATGCCCTCTCTAGCAAATCGACTTATTCTTGTGCTCTATATTGGAAAAGAATGTGATGTTTCTTCATCGTGGCCTCATCTATGCTTTCACTCTGGTGGTTATCGGTTCATTCAGATATTTTATATTTTTTATGATACATGAATTCTATTCTGTGTAGAATTGGTTCTTAAATTTTAGACTCGAACTTTACCTTTACCCTATTGGGATCTGAAATTGAATTCTACCCAAAACCTATAGTGTAGTAATTTTGTGTACCATGTCAGGACCTATTCATTTATAAGTTTCGAATATCAATTTCAATTTTGATTTTGGATACCCAATATGTTAGAATTAGAATTGATTTTAATTGATTCCTTTATTTTTGTCTTTTCGAATCTATCCGAAACTTACATAATCAAATAGATCTCAATCGATTTCGAGTCTACCCGATATCCATGCACACCTCTAATCGTTTTTACCTCCACCTTCATAGACTTTCTAGTTATGCAATATTGTCTTTGCACCTAATGGCCTCATTCACGACTTTGTATCGTGTTGTGTGATAGGTGCCAAATTGATGATCACAAATTGCTCGTCTATAGGTGCAACTCTTATCTTGCCTCCATCGTAAAGACGCAAACTACTTGACTTGACAACTTGGCCTCGTCTCCGCCTCCTCTCTACCTCATATTCGAATGGAAATGCATATAACTTGAGTTGATATATATATATATATACCTACCTTGTCTATTAAAAATAGTATTTTTATTTTTAATCCAACATTTATAACCAAATAAGAAAAAAAAATGTATGGACATAAGAAATATTATTCTACTTCTTATTAATCATTTATCTTTTTATGATATATTTATTTCACTTGGTAAGATATGATAGGAAAGGATAATAAATGAAGAAATATTAGATAATTATTTTAAAAAAAATCTGATGTGCATCGTATATAATATTAATTATATATTTTTTTATTCTTATTTTTATAATTAAATAATTAATGCACTAAATAAAACCATAAATATTAAATATTATATTCTTCTCTTAGCCTATCCTTCTTTAGTGTTTATTCTGTGAAGCAAACATAGTGATTTTTTTGTCATGTTTGTCGTCAAACAAATGAGCTGCACTACACCCGGATGCGGGTCTTGATATCGGATCCGGTTTCACCAATGCCCGTTCATGTAAAAAGGCCCGCACTCAACCGGGACACGACTTGAGCACGATCCTTCGTTTGGGAAGATGAGCAGCGCAAAACCCAGCGGCGCCTTAGCCGCACGTCTGATCATCGCCGCGTGCTCGCCGCGGCGGGCTCAGTCGCAGGTGGCGCCGATTTCCGCAACGATGTTCCCAACCGGCTTTTTGGAAGACGCTCTGACGCTGGCGAACGCCATCTCCGCCGCGCGCTCGGAGGGTGGCGGCAGGACTGGCGACGAACTCATCTGTTTCGTTCGCTCTCAATCTCCGACGCCCCCTGACGCCTCCTCCTCCTTCCAGCCGCAACCCTCTAATCGCACTTTCTGAGGTACTTTTGTACTGTATTCCCCTTTGAATTTTTGCAATTTGCAATTTATTAATTTAGGATATCATTGTTGAAATAACAAACCGATCATCATAGAGATTTTGAGGATATATAATGTTTTCGCTGTTGATTATTTAAGAGATTTAATCTATTTCTAAAGGAGAGGATCGATTTCTATCAGTTTAATCCATGAGACTGTCATCAACTTATTGGGATCAATTCTTACAAGCAAAAAAATCCGATTACCATTGAATTTGTGAGATTACTTTTAGGGAATGATGTTATAGTAGTCTGGCCTCAAGGCTTCGTTTCGATAAAAACGGTATATAGGATGGAATAGAATAAAAGAGGTGGGGGAGGTTGTCAGGGATTGAGTTACCTGATGATCGCCACTGTTCTCAGCGAGATACTACTCCTCCGATATCCAGCCGCGGGGAGCCGATGCACTTCAGCTCGAGCGCCGAGTCAAATGGCAGAAGGAAATAAGAACGTAGAAAGGGGATCTGGAGAGAGAGAGAGAGAGAGAATGGGGAGGTGGAAAGAAGAAGAAGATTAGAGAAGAGTTTTGATCCAAATCAATCTTAATCCTCTTTATTAATCTCCTCTCTATTTATAGTCTTTACAAACAATTAATGAAACTAAGCTTTACATGACATAATCGCTACTCCAGTGGGGCCTGCGTTTGACACGTCGTTCCTTACGCGCCAGCGCAACGTTCCCGTTTGATCTCCACCAATTGCCATTCGACGCTTGTCGCGCGTATCCTCCTCGATTGCCTCTTCGCCGAGTTGACCAATTTGTGGTTGACTCGTGACATTACTCCCTTCCCGCAAAAGAACCTTGTCCTCAAGGTTCTGGGAACCGTTATATTCTTTGTCAGTCGATGTTGTATGCAGCAGAGGTAATGGAGTGACCTGAACGTCTGGTTCACCACGGCAACGCTTCAACACAGAGACATGGAAAACTGAATGAATGCGCGCTGCCTCCGGCAACTCCAGCTTATAGGCAACCTTGCCTATTTTCTTCATAATGCGAAATGGACCCAAATATCGGGGACTTCTGCTGTCTTTGGAGTCGAACAGAGACTTGGCGATATGGATGAAGTTTGACAAAAACCCAGTCGCCAATCTGAAACTCCACCTCATGGCGATGTCTATCCACCTGAGCTTTAATTCGAGCCTGGGAACACAACAAATTAGCTTTCAATTGCCATATAATAGCATCGCGAGCTGTTAGCTCCCGGTCCACTGCCGAGTTGCTCGAAGTTCCACCAGCATATTGGTGGATAAGCTTCGGTGGATCCCTCCCATATAACACTTGAAATGGAGTCATACCTGCGGATGACTGGAATGATGTGTTGTACCAGAACTCGGCCCAGGGCAGGAATTTTTCCCAGGTAGCAGGCTCAGCGAATGTGAAACTTCTGAGATACATTTCTACACATCTGTTCAAAGCTTCAGTTTGCCCATCTGTCTGTGGGTGGTAAGCTGAACTGAAAAATAGGTTTGAGCCTTGCAACAATGCTAATTCTTTCCAAAATGCACTAGTGAAGTGAACATCCCGATCGCTAATGATTGATTTTGGAATGCCATGGAGTTTAACCACTCCCCGAAGGAAAGTATCAGCCGCCAATTTTATAGAGTATTTCTTTGGAAGTGAAAAAAAATGCCCGTATTTTGTCAACCTATCCACAACCACCATAATTGATGTGCACCCATTCGACATAGGCATCCCTATTAGAAGTCCATAGACAAATCTTCAAAGACCTCTTCTGGTATCGGCAATGGTTGGAGTAGTCCAGCAGGGCTTAATTGTTGAGCCTTCGTCCGTTGGCAAACTTGACAGGCCTCAACAAATTCTTTGATATCCCGACGCATGTGTCTCCAGAAAAAATTAGTTGATAACCTGTGATTTGTTCGAGTAATGCCTGAGTGTCCTCCCACTACTGAATTATGAAACTCCCCAATCAGCCTAGATTTAATTGCAGAATCATCAGGCATCAGTATACGCCCTTGGTATAGTACAATTCCATCTCTAATTTCATGTTTCTCCACTGTTTCACCTTTCCGAATCCTTTCATGTATTGATTTCAATTCCTCATTCAGCTTGTTAAGGAACCGCGGATTCACCTGCTACATTACAATACCTCGCTCCTTATACGGGAGCGGCTCTGGCTGAATTTTTTATGTATCGTAAACGACATACTTTAATAATTTATGATGATCTCTCCAAACAGGCACAAACTTATCGCCAAATGTCTCTTCTATTAAGAAGACCTCCCTGCCGTGAAGCTTATCCAAGAGATGTTTTTTATTTGCATTCACGACTTTTGGAAAGAGCTGCTAAATCAAGTTCTAGTCTAGGTGGTGTTGTATCTCAGTTAAAATGCCAAATACTGGCTGCGAAGCTGTTAGTGAATTGAATTCAGCTTCTTTGGATAGGGCATCAGCAGCTGAATTTAATCTGCCAGCTCTATATTCAATCTGAAAATTGTACCCCATTAATTTCATAATCCACTTGTGCTGTTCAAGGGTTTGAATCACTTGAGTTTGTAAGTCCTTCAATGCTCCATGATCAGTTAGTATTACAAATTTCCTACCAAGCAGATATTGTCTCCATTTTTGAACAGCCCGTATGATAGCAAACATTTCCCTTTGATATGTCGAAGCTGCCTGCATTCTGGGAGACAATTTTTGGCTGAAATAGGCAATTGGTTTCTTGTCTTGGCAAAGAATTGCTCCAATTCCAGTACCCGAAGCCCTTAGTGAAATCTGGAAGGGCTAACACTGGTGTGTTACTTAGTGCATTTTTCAATTTCTGGAAGGACATCTGTGCTTTATCAGTCCACTGATATGCCTGTTTCTTCAAGAGGTCAGTTAAAGGGGATGCAAGCTGTGCAAAGTTCTTTATAAACCTTCTATAATAGCCTGCTAAACCCAAAAAACCCCTCAGGCCTTTGACATTTTTCGGAACTGGCCAGGACTACACAGCTACTACCTTGTTGGGATCAACTTGTAGACCCTTGGTAGTGACTAAATGCCCCAGATACTCCATTGTGCTGCATCCAAAAGAATACTTGTTATACTTAGCAACCAACTTGTTGTCTCTGAGAAGCTGCAAAACAATTCTCAGGTGTTCTATGTGATCCCTCAAGGCTTTGCTATACACCAATATGTCATCAAAAAACACTAAGATAAACTTGCGCAAATGAGGTCGAAAAATCCTGTTCATAGTTGCTTGAAATGTCGAAGGTGCATTAGACAAACCAAAGGGCATTACTAAAAATTCATAATGCCCTTCATGAGTTCTAAAAGCAGTCTTGGGTATATCTTCACTGCAACCAGCAAGTAAATCCAACTTGGAGAAAATCTTAACACCACCCAACTCATCAAACAATTCATCAGCTATAGGAATAGGAAATCTATCCCTTATTGTGACTGCATTTAATGCTCTATAATCCACACAAAATCTCCATGTACCATCCTTTTTTTAACCAATAAAACAAGTGATGAAAAGGGACTAGTACTGTGTTGGATTAAGCCCTCACACAACATTGCTTTGACTTGTTTTTCAATTTCTGCCTTTTGATAATGTGGATATCTATATGGCTTCACATTTACTGGTGTTTGCTTTTGCAATGTGTGAATCTTATGGTCTATTTCCCTTGCAGGAGGTAATCCTTTAGGAGTAAATACATCCCCAAAGTCTAACAGTAGCTGTTGTAAATTTTCATTCCGACAACTTCCTCTTTCAGCAGTTGCAGGAACCAACTCAAGCTGATATAGCTCCATGACAGCTTGAGTTTCACAAATTTTGGTCAGAGTACTATATTGAATGGCCTGCCCAAGTGATGACTTTTCTCCTTTCCACAGACATTGCTTCCCCTGCAGCTTAAATTCAAATTGGAGACTAGCAAAATCCATGATGACTGGTCCTAAGGTAGCCATCCAGGCAACCCTTAAGACTATATCCAATCCCTTGATAAGTAAGGCAAAGAAATCAGTTTCAATAGTGGTTCCTTGTACAGTCAACTTGACATTTTTTATTAAGCCATCACTTTGAATTCTTTCACCATTGCCTACCATCACTCCAAACGAAGCTGACTTCTCTACTGTCAAACCCAGATATTTCAAAATTCTGGTCTGTATGAAATTATGGGTGCTGCCACCATCAAGCAGCACCTGGACATTTTTTCCCTTGATGACACCATTGAATCTCAATGTGGTAGGTGAGAAACGCCTAGAAAGGGCATTAAATGAAATGAGTGATTGCTCCCTATTTGTGTCATCTGGTGACTCCTGCAAGGTCTCATCCTCTTCTGCGGATACCCCATCATCCAACATAAACAGCTGAGGTATTTTGCACTTGTGACCATAAAAATACTTATCATCACAATAGAAGCATAAACCTTGTTCCTTGCGTTTCTAGGCTTCAATTCCCGTGATTTTTCGAGGCATCTGTTTGTTCTCAACAGCTGTTGAGGATGAAGAAGCTGCTTTGAACATAGGTGTAGCATTAGTAGTCACTAGTCAGAATACCTTTTGAAGGATGCGGTAGTATACCCTGACCCTTAGTACCAGTGTATGAATTCGGATATCTTCTGGCTACTGCCAATTTAGCTTCACAACGTTTAGCTAGTGTGATTGCCTCATGCATTGAAGTAGGTTGTAAGGATAGCACGTCGGTCTTAATGTCTGTCCGAAGCCCAGAAAAGAAACAATTAACCAGAAAAGACTCAGGTAGATCAGTAGTTCGAAGTGCCAGTTCTTCGAACCTACTTTCATAGTCCTCTACTCGCCCACTCTGCATCAATTTAGTCAATTGACCCTCAGGTGATTCGAAGTCCGTCGGTTCAAACCGACGACGGATTGCCTCCACCAAATGCCGCCACCCAGAAAGCTGCTTCCTTTTCTGCATCCAGCGGAACCAGCGTCGCGCCAAGCCATCCATTCAAAAGGAAGCCATGGTAACCCAGTGCTGATCCTATGTGGCATAAAAATCGAAGAAGTCTTCGGCAGCCGCGATCCATTCCTCGGCATCGGTACCATTGAAGAGTGGTAGCTCAATTTGTGGTGGTTTAGGCGGAAATGGGAAATCATCCTCATCACCGACTTCCCCTTTCATTGCCCCCCGCCAACGAGGTCGCTGACTGCTGGTACTACCCGTAGCCGTCGGTTCTGTCTTGGCTTTGTTCCGCTGAACCATCTGGATGTTTAACAACCCAATCTGCGAAGAGATCGACTGCAATATTTTCTGTTGTCCCTCAATTGCTTGTTGTTGGGAATCCATAGTGATCCGAAAAGACTCAAGTAATTGATCATGGCGGACACTTGTTTCTTGCAGAGCTTTGACAGATTCAGCCAAAGCATGATGCCGTGTCTCCATTATCGAACTTTAAGATTGAGTTACCTGACGATCGCCACTGTTCTCAGCGAGACACTACTCCTCCGATATCCAGCCGCGGGGAGCCGATGCACTTCAGCTCGAGCGCCGAGTCAAATGGCAGAAGGAAATAAGAACGTAGAAAGGGGATATGGAGAGAGAGAGAATGGGGAGGCAGGAAGAAGAAGAAGATTAGAGAAGAGTTTTGATCCAAATCAATCTTAATCCTCTTTATTAATCTCTTCTCTATTTATAGTCTTTACAAACAATTAATGAAACTAAGCTTTACATGACATAATCGCTACTCCAGTGGGGCCTACGTTTGACACGTCGTTCCTTACACGCCAGCTCAACGTTTCCCGTTTGATCTCCACCAATTGCCATTTGACGCTTGTTGTGCGTATCCTCCTCGATTGCCTCTTCGCCGAGTTGACCAATTTGTGGTTGACTCGTGACAAAGGTGTCGGATCATGATTTGCCCTTTCCACTTTGAGTCCTTCCCACGTCTCCCATATTTGATACCCAATATTTATCTTGTTGAGGTGTCGACTCTTGTTGAGGTGGCAGATCATTAATAAGTTGCAGCTGGGACCCGGTGGTCATAACAACCGGGTAGGGGATTATCACACCTAGAACCAGTAGATTACAAACTCCATGGACGTGATGAAATTCTCGCCTTGCTGCGTCAACGTCTACTTGACGCACAACAAGCCATGAAGAGGTCATATGATGGGAAACATCATGACTTACAATTTGAAGTTGGCGAGAAGGTATTATTGAAGCTTCAACCCTATCAGCAACTTTCCTTAGCCAAACGGTGCTCTCAAAAACTCGCGCCAAAATATTACGGGCCCTTCAAGGTTAAACAACGCATAGGCAAAGTGGCCTACGAGCTGTAGCTTCCTACCACAACAAAAATTCACGTAGTCTTTCATGTCTCATTATTAAAACAGTTTAAAGAAGGTCTCCTTCCAGCTAAACCAACTCTAGCTATTATGGATTCTCGCACCTCCAACAAAGAGTTAGAACTTTTAGTACACTTGAAGGGGAAATCGCCGATTAAAGCTTCCTGGGAACCATATCAAACTTTCAAATCCAGATTCCAGCATTTGAGCTCGAGGACAGGCTCAATCTTAAAGGAGAGAGTGTTGCTATGACCATCGGGTCCCAGCTTCCAAGTTAGCAAGGGCCCACACAACTTATTAATGATCTGTCACCTCAATAAGAGCCGCCACCTCAACAAGATAAACATTGGGGTATCAAATATGGGAGACGTGGGAAGGACTCAAAGTGGAAAGGGTAAACGATGATCAAGAAATATGTGGCTGAAAAATGGTAGTAGGATAAGGAATAAGGTAGCGATAAGAGAATTAGTAAGGGTTGACAAAATCAAGGCTTATCAAAAGAGGAACTTTTGTATAAATAGCTAGAAAGCCTAGAAACTTTATGAATGGAATATCACCATTTTGGAGCAATTTCTCTCCCTCAACTCTCTCTCTCTCTCTCTCTCTCTCTCTCTCTCTCTCTCTCTCTCTCAACTTTTTCACATTGCCGGCACAATTCAAAAGAAGAAGGAGCTCGCTTCTTCCTCCTTGGAAGATATCTGCTAGGAACCCGATGCACCAACAAATCAGCCCCGGCCCTGCACACACGTTCCTTCACCAAGGCTGCATCAGATTTGTGCAAGCAACTAATGTGATAAATCACACATTAAGGCATATATTAAGCAAATTAACAAAATGGGAGCAAGGTTAAAACAATTTACATTTACTACCTAGGTTTACCCACCTAGACTTTCACCCAAACTTCAATATACCAAGTGAAGACAATAAGCGTGGCTTTATCTCTTATCCCCAATGTTATCACTTGCAACAGGATCTTTATCTCTGATATCTCAACCTTTTATAAAAAAGGAAATAGAAAAGCAAAATGACAAGAGAAGAGTTCACAAAATCTTGATTAATGAAGCTTGACTCTTCTTCATATTGACTCTTAGAGCACTTGAAAACCTTTGGAAGTTGTAGCACTTGAAGATTTGAAGGCTTTAAGATCTTTGCCAGGGTTGAAAGTGGCTTAAAAAGCGGTCTGTGTGGCCACACTGGATATGCATATGCGGTATCATAACACTTAGCGTATTTTATATGCTGCTAATATGTGGTTTTTATTTTTATTTTCCCCCTTATTGATAAAACTTATACACATAGGATGCCCTATTTTTACTAATACAATATTTTTAATATCAAACATAGACCAGCCCACATACTACTGCTACATATATATTATGCTATAGCTCAGCCACATACGCTTTTTAAAACCTTGTTAATTTGTAAGTTGGAATATGAAGCATGAGCTTATCATACTTTACATGGGTACCAGTCTCTTGGGCATATTCTCTATAGCTAAATTTCTGACATTGTATTTACATTCACTTTTTGTGAAGTTTGTAACTTATGTGCTGTGAGACATCATTTCTAGTCACATCCATACTCGTCTTTATAGGAATTGATAATGAGCAAAACTGATTGAGATTAGTAATTTTAATCATTTTAATTGTTTTTAACCAATTTTGACAAGTTTTATCATAAACCTCTTCATTCCTATGAGTTCAAGTGAAACTAAACCAAAAATCAAATAATTTCTTAAAGATATACTTATCAGAAAATTCATATGGAATTAATCAAATTTTTGTTGTTGTATTGACTGAAATTTAAAACCATATTCTAATTAGTGTGACATGAAGGTTATAAAATAAAATAGAAGCATTACACTAGAAAGTAGAAACTTATCATTTTGTTGTAAGGTACTTGTCAAATCTGACTTATCATTTATATTCAACTTAATAGTTAATATACATCATCCAGTTTTTACCATTCATATATAAGATAAATGTCTTTGGGTTTCTGTTATAATTCTTGAGTTTTTTTTAATTAGGTTTGGTGACAAATTATTTTGCTGTCAACTAGACTATATTGGTTGACCCACTCCAATTTAAATTTTTTATCACTTTAATACTCGGTAGAATATGAGGTTATCTTTTGACTTGTGAGAACCTATCACAATTTTTGTGGAGATGGGTGCAAATTCATTATTATCATTTTTTGTGTACCAACATTAGACATATTCGCAATTTGAATACAATTTGAGGCTTACCACGGAAAATAATAAGGAAAAACCTTTAATTGTGGTTTAGAAGACATACATACTGAACACTGATGAGGAATGAGATATATAGTTAGTTGACTTTTTGGATCTTAAGGAAGAAAGGGTTAGAAAATCTCTCTTTGTGATGACTGCAAAAGTGTGCCAAGTAGTTATTTTAATCATCACCTAATAAGGACCAAAAGTGAAGTTGTTTACTGAAGAGAGTATAAAAAATATAAAACCTTCTACTTACAACTCTTTACTTTTTAGTTTTGGTTAGAAAATGGTGTTGCTATAGCCAAGGATTTGTATGCAACCTGTAAAGAAATAGCAATAGATGGAGATACCCAAACTATATCCACAACCAAACCAAACCACCTGGTTAGCTACCTGCGTGCATGAACTCGACATAAACCCAAAATCCAAATCTGGTATATATTTTTTATTTACTTGCACCTAACCAGATTCTAGAATGTGAGAAATGTATACCTGAAACTGTATATACGCACATAAATGTATTATATCTCAGGTCTGAGAAACTTTTACACATCTATAATTTTTTACCACTGAAATCCAACAGGAACAAATCGATCAGTAGGTTCTTAAGCAAGCTGGTTAGGTCTAATTACCGCAAAAAAGAAGAAGATCTCTTGCCATCCTTAGCTGGTATTTACCTACCCAAGACAACACTTGTTGTCTGATAATAGATGTAAAGCTTCTTCTTTTTTTTTCCGAAGACTTCTTATCGATGATGAGTGGTATACCCGTAAATATATTCTAAAAGAAAAGATATTTGTCCCATAAGTACCCGTATCAATAAGGGATCAGCAATTACATCCTAACTGTTGCATAATTGGGTCTCTTGGGTCTTGTCTCTTCTGAATACTTCTCTTCAGAACATAACACAGTTGTGCCCCCAAGCTTTGCATTCTGTTTGATGCGCCGTTAATGACCTTTTGTCTCCTTCAGGTGCAGGTTAAAGGCCATAGTAATCAAGAACAAGATCACCAAGCTAGGCAGAGAAGAGCAACAATGCTCAAACTCAAATTAATATGATGAAACACTTGCTGATGAATTTCTTGTACTATGGTGAATGCTAATGCTACTTAATTTTTAATGACACTCTGATGACACTATAAAGTAAGTATTATTTAGGATTAGCAATTCGGCAAATTGAGTATGCGAGTCATAATCCTATTATGCCATTTGCAGACATAAAACACTACAAACACAGTTGACGAAAACACAACAATAAAGAGTTAATAATTCCAAAAATAAAACACAAACATGACTTGTTATTATGTTTGTTGACATGGACAGCAACATAGTTAATTTGTTTTATTATAGTTATAAAATTTGATATTTCATTTGAAACCTGGAAAGCTACATTGCTTAAATTGGTTACCAAGTGCTCTCTCTCTTTCTCTCTCTCTTTCTCTCTCTCTCTCTCTCTCTCTCTCTCTCTCATATCTTATATTAAGTTAAAATTCAAATAAACTAGAAAATTAATTACATTTGAGATAAATTTTAAGTATATATTCCTCGACTTGAACTTTTTTTTTAAAAATCAAACCAAACTTTATACTTAGGTATCATTATATTTATCCATTATATATTTAGATCAAAATGAAACCAAATAAGATTAATATTTATATTTATGGGGAAAATGTAATATGTAATTGTTGATTACATTGATTATAAGTTTAGAAAGACTCATTCGAATAAATTTATCTAGTTGTTCAAATTAAGAAAAAAAATGAGAGCAAACATATGTATATTATTGTTATATAAATAAGGGTAATATTGAAATTAATTTAAGGATATTATTGTTAAATTCTCCATAATGTGACTAACTGAATTAAACATGATATTATTAGATAATTGACAATTGAACTCTATTATCATGTGAGCCAAACACGTTAACCTTGTAAGCTTAGGCATTTAACTGATAGAGATGACGTACCTAGCTATATATGAATAAAAGGGATAAAAACTAAATAAAATACATAAATTTAAGGGATACGGAACCCTCGTAACTATAGGCATTATGCCCAAGACCTATCTATACTTAGAAATATTCTCGAAACTCTCTTTCACTTCAATAGTAGTGGCAGATGTCACTTATGTTAGTCTTTCCGTTAGTAAGTTAACGTTTATACACATCTGTGCACCGAACCTCCCATTTGAGGCATTCTTTTTCCTTGAGTTTGCCATGCCAGGTATATGTCGGTTGCTCGACCATTCGATTTGTTCACATAGAGGCACACATGAGGATCAATGTGCACGCCGGTCGATAGTACAAGTCTTGCCCTCCATCTATCTATCTTATCTCTGCCGCCGTCTCCTCCATGTTGCTCACTATTCTCTCCAAATACTGCATCACCCTACCTCCCATTGCCCCTTCTCCTCCATGTTAACAATAGTTTCTCACAATGCCGGCTGCTACAAAGAAGGTTGAGAAGGCCAACAAAGGAAAATTGGGTGCATAATAGGAGCTGAGGAAATGGAGAGCTAAGCATGAACAACGAAGCGAAGGAGAGGACGTTTTGGTTGACAGTCTGGATTGCGGGGTGGTCCGGGCTCATTCCGTTGTCAACAATGACGTGCTTGTGGAAAGGGAGCACGATGAGCATGACGTGCCGGTCCCGGCGGCATAAACCATGTCCTCGGGCATGGTGGCGTAGGCAGAAATGACGTTAAGGAACTAGACCGACACGTCGCCGGCGTACTGCTCGTAGGACTCGGAGGCACAGAAGATGTGGTCGGAGTGGGCCAGCGTACAACACTCGCTGTAGCGGTTGTTACCGTCGACAAACTCGTTTGTGGTGGCATTCAGGATCAAGACAGAGTTGTGGTCGGTGAGCTCGACAAGGTGGAAGGCGTAGACAAAGATGGGGGGTGCTTGCTGGGATGGGTGACGACGACGAGAGCAATGTGTTAAACGTTAACTTACTAATATAAAGACTAACATAAGTGGCATCTGCACACCACTATTAAAGTGAAGGGGGTTTCAAGAATATTTGTAAATATAAGTCGGTTTTCACACAATACCTATAGTGAATGGATTATGTACAATTTACCCTAAATTTAATTGTTAATAATATTAAGACTTAATTATATTTTTGGTCCCCCAAAATATCATGTTTTTTCGTTTGGTCTCTCATTTTTTAAAAAAAAATTATTTAGTCTCTTAAAAATTATTTTCGTTTCTATTTAGTCCATCAATTAACTTTTACTGTTAAGTGCCAACATGGCAATGCTGACATGGATTAAAAAGGGTCCAAACGAAAAAAATGAGATATTTTAAGGGACGAAATGAAAATAAATATATATTTTAATAACCTAAAACATAATAATATACATTTTAATAATCTAAAGTATAACAATATATAATTATATTTTAGGTTATTAAAATATTTTTTTTTCATATAGTCTCTTAAAATATTTAATTTTTTTAGTTTGGTCCCTCTTTAATTCATATTAATATTATCATGTGACACTTAACATCAGAAGTTAACGAAAAGTTAACGGATGGACCAAATGAAAATAAAAATAAATTTTGAGGGACTAAACGAAATATTTTTTTTATAAAAAAAATCAAACAAAAAAATTTATGATGTTTTGAGTGATCAAAAAATATAATTAAGTCTAATATTAATAAACTACTTGCATACATCATAAGATTTTCTTTAATTATTAGGGCAGTGGATGGTGGAAGGAATGGCAACCGGCGAAGGACAGGAATTCCGTGGAACTTGAGGGAAGGGCAACTTGGGTAATTTTCTACGACAACTGAATCGGGTTCAAGATTTGGAGATGGAGTGGAGAGCTGACGTGTACGGTGTAGATGAACTCCGTCGGTCCTTTTGGAGATAAAACCCCACGGTCGCCCTCGTCCGTGAAGAAGAGAGCTCGTTGGGTTCGCGAAGAAGGGCTCAGCGTTCGTCCTCCTCCGTCGTCGAATGGCATCCTCGTCCCTGGCGATTCGTCGAGCTGGGAACTCCATGCTCGCCGTTACTCTCTCCAAGGTCCGCCGCCATGCCCCCTTACCTCTTCTCACCGCCCTAAAGGTCTCTCCTTTCCGCTCCCAAACCCTCGCCGCTCGATGCCTCAGCACCTCCTACACGGCTCCGAACAACTTCCAGAGGTACCCTCCTCCTTCTCCTCCGCCTCCGCCAGAACATCACCCGCATGGTCCCCGTCCCTCCGATCCCCGTGCCTACCCGCAAGACCACCGGACTAACCACTGGCCGCCCCAGAACCAGCACCAACGCCCCCCGCCTCCCAACAACAGCCATCCCACTGCGGACGGTCGCATGCCTCCCCCTAACCACTGGCCACCCCAGAACCAGCAGCAACCTCCCTTCTCCGGTCGCCCTCCCGTCGATGCTGGCCGTCCCCAGGTAGTCGAAGGACCTCCCCCTGTTGCTGCCCCTCCTCCTGGCCCTGTCGACCTTGTTGCCCTTGCCCGAGACGGAAAGCTCAAGGAGGTTGTTGATCTGCTGAATCAGGGCGCCCGCCCTGATCCCCCTACCTTCTTCAACCTCATTTCCTCCTGTTCCGACCCAAATCATCTTGACGAGTTGAAAAAGATTTATGAGTTCTTCTTCAGGTCCCCTTTCCGTGCAGACCTGCAGATTAACAATAAATTATTGGAGATGTTCTCCAAATGTGGCAGTATGGTTGATGCACGGAGGGTGTTCGATCGAATGCCTGAGCGTACAATCGACTCTTGGCATTTGATGATTGATGGGTATGCAGTGAACAACCTGGGCGATGATGGATTGCAGATGTTTGAGCAGATGAGAAAGACTGGGGTGCAACCCAATGAAAGGACTTTCCTTTCTGTCTTAGCTGCTTGTGCCAGTGCTGAGGCAATTGAAGAGGGCTTCATTCACTTTGATTCCATGTCTAAAGAATATGGGATGCAGCCACAGATTGAGCATTATGTTGGCATGATTGAAGTTCTTGGGAAGTCAGGCCACCTCTATGAAGTAGTAGAGTTCGTTGAGAAGTTGCCATTTGAGCCACCAGTAGCTGTCTGGGAAGCAGTGATGAACTTGGCTCGTGCTCAGGGTGATATAGATCTTGAGGACCGCGCTGGGGAGCTCATGATCTTTATGGATGCATCCAAGACCCTTCCCTCCAAGATCCCTACTCCTCCGTCTAAGAGGCGCTCTGGCTTGAACATGTTGGATGGCAGGAACAAGTTGGGCGAGTACCGGTTGCCACCAAAGATCGAGAAGAAAGTGGTGAAGGAGCAAGTCTATGTGCCCGACACTAGATATGTGCTCCATGACATTGATCAGGAAGCCAAGGAACAGGCTTTGCTCTACCACAGTGAGAGGTTGGCGATTGCCTATGGATTGATAAGTACCCCTGCTAGGACACCACTTCGGATTATCAAAAATCTCAGGATATGTGGCGACTGCCACAATGCAATCAAGATCATGTCGAGGATTGTTGGGAGAGAGCTCATTGTTAGGGATAACAAACGGTTTCACCATTTCAAGGATGGGAAATGCTCCTGTGGAGATTACTGGTAATGCTCCGTGGAAGCTGCGTGTTCCACGTATTCACTGAACTTTTTCTTGTTGAAATTTGCATACTTTCCCTACAAAAAATTGTCAGTGTTTGTTTTGGCACTAGTTATGGACATGAATAGAAAACTGATGTCTGATCATCATCCTCAGCATTGTAGTACTCTTGTTCTGAAATTATATTAAATTACTGATATTGATGGTGTAAGTTTATCTACAGAGGTTTTACAGATGTTACATTTGCTTTCTACTTGATACATTAGCAAGGTCTCTAAGCAATGTTAGGATAGCTTTCCAAATAGGGCTTTGTTCAAATTTAGGAGTAGAAACATCTCAAAAGAACTTCCACATTGTCATATTAAGATAGTATACAATTCTGCTAAATCTGAGTCATCCCACAAATCATTGTAAACAATTAAGCTTTCAGTTCAGGTGCTAAATACTAATATAGCTTCTCTTTAGTAAAAGGGTAAGAAGAAAATGTTTAGCAGTGTGTTTCTTGAATGCCCTATTGAAAGAGAGTGTCTGAATTCATAGATACATGGATTTTTTTACATTATGTTTGTGCCCTGCATCTGTTCTTTTTTTTTCACTCACAAGATTCGAAGAAAATATGGATTATGTATGTTAGTTTTTGTTTTCTGTTCCTTTTTTGTATCGTTTTTCCTCTTATAATATACTTCTCTCAAAAAGTTTCCTTGCAAGCTACATATCTATTGATAGTAGCTATTTGGGTGTTAAAGCTCCTGTTTACACCATGAATGTTGGAAATTTTGTAAATTTGGTTAATACTGACCACAAGAAAGATATAGTGAGGGCTAGCTTTTCATATGCCTTATTGATGACTTGCATCCAACATGCTGAAAGCCTTCGGCTACTGAAACACTAACACTACACGTTCTGGAAAAAATCATCTATACAAAGTCATGTCTTTCCCAAACTTTTGTTTTCTTATGCTGATAAATATGGTATTCTCTGGATTGTCATAAATTTGGCATTAGGCTATGATGATCAAGAACGAGAAGATTTTCTTTGTACCGATTACTTATTAGTGAAATGAGGATCTCTAGCTTTTTCTAGGTAACTGCAACAATTCTAGACAGATTTTAGAGCTACCTGATTGAATAATTTCGCCTGATGATACTTTCAACATTCCCAGGCTTGAGATTTTTGTTATGGAGCTATTGTCAGCCACTTGATTCGCTTAGTCATAACCTAATTATTGCTTATTGCTTATTTCATTAATACAGGTAAAATATTGTTTGACTTATCCTATTATGTCCATAAATACCCTACTAGTAACACCTTCCAATTTTGTTTCAACTTTCAACTTTTGAGTCTAGATTATTGAATGAGCAATAAGAGAGACCATTTGAAACATGCCTTAACCACTACAGAATGGTAATGTTATGTGTCAGTCAGCCAATCAGCTTGATGAATATCTAGACTAGCATATGTTCTTTTTGTCATTTGTCAACCATTACAGAATGGTTATGCATTGTCACTTGCACATTCAGCGGGTGCAATGCCTAAATTCTAGGCTTATTCAGTGATACCAACTAACAACTAATAAACTTCATGATATATAGTTGTTAGGGGTGGCTCCATAACATATAACCCAAATTACTTATCCTTCCTGAATTACCCATCAATTCTCTCTGTGTCTGTTTATTGTGGATTTGAAGTAGTAAAGATGGTAAAGAATTAATTAGAGGATGGCTTTATATTAAAAAGAATTAATCTCTAACACTTGTGATGCTATGTTATGTTTTTCGTGCTTGTGATTTTACTATAAAATCTATGATTTTTTTTCCTAGAGAGGACAAGTTTTAGGGTAAATTTATTCATAGTAAGGAATATATTATATTATGTGTAGGTTATTTGAAATTTATAGTATTAATTTTGTTTAACATCTTTCATTATTATGATGATTTCTGATGTTATTCTTATATATTTTTGATTAGGTAACTGCAAGAGTTCACTTTAATTGGCAATGTTGATGAGGATGACAACCATGATTTAATTACAAAATTGACAACACATACAACTACATGTCAATTGAGAACTTATGTTGTAATACTTTGTTGTTATAATGAATCACGATTCATGCACCAACATGTTATTGAATGTCTCGTAATTAATTATTCTTATGCTATTAACTTTCTATGTTTTTCTTCATCTTTCATTGTTTTTATCCATAATTTCTTATGCTAATTAAGTTTTATATTTTTAATTTGAACAAAATCATATTGGATTGATTTTTAAATTTTTTTTACTATCTGTGTTTTTGTTTTTGTTTTTTATTTTATTTTATAAGTCAAACAAAATAATATTGTGTTGGCACAAGTTAAATCACATCAGTTTTTGATATAATATATTTTTGTACAAATAAAAATATTTACATTGTTATATATTTTATTTTAATAATCTTGACTAATTCTATAAATATAATAATAAAATAAATAATTAAAAATACAAATATCTATATTATAACAATTACTCATTCAACTATCCATTCAAATTATAATTTTTAATTTCTTCGTTCCTTTAATTATTGAATAAAACTATGCATTTCCTTTTCTTCATTCTAAATTTTTATATTTATTAGTCAACCATGCAAAGGTATTTAGCCACCTCTTTCTTTTTCTATTGTTGAAAGATCATATATTTATCAATCATATAGAAACTTTTACGGTTTGTCTTAAATATATAATTTTGAATCATTCATTTTTTTTATTTCTTTGCTATTATTTAACTATTAAAACTTAAATAGTTTTAGTTCGTATTGTTATATTTGTATTTGTGTTATATTTGATTTTTATCGTTGATTGTCAATGTATATATATATATATATATATATTCTAATAGATTTTGTCATTTTTATTTAAAATATTGTTAGTATTTATTTTTTCTTTATGAATTAGATTTAGTGTTACGGCAAGCTCAATAGATTAACCAATTCATCAACTGCTTAGGCTCAAATTATTTATTTAATTAAAATATTTAAACACATGCTCTGATACTATTTGTTGCAACCTGCGTGATGAGATAATTATGCCATCAACTTCATAGGCTTAAATCATACGTCAAATTAAACAAGAATATAATCAATACAACATTTAATATATTCTTGATGTGAGACTAAGTCGGAATATTATAGTTAAAGTTTTGTCTTATAAAAAGATTGCAGTTAGCTTTTAGATTGACATTTTTTAATACATACTCTTTATGAATTGTACTCCTATGAGAATTTTGTACACATAAATGTGAAAATCAGTGCATAAAACGCTATTACTAAAGATCGAACCATGATCCATTAACAACATACCTAGATATCTTGTCACTAAGCTACTAGTGGGTCAGCATAAAAATATAAATTTCAATATGTTTTTTCTATATCTATTGTCTACTTAATGGTAATAATTATAGATTTACAAAGTTTTATATTTACTATTATTTTGAATATTTTTAAAATATTTTTAATGTATATAATTATTTTTATATTAGTTTTGAGTGTTTTAGTGTAATATCTTGATTTAGTTCCCCGTAGGAGTATATTGAATGTTATGCAATAAAGTTTGTTAAACCCGGTAAAAATAAATAAATCAAATCACTTAAAAAGATTGTATGTGAGGAAGATGTAACTTTCAAGAGCAATGGAAATAAAATGGCAACAGCTCGTGGAGAATATGATATTATTCTACCATATAGCGAGCGGTGCACAACAAGTAGTTCTCTGCCCCTTTATCTATTCTGATGAATAACATCCGACTCCTTTTTTGAGCTGATTTTTGGAAGAAAAAAAAATACAAGTGTTTTTGTGACTGTCTCCATGAAGACATCATTCAAGCTTTTTTGAAACTAGATAGGCAAACACTTGCACATTAGAAACAAAAACCACTTAATTGTCAAGTATATAAAAGCCAGTAAAATAAAGAACATCCATCATAAATATGAATAGATGTCTAGCATAATGATTTTGAACAGCCATCAGAATCATTTCTTTAAAGCTGAAGCTGGAACATTCTTCAATTCTTTGCCACATATCAGTGTGTTTACCATCATTAGCGTATCTTCCCTTATCAACTTAGGATCCAAAAATAAATTGATTAGCTTTTATTTTTTTAAAAAAGAAAAACATTACCTCAAACAAGACAAACTAAATTAAGAAATGAAAATGAGAAGAGCAGTGCAAAAATGAATTCTAGTATTGAACACCGAAACGAACAAACAAAGATGTGAAGACCTCCCCAGCCACAGCTATCATATGTAGAACATATTTGATCATAGAATTGATGATTTCCACCATTTAGAAGCATCAGAGGAATTGGTTTTAATCTGGAAAGGACAGAAAACATAACAAGATAAACAGAATCTGCTGGAAGGACCACAATTTTTTGATTGCAGTAACCAGTAATTAAAATCCACGTGCCACAGAGCTCCATTTTACGTAATGTGAATTTATGAGAGTGACAGAAGCACAACTTCAAACTTCCTATCACCAACCTTTTCCTTCCTTTGTTCTATATAGTTAAATCCCTTTGCTATCATATTCATGAAAACTTTCTGTCCACCAACAAGGATGGAAGCAGACATGAGCAACAAGTCATACTTTGTGAGGATTCCATCACTGAATATTGATTCAATGCAACATGCAAATGAGGAGGTTGGTGCAAAAATTGCCATTTTGGTCCCAACTCTGCATCACCGCATGCATGTTGTCGGGTTGGACATATTTCCAGCCTCCAGTTATCGTACTGCTGTGACAAAGATAGTAGGAGAACAAAGAATTTTGTTGATGTGGTGTCCACGTCTAATAATTATCAGCATAGACAACAAGGACTCACCAAAGAACTGCCGGCCACCTGCCCCATATTAACAACAGCTTTCAAACTTGGAGCACCTGACAGTGAACAACAATATTACCCTTCGACCCACTACGACCTGCAATGGATGACCATAAGCTTGCTACAAAACTCTTAAGTTGGCCTTTCCTAGCAACAGCCTCCCTCCACACATGAGCACTGTTCGTCTCTATGATATTTTCTGGATTGCATAAATCTATAAGGCTAATGCTCATGTTGTTCCGAACTATAGCAAGCTTTCCATTAAGAGAAATAAATGATACAGCCCAATAGGTCCGGCAATTTCCTAGATGAAATTTGCTGTCCATAAATTTGTTCCATGAATCCGTAGCACCTTCATATACTTTAAGCTTACAGCCATCATTGCAGCCAGATGCATAAAGTCTTCCATTTAATGAAATGGTGGGATTGCGGCAACCAGTAACTATTGCACTATTAACTGTAGACCATGTGTTGGTAGTAGGCATATATACTTTACTAACAACCTGACGATTATTATCAAGCCCTTTCAGAAACCATTTACCCTCATAAACAACCCCAATGAAGGGTGTCATCTCAATTGTCATTTCAGCAATAAATGTCCATCTATTCCTATTGGGATCATAAACTTCGCCTGAACGTAGAGTTCTCAGGTTACCTTCACACTCGCCACCTGCAACATAGAGGCAGTTATTTATGACACATGAACTAAAGAATTGGCGCTTACGAAGCATATCTGGGGCTCTGTGCCATTTGTTTGTCCGTGCATTGTAGAAGACAACGCGCCTCATTGAACCCTTTGATGGATTTTTACCTCCAAATAAGTACAGGTAGCAACCACTAAGAACAGCACAACCAAAGCCAATTGCTTCAGAGTAATCTACAGGAACAGGTGGAAGTGACCTCCAGAGCTGATGGATAGGAACAAAAGCATACCAACATATCTTTCCATCACGATCTCTCTTGATCACATACACCCATTCCTCAGCCATCCCAAGCTTTTTCCTGAGGGAGTAGAAGTAATTTCCGGAAACAAGTCGATTCCATCTCTTGCAAACAAATCTAAGGTTTTGGTGCTGTACTCGAGGAACTCGAATCAGACAAGCAATAGCAAGATCATCAGGAAGGCCGGGCAGTAGAGGTGGCTGGTTTCTGCTCCTCTCCTTGCGTGAGTTCTTTGGTCTTATTCTATTGGAAACATTTTCAGGGAAGAGGCATGAATTGGCTCCAGGAACAAATTTTCTAGCCCCTACTACTGTTTTCAAGCCTGCGTCTACTCTACAATAGCATGACACAGAATCAACCTGCAATTTGCATGGCATTAACACATATAAATAATAAAAGATGCCAAGCCCTCTTGATCTTCCCCATTGGATATACTAGAAAAAGTATAAACATATAAATAATATTCAGTATAGTTTATACCATATTTTGAGCTGGGCATAGATGCTAATTTAAATGATTAATCAAGTAGACGCATTGTAAAATGCCAATTGTATAAAGAAATTTAAGTGATTAACCACAAGGTGATTGAGTTTTAGTGAGTAAATAGGAAAATTAGTACTTACAGAGCACCCTCTTGTTGTGAGGTTAGTACAACGTTTAATAAAGATTAAGAAGTGAAATTCAATTTTCAGATGTTTATCACTTTATTGATTTATAGACAACTATCATTCAGCTGAGAATCTCTAAGATTTCAAGACACTATAGTTTAAACTTTAAACCGTTATGACCACCTGATGTTAACTGTAATAAAGTCACCTTCAGTTGGTACAAAATTAAAATAAATAGCATTAGAAGAGAAAATCTATATGGAAATTTTTATTCCAAATCTTGATGATGGTATTTACATTTAAGGTTTCCAGGGCTCTGATCAGATCCAAGATCAGTAACAAGGTTTAAAAGCACCACCAGTCAAGATCTATTCAGATTTGCTGAAATGAGCTTGATGATCTTTTTTTATTTTAGATGAAATATGCAAGTTATTGCAAAATTGTGAAGAATATATGGTGCAAGATTGTTTGTGTCATCCTACCCGTCTATATAATTTGAGCTTTCGCCTTTGGCATTATCATTGGCAATAGACCCACATACAATGTGTGGTAGACAAACAACCTCAAAGGCGAGGAAAATCACCCACATCCACAACACACATCCACAACAGGGCAAAAGAATAGAGACACACATCTTGGAGAAAAACTTATATGGGTAGCCTGCCCATAGAAATTTCTATGAACGACTGGACATGGACTTTGATTGAATGAACATGAATAATAAGAGAATGGATATGATTAAATGAATATGAATTCATATCCATTCCTTTTCTATTCATGTTCATTCTTTTTCTACTCATGTTCACTCATTCATATATTTTCTATGGGAAGCCTGCCCATAGAAGTTGGCACTCCACATCTTGGGTCACTAGGTTACTCAAATCTGGTACCCTGAGTCAAGAAAAAGTCATGTGGTAGTAGAAATGATGAAATCCTCCAATACTGTACACCAAATGTAAGGTAGTTTTCCACCTTGTTGGTTTTTCAATTCAAGAAGTTAAAGACACCTCAAATTGGTCAATGAACAAAGCTTGGAAAAAAAAACATGGAGACTTTTACATTGCAGAGTACATATTTTTTTATCATCAATAGCAAACTTAGAATCAGAAACTAGAAAGCTCGGCAAATACTTAATCAATTAAAGAAGAAGAAGAAAAGAAATATAGTTGTCTGGCAAGGTAACCTCAGTGAAAAGAAAAGAGGGCATCTGAATTATATAGGAAAAGCTCTCCTCCCATTACGAGCGCAGCATCATACTTAATTACTTATCGGGCACAGGGTTGCATAATAAAACTACTACAGGTATATATAAAGCCAATAACGACATTACTCTATTCTTTTTAGCATCAAACAAGAAAAAGAAATGGAAATTTTCTCTATGTACGACGATTAGCTAATCGCACTCAGGCTCAACAAATTAACATGTTCTATCAAAAATCTAAAGAAATGTAATCTTTTTCACCGAAAAAAGATGATTAAGCATTCGTCTACCAGCAGATCAACCCAGAAATCTCATAACTGACAATCCGATCGCGTGAAAGAACACCAACACCACTAAAGAAACGAGGGCATTCTCAAATCCTCGACGCAGTTCACAAAATCGCATCCGAAATAAACCAAACTGCGTGCGATGACAGACCCTGAAGGGAGGATTAACAACAAAAGATGCGACCTTACCAACGGGGCTCGGACGCGAACGACGCGGTGCGAACTGGCCAAGCCTCGGGGCTGCGCGGCCTGCTCCATTCCTCCCACCAAATAATGCGTCTGCTGGCCAGGCGGATCGCGGAGCCGGAAAGAGGGGATGGGGAGATCGGGGGTTGGTTTCCCTCGAGTCGAGGGGAGGGGGGAGGGGGGAGGAAGGAAGTGAGGAGGGGGAAGTGTCGGTTCGTTCTTCTTTTTCTTTGGCTTGTCTTCGCGGGCAGGGGTGAGCATGAGTTCGTTCGATTAATAATCCAATCGAATCATTAATTAACCGAACCAAATTAAAAAAAATCTTTTAATTATTTACCGAACCGAATTTCAAATTCGGTTCGGTTAACCCAAAATAACAAAAAAAACATTTGCTAAGACTCAAACCTAGGCAGGCAACCGAACTTTAACTTCATAAGTCTCTAACCATCTTAGCAAACTTCGTTACCAATTTATTTCTAACTAACACATATTATATATATAGTCGAATCTAAAATAAATAATATTAAACATGCACTAAGATTCAAACCTGGGCGGGCGGGAGGCTTAAAATTACATTTAACCACCAAGGCAAATACCAATACATGATATAAATTTTATTATATATATATTTGTTAAATTTGGTTAAAACTGATTTTTTTCGATAAACTCACTGAACCGAACCGAAAACCGAAATCCCAAAAAAATTAACCGAAAACCGAACCGAAATAATTCGGTTTGGTTAATTCGGGTTCGGTTCGGTCGGTTTCGGTGAATCGAAAAATTTTGCTCACCCCTATTCGCGGGTTTGGTGGTGCTCCATTTTAGCACATTAAAATAGCATTAATAGGTTATTTACTCGACATGACTAATTATTATTATTATTATTATTAATTAAAATTTATAATATTAATTTTTTATCTAGAATGTTTTATAAGTAATCTTCGTAAAAGGACCCATTAAGATAAAAAATATGACTAGCATCGATCGACACCCACTTCGACATGCCTCGAATTCGATCGTATCGCCTTACCATGTTTACAAAAATGAGGCGCATATAAGATTAGAAATCTCAACTTGTAATTCATCTAATCCATCTTGCATAGTAGCATAGTCTCATTTTAGAAGTATTACAAATACATTTTATTATAAATTTTCTATAAATACACATTTAAGTTAATTTATTTTTAGGTTATTATACAAAATTATCCTATTTTTCTTAAGTTTATTCAATTCTTTTATTTACTATCAAAATTGCTACTATACTGACATGGCATTGCTGATAATAGTTTTTATAATGAAATATTAGATTAAAAAAATGTATCCCAACTTATTATATATCAATGTTGATATATAATAAATCAATATTTGAATAACATAATAAATAAATTATTTTAGATGAAATATGAAAAATAATATGTGGTGTTGTTGATGTCACAAAATTTAATATATTGATAATCATAACTTAAAGATTGAATAGGGCATCTATTGGACATTTGTCGGCCCCATTTTGTCAATAGCTCTTCCTCACTTTGTAATACCCCGGTTTAGTCCCACATCGGGAGTATGTTGGATGTGGTGTTGGTTTATAAGGCTTGATGGGTGTGCTACCATCAACTTCAGCTTAAGCATTTTAATTAGGTCAATAGGTTGGTCTATGAAGTTGATGGGCTAGTTATCCCATTAAGCGGGTCGTAACACACTTACCTTCATGACTTCATTTTAATATTTAAATTTTTTAAATAATTAGAAACTTAGCATATCAACAAACCCGTGCGATACTTTTTAATATTTTATTTATTCAATATGTTATTTGAGATATTATTTTAATATTCAGTAATACCACATGAAATTCTGGGTGGAAACTGATAACATAAAACAACCAAATGCATGCTTTAACACTGCACTCACCAAAGTGCAAACATATATATTTACAACAATGCGCCTCATTGACATCTCTATTGTTCACACATTTTCTACATTTTAGAAGTCCACAACTCCCTTATCATGCCAAAGAAACCAAGCAGAAGAAATTAAGTAGAAGATAATAAATATTGCAAACAAATGGAGAGATTTCATGTAATCATGTAGATATCACAAGGAAGTGCAATCATTCACTATCTACACTCTGCAAAGATCCATCCATCATTCATCAGTTTTGAGCTGAGGTTACTGAATCTCTGCCTTGAGTATTGCCTTGATGCCTTCCTCCAATCTGTACCAGCTTTCATCATTGCAGCAAACTCCTCATAGCTTATTTTTCCATCCTGAGATGAAATAAAGGCAACAATTCAACTTGTTAGTGTTTAAATATGAAGGAAAAAGAGTTTGCATGTCCCCTTTTCACTATTCATCATTTAGCTAGAAAGTTGTTTGGTATAAGTGATGGAATCACCATGGTGATATAGGGTTACATGGTGATTGGATTACCATGGTAGTTTAGTCAAGGATAGCCTTTGTTTGATTCACTACTAATTTATCAGTATTTTTGTCTCAATTTATCAGACATCAAATCACTATATGGGCGCAAGCAGTTTGCAAATCATTAATCTTTCAATAATGGTTCAGTAACTATGGTGATTTCAAATGAATGCCAATTAGTCTAAACATAATGATGAAAGCAATGTCACTTAAATCAAGGACATGTTTTCATGTATACATATCTTCTTCGACTTATATTATCTTGATTAGTTTTTTCTGTGTATAACATGAACCATATAAAGATATCACCAAAGGCTGTAAGATAGAAGTTGGAAACTGACCTTATCAGTGTCGACATCACGAATGATGGCATTAATCACTTCGTCATGGTTTGCACCCAAGTCATCAGCTAAGCAATCTCTGAGCTCTTCAATTTCTATGTATCCACTGTTATTTTGATCAAAGAATTGAAAGGCCCGGAGTAAGTGCTCATCATCGTTGCCAATCTTCTTTAGGTGGATTGAGAGGGCAACAAATTCTCCATAGTCAAGAGTTCCATCTCCATCAACATCAGCCTGTCAAGAGAAATGATGTCAGTAATCTCCTCTGTATATTGATGAAAGAAATTTTATAATGTATTCGAATTAGAGAATGTTTATATCCTTGAAACAATCTAGAAACTAAAGCATGAGTATTATGACAATCATCAAGTTGGACTGTAAATGACAACTAAAGATTTAGGTAGAAATTTGGTAGAAACTCACTGCATCCATTAGTATCTTCACATCTGAATCAGCAATCAAGTGTCCAAGTTTATGCAATCCAAATTTCAAATCCTCAAGTGTAATCTGCCCTTTGTTGTTTAAGTCTATCTTCTCAAACATATCCTTTATGCCAGCAGCCTCCTCCACAGATAAATGTTCAGCCACCACCTGCAAGAATGATCATCACAAAACATGTCAGAATAAATTTGCCAGAGCATAAAGAGAATAACAAGTTGTGGATCTTGAAGTAAAATGACATAAGAGCTCTTAATAAGCATGGATGTATCAGTAAAATAAGAATTCCAGAAAAATGTACTTACCCTAAGAGCCCTCTTCTTAAATTTGTTCATCACAGAAAACTGTTGTAGTCTTGCGCGGACAGTTTCACCAAGATTGACATTGGGAGCCCTCTTTGAATTTTGCAACCATGGATGATCTGCAATGGAAAATGTGAGGGAAGAATTTGAGGGTATCAAACCATATCTTTGTAAGAGTTAATTGAGATATAGACATCAATTAGTTAAGTTCAAGTTCAAGATGTAGGAATCAGAAAACTATCATTGTACATGGTATCTAGTGGAATATGAAACAAAACTTCAGTCATTTGTAGTGAATGTGTGAAAAAGAACTATCAAGCGTTCTCTAAAACCAAGGACTCATGATTTAATAAGGTATAGTTTTTTTTTGCATGTTTAACATAATCTTTGTTGCCTTTGAAGTACTCTTGTTTTATTGAAGGCAGAAAATGTCACTTAATTATTATTTTTTAGGAAAACAAGTCAATTAAACCATTCAGCTTAAAGACCATTTAATTACCTAGAACTTCCTGAGCGGTCATACGCCTCTTAGGATCTGGATCAAGCATCCGCTTCACAAGGTCTTTCGCAGCATCAGAAACTTTTGGCCATGGGTCTCTTTTAAAATCTACAACTGAACGAATAATTGCTTGCGCAATGCCTTGCTCAGATTCTGCATCAACATTAGATTTCAGAAATTAATCCATAATTACAATAAGAAATAACTGAAGGATCTAATGTTCTCTTATTCTTTCCAAGAAATTTACCTCCCCAAAATGGTGGTACACCACAAAGTAAGATGTAAAGGATAACTCCTGAACTCCACACATCAACTTCTGGACCATAATTTCTCTTTAAAACCTCTGGAGCCATATAGTAAGGACTGCCAACTATCTCCGTAAATCGCTCGCCTACATGATGAAAATTAACCCGAAAAGCTATCAGAAACATGAGGATGTCAATATGTCATGATCCCTACTACAACATTAGCAATTGAGTTTTTCACAAATCAGGAACTGACAAGAATTTTAAGTTTCAAATAGAATGTTAAATAACTGTCAATGTTTGAAGACATCACTCACAGTATTAGAATTTGAACATACCTGGTCTAAAGAAAATGGACAGGCCAAAATCAATTGCTTTCAAGGGGGCATTTTCTTTTTTGCTTCCAAACAAGAAATTCTCAGGTTTGAGATCTCGGTGCATAACCCCATGCTTGTGGCATATCTGTGAATGACATTGAGAAAGTGAAGATAAGTAACCACATCATCCAATTCAGTAGAAGTTTAAGTATGATCTTCGAGTCTAGATTGTGAAAAGAAAATATTATGCTAAATATAACATGGATGTAAAATTGAATCCAGAAAAGAATGTAGTGATCTTTTAACAGACTTAGGTGAAAAGAGGGAATTCACATCAGCACAATATCAAGTTAATGATGTCAAAGTAAGTAAACAGTATCAAGTATCGACCAACACTACATAGAAGCTAAGCATAAGCCAAGTTGAGTTGTTACAACTTCAATGCAACAACAATCTGCAATCATGTCATCTATTCATCATTTCTTCTTATAAATTCTTGAGTGATAAGGAAGAGAAAAGAACAAGAACATCCATGAATTCAATAAGCGGAAAGGATAAATGGATCACCGAATCAATGGTGGATAAAGGAACATGAAGAAGTATGTTGTGCGAAGGCATTACCTGCACCACTTCAACAATTGTCCGGATGACCATGGCAGCGGCCCGTTCGGTGTAATGCCCCCTGGCGACAATGCGGTCGAAGAGCTCCCCCCCTTCGCAGAGCTCCATGACGAGGTGGACGGCGCCGTCGTCCTCGTAGGTCTCCTTAAGGCTCACAAAATTGGGATGCTCCGGCAAATGCCTCATGATCTCCACCTCCCTGCGCACATCCTCGATGTCGACGATGGTCCGCAGCTTCTTCTTGGAGATGGACTTGCAGGCGAAGCGGTCGCCCGTGGCCTTATCGACGCAGAGGTAGGTGACGCCGAATTCCCCGCGGCCGAGCTCCTCGCCGAGCTCGTATCGGCTCCCGATGTCGCGGCCGGTGGGGTCTTTGAGGACGACGAGGCTGGGGCTGACTCCGCGGTAGTACTCGACAGCGAATGGATTCGTCCTCTTCTCCTTCTTCTTCTTCGTCGCCGCCTTCTTCTCCGGACCAACAGGAGCAGCCAAGCAATTTCCCATTAGGGTTTACTAGATTTCCCAATCAAGATTCAATCTTTTCTCGCAAAGAGGAAGTATTGGAACTCAAAAAGAGCTTTAAAAATCAATCTTTGACCAATCTGCAAAGGAGCAAGTGTTTCTGGGAGATCAAAACACTGATTTGCTTGTGAAACTGCTTCAATTCGAGAGAAGAAGAAGAGATCAAGCACGAGAAGAGGAAATTTGATTAGAACCGCCTGAAAACCTCCTGCATTTCTTGTTTCAGCTTCTTTCCTGTTCTTAATCGCTCAAATGCACACGGAATGGAGGGAAAAGGAAGTATCTTTATTGAGATGCAAGAGCCAGAGGAAGGTCAACCACGTTGAGTTGACTTGCTTAATTGGTCAAACACGTCGGGCCGTGAGCATGTAGTAGATGCCTCAACGTGAGGCCGAGGGCGGACTCCCTTTGACTTTGGTGTAGGTAACAGTCACTAGGAAAGTGCTTTGACTTTGTTCAAACTTGCGTGGATGAAACGACAAGCTAATTAAACTCGGTATATATTTCTTCTCGAATAATAAGCTGAATTATTTTAGTTAAAATAATTAGAAAATAAAATATTGTTTGATCAGACTTGATCAATTCTTGACCATTTAATTATAGTTTTGGTCGAAAACTGTAACCAAATCCGCATTTAATAAAATTATATTTAATTTTGGAAAATCATATAATTCAAGTCTAAGTGAGAATGATTTATATTTTCTAAGTCAAATTTATTAGTAACTCAGTGGTTAAACATCTAAGGCCTTATTTGATTGACACGATAAGTAAATTTTTGAAGAAAATTATAATTCTCGTGAATTAACTTTTCACGTATGTTTTTTGAGAAGTATCAAAAATATATTTGGTTGATAAAAAATTAATTGATAGAAAGTATAACTTCATATTCATAACATGTTTGATTGACATGGGTACTTCCTAGAAAATATATATCAAATGATTAATATATCTTTCTTTTTTATAAATTTATTTATATATATATATATATATATATATGAAAAATTAAATTTTATTTGTAAATTAATATATAATTTTTCTATATATAACTAATATAAAATATAATTTATTATATACATAAATAATTTTTTTTTGAAGTTGATATAAAAATATATATATAATTTGCTCAAAAATAAATTAAAATAAATAAGTCGAGAATTTATAAATATCTAAACTCATAATGTTGACAATATAAATTAAAAATTTAGCATTGAATGCAGATGCGATGATACAAATGTCTTTTTCTTTCCAATACAACTAAGGAAGTCCAACTTACCTAGGTCCTCCTAGGTAAGTTGCTTCCTACATTTTGCAGAAAATGTGTCAATCAAATAAGATCAAAAATTATAATTTTCTGAGAATTACAACTTTCTGTAAAAAAATTTGTCAATTAAACGACACCCAAGTATATTTTTAATAGATATTGAGTTCGATATCTAATTATAGCGCTTTATGCATTTAATACTATATTTATGTATGCTTGTAACTGTGTCATATGTGTATAAATCTCATGTTGATATATGTTGACTATATTATAAAATATTTTTTTTAAAAAAAAATGTATATTTTTCAAGTACTCAAAACTATACTAATTGTTTAATACCAAGTCAAGTACCTATTAGAGATCTAATTACGACGATTTTGATTAGTCTTTAAGCTATAAAATAGCTTTGTGTTCAACTTCAATTTCAATTACTTTAGGTATGTCTAAAATCATTTTTATTTTCGTTTTCAAAATACTATAAGTTTATGACACAATGTTGTTTTCATTTTGACAAAAGCGATAAAATCAATGAAAATATATTTTTGAGGTCGGCGAACATGTCCTTCGAGTTGGGTGGAATTGTGAAAATACCACTGCGATTTCGCCTGCAAAACTCGATGTCGCTAGTTTCAAGAAATCGTTTCCCAACATGCTCTTATGATTTGGGGAAAATGAAGCTTTCAAACAATTTTGGATTTAAATACCTACGAAAAATTTTGGTACTCTTACTCAGTTGCCACCCCTACCACCGCGAACAAGAAGAGGGCGCAAATAAATCCACGTGCTGGAGACTATCTTAGAGAGTGGATAAGAAGAGGGAAAGATTCCTCGAATAAAATTACTATGGAGTCACTCATAGTCAATCTTATGAAGAATATATATTTTCCCCTTACTTAGACTGTCAGATAGTCGACTAGGTGAAATACTTTGGTGATCGACGTTCGTTGTTGAGCACGAGCAAATCTGTGTCGCGGTCTCCTAACGAGTCCGCGATCGAGTGAGTTGTCGAGAGAGAAATTGAAGGAAATAGAGTAGAGAGAAGAGAGAGAGAGAACGGGGGAGAGTAGAAGTGGATTAATTGTCAAAGTATTATTATTTACCTTCAATTACAAACTACTATTTATATCTTCCTATCTTATTACATTTCATAATCCTCGAATCGTGACGATCGCCTTGTAAGGCGCTTCGCTCGTGGCAGTTGATCCATCTCGCCCACTCGATGTGACTATCGTTCGTAAGTCATCCCATCGTGCGACGTCGAACACTCTTCGTCACCCACAGTCATGCTCCTAACAGCTTCTGCCATGTCACCAGCTGCCAAGTCATCGTCTTCCTCCCCATCCTGCACTTTCGAAGTATCCTGCTCTCCATTCATAACATTGCCCCCTTGTTCCAAAACCTTGTCCTCAAGGTTTGAATCAACATGCAAGCCCTTACCTTTACTCACTACTCCCTCACTATCCAGAAATGCCAGAGGTGTAACTTGCACGTCGGCAATACCTCTGCAGCGCTTTAAAACTGAAATGTGGAAGTCTGGATGCAATCGAGCCGATGCCGGCAATTCAAGTTTATATGCTACCTGTTCCACCCTCTTAAGGACGCGGAATGGCCCAAAGAACTTAGGGCCGAACTTTTGTTGACTTCATAGTCTTAACGAAAGTTGTTGATATGGTTCTAGCTTGACGAAGACCCAGTCGCCGACATGAAATTCAAGTTCTCTTCTTTTTCTATAAGCTTGTATCTTCATTCGACCATGAGCTCTTTGCAAGTTGTCTTTGAGCTTCCTGATAATTTGATCTCAAGTAATCAATTCACGATTGACCGCGAAATTACTCGACATTCCTCATGTGTATCAAATTAGCATGGGGGGATCATTGGCATACAAGGCCTTGAAAGGGGTCATGCTAGCCGACGATTGCCATGAAGTATTGTACCAATACTCTACCCAAACTAGGTATTGTTCCCGACAGGAAGGTTCGTCAGCCACAAAGCTCCTCGAGAACATTTCCATGCATTAGTTGTGGGCCTCAGTCTACCCATCAGTCTGTGGGTCGTAGGCCGAACTAAATCGCAGATTGGTTCCCTGTGTAACCTGAACAGTTCTCTTCAGAATTCACTGAGAAAGTGACTGTCTCGATCACTGACGATGCAACTTAACAATGCCATTGAGGAAAATTTCAGCTACCTTCTCCACAGTATAATGTTTGGCCAGACTGAAGAAGTGGTCGTATTTGGTCAGGCGATCAATGACCACCAAAATCATCGTCTTTCCGTTGGATACAGGCACTCTGGTAACAAAGACCATGGTAACATCTTCATAAACCTCCTCAGGAATCAGCAAAGGTTGTAAAAGCCCTGTAGGCGAAATGGCGACACAAGAGGGGGGGTGAATAGTATGTTTACTAAATTGATTAGCCTAAATTCGATTTTAATTATTTTCTTAAATTGTTTAGGCAATTTGCAATCTTACGATTTAATACGTAAGCGATATAAACAATCAAACACAAGCAATAATAAATAACAATGCAAACACAAGATTTATAGTGGTTCAGCCCCAATGCCTACTCCACTACCTAAGCACCCCGCTTAGGAATTTCAAACTAGTTTTACTAGATTAATTTTCGTTTCCCTTACACATAGGACTTTGACTTGAAGAGTCTCATTCTCGACCTAAGGTACTTCCACACCTGGAAGTCTCCGCCTTCTTATCGAGAGCACTCTTCCACCTCAACCCTAAGGGACAACTAAACTAATCCTAGTAAACACTAAGTTTACACAAGTGGCTTTACACCTTTTCACCAAGGTAACCACATTCACACACAAGACCAAATACCTGGTCTTCGTACAAAACACAAATCCAAAAATAGTTAAAATAACAGTTAAAATACAATCAAAAGAGCTTAAAGAGAAAACTAATATTAAACGCTCTTTTGCAATCCTTCAATCCTTCAACTCGTCAGATAAACTCGTTGTAGCATAGTTGAGGGAAGCAGAGAAGCAGGCGCTTGAAGAAGAACTTGACGAAGAGAGCAGAGCGCCGCAATCAATCTTTGGAAGACTCTAAATCTCCCTTTTGAATACTCAATAAAGTCTGTAAGAATCAAGGAAGAATGTTAAATGAATTATATGAGGGTGTATTTATACCCTTCTGAAGAAACGACAGCTCAACGGATAGTTTTCTATCCGTTGCAGGCCGTCGGTCGATTGGTCGGTCGACCGACTGATCGACCGGTCATTTGACTGCTGCTTTCTCTTTGTGGTTTGTCGACCGACGGGTCGATCGCCCAGACGCAAATCCTTCGATCTCGCATTCGGTCGACCAGTCATTCGACCGATGCAATCTTGTGTCTTCAGCAAACGCATGTCGATCGACCGGTTGGTCGACCGACAGAGCTACTGCCCATTTTGGGCTTCGATCGATTGATCGCCCGATCGACTGAAGTAGCTTCTGCCTCTTTTAGGCACTGTTTGGTCGATCATCCGATTGACCGAACTTAGGCTGAATTGAATTTTCAGCCATTTTTCTTGCGCGCTTCATTTTCGGGTTCCGGCTTTCAACGAGCATAATCTTGGAGAGCTTTCCATGTGATCTTTGAGCTCATCCAATACGTCTTTGGTGCACACATTGATCTTCAAGAAATTCCGTGATGAACCCGAGCGCGACGATCAATGTCCTTCCGATTTATCCGATCGAGTACATCGAACGCTAATTGATATGGAACCTGAAAGATTTCTCGATAAAATATTAGTTCCATGTTTGTTATCATCAAAACCGAGATTAAGAGATTAAGACCAAGGTTGAAAACCTAAAGCCAAAAATCTCCCCCTTTTTTATGATGACAAATATTCTTAAGAAAATATATCATTAAAGCATAGAGGATATCACCTAAGGGATTTCTCCCCTATCAACATGCATATCTTATGAAATAGACTCCCCCTATGTATATGCATGGATTTCCTATATTTTCCTCCCCTTTATCTATAATTTTCTCCCCAATTTTCTTATACTTTTCTCCCCATTTTGACATCAATCAGAAAGGGCAAGAAAGGGCAATCTATTCAAATGGATGAAGAACACATATTTTTTATGAAGTTGAGACTCTAAAGCTTATTTTTCATGAAACATGAAAATCTCAACCAAGGGATGAAAAATAGTATTTGATATGAACACACAATCATACATGATAGAAAAAAATAGATACAATTCAAAACTAAATCATGTATGCACTCAAGTATGAATGTACTCATATCTTTTTCATGACATTTTTAATTTCATTCAAACTTTCAAAATACCAAGATATGGTTATTTAACTCATGTATATCAAGTTTGAAGTGAAACTAATGTCATTTGATCTAAATATGAACTTAGCATATTTTTATTTGAAATAAGCATGAAAGACGTGAAAATGCTAAGACTCAAGTTTTGCTATCTACTCATGTTTTCTCATATTTAGGCACTTGGACATCTAACATGAGAGAATATAAATCTATGAATCAAGTTTGGGCTTACGATGAAATTTTTAAGTTGCTTTGTTGTCTTAGGTCAACCTATACTTCAAGATTTGAAAAAATCAAACTTTCAAATCTATACAAAATCATATTTTCGATGAAAAACTTTGGTACCAATTTTTGGATGAAAATTTTGATACCAAATATTGAATGGTCATTT
This sequence comes from Canna indica, assembly GCA_034359265.1. Lineage (NCBI taxonomy): Eukaryota > Viridiplantae > Streptophyta > Magnoliopsida > Zingiberales > Cannaceae > Canna > Canna indica. The sequence goes on from CP136897.1 coordinate 18,824,583, forward strand.
GAAATGCATGAATAAGGTTTAAACTCAAAAGAATTCTCAAAGACCATTTTTCGTCCTATATTGATTTTAATAAACAAAAGGATATTTCTAGCTATCATCTAAAATATCAAAATCATTCCTAGAAATGATTTTACTCAAGAAATTGTATGAATAATATTAGAAATGGAATCCAAATAGTATACATGAGTTTTCATTTGAAGTTTTTGACGAAGAATCAAAGAATCGGAAAAATTAGTGTTTCAATAATGATGATACTTTGTGTTTTGTAATCCAACTTCAAAATTCCATTATTAATTAGATTCTTGATGAAATATTTTGAAATTTTTACTGAAAAAACTAGATTTTTCGGTGAACGTGTAATTTCAAGAATAATTTTAAAAGAATTTTTCTATATTTCTCTAGAAATAATTGAAATTGATACCAATTGTAGGTTGAAATGATATTTTTGTAATTTTCAGTTATTCTTAAAACTTGTTCAATTTTCATTCAAACTTTCATGACACCACATGATGGTCATGCAAAGAGTATATGTCAAGTTTGGAATAAAAATTATGTTCTTAAGTCAATATATCAACCTAGCATGGTTTCATTCAAAACTAAACTAGTTTTTTTATGAAACTTGTTAAGTTTCAATCTTATCATTTACTCATAATTTTTCAAACTTAAATCTATGGATACCTAACATGAGTAAATCTAAATATGTTCCCCAAATATGAATTGAAAATGACACCTTTAAGTCAACTTTGTTCAAGAGATGTAAGCATGAATTGACATCTATGTCATTTTATCCATATCCATATGAAATTTTCACTTTAAGTGCTTGGAAACATGTCATACATATTTCTAAATATGTTTATGAAGTTTGGACTTAAAATCAAGTGTCCAAGTCAATTTGTTGACTTTGGGTCAATTTTCTCAGGCTTAAGTCCTCTAATGTGATCTAATTATCTCATTTTTCATCTAGACATGAATTTTCAATTTTAAATACCTAGACAACTAATTATTAACACACCTAAACATGTTCATCTTAAAATGAAGTCTCTTAAAATGATGTCTCTAAAGAAGAATTTTAACCTAGTTCGATTTCATAAATATCATAATATCATGAAATGAGCTAAGTTATCAAAAAATTTCCTACTCATGAAGATTCAAATATTTATCATGCAACATCAATAATAAGTATAGAGACATCATTAAACATGAAAATTTAAGAATTATACTAAATTTTTTGCAAAACTAAATCATACATTATTTTTGAAAATTTCCCAAACTTTTTCATTTCCTTTTTCATTTGCTTTTAAATAGCATAGCTTTTATTAGCATTTACAACTTGCAAGTAGACTTCACTAGTAGCATAATAAAATAATATGCCTACTAGCAAGCTAACATACTAAATAGCACAAGTTTAATACAAAGTTTCATTAAAAGAAAATTCGACCTATGCTAGATAGTAAAGATTTATTTTAATGAATTTGTCATGATATCAAAATGAATCTGAATGATCTTAAGATGTGAAGCATTTAAGGAATAGGGTCCCTAAATATATTTAGCTAGTTTGGTCTTAAAGGAATGTCTCTAATGATAGATATTTACTTTGAACAAATTTCATTCAATAAAATTTGTCCAAGTACTAAAGTTCTACCTACTCATAAGAAATCAAGGATTTTACATGTAATTACCATCATGAGTATTGAGACATTATTTTAAGCTTAAGCATTGAGGTATAATACTAAGATTTTAAATTTATCAAAGTTATAACTTATTCTTGATAATTTGTCAAACTAATCTTTTTCTTATTAACTAGCCTTCCTAAATTATTTATAACTTGCAAGTATACTTTATAAGTAGAAAATAAAATCAAATCTACATGCAAGCTATTAAACTAAATAGCGAAGAGAAAAACCAAATATCATTTTCAAAATTCAACTTCACTAAATAGAATGGATTCATTTTCATAATAATCATTCATGATAACAAAATGAATCAAGAGATCTCAAAATATGAAAATTTGAAAAGTAAGATCTTCAACCCTTCCTATTGGTTGAAAATCGAAAGCCACAATTAGCCTACGATTTAAAACCGCAAGGTCGCTTACACTACTAGAAACTTGGTCTTCAGCAACGGCTATCAGCAACGGCCGCTCAAGCCGTTGCTATTTGCAACGGCATTCTTACGGCCGCTCGAGCCGTTGCAAATATGTTGTATCTGCAACGGCTTTCTAACGGACAAGTGAGCCGTTGCAGATGATAACTTATTAGCAACGGCTTGCTAACGGACAAGTGAGCCGTTGCTGATGATAACTTATCAGCAACGGCTTTCTAACGGGCGAGTGAGCCGTTGCTGATAAGTTTATATAGGTCGCAGATCGCGCCCGCCCCCCTTCTTCCTCCCGCTGCTGCCGCCGCCGCTCCTCTCCTCGCCTCTCATCGCCGCTGCCGCTGCTGCCGACGCCGACGACGCCGACGACTCCTCCCGCTGCTGCCGACACTGTCAGGTATGTGCCCTCCGGCTGCCGTCTCTTCCCATTGCGGCCGGTAGAAAATCCGACCAAAACCCTAAAAATAGGGTTTCGGTCGGCGGCGGTCGGCCGATGGCCGCCGCCGAACCTTGTACATTGGCCGGACAGTGTGTCCAGCTAGTGTACGCCGGCGCCGGAGTCCACCTGACTCCGGCGCCGGAATTTGTAGTTTAATAATATTTTATTATTGTTTTTTAATTGTTAATTAATTGTTAATTAATTATTTATATTAATTATTTAGATTAGTTATTTAGTTTGTTAGAATAATTTTTAGGGTTTAGATTAATTTTGGAATTATCCACTTTGGACGCGCGCTGGAATCGTCCAATTCGGACTCGCGCCGGAATCGTCCACTTCGGACGCGCGCCGGAATCGTCCACTTCGGACGCGCGCCGGTATCGTCCACTTCGGACGCGCGCCGATATCGTCCACTTCGGACGCGCGCCAGTATCGTCCACTTCGGACACGCGCCGGAATCATCCAATATGGACTCGAACGGTCTCGAAACATTTAGAAAATAATCATGCATCCGACGAGTTCATATGTTTCACGTACGCATCGACGAGTCGGATATGATTTAGCAAAACCTTAGATCCGTTCGGGGATTGTATGTTCGTGTAAAAGAAGTAGATGATCTTTTATACGATGTACAATTCTTGAATTGTCCCTGATTAGACAATTTGGGAATATAGTTATTTGTACTGCACTTGCGTTTTTATTTTAACTGTTATCTAATTATTCTAAATTTCGGCAACATCTCTCTTGTTCTCCGATACGCGCCCAGATGATATGCGTATTCGGAGAACTATAGGGAGATGCTGCCGAAATTTAGAATAATTAGTTAACAGTTAAAATAAAAACGTAAGTGCAGTTCAAATAACATAAATCCCGAATGGAATAGGACAATCTCACCTAAAGACATTAACCAAAGAAATTGTCATTGATTGACAGAATCATGTCGGCTGATCGAAGTTGGATGTACCGACGTCTTGATCGTGGAGCTTTAACGAATGAGTTTCGATTAGGCGTAACATACTTCCTAAATTTCGCCTATTCGAATCGGAATTTCGTTAGCATGGGTGATCAAATCCGATGTCCGTGCCGCATTTGTTCAAATGGACGATTTTTGGATCGGGAGACTGTCACTCTGCATCTATATTGCAAAGGATTTGCACCAAGATATTTTCTATGGACTTGTCACGGGGAGTCAAGCGAAGTCGGGACGTCGAGCAATCCTGTCGTTCAGACATATGGTGAATCTTCCTCTGCTGGTGCTTCTTCATCCAGTCAATGTAATCCCTATAGAACTATGATACTTGATAGTCTTGGGGGTCAATTCCACCTGAATGATAATGTTGATCGGCCAGTTCTTCAGACATCAGTCCCACCAGATACTACAGCGGTTGATATCACAGAAGTAGGGGCTGCGGTAGAGATTGAATTACCGAATAAAGAAGTCGCAGAATTTTACGAGATGTTGAAAGCTGCCGATGAACCTTTGTATGAGAATTGTCCTAAATACACTAGGTTTTCAGCAATGACACAACTCTTAAACATCAAGGCCGATTGTAATATCAGCGGAGTTGCGTATGATCGGATTGCTGGATTGATTAATGGAATGCTGCCTACTGATAACAAGTTTGAGCCTACTTTTTATAAGACTAAAAAGCTAATGAGAAAATTGGGGCTTGGGTACGAAAAAATACACGCGTGCCAAAATAACTGCATTTTATATTATAAAGAAAATGTGCAGTTGGATAAATGCCCTGTATGTCAACACCCTCGTTACAAGGAGAAGAAATCGGTCCGACAGAAAAATATCTCGTTTAAGGTGCTTCGGTATTTTCCACTAACACCGAGGCTTCAAAGATTATTCATGTCGGAAAAGACAGCCCCCTACATGAGTTGGCATGCAAGAAGTCGTGATGATACAATAATGACTCATCCATCTAACAGTGAAGCATGGAAACATTTGGATACATGTTATCCTTCATTTGCTAGGGATACTAGAAATATCAGATTGGGATTGTGCACAGATGGTTTTAATCCGTTTGGACATTCTGCAACTCTTTATTCAGTTTGGCCAGTGCTGCTGATAGTTTATAATTTGCCACCGTCAATGTGCATGAAAGATGAATTTATTTATCTTTCGATGATTATTCCGGGTCCTAAGGGTCCGCGAAAAGAAATTGACATATTTCTCAGACCCTTGATAGATGAATTGAAAACATTGTGGACTGAGGGAGCTGTCACTTATGATTATCATCGGAAGCAAAACTTCAATTTAAAGGCCGCGGTCTTGTGGACAATCAATTATTTCCCCGCGTACGGCATGTTGTCGGGTTGGAGCACTCACGGCCGACTCTCTTGTCCGTATTGTATGGAACACTCTAAATCAATCAGTCTTCAGAACGGACGAAAAATCTCATTCTTTGATTGTCATCGTCGATTCCTACCGGTTAATCATCAGTATCGAAGGAATCGTAATAAATTTACTAAGGGCAGAGTCGAAAGAGATGGGCCACCACCGATGTTGTCTGGTGAACAAATGTTAGCACGTGTTTCAGCACTTCCAGATATAGTATTTGGTCGCAATGAAAGAGTGTCAGATTTTGGCCAAACACACAACTGGGTGAAAAAAAGTATCTTTTGGGAATTGCCCTATTGGAGTTCATTATTGATTCGACATAATTTAGATGTCATGCACATTGAAAAAAATGTGTTTGATAATATTTTCAACACTTTGATGGATATTTCTGGAAAAACTAAAGATAATGTCAAAGCCCGACATGATCTGAAAATACTTTGTAAAAGACCAGAGTTGGAGTTACAAGAGGTCAACGGACGATATCTGAAACCGAAGGCCCTATATGTGTTAAATAAACAACAGATCAAAGATATTTGTCAATGGGTAAAAGAACTCAGATTACCCGATGGATATGCTTCAAACTTATCTCGATGTGTGAACGTCGATGATTGCAAAATATCAGGGATGAAGAGCCATGATTGTCATGTATTCATGCAGAGATTACTTCCGATCGCATTTCGAGATCTTCTACCTGATAATATTTGGGGTCCGTTGACTGAATTAAGTATGTTTTTTAGAAGCATCTGTGCAAATGTCCTTCGAGTCGAAGATATGTCAACACTTGAAAATAATATTGTTGAAATCATATGCAAGCTGGAGCAGTTTTTCCCTCCTGTATTTTTTGACTCGATGGAGCATCTACCGATACACTTGGCATACGAGGCACGAGTTGGTGGCCCCGTTCAATATCGTTGGATGTACTTATTTGAAAGATACATGAATCGTCTGAAGAAAAAAGTAAAGAACACCGCAGCTGTTGAAGGATCAATATCTGAATCGTATATCATCCAAGAAATTTCAACATTCTGCTCATTTTACTTTGAATCGACAGTACAGACAAGATTTGATCATCTTCCACGTAACGACGATGGGGGTGTTCGACATTCAGATGGACGTTTAAATATATTTTGTCACTCTGGTCGTTCTTTTGGTTCTCGTCCATCTCGACACTTAAGCGATGAAGAGTATCATTTGGCACACTTGTATGTATTACTCAATTGTCCAGAGATTGAACAATTCATTGAAATATTTGACATTGAGATGGTGCAAAAATACTCTATTCACAACGATCAAGAATTGGAGAGATTACGGAATCGTGATTTCCCTACTTGGATTCAGACTTACAGCAAAGATCACAGAGCTGAAATAGATGAAAGAATATTTGAGTTTGTTAGTGGACCATCGCGACTTGTGTCGTGCTATAGCGAATATTTGAGTTTGGATATTGAACTTGTTACTGAGATATTGAATTTGTTTAACTTATTTTGTTTGGATATTGGTACTTCAATTTTGCATTTGAATTGTTTTTATACTATCGTGGATAATTATCAATATAAATATAATTGTTTTGATGTATATCTTGGTGTGTTTGTGATGTGTGAATGAATGTGTGTATGAGGGTATGGGTGTGTGAGTTATATATCAGATAATGTATCAATGTATCAATGTATCAATGGAAATTTGAAATTTTCAATTTTTCTCAGGTATACGTCATCAGCAACGGCTTTCCCACGGCCGTCCGTGGGAAAGCTGTTGCTAAAAGTGTATCGAAAGCCGTTGCTAATGACCTACAGCAACGGCTTAGCGACGGGGTTTTACTAACGGCGTTGCTACGGACTCAGCGGCCGTTGCTATTAATGTTATCAGCAACGGCTCCGTGTCTGTGGCAAAACCGTTGCTGATAATATTTTTAGCGACGGCCCGAGCGGTCGTTGCTGATAATGTTTTGAGCGACGGCCCGAGCGGCCGTTGCTGATCCGTTGCTAAGTTATCAGCAACGCGACTTTCTGTCACGGCTCTATTGCAACGGCGCAGCCGTTGCTGATTCTCTTCAGCAACGGCATCAGTCGTTGCTGATGACCATTTTTCTAGTAGTGTTAGGGCCATTACAGGTCACACAGGTCTCCGAGGAGACCAAAGATCAAAAAATCAAAAATCATTCAAAATATATTAAGAGCAGGGAAAATCAATCAATTTTAAGCATGTATCATGAACTCCAACTATTAATGGATCAATTAAAGTTAAGAGATGATACCAAAACTTTTTAGATGCCAACTTTCATTTCCATAGGCATCATGATAGCTTGAAGTTGCAACCTCTTAGAGATTTCTCATTTGGATCCAAGGTCAACTTCAATTCTTCAATTTCCTTACCCTTGTGTGGTTGCTCCCCCTACAAAAGAAGATGAGATCTTTGGTACCCAAATGGCTTTCGGTCCTTGGGGGTTAGATGGCCTAGGGATCCAAAGTGTCTTAGCAACACTTGGATTTCTTTTAAATGCACAATCATGAATGACATGCCATATATACCACAACAAAAACAATGACCATTAATTTCTCTTTATTTTTGCTAAGGACATGAGTTTTACTATTCGAATGCTTGTCATGTGAAACATGATGAGTATGAGCATTCTTGGAAACATCATTCCTCTTCTTATGATCATGAGGTTTAAAAGTGGAATGTTTAACATGAGATTTAACATTAGCATGAACATTCCTTTTTGAAAAATCATTTCTATTAAAATTCTTTAATGAGGAAATATTTTTCATTTCATTCATTTTCTTGTTTAGGTTTAGAACCTCATTTTTCAAATCAATCATGGAGTTGTGTAAAGCATGCATTTGAGATTTTAACATATAATTTTCTTTTTGATTTTTGAGTTTTCATTTTTCAAGATCTCATTCTCAATTTTGAAATCATTCTTCAAGTTTTCTTTTTCAAGCTTTAAGTCCTTAAGCTCAAAATTCAATCTATCGTGACAAGGATCCAATGAGCTAGATTTTAATTTCTCATTTTCTAATTCTAGAGCATGCACATGTGAACTAAGTCTAAAATTCTCATTTCTAAGCATTTTATTTTCCTTATCCTTTTTCAAGAGCAAGGCATATATGATTTTGTACTCATCCATCAATTCATCAAAATCATGAGAACTAGATGAGTTAATACTATCATTATTATTAACATGACTAGAAGAAGTGGAGTGTACCTCATTGTTATCATTCATGAGGCATTCTTTTGAGATGGCTTCATAGTCATGAAAGGAGGATGCTTCACTTGAGTAGGATGATGTGGAAGCATTTGGCATCCTCTTTGCCTTGTTCTTCATGGAAGGGCAATTTTTTCTCACATGCTCTTTTTCTTTGCACACACAGCAAATCACCTTCCTTTTCCAACTTTTAGTGCTCCTATGACTGGAGGCACTATAGGCTTCAAAAACCATATTAGTATTGGGTGGATGATAATTGTCATCACTCCCCTCATCAAACGTTTTGAGTTCTTCGGTTTTTGCATAATTATAAAGCATATTTAAAGTGACCCAAATATCGAATGCGGAAGTGCAATGCATGATCTTTTCAAAGATATTATTTTCCAAAGAACAAAAGATGCAGTTTGTAGCTTTAGCATTTAATTCAAACATATCAATTTGTTATTGGGTCCATGCATTCATATTTTCCTTAGGTTCTATGTATTTTGACTTTACCATATTAAAAACGCCTAAACCTTGAGTCTTTAGGAAAGTGTACATTCTACCCTTCCAAAGACCAAAGTTAGACTCATCGAACCTAGGAGGTGTAGACGCTACTAACTCTAGAGACATTTCAAGATCGAGACTAGATATAGAGGGGACGGTGAAATCTCAATCTACGACCCGCTCTGATACCAATTATAGGCGAAATGACGACACTAGAGGGGGGTGAATAGTGTATTTACTAAATTGATTAGCCTAAATTCGATTTTAATAATTTTCTTAAATCATTTAGGTAATTTGCAATCTTACGATTTGATACGGAAAACGATATAAACAATTAAGCACAAGCAATAATAAATAACAATGCAAACACAAGATTTATAGTGGTTCGGCCCCAATGCCTACTCCACTACCTAAGCACCCCGCTTAGGATTTTCAAACTAGTTTTACTAGATTAATTTTCGTTTTCCTTACACGGATGACTTTGACTTGACGAGTCTCACTCTCGACCTAAGGTACTTCCACACCCGGAAGTCTCCGCCTTCTTATCGAGAGCACTCTTCCACCTCAACCCTAAGGGACAACTAAACTAATCCTAGTAAACACTAAGTTTACATAAGTGGTTTTACACCTTTTCACCAAGGTAACTACTTTCACACACAAGACCAAACACCTGGTCTTCGTACAAAACACAAATCCAAAAATAGTTTAAATAACAGTTAAAATACAATCAAAAGAGCTTAAAGAGAAAACCAATATTAAATGCTCTTTTGCAATCCTTCAACTCGTCAGATAAACTCGTTGTAGCAGAGTTGAGGGAAGCAGAGAAGCAGGTGCTTGAAGAAGAACTTAACGAAGAGAGCAAAGCACCGCAATCAATCTTTGGAAGGCTCTAAATCTCCCTTTTGAATACTCAATAAAGTCTGTAAGAATCAAGGAAGAAGGTTAAATGAATTATGTGAGGGTGTATTTATACCCTTCTGAAGAAATGACAGCTCAACGGATAGTTTTCTATCCGTTGCAGGTCGCCGGTCGATTGGTCGGTCGATCGACCGATCGACCGGTCATTCAACCGCTGCTTTCTCTCTGTGGTCGGTCGATCGACGGGTCAACCGCCCAGACACAAATCCTTCGATCTCGCATTCGGTCAACCGACGCAATCTTGCGTCTTCAGCAAACGCAGGCCGGTCGACCAGTTGGTCGACCGATAGAGCTACTGCCCATTTTGGGCTTCGATCGATCAACCGCCCGGTCGACCGAAGTAGCTTCTGCCTTTTTTAGGCACTGTTCGGTCGACCGAAATGGATAGTGCCATTTTTCTTACTCTATTTGGTCGACCGAACTTAGGCTAAATTGATTTTTCAGCCTTTTTTCTTGCACGCTTCATTTCCGGGTTCCGGCTTTCAATGAGCATAATCTTGGAGAGCTTTCCATGTGATCTTTGAGCTCATCCAATACATCTTTGGTGCACACATTGATCTTCGAGAAATTCCGCGATGAACCCGAGCGCGACGATCAATGTCCTTCCGATTTTCTGATTTATCCGATCGAGGATATCGAACGCTAATTGATATGGAACCTGAAAGATTTCTCGACAAAATATTAGTTCCATGTTTATTATCATCAAAATCGAGATTAAGAGATTAAGACCAAGGTTGAAAACCTAAAGCCAACAAGCCCGGCCTGTGATAGCTGCTCATTTTTCATTCGCTGACATACTATACACTCCTCCACAAACTTCTTCACTTTTGACCGCATGTTTCTTCGGTAAAAGTTAGCCGCTAACCTGTGATGAGTTCGATTTACTACTGCATGGCCTCAGATAACAGAGCTATGGAATTACCTCATAAGAAAAGACTTGAGGGTTGGATCATTACGGATTACAATTCGATCTCGAAATAACAAAATACCTTCCCTTAGTTCATATTCCTTCTCTTAGCTTTCCTGAAGTGAATTCTGCAAGGCAAGTAATTCGGCACATTCCCTATTGAGTCATCGGACTTCATCAAGTATTGTCATCATGGGTTGCGATAGAGTTATCAAAGAATGTTCAACATCCCTTGGAACATCAGCCGCGAGATTAGCCTTGCCTGAACAATAGTGTATCTCAAAATCATACCCCATCAGCTTAGCTAACCACTTTTGTTGCTCAGAGTTTGAATAACTTGAGTTGATAGATCCTTCAACGAGCAGTGATCAGTTATTATGACAAACTTCCTCCCTAGCAGGTACTGACGTCATTTCCTCACTGCCTGAGTCACGGCGTAGAATTCTCTTTGGTACACAGACGTGATATGCATCTGAGCCGACAACTTCTGGCTATAGAAGGCAAGAGGTCGCCTCTCTTGCGATAGCACCGCTCCTATTCCAACTCCAAAAGCATCTGTTTCTACCACGAATGGCTTGTGGAAATTCGGTAATGCCAACACAGGTGTATTACTTAAGATGCTTCTGAGTTGGTCAAAGATGCCTGAGCACGAGAGTTCCATTGAAAAGTTTCTCCCTTTTTCAGCAAATCTATTAATGGAGCCAATACCTGAGCGAATCCTCTTATGAATCGATGGTAGTAGCCCACCAAGCTGAGGAATCCTCTCACGCTGTTGATATTACGAGGAATGGGCCAAGTTTGCATTGATGCTACCTTAGCAGGATCGACTGTCAATCCCTTGGTCGTGACCAAATGCCCCAAGTATTCAATGGCGGTGCACTCAAATGAACATTAAGACGATTTCGTCATGAACTGATGCTTCCTTAAGATGGATAGAACCTTGTAAAGATGCTGCAAGTTGTCACGCCCCAAGTCCAGGGTCACGTGATCGGCCAGGGTATACGTGCCTATACCTCACAGCCTAACCCATGCACATGCCAGCTCATAAAATAGTGGAATAAACAACAACTTTTATTAATAAAAAGAACCAAAATATATTTTTATTTCAAAACATCAAAGTTTTTAATAAATAGCTCAAGTGAGGAAATAAATAAATCGGAGAGCAACAGTTCTTTAATAAATAAAAGACTGAATAAAAACATGAATGTCCCTACGGGACTACAACTCCAAATACCAAAATAACAGTGCATGATAATCTACTACAGACTCGACTACGATCCCTAACTAGGACTGCTATGAGATCATGTGGCTCATCTGCCCTCTATTGGGTGAAATGGCACACTAGAAGGGAGGGTGAATAGTGTGTTAAGTAAATCTATTTGCCTAATTTCGGTTTTAAATGTTTCTTAGATTATTTAGGCAATTCACAAATCGAGTAGTAAGCGGAAGCAAGATATAAATTATAAGCAATAAGAAATGCAAAGAAAACAATGCTAACACAGAGATTTATAGTGGTTCGGCCCCAATGCCTACTCCACTACCTAAGCACCCCGCTTAGGATTTTCAAACTAGGTTTACTAGATTAAATCGGTTCCCTTATAAGAGAACTTTGACCTGAAGAGACTCACTCTCAATCTAAGGCACTTCTACACCCGAAAGTGGAAACTCAATTAATAAGAGTTTGCACAAGTGGCTTTACACCTCAAACACCAAGGTAACCACTTACACAATCAAACCTAGCAACCTAGGCTTACACAAACTCAATTCCAAAGAAAATAGTATTCAAATAACAATTAAAATTACAATCAAAAGAGCTTAAAGAGTGAAACCAAGAATCAGTGCTCTTTTCCAAGCCTTCAAGCCTTCAACTTGCCGGTAAATGAGCTTGAGTCGTAGCAGAGTTGAGGAGCAGTTGGCGCTTGAAGAAGAATGTTGACGGAAGAGCAGAGCGTACTGCAATCAATCTTTAGAAGACTCAAAACTCTCTTTTAATGCTCAATAAAATCTGTAAGAAAGATTAAAGAAGTTAGATGAGGGATATTTATAATCTCTCAAAGAAATGGCAGCTCAACGGGCGGAAAACTAGCCGTTACTGCCGTTGGATCGACCGACTGATCGACCACTCGAGCGACCACTGCTCAATCTCTCTGTGCGGTCGACCGACGAGTCGACCGAACGAGTCGCGAGATGAGCGATCCGCAATTCGGTCGACCGATGCAGTGAGCTGCAGTCGCGATTCTTTTTCTCTGCAATCCGATCGATCGATTCTTTTTCTCTGCAATCGCGATTCTAGATCATATAGCCCTCCAAGGAGCTCCCTAGGCTTAGTGAGTTTCAGGGCGGTTTTCGGGTTTCCATATTTAGGGGTTCGGGTTTGGTTTTAGGGTTCCTATGCATCATCATGAGGATTACATAATAAACTAGACACCCTAGACCTAAACTTTAAATTCCCAACGAATCCAAGCGCCGACAAGCGTCCTTGCCGATTTCTTCGATTTCTCCGATTTTTCCGATCGGGGACGTCGAGCGCTAACCGATATGGAACCTGAAAGATTTCTCAATAATCCATTAGTTCCATGTTTGTTATCATCAAAACTGATATTAAGCCCAAGGTTGAAAATCTTACGCCAACACTCTCCAGCTGCGCCAAGTGCTCCAACCCACCTCACTGGTCAGGCTCTGTAAAACAAAACAACGACAACGAGTGTGTTCAAAGAACTTAGTGAGCGGTTCTACCGACCCCCATAATAAAATAGCGCAGAGATAAATAGTAGCATAATATCCAACTCTACAGGAATAAGGTCACGAAAGTGTGACTAGCTATTAGGTCATCTATCCACTACCTGCCCGAAGGCAGCCATCACCCATACGATGAAGAACAACAGGCCTAAGCCTACCATGCCCTAAGGCAGCAACACATACTAGGATAATCGGGAAGGCCCTCTGAACTTATCCTAGTATACAAAAACTTGGGAGCAATCGGGAAAGGCCCTCCGAACTTGCTCGACGAGACACGTAGGGACAATCGGAATTCGCTCATCCGAACTTGCCTCTTTAAGATATCATAGGAGTAATCAGGTAGGTCGTCCGAACTTACTCCTCTAAGATATCCCAGGAATAATCGGGTAGGCCCTCCGAACTTATTCCTTAACAACCCACATCGGGGATTATCGGGTAGGCCCTCCGAACTTATCCCACGAGGCTAAACCAGAATAATCGGGAAAAGCCCTCTGAACTTGTTCTGCGGGTCGAGAATTAGCCATCCAACCTCTCAAGCTTAGCCCGCAATTCGGCTCCTAATCGAGCCGCTCTGCCATTCGTAAGGATATGACGCATCATGACCTAAGTCAAAACTCTCCTACGGTGTCCTAGGGGTGTCCTCATTAGGAAGTGATTCAACACTCCACACCCGACCCCTATCTCTTAGACCCGTAATGTCATGAACCTGTGTGATTTTATTTCATGCATACTTTATAAGTTGGTTCATAACAGATTATACTCACCCTTAACCCAATTTTAATTATGCAATTAAAATTTAGATCACCAAGATTAGGGTTTTATTTTAGCTTACTGTTCTGCCCTGTACTGATGTATATAACCCGAATCTAATCTCCAAACTGTGCCCTATGTTTCCAAACTATATTTTCTGGTCGAAACGATAGGTTACACGATTATATTCACAAAAATACACACAGGACAGCAAGCAATCTAAAAATAGCACAGATTCATCATCTCAGTATAAAATTCCAACAACATACAATTTTTAGCATAACATGAAATTAAATCCAAAAATTAACAGAAATTAACTCCTTAATTGTCATTAGAATAGAATACTAATCTTGAGATTAATTTCACAGAATTCATGCTTTTTAATTAAGATTAAAAAGAATCTACAACACTTTAATCAAAAAACAATATTAAGATTAAGAATTCCCCTTCTCAAGAATTCCCATGGCATAAATTATAAGATCTTGATCATAATCATGATTTCTACCCAAAAATCACATATTTAATCCTAAGCATGCAATCCACAAATCAAGAACCCAAATTAGGTAAAGAGATCAAGATTTACACATCAATGAGACAAGCATGCTCATTCGGGCTTTTCATCGAACACCTTGAGGGCGACCCCGATTTTCCCCTTGGCCGAGCACCCCTAGGTTTACCCTAGGGCTGCCGAGCCCCTTAGGGGAGAGGTTAGGGCCTCCTCAAGCATAAACTACAAGAAATCACAGTAAGAACTCAAAAGAACGTCAAAACAATTCAAGAATGAAACAAGAAACGCCAAGAACGCTTCAAGAATTCGAAGAAAACCCTAAAGAAAGAGGATAAACCACTCACTTAATTTGGAAAGAGGATTGGAGAAGAAAATCCAATCGATGGCCTCAACCCCCAAAGAAGAAGGGGCAGACGGCGGCTCCTCCTAAGCTGCCGACTCCAAGGGGAAGGGAAGAAGCAAGAGGGGGGCGGCTCGGCTCAAGGCAGTGGCTCCCTCGGCTCGGCTCCACATGGAAGAGAAGAGGAAGAGAACGGAAGGCTAGAGGTGGCAATGGGTCGTGCTTGGCACGGCCCGACCACACAGCGGGCAGGCCTAGCCCGGTCCTGATCCCGCCCATTCAGGCTCGGGCTCGGGCCCGAACATTTAAATATTTAAATATTTAAATTTAAATTTTTAAAGGTTTAAAATTTAATTTTGAAAATTAATGGCTAGGGGTGAGTTTCCAACTTGGACCTCTAATTTTATTTGAGATAGCTTAACCATTATACTAAGTTTTATTAGGGCAAATAGACGAAAATAGCCTGAACTTTCACGAATTTCTCAATTTTGGTCAATCCTTTAATTGGTCTCAATTCTATATAAGAAGTTTAGGATTGGTTTCAATAATAGCCATCCGTCAACCCGACGTAATCTCGCCCGTTAGTTCGCTGACGTGGCAACTTGATAATAATATTTTATTAATACCACGTCACTTGTAGTCCACGTCACCTAAAAAATCCGCACCCGATTTCTTCAAACCCGTTTTAAAATACCCGAGAAATCACTCGAGCTTTACCAGTTACCCCACTCGACAATCCCTACCCCACTCGATCAAAACTCCAACACACCCGCGCTCTCAACATTCCCCATCTCCGGCCAGTTCTCTAACAAATACTCCGGCAACATTCCCCATCTCCGCGCTCTCAACACCCGACGAACTGTAGACGAAATCATGGTTCGTCGTCATCAATTGCAGCAGTCTGTGCGTCATTCAAATAGGATTTGCCGCAGTGCCGGGAGTCGGGGCGAGACGTCATCGCCTTCAAGATCGGTAAGCATCATTAGTTAGCGACATTTGTTTAACTTTGATGCTTTGTTTCTTGCGACATTTGATTTTAGATTCGTACAAGGTTAAAATTAGGGGTTTTGAATGTTCTTGCCGCCTGTTTTGATGAGTTCAGGTTCAAATTAGTAGTGAGGATGAGAATTCAAGCAGTGATTCGCAAGGAAGATTTGTAAGACGAGAAATGTGCTTTGATGCATATCCAAATTGGATGCCAGGTGATCCTTTGCCACGTATGCCAGGTGATCCTTTGCCACAAACGCCACAAGATACTTTGCCACAAACTCCACAAGATGCAGTTCATGCTGATACGCAGGCATCCAGAGATGAAGGAGAGGTACAAAATTTGAATCTGAATATGCAGCTAGAGGGAGATTATGTGAGTGATGAATCATCAGAGGATTCAGACTACTTACCTGTGGGGGAAAGCTCAGATGATTGTCTGTACAATGAATTTGAGGAGGATGACAGTGACGATGAGTTCATTGAGGCTAGGGAAAATAAAAGGACAGCTGCAATAAAGAAAACCATGACAGTTAGAGTTGAGGTTGAAGGTTCAAGTTCTATGGTAGATTTCAAGGAAACAACTGATGTCCCAGTAGTCCCATTGCAAGAAAGAAGTAGTAATATTCAAGTTCCTCCTCGTCCTCAACCTAATTTGAATGAGATGCCTGATAGCGACTATGAAGAAAACGATGATGAAGTAATTACACCAGAGGCTAGTGAAGAGGGTATTGATATTGATATTGATCGGAGAAGAAAAAAACATAGCAAAGCTTATAATCCTCAAGCTGATATTAATGATGTGAGACTGGAAGTTAGAATTAAATTTGAATCTCCTGCCCAGTTCAAGAAAGTTATACAAATGTATGCCCTATCCAATGGTGTAAACATCAAATGGTCTAGATCTTCTAACAAAAGAATGGAAGTTGTTTGTGTTCCAGGTTGCCCTTGGAAAGTATATGCAAGTTGGTACCAAAGTGAACTCACATTTATGATCAAGAATTACATAAGTGAACACAAGTGTTCAAGAAGTTTGAACAATCGGCAAGCTACAGTGAAATGGTTGGCATACTATTATATGGAGACATTCGGGAACAATCCTAATTGGGATGTGAAACTTATGGATGCAGATTTTCAGTCAAAATTTTATTTTCCTATTGGTAAAACAAAGTGTTATAGAGTGAGGGCAGCGGCCTTACAAGGGCTTCGTGGTTCAGTGGAAGATCACTATGGCATGTTGGGTCCATACATTGCTGAACTTCGAAGGGTAAATCGAGGTAGTTTGTTTAACATTATTTGTGATAGGGCATTTACTGGAGCACCTCTTGTATTCAAACGATTATACATTGGATTTGAAGCTTTGAAAAAAGGATTTCTTCAAGGTTGCCGACCTATTATCGGACTGGATGGGTGTTTTTTGAAGACCTTTTTAGGTGGACAGCTTCTTACAGCTATCGGTACATATGCAAATAATCAAATGTATCCAATTTCATGGGCCATAGTGGAAGGTGAAAATTATGATTCATGGAAGTGGTTTTTAGGTATGTTGTTTGATGATCTAGGGGTTGAACAAGGCTACGGTTGGACAATCATTAGTGATCAACAAAAGGTATTTTCATTTTAGTTTTGATGTTTCATATATTCATCTTTAGAGCATGCAATCAGTCTTTGTTTAGAGCATGCAATTAGTCTTTATTTAGAGCAGTTAGATGTCTTCATTTAGAGCGTGTAATCATTCTTTATTTAGAGCAGTACGGTGTTTTTATTTAGAGTATGCAATTAGTCTTTATTTAGAGCAGTTAGGTGTCATCATTTAGAGCATGAAATATTGTCTTACACATGTTGTTATGCAAAGCAATAAGGAGGATGAGAATGGACCTAATCAGACTACTAATAATAGACTGTGCTATCATAAAACTAGTTCATCACCTAATAATCAGATCTAATAAGTCTTCATCTTAATTTTGATGTTTCATATCTTCATCTTTAAATTTTCAGGGATTAGAGCATGCAATCAGTCAGAGAGTGTCTGCCGCAGAGCATCAAAATTGTGCTCGTCATTTGTATGCAAATTGGAAAAAGAAACATAATGGACATCTCTTGAAGTCTTTATTTTGGAAGGCAGTTAGGTGTACTACTCAATCGGATTTGAACAAGGTGTTGAATGAATTGGCATCTACTTCTACACAAGCCCATCAAGATTTCATTGGAATTGGTCTTCAAAAGTTTTGTGCTGCCTATATCAATACAAACTGCAAGGCTGATGTGGTGACCAATAATATATCTAAGACATTTAATGGGTATATATTAAAGACAAGGTCAAAACCAATCATTGATATGCTAGAGGAAATAAGACGTATGCTAATGCAAAGAATATACATGAAGAAAGAGATGATGTTGAAGTGCACTAATAGTATATGTCCAAACATCCGAAAAAAAGTTGAAAAGAATAAAGAGGAGAGTAGAAATTGTTTTGTCATACCCTGTGGAAATTCAAAATTCGAGGTTCAATGCATAGAGAAGACTCATATTGTGTCTTTATCAAATCACAGTTGTTCATGTAGGACTTGGGATTTATCTGGAATACCTTGCAAGCATGCAATTTCTTGCATTAATTGGATGAAATAAGATGTGGATCAATATGTGCATGAATACTATAAAAGGAAGACCTACATGAAGTCGTATGAGTTATGTATAGAACCATTGACTGGGAAAGATACATGGCCAGATGTTGGTGACACACCCATATTGCCTCCACACATAAAGAAGATGCCCGGAAGGCCAAAGAAGAAAAGAAGAAGAGAACCTCATGAAGATGACAGTCAAACATCAAGATTATCCAAAAGAGGTTCAATAATGACATGTCAAAGATGCTTTCAAAAGGGTCATAACAAAAGAACTTGTGATGCACATGTTGAAGGGGAGGTAATGCTTATGATGCACATCTTTTAAATTTTCAATTATAAACAATGCTTATGATATTCTTAACTGTAGGGGTTCTCTCAAACATCTATAGGAGCATCATCATCATCTCAAGGACCTAGAGGGAGATCTACACCTAGAGGGAGAAATCAAGTTAGTAAAAAACTGGAAATATCGATTTAGGAACAGTAGCCATGCAAGGATATATTTACATTGATCTACCTCTTGATATTTACATTGATATAATATCTACCTCTTTAATATGTCCAGGCTTTATTTAGGGAAAGATCACTAGCTATGCAAGGATACGGCGTTTTCATTGGTGAAGAAACTGGAAACACCTATTATAGAGTAAGTTTCTATAATATCTACCTCTTTAATCTTTATTAGTTTGTTATCGGTTTGTTATTTTTATTTTTAGATGCCGAGAAGTGGATTATCAATATGCTCAAATCAAGGACAATGGAGTGATTCAATAGTTCGAGAACGCGATAGGAGAGTTCATGAGTTGCAGCAAGGATTCTAGTCTTCTCAAACATCTCACATGGATGGAGACATGCAAAGAGATGATATTTGAAAGAGTGATGTTGTTTCTGTTGATCAGTGATGTTGTTTTGATATGTTGATGAACTTGGTTAATATGGTGATGTATATACCAGATTCTGTTGATGAACTGGTTACTGAAACTAGTGTTGATGAACTGGTTACTGAAACTAGTGTTGATGAACTGGTTATTGAGACTAGTGTTGATGAACTGGTTACTGAAACTAGTGTTGATGAACTGATTAATATGGTGATGTATATTGATTATGATCAGTGATGTTATTTCTGTTGATCAGTGATGTATATTAATTTATACAGTGAGGGCTTATATCAGTCAAATTGATAAGTTTCATTTTGATATCAATCTGTAGTGATATAAGACTTCACTGTAGTGTTTGATTTCAGTTTGATCAGTTTCTAATTTCAGTTTCAGTGTGAAGTAGTGATGTTGTCTGATGTATATTAATGTTGATAAACTAGTGTTTGATCAGTTTTTTAATTTCTGTTGAACTGGTGTTTGATTTCAGTTTCTGCAATGTTTAATCAGTGATGTAGTGATGTAGTGTTTGATTTCTGTAGTGATAAGTTTCAGTGTGAAGTAGTGAAACTTCACTGCAGTGTTTGAGTTCAGTTTGATCAGTTTCTAATTTCAGTTTCGGTGTGAAGTAGTGAAACTTCACTGCAGTGTGAAGTTTCAAATTTTGATGAACTGGTGTTTGACCAGTTTTTTAATTTCAGCTTCTAATTTCGAAGTTTCATTTTCATATCAATCTGATGTATATTGAAGTAGTGAAACTTCACTGCAATGTGAAGTGTGAAGTTTCAAATTGATACTTCACTGCAGTGAAACTTATATTACTTCACTGAATGCAGTGAACTGATATCATATAAGGCAGTGAACTACAGTGAAGTAATTTCTGCAGTGAATTAATATAAGGCAGCGATGTACCAAAGTTTCATGAAAGCAGTGAAGTAATATAAGGCATTTCACTGCAGACGGATGCATCAGATTCTTATCAGTTTTAGGAAACTGATATCAATCAATCAGTTTCTGAACTGATATCAGATTGATATCAGTTTCAACACTGATTGATATCAGTAGCTATACATATCAGATTTTTATATACCAGATTGATATATACCAGATTCTGAACTGATATAATAGTGATATCAATTTTCGAAAACTGATATCAATCAGTTTTCTAAAACTTATATCAGATTGATATCAATTTCAACACTGATGGATATCAGTAGCTATACATATGAGTTCCAAAAGTATATCAGTTTCAACATGTTTCAACACTGATACATATATCACTGAAAATTTGCATGATATATTAGTTTCAACACTGATACATATCAACCAACTAGATACATATTACAACCAGATTTAATATATTCAAGTTTTACATGCCAAAATCAAACATACTAGATTAAAATATTAGTTTTAAAATGAACATCAACCACACAAAATCGTAGCCATAAGAACTATGATCCAAAAAATAGATATACAACAAACAGATCTCTTCAGTGTTCTATTTTCTACTTCTAACTTCTTCTTCTCTATTTCTTGTTGTGCATACTTGAACATCAGCAGCTCATTCTTCTCTTCTAATAATAAAATTTTCTGCTTCAAAATATCTTTCTTGCTGCTTAAATCTTCCAATACTTCCTTGGCTCGATCAGAATACTCAGTGTCATGCCATTGAAAAAAACCACAGTCATTTCCTTTATCCTGATAACAATGCTATCTAAACAACATTAGTACGATAACAATACTTGCAAAAATATAACATAAAGGTTTCAAACCTTCCAGTGTAGACATCTCCAAAATCGTCTTCCCGAATTTTTGGTTGTCCTTGATGTTAACAGTGTTGCTTGCATATGATGACTACAAAGAAGGCTTGTGGCAGTAGAGTTTATGGATGCTTCCTCTACTTATGATGTTAATCTAGATGTCATTTCAAAATTCCTACGAATCAAACAATAAAAGCAATTTAAAGAAATAAAACTAAATCAGACTGAATCAAACACTAACCCTAATTGAATCAAACAAACCCTAAACATAAGTTTGCGGGCAGTATGTACTAAATCAAAATAACCCTAAATCAAAGATACCCTAAATCAAGTTAACCCTAGGGGTCAAAGGTGCCCTAAATCAAATAGACTAAACACTCATTATGGAATGTATGTACTAACAAATAATTTTCGACAGTCAAAGCAGATACACATGTAAGAGGAGATCTCTTACACAGATTAAGCAACACGCCTCTTCTTCTACTCCGAGCCAGATCTGGAGAAATGGTAGGAGGAGACTCGTCTTCTACTCCGAGCGCGCGCTGAAGAAGAACTCGTTTGGTCGTCTGATCGTCGGGAATGATCGCGGAGAGAAGAACCTCGTGAAGAACGCGCGGAAGAGAAGAAGGGTATTTTGAAACGGGTTTGATCGAGTCGGGTATTTTGAAATGGGTTTGAAGAAATCGGGTGCGGATTTTTTAGGTGACGTGGACTACAAGTGACGTGGCGTTAATAAAATATTATTATCAAGTTGCCACGTCAACGAACTAACGGGCGAGATCACGTCGGGTTGATGGATGGCTATTATTGAAACCAATCCTAAACTTCTTATATAGAATTGAGACCAATCAAAGGATTGGCTAAAATTGAGAAATTCGTGAAAGTTCAGGCTATTTTCGTCTATTTGCCCGTTTTATTATCCATCTTTTAACACATTTTTTATATGTAAAGCAATACAAATTAACAAAAAGATTTTTAAAAATCAAATTATAATTAAATTTTTATTTATCTTTAATACAAAAATATTCGTCAAATGATAAAATAATTTTTTAAAATATTATAATAGACCGCACCTTAAAAGATTGCCTACGTACCTTCTATAGTTAAACTTGTACTCCCCAATGATTAAATTATAGAAAGATCAGGTCTACGTAGTTCTTTTTATATTTTTAATCACCCGTAGTCCCCGACGATTTAACTTGTACTTGGACCGGTAGCACCAGCTTTGCTTGTTTGAGCTTCCTCCTCTCCCGATGATGAAGTGTCGTGTCCTCCCTTATCTTGTAATCTATCTTCAGCATCCAACCAGTCTTTTAAGCAAATGCACTTTTCAACCATTTCTGCACTCATTCGGCTCTTTCTTTCATCGAGAATTTTTATTTCATGCACTAAAACAAGACTCAAAAGCTACTGTAGACACAGGAACAGTTAGTATATCACGTGCCATGATGGAAAATAGGATACGCATTTTCTTATTTTTTCCACCATGCTAAAATTTCATTATCATCTATTTCTTCAGAATGATTATGATCTAGAAAAAAGCTAATTCATTGAAATTAGTAGATTTAGTTTTTTTTATCCTACAACCAAGTTGAGAATTAATACTATTTCCACTATCATCTCTTAATCTAGAAGAAGAAGATGTTGTCTTATTTGTAATTGTATCACCAAATTTTGAATCGTAAAATACAAACATAGAATTTAATAAATTCGAAATTCTATATTTTTTTCTTCAACATTATCTAATTCCATATTCTTATAATAATCATCTAACAACATATTTAAACCATCAATTTTCATTCTATGGTCTAAACATATTGTTAAACAAAATAAAGTAGGTATATCTGACCAATACTGTTTAAATTTAGATTCCATTAAAGAAATAATTTGTGCAAATAAAGGATGATGTCTATGCGAAGAAAATATTTCACTAATATGAACTATATGTGAAAAAGTTAAATTACATGTAGGATAATAAATACCGAAAAGTTATTCTGTAGCTTTATTAAAAAGTTCTAAAATTTAAGTAATATGTCCAGCAACTAACCAATCATTATCATTAATTGGATCACCAGACATATTTTCATTGTAAAACATTATAAGGATCTCTTGATATTTTGTAGTAGACCTAAGCATATGATATGTTGAATTTCATCTAGTAATAACATCACCATTAAATTTTTTAAATAGTTTATTAAAAGATTGACATAATTTTTTAAATTCTTGTGTTCTTGCTTTTGAAGAACGCATATATCTAATAACATCTCTTATTTTTTCTACATGTATATTTTCTTGTTTTAGATCATCTTGTACACATAAATTAAGAACATGACAAACACAACGAATATGAAATAATTCACCTTCTAATACTAGCTTAAATAATTGTATAAGGGGAGGAATAGCAGCATCATTATTACTAGCATTATCAAAACTAATCAAAAAAAATTTATCATTTATATTATAGAAAGATGTTACAAATCTAATAGCAGAAAAAATGACAACAGAAGTGTGTAGATATTCAAAAACTTTAAAACTAATTATTTTTTTTGCAAAATAAAATTTTCATCAATCCAATGTGCAGTAACACAAATTTAAGAATTAGTAATACATTGACTGGACCAAATATCATATGTTAAAGAAATTTTTGATTTATTATTTTGAAAACTAGTAATTATATTTTCTCTATATATATAAAATAATTTTAAAGCATCACTTTTCATTGTATTTCGAGTAATTTTTTTATATTTTGGTTGTAAAGTATTTTGAATCCAAGTAGAAAATCTTGGTTGATCAACAAAACTAAAAGGACACTTTGAACAATTAATTTTGTAAGTTTTCGACGTTGAAAATCATGATCATACGAAAAAATTATTAAACCAGAAGAAGATAAATTAAGAATTTATTGAGCTTGTGTAACCATATTGTCATGACCCTTTGCATGACGTAAAAGATGACCAGTTCCTCCTATTGTTGAAGCCGAAAAAAAAATTTGACATTTTTTGCACCGAGCTTTTGCTATGGTGCCATCAGCTTCAATAATTTTCTCAAAATATTCTCATACCATTTTTTTTTCTACCTGATGGACATAAATTAATAGATGGACTTATCACTATGTTTTGGTTTTGTTGAGTGGTGGGAGTGGTAGGAATACTAGGAGACATTTTATCTAACATATTTGATCCAGCTTGTGGAGAATAACCTGAAAAATCTCTATCCGCCATTAGTAAAAATTAAAAATATAAAAAGTATAAATATTATACTAACCAATAAAACAAATGAGAGTTGAGAGTTGAGAGAAAGAGTTGGAGAAGAGAATGAAGATAGAAAAAATGAAGAAGATGATAGAATATTTATAGGAGATTTTAAATAATAATAATAATAAATTTTAAATCACTCGGTCTGGCCCGGCCATACCGTGCGCGCTGTGCTCGGGCTAGCACGGCGCGCGGGCCGTGCACCGTGCTCAGCACCACGATCGGGTTGTGCTCGGGCCAGCACGGTGCGCGTGTCGTGCTCGGCCCGCGTGCCCAAGGGGCGAGCCCAGCCCGCCTCCTGGGCACAGACGGGCCGGGTCAGGCACAGCCCGGAACCGGGTCGGGCCCGGCCCATTGCCACCTCTAGGGAAGGCTGGCGACGGCTCGGCTTTGGGTGGCAGCGACTCCAAGGGGAAAGAGAGAAGGGGCTCGGCTACTAGCTTGGCTGGCGGCTGGCTCCCTCTCTTCAAAACTTTGGGTGGCTCCAAAAATAAGAGCCACAAGCCAATGGGAGGGGGTTTTATACTCCCTCCTCAACCCTAACACCTCTAAACATTTTATCCAACCCACATCCACCTTAAGCCGAATCCGAACCTGCCAACTTAAATTAATTTAATTAAACTTATTCTAATCCTAAAATAAATCATAAGCAATTAAATAAGCACATAAACATAATTAAACAATTATGCATACACAACATCAAATTGAATAATTTTAACTACTCAAGGATATTACAAACATCAAATCATATGAAATTACACAAGTGGAAGAGCACTTACCCGAGCTCGCAAGCTCGCACCGAACCATGAGTCAACTTGGCTCGACCTCGAACTAGTCCGCTAGGCTGGCAACACAAACATAAGAGGAAAAATAAAATTAAAATATCTAGGATATTACACTAGTGCTCTTCCATGGACTAGTTGTACACCAGGATATCATCGAAGAAGACGAGAACAAAATTCCACATATACAATTTGAAGATGCCATTCATCGTGGCTTGAAATGTGGAGGGTGCATTTGTTACGAGAAACTTGTAATGGCCCTCATGCGTCTGAAACACAGTCTTTATAGAGGTGGCAATGGGCCGGGCCCGCCCATGGGCGGCACGGGCCTGGCACGGCCCGTTTGTGCCCAAGGGGCGGACTGGGCTCGTCCCTTGGGAACGTGGGCCATGCCTGGCACGGCACACGCACCGTGCTAGCATGAGCACAGCACGCGTGCTGTGCTGGCCCGGTCAAACCTAGGCTTGGTCGGACCCAAGCCTGGCTCGAGCCAGACCCAAGTCTGGTCGAGCCGGCTCGACCAATTTTTTTTAACTAAAAGTTTCGGGCAGGCCCGAGCCTAGCCCAAGCCCGAAGGGGCGGGCTCAGACCTGGGATGGGCCTGCCCCCTGAACAGTCGGGCCGTGCCTGGCACGACCCGGAGGTGGCCGTGCCTGGGCCGGCCCAGGCACGACCCATTGCCACCTCTAAGTCTTTGGGATGACATCTTGGCATACCCGAATCTGATGGTAGCTCGAGAGTAAATCCAGCTTCGGAAAGATCTGTGCTTTACCCAGTTCGTTGAACAACTCATCAACGGACGAAAGGGGGTATCTGCCCTTGGTTGTCACTGTGTTTAGTGTCATGTAATCGACACAAAATATCCACATTCCGTCTTTCTTCTTCACCAGCAAGACGGACGATGAAAACGGGCTGTTGCAGTTTTGGATTAATCCCTCCTTCAACATCTGCTTAACCTACATTTCGATCTCCTCTTTCTGGAAATGAGGATATCAGTAAGGTTTAACATTGACATGTGATTGGTCTGATCGCATATGAATGCGATGATCAGTGCTCCTCATCGGAGGTAGTCCAGCGACAGGCGTGAATACATCCGAGAATTGTTCCAGTATGCGTCGGAGACAAGGGTCGGCATATGAAGTGTCTTCCCTTCCTCCTGCCGCAACTCCAGTTGGTACAGCTCCATGAAAGATTGGGTACCGCACATCCTCCGGAGTGCATTACATTGCACAGGTTCGGGTCACATTGTCGTCTCCCCCTGTCATGCGTGCTTATATCCTTGCAACTGGAATTCAAACTGCAACTTGGAAAAATCCATGACCACAAGTCCTAAGATGGCCATCCAAGCCACCCCGAGGACGACGTCTGACCCCTTAATGGGTAGTACATAGAAGTCGAATGTCACTTGCATTAGATGAATTGTCAATGGAAGTCCCTGAATGACTCCCTCATTCGATCTTGGCACCACTGCCAACCATCACCCCAAAAGCTGGTGTTGGTTCAATGAGTAATCACAGATATTTTACTATACGGGATTGTATGAAGTTGTGGGTGATGCCCCCGTCCAATAACACTTGCACTTCTCTTCCTCAATCGTCCCTTTAAAACGCAGCGTCGAAGGTGAAAAGCATCTTGACATTGCGTTGAAGGAAATCGATGAGTGTTCAGTTGCTTCAATCTCCACAAAACCTATAGCAGTGGCCATTTCTTCTTCACTACTGGCTCCATCATCCACCATCAAGAATTGGGGTATCTTCCATCATCAATAGTAGCACAAACCTTTCTCTCGCCATTTTTGAGCTTCGACTAGTGTAATTTTCTTGGGTGTATTGAAATTTCTGACTATGGTTACAGATCCCATTGGTCGCGAGTTGCTAGGTCGGTTGGTCATCATTCGACCATTGGCATTTGTATTGCCGACCATTCCCACCTTCGGAGGAGTCGGCAATAAGGCCACTTCTCTTGACCCATAACTCGACCTTGAATACTATCGGCCAGCTGCTGCTTTGGCTTCAAAGCATTTGACCATAGTCATGGTGTCATGCATATTGCTCGGCTGTGAAGCTAGTACCCTAGTCTTGATGTCGGATCTTAATCCGAAGACGAAACAATACACCAAGAAGGATTCTGGGATATTGGAAGTTCTGAGAGCCATCTCCTCGAACTTGCCTTCGTATTCTTCAACTTTTGAAGTATGTATCAACATCGTTAGCTGGCCCTTCGAAGACTCCAGATCTGTTGGCTCGAACCGCCGTCGAATGGCCTCGACCAAATGTCCCCACCCAGCCAACTGCTTCCGGCGTTGCATCCACTAGAACAATTTCTTGGCAATTCCCACCATTCGAAAAGATGCCATGATCACTCTATGATAGTCCTCCGTCGAATAGAATTCGAAAAAATCTTCAGCAGAGGCGATCCAGTCCTCAGCGCCAAATCCGTCGAAGAGAGGCAATTCTACTTGAGGAGGCTTCCACGGAAATGGAAAATCACCGTCCTCTCCGCTATCATTTTTAAATGTCGATCTCCTTCTTTGATACCCACTGCTTCCCTCCGATCCATTCTGATCCACCTTGATTTGATTGAAATGTGCCATCTGGGTGTTTAGCAGACCGATCTAAGTGTTAGCTGAAGGATTCTTTCTTCATGCTTGATTTTCCTCATGATTATTTTGATGATAACAAACTCATTTAACAAGTATTTAAGTATGAAAATTGTAGGATTGATGAAAGATTCGTCAAGTCTATCGTATCTCGATCAATCCTCAAAATAGGTTAAAGCGTGCATCAAAAACATGTTGGGAGGCATAGAAAATCCTTCAAAGATGAAGCACGTTGAAGGACGAAGCCGGAAATCGAGCGCGAAATGAAAAATCCAAGCTAGAAAATTTCCAGCTCTATGTCGGTCGACCGAATGGTGTTTTAGCAGTGCCAGCGGCCATGTCGGTCGACCGAATTAGTCGACCGAATGACAGAGCGCGAGAGACTCATTGAGTCGGTCGACTAATTGGTCGACCGCGCCAATTCTCGTGACAATCAGTCGACCCGTCGGTCGACCGATTGGCGTATAAGGCTGGCTTCGGTCGACCGACTGGTCAACCAGCTTTGAAGTAGATGGTTTTCCGTCGAGCGATCGACCCGTCGATCGATCGATCACAGGGAAATCGTTACAGTGAGCCAGCGGTCGAATGGTCGATCGACTGATACTTCGATCGGACCATCGATCAGGCATCTGTAACGATCGAAAATAATCCCGTTGACGCCCTGCTTCAGCCGAATCTATATATACTCCCTTCTAACTTTGTTTTACTTCTTCTCTCTCAGATTTTTGGTGAAAAGAAAGCTTCAAAGAGTGATTCATTAAGCATTCCTTAATCCTTAAAGAGTTAAACTTCATCAATCTTCTACTTGATCGTTGCCGCCAAAGGTGCTTTATTTCAAAGGGTGGATCAAGCTGGTTAGGCCCAAGAAGAAGAGGCTCCCAAGTGTGATAAGATTTTATTCTCTTCTTGTAATAGTTTTTTGGTTAATTTGTTCTTAAACTCTTGTATCTGATTTGTTGAAAGACCTAGGTTGTTAGGTCTTACGTGTAGTTGTGTGTAGAAGTGGTTTCCTCATTGTGAAGGAGTAAATCCACTTGTGTAAACCTAGTTTAGCTAGGATTAGTTAAGTTGTCTCTTATGGTTGAGGTGGAAGAGTACTCACGACAAGAAGGCGGAGACTTCCGGGTGTGGAAGTGCCCTAGGTCGAGAGTGCGACTCTTCGAGTCAAAATCCTCGTTGTAAGGGAGACTCAATTTAATCTAGTAAATTTGGTTTGGAAATTCTAAGCGGAGTGCTTAGGTAATGGAGTAGGCATTGGGGCCGAACCACTATAAATCCTTGTGTTTGCTTGCTATCTTGCTTGTTTGTTAAATTGCTTCATCATTCATCGATTTAGCATATAGTAGCCGAATTACAAATTGTCTAAATAATTCAAGAATCGATTAAAATTGAATTAGGCAAATATTATTAGAAAACACATTATTCGCCCCCCTCTAGTGTACCGTTTTACTCAACACTAAGAAGAGACGATTTGTAGGATCTTTTGATGAGCATCCATATTGTTCTGAAGCGGTTCCAGCATTTCCTCATGCCAAGTACTGGCTAGAGTAACTTCATCATCTCACCCATCGCGTGAGATCTCGTTTCCATCACGTGATATTCTCTCAATGAAAGCACCTATTTGTTAGATAGTCGACTGACCTTGGTGAAATACTACGGTGATCGATGTTCGTCGTTGGGCACGAGCAAACCTGTGTCGCAGTCTCCTGGCGAGTCCGCGATTGAGTGAGTTGTCGAGAGAGAAATATAAGGAAATAGAGTAGAGAGAAGAGAGAGATAGAACAGGGGAGAGTGGAAGTGGATTAATTGTCAAAGTATTATTATTGACCTTCAATTACAAACTGTTATTTATATCTTCCTAGCTTATTACATTTCATAATCCTCGAATTGTGACGGTCGCCTTGTAAGGCGCTTCGCTCATGGCCATTGATCCATCTCGCCCGCTCAATGTGATTGACGTTCGTAAGTCGTCCCATCGTGCGACGTTGAACACTCTTCGTCACCCACCGTCATGCTCCTACCAGCTTCTACCACGTCACCAGTTGCCAAGTCATCATCTTCCTCCCCACCCTACTCTTTCAAAGTATCTTGTTCTCTGTTCATAACATAGACACGTGATTTTTTTAAAAAAAAATGAAGGAAAGTGAGGCGAATAGTCACACCGATTCATTTCATAAGTAGGAAAATGAAGACATACATAGTAAGGAGATAACAAGAGCTATCAGTTTCTAGGAGAACAGTTCTTTATCGCCTCGACAAGCTGCACGTTCTTTTCGGGTGGTTATGATTTGGCGATACAAATTCTGGCATGAGCGCAACATCAGGATCTTTGACAACGGTAAGAGATTCTCTTTCGATCTTGCTTCAGAAGCCTATGTCTTTCTTTCACTTTTACCATAGGGTGTGCTACCTTTTGAGTTGTATGTTCCTGAGGGACTAAATCTTGTAGTTTTTTTTTCTCTCTCTTTTTTTTTCCTAATTGTATTCTCTTCATTATTCTTGAATTAAATACAAGTTTTTTAAAAAATAAATAAATAAATAACCATCACAAGCCGAAATATAATTAAAACGAGTAAGAGGAACACACAAAAGAGACCATAGAACTAAGGCGTCACGAATCACCCCTCCAAGTCGAGACTAGACAGACTCAAATGCTCCAGTTAATTGACTCATGGGTGTCATTACGTTGTTGAAAATCGAATTATTCTTGGCTTGCCAAATTATTCAGCACCAAATAATTATGAAAATCAAACTATACTTACACACATGATTTGACATAAAGAGTAACAGAAGGAAAGAACATGATTATGAATATGATTAGATAGAATGAGTATATATATATATATATGACCATAATCTGAGTAAACATAATCATATATACAAACTACAAAAGTGAACAAATGATTAATTAAGATTGAGTGTGAAGGATTTGCAATTATACGTTAGGTTTATTGTACAGTTAATTATTTCTCTCGTATTAAAGCAAAAAAGAATGGCAGATTATATCACAATAATCATGAAGGATTGCCTTAGAGGTTTCAAGGTGCCCACTGATTAAATCAACCTGCGTGAAAAAGAAAATAATTCAAATAAAATAATTATTTAATTATTTAAAAAATTATTTTTTGAATTATTTTTTATTTATTTTCGGACCAACCCGAGTTGAAATGTCTTAATCACAACTCGGGTTGGGCCAGCCTAAAAAATCTCTGAGTTGTGCCTATCATAGCCCTAAGATTATCCGGCCCAGTAGAACTTGGCCTAGCCATTATCAACTTTACATGAAATTAAAGAGCTTTGGCATTCAAATGCTATGAATACGAAAAGTGTCCAAAGAAGCAACTAGGGTTGTCCACCGTTTGGGTCACACCGAACTGAATCGAAATGTTCGGGTTCGGTTTGCTTTGGCCCTTGGTAGGTTCGGTTTTTGAATTGAACCGAAACCAAATTATAATAATCGGTTCGGCTTCGATTCCCAGAGTTTGGGAACCAAACCAAACCGAAAACCCTAACATAAAATTTTTTATGAAAAATATTTTTTATTTTTTATTAGTCGATTACATTTTTGTTACTTGTATTGATATTTGTAAGACTCTATAATATTGCTACTTTGTTAGTTGGTTGATGTTTGTGTTATTTTTTTTATGATAGTGTGTACTTATGTTTTAAGTGGACTGGTTCGATTTAGATATTGGTGTGTTTTGTTCAAATAGGCCAAAACAGGTTTGTCGGTTTGGTCGATTAAAAAATCGAACCGAACTGAAAATATTCGGTTCGGTATGGTTCGGCTTATCACGTATTCGGTTCGATTTAAATTAAATGGACACCACTAGAAGCAAGGATGTGTTAAGACCCCCGAGAATAAACTAATTGCCATGCCTGAATGAATCCACCATCCATCTTACAAGTTCCAATAAGGAATCAAATCACCACACAACATGTACAATGCTAAGTGTGAACAATTGATTCGATTTGAGCTCAAATTGAACTCGAGTCAATGGAACCAACTCAATTTTATCAATGTGATCCAATTATATATAATAAAGCCCAAAGGGCTAGGCCCCTAGTCCATTCATCCACTTAATAGGCCATTTCTGCCTATTTCAGCCCATTTGTCCATTTTAATAAGCTTTTTGACCTATTTGAGGAGTTTTGACGCTATGATGGGATTTTGGGCGTTCCTTTCATATGATTACACACATGCATGAATTGTTGGCGCACAAACGGTGGAGTAGTTTATGTCAATAATAGTGCTCCTTGCAAAGTTATGGAATTGAAACAGCAAAGTTAAAGATGAGTGGTGACTCCATACAAATCTTAGCAAGTGTTCGTCACGTTATGAAGCTAGCGAGAAATCTAACATCCCTTGGGTTCTCAACAGTAGGGGCTACACGATATCCTTTACAATAAGAGGAGTCATGGATGCACATAACATAACCTCAACGGTGTCTAAGCCTCTAAGAACGTCAAACAATCTAAACAAGGTGGACGACTTTATCTTTTATAAAGCAATCCAAATTCCGAGGCAAAACACAACAAATTTGAGTACCACTTGTCCTCGTGTATAAATTTTACTTTCATGGTCAACTCTTCTCAGAGGACCGTCCCCAGTTTCGAAGTCTAAGTAAGAATCAAAGTTGGCTCACTCGAACACCGATTCAACGTAAGCCCCGTGCGTGCTTTTTGGGAGAAGCTGAGATAATTACATCAAGCACAAATATCATCAAAGAAGGAAACCACGAAGAATCGATTCGATTTAAGCCCGAATTAGACCCAAATCAATAAAACTAGATGGGTCAATCTTATCAACAATCCAATTATATATGATAACTTAATAGGCCTTTTGGGCCTATTTGAGGAGTTTTGATGACCCATCTTCCTCCTCCTACCTATGGCAGTAGAAGAGTAATATTGCTCCTCCAATTTTTTGAACTTGCAGTTGGGACCTCCTACAAAGCTCACAGTAGCAACATTCTTCTTCTTCTTCTCCGGCAACTCGACAACTTTCGGTTCATCGGCAGAGAACCAGAGCCACTAGTAATCTGACATGAAGCTTCTTTCAATAGCAGCAACAGGATATCAGTAATAGAAGGAAGGGCAATGCTTGCTTGAGTTCTTCCTGAAGCATGCAAGCAGAATCATATTTCTCTTCATATTTCCTGAAGGCAGCACATTGTGAAGGATTCACTGATGTGCAAAATAGAAGCTTGATTTCTTCTTCCTCTCACTGATGGAAATGTTCAGTGGTTGCCTGAGTTGCTTGTCCTTCTTGATGTCCAAATGCATCTGCAGAGTCAAACTGTTTAATGGCTTTGTTACTGAATACAATTAAGCCACATGATTTTCCACCATGTTTGTTTGACTAGTGATGAGAATCAAAGTTTTGTGATGACAGAAAGTTAGAGCTTCTAGACTTCTAGTCACCTTTTTGATCATTCAAAAGGTGGTGATGTTGACTGGCTGGCTAGAAATCTAGAACTGGATAAACTCCAAGCCCACTTTATTTAGGGTCAAAGTCAAACTTATGACAGCATGCTGAAGGGGGCACTCAATTGAGATAACCACATTCACATATTGCTTCACTCTTGTTATGTTGGGGTGATCTTATCCAACTTGAAACTCCAGCTCTATTTTTCTTACCTAACAAGAATGAGATCAAATCCAAATCCAAATCCAAATGAATGCATGTTCACATACAAGTTGGACACCTGGAGTTCAAGAGGGGAGCAAGTTTGTTAACATCCAAGAAGAAGAATCAAGGAAACAGGTGAACTAAAAGCAAATAAAACCCTAATGAAATAGGTGAATCTGATGAAAATTGGAAGCATTTTTGGCTGCACCTGAATTAGGTGCCACTTTTGCTCTGGTTTTGCACATCTCTCAAAATCACAATATTATTTTAATAATTTAGAAAATCGATTTTACTCAAACTTGTTCCCAATTTATTCGGTTCTAATAAACTATTTCAAATGAATCTAAAATCCACTAGGGGACTTGGATTCCTCATCCTCAAATCAGCCCTTCTAGGGGTATTATCTCAACAAATAAGTTATTTTCTATCCATCTAAATTGAAGTAAGCCAGTGAAGTGAGAGTGACAAGTTGTACTTAGCTGCTTTCCTTTATACTCCCCCTAATCAAAGCAAAAAAAGATGCTTTGATTGAGCAACATGAGAGTATATCTAATCATAAAATGGGCAAAGTTGGTCATAAAATTGGTAAACTCAATCATAAAATGAGTATATGGATGTACTTTGTCATAAAATACCTAATTATGAAATGAGTATACCTTCCAAAATTTCACAAAGAAGATTTAGATAGCGGCATGGTGATTAGGAAAACAATAAACAAATATAGAGGTTTTAGTAACTTTTGGGTATTCCGAAAATAGATGAGCAAACTAGGAACAAATTTGGACAAAATCAATTTTCTAAAATTATTAAAGTAACATCATGACTTTTAGATGTATGCAAAAGCCCGGTGTCGCTTGATTAGCTAAGGTTGTCACTAATTTTTATTTGGTGGACATAGAGAAAAAACTAAATGAACCTAGGGGTATTTGGTATAATGCAGCTTTAAATTTTTAGGGTCCACACATTATCACCAATATTTAGTTGAGACACTTTATCGATAATTCAGATTGCCTCAGTAATCGACATTATCATCAAAGTGTTAATGTGGATAGCCCACGTGGGAGATAGGTATGTAGATTACCACTCAATGATAATTCTAAATTTCATCATTGTCCTTTTTTTTATACATTTTTCTTCATGCAAGGTATCATCAACAAAAGTTTTTTTGATAATTTCCTGTGAAATTAAAATATAAAAAAATTAGATTATCATATATGTCGATCAATCACAATAAATAGAATAATATTATATTATTGGTAAATTGATGGTGATAATTTATCTGAAAAATAAGTGATCGCAAATGAGTGAATCTGACTGAGTGCGGGTAATACCCAAATTTTACTCCATGATCATGTGATCGCAACTTAATTAAGGAATTCATTTAATTTGTAATAATTCAAAAAAGAAGGTTTGATCGAGGAATAACTACTTAAATTGTTTAATTAGAAATTAATCCTATTTATATTCTAACTACAAGTAAATAAATAAATAAAGTCAAACCTACCTTAAATACGGAAAGTATTACATTTCGTGTTTGTTTTATGTAGACCGAAAGTGAATGTTGCATAGTCAATGTGGTGACTCCAGAAATTAAGTAACAAAATTGCTGAGACTAACAATTGAGTATTAATTTTCATCACCTGATATATGGACTTCATTTTAATTATTAGTCATAGTGTGAAATGTTCTTATAAAAAAAAAGAAAGTTATATAGTGTGAAATGTAAACGTTAACGATGGGACTACAATTCAACAATGAGCAGGGGTGTCCATTATTCGATTCACGTCA
The DNA here is from genome assembly GCA_034359265.1 of Canna indica. Taxonomy (NCBI): domain Eukaryota; kingdom Viridiplantae; phylum Streptophyta; class Magnoliopsida; order Zingiberales; family Cannaceae; genus Canna; species Canna indica. The sequence continues at coordinate 18,859,626 of CP136897.1, forward strand.
AATCGAACCGAATTAAAAAATCAAATCGAATTTTTTGATTCGGTTCGATTTCAACGGTTGCATGTTCGATTCTTGACTCGAATCGAACCCGAATTTTGAGTTTCGGTTCAGATTTGGTTTTCGAAATTTCGAAACCGACCCGAATCGAAAACCAAATAATTAAAAAATAATATATATTTTTTAATTTTTAACCCAAGTAATTAAATGAGTATTAGGAAATAATTTTTAATCAAATTAATTAAAATTTTGATTTTCGGGTTGGAAATCGAACCGAACCGAATAGGATTAGATCGGTTTAGGCATAATTCAGTTCGGGTTGGAATTTCAATATAAAAAAAATTCGATGAGATAAGACTACATAAAATTCAATGAATCTGGTCATTAATTATTTCTTTAAATATATTATTATGACAGATTAATTATATTGACAGGTTTTAAACGTGTCTATTTTGATAATGCTAATAATAATAATTAAAAAAAATAATTTGGCACCATCATTATTCTTAAAATAAATAATAATGATAAATTATCATATAAAAAATATCTTATCATGACCTGATGGTAGTCGGCAGAACACCCACGTGAAATCCAGGGAAATTAAGATAAATAAATAAATAAACCACGCTCTGTCCAGGCGCCATCCTCCACTTTAGTCAACGCTCCAAAAAGTCAAGATTCCCATTGAAAATTAATATAATTAAATTATAATATACGTGATTCCCACATTTCCGGTTCCCCGGTTTAATTTCTACGCTCAAAGTTGACCAAAAGAACTGCAACTTTTATATGAATATATTCACTTTTATTTTAAATTTTTCAATATATTTATTTTTTTATAACTCTGTTTAAATGCCGCGGTTATCAAAATTGGATACTCATTTATTTTTCCATGAAAATATATTCCCACGAATATTGACGGATACCCATTTAATAAATTATAATATTTTATTAAGGTCTTCAAATATAAACACAATGTCTTCAAATATAAATCCAAGGTCTTCAATATAAATACGAGGTCTTCAAATATAAATTACAAAAATTTACCAATATTAACATAAGGTTTAAAACATAAGAGGTATTTTTAGTATATATATAAGGGGTATTTTTGTAATTTACTTCTTTTGCGGATAACAAGTATATACTCACGGGTACGAGTACTAGAATATTCGTACATGTCTCATATAATAAACAAGTTAGAAAAATTATTCATAAAATCCCCGCGGATAGGATATTAACCCTCATACCCCGTCATAAACGAGTAAATACCCATGGGTACCTGCTTGAACAGATATTATTGTCAACCCTAGGCAAAGACACTCTGACACTCAAGTGAGAAAGGATTTCAGATGGTGTCTATGAAAATTGGAACATATAGTATATATGTAGTGTGTCTCCGATAATTTCACGAGGATATACTATTAATTGGTCGATTGTTATTCATGCGATCACATTTTTATTACTGCCAAATTTATGATGATAAATATAATAAATTGATATTATTGTTTGATCGAATGGAGCCCTCAAGCTAAATTATAGTTGGTTCAATTTGAATTGGGTTTATGAGTTGGAGCGCTTCTGGACCGAGTAGACAGGGGAAGGGCCACTCTAGTCCACTTGCCTAAGATTAAAAAAAAAAAATCTGAATTATATATGCGCATATTTTGCTGTCCACTTATAATAATAATTATATTATAAGGTCTAATTAATAAAAAAACATCAAAAAAAAATAGCCCTCAAAACTCGAATAGGACTTGTATGAGCGGCCTGAATGTGTACACAATTCGGGCACGCATCCCGAACTCAATTTCTGCGTCGGGATACGTGCTAAGCTGGCGTGGCGGACGATGAGCGGCCTGCTCATACACATTTGTATGAGCAGGCCGCTCATACAAGTTCTATTCCTCAAAACTCATTTGGAACACACAAGCTAACAGATAAATAAAAACAAGCAACAGCCACGTGTATGTCGTCCATCGTTTGGCCATGCAAGCAGCCAAGGAAGAGCCGTCGATTGACCGTCGTCTTCCCCCACGCGGCGAAAACCCAGCTTCCCCGAGCGCGGAAGTTTCTCACCCACTGGCCACTGCATCATCTTATCCCCTATAAATACCCCAACAATTCATCGGATTATTTTCCACATCTCTGTTCTCTCTTCCCAGCAACCGCGGAGACAAGAGTAAGCAGAGAGCAAGGAATTCATTACTTCATCTTTTGCTATCTCTCTCCTCGTCATCGAAGATGCCGGCGGCCGGGTTCTCGGTGTCGGCGCCGACCGGCACCCAGTTCGAGGCGAAGATCACGCCCATAGTGATCATATCTTGCATCATGGCTGCGACCGGCGGTTTGATGTTTGGATATGATATTGGTATTTCTGGTATGTGAAGACTGATTTAATTGCTTGATTTGATCTTTGTGTTTTTTTATGTTTTGATTAATTAAATGTAATAACGTTGTATATGTTGACAGGGGGAGTGACGTCGATGGACGACTTCTTGGAGAAGTTCTTCCCGGCGGTGTACCGACGAAAACACGAGACGAAGGACAGCAACTACTGCAAGTACGACAACCAGGGGCTTCAGCTGTTCACGTCCTCGCTGTACCTGGCCGGCCTGACGGCGACCTTCGTCGCCTCCTACACGTCGCGGCACCTCGGCCGGCGGATCACCATGCTCATCGCCGGCTGCTTCTTTATCGTCGGCGTCATCCTCAACGGCGCGGCGCAGGACCTGGCCATGTTGATCATCGGAAGGATCCTCCTCGGTTGCGGCGTTGGCTTCGCCAACCAGGTTATTAGTCTACTCCTCATAATATATATATATATATATATATATATTAGTGTAGAAATTAAAGTAAATAATTAATAATTAATTAATATGCTTGAAAGGTTTTAAAAATCATAATTAAAAGCTGCTTCCAGACTTCCAGTTACAGCTGTTGGTCAAACTTTAACTGAGGAATTATTTAAGCTTTACTTGACTTAAAAGTCATGGCATTTTGCTTTAATTAATTAGAATTACATGGAAAAGTCATGAACGGGATGGAGGATATTTTTCATTTCATATATACATCTTTTGAATTAATTTAATTTAATTAATTGTTCAAGTAATTTTTTCAACAATTTGACACACAAGCTCATATTAATTAGGGATAGCCAAATTCAAATTAGTTACCCAGTTAATTATCCTAATTCATTCAAATTTCCACGTTCAAGTTGAATTTATATCATTCTACTTAAATTCAAACCAGTAGATTTTAAGGGGGATGCAAAATCCGACCGAAAACTAACTCCAACGAATTGGTGCAGGCTGTTCCTCTCTTCCTCTCAGAGATTGCACCCACCAGAATCCGCGGCGGCCTCAACATCTTGTTCCAGCTCAACGTCACCATCGGTATCCTCTTCGCCAACCTCGTCAACTACGGCACTAACAAGTACTTCACCTCTCTCTCTCTCTCTCTCTCTCTCTCTCTCTCTCTCTCTATCTCGTGACAATGACGATTGAACTAATTGGTTGACGTACAGGATTCATCCATGGGGATGGAGGCTGTCGCTGTCGCTCGCGGGGATCCCGGCGTTGCTCCTGACGGTGGGCGCACTGCTGGTGACGGACACACCCAACAGCCTGATCGAGCGCGGGCGGCTGGAGGAAGGCAAGGCCGTGCTGAAGAAGATCCGCGGCACCGACAACGTGGAGGCGGAGTACAACGAGATCCTGGACGCCAGCCGCGCCGCCAACCAGGTGAAGCACCCCTTCCGCAGCCTCCTCCGCCGCCGCAACCGGCCCCAGCTCGTCATCGCCGTCCTCCTCCAGATCTTCCAGCAGTTCACCGGCATCAACGCCATCATGTTCTACGCTCCCGTGCTGTTCAACACGCTGGGGTTCAAGAGCGACGCCTCGCTCTACTCGGCGGTCATCACCGGAGCGGTGAACGTGCTGTCGACGGTGGTGTCGATCTACTCGGTGGACCGGGTGGGACGGCGGATGCTGCTGCTGGAGGCCGGCGTGCAGATGTTCCTGTCGCAGGTGGTGATCGCGGTGGTGCTGGGGCTGAAGGTGACAGACCACTCCGACAACCTCAGCAAGGGGTACGCCGTCTTCGTGGTGGTGATGGTGTGCACCTTCGTGTCGTCGTTCGCGTGGTCGTGGGGGCCGCTCGGGTGGCTGATCCCCAGCGAGACCTTCCCACTGGAGACGCGGTCGGCGGGGCAGAGCGTGACGGTGTGCGTCAACCTGCTCTTCACCTTCGTCATCGCGCAGTCCTTCCTCTCCATGCTCTGCCACCTCAAGTATGCCATCTTCGCCTTCTTCTCAGCGTGGGTGCTGGTGATGTCGGTGTTCGTGCTCTTCTTCCTTCCGGAGACCAAGAACGTGCCCATCGAGGAGATGACGGAGAGGGTGTGGAAGCATCACTGGTTCTGGAAGAGGTTCATCGAAGACGAAGACGACGACGACAAATGTGTTCGACGAAATGGTGCAGAGAATGGCAATGGCGTTAATGGAGTGAAGCAGCTGGCTCAGCCTTAGGAGATTGCTTTTGCATTTTAACACACAAATATATATATATAATATTTTAATATTTGCCCCCTTTTGTTTCTTGTGAGGGGCTGCCCCAAAGTACACTACTGCGATTATGTTGTAGGCTAGCAATACAATGATTATTACAAAGGTTAGGATTTGTATTATGCATTAAAATTTTAAACACATTGTGTATGAAATCAAATTAAATGTATTTATAAGTTTTTCAAACTTACCTTCATCACATTATTTAGTATGTAGTTATCAAATTAAATTTCGATAACCAATGACAATACTTACACCCACTAGTAATTAACAGCACTCAAATGGAAAAAAGCCAAAGACATGATTGTCTTTAGTGAACAGGAAACATGAGAAATTGTTTATATTAATGTATCCCATGTTCGAACAATTAACGATTTGAGGAATGGATATTCTAAACATCCCTAATGATGGAATAACAAATGTGGAATGCTACAACCATTTTATCATATTGTTCACTGTACAACAGGATTGTAAGGAGCTTCTAACTTTCAGTGCCAACAACTAGAAATTCCAAGTCATTTAATCAATCTGCAGTTTGTTTTAGTATGTAGCAGATTCCCAGAAATTAATCATTTGCAAGATTCAGACTTCAAATTTGATGCCAGTGCCATACTACTCAATTCCAAATCTTGCTGTTTCTGAAGATATCGCTGTGCAGTAGCTTCCACTATCTTCATAAAGAAGTTTATGAGCATGAGCCATATCACGCTATTCCATATCAAAGTGAAGGACAAGTTCCAACGCTTTGCCTGAGAAACAAAACTCATTCAGAATAACTTGTTTTAATGAAAGGAAAAACAATAAACTTCCTAGGCAAATCAGCATGACAGAGAATGAGAACCACTATTTTGAGTATATGAATTAGTTTACCATTCCCTCTGAGAGAGTTGGTCCTGCAGAAACTGGAGCTGACAAAAACTTGTCCTGAACTGAGTGCAATTTGGTAATCAACTCCGGTAGAAGAGAGGAAAAGCCAGGAATGAGACCCAATACCAATATAAGCTTATTCTCCACCCATTCCAGGAGTTGGTTGTTGCACAAAGAGATAATAAAGATTGCCTGGAAAAGAGAAAGGGCTAGCATCAGTCTTCAAAACTGAATATGCCCAATTAATTGCAGATATAGTCAAACACCATTATTTCTTTGTTGCATCCTTTTAGAGTCCATTTGTAACATTTAGAATCAGTTTACATCCTTGATAAAGCAACTAATATGGCACTACTGTACTGTTCAGCTTTAACAATTTGTACAGTTCAGTATCAAAAGCATACGAAGAAAAATGGCAATTACATATTCCATAGTAATCAAGAGTGAATCACCTGAATGTGAGTCTTTATTACTGCCTTTCCTAACGTAGTTGCCAGGAAGAATTTCCAAAATGGAATTCCAAATTGTCCACACATGATGCCAGCAAGATCAAACAGTGGGTTAGGAACCTAACATAGCAACCATCACAACTATTACTCAAAAATAAACAAAAAAATTTAAGACAAATAATGTTTTAATTCGTCAATAGCAATCATATTATTAAGAAATAAAAAAGATATATTAGATATAAATTCACAAAGGTGCAAATTTGTCAGGATAATTTACGATATTTGAACAAAGTGAATACATTATTGTATATAAAGAACGCACTATCATAAGGAGATATGCAGCAATCATAACAGAATAACTGACTGATTTTATATGTAGGTCTGAAAGAATTAAAACTTGTAACCACCAGGAGGTGAACTTGCAAACTAAATGAGCATGAGACTATCCCATTGGGGAGTGAAGGATACAACACTAACCGAAGCAAGCAGTAGTATTGTGGTGAAGTTAAGGTGTTCGAAGTGAGAAAGAAGCCAGTACTTCATTTTCTTCAAATATGAAGAGAAAAATCCATCATCATTTGAGGAATCAGAATTTAGTTCTGCCATTGCATCCACTTTATTTCCAGACAACCGTGCTGCAGTACTTCATTAGTGTCAGTAGAGTTGTTATATAAAATTCAGCATAAGATTGAACAGAAAACAATCAAAAAGTGAAAAAAGAAGAAGAAGCAAATCAATGAAAAAGAAAGAGATAACAGTACCTCCTTCTGAGTTTCAGATCAAAATATTTGGCAACAAAATGAAGCTCATGAATATTATATCTAATAGAAATAAAGAAAAGAAAACTAAGGTTGTCAATAGATGGAAAATACACAAGATTAGACAATTAGTGGCTTGATGTTGCATTTCCTATTCACATGGCACTGCTAGTTAGAGCATCCGTAGAACTAATTATCTTGCTGCAGATACTTGACTAAGAATTTAATCTTGATTTCTTAGACAGTATTTGGATTGTTGCCACTACTGAATAGAACATACTTTAGTGGCTTGATGTACTATGCAGTCTCCCTTTATCAGCTAGTCCAGTGTGATTCAGTCAGTTTTGTGCAACAGATAAACTGGTTCTGACTATTCCAAGTAAGAAGATACTTCCAATTGACACAACTATCTATACAAGGAGTTTGGTTTACTTGTGTATATTAATATATGCAAAGGTTTCTTTCAACTTTGGAATAAACATAAAACATATTCCAGCGCAATCATCATTACGTTCCTCAGATTACTGCTTATAAATTTTCATGAAATCTCTAAAATTTAATCAGTAGATATCTAAATATACCTCCCAGTCCAAGAAGCATCATTTGAATAACTCTTCATATCACAAGAATTCCTTTGCAACATATGAAGTTACTTCAATTGGGACTTCTTGCTTCAGCTTTACTTCATAATTTTCAATGTTGTTTTGTTGTGAAAAAAGTATATAAGAATAAAAGAGGGTTTTAATTAACTTGAGGTATGAGTTAGTGACATATACCTTGTCAAGTGATGCTTATAGAAAAGTAGCCAGTTATTTAATAAAAACCAGAAATGTTCTTACCAAACTTTTGAACTATAGACACAAAACATGTTATATAAAAGCAGTACAACCTTGTTGCAGAAGCAACATCTCAAAAATCATCAAACATCATATAATAGATTATTCAGCAATTTTTACATATAAACCACTTATGTCTAGAGGCATGGAATATAGGCCGTTAACAAAAGCAGCAACTGGTTCACTGTTTACTTGCATAGAGTATATGTGACATGCAAATGTATATGCGGTCTATGTTAAATATTTTAAAATATCATATCAATAATAGCCATAATGTAGATAGTGACTAAATCAACATACTTCAAGAGACAATACATGATGACTAGATAGTCATTTATCTGACATATCATATTAGTATTTAATTATTATAGGAAAATTCAAAATAAATGAGGAAATAAATGAGTATAGAATGGGATAGGAAATAAAGAAGTCGTCCAGTATCATCAATTATAACTTTGCAGAAAAAACAATATTTCAAGTGATTTTTGGGTTATGCTAAATTCAAGCTTAAATGCATATGCGGGATGTGGGCTGCATATGTAATATGACTGAATATGCAGCACTACTGTATATTGGCACTGCATATCTAATATAAGATACAGAAAGGGGCTTCATACACATGCACCCCCCCATGGGCAGACTTTTGAAACAATGCTAACTTGTAATATCAGAAGGATGCCCAAGCGTATAATGGTTCACAATTGCAAATCAGAAGCATATAAACAATAAATTAGTAAGTTACCTGCTCTGGATATGAAATAAGGTGGAAGTTCACCAAGGGCAGTACCCAATCCCCAAAGGAAGGCCTCTAGCTGAACCTGAGGGAGTATACTGCTAATAGGAACCCTAACAAGAGAACCAGGTAAAGATGGATATACTGGATCTCCAAAATTTGAACAGTCCTTTTCAAGCCATGAAGGACTTGTTTTAAATTGTATGGTGTCATATGGTGCAGTTTTTAGATCAGCTCGACCACACTTCATAGCTTTGATTGTGAAAAATGCAATATGAGGACCCAAATAAAGAACAAATGTGTGCAAACCAGACCCTGCATAGAAGTAACATAAGTTTGTTGGATTTTCATGGATGGATAGAGTTTGTATATATAATTAAAATCAAGAAAAAGAAGACACATTGGAAGAGTACTATCTATAATATGATGACAAATTGTAATAAGCGAGAATTTAAAATAGCTAAGCTTTGTTGACAATCCCTGGCTACAATCCCAGGGACACAAAGATTTGCTGTTTTTAGATTTAAAATGTAAAATACATAAACTAATAAGAATTTCTAGAAGTCGCAGTTGAATGCAAGTTAAAAAAACTCTTTTGAAAAATAAAGTGAACTGCTTGTGGAAAAACAACTGGAGCAAAACAAGGGGAAAATCATGAATTATACCAATGGCCTAAATAATACAGTGGAGTTGAAAGTACAAGCATTAGAAAGCACTGGAAGGAACACAGAGAATTTGGATTCTTGGAAATGTTATTTGATTTCTTGGTCGCATAATACTAAAATAGTGAATAACAGTTCTAAATGTTGAAGAAGTGAAGATGCACTATTCCAAATTTCTAGCATTCTCTTGCTCAGTGGTCACTCCTGATTTCTAGTCCACTGCAGCCAACTAGCCTTTGGTTAAAGTTATCTAAGAAATAGCAAGTATGTTATTCTAAATTTGTAATGCTACCAAAAAATTTCTGAAAGGAATCCAACGCATAAAACTGATGAAAGGGGGTATTTAGGAACTATCTTGTGTAGAGTCCTTCTATAATGTGGACAAAAATATGTGAAAGATAAGAGACTTCTACTTGTTAAGTAAACTTACCAAGCCCAATTGACGATAGCACCCCAAGTGTCACCCACCACAGGATAAATCTTGTATAGCTAGTAAACTCTTGAATGTGCTGCAAGCATGACAGCAGATGAATGAAGTTAACAAGAAAGATCACAGAAGATATATCTGAACCAGATTAGAAGAATTAAGAATAAGTCCAACTAAATACTTTCATCATAAGTCATAATTCTGGTACTATAATAAGGGAAGGCATATTATAGCATGCTTCACGTATAATTGCAAAGTTAAACTCAAATGCACCATCAAAATAATTTCATCCACTCTATGGTTTTGAATATCACACCATACTGCCTGATATGGACCAGTACAAAAGCGGCATATGAAAATCCACACCCATTTTGCCACCTAGTACAGGCCTTGTAAGCAGGTATAGTCTACCATAAAGCTTGTGCCAAGCAGTACCATTTGAGTAACTATAAATAAGGGTTTCAAACCCCTAAAATTCTCTCATACGCTCCCAACTCTCAAGTACACTCCACTAATGAAGGTTTGATGGTAACATGCTATTATAGCTACCAATATATAATGACTTGGATAGATCTCTAATGTGATCCTTTGAAACATATGACATCAACCTCAACCGTGTCAAACCTATAGAGATGTAGCTTACCACTTATGATGCATGCCATTCTTGAGCCTTCTAGACTTGTAATATTGTATTCTCTAGCTTTGTTTAGTTATTTTTTAAAGTTTTTAACATCTCTTCAATTTTTTAAGTGTTATATTTCATTCTTATCAAACTATGCTATTTTTAGAAACTTTAATATGTTTGACATTAATTTTGATAAAATTAACCTACGAAAATTCGAGTGTCTGTGAAGAAAACTTTTGATACCATGGTACAGTGGGTACAGCACAATAATCAATACATATACAATATCCATTCGTCATTTGCCAATATTGGTATTGCTATGAGATTTTAAACCTTGATCTACTTGCGAAATAATTAAAACAGACAAACGTATAATATTATATAAAGGAATGTAAAAAGGTGAAAAGATGATCACCTTCTCATGGAATCCATCAGCATTAGTTAGGAAAAGCCCGATGGACAATACCAATGTAGTCAATATCAAAAGAAAACCACCTCTGGTGACAATATATATAAGTGATCTTCTTAGGTATTGCAGTGTAGCAAGAATGAAAAACTGCAAAGTCTTGAAGGGCTGAGTTATCAAAGTCAAATTTTGCAAATCCATTTGATGCTTCTTCTGAATTTCTGCATAAGAAAATTGTAGAAATTAAACAAGAACATGTGACTATGTGAGCTAGATGATGCTTGAATCTTTAACCAAATAACAATGTCAGTTACACTGCGAAATGATAACTAAAAAAGACTGTTTACGCTGAGATGTCCAAGATTAATCATTCCAGAGCAACAAAAGAATTCAAATTAAAGCTGATCAAAATTGAGGGAATGTCTATTACTTAACGAGATGATGCCTGGACAAAAGCATCTTTACCATCATCTAAATGTTTCCCTACTAATATGACATCATATGAAAAACTTAAAATCAAGAAGGGGTCAACAAAGGCATTTAGCAAACAAAATAGGTGTAGTGGTTAAAGAGATATTACTTGCAAACAACAAAGCTTAGAATAATATGCAACTGGAGAAACCCTAGCCAGGAGAGGTGATTAACAACAGACAAAAACATCAATTTTTTTATTACTTAATTGTATTTTTTCTATGACAGCATCAAAGTGTCAGAATGCAACCTCTCAAAACCTAAAGAAGCAGTTCGTAAAGGATCCATAAATGAATTTTTATAATTATTACTATTGGCACTTCAAATGAAAATCAAGGACATTTTTCCTACACTTAAAACAAGAATGTACTTCTATCGTGGTTTATGAAATGAAGATTGATGTACTTCACGACAGATTTGTTTCTGATCTTCTTCCACTCTTTTTTCTGCTTAAATTGAAACATGGAGGTATTTCAAGTAGCACAACCTTTTTTGTATTGGATCCATCGAAAAATCCGGACAGAAATCAGAAATTAACTAAATAGATGCTGGATACCATTTCTCTCATCATTATCCAATTAATATTTCTTAAATAGTAAATAGAGCAAACTTAAAAGAAGAAAGAGTCATTATCGTCCGTTCATTTTTTATGCATGTAACATATGAGAAGTGCCTCGATACTATGATCATGGAGTGATTATATGGACAAACATTCCACGATTATAGGCCATAATATTCAACTATTTTACAGCTATTATTAAAATAGCAATTTTTCATGTCCGAGTATATTCATATACTTAAATCTGCCTTGGAACCAAAATTATGCTGGCAGCAGTTGCGTTTCCCTTCGGGGAAATTTCATAGATCGTCAAGAGTTATTCCAACAGAAGAAATCAAACGTCACAGAAAGTTAGCATAGATCTAATCTAAAAATAATTCCTGAAACGATGACAAAGAAATGCTTTCTCTCATAAATCAAAAAATAGCAGTAGTAATAAAATGAAAAAAGAATCAACAAGGTGACCGAAGGATCAAAAGGGAGATAAAACCAGAAAAATATCAATCAAATCTCGATACAACATAGATTCCCGCAAAGAAACGCCCACTCACCCGAGATCAACGAGGCGAGCTCTTCCGACGAATCTTGAGGAGCCGTGGCCGCTTCACTCGACTCCATCTTCACCCGCCCAAGAAAAGCTCGTCGATGGTCCCGCGGCTGGCTGCTCGATCGACCACCGTAGGAATAGATCCAAACCTGGAAGCGAGGCGCCGGATGGGGAATCAACCAAATGGGGGGGTAGGGAGAGGTGTAAGGCGTTTCCCTTTCTTGTACCCTTCTCCCTTGCGACGAATCGGACTCCTCCCGCGGGAAGAGTCCGGTGGCGTGCAAATTGGGGGTGGGTGGGTGGGGGGGGTGGGGGGGAGCGCTCGCAGCGCAGCGGAATGGGAAGCAAATATGTAACGCTACGAAAGCGTCGCTTGGCACGCGCGACACACATGCGTGTACATAAGGTATTCCAGTTTCTTGGCGAAAAAAAAAATTTATATGTACACCACTGTATAAAATTTATTTTATAATATACCCCTGTCTCAAGCAAAATATTCTTTGTTGTATCCAGAAAACTAGGGGTGAGCGGATTCGAGTATCTTGTATTTTTCAAAATACCCCGATCCTATCCTGTATAAGATCGATTGCTAGGTTTTGAAATCGGACCCTACCATATTGGAACCTGGACCGAACCTTACTCGGAATCACAAGTTTCGATTCCGATTCCGAGTACCTTGTTGGAATCTGTATCATAGAACATGTAAATGAACAGGTCTCATAGTACAGGTTTCCGTGTACCCCGATGTGTTGAACTCGAAATCAAAATCGATTAACCTAAATTTTTATCCCAAATTTAATTCAGATCTACTTGGAACCTACTCAATCAGGTCGATTCCAACCGGTTCCAGGTCTATCCGGTACTCATGCACATCCCTACTAAAAATTATTATGTTTCTTTTGTATTTTATATTTATAAATAAACATTTTGAAATAATATCAATGCATCGGATAAAAGAGAAATATGATTGGAGATAAATTTATATTCATTATTTATTTAGTATATGAATTAAAAAAATAAATATAATATAATATAAAAATAATATTATATTTGATGGAAAAAAATTATCCAATGCTTTCTCATTTGTTATTTTATATAATATCTAGTAAAATAAATAAAAATATATCATTTCATATATATAATTTTTAAAATAATTTAGAAGATATTGACTTAGTTTTAGAAGATTGTAAATATTATGGATGACAATTAAAATCGGTTAATCAATTATAAATAATAATTTTAATATTTTATTTTCATTCCCGTTAGTATTAAAGAATCATCTAAAAATAATTTTATTATTAATTATCAGTTCATGAATAATTAATAATCCAAATTAGTTTTACTTATATATTAATTTTATGTAATTTAATTGAGAAAATAAAAAATATTACTTAAGATATACTTTATTGTTAATTTGTTATACTTTTGACTTCATATATTTTTATTTAATTATCACTCTCATACTTGCAAGGAATTTTTATATTTTCAATTTTTGTAAATTTTTTTTACTTTTTAATATTGTATTAGACAAATCAATAAAGTTATGTTAATCATTTAATTGGTTTTGATTTCGGATAATAATTTTAAAATAAATCAATTTTAGTTTTGGATAGTGAATTTATAAATAATTTTAATTCCGATCCCTATATAAAGTGATATCCCTGTATAAAATGGTTAATAGAACAGTTCCAACCCCTAGTAAATATTTCTCCAACCTTTAGTAAATATTTTTTTTAAAATAATTTATAAGGTGTTTTATTTGAGAATTTATATATTAGCAAATAAGATATTATTTTAACTTGTGGGATAAATTTGCAAAACGTCATTTATTATGTTGCTTGTGGTCCGTGGATAAGGACTAAGGAGAGGGATGAAATGTTGGGACATTTATTTTAAAAAATAATAATAAATGTGATTGGAAAGTGATGTAATTAAATCGCAAGCAAATTTAAATTAAAAAACTTTTTAATTACTGAAGCTGACGTGATTAATATTTAATGATATCACGATGTTATCTGATATTTTTATTTCGTGTGAACCACGTTGTAATTTAAAATTGTGCACATCAACTAATCCATTATTTTGAATATTTCAGCGTCATATTTTGAACCACCTAATATAGGATTATTCATGGGTCGAGTCTGATTAAGTTAAGAGGAAAAACCAACCGATCAAGTGCAAATGGATCGGGTCAAATCAAGTTCAAAATTTTTTACATTCCAAACCTGCCCCAACCCAAACCGATCTAGTTCGAATCGAGTAGTCAAGTTTACCAAATGGGGAAATTGATTTTAGATCGGCGATCATTTGATACTACTCTGTTTTTAGATTAGCCTCCTTAACAAATGATTTTAGATTGGCAAAAATATTTTTACTAAAAATTAAAAAATATGTTAGGAAGAAAATTGGATCTTCATGCAAGAATTTAAAAATCCAAATGTCAAAAACAAAAATATCAAAATGAATAAATTCAAAAAACACAAAGAACACCAAAATTTACGTGGTTCGATTCGGCGGAGTACCGAGTCTACTCCACGGGGAGAAGATGACACTTGATTTTATTAGAGATAAGAGAAAATACGATCAATACAAGAGAATCTTAATATAATTGATAACTAAATTGTAAAAGAAAAATATTGCATGATAATTTTTTATATCCTGAAATCTGCCCTGTGAACTGCTCCGTTGCTTGTATGGAAGAAAAAAAAATTATTTTTTGCATGCAATTTGCCGTCGTGGTCGAGAGGGAAAGATGACGATCGCTCGCTGCTCTCCAAAATGATGGGTGGACTCTCTAAAGCTCTCGTGCAATGAACTTTGAAGCCTTGATTACTGCTCCTTTTATAGGGGTGGAGAATCGACCGTTGAAGATTGAGTCCAAAGAAATCATCTTTAGAGATTTCTAGATGATGGCCGCTCGGAGCGATTCATACTAGGGCTGTCCACTGTTCGGTTCAAACCGAACCGAACCGAAAAACCGAACCGAAATTTTCGGTTCGGTTCGGTTTCAACCATTGTAGGTTCGGTTCTTTGACCCGAACCGAACCGAAATTTGTATTTCAGTTCGGATTCGGTTCCCGGAATTCGGGAACCGACCCGAACCGAAAACCGAATTAATTAAAAAAATATTTTTTTTTAATTTTTAACTGAATTAAGTAAATAAGTATTAAATAATTATTTTTAATTTTTAATTTTTAATCAAATTAATTAAAAATTCGGTTTTCGGGTTGAAAACCGAACCGAACCGAATTATTTCGGTTCGGGTTAAATCGGGTTAGGAAATGTTCGGTTCGGGTTCGGGTTCCGGTTTGGGTAAAGAAAAAATTTCGGTTTGGGCTTGTTCGGTTCGGTTCGGTTCGGTTCGAACCGAATGGACAGCCCTAATTCATACGGTTGCGGCAAGCAATTTCCTTTGTTTCGAACAGAGAAAGAAATCGCTGCTGATGGATAGGAATGAAGTCTAATTGGCTGAGATAAGGGCCCTATTGGCCTTGATGTCCAAAATTTCCTCCTAGTCGTGCTCATCTAAAGCCAAATAAAGATTGCAGCACTGATCAAATCAAAAAACATATTATCTCATTCATTGGTTGATGAGGAAGGACCCACTCAAAAGAGGTGCTCCTTTTGATTGTGATGTAAATCTTGACTTGGTCAAAGTTATAATTGTCAACTTTAAAGATGGCTTGAGCTGCACCTGCACGCAAGTCTTGAAGAATTAATTTTGCAGACTTGATCCATCATAGTTTTTAACTCGGATCGGACTCAAGTCGAGTCAATATTTACAAAACAAATATAGAAAATATAAAGAGAGAGCTAGGTTAGTATAAGACCTCATTTGGTTGGCAAAAAATAATATAAAAAGTTCTAGTTTTCAATAAGTGAAATTTTTATATCTTATTTAATCGACAATAAATGGAGAAAATGCAAGAGTGTCTAGTTTATCTAAGACATTGTTTGGATAAGATGAAAATTTAGTAATATATGATATATTGGTATGACATGATATTGTATGGTATGGTACTATAGAAATTATTTTCTTATTTGGGAGGATGGTATGATATGATATGATTAAATGACAGTAACAATGAAGGAGAATGGAGTCTTGGCTAAACCTATCAATAACGATAAATAAAAGTCTAATATGATATGAGTATATAAAGAGGATAAGAGAAATTATAAATTTTGATTGATGATATTTTAGAATTAAAATTTTATGAAATCACGAGAAACCATCAAATTCATGATTTAGAAACTTGGTCAAAATATATAGTTTTCAAATAATGAGATTATCATACCATACCATGACCATTTATTAGAAATCTTCCCAAACATAAAATTAAACTATATCATATCATGATAAATCATACTCTTTTCATGAAATAAATAAGATCTAAGTCATTCGGATAAACTGTTCTTTATGTTTATTTGTATATAAAAATGTATTTTTACCTTTCCATGAAAAATATAATTTTATATAATATATAAAAGTTTTATAATAATAATATTTATTCTTTTATAATAAATATTTTATTTATAATAATAATATTTATTTGTTGCTTCTTTTGATATGATATGATAAGAATATTTTTCCAATTGTAACATCAATTATATATTCTTTAAATCCTAACACGAAAATAAATAATAAATTAAAATTTATTTTTTATCCTATTCATTTTTTTGTCATATGAAACAACATATGTTGTAAGAACATATTTATCCACGAGACGAAGGAGAATATACGATAAAGACGAGGTTATTTTATATGATATAAATTTTTAAGTTGTCAATTTGTTGAATTAGAAATAAATAAATTTGATATGTTCCAATATACACTATACATAAAATTTCTATCAAACGTCTAGAAGAGCTAGTGGTGCAACCTAAATTGGTTAAAAAAAAGGACCATTTGTATTGTTAGCGGTAAGGGTGTTTATGAGTACTGAATAGACCTGGAATCGATTGGAACCTTTCGGATCGAATAGGTTCCCTCCGATTGGATAGGTTTCGAGTAGACCCGAATTAAATTTGGATAGGATTCAGGATAAAAATTAAGGATCTGATTAAAATTGGTTCCGATTACGTGTCCGTGGACGATAGTTGGTTAAAATTGGTTAAAATTGATGCGGTAGTTGGAGAGAATGAGTCAGCAGATAACTTCTATCAAGAAGAAGATCATTCTGAAGTGGAACGAGTTAATCCAATACTCGAGGATGATGACACAGAGTTAGTTCAATTGGAAATAGAATACGTTGATGACGACGATAATGAAGTCGAGGAAGGACAGAATGATGATGAGGGAGAAGAATGAGAATTTCAAGATTCTGATATAAAAGAACAAGAAGAAGAGAATTACACGGATGGTGATAATGACGATAACGAATAATTATAAATGTGAAGTATATATATTCAATTATTAAATATATCTATTAATCTGTT
This sequence comes from Canna indica, assembly GCA_034359265.1. Lineage (NCBI taxonomy): Eukaryota > Viridiplantae > Streptophyta > Magnoliopsida > Zingiberales > Cannaceae > Canna > Canna indica. The sequence continues at coordinate 18,876,961 of CP136897.1, forward strand.
ATATATAATCTAATTATATTAAATCTTTATAGCTATGGTTCGAGATATCAGTTCTCAAGAAGGCATTCCTCGTAGGACCCCCCGACGATTATCACCAGCCCCACCTGTACCAACTGACCCCCACCTCCGGCCACCATCCCCCCACCTGATTCGTCCACTATTCCCTCACCTGATTTGGCCACCATCCCCTCACCTCTGGCAACCATCCCTCCGCCACCCTTCGTAGATCTAGGACCGTCGTCTTCGAGACGTAGGCCACAACGACCTAACAAAATTCTCCCTCCGCCACTTGAGGGAGAACTGTGCAGGGCAGTTGATGTGCGCAGAAGACGGTAAGTATATGCATCAATTATTTCTTATAATTTATTTATAATTTAAAATATCATAATATGAATTTATATTTGGTGTAAATTTGAGCAGGAGGACGTCCCTCACACGATAGCGGGGACGATCCGAAAGTTTATGCACATGGCGTGGCCTATATGGTCTCACGTGCCCCGTGAGCATATGGATTTATTGTGGCGAGAGTTCACGATAAATATATTTATTAAATTAATGTTAATATTAAATATTGATCGATAATAATAAAAAAAATTTGCAGACTCATTATACATGGTCGAAGGACCAGACCAATTTTATTGAGGCTGCATGGGAGTGTGTTGCCTGCGCTTGCTACAACGGGCTACTTCAACAGGGCCGTCAGACCGTGATGAGATAGCTAGGGGCCACACAAATAGGGCAGACTCGGGGACACGCCCCCGAGTGGATTCCTGGCCCTGTGTGAGACCAGCTCGTTGAGCGGTGGGACACGCCTGAGTGGTAGGAGGTCTCTCGGACTACGTCGAGAAATTGCATGTCCAGGGGGCACGACACGAGCGCGCGCCATACTGGTGGCTCTATCCCTTTTGTGGTTCATGAGCGTCGTATGAGATGTATAATTTAATTATTTTTAATTAAATTATATATTGTGTATAATGATATTATGTATTTGTTTTTTAATGTAAGACGCGAGTAGCGGAGGACGGCACTGTCCAACACCCGTCGATGATAGAGGTGTTTGAGCGCACCCACCGTCGTCGACGAGGAGCGGGGGACTACATTGATAGCAGAGCCCCGATCATAGTGGTAAGCATTTTTATATGTTTATTTGATTTACACACTTTTTATTTATAATTTATATATATATTAAATATAAACACGTGTAGGAAACTTACACGAGGGTTGTGATCGAGCGTGGAGGCACACCGGAGGACTTCAACGCAGGAGCTTGGGTGGAGGCCGCAGGTGGCTGGGAGCACGACCGTGTTTATGGCTTTGCAGACAGTGGCCATGCACGCGCCGTGCTCGGGCCACTTGGGACACCGACCCCTCCGGCTGCGGGTGAGCGGCCCTCAATATCTCCAACGCAGGACCAGAGTCGGATAACGACCTTGGAGTCAGAGTTCACCCAGTAGAGATAGGTGATAGAGTAGCAAAGGTTGGCGATGAAGGAGCAAAGACGGACGAATTAAGAGTTGAGACAGACGATGCAGAGCATGCAGGCGCTCCTCACTCGGATTGCATCTCACTCTGGCCTTCTACCGATGATGTCGCAGTCGTCGTCGTCCTCGACCCAGTTGACGCTCCCGACTCAATCGTTGTCGACTCCACCGCCTCCACCGCAGTCGTGAGATTTTGATTTATTGTATTTTGTTTATATTTTGATACTTGTTTATATACATATAGTTGTTTATATACTTATGGTTGTATATATATGATATTTTGATAATTGTTTGCCTCCGGTTTGAGGCTTAGATTGATGATATTTATGTAAAACTTGTATATTTGATTTCAAATGCATGCGTGTGATATTTTTTTATTGTAATATGTGATTGAACATAGATTATAATCTATAAATATTATTGTATACAGGAATTTATAAATTTTTTATTTTTTTCAGTTACAAGATATACCTTCAGCCACGGCTTACCCACGACCATCGTCATTAAGCCGTGGCTGAAGGCTTATCGTAAATGGCTGATGGCTTGGGCAACACCAAATATCACGATTGCTAATAGTATCACCGACAACCTTGGGTCGTGGTTGATGTGTTGGTATCAGTGACAGTCACCTACGTCACTAAGCCGTGGCTAAAGGCATGACTGATGGCTTGGGCAACACCAAATATCACAGTTGCTAATAGTATCATCGACGGCCCCGGTGGTCGTAACTGATGTGTTGGTATCAGTGATAGTCGTCTAAAGTCGTCACTGATGTGTTTAAATCAGCAACAGCGCCCACGACTGTTGCCGATGATTACTTGTGACGGCTGAGAGACGTCGTCACAACTTATCTGAGACGCACACATCAGTGACGATATTTTGCCACGTCTGGTGCCGTCAATGATAGTTATCACCAACGGTTCAGTCACGGCTTCAGTTGTCGGTAATGACGACAATTCTAGTAGTGCCAACACATCGGGTATCCAGAATCGAAATCAGAACTGGTATCTAAAACCTATACCCTGGAACATGTTCGTTTGTATAGGTTTCAACATTACACTTACAAGTTCCAATGTATAGGTTCCAACAGTGTACCCTTTAGAACTTGTACCCTGGAACATGTAAATGAACATGATGCAATATGGTATCTAGAATCGAAATTGAAACCTGTGGTTTCAGATAGGGTCCTGTTCAAGGTTCCAACAAGATATGGTCCGATTCCAAAACTCAAGAATCAATCCTATACAAGATAGGGTCCGGTTCCAAAACTCAGGAACCGATTCTATATAGGATAGAGTTCAGATATCATGAAAAATACATGGTACTCGGACCCGCTCACCCCCTAGTTAACAAAGGGCTTGGGCTGAGTTGAACCTGTTGTATTATTTTATAATCTTGAGATACATTCGACCCAGTTGGGATTTGGGGAAACACAAGAAGTTTCATGGGTTTTTAAGAAAAAACTTGGCGAAGTACATAAGCATCATTGGTCGAACCTTGTCAAGTTATTGTGTGTTTTTTCTCCCTTTTTTTTTCTCCTTCTTGTGTGTGGTTGACTATTTTTAATCTCAATTCGAGCAAATTTGATATTGGATTAATTCGATTTGACTCGAATTGAACTCATCCGAAACTAATAGAATTTAACTGTATCTAACTTAAATGATCTAAACCCTATTCTAAATCTTGTTTTTTTTAAAAATAAAATAAAATAAACTAAGGTCAAATTCTACTCACTAGATGGGAAAAGGATTCAAGGACCATAGCCGCACACCCTTTGCCATGCAGGTAAGCAGAATTATATTCCCCTTGGTTTTCACTTTTATTCATATCTAAATCAAATACATTGCAGGATTTTTTCTATACACTCATGTGTATTTACATTTCTGAATTGTATAAAACTAGCCTCAGTATTACTAGGCCTGAGGCTTAAGGAATATAAGAAGCAATCAGTAACATTCTTAATTGAAAAGAGTCTATAGACACAATTATTAAAATGGAGAGTATATAAAGTATCCCAGCAATCAGACTTGTTCAGAATTGATTCATCATTGGTCAGCCCAGCTCTTGCAAGGAGATGAGCCTTCAAGTTGCTCTCTCTTTTAACATGGAAGAAATCTTTGATTGAACTATTCTTAACAGCCCAAAGAATATCCTCCACCCAGTTCTTCACAAACCAAGGAGGCTTATGCTTCCTATTCAGAACATCATGATCAATAGCTAACATGCTGTTAGAAAAACCCTATTCTAAATCTAACTGGATTATTTTCCTTAATTATTTTTAAATAGTATTGGTAAATGATATTTTATTTAGTATTGATTATAAAATTAATAATTCTACCCTTGAAATTCTTCCATTTTTGAAAAATACTAGTTCACATCACATGTATCTTGGTCCAAAAAGGACTAAAGTGAAATTAATAATTTTACCATCAAAGTTCTTGTTGATTAAGACATCGTTTGAAATTTTCTTATAAAGTGTAACTTTATGAAGTATAATTTTCTGCAAAATGCATGAAGTAATTTACCTAGTAGGACCTAGATAAGTTGCACTTACTGTAATATATTTTAAAGAAAAATATAATTTTATCCTCATATTTGCATTTAATGCTAAATTTATAAGTTATGTTGTCAACATTGTGAAATTATATAATTCATGAATTATTGATTTTTTTTATTTTTTTAAATTTATTTATGAGCAAAATATATAATTTTTTATATTAACTCTAAATAAAAATTAATTTATCATATGTAATAAATTATACATTATTTTAGTTATATATGAAAAAAATATCATATAATTAATATATATCTTAAAATATTAATTTACAAATAAAATTCATTTTTCTATATATACTATATATATTAAAATATTAATTTATAAAAAAAATTTATTGATCATTTAATATATATATATATATACTTCCTACCAATTAATTGTTTTATCAAACAAATACATTTTTGGTATTTTGTCCAAGAAACATATGTGGAAAGTTAATTCATGTTGAATTACAACTTTCCACGAAGTTACCTTCCTTGTCAACCAAACGATATCTAAGTAGCGATATCTAACAAAAGAACTAGAGTAAATATATGTTATTCTTGAATTTGTTCGAAAGTTGAGGACTAAAGCGAAATATGAAGAAAAATTATAGGGACATGAGTGAATTTTTTTTTAATTTTTAAAATAAATTATAATGCTTAATAAAAATTATATTTTTGAAAAATAAAAGAATATATGTCGGTAATTTATTTTAAAATTGATAATTTAATGAAATAAATTATCAGCAATACTTTAATTCTCAATTATCTATGTATTTTGAAAAGTTAATTAATTACTTATTTTATGTTGAATTTGGTTTTAAAAACCTCATCACAAATGACACAAATGCATGCATGCAGACACACACTACAACAAATCTTCGTTATAGTAGCGGAAAATCTTTTGACGATGGCATGGGCGTTGAAATATAAAGTCAAAGAAAGTCGTAGTAATAAAAAAATCGACGCCAGCCGTGGCGTCGAAAATTACTGGCGCCACATACCAGCGCATTGTGGTGCGAGTACGCGGGTGTGTGAGCCCGTGCTCGCTCCAGCAAGGCGCACTCACCGATGGGCGAGCTTGCCTAGGCGGTAGCGGCAGATCTTCTGCCTCCTGAGTATTTTTTTTGTAAAATTATTAATATTTTTTTATTTTTTAACTTTTCTATATACCATATTTTTCTTTCTTTCTCCAACCCTTCTCATTTTTATTTCTCCTCTCCTCCCTCTTTTTTTTCTTCTCTCAATTCCTTCGCTATTTATTCTCCCCTTATTTGTTGTGCTAGTTTTTTATTTTATTTTTATTTTCTAAGGTGAATTTTTAATTTTGTACACTTATTTTTTAAATAATTTTTTCTAACTATTTTTCAAAAAACTTTCATGTTATTGAAATTGTGGAAGTCATCAATAATTCAAGATCGCCAAAGTTATTTTGTAAAAGATTAGAGTGCAATTCATTTATGTTATATTTAATTACCTCTAAAATTAATTTTTGATGGTTTGTTAAATGATTAATTAATTTATATGTTAATTAAATATTATATATATATAATATTAATAAATTGTTAGATAAATAAATAAATAAGTTTATTTAAAAATATATAACTTTTTATATTATATAAAATGAATTCATGCTGCCGAGTTGAAATTGAATTATGCAAGAGGCGCGAAATACATGCGGAATTGAATCGCATTCCTCGGCGGAGTTCAAGTATTTTTTTTTAAAAAATCAGCATACTAGCGTTAGTAATGGTGCCAATATGCTAAATTTAATTTTTTAATCATTTTTACTGGTACCACCTGTGAGAGGTGCTGGTATGTAACATTTTGTCGTCTCACCAAAGCGATAGTATGTCAAATTCGGCTTCCGTAGTTACCAACTACATTTTTACTTTCGTAGTTACCACGTACTTTTAATACTTCGGATGACATAGACGCAGAAATGTTATACTAATTTTTTTTTTAATGTTATACTAGTTTGATGGTTCAACCACGAGCTTAATTATAATCCAAGATTTATGCAAGCTTGAACATATATATGTTAGTAGGTCTGGCAAAATCGTGTCGGGCTCGGGCTGGCCCGACAGGAACAAAAATTATGGCTAGCCCGACTCGGCCCAATAAAGTTTTGGGCTTAGGACCCTAGGCTTGGCCCGCAAAATAAACGGGTTGTTTGACACGACAAGTTAGCACGATAACAAAGGAAAATAACGACATGATCATATAATATGTCAGGTAGATTTGGAACGATAGCCCGAATTGACCCGAATCGGTAAGATAGGCCAAATATTGGGTCTTTTAAAAAAAGCTTATTGGGCTATTGGGCCGTGTCGAACCTACATACATCACTTACCTCGGCATGTCCCGTTAATCGTGCGGGTCTTAACGGGCTAGCCCGTTAATGGCCTGATATGATAAGGGTTGGCCCAAGCACGATTTTATCATGTCAGACTATCGAGCTGAGCTGAGCTGAAACTCGTCAGACATATATATATGTTAGGCTCAAGCTCGAGCTCATTTAATTATTCCAAACTCAAACTTAACTTGATAAAGCTCCAATTTTAATCAAGTCCATCTGAGCTCAAGCTCAAGTTCAACTCATAAGATTGCGTTCTTAAAAATCAATCAATTAGTCAATGTTTTCAAATTTTATTTTAAACAATATTTTCTACATATATAAACAAACTTTTTTTTTTTATTTTCACAAGTTAAAATAATAATTAAAACTTGAAAATTTATTAATTGATGTAATTATCTACGTTATTTTATTAAAAAATAAAATAAATTGAGTTATATACTAACGAATCCAAATAGTTATTCCCTACGGTAAAAAAAAGAAAAAATATGAGTTAGAACAATATTTTCAAAAAATCGCAAGAGGCGCGAAATACATGCGGAATTGAATCGCATTCCTCGGCGGAGTTCAAGTTTTTTTAAAAAAAAATCACCATACTAGCATCAATAATGGTGCCAATATGCTAAATTTCATTTTTTAATCATTTTTATTGGCACCACCTGTGAGAGGCACCGGTATGTCAAATATTTTGCTACCTCACCAAAGCGATAGTATGTCAGATTCAACTTCGTAGTTATCAACTATATTTCATCGCTTGTACATGTGCTCATTTTGACGTAGGCGCCGAAATGTTATGTTAGTTTTTTTTTTTAATGTTATACTAGTTTGATGCTTGTTGCAGTGACAATTTTGGAGCAATAAATATAAAGAAATGAATGCAATTTCCAAATTTAATTAGTATGTGGAAATTGATTACAGTCTCGAAATAAACATAAAATCAATAAATAAATACAAAACAATTAATTAACGAGCATTAATTCAACAATTGGGAACGCAAGCAAAATTATTCTGCACGAATTCATGTGTGCGGGCGGCTACGATAGAGAGAAGAAGGACCGCATGCCCGCCTTCAGTGCTCGCTGGGGAGGCTACCGTCGGGGAGCCTCTTCGGCACAATGCAGGCCTGGGCGCACATGGTGGCGCACGGCACGTCGCCGACTCTCCCGTTGGCGCATCGATCGTAGCAGTCGGGGAAGCAGCCGAAGCCCTCGACCGCGGTCGGCGCCGCGAGCACGGCGGCGAGGAGGAGGGCGACGAAGACGACGGCCTTGGCGTTTGCCATTAATCTGCACGTAGAGAGCTGTGGGCAATTGGCGGTACGTATTCAAGGTGTTCGACGATTTGCTTGTGTGAAACAGAGCTCTTGTTGTTGAGTATTTATAGGGGTGGCGAGGAAGAGGAAGGTGGTTGAGACGATGGACGTTGACGAGGTCGGGTGGATTTGGGGATTGGATTGTGTTGGGAGCGAACAAGTGCGTGGTTGCACGCCAAATTGGGGGAATATATAATTAAGCTTTTATTTTCTTTTTTATTTCAAAAATATTTTTGTTTTAATATATACGTATATTGTATATATATAATATTTTTATATATTGTATATTTTAATTAACCGAAATTTTGAGAAAATGATCGTGCATTCACGCTTGACCAATGAAATAAGAGTAAATTATATTTATTTTTTCTGAGGTTTAGTGAAATTACATCGATCTCTTTTCTATTTGTTCAAATTACAATCACCTTACGTGAGTAATTTTTTTAGGGAAAATTTATGTAATATCTTATAAAATTCATGAGAGATTTGTGTAATCTTATTTCATTATATGGGAGGTTTGTATAATCTTTTATAAAACTCAAGAGAATTACACGACAAAATTACAAATAGAAGATAGATCAATGTAATTTCACTAAACTTCAGGAGAGGTCAGTGTAATTTACCCATGAAATAACATGATTGCTCAAAGAATGAAAGAAACATATCTGGAAAATTAGAATCAAAATAAAACTTATAATATCTACCCCTTTATGAGATTGGTCCTCTGGGAATATATATTAGTATATTATAATATATATCAGTATATTATTATATAAATATATTAAATTATTTATATGAAAATATTATAAAATATTAGTTTACCTATGTAATTATTATCCCCTATGTGCAATTTTATATAGCGAATTCCCTAAATTAGAAAAAGAAAGACTTTTATTTTCAAATCCCGAACCCCTATTCACTTTTTTTCTAAAGCAGAAAGTAAATACTTATATACTCATATTACTCTCCGTAGATCATTTTCAACTGATTCGACTAATTTTAAACACGAAAAATTCATCCTAAAATCACAAAAAATTTATTATTCATTGGTAAATCACTTGCATAATTTGTATCAGCAAAAAAAGTTTTTTAGAATTGAAAATTATTATTTTGCACCATTTTCAACTGATTCGAAATTGATCGAATCAGTTTAAAATTGATCGAACCAGTTGAAAATGATGAAAAAATAATAATTTTCAACTCTAAAAAAATTATTTTGCTGATATAAGTTATGGAAGTGATTTACCTATGAATAATATTTTTTTTATGATTTTATTATGAATTTATGATAAATTCCTTGAATTTATTTAAAATTGACCGAATCAATTAAAGATGATACGCGAAGGATAATATAAGCATATGAATATTTATTTTTCGATTTAGAAAAAAATGAATAGGATTCAAGATTTGAGAATAAAAGTCTTTCTTTTTTTTTATTTAGGAAATTGGTTGATTTTATATTTTGCACCGGAAAATTTCTAGCTTCGCCTCCGATCGTCATGGCTTCACGTTTGAGTTAAAAACCAGGAACCCAGAACTGATTCGAGTCAAATTTAGGCGAACACCCGGTCCGACCGGCTCGGCGCGTGCAGGTAAATTGCCAATCGACGACACGTTGAATCGTATAATAGAATAATAGATCTCCGCCAGTGGTTAAAAACCCTCGCCGGCGCCCCGCCCACCTGAGACGGCGACACCCTGCTCGACTATTCTTCGCCCGCTTCCTGTAACACAAGGAAAGGAGGACTCTTACGAATAGAAGAGGATCCAGCTAAGGGCCATGACAGGCACGACGGAGTCCGCTGAGGAAGTGGAAACCAAGCCCGCCTCGCTCCCTCTTCCCGCCCCCGCCGCTGCTGAAGCGGAGGGCGATGCTGACGAACAAGAGCGCCATTCTCGCGAGATTAAAGCTGGCCTCCACCCCTTGAAGGTTTTGTTTTTGCGATCATTTCTTTTCCTTCGCCACCACTCGTCGGGTTGGATGGTCTTCTCTTTCATACCTCGTCGATTTATTTTTCTCTCAATCGATATTGCATTTTCTGATGTTTGTGTGTTGATTTGGTTCTTTATTGCCGGATGAGTACTGCAGTAGAGTTTATCTTGATTTTGATCGTTTTGAGTGTTTGCCCGCTGCCAAAATTGTCGTATTCGAGTTTGAATTCTTTCTCCTTTAAAAGACATCTATGTTTTCTGATATGGTAATTGTATCAGAGGTTTAGAAAATTGGCCGGGGTATATTACTAGTGATATTGGATATATAAACAAAGTCTCAGTTTCCTAAGTATTTTTATTGTTTAACTGCGATGCCTATTGGTAGTAATGCAAGGATATTGGAAGCATTAATATTTGTACTAATGATCTGTGACAATGCTTTTAGATTATGCTCATTTTCTTTGAATAATGAAGTGTCTTTGTTTCTCTTCAGCATAAGTTTGTGCTATGGTACACTCAACGAATACCTGGAGTGCGGTCAGCATCATATGAGGATAACATCAAGAAAATTATGGGATTCAGTACGGTATGTTCTTTAAAATGCTTTAGATGTTTTCATTGCATCAACTATAGAGTGCACATTTTTAATATTCTTGTGATACTGATTCTAATGGCAGAATATTGACATAATCAACAAATGGATGATTTGTATACAGGTGGAAGCATTTTGGTTTTGCTATTGTCATTTAGCACGCCCTTCATCACTGCCAAACCCGACAGATCTCCATCTTTTCAAAGAGGGGATCAGGCCTCTGTGGGAGGTATTTTCTTTTTATTGTCGCGTGAATTGGATGGCATCATCTCTTACTCCATTTAATCAACCATCTAGAAGACAACTTTAATAAACAACAAACAATATCTGATAAAGGAAATTATACTCTTTGTGATTCTTTTTTTATAATTTGATCAGGATCCTGCAAATTGTAATGGTGGTAAGTGGATATTACGATTCAAAAAAGCAATTTCTAGTCGTTTCTGGGAAGACCTGGTAAGTGAAAGAGACCGTTAATTTTAGATCAACTCAGTTCACTTTTTTGTTTGTACTGGAAATATACTCTTTCTATCTTATTTTGTACCATCAAACTGGCTTTCCATGTTGTATTTGCTGTCATTCTTTATTCTTCATGTTCATGGCAAATCGCTACTTTTTTGTGCTTTATTTAACCATGATTGACACTCATTTCTTTTCCTTTACCTGATAGTCATGAACTCATGATCATCGGTATTGTTAACATGGCATTGTTCTCGAGTTAGAGACTCTTTGACCTTCTAAAGAAAACCTTAATGACTGTATGTCCATTTTGATCCGCTACAGATTAAACTTCTTTATTTAATCTGAGGTTTTGCTAAGTCCAATTCACACTTATCAGGAGCTTGCTCAAATTTACTAGTATCTAACATTGTCCAAAAATCACAGGATTTAGCACAATCATGCCCTTTAAGTAGTTTACAGCTTTACACACTCATGTTATATATGTAAAGAAGAATTAAAACCCTTCTAATATTATTCTAATAGAGGAACAAGAAAAAAGTACAATAATGAAATAATAACTTCCACTTTTTGCTCGAAACAAATGGCTCAGACATTCTAGTAATAGCACGAACCATGCCTGTGTTTAAATTCCAATTCAAAGTCTCAACCAGTTCACTACCACTAATGAATGATTCCGATCTCGCAAGAGTGAGCTAACCCCCTACCTATTCTTAGTTTGAATTGCACACAAGCTCCAAACTTGCCCGTACCCATATTTTGGCTTTTTACGCAAGGGGATAAAAAATTCAAAATTCATGGATATTGATTTTAGTCTTTGTGAATGATCAATAAATGTATCTTATCTGAATCTTCAAGGATCGCCAATCATTCTTAATCAATCACCTTTAAGTAATTCTGTTTGGCATTTATTTTCTGCCGATGAGGAGTCAATAGTAATTCTGTTTTATTTGGACATTCAGTCAACGGATAAGAAATGATATAGAGAAGTTATATTTATTAGTTCTCCAATAACTTTGGATAGTTTTCCTTAGCTTAATCTTGATTATTGATTTTCATGACTCTTATCTTTTAAGTTACTAACTAGCCTTTAAAAAAAATCATTAGCTGAAGTAACTTTTCCTTTACCAGTTTGTTTCGAGGATGCTCTGGATCAAAATCGCACATGCTACCTAGTTTTTATTCTGCTCGAGATTGAACTAGTACAGGTTGATCTGGGTGCCAGTTCCAATTTGTGTTATAAAACCATATAGGGGTTCCTATGAGTTCCCATTCCAAATCTTTAATAACTTTTTTTCCTGAAAATATTTAATCTTTAATGAATAAACCTTGCATTCTGTTTTTGCTTGTTGTCTAGAATATATTTCTTGTGAGAACTTCTGTCTTCTGTACTCCTTGATAAGATTTTATAGAACCTAGGGGGATTGTGAGGTAATTGACAGAACTCAAGTCTATAATATAAATTAACCATATTTCACCCAAACAAGAGAGAAAGTCTAGTTTTCTGCCACTGTAGTTTCCTTTGAATTTCGAACTGAGTTTCAGCTTCTAATTTTTATTTTATTTTTCCTACTACTGCCACATAGCTACATCTCTACATGTTTGTTGCATGTGAGCCAGAAAACTAATAGCATATTCCCAGAAGGCTCTAAAAATGTGAGTATTAGAGGGTACCAGAAAATCTTTTGAAACAAAACTATGAAACTACCACCCATTTGTCTCAAGAAATAATCTAGTATTAGAACTTATTTTGTCAAGTATTGACTAAAGTATATCTAGATCAAAATTTTGTTCTGTATGCTATTAAAACATGGAGACTGGTATGAAAACTGTAATGTCCCTGTGCACACATGATGTAGATTATTATGATTATTTGACGAGTGATTATTTTTTGAATCCTCGAGCAACTATTGTCATTGTCAAGATGGGATTCTCTTCGTCCCGATCTGTTCAAGAGTCTGCATGTCATCAGAGATGTTGAATGTTGCAGTCTTCATGTGAGCTTCTGATATTCTTTGGTCTCCATGTGTAGGTATTGGCATTAGTTGGAGATCAACTCGACTGCGCAGATGATGTATGTGGTGCTGTGCTGAGCATTCGTTTCCACGAGGATATCATAAGTGTTTGGTATCGGAATGCATCTGACCACAAGGTTTTCTTTCTTCATTAAACTGTTTTTTTTTTAAACAAATCTTGAATCTAATTTTAGTCGATAAACTGTCTTGTTTTACACAGGCCTTGATGGTGCTAAGGGACTCAATTAAGCGACAACTGAAATTACCTCCTAGCTACGCAATGGAATACAAGACACATAATCTTTCTTTGCGTGACAAGTCGTCGTACAAGAATACTCGGTTAAGAGGCTAGCCTTAGGTATCCCAATCAAACTCGGCGCTTAAGCAACAAATTGACATTCCTCTTGTCACTAAATGGTGGACCTTTTTAAAACCGTTTATGGGGCAAATTTACAACATCAAATTCGTTAGGTTTTTTATATTTTTCCTGCTATATTTGGTGTTTTCTTCTGCATATAGAATCTTATGATGCCGATAAGGTTTAAAATCTCGTACCGGTACATAGTAACATACGATACTGTTTGGTACAAATATGTTCATGCCAACTTGTTCAGATTTTTTCGATTTTCTTTTTAAATGTAAGCTCCAAAATATAATTTTAAGCTCTAAACAAGTTAATTTATATTGAAATGATGAAAAAACATATATAATCTACTAATAGATGATAAAAATTATATCTAGTTGGGATAACCTTTGAGAAAATAAAGACAATACGTCGAGGCGTATCAAATATTAGTATTTTCAAAACCGATATTCAAAGTATTTCCAAAACGGATATTCAAACTATGGATGCAGGTTTACTTCATGGATAAAATAATTTCAAATATACACGTTTTCCGACGTAGGTTGATTTCAAATAGAGAATAAAGAAATCTCACCATCATGCACACTTTTTATTTTTATTAATTAATTAATATGTGTGAATATATTAATGTTTGTACTTCATATATGCAACTTAAATTTATTTAATTTTTTTTACCAGTTTTTCGTATCATATATTTTATCCATTTGTAAAACTCATGCAAATTGCAATCCATGGATAATTAAACTAATATATATAAATAAGATTCACGCGCCATTTTCTCTCTCTTTCTCTCTTTCTTTAATTTTCTTTTTTTAATTGCTGAATATTTTTTCATAAATATATGTACTCCAATAATGAAAGTATTTAATGAGAGGGTTTTAGCGATAAACCCTATCACCTCTCGAGCTCCCCCGTTTCGGTCGAGGGCGAAACCTCGTGCGCCGTCTTTGACGCCTCCAACATGACGAAGCTGCCCAACGCAGCGGCGCGGCTGATCTTTCCCACTGCAGCCACAGATGACGACGGCGGAGTTGGGAAGCCGATTCCTTTACTCCCCTTCAGAGCCGGTGCAGTCGATGTGACGAACACCCGTTGGATCCGGTAGAGACGCAAGCGAAGCTAGGGTAGATGTGCTTCTCTCCCCTCCTCTCTCTTTTTTTGCCCCCTTCCCACTATCTAAATCTAGACTAGCAGATGTGGTTCGCTGTTTTCTCTCACCGTAAATCTTCATACAATAGCATGCATGAGTTCCATATGCATTTAAAATAAAGTTACAGAAAAGGAATGGGACGCTCATATGAAATAATTGGATTATATAACAACACGCAATTGATGAATAAATATTATGGCTTCAATTGTTAAAAAGTTCCAATTTTCATTTACCTTAGCTCGATTCTTACTGCTCTAGTGTTGTTCGTAACAATAGACAGCTTCCATTTATTGGTTTTGTTATCAGATGGATAAATTAGTAGTTCTGTAAGGAATATTATCTTTCTTTTGAACTGATTGGAGTTGGAGTTCTTCCACAAAAATTGTTTTTTTTTTTTCATTTATTTATGGTTTGATTGGTGTCTTGTTGTTTAATTTATTGATTTTATTTTGGTGTTCACAAAGTATTAGTGATACATGCCCTACAGTTTCAATGTCATTCTTGTGTATTATTGCTATTTAATATTGATTTTAGCTCCTGAACTTAATCTTTTCCAATTATGCGATCTTGTACAAATACATGCAGTAACATGTTACTATCCTGATTCATGTATCCCAGTGATGAAAATTTTAGTAATCTGAAAATGCAGATGTGCATTGTCATCGTCGTGGATGATTGGGGCTCCCTTAGCAAATGCCGAGGTTGAGGAACCAGGAATTCATGAATTGTTGAAACCAGGCATTATTCTGAGGGATATTTTGAAATAACTGCATTCAGTTTAGTGGTTTTATGTGTAATCTTCAATACTTTTCGACTATTATCTGTGATTCTCCATATATGTTCTCTAATGTATAACTAGAATTTTCATAATCGTGTAGTTTGTTGGTTATGTTGTTATACGATAACATATATTAATTACTTAGTCAATTGTTTTTTTGTTCACATATAAGGTAGATACTTGGTAATTTGTTTTATTGATCAATCACTGATCTTGCTTACGCGATTTAGATCACTGGTGCGTGTCAATATAATATTGGATTATTGCTAATTGGTGTTTGCTTCATGATTTGCAAAAAGTGGGTTGTTTTCATCCCTAAAAATAATGGAGTATGCAGTATTTTTAGTAAATATAAACTATTTACTCAACATAAAGTTTGAAAAAGCATTTTTGTATGGTATCTTGGATTGCTCTGTTTTGAATAGTGAAATGTTTTCCTAGAGGAGTTTCTGAAGTGGATAGAAAGTTTGAGGTCTATTTTGTTCAAGTGCAAAGTTAGGTAAAATCAGAACCAATCAACTATGTTTTGTAGTATGTTTCTTGGCTTTACTCAATTGTAATATGCTTCATTCTTTCCTCAGATAATGGTGTCTTTCTTTAGCAGAGTGTAAGAATGCCAAGTGTGGTTCTCCACTTCATGCTGTATTGTTTGTGATATCTTATATGGATTAGATCATGTGAGGAAGGAAGAAAGTCTTGAAGTTGTTCCAGGTGGCATTTGATTGCTTGAGAGCAATGAAGATTCTTTCAGTCCCAACTTGGTCCTCCTTGGAATCTAGTTGGCCTTGTACAAGATATCAAGAAGCTTGCTCTGGAAGTGGTGGTATCTGAGTGGCTTCTTGTTGATAGAAGTGTCTCTTGAGTTGTGTTTTGGTCAGTTTCCTATATAGAGTGTAATTTCTATGGTTTGGGAAAGCTATTTGGATTGTACTCAGGGTTCTGTAAGTTTGATTGATAATAATATTGGATCTCATGAAGAATATATTTCGGCTCCTGATGGCGAAGGGTGCACCTTATGTTGAGGAACTTCTACAGTGACCAATTGAACTTGTCTCCGACTAGACCCCTCGATGTATCTTCTAATTTAGAATTCCATCAATTTATTTTTACATTAGCCCTTTCTTGTTTGTTATATTTAGGTTTAATGAAATTACATTGACTTCCTTTGAGGTTTAATTCCCTTGAGGTTTAATGAAATTATAATGATACTCCCTATATTTGTTTAGTTGATACTTATTTTCCTTATAGTTAACGGTGTTAAAAGGAGTCTCTCCCTTGTAGTTAACGGTGTTAAAAGGAGTCTGTTAGTATTGTGATTTTTTCTTTATACCTCTATGTAGATTCATTGTTTATTTATATTTTTTAAAGAAAAAATATTAAAAGACATGCATAAAATAATTTAAAATAGTTGAACGTGAAAATTAAAATATTAAACACTCATGGGTGAAAATGAGAAAATGATAGTTAAATGATATAAGAGTATTTTTTCCATTTAAAGTAAAAGTCACAAATATTTTTAAAATATTATTAATAAGCATGTGTAGTGTACACGACAAACAGTCCACTAATAATTTTACTAAATATTTTGTGTAAGTTTTTTACAAAACTAAATATTTTGTGTAAGTTTTTACAAAATTCAGGAGTTATAAGACAGGGGTCATCGTAATTTCACTAAACTTCAAGGAATGTCAAAGTATTTTATCCTTATATTATGGTTTGTTGTAATATGATGAACTTAACAATATTTTTATTTCCTTAATTTTAAATGCAAATCATATTGATATGATCTTAAAAAAATTAAATTTGCCTTTATAATGTGTAAGTCACGTTTGTTTTCAAAAAAAAAAAGAAGTAACAATGTTTAATTCGAGGATTAAATTGAAACCAAATTTAAATTGGAAATTTTCAAATTTCAAAGGAAAAATTGAAACTCATATTAAATTTTCGGAAAATAATTTTGTAGAAACAGCTATTTATTTTGAATTATTTATTTTTTAAAACTAATAAAAAATAAAAAAAAATATTGAAAAAATATATGAAGGATGAGAGCCACTGTCGACCACTCCGTCCAGCCCAGGAATCCACCCAAGTTTGTGGCGGCATCAAGCGCCAACGATGCCTTCTCGCTCGCCTCCAATGTCGCTCTCGCTCATTTGTCGGCTTCTACAGCTACTGGTACATATATTTGTCCACTCGCGTTGCCCCATGTAGCTACGGAACATCCGCCACAAACAGCAGAGAAGGTGGGAGAGAGAACTAGAGAAGATCGGCATGGGAGCCGAGGATGAGCAGCTGCTCCAGCAGCAGGAGGAGAAGAAGAAGAATGGAAGCATCGTGGCGGCGAATCCGAAGCCGAGGAAAGGGTTTCTGTCGGCGACGGTGGACCTGATCGAGCGGGTCATCGTGGCGCTGATGCACGACGCCAAGGCGCCACTCCACTACCTTGCTGGCAACTTCGCCCCCGTCCGCGAGGAGACCCCACCCTGCCCCGACCTCATCGTCCGTGGAACCCTCCCTGTGAGTCCATTTCCCGCCTAACCCCCATTTCTTC
Source organism: Canna indica (assembly GCA_034359265.1). Taxonomy (NCBI): domain Eukaryota; kingdom Viridiplantae; phylum Streptophyta; class Magnoliopsida; order Zingiberales; family Cannaceae; genus Canna; species Canna indica. Next base: position 18,894,489 of record CP136897.1, read on the forward strand.
TGTCTCTCTTTGTATTTGTTTCCTCTTTTTTCCTTACTATCTTGATTGGGGTTATTTTTAGGTGTTCAGAAACATGTTCGATTCAGTCAATTCAACTAAAATAGGGCTAAGTTTGAGATTTCTAGGTCAATTTGACACGAAAAGTCTCCTCTTTCTGCATTCTTTCAAGGAAATTCGGAATCCTGTATGCTTTCCAGTAGGCATTTGGTTCTTTGGGCCGACTTTTATTGTTTTAATTATTAGTTACGATATTTCTTCGCATTTTTCCTATAAAAGAATGTTCTTTTACCTATTTCCCATAAATGTTACAATGATTTAGGTTCATTTAAAAGTTCTTTTTTGTCCTTTTTCTTGTAATTTTCTGGAAAATAATGCCATACTTTCTCTACTAGAGCAATAGAGGTGCTTCATAAGCTGAAGTACTTCTGTCCCGTGACAAATTGCAACTCAATATGAGTTCTTGTAGGTATTATTATTATTATCATCTTCTTCTGAGAAGAGTCAATCTGACCTATTCATGTCCTGGCTGGCAGGAATGCTTGAATGGGGAATTTGTGAGGGTTGGACCCAATCCCAAGTTTGTTCCTGTTGCTGGCTATCACTGGTATTTTCCTTGCCCGTTTTAACTCTTTACAAGTTGATTTTGGCTCTTCTATCATTGAATTATTCGAGTAGACATGAATATTATCTATTCAAACTTCTTCTGACAAGTCTAGAACGTCACTCATAGGTTTGCTTGTCCTCTGTTGCTAATTCAATTTAAAATGAGTAACTTTGGACATTTTCCTTTGCTACTTTTAAACAATCTTTGTTCTTATCTGTCAATTTTTTGACTGGGATTTTTTAAATGGAGTGAACATGATTTGTGGCGTTATGCTCATGTGATATCAATACGCACCCAATCTGAGGGGCAGCCCCATGCTGGTCTTGAATTCACATTCTCCATTTGACCAAGTAAAGCCATATCTGATGCTTAGTATATTATTTACTAGTTACTACCTAAAATCAAATATCACTATCCACATAAAGTCGTTCTTTTATGATTGCTGGTGACTAATCCAATTTCTTGCCTTGCAGCAATTTTTATCTCATAATTCTCATTATGTTTCTTGTTGTACGACCGTCAGATTTATGTAAAGTTATACTTAATAAATGAGAGCAATACTTGCATCTACCTCATGTTTTAACTTCTTTTAAGATATTTCAGGATGATATTCAAGTAGTTCATTAACATCTATCTATTTTCATTTTTCAACTCTGTGCAGGTTCGATGGTGATGGGTATGTACCATAGTCAGAATACTCTAGGGATCTAAATCGCTGATGACCTGGTTATACATAGAATTTGCCTATACATCAATAAAATTATTGCTTTAACATGATTTTTTGTGCTTTTCTCATTGAAATAATTGAAACATGCTGATTAATGATAAATCAACAATTCTGTATAATTTCTGATTCCAGTTCTAACATGATTATGCTTATATTTGGCATTTGGTAGTAGATGTTTTTACATGTTATAGAAAGATAGGAACTGTGGAGCCATTGCAAATCAAACATTGTGCTGGCTGCAGTATTAGATAGTTATCATTTAAGGGGATTGAATCATATCAAATTTAACGTTCACTGGTTGTTTTCTATGGGCAACTAATCATAATGTCATTGTCAGTGTAGTCAAAAGCGCTCTCCTGGTCGCCTAGGCGCACTAGGCGAGGCGACCACAGGCCTTAGCGCCTTAGGAGTGTCCTAGACGCAGCCCTTCAATCAGGCGCACGCTTGGGCTGCGCTTTTGCACTTTTTTTAAGCCCCAGGCACGCGCTTTGTGCGCCTGGGTGAAGTCCTCATTTTTTCTTCTCTTAAGTGGGGGGTCTTTAGTGATGATGAAGGTGGCTTGACATGGGGTGTTATAGCTAGAGCAATTAGGGCTGAGAACCCACTAGATTCACTAGAAAACAAGCCAAGTTAGCTCGTAGAAAGTCAAGCTCTGGTAGTTCAAAAGGCTCCACTGAGCATGACTTTCAACAGAGTGAGGCGGATTCATTTGAAACAGAAGATGAAGTTGAAGGATACAAGTCAGATGGGGATGATGAAACCGATAATAATTTTAGTGATGAGGACTCCGAGGATGATGTATAAGGAGTAGGGATGAGGAGGGTGACTAACTTTGTGTTAAATATGCGATGTTTTAATTATTCATTGGAATTGTTGATGTTGTAGGTGCAATGGTGTGCATATAATTTAATTCTTACATTGCATATGATATTCTTATTGCTTGAGAATAGTATAGATACTATTTTTTAAAATGTGTGTCTTGCTTCGCTCAGGCGCGCGCATTTTTGCGCCTCAAGCGATTATGGGACCTTTGCGCCTTGAGTGCGCCTGGCGCCTTTGACAACCTTGGTCATTGTTAAGAAATTAGTGGGCCTAACTCCACCCCAAAAGCTAGCTCATGGGGGGAGGACTGCCCAAACTATATAAATACTATCTTAACCATATCTCTAAGTAATGTGAGACTTTAACACGCCCCTCTCACGCCCAGGATTGAACATCTGGAGCGTGGAGTTTGTAGGATTGGACATCTGCGGGTGGTACAATTTCAATCAGGCTCTGATATCATGCTAAGAAATTGGTGGGCCTAACTCCACCCCAAAAGCTAGCTCATGGCTATCTTGACCATATCTCTAAGCAATGTGGGACTTTAACAGTCATAATGTGATTATCTCATATAAGAGAAATGAGGTTCTGGGCATTATCCACTTAATGAATTTCATATTTCCTTGTTGACGTAATCATAAGCATTACATCACTTAATTGAGTAGCAGAATCATGTTCTCAGTCTACATCATGACATCATTTCTAACGACCCATAGCTGATTGTTACATGCTTTTCTATCTGAAAGTTAATTTCAGTTCATTTTGTTTTCTGTTTTCATTATATGTTTATCTTTTATTCTTTCCATCACTCTTCTGTTTACTTGCGTGCTATTAATCCAACGAGTTCCAAATGGATTTTAGCATTATATCCCATGCTCTTATATACATCTTTTTATTTATTCCATGGCTGTATACATATGATTGAAAGAAGCAAAGTGTATAAAGTGTATGGTCCTTTTCCAACTAGTTTTATTCCGGGGAATTTTGCAGAATGATTCATGGCATGCGCATCAAAGATGGAAAGGCAACTTATGTTTCACGTTATGTTAAGACTTCACGTCTTAAGCAAGAAGAATATTTTGGAGGAGCAAAATTTATGAAGGTAAATTAATCATTTATAACAAAATGTATAAGCTGTCTTTGGTTCTTTGCAATACTTTAATACTGTAATATATATTTTTAATTAAATATGCGACAGCCAAAGCATTTGATTACTGTTGCCTGGTTCTTTTATTTGCATATTGACTCTACAAGAATACTCTAAACATCTGCTGTATGGTTTTAATATAGAAAGCAGATAATGTAGTCGGCCTGACTGTAATATTGGATTGTTGGTGATTTGGTGATTGTATTTTCTGTATTTAGGGGTGAGCATCGGTTGGGTCGGGTCAAAACCCGACCCGACCCGAATAACCCGAACCCGAATAAGGTGCCTCCTACACCACCCGACTCTACCCGATTAAGAATTCGGGGCCCGACCCGAATAAAATCGGGCCCCGACCCAAATAACCCGTAAAAAAATTAAAAAGTGGTATTAAAAATATAACTCTACTAGGTATTGAACTCAAGACCTATTGGATTTCATTTTTAACCCTCTGATCACCAAGCCAACATCAACTTTTATAACTATAGCATACATAAATATATATTTAACTTACATTTAGGGTCGGGTCGGGTATATCAAGGTTTTCACCCGGCCCGACCCGACCCAAATAAGGGGTTGAATTTTTTAAAATTCCAACCCAACCTGACACGAGTTACCCGAATAACCTGACCCGAATTGAATTTTCGGATCAGTTTTTTCGGGTTTTGCTAACCCCTGGCTGTATTAGATAGTCCTGCCGTGTTGCATGTTGTTGGCGTATCTATATACCTGATATTTGCTCTATTGATTAGTCCTGTACTGATTGGTGATTGGTATTTCGTTGTAGCTTGATTATTATTTCGTAGAGGACTGAACATAAATAGACATTCACACTTAGCATAAGTATTTTTTAAATTTAATTTTTGTTATAGATTTTCAGAACTTTGAAAATCCTCTTACATTATGGGTTTGAGGTAAAGGTGGTAATGGGCCAGGTCCGCCCATGGGCGGCACGGTTCTGGCTAGGCCTAGGCGAGGCGAGGCCCCAGCGCCTCAATATCATGTGAGGTGGGCGGTTTGCATGAGGCGCCCATAAAAAAGCACTGAAACACTAGATTTTTTAAAATCTTGTTTTGAAATCAACGTGTCAAAGTTATGATTTCAAAACTTTGATATAATATTCTGAAATCAAGTTCTGATTTACAAGTTAACTTATCAAAGTTCTGAACTCTGAAGTGTCATTTTAAACATTTTAGTTTAGAAGTCATGACTCATCTTTGATAATTGATCATCTTTGATAATTGATGTTTTAAAGTCATATTATTGTGACACTATTTCTATTCAGAGGTTTATCATTGAATAATATATATAATATTATATATACTTAAATATGAACGCCTCATTTCGCTCGGGCTAGCCCCTAGCGCCCCAGGCAATAAAGGACCTTGGCGCCTTGAGGCGCCTAACTATGGAGATCAATGTTTAAGCAATGTAGACATCCCTAACAAGTGGTGAGGTATTTGAACTATTTTGCTTTGACTGAAGGAATGCTTTATGCATACTTGTAGTAAGAGTTAATTGGTTAGCTTGGACTTGATCCATCTACCTTCTTCTGCTAAAATGGTAGCAGTGCCATTAACTCATTATTGCAGTCTGCTTACCATAGTAAGGCAGTACTTAAGTTGAATGCAGAGGAGTTCAAGGATCAACAGTCCTTGGTGCCGAATTTTTATGTTTGGGTCCTTCTGTCTTCTACTTTTAGTTATTACATCTGTCACCCCAACGTGAATGATCTAAATGAGAAAGAGTTATCTAAATGTTCAGTGCATCAAGAATAAATAGCTAATTTAGAGTTGCATTATTTGTGGAACCTATTTAAATTGGTTATTGGTACTTCTTGCACATGCTCTGTAGATTGGAGACCTTAAAGGACTCTTTGGATTGTTCATGGTCCAAATGCAAGTACTTCGGGCAAAACTGAAAGTACTGGATCTTTCATATGGTTATGGGACAGGTATACTCCATTTTCATTGGTTAAAGGTGTACTATTTTATGTCATTGAGGTAATTGCATTGTGTCCATCAATACCTAGATTTTAAGTCACCAGGACAGCCTTGAGTTTTGACTTGATTGTATTTGCTATCTGCTTTCAGCTAATACGGCTCTTGTATACCATCATGGGAAACTTTTGGCTTTGTCAGAAGCTGATAAACCATGTAAGTGTTGTTATATTTAATTAGGTGAATAGTTTTAGAGCCATTTATTTCTCCAATAGAATTGCAACCACTGGTTTTGTTAGTACTCAGTACTTACTATACATATGAGAAATCTGTAGATGTTGTTTGTTGGAGTCTCATTTTGGGCTGTGATCCATGTGATTCTTTGACCTCGTATCCACTAACCCAATGATGACTGCTGACTCCTTTGTCATTATGTAGATGTTGTTAAGGTTCTTGAAGATGGTGACTTGCAAACACTTGGTTTGTTGGATTATGACAAGAGGTTGTCACATTCATTTACTGCTCATCCGAAGGTTGATCCAATCACAGGTGAAAATGAAACTGAAGTACTTTCCTTTTCTTGCAATACTAGGAAAAATGATTCTCAAGTTATTTTGTTTTTTGATGCAGATGAAATGTTTACCTTTGGTTATGCACATTCACCTCCTTATGTTACTTATCGAGTCATTACTAAAGATGGTGTGATGCTTGATCCTGTACCAATAACAATACCAGCCCCTGTCATGATGCATGACTTTGCCATCTCTGAAAATTATGCCATCTTTATGGATCTTCCTTTGTATTTCACACCAAAGGTATAAGCATATATGATCCATTAAAATTTCACATGTTTCTTAAACCAATAATAAGAATACTCTTTTTAGCAAATTGATGTTATAAATACAGTACCTTGATTTTGCTTATGCTGAAAAGGAAATCTGTTGAAAACATGCTTATGTTGGAATTGATAACAGGAAATGGTGAAGGGAAAGCTAATATTTAACTTCGATCCTACAAAGAAAGCTCGTTTTGGCATACTTCCTAGATATGCAAAGGATGATCTTCATATTAGATGGTTTGAACTTCCAAATTGCTATATATTCCATAATGGTGAGTTGGTTATTGTCCTTTATTTGCTTGGTACTTGACTGTGCAATTAATTTACCTAATGTGATGATTTTGAGGGATATATCAATCATCAAGTATATGTCAGAATTTTGTCATGTTATTTATATACATTATGACATCAGCGAAGTGCTTTTGTTGTGGTGATTATTTTTCTCCCATGACTAAACAAATTTCACATTGCATCTATACCTTTAGGCAATAATATATGTCCTTTGACAGTTTGTGCTCCTTTCTTTAAGTCATCTGTTTATTTCTTTTTCTGCCTTGCATTGTCCAGAACAAACTAAGGGATCACATTTTTTCCTTCTTGGCTTATTGCTAGTATTCCTATCCAATACTTCAAAGTTACTTGTTATTTGTTATTATGAATTTTCTGTTACCCTTTTCTTTCATTATTAGACCTTTGAGGACTTCAACTTCGAGCTTCTAGGATCCTACTGAATACTTAATAGTTTTTGCTGCTATCATGATTTCATAATATCCATAATCATAAGAATTCAATTCTGAATGGTGTGCATTCTATTTGTCTGCATAATATGTCATTGCATGGCACATTATTTCAACACGCTAGAATGTCCTTGTTAACTTTTCTATGATGTTAATTCAATAGGACAAGTTAGGTCCTATAATGCGTTCAAGTAGTTTTAAATATGTTACTCCAAATCTGCTAAACTGGTAATATTATATAGTACAATATGTAACTTCATATGATCAGTATCAACATGGGGATCAGTGAGAAACAATATGATCATTAGCATTGACTGATCAGAATGAAAGGTTCAGGATCAATTTGAAATGTTCAAATATTATATTCTGAAACACTTGCTTACCTTCATATTTTGTAAGATCTAACTTTCCTAGAAATATACAAGTATATTAAAGTTAAAAGTTTAAAACTTAAAATTATACTGAACAACTATTATACATATGAAAAGATTCAAACTTTGTCTACCTACAATTTGACCCCAATTTAAATCATCAAGAGGATGAAAGGTTTTAAAAAGATAAAAGCACCGAGGTGTTCAGGAATTATAATGACACCCTTCTTTATGATGACATCTTATACATATGAAAAGATTCAAACTTTGTCTACCTACAATTTGACCCCAATTTAAATCATCAAGAGGATGAAAGGGTTTTAAAAAGATAAAAGCACCGAGGTGTTCAGGAATTATAATGACACCCTTCTTTATGATGACATTTTACTGTAGAGATTAAGTCCTAGTTTGTTCCTTTTCCTCTTGTTATCTTATGCTGCATTGATGAGGAATATTGCAGCAATAACAAATATTAGTAGCACCCTTTATTTAATATTCATAATCATAGGTTTCTTACTTTTCCTTTCTTCCATCTTGGCTTCACTCTTCTTCCTTCACTCTTCTCTTCTTTTCTTCTCTCAAGGCTGTCAAGATAATTAGATTGAGCCATAATCAACTTTGGTTTAGTTTAACTGTTTTCTAGTTAATTTCAACCAATTTATAGCTATAAGATCAAGAAATTGATCAAAATTTGTCACTCTTGCATAATACATCTGCAGCTTCACATTCATTCTAGTTGGATGATATCACTAATATGGTACAATAACTTAAGAATCTTGGAGGTAGAGCATATGTCAGATGATAATATACAAGTACATCAAACTAGGCTATAGCTTTTGCCTCAAAACTTCTGTACGTCTTGTCATTCTTTTGTATATGGATCTGGCACTCTGATATATTAGCATGACCCTATCCATTTTCAAGTTTGGTTTTGCTATCTTGCAGCTAGTTGTGGTTTGTGTTTATTGACTTGATTGATATCATTTAATTGAATGCCATTTTTGGTTAAGTTGCTGGAGATATGAAAACAAGCAATGCAATTTGATGGTTTTTATGTGTTTCTTTTATCAGCAAATGCATGGGAGGATGGTGATGAGGTCGTTCTAATTACTTGCCGCCTTCAGAATCCTGATTTAGACATGGTCAATGGAGCTGTGAAAGATCATCTTGAGAATTTCACTAATGAACTGTATGTGTTCTGATGTTTTAGTTAAAGCTGTCTTGATTTGGTTATTTCTGTGGCTTAAAATCTGATGTAAATGAATATTAGGTATGAGATGAGATTTAATATGAAAAGTGGTGCTGCTTCACAGAAGCAACTATCTGTCTCTGCAGTTGATTTTCCTCGGATCAATGAGAGTTATACTGGCAGGTACTTTTCTTTTCTGTTATATCTATTCACATCAAAGTTTGACTTGAATTAGGTGGGTCAGGGTTTAGAAATAGTTATGGGAAATTGGATTTTTGGGCAACATAAAAGAATTGCAATTCACATGCAAGACTTCATAATGATGGTGTCAGCTAATTTAGTTTGTAATGTAGAGGAAAGGACTTTTCTTGTTAGCCAAGTGCAATTGTCTTTATAAAGAAGGGTTAATTACGGTATATATCCCAACTTTTACTCTCTCTCCCTAATATATCTCATCTTTTCATTTGTATCTAATGAGGTCTCTAATTTTTATTTCGTTTCAAATCTATCCCGTTGTTAACTACATCAGTATGTTGATTACTGGGATTAGCAAACCACATCAGCATGCTCATTGTTATTATCTTGTTATTATGTGAATTATAAAATATATCCTCACTTTTCATGATTTTCCCTAATATATTCCCACTTTTCAATTTTCCCAATTATATGCCCAAACTTTCGATTTGTTTCAAATTTATCCCATCGTGATCCCAACGTCAAAATTATCGTCTGAATGCTGATATGGCGCTGCTGATGTGGGTCAACAATCCACTCAACATTCTTATCAAGTTTTTAATTACTAATATTAAACAAGTTTTATTTGTAATTAACCTTATATATAAGCTTTATTTGTAATTAACCCTAGATTAACCTTAGATGTAAGCATCGTATAGTCAGCAAAGCTATAACTTTTTTATATTATGCGAGTTAAAATAAATTAAAACCAGCTTTATTGACTAGGCAATGCATACATCTAGGTTCAATATAGGGTTAATTACAAATAAAGCTTTGCTTAATATTTGTAATTAAAAAATTGATAAGAATGCTGACTGGGTTGCTGTCCCACGTTAGCAGTGTCATGTCAGCATTTAGACGACAATTTTGACATTAGGATCACACTGAAATAAATTTGAAACAAATCGAAAGTTGGGGTATATAATTGGGAAAATTGAAAATTGAGGATAGATTAGAGAAAAATATGAAAAGTGATGATATATTTTGTAATTAACCCACTTAATAACAAGATAATAACAGTCAGCATACTGATGTGGACTGCTAATCCCAGTCAGCATGTCCACGTCAGCATTCAAACGGAATAATTAACAGCTAGTTAACAACGAGATATATTTGAAACGAAATAAAAATTAGAGATCCTATTAGATACAAATGAAAAGATGGGATATATTAGGGAGAGAGAGTAAAAGTTTGGATATATACCGTAATTAACCCTATAAAGAAATTGTCAACTAGGGTGCCAAATTTACTCGTACATTAACTCTGGCATTGATTGCAGAAGCAGTGAGTTCATTTCTGCAAATAATTTGCTCTATAGAAGTCATTGATAATTCAATTCTTAGGTAACATTTCCATATTGTCACAAAACTGAAATAAGTTGGCACATGAGATCGGAAGGTTTCTTGCCAGGCATAACTTATTGTGGGATTTTGACCTTGGAATGTGTCAATTAGCAGCACCATCACGTGGCATCTGAAATATGGAAATACATAAGGAAACTGTGGTTTTATTGAATTTTTCATTTAAAAACTGTACCACATTTTAATTACGAGAAGTTCAGAACTAAAAGAATCATGCTAGAAGACTTCATAATGCTGGTAAAAATATGTCATGCTATTCCTTTCTCAGAGAAAAGCTAAAGTACAAACCAAATAGAAGCTGAAATTGGCTGGTGCGAAATTTTGCTTACATGTGTATCTACAAAAGATTCCTGTTTTCTACCACTATAAGTGGTATATTTGGGAGGATAGGTTGTTACAGTTCAATTTGTGCTTGCTCAATAAGCATCAAGGAAAAGAACTATACTTTTCAACTTGTTACTATTCTTTGGATTTTTTAAAATTATCATACTTAACAGAAATTATTCATTTTTTTAAAAATAAAAGAATGAAAATTATAGAAATGGTTAGACACTAAACATTGGCTACATCCACATTTTGGAGGAAAAAGATTATCTTTATATAGACATGTCGTGTTCCTAACTTGTCAATATTTATTCTCTTTTATATATAGATTTGTACATAAATAATTTATTTAAACAATTTAAAGAAACAATATTTTAATATATCTAACAGTTATATTGTAATTATAAATAGAAAATAAACTTTAATTTCCATGATTAGTTATCTATTTTTAATATCCATATTAATTACAAAATATATAATGACTGTAAACAAAGTATTAAACTTTTGGTGGAAAAAAGTTTATTTTGACATGTGGCATTCCTAACTTGTCAAATTTGTTTTCTTTATATATATTGATTTAAAAGGTTATAGATGTGGTTCTAGAAAAAATTAAATAATTCAAAAATTATATAGAAGTTATAAATAGGAAATAAAATTTGATTGGAATTATATTTTTAATATTTTAATAAGAAAAGACATTTTAGTATTTAATTTTTTAAATAGTGAATAGGAATCGTATGCATTGTTTTTTTGTGTTATTGATTGGGTAATTAATTTGTATTTTGTGATAAAATTAAAATTGACTAATTATTACTTTTATGATATAGTGTTTTATGATATTATTGATTAATTTATGAATTGAGTAATTGATTTGTATTTAGCTTATTACTAATCCAATAAAATTAAAATTTCATGATTAATTATCTCTCTTTAATTTTTATATATAATTAATTAATTAATATAGAGTTTAGGTGGGAAAACAAATTAATGAGAGTGTGAATGTGGCATTCTTATATTGCAAAATTTGTTTTCTTTTGTATATAAGTTTGACAACACAGAAACATATTATCCCACTTTTAACATATTCTCTTTGACCTTCAGGAAGCAACAATATGTATATTGCACTATACTTGACAGCATTGCAAAGGTACAGGGCATTGTAAAATTTGATCTGAATGCAGAACCAGAGACTGGTAAAAAGAATCTTGAGGTTGGAGGAAATATTAAAGGAATCATTGAGCTTGGACCTGGAAGATATGGTTCTGAGGCAGTATTTGTGCCTCGTCAACCTGGCATGTCATCAGAAGAGGATGATGGCTACTTGATATTCTTTGTGCATGATGAGAACACAGGGTACTTTCTCAATGAACATTATGTTAAATAAGTATTGGTTTTATCTTAGGCTCATGATTATGCTTTGTCTTCTCTTTAGCATTGTAAAGATATATGTTAAGAAATGCTCTTACCTATATTTGAACCTAATTTAGTAAAATTATCTATGTTTTTCTTGGGTGGCATTAAGAAACTAAAAAAATATTCTGTAGCATTCAATATCTTCATTGGAGTAATCTTACCTATGAATAATAAGAAATAAGAATGGTTCAGCTGATTTTATTTTGTTTGCATGCGAAGGAAATCTGAAGTCAATGTAATAGATGCAAAGACGATGTCTGCTGATCCTGTTGCAGTGGTGGAGCTTCCAAACAGAGTTCCCTATGGATTTCATGCCTTCTTTGTGACAGAGGTTAGTAACGATATGAGAATTTGGCTTCTTTTGCCGTAGTGATGGTTGAATAAACTGAATTATCCAGTATAGTTTGCTAGGAATGGTTTCAGTTATGTCCTAGACAAGCTTAATGCATGTTATATGAAACTAATGTTTCACGGATCAAAGCATCAGAACTTGATTTTTTTAATCATCTTAAACTCCTCTCAGGACTCAAACAAGTAATTTGCAATGCATGTAGGATGCTCTTTACCAGCATGGCATATCACGTGATCTTACACACTGGCATGAGGCACCAGTGTTTGCAGCTACTGCGGACACACCTAGGCTGCTAGGCATATTATTGAACACTTAGCTGCGGACACTGGTGCCTTATGCCATGCAGATTAGGTGTTTCTGCATGTCTTTCCACCTTCTCAACCGGTGCTCGCATAACATTTTGTTCATGAGAGTTAGTTGTTTAAAATGAAAATAGTGAACAAATTGTTTCTTGCACAATATTATGAGAACTTGACGCCACAGAGATTGCAAATATCATTCTTATAGTTGCACTTTGGTGAAAGTTTTCTACTACTGGCCAACTACATCTTAAACTTTCATATATGATTTGAAGTGTTTCAAAATCTTTGTAGAACTTTAGGTGCTGTTTGGTTAGCGAAAACTATTTTCTGGTTTGGTTTCAGTGAAACTGAAAACTTGGTTTCGAAAACTTGATTTTGGTTTCTAGTTTTCAGTTTTCCGAAAACGCGTTTGGTTAATGAAAACAACATAAATTTTAGTTAGTTGAAACTAGTGAATATTTATTTGGCTATAAAAAGTAATATTAATTTTCTTTGAATATTTTTAGTAGTAATTAATATTTAGTTAGTTTACAAAATTAAATATTTGCTAATATAGTTATAAAATATTTGTAATATTTAATTAATTAAGTTATTGGTAGTTTGAGATTTTTTTGTTCAATTAGATATAAAAATTAATTAATAGTTAATATTTCAAAATAATAATAATTCTAGTGGTCTAAATTAGTTTTGATTAATTAAAAATATATTAACTTTAAGAAAATTGAGTTATTTTAAAATTTGGGTTTGAGTCAATTAGATATAAATTGGTTTAATTAATTTGTAAATTTAAGATAATAGTTTGAGTTGAAAAGGATGATTTTTATTTTTTTTATAAAAATAATATAGTTTGATTTATTTTTAAATTAATTAATTTTATTAAAAAAATATTTATAATTATAAAGTTGTCACTCCATTTTGATAACGAAACCGACAGTCTCGAAACCACAGAAAACAACATTCTGGTGTTTTCATTTTTATTAGGAAAATTAGTTTCGTTTTCATTCTGGTTTCGATTCAGTTTCATGAAAACGCTGAACCAAACACGTTTTCGTAAGCAGTTTTGGTTTCAGTGAAACCGAAATCATGAAAACAGACTTGGTTTCACTAACCAAACAGGCCCTTAGTTTCTGAGAAGAAAACTTGTGTATGAGATCAATCACTGTCCTCTTTCTAACTTGTCTTTTTTCGTATGACTTTCCAGGAGCAACTTAAACAGCAAGTAGTGGCATGAAGAATGCCATTCTCGTTTAGCATAAAGAGATTTGTGAAAGTTAAGATATTTCAACAACATCAAGCAGTTTGTAGGCTTTATATGGAGATGTTTTCTAGTGTCTACTGGCCACAAACTATGTCCTTTTATATACTATATATATATATACCATGTAATTCCACCAACCTTTACAATATCCTTATAATCATTTTCCTACAATCTCTTAATTTTGCATTATCAATTAAGATCCACATTTATGTTGTAGAACAGGAGGACTAAGTTTGAAATATGAAGGGATGGCAATGCTTGGTGTCCTTTCGGATATAGATGTTTATTCAACCACTTAAGCCAGTTGGGATACTGTGTGCAAGTAAATGTTTTGGTTTGGATCAAATATGGATACAGAAAAGAAATTGCAAGGAACATGGTTTAATACTGTAAAAGGTTCATATCAAAACCTATCCATTTTTTATTTTTCAAAACCTATGTTTGGATGATATTTGTGATTGAAGGGATAAAATTTAATTTCTTGATATTTAAATTCAGTTAAATTTTTTTCTTTCCTTTCTTCTACCCTACTAGTGTCAGTGCCTTGTGAGCGTATTATCACCACCACCAACCTCGATGGACAAAAATGCGCACCATCGGTGTCTTGAGGACCTTAAGAATTCTTTTTTCCCCTTATAAGATTCTAGGTGTAGTCTTAGGAATCCATAGAGGAATGTTGAAGGATTTTAAAGTTATTGTTCGAAAATTGACAAGGAGGAGGAAGGAGAAGATACTAAGGGGTGGATGCCGATGCAGTCTAAATAGAGATGAGCAAAAAAAATGTGTTTCACTAAAATAAAATATTGAATAATATTTTATTTTTGTTAAAAAAACATATAAAAGTATTAATGATACACGGTTAAAATTGATTTCAATTTTGATAATTTTTTACGGTTTTAATTTTTGTCATTTTGAAAGTTATAGTTCTAGATTTGGTAAAAAGTCGTAAAATGTTGCCTTATCATTTACTAGGTTAAAATTTAGTAACTCACTTTGTGATAATAAGTGATAATAATTTTTAACATTATTAAAGATTTGAAGTTTTTATTATATTTGAAGTTTTTATTAATATTTGAAGTTTTAATTTAAAATAGTGTCTTTTTTAAATATCTGCAACAAAAATTGTAGTGTAAATTATTTTTTCATTTATTTTATAAAATTAGCTAATATAAAATATGTATAATTTTGTAATAAATTAATTAATGTTTTAATTATTTATTAATATAATTACGATTAACTAGCAAAATAGATTTTTAATTACAAATTACTTGAATGTAACTTATAAAAATTAATGTTGTAGTTTTACATTATCATTTTCTTCCATATTTTATTTAGAGTTTTATCAGTGTAGTTGTCACATGATGAAATTAAAAACATAGTTAATATAATACAATACTAATTTTTATTTACCGATGATCTAAAAAATCATTTTTCCCATGCAGCATACAGTTTACATACATATTCTATAAGAAAATAATAATACATGGTTCATAGACTAAATTAAAATTAAATTAAAATTTAAGAGATTAAATTAAAATACTTTAAATTATAAGGATTAAAACTGTAACTGACAACTGCATTGAAGATAACCCATTTGGTAATATAAAAACAAGTAACCCATTTCAAATTGTAGATCTTTGACCCATTTGAATTGGCCCAACAAAATCTAAATTGGATCCGAAGAAGGAGATAAATGAATGAATCTAATTCAAACACGAAATTAACCAATCTAATTCAATTTTTAATTTGAATCAAATCTAATCCAAAATTTCAAATTAATACTAATATGTTTGCTTTGTTGGATAGGATAGAAATGGATTGAATAATAAATAAGGGAGGATTGGATACGAACTTTTTAAATCCGGTGTACATCGGATATAATATCAATTTTATATCATTCTACTCACATTTTCTTCTAATCCATGTAGTAAACAAACAATGAATGTTAATACATCCCTTATCCTATAAAGCAAACATGCACTAAATATATCTCACTATCAAGTCGTTGTTAATGAAATAGTTAGTTGCTGACGTGATATTCATGTCAGCAACTAATATATTAATTTTTTAATACTTATATACACAAGTTAGTAGTCGAACATTAAAAAATTAGTTGTTAACATGATGTCCCACTCAGTTCGGGTGATAACGAATGTCGAGTTAGGAATTTATTTTATTGTTTTGTAATATTCGGTTGTTAACTTCTGCATATAAGTATTAAAAATTAATATATTAGTTACTGACTGGAACTCATGTCAACAACTAACTATAACAACTTTGTTCTTGCCTGAAGTCGGGGCGATGCAGTCTGGCGCTCTCCTGGTCAGGTGCAACTCCGGCGGGGGACCTGCAGAAGACACTTAGATGCTCATGTAAGAATGAGTTTCAAGTGAGGGTAATAGAAATTAGAATCTAAATGTATCTGGGAGCATCGTGTCTGTATATAATGCAGGATGAGAGGTGGATGACGATAATGCCTCCCGGCAATCTCGTAGGGATGTGCTCATAATGGGTTGAGGTTGATCGCGAAGATGTAGGGCTCGTAATTGACAAATCCCTCGTAATTACTGAGGACGTACGTGTCCTTGTATGGCCGGGAGGAGCCCCCGGGCTAAGCCGTCTAGCTTGACTTGAGTCTGGTTCATGAGTGCTGACATTTCTGGGCCTAATCCGGTCGGGCTCAAAGTGCTAGTTCAATCCACAAACCCCCGAGCTTGGTCGGAGTCCGAGGACTTCGTGTCGAGCTCAAAGTTGGCTTCTGATCTCAGTCTGGTATATAGACGTTGGCTGGATCATCAACTGTCATGTTGATTAGGAGACCTCGGCGAGAATTAGAGTTGCTATTTTACTACCATTTGGTTTCTAGAATAAATGTGATAGTTACACGGGGAACGAATGTCTTTTCTTGTGTCTGCCGCCTGTGTACGTAGTCATTAATTCTTACCGAGAATAATTATGATCAAAGATATGATCAATAATTTCCAAGGCACTTAAGTGTTGATTGTTGATTGACGGACGTGGTTCTGTTAGTGGGAAGGTGGTGAACGATCGTTAAGATGATGGTTCAGCCTAGGTCTATAAAAGCCCCCTACATCTTCATTTTCTGCATGCATGAATTTTGCCGTGGAGTTGGAGGCGTCGAAGATGACCATTCCTCCGGGAGTGGTGAGTAGATCCAAGATTTACATGGGTTTGCACCACTGAGCTTAGAAGGATGGTAGGAAGTGAGAGGCCAGCTGTGCTGACAGAGATGACAGGGGACTCGTAGTTGGCGACCCGTGGTGAGTTTGTACCGTAGGACTTACGTCGTGGGTGCCTCCTCCTTCTCGTCGACAATAGTTCTAGGCCCCTTCGGGCCGGGGCCGCCATTAGTTGGTAGTGCTAGTTTGGGAGGTCATATTCACGGGGTTGTTGCTTCTGTGGTTCACAAGTAGTGTCGATATTTGTTTGTGGTCCAACATTGATGTGGCCTAGGAGAAGAAACTTGATGGTAGAATATAATGGGTGGTAATTTAAAATTTAGTATTAGATTTATTAATTTCGTTATACTTCCGAGATAGATTCGTTAATTTTACATTCGATGAATCAGAGATTCTGAAACCGCCGGTTCGGTTTGATTCTGAGAACATATTTTAAGTATACGTAGCGACAAACAAAAAGCCTCCGCCTGACTTCTGATGTCTCCGCCCGTCCTCAGAATTCCACCTCACACTTGCCATCTCGCCGCGTACATCAAAACGGACGGTCCATATCTCTCCTGTCAACTCCACCCCACGCATTTTTATTCCACGTGTCAAAACGGACGGTCCACAGCCACCCAATCCATCATCGGACTTCTGATTGCATCCTCTCCGCGCGATCGCAACTCCACCGTCAATTTCCTCCGTCCATTCCAGATCGAACGGTCCAATTCGTATCAGGCTCTCACTTCGATGTGCCCGAAGCCCTCCCACCATACTCTCTCTCCCTCGCGTCGCTTCCATTTTATATTTCACGCAAGAGCGGAGAGCAACGGTGACCGCTCCGCCGTCGAGTCCGAGGTCGAGCCCCGTCCCCGCCCTCCATGGCCTCCTCCGCCCTCACCTGCAACCTCGGATTCCACTCCGTCGCCTCCTTCCGCCGCACCCGCCTCTCCCACCACCCTAGATCCGCCGCCGCTTCCACCCCGCAACACGCCTCCTTCCCCTCCCTCCGATCCGCTGCCCCCAAATCATTCCTCGTCGAATTTACCTCCGCCAACGGGCGCCGCCTCTCAATCCCCGCCGTCCGCGCCTCCGCCTCTGCTGCTGCCGCGCCCGCTGCCGCACCTGCTCCCGTCCCCTGGCAAGGCGCCGCCTTGAAGCCCCTCGCCGCTTCGATCGCCACCGGTGTCATCCTCTGGCTCATCCCCGCCCCCGCTGGCGTCTCCCGCAACGCCTGGCAGCTCCTCGCTATCTTCCTCGCCACCATCGTCGGTATCATCACGCAGCCTCTCCCCCTCGGCGCTGTTGCTCTGATGGGCCTCGGGGCTTCTGTCCTCACCAAGACCCTCCCCTTCGCTGCCGCGTTCTCCGCTTTCGGAGATCCCATCCCCTGGCTCATCGCTCTCGCATTCTTCTTCGCTCGTGGTTTCATCAAGACCGGGCTAGGTAACCGAATCGCATATCAGTTCGTCTCCCTCTTCGGGAGCTCATCTCTTGGGCTCGGCTACAGCCTCGTATTCAGCGAGGCCCTCCTCGCGCCGGCCATTCCCTCGGTCTCAGCCCGGGCCGGGGGGATCTTCCTGCCATTGGTGAAGTCTCTCTGCGTTGCATGCGGGAGCAACGTGGGCGACGGGACCGAGAACCGGCTGGGCTCATGGCTGATGCTTACTTGTTTCCAGACCTCGGTGATCTCATCCTCCATGTTCCTCACCGCCATGGCTGCGAACCCCCTGAGCGCTAACCTTACTTACAGTTCCATCAAGCAAACAATTGGGTGGACCGACTGGGCTGTGGCGGCAATAGTGCCTGGCATTGTCTCGCTGATCTTCGTGCCCTTGCTGCTTTACTTGATCTACCCACCAACGGTGAAGAGCAGCCCTGATGCTCCAAAGCTTGCTAGGGAAAAGCTGGAGAAGATGGGACCGATGACAAAGAACGAGATCATCATGGCAGGGACACTGCTTCTGACGGTAAAACTTACCAAGTTACCATTACCCTTCTTTTCCTTATTTTCCCCCCTAATTTATCATCCTATATATATTAACTTTTGATGACATTTGGCAGAATTTGATTGCTCTTAAAAATTGAATACTCTGCAATTAAGTTTTGATCACAAGTCCTCTGATCCATATGGATGCAATGACATATATAACTAAAAAATTATAAAATGTCCACTCTAGAGAGACAAAGCTGTTTCATTCATTGAGAGACCCAATTTCAAAATAACCAATCTTGCACTTCAGCAAGACTGTATCTTGGGTTTCACTTGATATTAATTCAAGATCCAACACAAAAAGCAGTAATTGTCTGTTGGGATTTACCTGTGCTGTCAATTCTCTTATGTATTAGAACCATTTGTTGCACTTAATTTCATGCAATATTAAGTCAGTGCAACTTAATATTCACCCCTTGCTTCATTTTTATTGATTTCCATCTCATCTATTTTGGTTTAATTTCAGTTAATATTAAGTATTGAAATTTGATTCTCATCCCTGCTTGACATGTTCATCAATCTAGCAAATTGATTTATCAATTGCAAGAAAAAGGAACTAAAATTCATCATAAGTTGACTTTACATGCTCTTCGGAGCAAGATATTGATTCTTTCTTAATTAATTGTTGTCCAACAAGAAAAACTTTGTTTTTAAACAACCCTAGCAAGATGGCTTATGAGGCTGTGGTTAATGCCAGTGCTTGTTTAGAATGGAAAACCATGCACTGAAGTTCTCTACAAAGGTGTCATCAAAACAGAAGAAGCTGAAATGCTGCATTTAGAATTGTTGTTTGTGTTTAATCTGCTAATTAGTCTACTCAGTCACTGCTAATACTGCAAGAAGACATTTTGTCAATAATTTTTACAATCATAGTTTCTTGTCCCATCAAAGGTTCAGAATTTACATTAAGGGAATGAATTCATGCTATAAATGAGTAAATAGAATCGAATCATTTTACTTGTTTTGTGGTTATCTTAACCTTCATTGTGTATTGGCCAAACTAAACTAGTTTGCATGTATCTCTAAGGCTAATAGACTCTTACAAACTGCTTTATGTATTGGTGCACACAGGTGGGACTTTGGGTATTTGGAGGGGCAATAAATGTGGACGCTGTAACAGCTGCAATCCTTGGTTTGTCTATTTTACTTGTGACGGGTGTTGTAACATGGAAGGAGTGTTTGGCAGAGTCAGTAGCATGGGACACCCTTACATGGTTTGCTGCACTAATAGCAATGGCAGGATATCTTAACAAATATGGTTTGATCTCCTGGTTTAGTCAAACAGTAGTCAAGGTACAATCTCTCAACATACTGGTTTATTATTATTTTTATATGCATCTCATTTTTGTTTGCTAATTCAGGACTTATTTCATTGGAATATATTGCAATGTATCTATATTTGTACTTCTTTTGTATGCACATTAAACTATTGATTTCGTTATTTCTTTATCTTGGAACATCTATCTTTTGACTTATTAAGTATTTTCATTAAAAAAAACCCATTCGCAACTTTATGCTAGGAGTTTGATGGTTGGAAGGAAACTAGTTGTCTAACTGTGTGCAGAGTGCAACTGGGGATTTGAAACTCAACCTTTTGGTATCCTCCTGGGTGCCTCTGGACATTGAGGCGAGTGTAGCTTCAACTGTCATCTTAGTGTTAGTTGCATACTGCAGTGTTGGCATTAATTGCCAATGTAGATTCGAAGGTGACTTATGGACGAAGACGACAAAAAGTAATAGCTGACATATTTGCTCATTGTGATAATTAATTCTTAAAGTTTTACAATGTGATCAATTTATGTCAGAGGGGTCTTCATTTGTCTGTGGTGGTGTTATAGCTTTAGGTCACTTTCTGAAAACTCCAGTTGCCATATGTTTGTTAGTTACCTCTAATGTACCAATTCATAACTAGCTAATTCTGTCACCTTGTGACTCTTCCAGTGATTAAGCATACATTTTCGGAATCCTTGCATGGAAGAACATAATAAATGCATTAATTTTAGATGAAGCAGTTGCTCTTACTAACATAGGAACATGCTCCAATTCAGTTTGTAGGTGGCTTGGGACTCTCATGGCATCTCTCTTTTGGGATTTTGGTGCTGCTCTACTTCTATTCCCATTATTTCTTTGCAAGCGGGGCTGCACACATTGGAGCTATGTTCACAGCCTTTTTGTCAGTAGCAAGTGCACTGGGAACCCCTCCTCTATTTGCAGCAATGGTCCTCTCCTTCCTATCCAACCTCATGGGTGGACTCACCCACTACGGCATTGGCTCTGCACCAGTTTTCTATGGTGCGAACTACGTTCCACTTTCTAAGTGGTGGGGTTATGGATTCCTTGTCTCCGTTGTCAATATCATTATTTGGCTTGGTGTCGGCGGTTTCTGGTGGAAAACCATTGGCTTATGGTGAAGAAGGCTTTTGAAAGTTCAGCGAGTATTGTTTTTCGGCTTATGAGCACAAATTAGTCTCCCCAAATTTTCCTTTTTGAGCTTCACAAATAACTTGTTTGCGTTACTTTTGTCTGCTGCTAGAGCATAGGTTCGACGGGCATTGACCAACTTACAATTTTGTTTATTTAGACAATAAGATTTGTTATTAATTATGATAAGATAGGTTCTAATGTTTTTAACCTCTTGTTGAAAACTACTGAAAGAAAAGATATTTTGGTTCTGTTGTAGCCTCTACCATTTTTTTGGGCAATTGTTATTAGCATGCTAAGGTTATATATGCCTATGTAAGAGCCTTAAATATGACATTGAGTTTGTGCATCTACTTGTTTTGTTGGACATTAAGTGTGTGTTTGTTTCGTTATTTTTTAGGGTATTGAATTGGACAGTACCCGTTTGTACCCCGTTTGTTTTGCGACTTTGGTATTGGACTACATGGGCGCCCGACACTAGATTATGAGTTATTTTATTGTCATGAGAAAAAACTTGAAATATCGATTTGAAGGCGTGGGATAGTGAAATTTTTGACATTTTTATCCTTCAATCAAAACCTATTCCTCTCGTCCCTACTCCCAACTTGGCATAACCCTCTCATCACCCTCTTCGTCAAGTTTGCTACAATCGCTAGGTATGTCGCCTCCTATCTCTCTCTCTCCCTCTCTATCTCTTGCCCTTTCTCTAGTATTTTGGTCATTTTGGCTTGTACAGTGCTGTGTTTATACGAAATAAAGGATTATGTTTTTGTTCAGTACTTGATGAAACAAATAGGTACAAGACGAGCATCGTACCATACAATCTAGTATCCGCTGTTCAGCACTGTGCATTTAGTGAAACAAACACACCCTAAATGTGATAATTACAGCCAAGGATCAACAAATTATGGAAGATGTGGTCACTACGGCTTGTTTGGATGAGGTGAAGCATGATTTAATAATGTATGGTATGATATAGTATAGTACTGTACAAACTATTATCTTGTTTGGGAGGATGGTATGGTATGGTTAAATGACAGTAGTTATGGAGGGAGAACAGAGTATTAGCTAAGCCGATCAAAAATGATAAATAAAAATCTAATATGATATGTGTATATAAATGACATAAGATGAATTATAAATTTTGATTGATGATATTTTAAAAATAAAATTTTATAAAATTATGAGAAATCATTAAATTCATGATTTAAAAATTTGGCCAAAATTTATGATTTTCAAATCATGAGATTACCACGTACCATACCATGATCATTTATTAGAAGTCTTCCCAAACATAAAATTAAACTATACTATATCATTATAAATCATACTCTATCGTAAAACAAACAAAGCCTACAACAACACAGATGCTACTTTCATTGCTTTCAGGAACAAACTCAAACTTTAACACAAAAATATAATAGAATGATTAATGATCATAATTCAACTAAAAACATTAAAAAAGAAAATAAACAACAAGGTTTAGAGGTCAGTAACCAGGTCAAGGCCCATCATCACCAGTAATCCCCACAGGAGCACACGCCATCCTCAAACCGGTGGAAACGATTGTTATCCCTCAACACGATCGTCCGCCCTGTGCATTTCGACAAACACTTGATGGCCGTGTGACAATCCACGCACACTCTCAGGTTCTTCATCACCCTGATGGCCTGCCCCTCCGGCACCACCAGCAACCCCAATCCGATGGCCAGCCGCTCACTGTGGTACCAAATCGCAGCGAGCTTCTCTTCCCCGCCCACATCTCTCAGCACATGGCTCGTGTCCGGCACGTAGCCGGCCCTCTCCATTCTCTCCCCCACCTCCGCCAACACCGCGTATATCTCGTCGCTCCTCGGATGCACCCTGTCTCCCGACACAAAGGTGTGCACTTTTCCGGCCGTCTCCAACCAGCTCAGCCCCGTCTCCTTGCGCACTCCTTGGTCTCGCATCGCCTTCCTCGTCCGAGCGGCATCGGCGTACCGTCCTGCCGCCGCGTAAGCGTTCGATAGCAGCATGTGCGCGCCCGAGCTTGATGACCCTGTTTCGAATAGCTTGGCGGCTGCGTACGCCGCGGTGTCGGCGTCCTTGTGGATGCGGCAGCCTGTGATGAGCGCCCCCCACACTGATTCGGTCGGCTCAATGGGCATCTCCTCAATGAATGCCACCGCCTCCGTGATGCGACCCGCGCGGCTGAGAAGGTCGACCATCGCTGCGTAATGCTGGGCTCCTGGCTCGATGCCGTGTTCCGACATCAAAGCGAAGTAGCGTTTTCCTTCGTCCACGAGACCCGCATGGCTGCACGCCGTGAGTAAACAGAGGAAGGTGATGAAGTTTGGGGCGAAGCCGGCGGCTTTCATCTGATGGAAACGATCAAACGCGGCGTGGGTATGGCCATGCTGCGCCGAGGCGATCAGTATCGCGTTCCACGCGCCGAGATTCCGTTCGGGCATCCGGTCGAACAACTCGTATGCTTCTTCCACGAGCCCGCATTTTGAGTAGAGAGAGATGAGGGAGCTGCCGACGAAGGGAGAGGAGTCGAAGCTAGTCTTGAAGCAGTGCGCATGGACACTGGAGCCCAGCTCGAGGAGGGTGGCGGTGCTGCAGACTCTGATGACGCAGGAGAAGGTGAAGTCATTGACCCCCGGAGGTTCGAGCTCTGCGAGCGCCATCTTGAACAGCTGCAGCGCATCGGTCTCGAGGCCAGCTTCGGCGTAGCCGTAGATCATAGCGCTCCACGAGACAACATTGCGGTGAGGCATGAGGTCGAACAGGCGTCGGGCTTGGGGGAGGAGGGCGGACTTGGCGTACATGTCGACGAGGGAGGAGGCGACAAAGACGTCGTCCGTGAAGGGAGTCTTGAGGGCGAGGGCGTGGAGGGAGCAGGCGAGGAAAGGAGAGGAGATGGCGGCAGCGGCCTTGGCGGCGGAGGGGAGGGAGCGGTCGGAGGGGGGAACGGCGGCGAGGAGCATGGAGCGGAAGGCGGTGATGGCGAGCAGGGGGAGTCCATTCTGGGCGAGGGCGGAGAGGAGGGAGGACCAGGCGGCGGGAGGTCGGGGGGAGGGGGAGTCGTCGAAGGCGTCGCGAGAG
Organism: Canna indica; assembly: GCA_034359265.1. NCBI lineage: Eukaryota > Viridiplantae > Streptophyta > Magnoliopsida > Zingiberales > Cannaceae > Canna > Canna indica. The sequence continues at coordinate 18,918,788 of CP136897.1, forward strand.
TGTAGCGGGAGGCCGCAGCGGGCGTAGAATGTGATGAGGTGATTGGAGAGCGGGCGGAAGGCGGCGGCAGGCGAGGAGAGGAAACCGGACTTGAGGAGGCGTGCGTGGAGCTGCTGGCCTTTGGGGAGGGAGCGTGCGGCAGAGAGGGAGAGCAGGAGGTCGGCGAGGGCGGGCGGCGACGTCGGGAGCGAGGATGTGAGGTGAACGCGAAGGAGTGTCATTTAAGGCAAATAGGGTGACATTGAGGCAAATCGGACGCCCCCGCCAATAATGATCCGATATCTCGATCTATATAATAGGGGCTGCAAGTCGGATCGGATTTTTAACTAGTTCTCAGTGTTTCTCAATTTGGATAAAGAGATAAAAGATCCGCTTGTTGACCGGGTTGAAAGGCGGTAGGCACGAGAGTAACCCAATTAAGACAAACGGTCCATTTTACTACGTCAATGGTTAGTTGATCAACGGTTTCAATCCTCAAATACTCCTTGTGCATATTTGATGGAGATTTTGGGGAGGTGTTTGTCTAATTAATGGTTGAAAAAATCATGTCCAAGCCATGGTCAAAGTAGTTTTAAGGAGCACTTTTTTTATATGATCATTTTGGTACAAGTGTTTCCAACCAAGTGAATAGTATTTTGGATAAAGTTGTTCCCATTAATATCGTACGATGAAAGATATATTTGTTTCAATAACTCGTCTAGGTGTCGACAATCGAGACAACCCGCAACACTCGTTCATATGTTAGTAAATAATGGACGAACACAATAGACCTCGTCCTGCATGTCAACAACCCAAGACAATCGGGGAACATCCTGTCCATATGCCAACAATAAGGGACAAAAACAACACGCCTTGCTCTAGATATCGACAACCTAGGACAACCCGGAATAATTCATCCAGAGTGTCGACAACACGGGACAACTCGCTAACGTAGTTAACAACCTAGGACAAAGATAAAACACGCCGCACTAATATCTCTGTTGCTTATGTGATTTATGTTTGCGCTACATATGACTTATAGTAGGAGCGAAGCCAGGAAATTATCTAGGGGGTAAAATATAAAACCACACATCATAGGGGCAATTACATGAAAAATATATTTTATAATATTTTCAGATGGGGCCAATATAGTTAAATACTAATATATATGTTCAAAGGGGGACCAATGTCAGGGGAGACAATTGCCTCCCCTACTAATACATTAGCTTCGCCCATGACTTATGCCAAAGATGATTGCGAGATGCAAAAAATGGGTCGACAAAATTACGACGTGGGGCTACACGTTGGCCACGTAAGGTTGGCGGGGGTGGCAGTCACTGCTTGCGCAACAGCGGCACACTGCAGTTCTAGCCGCAATGGCCCACTGTTGACTACATCAGTGTTGCAGCCACTCTAGTCATGTTGGTTAACAGTGTTAGGCGCCAATTCCAGCCCCAATCGATCGGCGATGGACTCAGGCGGAGCCAATAGTGAGAGCAGGGGGAGTGGCGAGGGGCGATGATAAATCCGACAACGAATGAACATGGGACACAAAAAGAAGAGGAGATAACGATGAAGGGCAATTTTGTCCATTCATATAAAAATTGACTAAAAGTTTGCTTCACATTCGTCTGGATCAATGTCTGCATAAGAAGGGTTAGTTTTTAAATTGGTTTTTCTAAAAGGATCCGTTCATGCAATTTAGTTTAGTTTTAAATATAAATAAAGAGACAAAAAACACCTTCCATTGATAAATCATGTCTGCTTAAGCTATCAAATAATTCGGCAATTATATGCCTGAAGGAAAACTCTTGGCCCAAATTTGGCCATCTGCATCAATCAAAACCTGAAATGTTGATAAGGGGATGAGTCAAATGTCGCAATCCCCATTTCATTAACTCATGTACTTCAAGCAACCACGTCAAATTAATAACACCACCCAAACAAATAGTACTCTATTTCATTAACTCATCGGGTACCTAAAATAGAATTCAAAACTAATATCCATAATCGAAATTGCAATCGATACTCGAAACATGTACCATAAAATTCGTAAATGATCAGGTACTCTATGAGTATTTGAAATATGTATCTTAAAATCCGTAAATGTACATAATTTAACATAATACTCGAAACTTATACTACATCATAGTTTTCGAATATGATTCGATTTCAGATCCCAATAAAATAGGATTCGAATATCACAAAAAAAAACCGGCTCACGACAACTAAACAGATTTGATTCATAAGACACTTTCATTTATATATATATATATAATCTAGAGATTTAGAATTTGATTCCTAGTATAGTAATTTTTTATTTTAAAAAAAAACTTATATTGAAAATTTAAATTATTTTAAAAATAACTCAGTTAGAATAACCTGCCGGTCAAACCCACGATTGTTAGGTGCCACCGCACCACCACCCGAACAATCAACCCGGTCCACATCTTTATTATATATATAAACAACACTTGTGTGGATTATTCTCACCGGTCGGTCACGGTTCACGAGCTCTTCACGCGTTTACTTTACGCTGTAAAGTTTTTGATTTAAATTTAATTAAAATAATTTAATAATATTCATCTTTGACTTTACATACGTAAGAGAATCATTATTCATTAGCGTCGAGGGGGGCCAATTTGAAGTTTAATCCTATTAACCGAGCATTTATTGAAATATTACCCACTCTATACCCTCCCTTTTATTTGGTTAAATCAGCTGCCCCGCTAGGGATGACAGGGTGAAATTTGGGACGATGAAGTCAATTTTATTCTAAATTCACTAAGAAATCTCAATTTTAAATTCGTCTTAAATCCGTTAATATTTTGAAGGATAATTCTCAAACTCATCCCACTAATTTAACGGGTATCCACTGAATACTCATTTTTTGTCCGTTAATAAATTTTATATAAATAAATTTGATCTATAATATACATACTTATCATATCATCTAAAAATAATTAACAGAATTTATATACAAAAAATTATTCCGCGTACTTATCCTAACATCTAATATCACATGAGTTTTAAATTAAAATTGAATTCGTTCCAAATTGGCAAATTCTATAGAGTTTTTATCTCAAAATATTCATTTACACGAACTCACGCCACCCCTACCGCAGCGTACGAAGGCTAGAAGAGTGTGGGTAAAAAGATGGGTGAGTGAATAAATGATTCCTTTTATATATAACGGATGTATCACAGCCTTTATAGAATACAACCCCTGAACGACGTCATCATCTCGAGGTCCACCGCCGACCACGACGCGCATCGAGGCCTCCCCGTCCTCTCTTCCTCCTCCTCCTTCTACGCGGTTAAGATCGGTGAATCCTGTCTGTGATAGAATCGATCGAGAAAGAGTGGGTGGGAAAGTTGGGTGGGGATTGGATGCTGCAACTGCTGTTCGCGGTGGCGTTCTCGGCGGCGCCGCTGACGCTGTATGTTCCGCCGATCCGGAGTCTGAATCCGTTCGTGGAGGCGGTGGAGATGTTCCTGAGGGAGGCATCGGTTTACTCGCATCGGGCGTACCCGCGAATACGCCTCGGAGTCCGCCGGATCCTCGCCATCGCCTCCCGCGCATTTAGGTAGATCCCCACATGTAGATCTGATCGCTCTTCTTGTGCTTATTTTCTAACCTCCTTTTGAAAATAATGTGCAGAGTGTTTGAAATTTGTTTGATAAAGGCTTTTGTTACGAAATAAATGTGTCGAGTCGTGGTTTGATGCACTGTAGATTGAGTTTTGTGCAAGTTCATATATATATGGATGAGTAGAATTATAGTGGTGCCCGAAATTGCATATTTCCGATTTTCTCCTTCGATTTGTTTTGTGTGTGCTGCGCTATTTATTTCTGCTTTTAATTGATGAACCTTTCCGAATGAATAATTTGTACCGAGATATAAGAAGATGGGATAAGATTGTGTCTCGATTTTAGATAGAATGTTGAGGGCCTCCTGTACATTTCGTAGATTTTTAGAGGATTTTTAAGGCAGTAAGATTCATCGCTGATTGAATCTGGAAATTTGTTATTAAAAAGATTTTAATTAAGGTCATAAGAATACCATTCCGTATTGCATTTGGGTTTGTGTTTGTTGTTTATTAGACATTGTGAATTGAGAATCTGATGATTCCTTGAGTTGAAAGTGGAGGATGAGAAACATGCTGAGTAATCAATGGAAGTTTTTATTTGGAATATTTAAGTAGGTTAGGCAACCAATATCATTAGGCAAAGGCATGGAGTTATATGAGACACAAAAGGCCAACTTTTGTTCTGTGCTCGGCAGTCGTGTTCAAAACTCAATGGGAAGAATTGCTCCTGGATTCATTTCTTTCGTAATACCGAAGTTATTGGTCTGCTCAGATTGAAGTGAGATCATAGTTCACTTTGTATCTATACCAACATATTTTGGAAAGAGAAAGTACAATAAGCTATCTCAGTGATAAATTTGAAAATTATACATGGGGTATCCCATAATCTGAAGCAGTAACTTGTAGAATGAGGGGCAGATAGAAAATCTAATCTTTATATAGTGAGGTGTAGAATGAGCATGGAGAACATGTTAAAACTTAAAAAGGGTCCTAGAGGTGATATGCAGACAAAGTCACAAAGGTATAGAACTATTTGGTTTTAGAGAAGCAGATCATAATGAAAAGGAAAATATACTTTATCATGACAATAAAGAATGAGCAGGGAGTCTGCTGATGTTTTTATTAAGTATTTACATGAATAATTTCTGGTTGTTCAAAGGATCTGAAAGCAACAGTGAACTGTACTGGGTCTGCAGTAACAATGTCCATGAACCAACTTTTATCAATAGCGTAGCTCAAGGATGTTGTTACTTAATAATACCAAGAACAAATTCGTCTTTGGAAAAACTATAGATTCTTGTGGTATAACTGCAGTAATTTGAGGGGGTTCAATGAAAAAAGCATTTGCATATGCATAACAGTGGTAACCAAATTCAGGACACTCATTTATTGTTAAGACACCAAGAACTTAAATCACAAAGAATTATTGCGGATGAATCAAAGATTTCATTTGACGTGAAATGTACAAGAGCTAGTTACGGAATGCAACAACAACAATTTGCTCCCAAGTGGTACCGGCTAATCAATATATCAGCATCTAGAACTAGAACTAGAACTAGAACGAATAGTTGTTCTCACAGGTTGGAAAGGAAATATTAAATATTAATTAAAGTAGTAATTTAAGTTACATATTAAAAGTTAAATGGCGATATGGTTGCTCCATTTCATCAAGGAAGTAAAAACAGCCTCTTTGCTATGCAAAGCTAAGGCTGCATAGTGCATACATTGGTGTAGAGGCTTATACATATACTTGTTTTCCCAACTGCTAAATTGTTACTGCTAAGCATAAGTCTAGGTATAGATGCTCAGAATGCATGGTTAGGCTTGTTCAACTTGGTGCAACATCATAGGAGTTGAGAGGAAAGTGATAAAACATTGTGGTTTGGAAGAACAAATGGCTATAAAGAACATAGTTCAGAAATATTGTCACCACTATTGAAGACTTGATTGAGTGATTACTTCTCCAAAAGCTTAAGCAGTTTGAACTCATGACCTTGATACCGAGCTAAATATTTAATTGCGCGACCAATTATTCAGAAATCTTGAGCCTCTACTAAGTAAGAAGTGCCCATTTATATTAATGGTACAACCACTCTCTTTAATCCGATGAAAAGGTGAATGTAGCTTGTGTTTAAAGCAGAATAGATTCTAGATTAAAAGGTTGATATTAGTTGGCATAGCACTATCAATGGAATATAAGTAGCTGGAGTTGGGGTTATTCTGTGGTTATGCAGATAGGTAAATAAATAAAGTTTAGAGAAAATGCTAAGTAGGTTTGGATAACAATATTACCCGTACCAACGGATATTTATCCGACACGGGTCGGCACGGGGAACATATTATACCTACATGTAGGTGTACGGGTATAAATTTTTACCCATCTAATAAACAGGTACAAGTACGAATACTAGACTATCCACATCCGCGGATACTTGTTATCCATCAATATATATTATAAATTATATATATATATATATATATATATATATATATATATATATATAATGGAAAGTTTAAAAATAAATAAATAATTTATTCTTAAGATTTCATCTGTTTAAATATAATATATTTTTATATATTATATCAATTCTCAATTTTAGTTGAATGTATTTTGGTTTTAAATTTTATGTTGCGTGAATGAATAGTGCTATTTCTTAAGACAATTTCATAGTTTGGTATTTAATTGTTACGTAGTTTATTTTATGATTTAGTGTTTCTCAACCAAGCTATTGATAAGAGTCGGAAGAGAATTGTTGATGGTATATTATTAAAATAAAATAATTTCTTTTGTAATTAACTTAAATGGGTGTCCGTGGGTATGATTTACTCACGCAGAGATGGGCGACAGATACTCGTCGTGGGTGCGGGTATGGGAGATGGATTTAGCAAACGGATGCGGGGACGATACTATCCGCCCGAACCCGTCCCATCCTTACTAGTAGGCATGGAAAGTTGATTTGCAATGTTAAAGAGATTGTGATTGCTTAATAATAGCTTTCTTAAGTTTTTTTTTTTGTGCGCTCCCGGGCTGTGAATAAACGGTGATTCAGATTCACAGCATTGTTTTGACTCTTCAACCAGAACAGTTTATGATTTTTGTTAAAGATTTTTTTCCGCAAATGCAGATTAGTCAACACCATTTAATCAGGTGAAAACCTGTAAAACCGGATTGACCTATTTTTTTTAAAGAAAATTATTATTGCCATGGCTTATTTTAATTTAGACCGATTGAATCTACTCGGGAACCAATGGCGATCCAGAATTAAGTGCAAACGAGTCAAGGATAATTTATCAAACCCAAGCATAACAATGGTTCAATTCAAATCAATTGAACTGAAGTAGTGGCCCAAACATCTATCTGAATTGGAACCATCGAGTTGATGAAACGATTTTTCTTCCACGTTTTTTTTTAATACAAACTCAAAGTCCTCAGCCAAAGTTGATTACACAAGAGAAATTAAATCTGGGCCAGTCTTTATTCCAAACGTAATTTTGCTTCTTGAGCTTAGGATGATTTGCCAATCAGTTAGCCGCACGGTTGTAGTCTCTATTGAGAAATTGAAATTTTACTTTCGCAAGATTTGAAATTGAAATTTTACTTCTGCAAAGTTTCCTGCAAAGTTGCCAACTAGTCAGCCGAACATTAAAAAACAAATTAGTTGTTGACTTAACATTCCAATCAGTTCGGGTGAGGACAAATGTCAGTTAAGATTTTCTTTTTTCTTTTTCTAATATTTGACTGCTAATTTATGTATAAAAATATTAAAAAATTAATATATTTGTTGCCTACTAGAGCGTCACATTAGCAATCAAATGTTTTATTAATGGTGACTTGACTTCACAGTAAAATATAATTCATATAATTGATATTAATTCAAAACTTTCAATTGAATTTGATGCAAATTGTAAGTTAGATTAAATTTATTAATTTTACTAAAATTTAAGTTAGATCCATTATTTTTCCCTTCAATAAATTGGCATATAATTGATATTAATTCAAAACTTTCAATTAGATTTTATGCAAATTGTAAGTTAGATTAAATTTATTAATTTCACTAAAATTTAAGTTAGATCCATTATTTTTCCCTTCAATAAATTGGCATATGCACTCGCATTGATCTTGAAGAAACCTGGCCAGTGCACAATGGATTAATTTAGCCAGCAATGGGTGCTTAAACAATACGATTTGTTCGGAAACTTTATATAAGGATGAGGAATAGGAGCAGAAAAGAGAAAGAAGACATCCATCTCTTTTGTTTTGATGACATGAACTCAAATACATCTTTCCAGATCTCAACCGAATAAACTAAACACGATACCAAAATGATCATTGCATGCAATTTTGGATGATACATCAAGAAAATATCGTGAAAAAAATTACATGTGCAAGAGACATCATGAAATAGAAAAGCCGCCAAAATTTCTGCTGTTGGGCACTAATTTTTTTGGATCAATAGAGAGATGCGCAACTGCTGCTTCATCAGCTCCTTTCTGAAAGGATGAGATAAAGCAAGACTTGGATCATGAATGCTCTTTCTTAGCTCCATGTTTTCGCTAAGTGGAGGAAAAAGTTCTTAGCCAGCTCTTAATTTTTTCGATAACTCATCGTAGCTCTTCCTTTCCTGCACACCAAAAAGAATAAACTTTATAATTTGACAAATTAAGTATTCTTAAGAGAATAAGCAAAAGCACATTTTGTAGAGAAATGAAGTAGAACCATTTTAATGGATACCAGATGATTGCTATGCATGTATTCATTCAGAAGTTAACAAAGGATTTACATATCTACTCACTACTAACAAATTAGAAATTGATCAATGCTTCTTAGCATAAATTTTTTCAAGGTCGGAGGCACAAAAATGCAAGTGTATTGACCATAATGCGGATTCCTTTAATTTGTTAAGTAATGGAACAGAGCAAATTCTCATGCCCATTTTTGTGACCAAAATGCCATGTCTTGTTTCATATTTTCTAATTACTATTTTATTCAAAGAAATCATACTAACATCTTGATGAACTATCTTGGAATGGACAATGTCATAAAGCAAACAAACCCTAGGTCCTAATCACAGATCGCAAGTCTTCAGTAAATTTATATGTAACAAGTCCTATGAGAAAGAACAAGGAAATATTTTTGCTGCAGATTAATTAGAACAGTTGGTGATGAAAAATGTGAAAAATGAGATTTAACTAAACAACGATTAAAAGGATAATGATTTGGATTATAATATGTAACCAGATATCTTCACGTACCCTCTCAGAGACAGATGGCTTGATTTTCTGTAGAGCTTGCTCAAAGTGTGATGTCTTGATGGCCAATGGATTAGTGTTTTCAATTCCCAGGTCCATGCTATCCTGTTTCTCTTCCACGGCAGCCATGGCAGCTTCATTCATCTGGCCATTTAGAAAAACAAGTAAATAAATTTGCAGTGTAGGCGAGCAAGCTCCTACTCGTTGACAGATATCTGAAGGGATTCCGTGACAGTTTATTTTTGAAAGAACTTTTCGGAGAAGAAACTGAGACAAGTTTTGCTAAGCATGGTGTTTTCTAACATAGAAAGAACTAAGTTTTTTTAGGGAAAATGAAAAATAGATCTACTCTGATTAGAAGCAATTGAAGAATTGATCTAAGTGCTAAAGGCTAAAACTCAATATGCAGTAACTTCACAATAAAGGAGAACGGCTCAATTCTAATGGATTACCAATTACTCTAACAAATTAAGTGTCAGACAATTAAACAAACAGGTATTAATGCAGGCATAAAACCAAAGCTAATCTCAAAAGCTACTTTGGTGTTAGCACAATAGTTTCTTTGAGTTATTATAGTATACTTTGGTTCTGAAATAAATGAACAGTGTTTACTGTCAAAAGCTGTAAAAGTCCTTCCAGTATGACAGCACACATCCGAAAGAGCATTTGAGGAAAACTCAAGCCTGTCGAAAAGGGAGGGAAGACTGAGAAACATACATACCAAAGCAGCCAGATCAGCACCAGTGAGATTTTCGCAATGCTCTGAACATGCTAGAGCATCCAAATCTACATCTGCAGAAATTGGCTTCTTCCGGGCAAGTGCCTTCAAGATTAGTTGTCGTTCAGCAGAACTGGGTAAATGAACATATAGGACTTTCCCAAATCTGCCTGGTCGTAGTACAGCAGGATCCATAACCTCAAGTCTGAAAAGGGTCTATACTTCTTAGAATAACTTATTGAGACTTGAAATGCATAAGGAAGAAAAGTACACTAACCTATTAGTAGCTCCAATGACATAAACACCTTGTCGTTGATCAGCACCATCTAGCTCGATAAGTAGCTGTCAAATTGACAGGCAAATTGAAAGGAATGAGAAGAAAGATAATTTGCACATAACCCAGAACAAATAGAAGGAAATTATGAGACTAGCAATAAACCTGGTTTAACAGTCGTTCCACAACCCATCCACCCTCTCTCCCACGTTTAGTTGTCAAAGCATCCACCTATTAAAGTTAGGATGACAGAAATAAAGGTCAATGCATAAATTATCAACAAATGACAAAAATAATCAGTTTAACCTACTTTCTTCTCATCAAAGTTTCAAGACATGGCACCATATTAAATGCCTATTGTAGCATTCTTGCTGAATGCTGATGATAGATTTACTTATAGAGCTTCTTTGCTTCGTAGGATATACGGGGGATAGGATAAGATATGAATTTTTATCTATTATTTTTTTAGTGCGTGGATTAGAAGAAAATTGGATTAAAAGAATATAAAATTGATATTATATTCCATAAATATTGGATTTAAAAATCCTATTCAATTCTAGCTTTCATTTGTTATTCTATCATACCCTATCCAATCCAATAAAGCAAACAAACCAATAGTGATCAGTTACAAACATGTGGTTCCTCCAATAACAATTGAGCATCCACTGGATAAGTGGTTTAGACTTCAAATTCAAATTGCAAGCCAGGTGAATATATTAAAAGGTTAATTAATCCAACTACCTCTGAGTTTTACATATATTCGTCTAACCTCCACTCATATTTCCAAAATGTCTCCCACCCCTAAATATATCTAATCAGGATGTCCTGTATAATATAAAAGTATTTTTTGGAGAGTATGAAAATAACATCCACTGAAACAATGACAAATAATCAGCCACATAAACATTTTTAGTTTTAAAAATAATATTTTATCAATCAAACACCTTCCACTTCGTCCTATTGTCAATAACTTATTTTTTTTTGCAAATGAAATATTATATTTTCATTGAAGTGGAAGGTGTTTGACTGATTAAATATATTTCTATGAATAAGGGTGCTAACTGGATATACGACGGTCGGAGATATTATGGAAGTATGAGGGGAGTTGAGACGAATATAGATTTTGTACAAACCAGGGTAGATAGATTAATTAACCCTATAATAAATGTCATAAAACCAGTGTAGATGGTGGATTTTATAGATGGAAAAATGCAAGTATTCTCCACATAAATTATCAATTTTACTTATTGAAAACAGTTAAGTGAAAGCCACGGAAGCAAAGTTCAATATAGGAACAAATTTAGGCCTCAGTGTTTGTAAAGTTCAATATATATCAACTGACACTGAGATGTAGATCTGAGTTGACCATTTAGTTCGGAAAAGCCAAATTCGCAGACTTTGTCAAAGATCAGCCACCAGCCAGTTACCCGTTCATTCCAGCTGATTCAAGCACTCAGTCAGCCAGGGCAACTTTCATAAAATGCCAGCAGCTAAATTTCAAATAGTCAATCCATTGCAGATCACTCTCAATCTTGCAAGCCTTGACTCATGAATAAGGTCACTACCCTTTGCATTTACATTATTAGATGATTAAATATTGAAGATTTCTCCTACTAGGCTTCTGATAACCACTTTCACTCTTTTTCAAATTTATTCTCTTTTCTCTCACCCACTCATTCTCTTCTACTCTTCTATTTCCTTTTTATTTACTAACATATATCATTGAGATTGATGAACTGTGATAACTCTCTCCTTGGTAAACAATTCTGCCTTGAAACCATAATGAATGCTAGCAACTTACACAGTAGATAATAAAATTTATATATCAAATGGCACACGCATAATATGCAGTTCATTTTTTTTCACATGTGCTCAGCAATATAAAGAGAACTTACCTTCACTTGCATCACTGAACAAGACAAGAATCACAGGATAAATTTATTATGTCAAATATTTAGCTGTACAAAAACCATACTATTAATTGTATATGATAGGGGAATTACCTCATCAAAGAACAGTATGCAGGGAGAACAGGTCCGGGCACGGCTGAAAATTGTTCTTACTGCAAGCTCACTCTCACCAACATATTTGTTCAACAGTTCAGGCCCCTGGCATAGAGAAATAAAAGAGAAAATAACTAGATAATGACTTTTAGTATCCAATTATTTATACCCAAATAAGAACATCCAAAAAAGAAGGGTACAATTCCAAATAAGAATGATAACATGAGGTAAAACTTTAAAAGAAGTAAACCTTGATGTGTATAAAGTTTGCCCCTGCCTCATTGGCTACGGCTTTGGCAATTAATGTTTTACCACAACCTGGAGGTCCATAGAGCAAAAATCCAGCCTCCAGATTAACTCCAAATTCCTGAAAGTATAAAACAGCAACATGAGCAAAGAAACACATTACCACAAAAAGTTCAGAAAACAATACTTCTCTACGAAAAACAACAGGTTACTAAAATCACTATCAAACGAGCATAGTGTAAAAAAGTTGACCTCATAAGCTTCAGGGTGTTTTACTCGTTGAACTATATAGCGATCAAATTCTTTCCTCAGTGAGGTAAGACCACCAACATCCTCCCATGTAACGTTAGGTATTGAGGAAAATCCTTCTCTCCTAGATGAGGGTTGAACCATTTTAACTGCTTCCTACAAAACACACTCCAATTCTCAACAACAATTCGATATTAAATGAATTACAGAACATTAAAATGTCCTGATAGAGATAAAATTCGCTGTTGTCACACTGAATCATTAAAAAAAGTCCCCCCGCCCCCTTCCAAAAGGTAAGAACGAGAGAGTATAAGAAGTTTAAAAGAAAAAGAAGTCTTTGAATAATGCCAACAAGCAGACACAGTCAAGGTATTTAGTAGGTTTTTTCAACAGTGTAACTAAGGTGAAAATGCATAAGTAGTAATAGTGGATGCATACGATACAACTTCATGAATTGATGCATACAATATACTTAAGTCAGCATTAAAAATCATTATTAATCAACTCTTACTTAACAAAATAAAAGAGTATAATCAAAACCCTTATGCATAAAGAGATGTTCCACGCAAATAATATACAAAGAACATTCTTTATACGAGCAATTGAAAATCTCAAAAGAATTAGATAAAAGAATAGTTAGTCGCTCTATGTTGATCATGTCAAACATTGCGAGGAACATATAATCAACATTGCAAGGAACGGAAGCTAATTTAAACACAAGCTTTATAAAAAAAACTCCTATGCCTTATATGATATTCCATTGGAAAATATATGCAATCATTACAACTAAGGAAACATATCAGACAATCAGAAAAATACTTGTTTTGCAATACACCTTGGGGCAAATTGAGGCAACCCACAACAACATAAGATCTAACCATTTACTATAGCAGCTGCCTTTTGCGAATAACACTGCTACAACTGGAAACTGGAATCAATTACTTTATTTTGGCTATATAGATATTTGCACTTTAATCCTCTAAAACTTGCATTCTTTAATATCAGCATGTAGACAACATAAAGAAGTTACAAAATGACCTAACTCTGGTCCATTTATTAAAAATCTTTTCTATTATAGTTATTATTGGATGATCAATATAAGCACAGACAACAAATAGAAGGTAAGTGCAATACAGGAAGGAAGCAATCACTATTCACTACCTCGACTACAGTTATACAATGGAAAAACTAAATTGCTGGTTAGTTATTCTAAGTACAATATTATGAACTGGTAGCAAATTCATTCTTTTCTTTAAATATATATTGAATTCAGACAGCTAAAAAACATCTTTAGGAGAGAAAGATAAGTATTAGTTACTTTTTAACAATTTACCTCGAAGTCAACCATTGTAATGCTAAGACTTTCAATTTCCTCCTCAGCCCAAGGCTGCCTCCACCAGTCATCATTATTCTTTTCTTTGAATCCAGAAGAAAATTGATATCTCCTTCTATCTATTATTCGCTTCATTGCTAGATTCCCTGCTTTATTGACCAATGCCGCCAAATCGGCCCCCACAAAACCTGGTGTAGACCTTGCTATTTTAAAGAGGTTAAATTCACCTTCGAGTTTAAGGTTACGGGTCAACACTGATAAAATTTCAAGCCGGGCATTTTCATCGGGAACTCCCAAAACTATTTCACGGTCAAACCGTCCAGGTCTTCTTAATGCTTGATCCACTGCATCCGGTCTGTTTGTAGCACCAATGACAAGAACATATCCAGGTTTCCTTTCAGAAGTTCCTGACGGTATGTTAGCATCATCTGATTTAAGTGACTGGTGAGATTCATCCATGCAAGTCATTAGTTGAGTCACTATCCGACGCTCCATTTCTCTTTGCAGATTTTCCCTCTTAGAAGCAATGGCATCTATCTCGTCAATAAAAACTATTGAAGGAGCAGTCCTATATGCCTTCTTGAAAAGGTCTCTTATATTCTCCTCAGAGGCACCTGAAACATTATATGGATATCCATGAAATCAACATCATAATAACACGAAGTAGATCATTTCTAAACGAAAACTACATTTATAGGAAAATTATCGCAGAAAAGAGAGATTAGGAAATTGATCCTTATGATCAGACATGAACAGTCACATTGTTCAAAGGTCTAAATGATGCATTTGTCGTATTCATGCATAAAATTGGCAATGTGCCTAAAAGGCAGAAGATGGCATTCAACAATGAAAATGTGAAGGCAGGGAACATGTCCTTGATAATTCCTTCTGCTATGTGGTCCTAACAAATTTAGCAGTTGACTTGACATTACAACTTCGATATGACTAGTATGTTTCCTTCATTTCCAATCTAGTAATGTTAAAATGTCAAGAAAGATAAACATAGTGCACTTTGTCTTACATAATTCAAATGATTTTTGTAAAGAAAAGGCATACTTGTATGAAATCCCATCATTCAATGCAAGGTATGAAGCACACATATGAAGATAGAACACAAAATAGCATGATGTTGCATGAGATGGATACAAAAGACTAGGCGTATATTTATTATTGCGTTGTTGTAATAATATATATCAAAATGACAACACAGCAAGAATTTACATGGCACTCATCACTGTGTATGACTTAAAGGTGAAGTGTTATCCACCTAAATGAGAATCAATCATAAAAAATACTTCAGGTCCTGTGCTAAAAATTAAGAAATCCCTCAAATCAGAACAAGTCAAAGGTTCTGAATATTTGAATTTTGTGTCAACTCAAGCACAAGAATGTAGTAATAGCCCATAGGTTATACTAAACATTATAGATTCTCTGAGGCAGGCATTCAAATTGGATCTGCCTTCTATCCAAATTGGATATATTGAAGTTTCAAATCCTACATCCTACGACCAATCCCAAATGTAAACCATTAAACAAGATATAATTGTGCAAAGGAGAAGTGGATCAATTGTTGTGGTCCTTAAGTCCATGGATTTCAGTTACTCTATCCATATTCCAAGAGAAAATAGGTAAACCTGAAAAGCTGTGATGACTAACGATTACTTCTTAATTTATTGGGTTATAGTCCCAAAATAGTAAGATTTACTATGAAATAGTACATGCATGTCATCGTAGTTCAATCTTTCATATGAAAATAAGTGTATATATCATTGCTGAATATTACATGCAGACGCTTTAGCTAAGTCAAGGAGAAGATAGCAGATCTCACCAGAGACTCCTGAGACAACTTCTGTTGCAGAGATCTTGTAGAATGGGACACCGGTCTCATTAGCTATAGCATGTGCAAGCTTTGTCTTCCCACACCCAGGTGGCCCATGTAAAAGTATCCCAGCCATAGGCCTCACTCCAAGCCTCCGTGGCAGCTGCGGATGGCACAATGGGACAATTACTTCCATCATCAGTTCTTCCAGTACACCCTTCATCCCACCGAGATCACGAAATCTTGGTCCTTGTTCCCTCCCCTCATCCACCATCGCACTATCACCACCAGTACTTCCCTTCTCGACTGACATCGGGGTCTCGACGCCGCTCCCCCCATCGCCTCCATCAATAACAGTTTGCACCTTCCTCGGCTTCTCAATCTCCATCTCGACAACCGGTTCTTCCTTCGCTGCAGGCTTTGACTTCTTGCCGTAGCTATCGCGGAGCATGGACTTCATCAGATCGAACTCCGCTTCAACCTTGGCCTCGAAAACGGAATCATCGGAGGAAGACGTCCCCGAGTCGTCACCAGACGAATCCGACGACTGTATCATCTTTCCAACCGCCCGGCGGCGGAGGTGCTCGGACTCCGCTCGCAGCAGACGCCTCTCCTCGAAGTCGGCTCGTTGGGGCGTCCTGCGGGAGCGGCCGGCGCTCGGCAAGCGGGTTCCCGCCCCATCGCCGTCTTCGGCGTCATCGTCGTCAGCTGCGGTCGAGGCAGCCGCGGAGGGCTTGCGGCTGAGGGCGTCTAGGGCTTTCTGCACGTTGAGGGTGAAAGGCTGGAGTTTGATGCGGGCGTAGTCGGGGTAGAGGGAGCGGAGGCGTTGGACGACGTCATCCACGTTGACGGCTTCCTCGGGTGTGATGTCGGAGGAAGAGATGCGGCGGCGAAGAAGGTCGGCGGGGGATCGGCCGCTGTCGCGCCTCTGCCGCTTCCCCATGGCTCGTCGTGCGCGGTGGGACGGTTCGACGCGCTGGACCGAGGGTTTAAGTTAACTGAACGCTATTTGAACCGGTCGGAAGTACATGCGATGGCAGACAGTGAGTGTTTTTATTTGATCTATTCGCATGTGCTACCAACGGCGGATGCGAGACGAGTCTCCATATCTAACGGCTCAGAAAATCATGAGAATTTTAACAATATAGATGACAATGATTTGGCACTTGTATTTTTTTCTTCTCCTATTCGAATTTGAAATTGATTGCCTACTTTGATACTTCTATCCAATTCCTCATGTGAATTAACTTTAATCAAGTAGGAAATGTAGGGTCTGTTTGTTGACCTACTTTTTCGTTTTCGTTTTTGCACGGAATTGAAAAGTGGGTCGAAACGCTGTTTGTTGACGAAAACCAGTCCAATTTTCGAGTCTTGTTTCGCAAAAACTCCTTTTCATGAAAACTCGTTTAACACTTATTCCCGAAAACTACTCGATATAGTTTTTAGGGTTTTCGCAAAATCTGGCGAAAAGTGCGGTGGCAAACTTGTAAATAAAACAAGTTTGCCTATGTTTCGTCAGTTTTCGCCCAAAACTCGAATAAAACCCTCGTCAAACGAGTTAGGGCATCTCACCCCGATCCGCAGCTCTCGGCTCTAAGGCGACAGGCAACAAGCGACAAGTTGTCGCCACCTCTCGTGTTTGATTGGTGATCTCATGTTCTTCGGCTACAACCACCTCATTTCTGATCACTCCCGTCGCACCTCAGGTTTGTTTCCACTGTTGATCTGATGTTTTTTGACCTAGGGTTTTTCAATATATTTTTAGTTTCGATATTTTTTCGACCTAGGGTTATTCGATCTACGATTTTATTGGTTTTCGATCAATATTTTGATGTTTATTTGAGTTAGGGTTTGCCCGAGCTAGGGTTTTGATTGTTGGTTTTGATGTTCCATCTTCTGATCTAGGTTTTAGATCTAAGGTTCGTGATGTTGTGAGGTTCTTTTGTACTTTAATGAATGGTTATCTGATTTAGGGTTTTTGATCTAGGGTTGATGATGTTCGAATCATATACTTGATTTTTCGATCTAGGGTTTATACTTGTATATTGTCCTTCTATTCGATCTAGGGTTTATGATGTATAGTGTCCTTCTGTTTTGATGGATGGTTTTTTAATCTAGGGTTTATGAATTGAACCTAGGGTTTATGATGTTTGATCTAGGATTATATTTGTATATTGTCCTTCTGTTCGATCTAGGGTACGTTTATAATGTATACTGATGTTATGTTATTGGTTCTTTATATCTATTATTGTCCTTCTATTTCAGTATATATCAGTATCTATCCTTTTGTTATGTTTGTATACTTTTCTTTTGTTTGATCTAATGTTTATGATGTATACTAATGTTCTATTATTGGTTCTTTATATGTATTACTGTCTCTCTATTTCAGTATATATCAATATATGTCCTTCTATTATGCTTATATATTGTCCTTCTGTTATGCTTGTATACTAATGTTCTGTTCATTTGTAATTTCAGTTAATACTGATATTTTGTTATATACTGATATATACTGTTGTGTTTCAGTTTATAATATTTTTAATGCTCATTTCATTACATATGTTATACTGATGTTTTGTTATTGGTTCTTTAATTAGTATATACTGATATTACATATACTGTTATGTTCTGTTATTGGTTCTGTTTCAGTTTCTTTATTGGTTCATATCTTATTACATATGTGTAGATATGATGCGTGCATTTTATCATTGGTTAGTATACTATTATCACTGTATATCTCTTATGTGTCTCTACCAGTTTGCATATCTATTATGAATTGGTTGCTTGTAACCAATTTTTTGTAATTCGTAGCTCAGTGTTAATCATGTATTATGTATTAATGCTGCTTCATTTTTGTTGCTTATC
Source organism: Canna indica (assembly GCA_034359265.1). NCBI lineage: Eukaryota > Viridiplantae > Streptophyta > Magnoliopsida > Zingiberales > Cannaceae > Canna > Canna indica. The sequence goes on from CP136897.1 coordinate 18,937,114, forward strand.
ATGTATATTTGATCACTGTTAATCATGCTACTTCATTTCACTATTAATAGATGGACAATGTATGTTTCATTAAACTGATAATGTTTATCTGTTTTATCTCTTATCTTATTAATGTTTATCTGTGTACATTATCTATGCATTATCCATCTCATTGTGTTATGATGTATGTTTCATGCTTCATGCTGCTTGTTTCAGTCTGTTCAGTCTTGTTCATACTTCATGCTGATTATTACTTCTGTTCAGTCTTGTTCTTGCTTCATGCTGATTCTTTTAGTCATGTTCATGCTTCATGCTGAATATTAGTCTATTCAATCTTGTTCATGCTTCAAGCTGCTTGTATTATTAGTTCTGTTCAGTCTTGTTCATGCAGAATGATTCATGCTGCTTCATATAATAGTATTAGTCATGTTGCTTATATTATAGTCATGTTGCTTATTTTAGTCTGTTCAGTCTTGGCTATTTCGGTTCAGTCTTGTTCATGCTTCATGCTTCATGCTGCTTCATATAATAGTATAAGTTATGTTGCTTGTATTATATTCATGTTGCTTGTTTTAGTCTGTTCAGTCTTGTTCATGCTGCTTGTTTCAGTCTTGTTCATACTTCATGCTGATTATTACTTCTGTTCAGTCTTGTCCATGCTTCATGCTGCTTCTTTTAGTCATGTTCATGCTTCATACTGATTATTACTTTTGTTCAGTCTTGTTCATGCTTCATGCTTCAAGCTGCTTATATTATTAGTCTTGTTCTTATTCATGCTTCATGCCGCTTCATATAATAGTATCAGTCATGTTCATGCTTGGTCGAGGGTAAAATGAGAATTAATTTTATTTGCATGTGTATATATTCATATTGCTTGTATTATAACATGTTATAGTTCATGAATGTTTAATATTCATGCAAGTTGTTGACTGTTATTTTTCTATTGACTGTTGCTTGTATTATAATTCATGTTATTTTTAATAGATATAATTATATATGGGTCTCCATCGTAATCTGATGGAGAAGTCGAAAAACTGGTCCAAAAATGCTACAGAGGATTTTTTGTTTATATTGCATAATAAACAAATAGAATTATATACTTTGAATTTTGACAAGCCTGTATGGGAAGAAATTAGCAATATGCTGCTAGAAAAATATGGCACTAGATACGAGGTCAATCAGTGTAAGGGAAAAAAGAATCGCCTTCATCGTATGTTTAAAGACTTCCAAGAGTTGATTAATCACACCGGGGTCACCTGGAATCCCGACACAGGGAGGATTGAGGCTGACGAAACGGTGTGGAATAGCACGGTAAGGATTTTCGTAATAGAGTAAGGTTGTATGTTGGGTAGCATTTTAATATAGTTTATTTCGTGTGCAGAGAGGAGAAAAAAGAGAGTGTTTCAAACAGTTTAAGAATGAGCCACCTGCCAACTACACATTGTTGGAATTAATTTTCCAAAATCAATCGACAACTGGTGGGATGGCCCGGTCATCTACACAGGCGCCTTTGAATTCATCTGAGGAGCGTCAGTTAGATGAGGAATTATTAGGGCATAATGAACGCGGTAAGGAGCCTCTTGTGGAAGAGGAAGGGGAAGAGGAGGACACGGGGGATAACGACCATGAAATCCCTCGACGTCCATCTGTTTCTTCAAGCCGTAGCCGCAGTAAGAAATGAGGTAAATCATCAGTGAGAACATCTCTAGAACAAACGAGACAAAAGATGTATGAACTCATTAGTGAACACTTTGCAGCTTGTCGTGTTCGAAGTGAGGCAACATCAGTGTGTACTACACCCCCAACCGCATATCCATATAGCCTAGCAAATTGCGTTGAGCGCATTAGTAATTTGCATGAGCTATCTACAGAAACTCATGCAAAGACTTGCCATTTCATGCTTGCTAATACGGAATCTTGGATACTTATTATGACGTTGCAAGATGACAAACTAAAGAACTTCTTAGAAACTTTGTAGTGAGTGAGTGAACTGTTATTTGTGTAATTTGAACTAAACACTTTGTGCACCTTTGCATAAAGTCTTGTTACTTTATTTATTTCGGATACTTTTTCAGTGTTGTTACTTTATTTGTTTCGGATACTTATTTAGTTCACCACATAAACAATTTGAACGAATATTTGTTTGCTTATTCCTGTTTTAGATTTTTGCTTATTTAAGTTTAAGATGAATTGCTTATTTGTGTGATGATTTCTTTCTCTATGTTGTCGTAGAAAGAATCATCCACCAATTACATCACATGAATCAGATAGTGATGAAGAGCAATATTGTGATGATGTTATATTAGTAATAATGTTGGATATAATGAAATCATTAGACAACCAACTAAATGCTCCTCCACGAAGAGCAGTACACACTTCAATGTTGAGAGGTGCTGACTACGTCCAAGAGTTGATACATAGTCCAATTAGATGCTACAAAAATCTTCGTATGGAGCTATCTCTCTTCCTAAGATTATGTGGTCAACTTAGGAGATTAGGCTTAGATGATAAAAATATTTATGTGGAAGAAGTTGTCGCTATGTTCATGTATACAATTTGTCACAATGAACGAGTTCGAGTAGTTGCAGAGCGATACTAACACTTAACTCAAACATGTCACAAATGGTTCAAGTATGTACTTAAAGCGGTTCTAAGGTTGGGAACCGAACTTATACAATCTCGTGAACCGTGAATAATTCAGCTGGAGATTCATGGAAGTCCATTGTGGTTTTCATATTTTAAGGTAATGTACAACACTTAGGCACATTATTTTAGCCTTAAGGGTTCTTACTAATCGAAGCATGGTTTTGTAGAATTGCATAGGGGCAATTGATGGGACTCATATATTCGCTTTTGTTCCCGCCAATAAATCATCTTTATATCGTGGCCGTAAGGGAACAACAACACAAAATGTGATGGCGGCCTGCACCCATAACATGCAGTTCACATATGTGAAGGCGGGTTGGGAGGGAACCGCAAATGACTCGCGAATTTTTGCACATACAATATACTCTCCTAACACGGATTTTTCGATGCCAAACGGAGGTAAAATTCATGAACCATAATCACATTCTTGTATTGGTTTTATTACTAATGCATTTTATACATTGTACTGATAGATGAATATTATTTGATCGATGCCGAATATCCTAATGTACCTGGATTTTTGGCACATTATCGAGGTGAAAGATATCATTGGTCAGATTATCGTAGTCGAGGCCCAACGTCTAAAAGAGAACTGTTCAACCAACGGCATTCATCTTGTCGGAATGTTATCGAACGATGCTTTGGACTCTTAAAAGCACGTTTTTCGATCCTAAAGATGATGCCGAACTACGGGGTTTCAAGACAAGGAAGTATTGTATTGGCTTGTTGTGCAATTCACAACTTTATTATTAAATATAAAATTTTTGATGAATTAGTAGAAATTTGGAACAATGAAGAAGTTATTATTGATGATAATAATGAACCTACATCATCAACAGGTGAACCTTCTTCTAGCCAAAATATAATACATGGTATTTGTGAGGGTATCGCTAATCAACTTTGGGCGCATCGCCGCTGATGTATTTTTATTTTTTATGTTAATAGATACAATGATGTTATTTTCATGATGATTTGAATTTATTAGTTTTGTTAGTGCATAGTACCAATAATATACTAATATACTTGCGATATCATAATAGAATAGTATGACAGCTTCCTCAAGTCGTATAAGTTAAAATACAACATATTTGTGATACCAAAATAGAATTTGTTATTACGGTATAAAAGTTGTACTACGAATAAGTGAAACTTCAAAGAATCCTGGCCGTTTATTTGCGGCTTGCTCTTCAAGCCCCAAAGGTTGTGGATTCTTTCAATGGATCACTCTCATTGCATCAACCATACGTGACGGGAAAGAAGAAGTGAACCAAAGCTTCCATCAACCGTTTCATCAAATAGAGGCCAAAATTGATAAGCTTCTTGATATGGGATTCAAGGGGTTACTAGTACTTATTGTTATTGCTATTGTATTTTTGTGTAAGTAAGATGTTGTTTTGATGTTGTTTTTTGATATATTGTTGCTGGGTGTATATATGATGTGATGATATCATATTTTGGATATATTGCTACTGTGATGTCGTAATTATAGGTTGTTGTGTTGTTATTTTATATTTTTTAATTTATTTTCATCGGCGAGGAATTAGAGGTGATAACCAATTAATGATTATGCATACTTTCCTCCTAAAGTCGTAAAATAATATTGTCCATTATTATATTATTTATTTTTCGATCTAAGATTTTGATGTTATTGCGTTGTTGTGCTAATTTTATCCTTGCGTGGTTGTGCTGATTTTATTCTTGTGGTTGTACTGATTTTATAATTATGTGGTTATTAAATAATGAGCAAACCTATTTTTGGTGGACTATGAATTGGAGGCGGTCACCAACTAATGGTGATACGCATTTTCCTTCATAGTCCTACATTTATATAATTCTGATGTCAAATACGCATTTATATCAATCATTCATCTTCTTCTCCAACTCGGTGCTGCTAGAGGTGGTGGAATTAGGCCGTCTGTTTTTGAGCGAGCTAAGGTTTACTTGTGCTACCAAAAATATTTGAATTCACTGGATTAGAATTCAATTGGATGTATTTAAATTCATTACATAAGTTTGTTTTTAATTTTTATTGTACATTTGTATATTTTTATACACATAAAAAAATTCTAAAATTGATCAATGGGTCAGTATAAGCAACCTAAAGATTATGTTGAAGATTTGAAGCAATTGTGAGTTATATAGTGGAATTCAAAGTTTACATTGTCTTTCACTTATATTATAAGTGTCGACCTTAAATTTATTTGGTTACTTATTTTGTTCAAAAAATATCATGATGTGTAAATAGTTTCTCAAACAACTCTGTAGTTAACAACATCAATCTACAAAACTCAGCAAGTCTTCAAAGCAACTCTGTAACGTATAAATAGCACTTCAGGAGCAGCTGCTCTCAAGTTGTACTAGTGAAATAAGCAGTAACAGCGTTGAATTTTTTGTTTAATATATTCTTCTCAACCTACATAAATAGAAGGTAAATAGAAAAATTAGGTATACTAGTCCAAAAGAAAATAAGCAGTAAAAGACTTAAAGACATGGTTAACAAGATCTCATTGTTCATGTTAGAACAATAGAACATATTTTTATATTTTTATTAATTAACAAAATAATATTTATTTACTAAATAATAATATTTTTATATTTATATTATTTTTTTAATTTTTTAGTATAGTAATATTTTTTAAATTAAAAAATAAAAATAACATATTTTTATATTTTTATATTTTTATATTTTTATTAATTAATAAAATAATATTTATTTACTAATTAACATAATTAATATTACTAAACATATTTTTAAAGTTTGAGTTAAAAAATTCTAAGTAAAATTTGAAAACATATACTATGTTTGATAAACAAACGCAGTTTCAATTTTCGTCTTGAAAACAGTCATCGAAAATAACACACAACAAACGAGTTTTTGTTGTTTTCGTTTCGCGAAACATAAAAATAAGATATGTCAAACAAACACGTTTTCGCCAAACACAAAAATCGAAACCAAAAACTTGAAACTCGAAAACTCATTTCAATTTTCACGAAACAAAAATTGCTTCTAAATTTTCGTAAACAAACACGCCCGTAAATTCTGGTTTGAGACAGAGTTTGAGGTTTACCTTGGGTGTAGTTCGATCGAGTCCATGAGCTAACTTAGAAGCAGACTCAAGTTAGGAGCAATTGGGCCATTCGACTTTAAATAAATAAAAAGAAAGAGGAACATGTGCACACCTCCCAATAGAGAGGAGGCGCACACAACCCAAGGGGGCACACACTCCAAGGAAGGGTCGAGGAGTCGAGGGCTCATCGCAAGGATCCGCAGTCGCGCACGATCGTCGAATCCTCTCCGCAAGCGTTGGCCGAACTCCGATTTGAGGTGAGTGGCTTGGCCGGCAACACCATGGTGGCTTGCCACCATAGGGTTGGCCGAATTTCTATTGTGTGGATTAATTCTGAATTTTTTTATTCTTCTTGCATCCGATGAACACTGGTTTTGCGATTTGAAGTTTGTTTAGAGGGTGTTGCCTCCCTTTTGAATTTTGGCCATGAACCCTAGGGTTAGGGGGATGTCGAGGCCGGTTGTTCTCCTCTTTGATAGTTTGTAATTGGGCTTCCATTCAATTGGTTTCTCGCGAGTTATTTCGTAGGTTTTATCTTTGACTTGTTGGTTGTGTATGCTAGAATTTTTCAGCCTTTGTTTGGGGTTGTTGTGGTCAAATTTCTACAAGGTGATTGGAGTGTTTTGATTTCTGATTTTATGAGCTTTTATCTCGCATTCTATGAAGATGTTGTAAGTCGAATTCTTGGTGAATCTATGCTGGAATTTTCAGGATTGTCTATGTCGTGATTTGGCCGAGTTTTGGTGATGTTCACGGTTGAAAATGCTTCTATTTTCTTGATGTTCATTTTGTGTTTATTCAAGGTAGTTGTAAGTTCAAATCCTGGTTGAGTTTTTGTTGAAATTTTCGGCCAATAGCAGGGGCTGCCATGACCAAGTTTGGTGCAGCCATGCGGCTGGAATTTCAGAATTTTTGGTGTAGAATTGTGCTCTCAAATTTTGTATTGGATGTGGGCCGCAAGTGGCCGATTGTACCCCGGTGTTGTATACCTAATTTTGCTATCTTAGGGGATATCACAAGGCCTTGGTTGGTGCGCGGTTTGGACAACTCGCCAAGTGCTCAGTGAAATGCCCCAACGAGATATGTATGCTAGAATTTCGCACTAGTTATCGAATTTGGCGAATTCTTTGAATCTAAAATTATAATGTGCTTAGTGTGATGTGGTGTAGTGTGTGGCCAACTAATTTATGCCCGGGAAGAGGGGCGAGTTGGGGATGTACTTAGACGCACCCGAGGTGTTCAATGATATGCATCACTCATACGAAGTTGGTTTATTCATGGTTATACATGTTTGATTTTAATTTAGATGATATGGCTTGTGTGATATTGATGGAATTGGGTCGGGAAGCGTGTTAGGGGACTATGCTAACGCCTGACTTGGTATATATGGCTTTTGGGCTGGGAAGCGCGTTAGGGGACTATGCTAACGCCTCACTCGGTATATATGGCTTTTGGGTTGGGAAGCTCGTCAGAGAGCCACACTGACGACCGAATCGGGATGACAATGGTTGGAGGGATATTCCCAACCAAATTTGGGCAATGAGACTAGAGGCCGGGTAATCCTAACTTGTGAGGCTCCAAGACGGGAACCTCACTAGAGGGCCATCCTAGCGACTGACACGTATATTGATTGATTGATATATTGTGATTGTCTATGATTACTTGATTGACGTATGTGATCAGATTGTTTACTTAAGTTGGTTATTATGGATGCTAACTCGTACAATTTTCATGTTATATTTTGTTGCTTAGCGGGTGCTCGGTACGAGTCACTCACTAAGTTCTGAAAACTCATGCTTTCACTTTTGTGTGTTTGCAGGTTCTGAGTAGAGGCACGAAGGTACCTAGGAGTGTGCAGCTGGAGATGCAAGTTCGATAAGTTATTCCCATGTTGTAGTCGTATGAGGGTCGAGAGACCTATAGTAATATTGACACGTAGATGAACTCCATGGGAGTTGTCTCCTTTCATACTGTTGTTTTGTTTTTCGTACAATTGGCATGTTTACTTAAATAAAATGCATTCTTTCATTTATGTATAGCGCATGTGTTTTAGCATGGTGTTTGGTCAGGCTTCGCGGTACAGTGTTGTATTCTCGGCCGATCACACATCCCAAAGTTGAGGTGTGACAGCAGAAGTAGAATAACAAACTAGAGGTTTAACTCATGCAACTTGAGATGACACAAGTCATAACCTTGAGGTTTTTGGTTTAACCTCCACCAAGCGGATGGTCATGCAGTGTGATAAGATGTTATCTATATTGCTGCTAACTCGGTCTTCCATGAAACAACTAAGCATAATAAGATTTATTGCTATTTCATTCATTATGATGTTCATTATCGAAACAACTGACATCTTTACCGATGCACTTGGGCAAAACTTGCTTCAGTAATCTTTGTTATCTTTTAGCAAGCTGGGTATAATTGACATAGTTGACATATATGCTCCAGCTTAAAGGAGAACACTGAAATAAGTATGTTTGTTTTGTGGTTGTTTGATTGATTGCAAATAGATTTGTTGCAACTCTAATTGTAGCAAACAAGCCAATATACTTGTCTGGTTGGTTGCAATTAGATTTTGCAGCATACATATTGAAATTAAAAGGGTAATTACTTAAATATATCCTGAATTTTTGACTTTATCTCAAATGTATCCTGAATTTTTATTTTACCAAATTTTATCCTAAATTATTAAATTTGTATCAATTGTATCACTCCGTTAAAATTTCGTCACCTACTTTGTTAATAGTGTGATGTGACTTGCACACGTGGACTAAAATATATATTTTTTATATATTTTAACACTTTCTCTTTTACCACCGTGTCGGACCCCGCTGGAGAAAACACCGGACCTCGTCGGAGAATCCATTTCTATTGGAATTATTTACGAACAAGGTCCGGCGGTTTCTCCGTCGCGGTCCAACGATTTTTTCTGCGAGGCAATGACGAAAGTGTTAAAATATAAAAAATTATATTTTAATCCACGTGTGCAAGCCACGTCACACTATTAATGAAGTAGGTGACAAAATTTTAACGGATAGATACAATTGATACAAATTTAATAGTTTATGATATAATTTGGTGAAATAAAAGTTCATGATACATTTGAGACAAAGTCCAAGTTCGGGATATATTTAGGCAATTACCCAAATTAAAATGATGTGTATCAATCACAAAGATGAATTGCGGCCCAAATAACCTACGATTTTAAATTAGAGGTTGTAAATAGTTTTTTCTCGACTTTTTAACTTCAATGGGAGCCTAAAAGAATCTTTTTGTAATATATATAATTTTAATTTTAATTTTTAAAAATTATATTAATTTTATTGTTTTTTCATCATTTTTATTTTTTTTATTTTTTATTTTAAACTTATTTTATATTTTTATTTTATTTGTTTTATAATTTTCTTATTATTTTATTTTAAAAATTTTATATAATCTTTCTACTTTTTTGTTTTTAATTTTTAATTTTTTTCATATAATTTTTTCTATGTTTCTATGTTTTACATATTTTTTTTCAATTTTTAACTTATTCTCGCATGCTTTTGTTTTTTGTGATTTTAAATTATTCATTATTTTATATTAATTTTCTTTTTAAACTTTTTTTTCTTATAAGTATTTTTCATGTGATTATTTTTTTATTTTTAAATTTGTTATATATATATATATATATATAAGTTTTCATCAAACTTCATGTTCAAAATTGATAATATAATATTGCTTTTTAAAAATGATTGAATATAAATTATTTTATTTAGATTTTAAAAAAAAATTACAAGTTGAAGTTGCTTCCAATCAAACACTTGCACGTGCAAATTGCAAATTTACTTGCAGGCCAATAATTGTAGGCAATCAAAAACCAGGTTGCATCTCCTATTTGCTGGTGTTTATTTTGGCATGCAAATACTTTTTTTTTAGGTATTTGGATTTGCGAAGAACTAAATGTCCACTTTATGTTTTATGAAAATATAAATCTCTCTTATAGTTTTGTCAAATTCAATAAATGGAGCTTTTTATCAAAGCACATAATGTATGTAATTTGAACTAAATGGATCAGAAATGAATGCAAAGCTAGATTAACATTACATCAAGGACAAAGAAAATGACAAACCAGCAATTTATGAACAATTTGCAGACCAAGTTATTTGTACCATCCATGCCTTGTGCTTCAACTTTAAAGACATAAATTATAAAAGATTCGTGCTATGCAACAAGATCCAATTTTTTTTATAAAATATTTTTAATTAATAATAATAATAAAATTAATTTTATATTAATATATAAAATAAATAAAATATAACTATATATCAAGATATGAAAAAAAAATTATTTATTAATAGAGCTAAACATAAATATCAATATTACAATAGTAAACTTAAATTCAATCATAATAGTAAATTTTTAATATTTTTAATATAATAAAGGTAGATAAAAGTTTAAAAATAGAATACAAAAGTAAAATATTATAAAATAACTTATTTGCTAATTTAAAAAAATCAGAGCTAAAATACAATTTCAAAAATAAAAAAATAACTACACTTTCTAATAAAATAAAAATATTATAAAATAATTTTTAATCCAAAAATATATGAAATCAATTATATAGTAAAAGATATAATGAATAAAATATAATTAAAACTATACTATAAATATATGGTGACATATTAATAAAAATAAAAATAAAAATGAATTTTACGATGATCAAATTTAAATTCAACAATAATAGTAAACTTTAATATACACAATAAAAATTATCGGATATTGAATTTTTAGATATAATTTTTTAATAAAAATACAACAATAAACACACATTTATATTTAAAAAAATAACATTAAAGATAAACACTCAAAATAATGTACTCGGTAAATTAAAAAGGAGCATAGTTTAAGTGAATTACCATTATAATAAAGGTTAAAAAATAAAATTATAAAAATAAAAAGGGGAATTTTTTTTAAAAAAATGACTAAGAAATCTCACTTGTTACGTATCACTTGATTATATCACTAATTTCACTATAATATCTAAAATGGAAGTAAAAAGGAAAATCTCAAACTAAACAATTTAATAAAAAATTAAAATAAAAAATTTAATGAACAAATAATATTTTCTTCATGCACATTAAATAATAAAGAAATAAAAAATATAAATTATAGAAAAAAGTAGTAATATAGAAAAAAAATAAAAATAAAAAATAAAAAAATATAATTATACTCAATTTATTTTAGACTTTTGAAATAGTTTTGAAAAATATGAAACATCTAACTAAATAACAAATTCTACCAATTTTTTTAAAAACTTGAACGAAATTAAATAATTAAGGATAATAAAACTAAATCTCTACATCTTTAAAATAATAAAATAAAAATAAATAATATAATTAATAATTAATAATTAATATAATATTAATCAAAATTTGAATAATATTTACTAAAGAATGTCATGACTTCTCATATACCACTTCATTAACATATCATTTATCTTATTAAGACATTCATTAGTTTTTTATATATATGAGGAACCTGTAATTGTTTTACTTCGAATTTTTAAACTCCTGTGTCAATTGTGAATAGTATAGTTGGTGGCAACATCATGAATATTTTATAGAGGTCTGGGGTTCGATCCCCAGTAAATCATGTACTTGATTATACAATTGATTCTCATTCTTGTAATGAACTCGCTAACTTTGACAAAAAAATATATTATAAACTCCTACAAAAAATGTGAAAGCTTAAACTAATTTAAAAATTAGTAAAAAATGCGATAATGAAATCAAGCTAATGAAAAATAATATTTCATTAGTAAATAATGTATAACTAAATTAAATATAAAATAATGATAGTAATAATAAATAATATAAAATATACAATGTGTAAGAAAAATGAAAAAAGAAAATTTAAAAATATATACGTATATATAATTAGCATATTTTAAATTTTGAATTTCAAAAGAATAATATGATACACTAATCCAAATTAAAAAAATTCTGAAAAATTACAAAATTTTAATAAAATTAAGAAAAATAAAAGTAAAGAAATTAGATATTTAATAAAATATAAAAAATAATAAGATAATAAAAGTAATAATTAATAAAATAAATAAATATTATATATAATACATATTCAATATATAATTAATTATATAATAAAATATACTACTAATATATAGTTTTTACGGATTTGCTAAAAAAAATATAAAATATAAATCAAATTAAAAAAAAATACAAGGAAATTGAGAACTCTTATTATAAAATAGATAAAAAAATTGACAAAAACTTGGGAGACCAGCGTCAATTCTTCTTTATAATAAAAATTAAATATTTGAATAGTAATATAATAAAAGATATTGGTAGAATTTGTCAATTCTTTCTAAAATGCATATATGAACTTGATTTAAAAAATTAAAAGAATTAAAAATACAAATTTAGAAAAGATAATAATAAATATGCTAAATGATAATATGAATAATACTATAAAAATAAAAAAAATAAATTAAAATTGTATTAGAAATAATAGATAGTCAATAATATTATAAATTTAGGAAATAAAATTTCAAGTAGAAAGTAAAAAAGAAAAATATATATATATATAATGTGAAAATGTGTATATTTATATAATATATTATATAAAAAAAATGTATAGTGAAAGACGGTGGGAAATTTTGGAACGATGAAATCATGAAATTATTTTTGCTAACAAAAATTTGGAAAAAAATTAATACATTCAAATCAGAACTAATTAAAATTGAGATTTTGATAACCTCATATAGTAGATGTATAATAAAATAAAATGTAGTATAATATTAGTATTACTTAAAATTTTATATAATATATATTAATTTATGAATTCATTCAATTTGATATTTTAAATTTTTATTGAAAAAGAGAAACTGAAAAAAAATTGTTCATGTAAAAACTAAGGAATAAACAAATTTAAAAAAATAAATATTTAATAAATAATAATATATATTAAAAAAATATCAAAATTGGATTCGAATTTCTGAATTTTTATATACAATAGCTTAAAAAATAAAAATCAAATCAAATTTGAAAAGATCATTTAAAATTATTATTTTTTAATAAAATAAGTTCATGGAATAAAAACCTGAATAAATTAACTAAATTATACAAATTCAAATTTTAGTAGGTAATTAATAAACTATAATAATATTGTTAAATATTTATTTAAAATAAAATAATTTAATACAACCAAAATTAAAAACAAAACAAAATTTAAAATCATAATTTTGATATAAAATAAAATAAGAATTAAAAATATATAAAAATAAAAAAGTAAATTATTTCAAAACAAAAAAAAATGTCAACTGTTGCTGTCCTTTTTTAACTACAAGGGTAAATTACACATCTTTCTTGAGGTTTAGTAAAATTACATTGATCTTCCTCTATTTATCCAGATTACAATCACCTTCCCTAAGTAATTTTTGATTAATTTTTTAGGACAGATTTGTATAATATTTTACAAAACTCATGAGATGTTTGTGTAATCTTTTATAAAACTAATGAGAGTTATAAAATAAAATTACAAATAGAAGAGAGGTCAATATAATTTCACTAAATCTTAAGAGAGATCAGTGTAATTTATTCTAATTACAATGCAACCTTTTTTCGCTTTGCAGGCATAGGAAAAAAGAGAGAGAAAAAAAAAGCCGGCCTAGAGAGAGCCGATAGCTCCTCCGTACCCTTTCAAGTAATTGATATAAAATAAAATAAAAATTAAAAATATATAAAAATAAAATAAAATAAAAATCATAATTACTAGTAGGTAGACTAGGTTCCACTTTGAAGGCACTGTATGCAAAGTGAAAAAATTAGAAGAGGCGTGGAGAGAGCCAGAGAGATCCTCCGTACCGAACACAATCCCCACTTCCAAAATTACTAGTAGGTAGATGAGATCAAGTTTTCAATTACAATATAATCTAAACATAAATGAGATCAAAATTTAAAGGAGTAAAACTTATCCTTTAAAAATTTACTTTAAAGACATAAAAAAAACATTGTCATATATATTCATTTCAAAATATAAAAAAGAAAAAGATAAGAGTCAGATTATAATTCTTTATTTGTTTTAGGCTAAGAAATATGATTGGATTAAATTGATGTTATATTTGTTGAAGACATCTTGTTCTTGCCTAGAACACTTTGTTACTGTAGTAGCATAATACGAAGACCAATTGAATTTTAACAATGATCATTCATGAGATTTAGTAAAATTACATTGATTCTTCTTTATTTATTCAGGTGACACTCATCTCTCCTATAATTAACGGTGTTAAATGGAGCATGTTAGTAATGTGATTTATCTTTTATGTCATTTATTTAAAAATTATTAAAATACATGCATAAAATAATTGAATAAATATTTTAAAAATAAAAATTTGAAATGAATTATTTTATTTTAAAAATATTTTTTTAAAAAAATTATAAGAGATATAAAAATGATATAAGGATATTTTTATTATTTAAAATAAGAACAAACCGTAAATATTTCAAAAATACAACGAGCAATGCATGACGGATACTCCACTAACAATTTTCGTTAGTAAAAAAATTACTAAGTAAAAGAGGTAACTCGGGAGGATTACAAGATAAAATTACAAATAGATGGAAGGTCAATATAATTTTATTAAATCTCGAAAAAAATCAATATAATTTATCTTAAAAATAATGTTAGGCATTCAACCATACATAGAGTTTATAATTAGTACTATTTTTCTTGGCTTTGGAACTATATTTTGTTATTACAGTTAATTTATAATTGCATTTTTATGTCAGAAAAATGTAGATATACCATCTTCAGCTTCATACAACAAAAGAATAACAGTTCAGATCAGCAATTTAATTTCACTAAAAGAGTAAAAGTTAGACTTGCGGTATTTTCTTGATGGAAATATATACAACTAAGAATTCAGCTCAGCTCAATCCACCAAGGGATGCCTGCATTTTGGGAGACAAATGACAAACAAATGCAAGCATTAGAAAATAAATCAGCCTAACAACAAATAGGTTGAATTCAAATGGTTACAGCAGATTCTCTCAGCAACAGTAGTTCTTTGACAAGCTTTAAAGTCATAGAAAGAGCAAAAAGTGAGCATAAATGGGAAACCCGGCATTTTTCTGCAGTCACCACGAAATGGTGCTGTCAGGCTTGGATAAGGATTTACAGAAGGAAGAGAACCCATCCATGAGATAGGGAGGAAGAGGGAGAGTGAAGGGAGGAAGCGCATTCGTTGGGCTGTTTACGCACTCTTTACTCGAAGAAGAATAAGATTTTGCCAATGCAGGCTGCTGCTTGTTAAGTCCTTCCATGATAAATGAGAATGCTCCAAAGGTGATGCAGCTCTGAAGCAAAGCTTGTGGTGCTCCTGGAACACAAGGAGATGTGTTAAGTCAATGGAAAACATTATGAAGCAAAGGTATGCAAAAACATCTGGAACACACATGATTTTTCTCCTCTAACAGAACTTCAAAAAGCAAACAAATTGGTATTAAATCAGAATATTGTCAGACTCAAGTAATATAATTGGTACAATTGAACCACATTTGACATTCAAAAAGTGTCCGATAAATAAAATTGAGAGGCTGCCAGAATGCTAAAATGTGCAAATGAAGGACTTCAATTTTACTCAGTTCATAGCTATTATTGGCTTACCCTATATTATCTAAATCCAGAAACAAATTAACCTGCAAAATTAGATACAAATCGACATTTTCAAATATCCCTAAGCATCTAAGAAACAATGGATGCATGCACTTCGGCTGCTTCGGCAGGCAAGCATTTTCTAGAACAAATTGTAAAAAGTGTAGAAAAAATAAACATATATGTATATGGTCATTTTTGAACAAGAGTTCTTACAATGTTATAATATCTTCTATGCTTTTCTAAGGCCAGAGCTAAGGCAGTTCTAACTTCTCCTGGCTAAATTTTGTACATATTCATGGAGACTCATGTTAAATAATACAATACAAGCTTACTTCTTCCTTATTATATGATGGCAAGTAGTTGTAGGACAAATGATTGAACAGCAGCACCTGACATGCTGCAGATAGGAAACTGCTTTATTGCTAAAATTGTTATTATGCTCAAATATGCAATCACAAAATTAGGAATTTAGAATGCATTCTTTAAAACTTCAAGAGATTGATCTCATTTGTAGCTACCATGCAGTCTCAAATGCTACCCACAGATTTATAAGCTAAATGTGAGTCTCTAGTTATAAATATCAACTATAAACTTAAGTGGGTATATATAGTTGTACAAGCTTAAATTATAACGTCTAGCAAGTAAAAACACAAGAAACATGATGGTGAAGGATCGTGTATGCGGCCTTGAAGGATCCAATGAGGAAGATTCGTCATTGAGTCCAGCCAAGAGAGAGAGATGGAAATTGTAATTCTTTTAGTGCCCTCCATTCCATTTCATTAGTGAAATATTTATACAAGAGCTGCATGATGTCATGATTCACTTTTTACGTGATAACAACTTGGCCATTACAAGAGTTCCAATTGCATGATGTCATGATTCACTTTCTATCTGGTAATACTTGACCAATTAATTCTCAAACGTGGGTCCCCATGCTTGGTTCCTTATCCCTGTTTTTATTTCTTTCCACGTCGCATGTACTGCACACCCCACCGTGAGGGAGTGCCTTCATCTCATGTGGAGATGGGTGAGGTGGCTCTTGATGTGTGGGCTCCGGATGTGCTGGCTGATGTGGGAGAGTGGGCTGATGTGTACCATGAGACATAACACATGAGGAAACCAACAGTAAGGAAAACAAGAAGGTTCTTTGGTATCTAGCATCAACCAACATGCTTTAACCAGGTTTGGGAACCCATTAATCAAGTTTGATTTGGTTATATATAAGTACCAAATTAGATTTGAGTTTCGATTAAATTTGAACATGCATGATTTATTGACATAAGTTGGATTATATTTGCACAGGCCTACTGTTAGGGAACAAAAATTGGTCATGGTTGCGTGGACCCATTTTGGCTGACCCAAGGGTGTTCCGGTCCATTCAGTTGCAGGTAATCAGTAGATAACAACATTCAGATTCTGGTGAATTTCAACCTTGATTTAATAATGCGCAACAAGCACAAGTGCCTAAATCACTGACCAATTAAGTTTAAATGTGCAATTTCCTTCAAATTAAAGCCAATCCATATAGCTCTTTGTTTCTCATCATGGATGGTGCAATAGCTTCTCAATATTTACAAGAACATAATTGGATGAATCTATCTAGAAAGTACACAGGCAAATGAGTTATGACAAATCTCAAGACTCAAGTACATAAATTTGCTGATTCAAAATAGATACTGTATCACTTTCATCTATTCAAAATTCACAATGGAAGTGGTAGGGGCAAAGAATACATTACAGAAGAAAAAACATATAAATATGAGAGCTAGCAACTCGTGAAATCATGTTTATAAGAGGTGCTTTTAAAGGAATCAGCCTTGGATATTGCACAGTAATGCTACAAGGTATAGGAACTGCTACGCTCTAGACCTAGGACATAGTTATAATTCTGAGCTGGAGAGATGCTGATCTAGAATAAAAAGAATGTAGTATACAAGACAATGTTATCCATAATAAAGTACCTGGAAAGCTTAAAGCAATGCCAGTACAACAACCAGCCACACCTGCATTGATAACTGCAAAAAATAGTTGTTAGTCTAGTAATTAAGATCCTCGTCCAATTAACTTGAGGAAAAAAAGTATCAGATGACAACAACATCATACCATCATCTTTTCCTCGCAATCTCTTCAAGAAGCAGCTAACCAAACTGTGAACGCCGGACAAAATTGCAAACGTCTAATAAATATAACAGGATAAATATCAAGTCAGACATGACATGCTGCAGTAAAGAAAAATGCAGAAATGTAGAAAAGGACAATTTATGATTAATAAAACAAGAGTAACTCAAATACCGTGTCTACCCAAAAAAAGTTCATTGTGGTAAGATAAAGAACAGTTTATAAGAAATCAAAGGATAAAGTTATGCAAATATGTTAAAGAAAATACAATAGAACCTTGGCAGAAGAACCAGCATCTGCAAAGGAGCCTCTGAAACCCTTTTTATTCATCAGGCCTTTACCTGAAAAATCAACCATTACAAGCAGCCTTGTTTGAGAGCACAAATGAGTCCAAAAAGGTTTTACATGGAAATTAATTTTTTAAAATATACTACAATGGAATATTTTCCAATAAATGCTAGTCAAGCACTCTTCTAACAATAGAAGATACATAAATCATAGAAGCGAAAAGAAAAGAAATGAGATGAAATGGTCATTGTCAAGTTTTTTGGCCCTTTCTCTTCTTATATTTTGGCCAAGGCTTAAAACTCTACATTTGTTTTTTAATTCTAAGCCCACAGGATGTAACCTCTTAAGAAATTTCAAGCCAACTAATTAAGGAAATGGTAGAATACATCTGTACAACTAAGTGCTTAAACCAAAAAGCCAATAAATGCAACAAATATTTTTTAGAAAAAAACAATTTGGTGCTTCCTACCTTAATATAAAATAGTGATATTTATATTCTCTTCTTCAAGTGCACTGCTAGTTATATTCTTGATCTTTATAGATGTCATTAAGATAAGAGTAAATTCATTACTCAACTGCTGGTGGTATTGCCTAGTTAGAGTTCAATAATGGGAAAAGATTCAAATAGAATTATCAATCAACTAAACTTCGTCCCTTGCATGCCTTTCAAATACAAAAGACTCATTTTCATACATCGCAAGCAAGCAAAATATCATCTAACAAACCAAATAAAATACCTTTGCGGAAGATGACTTCCTCAAGTATCAATCAGCTAAGCTTGTTGAAGCTTTTCAACAGAAATAGGGCAAATTGCAATTTGACACCAAAATTTTCAACTGCACTGCACTTTGGCCATTCAATTTTTAAAAATCCCAATTTTACCTCTTAATTTTATCCAAAATATTTTAACTCTTTGATAATGTCTAAAATATGGACTAAAAGTATGATGTGATCATGTGACAAATGTCCTATAACACTGGAATTTTATAAGGCCCAATTTTGAATTAGCTCTTAATATAGTCTGTATAAACCTAAGAAACGTGATTTTAAACTAAATTCATGTGATATTTGAGCTTTTCTTTGACACCTTTGATTTCACAGAGTAATCATGAGCATGTGCATAATTATCTCCATTTTTTCAACAATACCAAAAAATTAGGAAATTTGGATGAACTAAAACAAAAATCCTATCGTAAGACACCTGAATATTTGAGGAGTCAAACAGAAAGAAAAGGCAAAAATGAAGGACCAAATTGAAATTTGACCCTTTCTTGTTGAAGATAAGAGAGTTAGCAGTGCGATGAAATGTTTATCCCGAGAACATCAAGGAAGTTTTAAGCCTTGGCTAAAATATAAGAAGAGAAAAGAAATGCAATAAGCATCTCTTTTCCAAACTACTTTGGGATAAACGATAATTAAGTAACTTAAAAAACCAAAAATTATCTTCACGAGACACATTTATTTCCACCACATAATCAAAAAAATGGCATAAATTATATCGACAAGACGAAATAATAAGCGCGCAATTCAATTACTCCGAAATCAAGTATTGAAAAAAGAAAAGCGGTGATCGATCAATCAAGCTAATAATAACAGGAAAAAGGGAGAGAGAGAGAGAGGGAACGCCCAGTCGCCCACCATAACCAAAGATGGAGCCCATGAAACCTCCGGCAAGCGAATCGCCGGCGAACCTCCCAAGGCAAACAACGGGGCCTGCCAGAGCACCGACAGGTTCAGGGCTCCCGCTCGACTCCTCGACGTCCGGCTCGCCCTCCGGATTCGGTGAAGACGCCATCCCCTCTCTCTCTCCCCCCTACGGCTGCGGGTTTAAGTTTGAAGCCTTTGTTTCGTTAGGGTTCTAAATTGGACCTGCGTTCGCAGTGGGCTGATCCATATGACGTGCAAATTCTTCATTTCATTGGGTTCTTAAATGGACCTGCGTTCGCAAAGGGTTGATCCATACGACGCCCAAAAGAACTTTTTTTCCCCAAAATAAGAATTTATATTTTGATTTTTTAGCATATTTATCTTAGTTATTTACTATTTATCAATTTTCAATTAATTATTTCATATGAATTAATGATTATTTATTCAATAAAAATTAATATTATTTTCTACCACTAAATAAGTATTCACTAATTTCAATCAACTAAAATTGATGTTATTTTCGTTAACCAAACGTGTTTTCAAAAATACTAAAAATTAAATACTAAAATCAAATTTTTATTTTCATTAAAATCAAACCAAAAAATAATTTTCACTAACGAAGCAATATCTTAGGTTGCCAAGATTTTAAAATTAATTCTAAAAATATTTTCGTTCAAAATAATAAAATATGATTGTTTTTTAAAATCTTATATGTGGTTAGGTTTTAAAACTCTTATCCCAGAAGGATCTTGGTGGTATCCTTTGCAATTTAATACCATTAAGTATGCATTATACTAAATGAGTGTAAAATCCACTTGATTTTCTCTATGTAAAAGTTATCATACTTTGATTTTTACTATTTGTAAAAATTAGCGAGGAAGAGGACACTGAAGAAAACATGGATAACATGCCTAATTGATAGTGATTTTTTTAAAAACAAAAAACAAATGCAAAAGTCTATTCAAAAAAAAAAACAAAAAGTTTGATTCAAAATTTAATAGATTTATAAAATTGAATAAAAATCATATAAAATTTTAAATTTTAAATAAGAGACGAGTCACCATAATAATGTATTAATAATATAAAAAATATTTTAATGTAGCATGTTAGAAGTATATAGACTTATACTTGAAATGCTATGTTATTATGTTACCTACGTAGCCAATGAAAAGTTACGATATGTTAAAATTGAAACAAATCCCAAATATAAATTCATAATCAATAAGAAAATATATCGTGTTATGAGTATATTGTTAATAGATTGTGGGTTTGATTCTCGATTATAGCGCTTTACGTGTTTATTTTCGTGTCTATGTACTCTTTTTGTAATGGACCTTCTATGTATATTTTTGTGTCTATGTACGTCTTATATTAATGGGAAAATGTACTGATTTGCCCCTAACGTTTGATAAGAGAAGTTTATTTGTCCTCAACGTTTTATTTAACTCAAAATTACCTAATTTTTTTTTAAAATCGAACTATAATACCCCTCACTTGAAACGACGTTAATGCTGTGTTAAAAGTGTTGACGTGGCAATTTTTTTATCTCATATTCATGCATGGCTGCCACGTCAATACCATGTCAACAGTACATGTGGAAATGAAAGAAATACTTTCCACTAATCTTAGTACTAGTTTGCCCCTAACGTTTGGTAAGAGGAGCTTATTTGCACGTAGGGTTGCTCACGGGTCGGGTTTAGGAAAAAAATCGATCCGACCCGACCAACTGCAAACGGGTCGGGTCGAGTTGAAAAATTTTCACCTCTCAAACCCGACCCGACCCAACCCGACCTAGTTCGGGTCGGGTAGTCGGGTTTACCCATTTAGGTAAAAAAAATGAGTTTTTAATAATATTTTTTTTAAAAAAAAAGAATTAAAAAGAATTAAAATAAATATTTTTTGATATAAATATTTTAAAAATGATTTAAAAAATATAAATAATCGGGTCATCAGGTTTCAAATTCTAAAACCTGAGACCCGACCCGATTATGGTCGAATTTGGTCAAATTGTACCCGACCCGACCCAAATAGGTCGGGTCGGGTCGGGGTTCTCGGGTTCATTGGGTCAGGTCGACCCAATGAACAACCCTACCTCCACGTTTTGTTTAGCTCAAAATTATCCAAAAGATTTTGAAAATCAGAACTTTTGAGTTTGTATTCACAATATAGTTCCGATTTTTAAAATCGTTTGGATAATTTTGAGCTAAACAAAACGTGGAGGTAGGGCTGTTCATTGGGTCGACCCAACCCAATGAACCCGAGAACCTGACCTGACCCGACTCGACCTATTTGGGTTGGGTCGGGTTGGGTGCAATTTGACCAAACCCGACCCAACCTGACCATAATCGGGTCAGGTCTCGGGTTTTTGAATTTGAAACTTGATGACCCAATTATTTATTTATTTTAATCATTTTTAAAATATTTTATATTAAAAAGTTTTATTTTTAATTCTTTTTTAAAAAATATTATTAAAAACTCATTTTTTACCTCAACGGGTAAACCCGACTACCCGACCCGACCCGAACTAGGTCGGGTTGGGTCGGGTCGGGTCGGGTTTGAGAGGTGAAAAATTTTCAACCCGACCCGACCCGACTCGTTTACAATTGGTCGGTTCAAATCGATTTTTTTCCTAACCCTGACCCCAACCCGTGAACACCCCTACGTGGAGGGCAAATAAGCTCCTCTTATCAAACGTTAGGAGCAAATTAGTACTAAGATTAGTGGAAAGTGTTCCCTTCATTTTCATGTGTACTGCTGACATGGTATTGACGTGGCAGCCATGCATGAATATGAGATATAAAAAAAAATACCACGTCGGCACTTTTAACATAGCACTAACGTCGTTTCAAGTGAGGGGTATTAATGTATTATAGTTCGATTTTAAAAACTTTTTAGGTAATTTTGAGCAAAATAAAACGTTGAGAGCAAATAAAATCCTCTTATCAAACGTTAGGGGCAAATTAGTACCTTCTCCCTATATTAATTATGTTATAATTTGGCATTATAGGTAGGGATGACAATGATAATAATTTAAGCGGGTACCTGCGGATATTTACCTATTTATGACATGTATTATGGCTAATATTCTACTCACGAGGATGTCATGGGTAAATTTTTTATCCATTTATTATATGGGACGGGTACAAATCTTATAGTACATGTATTCGCGAGTACCCACTCCTCGCGAAAATAAGTATATTTACAAAACTATCCTTATATACAAAAACTTCAAAAAATCCTAAATCTATTTTTTCTTAAAACTTACGTTGTCGTTGATATTTATTTATAATAATAATATTATTATAATGTATGATTTTCAAAGTGTCATGAATACTCGTAAATATTCGTAGGGATCCGTCCCCCAATGACGGATACCCATTTTTAATATTCGCGGAGAATTAAACGAGTGTGAATATCATATATCTTTCGCGGGGCAGGTAGTGGGGAGGCATCCCCTATCTGTTCCGCCCATTGACATCCCTAGTTATAGGCTAAACACATTAAATTATCCGAGAGTTTTATGAAATATTAGAAGATATCAATAAATTGAATGAGTTCGTATTATTAAAGAGAATTATTAAATTAAGGAGCTAATTTGAGATGTGAGAAATATAAAAGGGCCAAATTAGAATTTGCTCTTTATTTTAGGAACAGCGCACACACTGACACAGTAGAAGAACTCTTTAACGGGCCGGGCTGAAGAGCGACAACTCTACATCAGCCTTCATCTCCCTTCTGTGCTCTCCTCCTGCCGCCACAGCCGCCGCCGTCGCCGCTGCCACCCCACATCCTCCTGCCAGGCTGCTCTGTCATCTTCAACATCCTATTATGTTATTCTGCCTCCGCATCTTATCCTCGCGTTCTTCATCCTCTCCCATCTAAGGTCAAGGTGCCGCCTTTCCTGCCATCTGTTATGAGTTATGCTAAAAAGAATCAATCTTGCAACGCTCTCCGCCCAAAAGCTCGCACCTTTATGTAGTCCCACCTTCAACTCTCTCCGTCAGGCCACCACCGGCGGCTCGGGCAGTCTCATAATGAAGACAGAGAACGAATGGGAGAAGCTCCTCAAGCCTTTCGGCCTGGATGAGCTTCGTGAGTCTCTCAACTTCCTTACTCCTGTTCGGCTCTGTAAGTTGCTGCAGCTTCCCCTGGATGTCTCGATCTCCATGCAACTCTTCCATTGGGCCGGCTCGCAGAAGGGCTATTCCCATTCCTTCGATGTTTATTATCTTCTCGTTCGGAAATTGGGTGAGGCCGGAGAGTTTAGTGCCATAGATCAGCTGCTGCGCCAGTCCAAGGAGGAAGGAATTGTTCTAAAGGAGCCTATTTTCATGGTGATCATGAGCTACTATGGAAAATCCAGCATACCTGGTTCTGCAGTTCAACTGCTTGATGAAATGGCAGATAAATTTGGCTGTAAGCCGACCTTTCGCTCTTATAATGTAGTTCTTGATATATTGGTTGGAGCGAATTGTCATAGAATTGCAGCTGATGTTTTCTATGCAATGGTCCGAAGAGGTGTCTCTCCAACCAATTTCACCTTCGCGAGAGTGATGAAGGCACTTTGTTTGATCAATGAGGTTGATTCAGCTTGCTCGCTTCTGAGAAGTATGGCAAGGCATGGTTGCGTTCCTGACTCGGTTATATACCAGACTCTGATTCATACTCTGTGCAAGAAGAACAGAGCACATGATGCAGTGAAGCTATTGGAGGAGATGTTTCTCATGGGGTGCTCACCCGATGTCAATACTTTCAATGATGTGATTCGTGCGCTCTGTAAATCTGGACATTTGCGTGAATCGGCTAAGTTGGTTGATAGGATGCTTCTCCGCGGGTGCAACCCAAGTGCTTTTACATATGAAGTGCTGTTACAGGGTCTGTGCAGGAAGGGTCAAGTCGATGAAGCAAGAACTCTATTAAGTAAAGTGCCTCATTTAAATACTGTTTTGTTCAATACAGTCATAAATGGTTACCTGCGTGAAGGAAAGTTTACAGAGGCCAAGGTTCTTTATAACAGTATGATAGAAAGTGGTCATCAACCAGATGTCTACACATATAACATTATGATGAATGGCCTTTCTAAGCTAGGAAATTTGCAGTCAGCTATGCAGTTACTTAAAGAGATGGAGGCAAACGGGTATATGCCAAATATCATTAGTTATACAATCTTGATATACGGTTTTTGCAATGGTGGCATGTGGGAGGACGCCAAATCAATTGCGAAAGAAATGTCCTCAAGGGGTATGAGTCTTAATACTATAGGATTCAATTGCCTTATTTCTGCTTTATGCAAGGATGGTAAACTTCAGGAGGCCATGGAGATGTTTGAAAACATGAAGAACGTAGGGTGCAAACCAGATATATTCACATTCAATTCTTTAATCTATGGCTTCTGCAAAACAGGCGAAATTGAAGAGGCTTTCCATTTGTACAAAAATTTATATATGGAGGGTGTGGTTGCTAATATTGTTACCTACAACACCTTGATACATGCATTGTTACAGATGGGAATATGGCAAGAAGCTATGCAACTCACCAATGATATGTTGCTCAACGGTTGCTCACTTGATCTTATAACCTATAATGCACTTATAAAAGCACTTTGCAAAGCTGGTGAAGTTGACAAGGGAATTGCGTTATTTGAGGAGATGACAAGAAAAGGTATTCAACCTACTAAAATTTCCTATAATTTATTAATTAATGGACTATGCAAGGCAAGAAGAGTTCAAGATGCACTAGAAATCTTGAGAGAAATGATTCATCGAGGCATCACACCTGATATAGTCACTTACAATAGTTTAATAAGTGGTTTGTGCAAAATGGGGTGGATACGAGCAGCTTTAAACCTCTTGGAGAAGCTGCATTCTGAAAGCATAAGTCCAGATATTATAACTTACAACATTTTGATTAGATGGCATTGCAAGGAAAACATGCTTGCTGATGCCATCATGCTTCTGAACAGAGCAGTAAATAGTGGAATTATGCCTAACGCTCTTACTTGGGACATAATGGTGAAGAATTTTACCAGAGAACCAGCCCTTTTAATACCTGAACAGTAAACAATGTTGGATCCAGCTACTACTTGTCTTGGTACTACATATGAGAGCTTGAATGTAAGACTTTGGCAAATCAGCATTCTCCAGGATTTGAAAGGAAGTTCACCAGATTGTGATATCTGATGTGGTAAGCTATTCCTTGGCAGCTAAATATCCAGGTTATCTTCTTATAAAATGTGGAGTTAGTGTATTTGTAGATTTTTTTCATTACTTTGAAATATTCTTTTGAATAGGTAGGTAAACTCATTTCATATGTTACTTGATCATTTATTATCATGATATGTGATGAAACTATCTTTTTTGTTTTACATTTATGACAATTTGACACAAATCATTTACTCACAGATATCTATGTTCCTGTCAATATGCCATTCTGTTCTTCGCTTGTCACAGTAAGGCTTTTTACCTTTAAGGAGCTCCCTATAATTGTAGTCATCTTTGGCCAGCAAGCTCTTTCTATTTTCTAGTCTTACCTGCTACCTTAAAAGTTAAGTTAGGATGAAGCATGGGTTCATTTTTCTAAATTCTGTGCTCAACTACAGTTTTGCATAAGCATAAGGAAAAAAACAGAAAGTATACTATCAGTTACTGTATTTGGTGTGCTTATTGCTGTCTTCACAACCTTCTTCCAAAAAGGTTGGCTTACATGATGGTCTCAGCTAAGCTTCTGCCAAGAGTGTGCTCTATAGAATAGGTCTTGGGTTTAAATGCCGTCATCACCATTTATGCTTTGTAGAAGAAAAGTTGTTATGTGAAGGTTGTATATACTGTTGTACATTTATGCTAAATATACATTATCAGCATGGCTTAACAATTTTGAGTTCCTTTCTACTTTGGATGAAATATATAGTAGTGCTTTGCCACTGCATGTCAAAATACCCTTTTGTTATTTTCAATGAAAATGTGAGGAACTATGCAAACAACACAGTAAACGGTTTGGAAATTGAACAGACCATATGAACATTGATTAAGAGGTCAGCATGTAATACTTGTATTTGGGTCCTTCATTTGACTCTTATCAATATTTGGAATGAATTGCAATTTGGAAATGAAAACTCACATGTTCTTAATTCTACTTGTATTTTAGAATTTGCCAAAAGATATCCATATTTAGCTATTTTTCAACTCAAATTTATAGAAGATTATATGGTAAATAGAGTTTTGCAGCAAAATTTTGGAAACTTGATGATATCACTAGACTACCTACTCAAGAGCTGAGACAACTAGGTATGGACACTTTGGTATTGTCATGTTAAAGCCTTCAACTTTCAGTTACATGCCAACAATGGATACTGACTTCTGATTATACTACTGGAGGAACTGGGATATAAGGATTGACAATCAATTCCTAGTCACTGCAAAGGGGCTCACGCGGGGACCAAGAATATATGAAATAAATATATACCCAAACGTTCAAATGGATTATGATGGATTATTGGTTGAACAAAGAATGCACAAGTTCATGGGTTTTCCTTTAAGCTTGGTTGTGACAAGACCTAGAACCAATTCGTTAATTGCCCAGTTGGAATTTGATTTCTCAGGAGTCATAATAGGCCAGATTTAAGCCCTTTGTTTTTTTGTTCAGTACATAGTAGGTTGCTAATTTAGAATGGATTGAAATATGTAATTTCTATGAATAATAAAAGACAATCTGCAGGTTCTTTCTTTTCTTTTTTAACTATTTCCTCTACAGGCTAGAGCAAAGGTAATTCTGAAGCCACCAATTCATGTGTGAAGGCCTAATTCCTGAAGACTGTAGATTCCTATTCAGCATCCCTGATTTATTACCTGAAGTCATCAATTCATGTTTTGAAGGCCTAATTCCCTAACGCTGTAGCCTCCTATTCCGCTTCCCTGATTTGTGTTCTGAAATTTCTCAGCTGAAATTTTCTTGTAACAAGATTCTTGGAAATGTCTCAGCTGTTTCTTCTTCAACCATTTGGGTACTTGCCGCTGGTTACATGGCGTCTTAAGTTATATTGGCTTCCCAGAAACTCTTGCATTATCCGAAATAGTTGCATCATATTCGCCGAAGGCTTGATGTGTTTGCAAATGCTGGGTAGATATTGCTTGGTGACTAGATGCAGCTGTATTCATTCAACTTATTGGATGCATAGTCTGACCATTTTTGACAGTTAAAGAATCTGCAAACTGTGGATCATCAAATTGGAGCAACATTAGCTGCGCTTATGTACGGTTTTGGAAATTATGGAGGGAAAGCTTTAGCTTAATGAGAGTTGGCTGGATGAATTTTGGCAGAGTTTTTGTCAAACAGGGAGGCTTGTAAAAGTTCTGGTAGAGGTTTCAAAATCAACCAAAATCATAATTTTATTAAAGGAGTAGATGAAATACACTTTGTTAAAGGCATCTTGTTCTTGCCTGATACACTTTGTTCAAATGAGACTATCTTTCTCAACTTTGGATTACATGGAACCCTTGTTTCAAGGAGCAAATTCTTCACTTGAAGATGATATTATTGCTCAATCTATGAAGAATCTTAGTTGCAAAAAAAAAGAAAATTTCTTCCTCTGGTTGCTGCTTCATGCTGAATAATTTTGTCAAAATGATTCTATGGAAGCAGCAAGCATGTGATAAAACAGAAAAGTTATATTTCACAGCCTGACATCATTATCTACTGATCAAATTAACCAAATTAATTGAATTTTATGATGCATAAAATTTGTTCTATTAATTTATTATTTATTGATTATTAAATATTTAACCATATTTAATTATTTATTATATAAAATAATTTAGTTAATTGAATCCTAGAATCTCCTACCATTAACTGATTGAATTAATCAAAATTATCTCTCTCTGTATCGTAAACTAATTGGCATATCCAATTAATCTATCAATTAAATCAAATTTACTCTATTAAATTCAGCATAATTTATTTTTCATTATCACCAATCAAATAAATAATGAAAAATTATAGATAAATGTTCTCATCAAAACTAATATAAGTCTCAATCTATACTTGCATCAGTTTAAATATGATATTTATATAACAAAGTTTTCAAGAAAAGATGATGAATGTATTAAGAGAAAATTCAGATATAACAAAGCTATAAACATTGTAATCTCATTGTTTCCAACTCCCAACTGTAATGCTATAAATTTTGTGATGATATTAACTTACAATTGAAGTGTATTCCAACATTTTCACTAACAACATTACATGCTTATAACCTGGTTTTACAAAGAAGAAAACCAAACATTTTCCATTAGATTGTTAGATCTCCAAGTTCATCTCCAAGCGCATGAGAAGACTAGAGGTTTATTCATCCACCCGAGATACAGCACGCCACCTCGCTCCTCAAGCCTATAGTGTTCACAGTAGTTCTGTAAAAGTGTCTTGATGGTTGCATTCACCATAGAACTTAGGGGGTATGGCTTGAATCCAGCCATAGTAAATCGAGAACTCCACTTCCCAAACAACTCATGTCTCTCAACTCTTTCGGCACCCTCACAAGCAATAACGTTAACTATGTCTCTTGCAAGGCAGTGTTGCTCTACATTAATTCTCTCCTTGCTTTCTCTTGGGAGAGTCACATCGATTGATTCAAAGACGGCAGTGTAGTAGTCGAAGGCCTCCACGAATCGCGGAAAAAAGGCAGCGGTATTTGTGTTAGACTCTTGTTCTACAAGAGTCACTACCTTTGGAGAAAGACTTTTAACCATTCTCAAAATTCGGTCCCGGTGGTTCTTTGTGCTTACGCTCTCGTCAGGTACATGATGCAGCTGTAAAGCGAAGTTCACTGCCAATGCTTCCCCTGGCCTAATGTCAAGATGCTCAATTTCCACATCAGAGCATGATATAGAACAACCATGAAACTCAAAGGGCAAGTTGTAAGCTTCAGCAAGTTGAGATAGTCTCTGACCCACGATATGTAGACCACCACCTCGCGCATGAGCATTGAAGGGATCGTCAATTCCAGTGATTTTTATGTGTGGCGGACCACCAGGTCTTGTTGCAAGGGCTTGAATGAGGGTTACCCATTGGCTTCCCTGTGCAATCTGGAAATCAATAATGTGAACCATGCTTTCACCCTTAACAGCCTCGGCAATTGCTCCATTTGCGGATAAGTAGCCAAACTTATAGTATGGACAGACCTCATACAGCATATGCATGTAGGAAAGAAGCTCAGAACTAACAGGTTCTTTGCAGTTCAAAGCCTTGTAGATGGAACTTCCAGACGAATTCAGCCTAGCTATGAGGCCTTCAAGCAAGTATGCTCCTAAACGTTGAATTGGTTCTCCAGAAACCGAAACCATCTCCTTCAATTCTGCAATTAGCCATTCAACAGAAACTAGATCATTATCTTCAATAGCTCTTGCACAGGCTATGAGATACTGCCTCAGGTCTCTCGGAATTCCCGTCATTTGCCTCCACTTCTCTGGTTCCAGCGATATATGGCCTGGATAGTTGTTCTCAAAGCCCTCAGTTATACCCAAATCAGTTTCCAGCATTGCATTCTCTAACTCTCTTAACTTGCCTTTGAGATCATTTGGGTCTCCAGTGACACACGAAGCACTTATTGGAGATCCGTATGCATTATCTGAATGAGAATCTTGCTGGGATACAGGGCTTCCAGTGTTAGGTGAGATGTTGAGTGAAGATGGCAAGCTGTGTATGGGGTAATTGGCAGCCGCCAAAGAGGATTCTAGAGTGCAAAATTGCATCTGACCTGTTACAGATTGAATGTTACTATGCTTGGATGCATCATCAGAATGAAAACAATGCAAAGATTGGTCATTTCCGGGCATAAAATGGGATTCTGCGTTTCTAGCATGCATGGAGTATTGATCATATAATTACTTCTGGTGTTTGTCAAAGACTGAACTCTGTAGATGCTTGCATCCAATTATAATCTGCTGTGTGACTTGTTCAGGGTCGGATAAATTAAAATCACACCTTTTGGATCATCATATGGAGAACGTCTTTGAACTTGCTCAATTATTTCTAGCTTAACAAAAAAAGAGCTGGTCTGAGTGAGAAATATACATAGGCATGTGCATACATACAAAATTCTTATTCTGCTAATAAATGAAACATTTTAAAAGATGAAAAGGCATTATAACTACGAACATTGTTTGTAGTTAAGATTAAAGTAAGATCAAAGATCGTTGACAAAAGAATGGCTATAGAAGGCATGTCTACGTACGAGAATACTCACGCATAATTGTGAAGACTGACATAAAAAAACTAGTTATGCATATAGAAGATATGCCCAATGAAATAGAGAAAGGTGAGGAGGTGGATACAAGAATCACGATTAAAATTCAATCCACAAAATAATGAGTAGATACAAGCTATGACAGATTATACAGGCATCATTTCTCTGAGGAAAATAACTAAATTACAGGTTACACAGTTTTAGTGCCAAATTTGAAGGTATTGACTCAGGTAGGTAGGTAGGTATTTTTGTATGCCTTGAGAGTTCGGTCTTGAGCTCAAACTTCACCTTCGTTACTTATTCTTTGCACTCAAAATTAAAAATAGAAAATTTAGTGCTTAAATCATATTTTGCATTTGCATGTAGTAAGGAATTCCAGTAAGAAAAAAGAAATGAATTATAATCACCGAATACAAGTCATATGATTCGGCAGCAATTTATAGCATGCTCAATTGGATCCTAGAACTAGTAAACATGACAAAAGACCACATACTAAAGTTAGCTAGAAGGCAATGCATTTGGACAACCTTTAAGAAAAAATCCAAGATAATTAATGATGATATCCCAGTGTAAGGCTGTTCATTGGGTCGGGTCAAGCCAATGAACCTGAGAACCCGACCCAAACTATTTGGGTTGGGTTGGGTCGGGTAATCGGGTATAGTCTGACAAAACCCACCAAAATTTGAAACCCGATGACCCGAGACCCGACCTGATGAATGACCCGATTATTTATATTCTTTTTAATTATTTTAAAAATATTTATTTTAAAATATTTTAAAGAAATTATTTTTAAAAACTCATTTTTACCTAAACGGGTAAACCCAACTACCCGGCCCGATTACACTTGGTTGAGTTGGGCCAAATTTTCCTCTAAACCCGACCTGACCCATGAGCAACCTGGACCCAGTACATACCCCAAAAAAAGTTAATCCAACAACTCCCTCTCATCCACCAATGGACATGCCAAAAAGAAAAATGGCAAATAAATCAAGTAAAGCACAAAGCAAGAGGATATGGAAGAAAAACAAAAGACCAAATTAAGCAAATAGAAAAAAAATAAGGTACATATCAAATCATATCTCTTCCTACCAAATCAGAAACCCTAGATACAGGAAATAAAGAATATTTGCAAAAACATTAACTAGTCCTTTCTCAGTATCAATAAATAAGTGGATAAATAATACTCCTTTGAGTTAAATCTTAAAGGGAGGAGATGAAACCAACCCATTATTAAGAGATCACTAGCTAGCTAGTAAACCAGCAAATTTCCTCGTATAAAGGCTTATACAGAAGCTTGAAGTCACAACTCTACCAACCAATTTCCCCCAATTCGAGAAACAGAATACAATAAGGGGGAAATGGAAGAGGGGAAGAAATCAAATCCCGAACAAGCAAGATAACCAAAGAGAGAGATCAATCGAGTAAATAAACCCCTAGAAGGCTAGAAGCATGCCCAAATCGAACAAAGCTGAAGCTTTTGCGACTCCCGGTACAAAAGAAGATGTGCCGATGTAGGGATTTCAGTTTTTACCTTGACTGGATTTGAGATGAACAATGGAATCCCTTCCGCCAAGCACCAGCAGCTCGAGGGAAGAAGAAGGAGAGAGAGAGAGATACCAACTCCACTTTCCTCTGAGACAAATAAGCACGGGGTTGGGATAGTACGGACAAATTAATTCAGACGGTGATGATATTATACCTGGACTTGGAAAATTTTACTTTGATGCCACTACGTATCTTGGTCCGGTTGCCACGTCGGATTGTGAATGTCGGCCAATGCCGTCTTTTTTGGAACCGTTGAAATAATATTATATTGTATTAATTTAGGGAAAAATAATCTGGAGAAGTCTTTTTTTTTATTTACAAAAAAAAAGAAAAATCAACTAAGAAATAACAGCATCATGTCATTAGGGGTGTGCATCGGTCCCGGATAGACTCGAAATCAGTTGAAACCTATCCAATCGGATAGATTTTGGATAAACCCAAATTAAACTTGAGTAGGGTCTGAGACAAAATTAAGAAATCGATTAAAATCGATTTCGGTTCCAACACATCGGGAGGTCGTTTGGTATACCGATAGTATTAGTCTGTATAATACTAGTCTATATTGATTAACCTATATAATACTAGCATGTATTGTATTATTATTATACAGTGTTTGATGCACACATGTACTAGCATGTATAGTACTAGTATGTATTAACTGACATGTATAATATAATATATAATAATATACATTATATATTATATTATATGTAATATAATTATAATAATATAATATAATATAAAAAATTATATAATATTTTTTATCATTAAATATATTTTATAAATTAAAATTATTTTTATAATATATTTTTAATATATTTTTAAATTTTTGGTCAGAGGTAAAATGAGTATCCAAAATATTGAAAGTTTTAGTGCAGGCTAATGAAAAGCTTTGAGAATGTATTACTAATACACCTTATGACAGCTTTTGTCTATTTTTAGTGCATGTATTAGTTAACACCATTCTCAAATACTGTATAGTATTATCCTAATACTATACAGGATGCTTATACAAGGTACCAAACATGCTCTGGATATCTAAAATCGAATTAGAACATGTACTCGAAACCTATAAATGAGCATGTTCCAATAGGGACCCGGAACCTGTACTACACCATAGGTTCCGGATATGATCTGATTTCA
Organism: Canna indica; assembly: GCA_034359265.1. Taxonomy (NCBI): domain Eukaryota; kingdom Viridiplantae; phylum Streptophyta; class Magnoliopsida; order Zingiberales; family Cannaceae; genus Canna; species Canna indica. Next base: position 18,970,438 of record CP136897.1, read on the forward strand.
TGTCCCAATACGCTAGGGTTCGGATCTAAAATATAGAAATCGATCATATACATGATAGGGTTCGGGCATTATGAAAATATAGGGTGCCTGGATCCGCTCACCCCTACCTGTGATACAAGAAAGCAAAGTCACGGGCCACTCATCTTTCAAGGTAAATGAGGAAGCATATATCGCCAACCAATTGGTAGTCTTGTTCTTGTTTCGTTTAACAAATATGAGCTTAATTTCAGAAAAGGGAAAAGGTCTTAAATAGTCCCTAAATTTTTTTGGGATTTTCACATTGGTCCCACAATATTTTTTCGAGTCAATTGGGTCCCTAAAGATTTGTTTGGTCCCTGGTCGTGACCAATTATCAGGGACCAAAGTGACGCATTTTTTTAACGGTAGGGTCACGACTAGGGACCACAATGACGTTTACAAATTTTTAGGGACTCAATTGACTTGAAAAAAAGTTATGAGATCAATGTAAAAATTTTAAAAAAATTTAGGGACCATTTTAGACTTTTTCCCTTCAGAAAATAAATAGACTGGATATAAGGGTGGCAATTGAAATCGGTTAACCGGTTAATCGAATCGCAAAATCTAATTTTCGATAGTGAATTTACAATTTGATTTCAGTTTCAGTTAGAGAATATGAAAAACCGATTAAATTCGATTTGGTTTCTCTTATTGGTTTGCAGATAACTGGTAACCAAAACTGGTTATATATTCGATTACGATTACCGACTATTCACGGATAACCAGATCTGAAATCGATATAATTAATTATTTTGATAATTTTTAGATATTTTAAAATTCAATTTACTACATGATTATTCGTTTACTAACCGGTTAATCGTTAATTGATTTAGTAAATGAATAATCAGTTATATTCGAACCAAACTAGTCAGTTTCGATTTTTGATCCTAGTATTTAAAATTGAACTATTTCGATTTCGGTGAACAATTTTTTAATAGGTTTCAGTTAATCATAAAAAAATATGACTAATCGAATCGTTGTCATCCCTAATCGGACAGTATCTAGTAAGATATTTTTTACAAATTAGAATGAATCTATAATTCTATTGCACATGTTCGATTTATGGTAGGATTTAGTTAAAGGAAAGGATAAGGCGAATTTTATACCTAGAGCTTCTTAAAGATTGAGGAGTTAGAAGATCGATTTTTTTCAAAAATAAATAATTTAACTAAACTAAAACCCTTAAGCTACGTCAGTGTGCCTTTTTTTTTAACTGATGGGGTTTAATAAAAATTGAGGATCAAGTTACGATAGAAGTCAAAGTGGAAGGCCAAATTGAAATTGTTTTTTTTTTTTTTCCTCCGTTGATGTTTACTAGATTTACTAGTAGCTTCTCCTGAACCAAAACCATGGGCGAGATGTAAATTCGGTGGAACTCGAGGGGTAGTTTACTAACTTCCTTTACTGGAGAATTTGAAGAGCAAAAGTTGAAGTCAGTCAACGGGAAGCGATTTGACCGACGCGGTTGTGAACTGCCTCACAATACTTATCTCATGTATCCAAATTTCCACGTCAGATTTCTAGAATATTAAGATAGGAACCACGAGTAATCAAACCGTAAAATACGGTTCAATTTCGATTTTAATTAATGAATTTAAATAAATATTTTAGTTTGCTTCGTTTTGAATTAGTAAAAATTTGACAAATCTAACTCAATTTTTAATTTACATAAAATCTAATTCGAAATTTTAAATTAACGTTATTAATGAAAGAGTTAGTTAAGTATTGAAAAATTAATATATTAGTTGTTGATTGAAATACCGCATAAATAACTAACTCATTAATAATGACTTGACGATGAAATATAATTAATATTACTTTGAAACTTCAAATTAGATTTGATGCAAATTAAAATTTAGTTTAAATTTATTAATTTCGTAATAGTTTGTGTTAGATTCATTAATTTTTTATTTTTATTATTGTCATCCCTACTCACGTGCTACACGTGCTGCTCGGAATCGACTCGTTGAAAACTCGAACTTGATTCGATCTTAACAAGCTTGAGCCGAGCTTAATTTACATATGAGCGAGCCGAGCTCGAGCAAACCAATACTCGGCTCGAGCAACTTGCGAGTCTAATTGAACTTCATATATTTATATATACTTATTGAAATTGGGTCGAGCATAAATATGAGTCGAGCCGAGCTTAATTTACATATGAGCGAACTGAGCTCGAGCTAACCAATACTCGGCTCGAGCAGCTCGCGATCCTAATTGAACTTCAAATATATATTTATATATACTTGGGTCGAGCATAAACTCGAGTTGAGCCGAGCTTAATCGAGCTTGAACGAGCTCGATCAAGGTCGAGAAAAATAAATGAGCCTAAACGAATCGAACTCGAGTTGCTCGAATATAATTCGATCTCGACATTTAATGGGCGATTTTGAAAATCGCACCTCTTGCCTATCTCGGTGAGACAAGTGTATTAACGTGGTCCATTTAATTCCTTGAGAGGAAGGCGACAATTTCCCTTCATTTAGTCTTATGTTGGGTGTGTTGGATCATTTTGAGTAGATAAATAAATGATTGAAGTAAAGGATACCTTGACTTGTTGCATCTCAATTAATTAGTCAACAATCTAACATATATCGCGTAATCTCATCACGGAGACTTGATTGGTCCAATTAAGCATCAATCTTATCTTGATGACATTGCTAATCTCGTAAAGCATTTAGGCATCGACGTCGTGATGACAAGTGGCACCATCAATGTTGATTGAAGACCTCCGTTTGATTTTGTTGCTTAAATGCTAAATCTTCGTTAAAAATGTGCCTAATAATCTTCTTAATTACTCGAAACAACGTGAGTTATAATTTCATCAATAATTATATATATTTTATTATATATGAGTATTAGGAGAATTATTAGACATATCATTTATGAGAATTTAGCATTTAAGCAACATAGTACGGAATGCTACAAGCCTTCACATCTCCTAGTTTAGCGTGACTCCGGTGGTGATCTACAAATAAGGATGGCAGCGGATCAGATACGAAGCAGATACTATATTATATGCATCCGTACCGCACATTCGTATCTACACAACTACACCGCACCACATTCAAATATGGATATCTGCATCGTAGTTAATAAAAATTAATAAATAATTTATTTAATAAATAATAATAATTTATATTATTAAAATTCATAATAATTAGTAACTCAATAGGGTTTCATATGTAATTTACCATAAAATATGCCTATATAATATATATTAATTTACCTATGAATAATAGATTTTTTATAATTTTATTATGAATTTAGGATGAATTTTCCGAATCAATTTAAAATGAGCCAAACCAATTGAAAATGGTAAAAAAAAAATTAATTTTCAACTCTAAAAAATTTATTTAGCTAAGGACATATTTACCTATGAATAATAATTTTTTTGTGATTTTATTATGAATTTAAGATGAATTATTCAAACTTATTTAAAATAGGCTCAATAAGTTGAAAATGATTTTCAGTTTACTTCGTTAAAAAAATGATAGGGTAATCTAAGTATTAAGTTAATTACTTTCTAATTTTTAAAAAAATTAATATGAATTCTGAATTTAAGAATAAAAGTTCTTCCTATTTTCTTTTAGGAAATCGCTGATAAAAAAAATCAATGGATAAAGTTAACAAATTGGAGGCTAGGGTCGTTCATGGGTCAAATTCGACCTAATGAACTCGAAAAACTGACCCGACCCGAATTAATCGGGCTGGGTCGGGTCGGGTTTAGTTTATTCAAACCCGACTATAATCAGGTTGGGTCTCGAGTTTCAAAACTTGAAATTCGATTATTCGATACCCGACCCGATTACTCGATTAATTAAATATTATTATTATTATTTAAAATATATATTTATTTTTATTAAATAATTTAGTTGAGAAGACGCGGGTCGTTTCAACCCGCGTCTTCTCAAAACACAGTGAAGAAGAGGCAGCCACTTCCAAGGAGCGGCAACCACTCGAGTGGCTGCTGCTCCACTTCCCACCCAAGATCTCTTAAGAGATCTTGGGAAGACACACGTCTTCCCAAAATTTAGTATAGGAAAAAAAATTATTTTATTTATTTATTTATTTATATTTATTGGATAACTCGATTACTCGGCTCGATCCGATTTTGAGCGGGTCGGGGTCGGGTCGGATTCAAAAAAAATTATTTTAAAATTCGACCCGACTCGGCCTGGTTGCTTGTTGATCAGGTTGGATTGAATTTTTCTTCAAACCCGACCCAATCCGACTTGACTCGTGAACAATCCTATTGGATGCGGCATTGAAAATCAGCGCCTCAAGGGAGCAAATTCCGATTTTTCTGAAATCTACGTCAATTGTAGCGCTGATTTCTTTAAAACCTATTAAATAAGATTGACGCCATACGCCACAAATGGCATCAATCTTTTTTAGTTGATAGAATCTCAAATAGAAGATTTCTATTTATATGAAAAAAAAATTTATATTTCTTGAACCAAAGTCCTAAATCATCATTTCTAATTGTAAATTGAATGTGACATCTAAGTTGAACGTCATGGAGAATTATGGATCGATGATGACTACATTTTTTCCCAAAACTTTTCTCTCATGATAATGATTGAAAATGGGGCTATTAATGATTCAATCAAACTTTTTCTTTCTTTTAACAAAGAAGTTATTCATTATTAAATTCAATTGGAGTAATGGAACTAATTTTCTAGATGTTAGGTCCCCCCTTTTGCGATTGGAAAATTAAATCAAGAAACAAAAGTAGCAGTGTGCATGGTACCAAATAGACCGGAACATATTAGAATCTATTCGATCGAGTATGTTCCGGATAGACTCAAATTAAATTCGGATATGATTCGAGACAAAAATTAAGAAACTAGTTAAAATTAATTCTGATTTCGGATCCACCACATCGAGTACCCAGAATTGGAATCAGTACCTAGAACCTGTATCTTGGAATTTATTTTGAATTCTATTTTGGAACATGTTGGAACATGTTGTGGAACGTATTTTGGAACATCTATTAGAATCTATTCTAGAACTGTTGGAACCTGTTCTTGAGCATGTTTTGAAATCTATAAATGAACAGGTTCCAACATGATACCCGAAATCAGAATCGGAACCTGTGATTTTGAGTAGAGTCCGATTCTAGATTCGAACATGGCAGAATCTGGTTCCAAAACTTAGGAACCGATCCTATACACAGTAAGGTCCGAATAATATAAAAAATATAAGATATTCGGACCCGTTCACTCCTAAATAAAAGTTCATTCTTTTAATTAATTATATTTTTTTACATTAAATAATTCACTAAGAATAATATTTTTAATTAAATTGAATTCGACTAAATCTAGCAATTTTAGCTTAGTTTTAATTAATTGAAATTTTGTGCAATTTAATTTGATTCGAATTGAATCCATCATATACTCGAAACCTATTTGTCGACTATTTTTACCTTTTACTTGATTCTAGAATATAATGTTGTGATAATACTCAAAGTTTGAACCATATATATTGTGAGCAAATTAAAATTTAAAAGAAATGCTTGGATTATGCCTATCAATATCAATGCATAGTGCTTATCACTTTCTATTCCATCTCTTTCATCTCTACTTTTCTCTTGCACATGTTCATTGACTAAATTACATGCTCTAGATTTAAGTTTTTAAAATGAATTTACAATTTTCTTTTTGAATTAGATCTTCTTTTGTTACCAATAAAATATTTAAAATAACAATAACCATCATCATTTTTTAATATAAAAATATTTAATTTCGAAGTAAAATTAAGTTTGAAATCTCATGATTTATTTGTTTCACTAGATAAAATATTATAGAATATGATAACAAATAGAGTTGAATATAAAATTTTTATTTGGTGTACACTGAATACAATATTAATTTTATATTATTTTAATAATATTTTCTTCTAATTTCAATACCAAATAAATTATTTTTTTATTGCACATGAATAAAATGACAAGGTTGGATAACCGCTATTTGATAATATTTTGGGGGGATCTATTAAAAATATTGAGTTGCCTAATTTTTCCTATGATGATCAAGGATTTTGTGCAATATTTCATTTTCTTAGAGATAAACATGATTCTCTACCGAATATGGTTAATTTTGATGTGTGGTTAGCCTCATGGAAATTTAAAATTTCTCCTAAAATTAAAATATTTCCTTGAAAACTTTTACATGCTCGACTTTTGACTTGCTTGAGGCTCTGTTCGATGGGTATTCTGTCATAGATTCTTGGGTTTTCTATGACTAGTGTTTGAGATTGAACATTTATTTTATTTTGCGATATTTTGAGAAAATTTTAGTTTCTATTAGGCCAAAAATTGCATTATAATTTTAAACTGGACTCTACGTGGTGTTTGAGATCCTAGCTTTTGTTGTTGGATAAGGACATTAGTCCCGGTTCCTTCAAGAGCTGAATTTTGATTACTCTTTGGTTCCTCTAGTTCACTCGAAATGAAAAGCTGCACGTTGTCAAGCAACTTTCCTCGTATTAATTAGTGATACATATCATTTCATATAATGTTATGTATATTCAATTTAGATTTGAGAGACAAAAAATTAAACAACCACACATTTCTAAATAAATTCCCCTTATGTCAGAATAGATCAAAGTTAACTAAGATGGATCGTGAAAAGATGAAGTCATAAACATATAACTCATTGTTCGTAATCACTCCAAAAGTTGCCAATTTGCTGTTGCAAAATTTGTTCATGCCCAATCTGCCTTACATGAAGCTCTTGTATTACTTGAAGCATGTATTTTGGCTCTACAATTCCAGCAATCGCATATCATAATTGAATTCACTTGCCTTCTTCTGATCGATGCAATACAATATTCCTCCTCCATGGCGACTATAGACTCGTGTATACAATAATTTAAAAAATACTCACAAGAACATTACATTTTTCTATGCATCCAAAAATAATAATAAAGTTGATCATTGGACGCTAAAGAATGCTCACACTTGTCATGAGTCATATGTGTGGGCTCTAGGTCGGCCTCCCGACCTTGAGCAGTATAAGATTTTATTTCCAATTTTAATTAAAATTTATTTCTTTTATCATAAAAAATACCAAATAAATAAGGGATTAGAATCCACCCCTTGTTATATCATTCTTTATCTCGTAAATGCAAGGAATAAAGTAAAATTTGATCAATCAAAATGAAAGTCAACCTCAGTCAGTCAGTGATTTTTATGAAACAAACCGTAATGGCAAAAGAAATTACAATTGAACTTTAAATTACTTGGTCCTTTGAGTCAAAGTTGTGGTCAAAAAAGAGGCCAAGTTTGTCGTCTAATTCACATGGAATTAGGGAGAAGACAAGTTTTAATGAGGGACCTAGTTTGAATATCAAAAGTAGGTAGGGTGTCTTTTTCAAGTATTACTAAGTTGGCCCAACATGATGCACACTCTGCCTCACTTTGATGTCATTGGGACGATTGTGTGAAAACTATTTTTGAAAATAGAAAAAGTTACTTTTAGCTTAACTTTTGTTAGCTTGAGACGCTAAATTTTACTTAGGAATGTGCATGAATATCGATAGAATTATTTATTGAGTCGGGTCGACCCAATAAACTCGAGAACCCGATCACAACCCAAACTATTTGGGTTGTTTCAGGTTGGGTACAATCCGACTATAGTTGGGACAGGTCTCGAATTTTAGAATTTGAAATCCGATGACTCGAGACTCGACTCGATGATCCAATTATTTATATTTTTTAATTATTTTTAAAATACTATATTAAATTATTTTTCAAAACTCATTTTTATTTAAATGGGTAAGCCTGACTATTGGACTTGGCCCGACCCGAACTAGGTTGGGTTGGCTCGGGCTTGAGAGATGAAAAAATTTGAACCCGACCTTGACCCCGACCCAGTTACACTTGGTCGGGTCAGGTCAGGTTGGTTTTTTTCTCATAAATCTAATCCGACCTGACTCGTGAATAGCCCTAGATACCTAGTAGATCTAGAATCAATTGGAAGGTTTCGAGTAGATCAGAATTATGTTTGGGTAGGATCCGAGATAAAAATTAAGGAACCAATAAAAGTTGGTTTTCGATTCTGGGTCCAACACACCAGGTATCCAGAATCAGAATTGTAATAGTAATCGATGTCCGAAACTTGTATCCCAGAACATATATTTTGGATCCTACAAATGAACATGTTTCAACATGGTATCCTGAATCTATATCATAGAACTTGTAAATGAACAAGTTCTAATAGGGTATTTGGAACTTGTATCCTAGAACCTGTAAAATGAATAGGTTTCGACATGGTACCCAGAACTGATACTACACAATAGGTTTCATGTCCCAATAAGGTAGGGTTCAATTCCAAAACTTCGAAATCGATCCTATACAAAATAGAATTCGAGTATTATGAAAAATACAAAATATCCGAATACGCTCATCCCTAGTTTTATTAACATTTCAAATTTATTAACATATTTTTAATGAATTGTATAATTTTTTAATTATTTCCGAGTCCGTCTAAAGACTCTAAACTCGACTCGAACTCGGCCCGAGGCCAAGAGTCCGGGCCACGAGTCGGGCTAGTCCAACTCGAAGAGGATCGGGCCACTCGTCCTGAGCCCATTGCTATCCCTAATGAACCTTTTCAGGCTCGATTCGATTGCAGCGCACCTCTCTCGCGCGCTCTCTCTCTCTCCGGGGGCGGCGAAGGGAAGCACGAAGAAATACTCCGGCCAATTTCTACTCCAACTTCTACGTCGAGGAGAAATTGTCGTCGATCGATTATTTCCTGGCTTCGGAGTTCTTCCGGGTAGTGGTTTCTCTATCGGAAGAAAAGGAAGAGAAACTCCAATTCCAGAGGTGAGCGAAAAAATGGCTTTTGCTGGCAACAAATTTGGATTTGGATTTATTGTAACCGAATTTGGAGATACAAATAAGATATCTGATCTTTTTCGATTAAGCGTCGGTGACTCAGTCGCCTCCTCCTCACCTGCCCTAGGGTTTCTCTTTGGCTCTTCTGGAAGAAAATCTATTTACTTTCTCTTTTCTTTTCTTTTTTTCTTTGCATTGCTAGCCTTTTGGAAACTCCGATTCGGCTGGAAAGTTGGTGTCTTTTCGATCAGAAGAAGCCAGCACTGCAGCTAATGGTGTTCGGTGGGATGGACTGGGCGGAGATGATCAAAACTGATGCGGGTATTGATTGGGGCAAGGCAAGTCATGTTTACATGAACATAGTTTCTTGCGAGAGTGTAGATTTGCAGATCAAAGCCACTCTTCAGCTTGCGCGTCTAGCGAAGCATGCACCAGAGACTATCTTGGCGAGCATCGTTCCTTTTCTTGTAGACCTCCTATCTTCCACGCCACGGATGCAAGAAGCAGCTGCATATGCTTTACATTGCGTTGCCTGCCAGCATGATGGTCGCTTGTGCCCCATGATTGGTCAATTGGGAGCAATTCCTTTACTCGCTGAATTACTTCGAACGTCCAAAGAAGGGTTTCAGAAAACATTGCTTAGGTGCCTTCGTACTTTGGTAACCTTTGATGGCCCCAATAGGGTGATTCTAGCAGTAAGTGATGGTTTTGAGATCACTTTAGATTTGTTATCTAGATGCACTGATGACAGAAGAAGACGGTACTTGCTGGAGATTCTCAGCGCACTGGCAATGGTGAGGGAAGTTAGACGGGCCCTTGAGGCTTTTTCTGCCCTTGGATTTCTTGTGGAAGCTTTATCATGTGGTAAAATGATATCGAGATCACGAGCTGCCCAAACGATTGGGGTGCTTGGGATTTCTAGGAGACGCAAGCATACCCTTGTTGATTTGGGGGTGATACCGGCACTCATTGAATTTTTTAAGGAGGGTGATTCATCAGATAAGCTAGTTGCTGCTAATGCTCTCGGAATAATATCGTCTCATGTTGATTTCCTTAGGCTAGTAGTTCGATCTGGTGCAATCCCATTGTACGTTGAGCTGCTCAAAGGACCCGAACCTCGTGGAAAAGATATCGCTGAAGATGCCTTTTGCCTATTAGCTGTGGAAGAAGAGAATGCTGTCATGATATCAGAACAAATGGTGAGGATTCTTGTGGGTGATTCTGCGGAGGCAATAGCTGCAGCTTTAGATATAATATGGGATCTTGCAGGGTATAAGCATTCCATTAATGTTGTCAGAGAATCAGGTGCAATTCCTGTTATCGTTGGGCTTCTGCAACACATGAATGATGATATTAGAGAGAAAGCATTTGGTGCTATTGCACAACTAAGTTATGATGCAGCAAATAGAGAAGCTATGGTGGAAGTTGGTGCGATCCCCATTCTTATTGATAATTTGACAAGTGATTGGGAGGAAGTGAGGGAATATGCTTCAGAATGTCTACTTAATTTTACAGAAGATTCAGTGTTTCGAGAGGAAGTATCTGAAGTTCATGCAATTCCATCTTTTTTGTTCATACAAGAGAGGTTAATCCGTCTTCGGGCCTCTGATGAGCATATGCTCAGGTCTATGAGTATGATGGAAGCAGTGCAACTGGCTGACGAAGCAGCACAACTGGATGACGACTAGGATTTGATTTGAGTCTTTGGAGGTTCGAATGAATTGCTAATTTTTGGCTATATGTTTTAAGTCCAAACTGGAAAAGGTGTGTCCCTTTTTCCTGTTCAAGCAAAGTTTTACTTGGGGTATTATTAGTAATGAAGTGTTGCCAATTTGCTTCAGTTGGTCATATCTAACTTGCTAATGTTTTTAACCTCTAGGTGTGTGACTTCTGTGAGCAAAATGGAATACTTCAAGAAAGTAATATGGATATCATGTACTGATTGTACCGAAGAGCATAATGCATGTACTGTTCGGTACAAGGTATAGATTGGGTAGTACAACCTCAATGATTATTTTTCCAATTATTGGAGTTCTTTTCAATCAGTTTCCAATGATTATTTTAATTGTTGGTACAGATTTCTAAGGATTTTGAGGACCATGTAAAGCTATCAAACTTTTTTGTTTTCCTTCCTACACTCTTCTTTACTCTAATCCTTCTCAAATTCTCTCATTCTCTTACTTTTATTCCGAAATTTAGTCATGTTGTGGATGCCCACACACTGTCTAGTGTCTACCTTCTTTGATGGATGTCATTCTTTAGCCTTTATGTATTATGTATGTTTTTGAAACCATTTTAATGGAGTAAATATTTTAAATTGAGTATGAAGTCTAAAATGAAAAAAAAATATACCGAAACATTTGGTACAATTTAATGTATATTGGAATGTACCGAGTATCGCTACAGTACGATACGAGACCAATTAGTTATCTAAATCAACCCTATGAATCATTTCTTGATTAGTTTTGCACATTTAGGAAGTTAAACTCCTGTGATGCCCTACTGTTTGGTTGATGAAACTTATTTATAATTTTCATTTTCAATAAAGATGAGAATTTATAAAGCGAAAAATAAATTTTAGTTTTTTAAAAATGCATGAAAAGTGTCCAAACTTATTTAGTTTTAGAAAAACTGCAATCGTTTTTAGTGTTAGTTTCCAAAAAGATATTGAATTATGAATTATATAATCAAAATAAGTATCAGCCATGAAAATGTGTCATAACAATTATAAATTATAGGGTTATTAGATGAAAATGACCATAATTTTCACGAATTTTTTAATTTTGACTAATTTTTTGATTGATCTTAATTGTATATAAGAAGTTTAACATTGGTTTCAATAATATCCTCCGTTAGCTAGCCGTGATGTCACTCGTTAACTTGCTGACACGATGATTCGAAAATAATTTTTAAATATCGTCACGTCAGAAGGGATTTACATAGATTTAAAGGTTATTAGACGAAAATGATCCAAACTTTCGCGAATTTCTTAATTTTGGCCAATTTTTTAATTGATCTTAATTGTATATAAGAAGTTTAATATTAGTTTCAATAATGACCTCGTATATATGTACCATCAAATATCACACTGCACACTGATATATATGTATCATCAAACACCACATTGATATATATGTATCATCAAACACCACACTGTACACTGGTATATACATCACACTAAACTATATTGATATTGAAGTGTTCTTTTTCTTTTTAATACTACTGATATCAGTATAGTTCAGTGTGATGTATATACCAGTGTGCAGTGTGGTGTTTGATAGTACATATATATATCAGTGTGGTATTTTATTGTACATATATATCAGTGTGCAATGTGGTGTTTGATGATACATATATATGAGACCATTATTGTAATTAATATTAAACTTCTTATATACAATTGAGATCAATAAAAGGATTGGCCAAAATTGAGAAATTCGCGAAAGTTGAAGCCATTTTTGTCTAATAACTCTTAAATCTATGTGGATCCCTTCTGACGTGACGATATTTAAAAATTATTTTTGAATCGCCACGTCAGCAAGTTAACAGACGACATCACGGCTAGCTGACAGGTGACTATTATTGGAATCAATGTTAAACTTCTTATATACAATTGAGACCAATAAAAAAATTGGTCAAAATTGAGAAATTTGCAAAAGTTAGGATCATTTTCGTCTAATAACCCTAAATCAATAATATTTATTTTGCTATTAATAGGAGAATATAAATTATTATTTAAGTTCCATGGAGTTTTATTGGAGGGTATTGTTAGGGACTTTTCTAATTGCCCATGTAACATCAAATCAGGTTAGGATTGTTGGCCTAAGGTTTTCTACCTTTGTCTTAATCTCGGTTTTGATGATAACAAACATGAAACTAATGTTTTATTGAAAAAGATTTTCAGATTTCATATCAATTAGTGCTCGATGTCTTCGATCAAAAATATAGGAGAAATCGGAAAATCGGAAGGACATTGAGCGTCGCGTTCGAGTTCGTCGTGGAAATTAAAGCTTGACGTGTGCACCAAAGACGTCTTGGACAAGTCTAAAGAACACATGGATAGCTTTTCAAGTTGACTTACGTTGAAAGCCGGAACCCGAAAACAAAGCGCGAAACGAGAAGACCAAAAGAAAATTTTTAGCCCAAGTTCGGTCGACCGAATGGTGTTGAATATTGGCAATAGCCAATTCAGTTGACCGAATGATGTTGAATAATGACAGTAGCCAATCGGTTGACCTGTCGGTCGACCGAAGATGGTGTAGAAATCGGCTAAGGCTACTTCGGTCGACCGATAGAGGCCAAAATTTGGCAGAAGGTGCGTCGGTTGATCGATCGGTCGACCAAATTGCAAATCGAAGGTTGCACCTCTGGCTTCAATGCATCGGTCGACCGGATATGAGATTGAGGAAGCTGTGACTCATTCGGTCGAGCCGTCGGTGGACCGAACAGCGCAAAAAATACACAGAAGGCGCAGCGGTCGCGGGCGGTCGATCGATCAACGATCAATCAACGATCGATCGACAAGCGATCGAACGACGGTAACGACTAGTTTTCTACCCGTTGAATTGCCCGTTCAGTTGAGGGGTTATAAATACCCCTCACCTAACTTCTTTAAAGCTTCTTAGAGATATTATTAAGCATTTTAAGAAGTGATTTAAGCCTTCAAAAAGATCGATTGTAGCGCGCTCTGCTCTTTCATCAACGTTCTTCTTCAAGCGCCAACTGCTCCTCAACTCTGCTACGACTCAAGCTCATTTACTGGCAAGTTGAAGGCTTAAAGCTCTTTTCATTGCAATTTTAATTGTTATTTGAACACTGTTTTCTTTGGATTTGTGCTTGTGAAAACCTAGGATGGTTAGGTCTTAAAATTGAGTGGTTGCCTTTGTGTTTGAGACTTAATTCCACTGGTGTAAACTCAGTTCGCTAGGATTAGTTGAGGTATCCCTTGGGGTTGAGGTGGAAGAGAACTCTCGATAAGAAGACAAAGACTTTCGGGTGTGGAAGTGTCTTAGATTGATAGTGAGTCTCTTCAGGTCAAAGTCCTCTTGTAAGGGAACCGATTTAATCTAGTAAACATAGTTTGGAAATCCTAAGCGGGGTGCTTAGGTAGTGGAGTAGGCATTGAGGCCGAACCACTATAAACAATTGTGCTAGTATTATTATTTGTGTGTGTTGTCAGTTTATCTTTATTACTCGTTTTCGCACTTAGTCATTCGTTCGTAAATTGCCTAAGTAATTGACTAAACGATTAAAATCGGAATTAGATGAAAAAATTTAGTTAACACACTTTTCACCCCCCTCTCTAGTGTGTCATTTCATCCAACAAGGATATTCCCTAAGTTTTTGTAAATATGTTATATACGGTCCATATAATTTTGACTTTTTTTGTATTTGCTAAGAGTCTTGTAATAATCTTTGTTCGCTCGGGTTCCCAAGATACTATTTTGGAATTCTTACATTCTTTTGGGTTGCGGTCATGTGCAGTCTATGACTTGATTGATCGAAATTTTGTCATGCTGCTCGTGCTTTTAGGAACCCCGTGGGTGGCACAAGGGGGTTTCAGGTATAGTGTGGGAGAGTGTTGGATGTCTAGTGTGCTGCCTTAGTCGGTGACATGCGGACTGACCATATGGGTGTCTGACCACTCGACCTTCGACTACGGTTGTCCACGGAGCTCGTCCCACGCCCAATTTTCCATTTTGTTGCATTCATAATCCTGTAAATGTTGTATTTTACTTAATGCAATTAATGATCATTCGACCAACATAATTTTTTGGTTGCTCAGACGTTTGGTTGTAATGATGGTGAATGCATACCCCGCGGTCTACGGTCGGGAAGAGCGATCCGAGATAGAAGGCTTATCCCTTGCACATGAAGCAAGGGAGCAACTCAGACGATTTGGCCCAAATCAGTTTGTCCGTGACAACATGGTTGATTTGAATTCCACAAAATTTATAAATATGCCATCATATTTTGAATACTAAAAATAAAAAAAAGTTTTCATTATCTTTGGAATGAAAAATGATCTTAAATTGAATTGAAAATATATCCTCATCAACTTAATTAAGATGACATTATAATTTACAATATCTTTTTATTCAATTCAACTTCATAGATGATGTTGTTGGACTTACTTGAATCAACCTTGTGCATTGAAGGCAACCACTCAAACATATAAAAAATATTGCATTTAAAAAATATTTCATTCAATTCAATTTTTTTGATGCATATAAAAAATATTGCATTTACATGTTTCATTTTATGATAATTATAAGTACGCTTAAACTTTATTTTTAAAATAAATACATTATAATTTTTAAATAAATAATACATTATATTTTTATTTAAATTGATGTATATCTAGAGATGACAATTGAAATCACTTAATCAATATTAAGTGATTAATCGAATCATAAAATTCAATTTCAGATAGTGATTTTGTGGTTCAATTAATGAATTTGAAAAACTAATTTAATTCACTTCAATTTTGATTACCAATTATTCAGTTTCGATTATCGGTTCGTAGATAATCGATAACAGAAATCAACAATTTCTTAGTTCGATTTTCATACATAATTTTATTTAGACTGTTGTAATCTAGTGATGACAATTAGTTAAAAACTGGATTTAGGGACTGCGATAAGCCAATCGGTACATCAATTTTGTTTCGATTGTGATTATTCATAAAAAATGTGGTTAACGAACCGTTGTTGCCCCTATGTATACTCTCATGATAGCTGACGTTTCGCCATGCATCTATCTCATTTTACCCCCATACATAAGGTGAGAATTGGGAAAAGAAAATATTTCTTTACTCCTTCTTTCCCCAAATAAATAGATACAAGATGAGTATGAAAAATAAAAATCCTCTCTCCCACTTCATTCTCATTTCTAAGTCTGGATTTGGATAACATTGCAAGCATGTCCATACTAATATAGTGGTTGCATGAAACATAGAATCAAATCAGTATTCTACCAAAACTTGATCTTGTTGGTTGCACTAGAGGACATGTTGGCTGAGATTTTATAATTCTCTCTTCCTATATCCTGTCTTGGTCATTAAATTAAGTCATGCACTTGTCTCATGTGTAGTTGAAGCCAAATAAAAAAGATAGGTGGTTGACAATTGGACTGGACTAGAATTATTGGGGTCGATTAGATCAGATCCAGCAATGCCCCACAATTTACCTCAAGCCGAACCAAACAGACTCCGCACGGGGGCTCCACCCAGCCACACTCCTGGAGTAGATTCGAGCCAAACCGAATGGCTTCATTCGGGATCTCATTCGACCATACATTGACATTCATGTCCTTTCTTATCACGAGGGATACGCCATTACGAGCATGTCATTTCCGGGATCAACCTCGACCCATTCTGAGCAACATCCGTGCGAGATTATCGGGCAGCGTCATCACCTCCACCTGCAATAAATACGAACACACACGCCTAAGATAATCCTAAGTTCCAATTTCATTACCTCCACATTGGAGTCTTACTAACTTGAGCGTCAGAGTGTTTTTTGTAGGTAATCCACATATATACTTTTAATTATCTATGTACATTTTATTTGGCATCAATTTTTAAATAAATAGAACATTGAATCAGTTATGAAAGACAAACAACTTATCCTAAGGTGATCCTAAGTTTGGACCACCCTTATGCATTTGTATATTTGTTAAGAAGTATATGTAAACCAACTCCATGTGCCCTAAAGTGATGTTTCTTTGGCCCATAAATTGTAATTAATTGACAAGAGTTAACTCAAGTTTACACTTCAATTTTTATACTACCTTGCTCCAACTTCAAGAACTACTGAAATGATAATTTTCCTTATCTTCCATAATGAGAGGGGAAGGAAGGCTTTTATGCCCATTTGATGCTTTCACAACTCTTGGAAGATGTGCTAATTGTATGCACATATGTGCATTATTTTTTCTGTGTCATATTAGAATATTACTTGATCCTAAGCTTAGCCTTTTATCCTATGCTTATTATTAGCTTAGCCTTTGATGATCCCATAGTTAATGGTCCCCTTCGCAATTAAGTATAGTTACTTTTAGCTTTTTTTTGTTTTTAATACACTCATTCTTTTTGCTAATACCACAACAACAACAAAAATATAAAACAGTCATAAAATTACCGGTGCTCGTGTCAGGTGCCGATTTGAAAATGGTCGAAATTTCCATTCTCTTGGTTAGATATTCTCTAAAAAGTTTGTGATGATAAAAAATAATTTTTTAATGGTGATTTTAAGCATGTTATTTCATGTTGCGTTCGATGATCAAAAGGAGCAAGTGATATAAACTATAACCTCTAGAGAGCAAGTGTGACAAACATCAAAAACACACAAGAAAATATATTTTCATCATGTATTTTTATTTGTAGATGATATGCAAGTCGTTTGGACATGTTTTTAGGGTGTTTGCACGTCAATTGATCAATGACGATATTCAAAACTTGAGAAACTAAAATTAAAATTGAGATCACACTAATTTTTGGATTCCCATTAATCTTCAGCTGAAGGTCGATCAACCTAAAATCAATCGAGCTTCATCCAAATTGAGAAAAAAATAAATAATCTTTTGCTCGAAAGTTGGTTGATCAACCTAAAATCGGTCGAGCTTCATCCAAATTGAGAAAATAAATAAATAATCTTTTACCCAAAAGTTGGTCGACCGAACATCAACCAAACTTCGATCAACACTATAATAGTTAATTTTTGAGTTGTTGAGTAGCCACTATCTACAACCCTCTCGATTTGAAAGCTTATATAAAACCTCATATTTTGTCTTCCACTAAGAGTTAACTATGCCCTAAGCTACTATTGAGTATTCTCTTGCATCATTTGAGATTGAAAGACAAAATCCTAGCATTTGAGCCTTTCTTGAGCCATTTTTTCATCCCTAGATTTTTGAAACCTTTATTCTTGAAGTGCACCATTACGAAGGGTTGTCCAAGCTTCGCTAACAACAGGAAGAGTGCTCGAGCTTCACTTGCTAAGACTTTCTCCTCTTTACTTGTTATTCACTTGTTTTGTGTTTGTTTTAGTATTATAAATGCTTAATTATATTTTTAGTCCATCAAAATATCACATTTTATTCATTTGGTCCATCATTTTTAAAAAAAATTCGTTTAGTTTCTCAAAAATTATTTTCGTTTCCGTTTGGTCCATCCGTTAACTTTTTGTTAACTTTTACTATTAAGTGCCAACATGACAATGCTGACATGGATTAAAGACAAAATGAGGGATCAAATAAAAAAATAAAGATATTTTAAGGGACTATATGAAAAAATGTATATTTTAATAACCTAAAGCATAATTATATATATAAGCTTTCTCATCTTATTCACCAATAAAAAAACCCCATCAATTTACTTTTTCTTATTTCAAAATATCCACCCCACAAATCTACAATAAATTTACGACTCGCGCTTGCACTGCCCTTGCACCACCATAACTCGCGCCATCCTTTTCTGTGTCGGCACCTTTTATTCTCCAACCCTTCTCTGCCACCACAAATTCTTTATTAATTAATTTCAAAAAACCATAGTGGAGAGAGCGAGGTCGTTGTGGTGTTACATGATGGTGGGCAGTCTCACGACACGAGCAGCAAGGGGTGGCACGATTCGTGGTGGCGCAAGGGTGAAGTGAGCGCGAGTCGTGGTGGAGCAAGGGACGTGGCAGGAGCGCGAATCATGGTGGCACAAGGGCGGTGCGAGCACGAGTCCTAAATTTATTGTAGATTTATGGGGTGATGATTTTGAAATAATAAAAAGTAAATTGATGAGATTTTATATTGGTGAATAAAATGGGAAAAAATATATATATTCCATCTACCCCTTAAAATACTCCATTTTTTCATTTGGCACTTAACAGCATTTCCATGTTGGCAGTTAACAACAAAAATTAATGAAAAATTAATGGAGTGACCAAATGGAAAAAACGTGATATTTTGGAAGACCAAAAATATAATTAAGCTCTTATGAGACCTAGGTTGGTCTTACTTGGTTACTTTGTCGATTAGTAGAAAATCCAATTGTGTATATGTTGCGATATTAGTGGATTTAGTGTTAAAAAAATAAACTGAGTGCTTAGGTACTAGATATAGACTTGGTTAAAAATCAAATCACTATAAGTTGCTTTGTGTTTGCGTTGTTCCTTGTGTTCTTGCTCATTAATTTGTTATCTATACTTATGAACGCATTATCATTTAGATTCTCAGTAATATATCGAAAACATATAGATTGATAACTGAGTGCAATAAATCAATACATTAAGCTCCTATTGTTATTTTGCTTAACTAAATGATAAAATTCAAATAATTGTAAATAACCATAAACACACTATTCATACTATTGTCAACAGGAAGCCCATAATATGAAAATGACGAGGACAATAATGAAGTAGAGAAAATGATAATAAAGAAAATAATTAATAATGAATTTAGTACTTCTAATACTAAGAAAATTGACAATTACTCGGACGGCGTAGATGACAATGATACATCATAATATATGTTTGTGATTTAGTAGCCTAGAGGATACTATGGAGGTGGACAATGATGGTTATCTCTCGCTATCATATCCTCATCTTCTTCTCTTGCCGGTGAAAATACCATTCTTGGTATGCCCTTTTCTTTCACCATGACCTCCAACCAGAATATTCGCTCCCATCATGACCCATGCCACCTCAACATTCGCCCCTACCATGATCTCTTATGCAGTTGCTACCACCTCTTCTTTTGTCGTTGCGACTACCTCTATCACGATCACCATCACTACCTTTAATGCTCCCATTGGTCTTTCCATCATGATCTTCCCCTTTTGCCCCTATCACGTCTTCCATTGTGTACGATGTAGCCCTTGTGGGCCTAAATGTCCCACCCATGCGAAGGACAACAATGGTGCATAGTTGTCGCCTCCATTAATATCAACAATAATCATCTTGATATTTTGGATAGTTGAACTTCACTTGTTACTTCAATAAATATATATAAGAACAACATCTGATAATGAGATAACTTAAATCAAAATATTATCATTTATGCATAAAACATAATATAAAAACCATCACAAACAACGATAATTATATTAATTGTAATAAATTTTAGAAAATCTAAATACAATAACAAAAGATAAATTTAAAATATTTTGTAATAATACATTTCTTCAAACTTCATATCTTAATATCTTTTCTATGGCCGAGGACTTAGAAAATGATTTCTTTTCTTTGATAGACTTTTGAGAATGTAAATAAAAAATGAAAAGAAAAACAATAATAATTATATCAAAAGTAAATGAAATATTAATATTGAGCATACAGGAAGTTTGAATTATTAACTACAATTCAAGATGTTTAATATCTTAGGATGTATATCTTTATAATGAATCAATTTAAAAACAATATCTTAGGATGTATTCTCCCATTGGTCTGGCACTCTGTTTGAATGCTCTATATTCTCTCTGGTTGGCTCGGAATCAGGTTTATTTCAGAATGTTAATCCCCATGTTGAAAACTTGTTTTTAACCTCTCTGGCCCTAATACTTCACTATGTTGATACATCACTGTCCGAGGGAAATTCCTCTAATATTACTAAGGAGGATATGGTCGGGAAATTACCTCCACCAAATTGGGTCAAATTTAATATTGATGGTGTTGTCGATTCTGCTACTAACTCTAGTTCTTATGCTTTCATCGCTAGAGATAGTAGTGGCTCTTGCTTGGTAGCTACTGTTTTTTTCATCATAATGATTCTATTTTAGTAAATGAAGCTATGACCATTAAGAACACGCTTAATCATGCTGCTAATTGCAAGCTTAAAAAATTATTATTGAAAGTGATTCCAGTATATTAGTTGATACTTTCTATGGTCGCATGGCTCCCTTCTAGGGAATTAAAAATGAGATTAAATAATGAATACATCACGACTTTTATCGAAATTCTCAAATCTATCACGACTTTTCATTTGTATCAAATGCGGGCTTCAACTCTCGATTCGTTTCAATTGTATCACACCGTTAGACTCAGGTTAATTTTTCGTTAAATTACTGACCTGACATCACTGACGTGTCAACTTAAGTCTAGTCAGCCATTAATTTAATATAAAAAATAGGTAAGTACAGGTAGCCACTTTTTTATTTTTAAAAAATTCAAATAGCTCCCCTGCAACTGAACTTATATTAAATCAATAGGTAAGTACACGTCAGCTTACATATTTTTTATATATTAAATTAATGGCTAACTGGACTTTGATTGACACGTCAGCGATGCCAGGTCAGCAGTTTAACGAGAAACTTAACCCGAGTTTGACGGTGTGCTATAATTGAAACGAATTAATAGTTGAAGCCTGAATTTGAAACAAATGAAAAATTATGATAGACTTAAGAATTTCGGTAAAAATCGTGATATATTCATTAATTAAGCAAAGTTCAATTCAAAGAAATCAAAGTTCAATTCATAAGGAAGGATAATAATCAAGCCGCCGATTGACTTGCAAATAAGGCAAAGCTGGAGCATAATTTTATTTGGACCAAAAATTGACCATCTGACCTTGTTAATATGATGTTTGAGACTTGCTGTACTTGTTCTTTTTGAATATAAAAAAAAAATACCTAACGAAAGATGACGTCGGCCAAAATTAAATGTTTTTTATGATGCGTAAAAGGTAACGTTGATCCAATCTAAAAAACAATTGATTAAATGAATTGAGATGTATATTAATTAGGTCAATTATATGAGAAACTAATCACATATTTTAATTAGACATATACGGCATTAATTACATTAAATTAATGTAATGAAATTAAATATTTCAAAATTTATTTTGTTTGCCATAATATTAAGTACATTAAATATTTCCAAAAATAATTCTAAATACATTAAAACTTAAAAAATTCTATATTTGCCACGTTAGCAAAACATGCTTACATCACATCTTTGGAATTCTTTTGCAAAACATAAAATAAAATAAAATTAGGTGGCTGAGAAAACATATATTAATTCTTGCTTATATATTGATGATATAAAATTATAGTAAATTATATTACAGCATACATTAATTATTGTAATTAACATAACAAAGTGGCCGGACAAGATACTGAATTTTTTTTAATAAAGAGAGAAAATCACAACAAGTGTTCGTGCTAGAATTTAAACTCTAAACCTCTAGAAAATATATAAAATGATATCATCGTACTCACAATTGGCAGATACTCACTTATTTTAACATACGTTATATAAACTATATAATACGGTATGTTGAACCAAATATCATATAATGCCAAAAATGAGCCTAAATAAGAGAGAAAAAAACTCCGCCAATATAATCAAATCTTAACTACCAAGTTATGAAGACATGTTTATTTCCTTGCTTTTTTTCTTTTAATTTTTTAATTTAACAACAAATTTACATACGAATACATCACCAAATATATTAACGGTCCGTTCATTTCATATGTTTTTAATAGGGGTGACAATTGAAACCGATTAACCGCGGTTGACTAGTTAATTGAATCGTAAAATCTGGTTTCTAATAGTAAATTTAAGATTCAATTTCGATTACCGGTTCACGGATAACCAGTAATTGAAATTGGTTATAGTTAATTATTATATTTAATTAATCATTTAATATGTTAAGTTGTGAACATATACTCATTATCCAATATCCATTTACCCGGTAACCTATTCTCGTTACTCAATTAAAAACTTAAATCTTTATTAGGTCAATTATTATTATTATTTTAGTAAAAAAATTAAAATATTTTTATTTATTAACTGGTTATCTGTTTACTAATTGTATCTATTTGAATCAAACTATTTGATTTTGATTATCCGGCGGATAAGCGATAATGAATCTATTTCGGTTTTAAATATTAGATTTTAAAATCGAATGATTTCAGCTTCGGCTTCGATTAATGGATTCTTAAACGACTATGGTTTTGGTTAACCACAAAAGATGCGGTTAATTGAACCGTTGTCATCTTTAGTTTTTAAGGCAAACTATCGTCCAGTGTTCGTTAGCAAAAAAATATCATGTACAGAACATAAGTCATATCTCGATACACTCCAACTGGTCATTTTCATGTTACTCCAAAATGGAGTAACAAGGCATATTACTTTGGTATAAGGTTGTAAATTAGTAATACCCAACACTTATCCTCACAACTTTTCATGGTTGTGTGTGGCGACGAATGGCAACAGATCCCGTATGTTTTCTCGTCTCATCACCTATCACCATGCATGCAGTGGTAACAACGTCGACATGTGACCCGGGAGGCTTCGACCATTGTCGTCGATGTGGTTTCCCAGGCGTGCATTGACGACATTGTGACCTTCTTGATCGCATGGGAGTCTGCAACAACGACGCAAAAAATACAAAATATATTTTCGTCAAATTATCTTATCACGGGATAGTGTAAAATAAACATAGAATAGCACTATATTTGATGTTCAATGTAGTGCAAAATAAATAGTGAATTATTTATTGTAATGACCCGAACCTAACTAAAGAATATAAATTAAGCTAATTATGTCAAAAAAAAAAGGCATTTTTTTTTTTTGTTAATAATGGCATCTTCTGAAAAGAAAAAACCAAAAAGAAAAATGAAAGAAGAGAAAAGGAAAGGAAAGCTCATCGCTTGCGCACACAAATAAATAGGTAGTGAGTGAGGAGGTCTACAAACGTCGCCTCCCTTTCCATTCTCGTCCTCTCTCCCTCCCTCGCGTCCATTCTTCGTTGTCAGACGAAGATAATTCTGCTCTACGGTTGGTGCCGGCGATCTCCAAGAGGGCTTCGCCTCAAAGTTCCCAATTTTGGAGAAGCTGGGGGTGATCTCGTCAACCCGATCCGCCTCCCGAGTCGCCCGTTTGGTGCGATTCTAAGCTTCAAGACGGTAATTTTTCGACAAATCCGGGGCCTTTTCCCATCTTCGTTGCATTAATTGATTGAATGCGAGGGAATGAAGTCACCTTGAGCGTTTGTAATCTTGAATTTTAGGGGTTCTTTTGGCGGAAGAGGGAGATGAGCAAAGGGCGGTCCCCCGAACCCTTGGACTTCTTCATTTGGACGGCAGAGGTATGGTTTCCATCAACTCAAGCGCCTATATTTGCGGTGCCCATCCTGATATTCTGCCATCAAATTGCTTCTTTGAAATATTCTTTTGATCTGGATGCTTGGAGTTTGTTTTTCTGAGTTATATATTTTCTGCAAAAGTGCGTTGACCTTGTGATTCCATGCTATTGAGGGGATTTTCCCTTTGATTTGTCTGCTTGAAAGTTTCGAGCTTGGTAAATTCTAGTCGATGGTTAACATAGAAGTTGGTTTGCGTAAATTTAGTTGAGAACTTTTCTTTCAGATGCCTAGCTGAAGTTGAATTAACCCATTTAACTTCTCTTTGGTCTTGTTGGTGACCTAGTTAAGTTATTTGGGTTAT
Source organism: Canna indica (assembly GCA_034359265.1). Lineage (NCBI taxonomy): Eukaryota > Viridiplantae > Streptophyta > Magnoliopsida > Zingiberales > Cannaceae > Canna > Canna indica. The sequence continues at coordinate 18,994,731 of CP136897.1, forward strand.
GCAGGTTAAAAATTAACAACGAAGACTATATTATTATTTAAATTATTTTTAGGGCTTTAAACAATCTAACCAGATTAGATGACCCTTTTTAAATTCTAACCTGCTAGTATTTAGTTGGTAGATCCAAATCCACTTATTTGCACTCCCTAATCACAAATCCAGCACTTAATCTATGCGCATATAAGACCAGGATATGAGTTTATACATGCGATACATGGATGCTATGGCAAAGATAGGGGGAAAAAGATATTCCCAAATACATGTGTGACCCAAGTGACCCATATTTGTCTAAGCAGTTTAGCAATCTGATGAGCCTTTCTAAATGTACTTTGTAAATGGCAAAAAAGTGAAGTACATGTAGATAATCTTCAGGTACATTGGTGAATACCATGAATTTTGGTGGTTGGTTTCTTACTATTGAGAATTTTTGTAAGACTCCAACTGAATGATATGGTTGGTGAGTAAGCAAAACAGTTCCAGAGCTCGTACCATGAGTTCTTCCTGAACTTTGAGGTGTTAAACTCTTTTTATAACCAAAGTATTTTGATAACTAGCGAAAAGGAGGCAAGTAGGAGAAATTATTTGAACAGTTATTTCCAGTAACTTGAAGAGAATATGGAAGGGGAGCCTACTTTTTTTTTTTCATTTTCAAAGGAATACGTTTTCTTCATGAAGGATTGGAATGATCAAACTTCCATAAAGATGAACTTAAGTTAGTAAATTGGAATGTTTCAAAAATTCGACTTTGGCTACTGTTACAACTCTTTAGCTAATGGTATGTTAAAATTGGAATTTTGGCCGTACAAAATTATTTACTAGATTATTGTTGTCTTATCCATTAGCTTGATTTATTAATTCTAGAAGTACAAATTGGTAGTACCATAGGTGGAAATAGAAAATCAATCTATATAGAATAAAATTTGAAGAGGATCATTGAAGAAATAGATCATCAAATTTGATTATCTAGATACTGTGTCTTAGATGATTTCCTTTGTAATTGATGTACAACTTTTGTTGGATAAAAACTATTTACTAACTGTCATAAAGTGATAGTTGATTCCCAATAATTGTTTCTTTCCCATTTCAATTTTCAGGTCTGACACTTGAAACCAACATTTTTATTTGCATGTATTAGAAAAGCATGTTTCACGTTAAAACATTTGAAATCTGAGGAGAATCATATGAACTTACATTTAGTATAACTAGTTTTAGTACCATTAGATTTTGTTTCTTTTATCCGCAACAATGAATTGTATTTGAGATTTTCATTATATTTTTGTAAAAACTAATATTCTAAAGTCTGCTTCTTTTAATTCAAAATCTAAAGTAACTTCTAGTTTGCTACCAGTTTCTGTAAGAAGGAATTTATGTGAATCAAATAACTGAGCATGGATCATCTTTTATCTGAGCCCTCTTACAGTTGATGAATGCTTAGACTATGCAAAGGTCCTAATAGGTGAAGTAGTCTGAGACATCATCTTAAGGAAACTTAATTTGTGGCCTTGAAGCATCTTTCATACACCAGGTGAACTTCAATGGGAGGAGCAAAATGTAAAGTTATTTTCAAAATTCCACTCTGTTCATTCTTCTTGTGTTTAAGTCAAAACTGATGCTCACTTTTTAGATATTGGTTCCCTGTTCCATGTATAGGTTTCGTCTTATTTAGGCAAAGCATTCTTAGCTTTAAATACTTAATATCTGATGCTATAGTGTCAGAGCAAAGATGCCTTGTCATCTGATCTTGTGTTTCTAACACTGCTGTCTTTTCCCTGCAAAATGAAACTTCCAATAGTTGAATTATATTGAAAGTACTAGGTTGCTAATATCTACAAACATCATGTTAACTATAACAATGTATTTTTTTCCTGCTCTATTTTCAATTTTCACTCTTCAATTGTAATGCATGATCACATTGGAAAGTGTTTTTTTTTGTGATAGCTACGTAGTCATGAATTCCACATGGTCAATCCCTGTCGGTGAGAATATCCAATCAAAAAATACACATCCCTACGAGCAATGCTCTTACTGGTGCCAAGCATCTGATTTATAACTTTAGATTCCTGAGTTTAAACACCCACATCTGTCCATGCCACTTACTATTTCAAAACAGTCTCTTGCTTTCTATTTTGTGATCCCTATAGAATGATTGTGAATATATATAGTAAAATAAAGGATGTTAGGAATAGATATACAATGAATAAAGATGAATTTACATTGTTTCTTTTATTTTGTCTGATATGAAAACAAATATCCTCAGGATGTTGGATTGTGGCTAGAAGAGATAAACCTTGGAAACTATCGCCAAGTTTTTGAGGAAAATGGTGTCAATGGGGAGTATTTAGAAAGTCTGTCTATGTTCACAACAGAGCAGATTTTGAGGTTTATCAGGCGATGCCACATGAAATGGGGTGACTTTATTACACTATGCAAGGAGTTGAGACGTATAAAAGGTTCTTCTAATTCTCTCTCATGCTCATGATTTCAAGTATTTATTTCTGGGAGTATGGTTGATTTGAAATTGTGTAATTGATTCAATTTTTTTAGTCAATTAAGAATTGCAATGTGAAACTTCTCACTATTATCTATACTTGCACAACTATCTATCCAGATGTTAAAATCTTGATCATGTTTTATAGTGGACAAAACAGAACGCTTACTATGTTAAAGATAGAGTAATTGAACACTCTTCAATGGCTGGATTATTAAAGATAAGATTCTCAAATCCACATATTCCCCTGTTCTAGTGCTTGCTTTGCCTGAAGAGCAATAATTGTAACAACTTACAACCACTGGAATCCTTTCTTAAAAACCTTCCTGTTTACAAATGATGTATGCATTAACATGTTTCTTCTATGTTTATTATACAGTTGCATGCCTGAAGGGGGAACAACGAATCCGCAAGCCATGGTGGGCACCTGCGTGCCTATCGGTGGTTTTCGTAAGACTAGCAAAGCGCAATAGACAGTCGCGTGTTGTTTCCTTGAAATTGGAAGCATAAGCCTTGAGATGGAGATGATCCTCCTCTGTGTATATCTTGGGAAAATGACATCAAATGAAATCAACTTGAGGAAGGAGGAGCTAAAGATCTAAACGTGCTTACCCTGATTTTGTTATGTATTTATTTATGTGATTAACTACTGTGTCCTGGTGTATTTGTTGATTTATCTTCAATCTAGAGTTTCCTGTGTGATAAAACTCAAAAATATTGAGCAAATATAGTTTTGAAATACATCAAATATTTACTTCCGTGGCTTTAATTTGTTCGAACCTCAACTGGAGTTGCTAATATTGTGGCATCTAAAATTAGTATGATATTGTGGCGAGGAGGAGATGTCTGATTCTAAACCCATACCACCTTGGGAATCTGCCCATATTTTTTTTATGGATGGGTGAACATGAGTTTTGACTAATGAATATGATAAATGAAATATGAATTTATATTATTTTCTTTATTATTCACGCTTATATTTTCTATCAGTGGCCCGTCCATACAATTGCATCTGGAGTTATTTTGTATCTGATTCATATGGGATATTAATGAATTATTATTCGATGTTAAACGAATGACCAATAAAATTTCGCTAGTAAATTTATTTGAGCTTTCTCAGGAAAACCAATGTGATGATGATGTTGGATGATTAGCGTACCTTATAGATAATTTTATTAAAATAAATAAATAAATAACATACTTGGAAAAAAAATAATTATTTTTTCTCATTTTCCTTCTTTTGTAAATATTGTTACACAAAAATATTTTTTAGATCATTTTAAGCTTTTTTTCTCTTCTTTAATGGTCCTCGATAATAAATAATATTAACACAAATTACATAAATCTCTCTATTTAAAGAACAATTGCATTTATCATCTAAAATTTTTAATTATTCCTTACCTAAAAATATTTTCATTACTAAGTTAAAAGCTTATCAGTTATCACTAAAAGGAGTGAAATGTTTCATACCATCTCACCTGAGTTTTGAGTAAAATCGGATCTTTTTTACTGAGATTTTATTTTATTTTATTTTTAAAAAAGAGTGTGAGGTGAAAATACTTTAAAAAATTAAACATGAAAATTTCGAACTCAGAGGGGTGATACAAAATTATATATATATACCTTCATTTTCCCCAATTGTCATTAAATTTCAAAAAAAAATACATATAATTAAATTTAATTCCGATTAAAGTGTGATATAAATATCCAAAAAGAGAGGTAGAAATTAAAATTCAAAGAATACTGAAAAATTAACAAAATATTTTTTCAAGAAAAATAATTTTTATTTTAAAATAAAAATATCTTATATTGAAATAAACTTAAAAATTATTTCTCTTGTTAAAAATAATAATAATTAGCTATCATGTATCAAGAAAATACTATTTATACATATTTCACTAATATTTGTGACAAAAAAATTAATTCAATTTTTAAAATTACACATTGATAAGATGAAATTTAAGTATTAAATTATTAATATATGACTTCCTCATCCGAAGTCAAAACAAACTACAATTAGATAATTTGATCCTCTTATCTCGTGGAATTTTATCTTAATTAATTTCAATGAAATTCCTATTTGATTAGAATTCCATCTCATGAAACCAACTAGCCATAAGAGAAAAATCCATCATATAACATCAAAACTATAATGACTTCACAATATTTTGGTTTTGGATTCCTAAAAAAAATGTAATTTGATAAAGGTATAAAACAAAACTCACGTTTCAAGCCAGCCTTGAAACCTCTTTACATCATTTACAATCAACCGAAGCAAAATCGCAGGGGGTAATAATACATAGCCACTTGCACCAAAACCAGGTAAATATATGAATACCCTAATCCTTAAAAAATCTTACTTGATAGCTTGGGTCGAAGAATAAGACTTTCATGAGGCGGCAGAAACACCATCCAACTATGTTGCAGTTGCAAGATAGATTCAAAAAGCTACAGAGCCGAAAGAAAAGAGCATCAGAAGTGTTCTTGCAGGGGGAAAGTCAACACTGAATACTCTGCAACTAATACATGTTCCATCAGGATTTGGTATACTCATCTTGGCTTCTTGCTAGTGGTCCTCTTGTTGATTTAAAATGCATGGTCACAACAAGCTTCCTAGCCATCTAGAACTTGTGACAAAGGATTTGTAGCTTACTTAGCCTACAGCATCCCAGCCGCTTTCTTACTTATATCCCCGTAATATTATTTCTCTAAGAGAACAAAAAAATAATTGAGTCTGATCAAATTGTTAGTTACTAATCACTCTGATAGCAGTTGAAATCTCCCAACTTCTCATGATAACTTCTAATGAGATGCAACTGGAAGAGGGTTGTCATCTTCCAACTTCTCCAGCTGATCAATTTGTTTCTTCCTCTTTACCACCTTTTTTGAAAGGACACGATTTATACCCTTTGCTGCCAAATCTGAAGCATTTTTATTTACTGATTTGAAACGGATTTTGCTAACTTTCCGGGCATTAGCTTCCAGTATCTGCATGTTTCAAGGTGAAATAAGTTAAAACAAATACTTTCCTGCAGATTCTCATCAGGAATAGGATATTACTATATTAGATAAATAAGGAATATAAGCTACAATATGATAAATCAATTAAAATTTGCTGATTTTATGCAGTTTAAGATGATAATTTATGTTTATATTTGAGATATGACAACTGAAAAAAATAAATAAGAGATGCAAAAGTCACCTATATAGCAGACAAATAATAAGCATGCCGACATGGTAATGTATAGATCTTCATTGCACAGAATTTTGCAAGTGTAAATGAAGTAGATAAATATTATTGTGTTCAAGATATTGGCAGAGTACATGCCATACCCCATGCTCAAGTATAATGATCTTGACATATTTCATCTAAATTTGAAATTTATATCACAGTGTGGAATAGGCCTTGACGAAATGACGCTCTAGCTCTTGATGAGAAAATGTTTGGCTGTAATCCTTGTTCCAACAAGAATTATTCAAGCTCAGGTACTAGGATCAACTTCATTAGTATCATGAGCAAGAACACAGGATATGACAGGATAATCCAGTTGTGATTGAATCTATTGATGCGTAAAAATATCCTTGGGATGGGCAGAGTGTTTAGCATAGAGGAATGACCCCAGAAAAAAAAAACCACATTCTAAAAACTACATACCTAGACAGTTCAGCACACCAGAAAGTGCTTCATGCAGGGTCATAATAAACATGGTACTGATAAAGAATATGATAACCATCTAGAGTTTCAGAGGCAGAATATCTATAATTAACCCACAGCACTAATCAAGAATCTAGACAATCACATGTAAGTTTCATAAGCAACCGCACTTGCGAGAAAGGTAATCACACCTTTCAAAGCCAAAAAATACCTACTCGTTCTTTATAATTCTTGCCTTGATGGCCAAAAGAAGCTAGAGGATAAAAATAAACACACTAAGGTGTTGTTTGGTTAGCGAAAACTATTTCCTGGTTTGGTTTGGTTTGGGTGAAAATGAAAACTTGGTTTTGAAAACCTGATTTAAGTCTCTCGATTTCAGAAAACACATTTGGTTAATGAAAACAATTTCAGTTTTAGTTGGTTGAAACTAGTGAATACTTATTTGGTTATAGAAAATAATATTAATTTTCATTGAACAATTTTATTTCAAAATATGAATTTTTGTATCCATTTTGAAAGAAGTTAAAATTTAATCAATTAAAAAAATGAATAACTCTAGTGATCAATGTTATTAGCTTCTCAATATAATTATCAATTTTATTTTATAATTAAACCATTATAAAGATGAAAAAAAAAAGCTTTTTAGGTTTATAAAATATTAATTATGTATTTGTAGTTAGTTTACAAAATTACTATTTGCTAATATGGTTGTAAAATATTTGTAAGATTTAATTAAGTTATTGGTAATTTAAGATTCTTTTTGTTAATTAGATATAAAATCGATTAATAAATATTATAGAATTTCAAAAAAAAAAAGAGTTAAATAGTCTAAAATTAGTTTTGATTGAATTATAAATAGATTGATTTTAAGAAAATTGAGTTATTTTAAAAATTAGGTTTGGCTCAATTAGATATAAATTGGTTTAATTAATTTGTCAAATTAAAATAATAGTTTGAGTTGAAAATGATGATTTAATTTTAATTTTTATAAATGAGATATAGTTTGATTTATTTATAAATTAATTGATTTTATAAAAAAGATATTTATAACTACAAGTTTGCCATTGTATTTTGAAATCGGAACCATAGAAAACAACCTTCTAGCGTATTGATTTCATTGAAGCCTATTTTCATTGTGGTTTCAATTCAGTGTCATGAAAATGTTAAACCAAACACGTTTTTGTAAGTAGTTTTGGTTTCGGTTTCACTAAAACCATGAAAATAACTTAGGGACCGACATAGAATATTAGCATTTCAAAATTAAAACATATTGCCAGCATTATTCTCCCTATATTTTAAAGTTATTAGCCAATGCTATAGAACATTAGCAGTGACAAATTTTTGTTATAGCAAACCAAAGTAGAACATATATATATATATGACCCACAAAGTAATATGTTTATTACATATAGGTAAAACAAGGGCAATCAGAATGCACAAGGCTCCCACCAAATGCGAAATCTAGAAGGATCATTGTTTGGAGTCTTACCTTTGCATAACAAAAAGATTATTTCCACAACTAGAACCCTAGTCTCATAGGTTGTTAAATTTGATTGAATGACCAACTTTCACAAAAAGTTAAACTAATAGGAAAGAGACCAATCTATACATTTAAGTTTTAACACTCCCCAGTCCCCAATCCTAATCCTGTGTCGTTGTGAGCGAGGTAAACTTGAGTGGGTTAACACAAGCCCCTCACACATGAACTGACTTAATTTAAGTAGGGTATTTATAATTAGTGACACTACTAGGATTCGAATTTAATTTAAGTAGGGTGTTTTTTACATATTTTTTAATTAGAGTTTATACTAATAGGAGAGAGACCAATCTATAAATTTTTATTCTTAACAAAACCTTATCCTTGTACCAATGCTCGCCCAACATATAGGTAGGTATAGGAAGTATCTTCTAGATTCATACAAATGTTTTTTTGAAAAATTCAGTTCTCACCTACATGATCATCCATCTAATCAACCATTGTAGCATAAAAAGGATAAGAACATTGCATAGCATAAAAATAACCCATTCATTTGTGATAAAGAAAACATGTATATGTAATCCTAAATATCAAGAGTCATTGAAGAAGAGTGTTGACTTTCATATGTCAGACGAGCCATACTACCAGTGAAATATAAAATCGGATTTGTCTAGACTTGAAGTTATATATTCATCAGTACTCTGTACTCCAACTTAATTAAATGTCAAGACCCATTGCTTAAAGGTTATTGTTGCTCTCATTAGATTCTAAAAAATATGTACCAATTGGGTATGATGGAAGCTAGAGGTGGTAATGGGTTGTGCCCGAGCTCGGCAGGCTCATTGTCCCCTAGGTTGCATGGGGCATGGCTCTTTTCTTAATATTATACAACTATTATAAATTATAATGTTTTGAAAGGATACATTATATTTTATGTGATAAAAAGTTATAAAATAAAAAATATTATAATGTATGTAGTTATCATGAAAAACTTTTTACATAAAAATGTATTTTTACCTAGGGTTAAATATGTATTTGTATATAAAAATAAACGCAAGAAGTGCAACTTATAAAGGAGGCCCTAGGTAAGTTACTTCCTGCATTATGCAAGATTTGCAAGAAGTCTTGTATTTCCACTTCTTACCAACCAAACAAGACAGAAAAATCCTAGTTCTGGATAAGTAGAAATTTCCACATCATTTCATGCCAACCAAACAAGCCCCATGTAGCTGTGATTTTGGAAGAAGAATTGAAGACAATAACTATATTAAAATGAAAATTCTTTAATATATTACATAGTACCTCAATTTCATATTTTTGATGTTTCTCATTCTCGTCTGGACCATCTGATTCTGTATCTCTATATTCTCGGTTTGCTTTCTCAAGCTCCACAACAATCTTCCCACCTTCTTCTGGTATATAACCAAACATCTCGCAGATGAAACCAGATACAGTCTCATACTGATGACCCTAGTTAATTAAAACAAACACATTTAACAAATGTCAACCTTTGCAACATTTTTAAACCTTCTTAAAAACACAGATCAGAAGGAAATCATTTGAAGAGCATATTATTGAATATAATAATAATAAAAAGAAGCATAAGCAAATCAATGAAGTGGAAAGATGTGAAGTCATGAATCTCAGAAGCATTTGAGGCCAATATCAAGCTACACTACAAAAAAAAGTTGCAATCACAAGTTAACTGGATTATCCCAAACTACCAAGTTAAGCAGTAACCAAAATTCTAAAATACGAAAGCATGCACATAATTTAGCAATTCACAAAGAATAAAGCTCATCTTTCATAAAGCATACTTTTACTTACATAATGTCAACCTCCCCAATATGGTTCCAGCTTTCAGCCTGGGTCCCACTTAGGGGAATGTTGTTAAAGAGCAACAAGGAACTTCTTGACCCACTTCTAATAAGATTTGAAAATAAGACTGATAACTTGATAAGACCTCCTTACTTGTTCTAGTGACAATTTTCGAGTTTACAATCATTTACAAATGTGTCCTTGTTAACCATTCTAGGAAGTCAAAAGAGTAATGTATTTGATGATTTATGAGTCCTAATTTATTATATATACAATACCACAGTTAGATCAGAAATTTGGCTAATAGAGGTATACCTGGAGAGCTCTAGAGGTCCTTTTTCCTAGGATTTATCAAGATCAGTGTTTGAAATGGCGCACCATGGCGCGGGGCGCACACAGGCGCAGGCCCCCGCGCCATTTTACCCTCGAGGCGCTAGGTTAAACTTAGGGCACCCGAAATCTAATGTTCCCCCGCCCGACTTGCCCGAGCGAGCGTCGATCTCTTCTCCCTTTCTTCTCCTCCAACAGTCCGACGAGTCTCTCCACAGGCGAGCCTCTCCTCCGGTGAGCTTCTCCACCGGATTCCGGCGCCTCTCCACCAGATTTCAGCCTCCGGCGAGCTTCTTTAGGTAAATTTCTTTTCTTTCTCAGTTTCTCTCCTTTCTCAGTTTCCTTCACTCCCTCCTATTCTAAATTTTCAGCAAGCTGAGAGGTGTTGGGTTTTTCTTTTGAAAATTCAGGCCTCAGCATGCTGAAACTCTCGGCATGCTGAGAATTTCAAAATTTTCAGCAAGCTGGAATCTTCAGCAGCATGCTGAAAACTCTCGGCATGCTGAGAGTTTCTTCTTTTTTTTTCATTTTTAATTTCTGATCCCAGTTCTCATCTTTCAGTCTAGTTTAAATTATGGAATCATCTTCTAGTAATAGTAGAAAAGATCCCGGATGGAAGTATTTGCGTGTGATTCCAAACAACACAAATAGATTGATTTGTGGCTTTTGTGACAAAATAACAAATGGAGGGATTTCACGAGGGAAGCAACATCTTGTTGGAGGATATTGTAATGCCAAGGCTTGCGCAAAGTGTCCACCTCATGTCCGAGAAGAGATCAAAGAGTACATAGAAAAGAAAGTTGCCACATCAAGTGTTAATTTTGATGCATCAAATTCTATACCCGATTTCGAGGATCTTGATTATGGTGAGGAGGAGGAAGAGGGTCTTGAAAAGTCCGCGAAAAAGAAGCCAAAGATGCCAAACATGAAAGGTCCACTAGATCTTTTATTTACACCGTGCCGAGGAAGTGGTGAAAAAGAGGAACGAAACATTGATGAAGCAAACCACCATTAATGAGGCAAGTAAAAAGGAGTTGCGCACTAAAGTATGTGAAAACATATGTAAATGGATGTATGATGCGAGAATTCCTTTCAATGCTTTAAACTATCCAAGTTTTGAGGTGATGGTTGAGTCTATTGGACAATATGGCATTGGCTTGAAACCTCCTACTGCATATGAGGCGAGAGTTCATTTCCTAAAGAAGATAATGAATTAGGTTAAGGAAATGATAAAAGAGCATGAAGAAGAATGGGTAAGGTATGGTTGCACCATCATGGCAGATGGTTGGACAAATAAAAGACAAAGAACATTGATCAACTTTTTAGTGAACTGTTTTCATTGAGTCGGTTGATGCAAGTAGTTACTCAAAGACCGCAGACAAGATGTTTGAATTGTTTGATAAAATGGTGGAGTGTATTGGGGAGACAAATGTAATACAAATTATCACTAATAGTGCATCTAACAATGTGTATGCAGGTAATAAGTTAAACTTTCAAATTTCAATTAAAATCTAGTGTTTTTATTAGTTGGTATCTTTTTAATGATTATATTTTATATTTCATAGGAAAAAGGTTGATGGAAAAGAGACCACACTTGTATTGGAGTCCTTGTGCTGCACATTGTATCGATCTCATACTTGAAGATTTGGGGAAGATTACTGTTATGAGTAACACATTGAACAGAGGTATGACTTTGAATTCCTACATTTATGTGCGGCCTGGTTTAGTGAATATGCTTAGGGAATTCACTGGATAGAAGGATCTTGTTAAAGCCGGCGTTACAAGATTTTCAACCGCTTTTCTTACTCATGAGAGTATTCATAAGCAAAAGGCCAATTTGAGGAAAATGTTTACTTTAGATAAATGAACAAATAGCAAGTGGGCAAAAGAAGCACTTGGTAAAAGAGTGTGTGGCATTGTTTTAATGGCTACCTCTTGGACTAAGATTGTCTACATTCTCAAGATATTTGGTCCTCTAGTGCAAGTGCTTCGATTGGTCGATGGAGACAAAAAGCCTCCAATGGGATACATATACGAGGCAATGGATAGAGCTAAGGAAGCCATTGTCAAATCTTTTAATGAGAAAGAAGAGAGCTACAATAAAGTTTTTGAAATTATTGACAAAAGGTGGGAATGTCAACTCCATCAACCTTTACATGCATGTGAGAATTATTTGAATCCTGAATTGTTCTATGCAAACCCCAACCTTAGTTCAGACTAGGAGGTTATGGGAGGACTGCTTGATGCTATTGAAAGATTGGTTCCAAGACTTGAGGAGCAAGACTTAATCTCTAACCAACTTTCTACATATGCAAACTCTGAGGGTATATTTGGAAAGCCAATGGCAATTAGGCATCGGAGTATTAAATCTCCACGTAAATTTCTTTAAAGTTATACTTTTGGATAGTTCTTAACATTTAATAGATTAATTGAGCTTAACTTTTAATTTTTATTAACAATAACAGCTAAATGGTGGAAACTTTATGGATCAACTCCAAAGTTGGAAAAATTTGCTATAAAAGTGCTTAGTCTCACTTGCAGTGCATCGGGCTGTGAGCACAACTAGAGCATTTTTGAAAACGTTAGTAACAATATTTAAAGTTTCATTTTAATTATAAACTTGCAATTGGATCACTGCTGATTAAAAATTATTTTATTTTTTCTCTAGATTCATACCAAAAAAAGAAACAGATTGGATGCACAACGCTTAAATGATTTGGTTTTTGTGAAGTACAACCAAACATTGAAGCGTCGATATGATGCACGTGACCGCATCGACCCTATTTCTTTGGATGGTATTGATGCTAGCAATGAATGGTTGATTGGTAGAGCTGAGGATGAACAAGATGATGATGACTTGGTATTTGAGGATGAGCCTTTGACATGGGACACAGTTGCTAGAGCTAGTGGAGTAGAAGGGCCTGGGCAGCTCACTAGATCTATGAGACAAAAGGACAAAGGAAAAACAAGCTCTTCCAAGGTCCCAAATCACCGAATACTCATAAATGAATCTTCTGAAGAAGAAGAAGATGGAGGAGAAGGAAACACTATCCCTTCTCAATATTCCAAACATTTTGACTATGAGATTGATGAAGACCATGATCTAGATCTAGATGATGAATAGTCCATTAGCTTGATGATGTTGAACTTGTTCTCATATTCTTTTAATGATGTTGAACTTGATGATGAACTTGATGTTGGCTTGTTTTTTTAATGATGTTGAACTTGATGTTTGCTTGTTTAGTTGTTCTTTAACAACTTTGACTTAGTATCTTTATTTAATTGGATGCTAAATTAAATGTTAACTAGGTGATTTTATTTTAGAAATATATTTTTGTATGTACAAAATATATTTTACAATTATATTTTATTTTTGCGCCTCGCCTCGTTATGGCGCGCGCCGTAACTTTGCGCCTTTGTGCGCCTTGCGCCATTTAAAACTATGATCAAGATAACCAACTTACTAAAGATAAAACTTCATAGTTCACACAATGTTGTGGCTTTATAAGTGATTGATGTCATAGAGGTCAAGGGACTGGGAAGGCCTTAAAGAATTTTAATGGAAACAGTAAAAGACAACTAAATCCTCTTGATTAGGGATATTAACCTACATTGAGCTTATCAGACAGGTCCATATAGCTAATGCAAATAGGTAAGAATTTAAGACATCAACCATAGCTTTTGTTATAGTCTCTTTCTCTCTTAATCTCGTGCTAATGTGGAATGTCACATGTCACATGCATGAATAATATTTTATGTCATGTCAGACTATCAGACTATCACATCATCATTTAAACGGCAACACTATCATGTAATTAGCATTTGGATATACCTGTGACAGTATATTGTTGCTTACATATATTTGTATCAAAGTTGGGTTTTGGATAAAATCCACTCAGCTCCCTTAGTTTAGAATACATTAAATCATTTACCACAAATATTATCAAGAAATGAATAAGAACAAAAAGTAGATAGATATAAAGCAATTTTTAAGCAAGAGAACGAAAAATGTTGGAATAAAGAAGTATTTAAATGGAGAAAGACCTCTGGCATTTTGATATTCAGTTCTTCAGAAAGTTGATCAATTGATGTATTTGCATTGACATCATATGTGCCATCTTCTTTCATCACAATGTAACCAGTTTTCCTCTGAATCTCTTCCTGTAGAAATGAAAACAGAAAGTAGAATGTGACAGTTATTTTACCTTACAGAATGCCAACTGCGTTATTGACAAATAGAATTCGCTTTGTTAGACTATCCTGCAGGCAACATGCTATAACAAAAAGATGGTATATAATATATAATATGTAATGTATAGTTGTATACCATGAGAGAGAGAGAGAGATTAGAATCATTGAAAGACGAAGGGAGATAATGAGCAATCAAAGATTATCAAAGTCAAATGATTATGGATAAATTTTAAAGATTAGTGGGATAGGATCTGGTCATTAGGATAGTCAGAATTAGACTAGGACCAGATTATGATGTGGCTCCGAGTCATATAGGTTAGGGCCCGTGCTGGGATCTGATCATTAGGATAGTCAGAATTAGACTAGGACCAGATTATGATGCGGCTTCTAGTCATAGAGGTTAGGGCCCAAGCTCGGGGTGGGTTGGGTTGGGTGTCCAAACCCTCAGCTTAGATGCAACTCATATTGTTGTTCCAAAAAGGCTCTTCTAACTAAAACCTTGATAATGTGCAGCTTCCGAATTTCACACATCACATCCTCTTTGATGAAATGAGAAACTTTCTACAATCTGTGCAAAGAAATTATATAGGGATGGCTCTCCCTCGATGACATCATCAAGAAGAACAGGACCAGTGATGGTATAGATGGCCACATAGAGGAATTTAGCAGCATTTAACCTTTATCTTTCCAACGAAAGCCAATGTTAGGAAAGGGATCAAACTTGCAACTCACCTAGTGTAAACAAGCAAACCTTCAAAATTCTCAACACGAGGAATGTTGATCCGAGAGGATCTAAGAGGGCCCTCTAGCACCATGCAGTCACATGTAGATGATACTCAAGTTAGTACTTTATTTTAATTATATAGCTTTAGATTTCGAATTTGAGGAGACCATGTTTCCCCCTATATTAATATATTATCTCTATGGATTAGTTAGTCAAGAAGACCTTGTTTCTCTCCTACTTTTACTCTTAGTTTGTTGCTAATTATTTTCCTACTTCTCTCCTAGAATTTTTTGCTTGTAATTACGTTGGAAGGCCAAGAGAGTGGAATAAAACTCTTATACTTCTTCCTCTCACTCTCCACCAAATTTTTCACCGAATTTTTCAGTTCGATTCGATTCGGTTAATTTATTGAATTCACCGAAATATAATTGGTGAAAAAAAAAAATATACCAAGATTCGAACTCTAGTCAATCAAATTGACATGTATCACCTTAACCACTCAATCAAACCATATTATTTGATATAAATCTTACTAACCTAACCTATATCTATAATTATAAAAAAAAATAACTATTATACCTCACCAGGATTCGAACCTGGGTCACTGAGATAAAAGCATGCCTTCTTAACCACTTAGCCAAACTATAATATATGATATAAATGTTTATGTTATTTAACTTAAATTAATATTCGGTTAATTCGGTAATTAACTGAACCATTCGGTTAATTTACCGAACTGAACCGAAGACTGGAAAATTTAAAATTTTTAACCGTTAACCGAACCGAAAATTAATTAGACAAATCAGTCTGGTTAATTCGGTTTCAGCCCGGTAGGTTAATCGATTTTTTCGGTTCATCGGTAAATTTTGCTCACCCCTAAATTATAGATCATTGGTATCAGAGCAATGATGCTCCTATAGTACATACCCATAGCAAAGACTACAACAACTTCGAGATTGAAGGCTTTATGCTTCCGAACAACACCACCATGGCCAATGATTTGTCTACCCAGTGTTCGGAGTTCCATAAGGAAGCTTGCTCTTTAGTAGAGATTGCTTGAGCAAAGGGATGTTCAGAATTTCCTCTAAATAAACACTAAAATAAAGAGACTAGGGCACAGCTTAAGGGTAAGTTCCAAGCTGAACGGCAATTGATCCATAGTTGGACTGATAACACAGGTCGGAACTTGTTTATGACTGTTGTGTAATGACAGAAAGGAGGAGACAGTCGGCTGCTTCCCTGGATGTGGTTGGCTGCAATAGGGTGACAAATAAATTTTGGAGGAGAGAGAGAGAGACGAAGAATAAGAATTTTATATAGAAGAGGCCAGGTATTTACAAGAAAGAGTCTCCCAAAAATCTAGGAGAAAAAGAAGGAAAAGAATTAACAACTAAGAGAAAAATAGGAGGAGAGAAACAAGGTCTCATTGACTAACAATTCATGCAGATAGAGAAAGCATGGTCTCCTCAAATTTAAAGCTATTCAATTGAAATATAAAATACTAACTTGAGCTAGCCTGCATGTGGCCACATGGTGCTAGTGGCGACATGGTGCTAGTGGACCCTCTTGGATCCTCCTCGATCAAGTGCATAAAACATAAGCACATCTTGCAAGCATTACATATTAGACCATTTTGTATGGAGTACTAGATCTTTGTAGGACTCAAACTTTCAAAGATTCTTTTTTATGCCAATCTAGCTTACTCTAGTTTAATTAAATTTTAGTAGCTCAATACACACTCAATTCAGTAGCATTAGTTCTTACATCCCTTATAAGCTTCATATTTTTAACAGCAAAATTCCTGATCTCAATACTCTGTAGAGCTATGAAAAAAGTAAAATTTGAAGACCATATTTAAGTAACAGAAGAAACTTTTGTGACATATGATAACTATCTAGTCTAAATTGTAAATTCCAAATTATGTTGATATGCAGCCTGGAAACTCAAGCTGCAAATTGACAATCCTTTATAGTGTGTTTACCATGAGGGAAAAAATGATGGAAAGGAAAGAAGAGGGAAAGGATCATAAATTTTTCCTTTCCTTTGTTTACCAAGGAGGAAAGGAAGGATGGAAAAGAAAAGATGAAGGAAAAAATAGCCTCTTTTTCCTTCATATAGCTTCTACCCAAATTTAGATGGAAAAGAAAGGAAAGGATAACTTAAACATTTCACTCTTTACCCTCACTCCAAGTAAAAAATAATAACATAAGGATAATAATGGTATTTTCTTTATATAAGTTATCAACTCTTCTATATTTTCTTCCTAGTAAACAATGGAAAGGGAAGGAAAAAAGAGTCTTCCTTCCCCTCGTGGTAAACAACATGAAGAGAAATATTTTAGTTTCCTGGTTCCTCTCCTTATTTATTTTCTCTCGTGGTAAACAAGCGCTTAATATCTTGAAGTTGCAACTTCATACTTATTCTGACCAATGAAAAATTTTATGCATATATGATACAAAAATGCAATTTGAATTGCATATTGCAAAAAAATTAAGAACTTTAATTGAATAAATTCATATTTCACATAAGAAGAATAAAAGATGGAAATGATATTTAAAAAGGAAGTTGTTAGCCTTAAGCAATTAAAAAAGTGCAAAGATGATTCTCTATACAATTTTCCTACCTTGGAATCATTCTCATCGAAGATTTCACCAACAATTTCTTCAACAACATCTTCCAGAGTAACAATCTGTTGCCGAGTGAAAGATTTAACAGGTTACAGATGGACGATAAGAACAGTTGACATTGAATTCAATGAAGTGGATATATTTTAGGAACATGGTACCAACGGCCTTTTAACTTCAAATTGAATTTTTTATTTAGAGTTCTGCATGGAGTGATCTTTGATTATACATGAGCCACATGGAAAGAATATACATGTTTATCCTATTTAATTGATTAGACAGTGTTATGTGAATATTTAATTGTCTCCTGTCAAGAAATACTTGATAAACCATGAAGTTTAAAGCATAGAGCAAAAGTACAAATACTTGATAAAATCTAATTCTCTAATTTATTTAAAATAATAGTTGTCCTGGTTCTGCACTAAACTACCAATAGCACTGGTAGTATGTAGCAACATAAAGAGTTTTAAGTTGAACAAGAATCTTATTTAAAAAAGCATTAATGATAACAAACAGTAATTATTGTTGGCCTAGATTATGTTCCAAGATCAATCTCAATTTCGATGATAACAAACTATAAGTTGTTTTACATGGATTATCTTGACTTTATTGCAGATATATAAATGCTATTTAGAATGGTTGCAGTAAAGCTCTATGAGAAATTCAATTCATGAAGATCTAGGCTTGAATATCTCAAGATTTCTACTTGGTGTTTGTATATTTATTGAGTTACAATTGTTGTAAAACACCTAATTTGATCTGCAGGTAGTAAATTATTTTAGATCTGCAAGTTAGACAGTTATCTACATGTTTATCATAACATAGCATATAATATCAACTTACACCAACAGTTCCCCCGTATTCATTTAGAACTACAGCCATGTGAACCTTCCTAATGCGAAACTCTCTCAGTAGGTTCCATACTGACATTAAATCTGCACTATCAATTAAATTTAAATCCCACAGGAAATAATACAAATAATCAGTAAAAACCTGTTTAAAGAGCAATGAAGTGCCTGAATATCAGGAGTACAAATAATTACTCACATGCATTACCAATGTCATATTTATGAATTATAACAACTATCCTAATTACCAGGAACAAAGTATGTTGGCATATGAGCAATCTCCCCTACGGTGGATTCTTGTAGCTTCTCAACCTTCAGAGCAAGAAAAACTACTTAAAGCAAGGGGAAATTTGAAATTTAGCTTATTACTGGTAGAATAGATATGACTCAAACCCTTCCAACGTATTCCAGCATGTCCCTTGCATATGCAATGCCAACAATATTATCTATACGCTCTTCGAAAACAGGTACCCTAATATTGTACAAATAGAAGTATCACAGGTTTAAAACTTGTGTGATGTACAAATAAATCACTTGTTTGTCATTATCTACAGCTCCAACATACCTGGAATATTGATGAGTCTCCCATAGCTTTTGAAAGTCAATAAGCTTTGCACTAGCATCTATTGCAACTACATCAATCAAAGGCGTCATTACTTCTCTGACATGTGTGTCTTTTATCTCTAAAACATTTTCAATCATATCCTGTTAAATTAAAGCACATCAGATGCTGATTCCTTCAAAAGGGATGAACATACACTTTAACAAAGCAACGTTAAACAAACAAATGCTGGAAGCGGAACCACATAATATATGTGTTTGATGTGGGGAAAAATTAAGGTCCTGTTTTGTTGGAGAAAATTCTGGAAAATTTTCATTTCCAGTAAAAAGTAAAAACAAGAAAGTTGAGAATGATTTTAAAGTTAATGTTTTTTGTGTTTTGTAAATGCATTTGATATATGGAAACAGCAACAGTGTGGAATTTTAAATTTTCAATGGAAAGTCAAATTGAAAACTAAAAAACAGGTTAAACTGTTTCATTTTTCTTTTCATATTTTTGGAAAACCAAAACACATAAGATGTAAGACCCGGAAAAATTTCCTAATATAAAATCTATTTTGGTGCAGCGCGCCGGGTCCGGGGGTAGTCGAGTCGAGCCTTAGGATCGCCTCGAGTGAAAAGGTATGACTCGATTAATGATTCATGGAATCTATTTGGGTGATTAACTTTCCTTTTATGAACTCATGCCTTAAATTAAGTTAACTCGATTCATATTATGGGTTGAGTCGGAACCCAAGTTGAGTTCGGGTTTAGTCGAGTTCCGAGTATGAGTTAAGTGAGTCATGAGGCCATCTCTGGAAAGATAGATGAGGGATTAAAACCCTCATCTTGCAGCCGTGCGACTCACCCTTTGAGTCGCACAAGGCTGCCTAGGGAGAGAGGAGAAGGAGCAAGGAGGAAGCTTGGGGCTTGGATCGATTTCTCGCGATCTTTCCGACGAATCTTGATTTCAACGATGTATGTTCACTGTTTTATGGAATTCCTTGTCGGATCTCGCTGTTTCTTCGTCGTTTTGCAAGTTTTTGGGGCTGTCGAGTTATGGGAAAAAGTGAAAGGTCATGCCAATTTTTTCCCCGATTCCCTTGACGGCAAGAAAGCCCTTGGATGACTTTATATCAATGTTCAATGTAGTTTCACTTGTATATCTCACGCATTATGAAGCATGTCTTCCCTAGGGATCCTTTGAAGTGGCCAAATGAACCCTACAACTCATGAAGAGGGTTCGGCCAAGGGTGAAGGAAGGGTAAATTAGTCCATTGATATGTAAGCTATATTTGAAATTGAAGAAGTAGAGGTATAGCTAGAGTCTCTTCCCCCTTTCCTACCTTAAGGGCCATGGCCGAGCAAGGTCTTCCTTGCTCATGGTTCAGCCAAGGCTAGGGAGGGGAGAAGAGAGTAACTTTAGATGGAAATTACATGATTATAAGGATCACACATAGAGATATGGCAATACTTAGAAAGAACACCAAGCATAGCAAGTAGCTTGATTGATTTTGAATTGTAGGAATGCTAGTATTATAACCATCCTTAGCATTAGATCTTTACACCTTGTATGTTGAGATTGTTACCATGTTTTGTATTTCTTACATGTTATTTAAATTCATTACTACCTTGCCATGCTAGATAGTTGTTCCTTATTGTACTAAAAATTCCTAAGGTAGTGTAAAGTTGTTATGTGTATACATTGTGGTCATATATAATGAATGTTGCAAAATTTGAATATTTTTCCTTGGATTATACATGCTGCCCTAAATGTTCTTGGGTGGGATTCCAAGGTCGGCACACGGGAATTCCTTACCCAAGGCAGTGTAGGAGGTTAGGTAACATGTAAGGCGTCACTAGACGTTCATCGCACTTATATGGAAACTTAGTTAGGAGACGATACACTTCTATGACTTCTTGTATACTTATGGAAACTTAGAACTCGTAGGTGTTCATATCTTGAAAGGGCGGCATAAATTGTCGACCCTGTAGCCGGATTAAGGCCAGATTCGAACAAAGGTCCGAAGTGTATATATGGAAACCCTAGGATATTGATTGTGTGATGTGTTTGAGATGGTCCGCTGAGGAGCGTGGAGGTCGGAAATGACCAATGCTCAGCTCGGCCAGTTTTGGGTCTAGAGGTGCGCCAGCGGGCCCGCTAGGTGCCAGACCCCATTTGGGAGGGACTAGCTATCCTTACCCCAGACGGTGTCCGAAGACTAGTGGACCATCCTAGTCGACGGCCTGGGATTGTTTGCTTACATCTTGAGATGATGTGGCCGATGGCCAGTATGATACTACCTGATATGGTAGGGACGGCTGTAGTCGGGATATGATTCTATGAGTAGGCCCAAGGGCCGGATGCCGAAGGCTTGATAAGCCGAGACGGTAGATTATCATGTTCAGTTGATACAGATGGATCCGTTGGGGGTCGGTAAACGCATTAGAAATAAATTCTACCTCCTTGTACATTTCCTTTATTGCCTTGTATGATATATATGCATGATTGAGGCTTATGTGGAGGTTCATATGAGCCACTCACTGAGTCCCAAGTGGACTCACAGTTTACTCTTATTTTGCAGAGCAGCAGTAGTTTGGCATGCCGACATGATGCAGTTGGTGGGCGGGAGGCGGTGTCATATCTCGTAGCGGCGTCCATGAGTCTTAGACTAGTGCTTAGTTATGTTGGTTTTGTTTTTGCACTGACGGTCGTAATTGAAAAGGAATTGTAAAACATGTTACTTGAACATTCGATTATTTGATGTTGATGTTTCTACTTGTTTTGGAAAACTTATAGATTATGACTTTGAAAACTTTTTATAAAGTATGTTGAGATTTCTTTCATTCGATATGTCTTGGTTTTCTTGATGTCAGTGTAGACAGTAGGCTATAGGGCAGGATGTAGGCCCTGACCGGTCATACTACCCTCAGTTGGGGTGTGACATAAGAGTAATTGTGCTTGCACACATTAGTAGAGTAGAGAGTTGTGCCGTGCGCTTCCACATTGTCCAATGTCATCCCATAGGCCAGAGTGTCATATAGGTAACATGCACAATATGGAGAGTAGGTACATCCACAGAGGTATATATCCTTTAACTTTGTCCAATATCCATGCCTTCGAACTTCCAAGCAGTCATGATGAAAAAAGGTTATCTTGGCTAAGCCTAATAAGTCTGAACCTAATTAACATCAATAGCATAAATGGCTAAGAATGTCAAAGAGATAACAATTAACCAATAAGAAAAAAAGCAAATAGATTCAACTTTTGTGTCCTATCTTTGTCTTGAGATTATATT
This sequence comes from Canna indica, assembly GCA_034359265.1. Lineage (NCBI taxonomy): Eukaryota > Viridiplantae > Streptophyta > Magnoliopsida > Zingiberales > Cannaceae > Canna > Canna indica. The sequence continues at coordinate 19,016,725 of CP136897.1, forward strand.
TACCATTTTACCTTTGTTAAAAGTTATAACCAATAGATTGCTTAGTTCTGTAAGACACTAATACTTATGGATTTTACAAGCATAAATGAAAGAAAGAAAGAAATAACTATATCAAAAACTGGTGGGTTTGTGCATCAGTTGATTTTGTACACTGTCCAGAGATCAGAAGAACATAGTAAGAATTTATAAATAAAAAGAGGCATCTAAAGATGTTATGCCAAAAACATATGATGCTCTGGAACAGGAAGAATGAAATGCTACCAGAAAATTATCAAAAAAATGGGTATGAAGTATGAACTATGAAGTAGAGAATCAAGACAACAATTATTCCAAATGAATGAGGACTGAGAGATTGGCAACCAAGATTATACAAAAAATCAAAAGTTCAAACCAAACTTTCTCATAGATAAAGAGCCAAATTTTTTAATTGACTAATATCACATAATTCAATTTTGGCACCTGTTCTTCCTCTTCTATTGCTCCACTTAGTTCTGCACCTCTTAGCATCAATTTAAGTTCGTCTTCAGTCACATAAGGTTCACTACATTGCCAACAAAAATCAGGGAAAAGGAAAACAAATAAATGGTGCAGGCCTTTTTAACAACTTGTATCAGTGATGAAAAGGAACTTTTATCAATATGTAGAAAATAAGTTTATAAAATAAATATGCATTCTTTTGGTTCCCACTGGTGAATAATGAATACCATATTTTTATGTACTTTAAGTAGGGGATATGCAACTTGAATTTGTTGGTTTGTCATTGGTTGTCATAAATGTATTTAAGATCATATACAATGTTGTTCCTTGGTCCAGAGAATAAAAATGTTGCCTTTCCAAATAAGGTAAATTTGTCAATGTGAGTATATATGTGTGATGAATGATGAGAATAGCAATGTGGCATCTGTTTTGTACGCACAAGTAATTAAATCTTTGTTGTTTTTATGTTGCAACTTGCAAGTGATATCCAATATTATTGACTTAGTTCTTTAGCAAGATGTACTATGCAAACAGCAAGGCCTGGTAGAATCCCCCCCCAACCCCCGAATTCATCAAAGATTTATTGGATTTGCATGAAATGTTAAATATTTTCATGGATCACTAACTTGAAGTTGACAGAGCTCTTAAATACTTTACCTCTGGTTCTCCTCACTCCATTAACATTGGCAGCTGTTGGAAGCAGCCATCATTATCATTGCCTCCTTCCCTCATCCTCCTATCTCTTTTCGAATCACACTCTACTACTTAATCAATGAATTTAGCAAACGAGAACAACCAATCGATTACAATCAATATCTAAAAAATCTAGATGGTTCCAACAAATTTCCAAAGCTAGCACAAACAAGATCAATCAAATTGGGAATGATAACAGCCTTTTTGATGAATTTTGGTAAATTTTGCTGTATCCCTATTGGGGTCTCAATGGTGCAGTTTCCTTAGTGAACCTATAAGAAATGAATGTATACACACAATTGTATGTCACTGTATTGATGTTTTTTAAGATTCCCTAGGAACATCCAAGTACCTTTTTTAAGCACATAAAAATAAAAAATAAAAATCATACAAACAACAAAAAGAAATCACCAATCTTACTCTTATTTTTGTTACTCTACCTTAGAAGTTAGAACAACAAAAAAAATAATGTATGAAAAGCAAATGAATAACTAATTGCTAAAAGATGTCCACTCTGTTTGTACACGCATAATAATATAACATCCAACAGATGAGAAAATTAAGTAAAAGAAAAAACATAAACAGGGAGTGCCATGTACATAACTTACCTTCTACCTTTTAGACCAAGCATTTTTAGGATTCCCATTGAAAGAAAAGTGACAATGCGTCCCACAGGATACAAGACCAATGAAAGCCATGCTACAGGCCTGACCTAGTTCCAGACATAAAATCACATCACAATACCAATTCAAGAATAAGAACTGGATCAGTTAAAGCTATGACAATCTTTTTTTCTGGGCAATGGGTAAGTGATGAAGGTGGGACTTGAACCAAAGACCTTTGATATAAACAACAAAGGTTATTACCAGCTTATGAGTTATGACACCTTCAAGATGTCAATCTTGCTTCATAAAAGAATCAACTCACCTAACAACAAACTTCGCAACCTCTGTGGCATTATGGACAGCAATGCTCTTTGGTGTGATTTCCGTTAGCAACAAAATCAAAACCTGAAGAATGAGAAGTGTAGATAATACATTACAAGATGACAGACACTTGTAACTACAAATACTAGAGAGAACCATGTATTCAGTAGTAACATATAAACATCAATCATAAATACCACATTGGGTAAGCTGACTGATACAAACTGCAACAGGGGAGAAGGCAAGGCAGCATGTTGACTGAATGTCATTTGATGTGATTTCAAGATCACCTTTATATGTCGTCATTGCATGTATATAGAACTTCACCAATAATTAAACATCCAAAGGCACCTCTATAATGTTGGCAGCTCATACACTATAGCTACAACCTATGACGTCAAAAATCAAAAGCTCATGCATATGACATCCATTCACCAAAAATCGTCTTAAATTAAAGAGAATATAGATATGGAATTTAGTCCTTTTGTTTAAGTGTCATCAGTTTACTTGGACAAAAATGCATGTGCAGCTTACATACCAAATAAGCAAAGTTTTAGAGGTGAAATTCTTTATTTTATAATCAATTAAAAAATCACATTTAAGTGCAGCTCAACTACTTACCTTTGTTTTCCCCAATGAGAGTTGGTAAATGAGATTTATTCGATATTCGTACGAAATTGACAATTCTACCCTCAATTTTCTGTCTATTTGAGAGAATATGAGTTGCACATGCGTTTTTATTCCTGTAAATTGATGACATATAAACAAAAGCACTAAACTGACACTAGGTTATAAACTGTAGGGACTACTTTGAAAAAAATTTAAAGTTGAGGACTACATTATAGAGACTAACGTGAAATTAACTCATATAAGAATACGAAAGTTAAGAGCATACAGTCATAACTCCAGTAGCTGCACTAACGCCAGCTTCTCCAAAAATTGCAGTTGCCGCGTCCGTAACAAGTGCTGTAGCACCAATGTTGACCACACTGATTACACATTGCAAAATCATAAGATAAGAAGAAAAAAATTGTCTGAATCTTTTTGCTGAAATAATGCATAATAAGTATAAAACATAAGCTCATGTGCAATACTCAAGCATTACGTTGTGCCAATGAGGATGGTTGTCAAGAAACGTGTAACATCACTTCGAAGCATTCTGAAGACATCATTTTCAGGATCCTTCTCAGCCAATTCACGAACCTGATTTAAAGCCAAAAAAGATTAGTTCAGTTTGCTTATATTAAGGAGATGAAAAATACAGGCAAATATATATAACAAATATGAAATAGTTAACTTTATTTCACAATCAACACCATCAGAAATCAGAAAATCGATTTTATGCAGTTTACAGTTTCACACTGCAGTAATGGGAGAGAAGAACAGTCTCAATCATTTCACATCATTCATTGAAAGAAAAATGTTTCCAATGTCCAAAACCATATTAAAAAAGATAATAGTACCTCATGTATCATCAAAACTCATGGGTGGTTGCATTAATACCTGTCACAAGATATATGATGATCAAAAGAACCTCACAGAAGTCAATGTAAATTATTTTTATTTCTATCTGCTTCCAATTCATTTACCTTGCATCTAAACTAATGTGTGTATTTCGCATCCTTGCATTTTTTTGTACATTATAATCTGACCGAATACTTAGAGAAGTTTCTTTTTGCTAGAACTAGAGAATGCACTGCCTAGTTCTAGCACATAACAAAAGAATAATTAATGCTACCAAACAGTAGACATTAAAAATAAGTATATCATCAAAATCCAATATAATAAAGATTTACACTATACTATTTGAGTATTGTGGAGCAAAAATTGAAATGGATTTAGGAGTCCCATGACAAAAGTATAGGTCAATTCCAAAAGCAGGATATGTCATTGATGTTCCAAATAGTGATTGGTAAACGTACAACAATATTGAATATTGTAAATAGGTGAACTGCCTTACTACAACAAAACCAGTGATAATGGCATTAGCATGATTTGTCAATACCAGTTCGTAACGGGCAGTCCGACCAATCATCACAAACATAATGGCGGACGGCTGTTTCCCCCATATAAGAGAAAAATAACTAAAATAAGAACAACCGATCTTCTTTAAGAAAACAAACATACCTTCCATGGCCAAAGAGTCGTGATGGATGTTTCCGCCATAGAAAAGAAAGCAGAAAGCCCCAGCAGCGCAGCCAAAACCAAACCTTGCTCTTTGAGCACATTAAGAACCTGCAACAGTTTCGGCCACGTCCCCCTAAGAATTTCCGTATCTGAACCAAAAGCCGCAACGCCAGCCTCTGCAACGCCCTCCAGAGCAAGAACTCTGCAGCATCTTACCACGAACATCCCGCAGGCAATCATCGCGAGAGCATAACCAAAACCACGAGCCGACCCTATTTTCCCAATTAATCGAATTCTCTGATTCCAAGACGCCTTCTTTCCTTCGTCGGAAGTAAAACTACGGCATACGGGCAAAAGCTCGGCCCTTTGGCGCGAGGAGGAGAAGAACCTCCTGGAAACAAGAGAATTCTTGCGCCCATTGTGGAATTGAATTGGAGAACAACGTATTTTGAGGGGGAGGCAACCACTGAGCCCGCGATAGTGAATGTGTCGGCCATGATTGGGATCTCCGAGAGCCGGAAGGAATCCAGTGGGTCGGCCAACGAGGGAGGTCTTGAACGAAAATGGAGGCATGGCGTTGAGGAACGTAGGTGGTGATGGAGAGTGCAGCCCTGCGGGCAGTTACTAGGGTTTTGGATTAGGCGGAGACGGAATTGCTCGCTGACGCAGGCGACGGCGACAGCGCAGGGATAAAGTTGGTGACACCGTCAAAGAAGCTGACGAATAGATTTGCATCGGAAGCACGTGTTTAGCACGACTTGGCAATTAGAATGCAGTAGAGAAAGTTAAAGGGCACGTTTGTTTGATATGACGGGTGGATAGGATCAAATCTTATTTATTACGAGCATCGGATATCATTTAAGTTAAATATGATCGGATCCCAATCCGATTCGAATGGGATATAGATATCCTCCTGAGGGGGTGAAAATTAAAATCTCAGGATTATTTTTTCTCATATCATTTAAATTGGATATTTGCATCAAGTAAATTTTAATTTAATATTTAAGAATATTTTATAAATTATTATTATTATCATTATGCTAAAATAATTATCTAAAATTAATTTTATAATTTTAAGATGAAAATATGATAAAATCAAATATTAAGTATTAAATTATTAATATCCGATTCTTTTATCCAAAGTCAACACAAACATAAGATTTCAAAATCATTTTTTTTTTATCTTCTTTTCCGAGAATTCAACAAACGCTGGATAGGATATAAATTTATCCCACATGTTTCTTATCCTACTTAATTACAAGTGAATTTCTATCTGTCTAAAATTCTAGCCTACCAAACAAATGTGCTAAAAGAGAATTTTGGCAACATGATAAACACTTACCAAAACATATTCTATAATATGGTGTATTTTCATCTCAACCTAGTCTTCTTTCATTTATTCTAATTAAATATTTCAATTATATCTTATCGTCAAATTTTTGTAGCCTCATTTAAAAAAAAAAACAAAAAAAAACACACACACACATTATTATATATATATATATATATATATATATATATAAAATTCCCAAGAAAATGGTCCAATACAATGATCCAAAAAGAAGCATAAAGGAGGTTTCCCAAATCACGAATACAAAGATTTGTTCTTTAAAAAGAGATGAAATATAGTGTGCAACGACCAAATTCATCAGCAAGTGTGTGAGCCAAGATCCATATTTGAAGATGTCTTGTATCTGTATGTATATGTATCTTCAAACGACTTTTTATATCTAGCAGGTCAAATACGCCAAAGAATAAAAGCAATAAAAGTCATAGACTCAGTCCAATTGGCTTTAGCTTTCAATTTCTTATTCAATTTCATCCACCATCTCCAAAAGGAATCCAAAGGAAGATCCCAATCAAATCTAAAGAAATCCAGCCTATGCCAAATGACATGGGGTATTTTTCTCATCTCAATATAGTTATTTCATCCACCCCATGGATGAGAAAAATACCCCATGTCAATTTAACGAGGCTACGAAAATTCATCCAAGGGATCCACTAGCCATCGAGCCGACCAAAAATGTTGGCAAGCATGTCGACGATGTCCATCATCGAGAACAATTCTTTCTAACTCTTTTTTCCTATCTTTTCTTTCATCTTCCTTCTACGGCATCAAATCTTCTAATTCTACCAAAGGATGGAATGGAATCCCTGGTTGGGTTAACTACAATTCGGGTTGTAGTTAACCCAGATTGGGTTAACTACATATATATTTATTTTCTTAAAAAAGGATGGAATGGAAGGATCCATTTATGCAAAAGGATAATGACTTGAGCCTTGAGCTTTCTCATTCTTGGAATATAGGTGACAAGGAGCTTTCTTGTCAGCATAAGGGAACAGAGGGACAAAGATCCTTTCACGCCGAAGGGGCGAAAGGGACAAATACAAAATAACCTCACATGATGATAGTCATGTTTGGAATCGATCATTTTTGTTTCGCCTAAATTAACCGCAAAAATGCATTTGGAGACGACTTCACAAAAATGTGTTTTCATTTTTGTGAAACTGAGTTTTAGGGGCGTGATCGCGGTAACATTTTCGCAATTTTACTTAGCCCAATAGTTATTTTCTAGTTTCCTGAAAACATATTTGATTAACGAAACAATGTCCTTTCCATTTTGATGAAAGCAATGAAATCAATAAATATGTGTGTTCGAGATCAACAAAAATGCAATCTGGGTTGGGCCGAATTGTGAAAATGTCATCGCGATCTCGCTCCCAAAACTCGATTTTGCTTGTTTTGCAAAAATGAAAACTCATTTTCGTGAAATCGCCTCCAAACACATTTTTGCAATTTGGAGACACAAATCAATAATTGTTCAAGCTTGATTAGGTTGCCCGATAGTGGTCCGACACGATAAGGGTCTACCCAAGTACGATTTCATCGTGCCGGGCCCGAATCGGGCTATGGGGCCAAGCTGACATTGTCATGCCTAGTCAAATTATTATCTCTTAATTTGTTTGAGCAAAACTTTCTTCAATCACATGTTTAAGTGGGTTGTAAAAAACCATGATTTTTGTTTTCGCCTTGCTAAAGGTGGTGATGTCTCACTTAAGCGATACATTAGTGGTGAGGTTTGTCTGTCATAAATTATAACGATAGAGATGCTTTCGCTCCCACAAGTAAGAATTTACAAGGATAATTTCACAAATATCTAAAGGTAAAATTTTATACAAATCTTCACCAATAAATTGACTCATAATTCCAAAGAATACCTTGCATTATCATTCAACTTTGAATTATGTATCGTCGTTGAATCACTCAATATGGAAGAGAAGGTAGTTGATTGTCATCATAATTAAGGTTCATAGGGTTATGCTAAAAGATACAATCATAAAGTAGATAACTTCATTCCAAAATTGTTAGCCCTCGGCACAAAGGTGGCCAAAGGGTATTATGAGAAAAAGTATTTCATCAACTGAGGAGGGAAAATAGGAAAATGATAAGCAATAATCTGGGGCGGAAAATAGAAGAAACACAACAAGAAAATTTCGAAATAACGACGTTTATTTTTTGACGTCCGAAGAAGCGTCGAAATATTTAAGGACGGATGCGAAAAAGTTTAAAAATATCGACGTCTATATTAGACGTCGATATGTAAAACGGGAAATATATATGGCGTTTTTTCGTCGAAAAGGCAGCGTCGAAAAATTTCGACGCCAGCGTTTCGACGCATCTGGCGTCGAAACATTTCGACGCCAGCGTTTCGACGCAGGTGGCGTCGAAATATTTTCCCGCGCGAACGCGCGGTCGTCGAAGCAAGTCTCACGGGTTGAAAATTTCAACCCGTGAGCGTACGGTAAGCAGCTGAAATTTCATTTCGGCTGCAGAACGTACGAAATTATATATATATATATATATATATATATAATTTTTTTAAATATTGCTACAGTTCTTTAACTAAATAAATATAAATTTTACCTATAAATTTCACGTTCACCGCCTAAATTTCTTCCTCCCGCGCGCCTACTTCTTCTTCTTCCTTCGTCTCATCGCTGCTGCCGATCGATTTCTTCCGTCGTCGAATCAGCAGGTAATTTCTTCCGTCTGATTTCTTCTCCTTCTTCTTTCTTCTTCCGTCGCTGCTCCTTTTTTTTTTTTTTTTCTTCTTCCGTCGCTGCTGCTGCTGTTTTTTTTTTTTCTTCTTCTTTCTTCTTCCGTCGCTGCTGCTGCTGTTTTTTTTTTCTTCTTCTTCTTCTTTCTTCTTCCGTCGCTGCTGCTGCTGGTTTTTTTTTTTTTTTTTTCCTTCTTTCTTCACGTCGACGAATCCATAATTAACTAATATTTTTTTTTCTTTTCTGTTCATCTCGACGAAGCAACCGGCGGCCGTAAATTTTGCTCGTCGAATCAGCTCGAGATCCGGCTCTTATTCTCAAGTTAGTATAAATTTGATGTTATGCATATATCTTTAGATTTAAGATCAGTTATCTTGTTTAATTTTTTTTAAACTATGCTATCATGCTTTAGTTAGCATAATTTAGATACGGCTAATTATCATGTTATATTATGCATGTTACTGCTTTAGATATTAATTTAAATATTATGCATGTTAATTTAGATATTATGCTTTAGTTACATGTTATATTATTACTGCTATCTTTAGTTAGAATTACTGTTATCTTTGGTTAGATATTATATAGTTACTAATTAATAAATACTATATTATTATTATTATTATTATTATGTAATTATTATCACTAATTAATAATAATAATATTATTATTATTATTACTGTTATTATTATTATTATTATTACAACTAATTTATTATTATTATTATTATTATTTAATAATAATAATTATTATTATTACTGTTATTATTATTATTATTATTATTGTTATTATTTATTATTTATTATTACTGTTATTATTATAAATACTATATTATTATTATTATTTAATTAATATCACTAATTATTATTATTATTGTTGTTGTTGTTATTATTATTATTAGTATAACTGAATTAATAATAATATTATTATTATTTAATTATGATCACTAATTATTATTATTATTATTATTATTATTATTATTATTATTATTATTATTATTATTATTTATTATAAATACTATATTATTATTATTATTACTGTTATTATTATAAATACTATATTATTATTATTAATTAATTATTATCACTAATTAATAATATTATTATTGTTGTTGTTATTATTATTATTATTAGTAGAACTGAATTAATAATAATAATATTATTATTTAATTATTATCACTAATTAATATTATTATTATTACTGTTATTATTATTATTATTGTTATTATTATTATTATTATTATTATTATTTATTATTATAAATACTATATTATTATTATTACTGTTATTATTATAAATACTATATTATTATTATTAATTAATTATTATCACTAATTAATATTATTATTATTATTGTTGTTGTTATTATTATTATTATTAGTATAACTGAATTAATAATATTATTATTATTATTTAATTATTATCACTAATTAATATTATTATTATTACTGTTATTATTATAAATACTATATTATTATTATTATTATTATTATTATTATTATTATTATTATTATTACTATATTATTTATTATTATTATTACTATATTAATACTATATTATTAATATTATTATTATAAATACTATATTATTATTATTATTATTTAAATAATATTGCTAATTAATATTATAATTATTACTAATTATTATTATTATTATAAATACTATATTATTATTATTATTAAATATATTACTAAATAATATTATTATTATTATTATTTAAACTTATATTAGAGTATATAATTAATTAGAATAATTAAATTTAGAATTCATTAATCTTATCTTGATGGACTAAATTTCTTGCTTCCAACAATGAACTTTTTATTTAAACTTCTCAATTTGATATTTTTATAATTTTCTACCCAGAGCTTAGACCCGTTCGAGAAATATTTTTTGATTTTATAAATTTTATTGATAAAATTTAGTTGTAATATTAAGTTGAATACTTATTTCGATACGGAGGAATACGTATTCTACTTAATATTTTACTAAATAATATCAATAAAATTTATATTTTTCAAATAATAAATCTTGAATTGTCCCTTATTAGACAGTTTAGCAACACAATTATTAATATCGCAAATTTAATTTCATTTTATCACACATGTCAATGAAATATCGGTTGCATCTCTTTTGTTCTCCGGTACGCTTCAGAAGTTTTGCGTACTTGGAGAACTAAAAAGAGATGCTGCCGAAATTTTCAGTGACTTGTTGTGATTAAATGAGATTATAAGTGCGATATTAATAATGTGTTGCTGAATGGGATAGGACCAACCCACCTATATGACTATACCCTTTATAATAACATTGAAATTCACAAATGTAGTCAAAGATGGATAAAACTTGGATGTCAGCACCTCAATCATCTAAAGCCTATGCGAGAGGACTGAAAAATTTTATGCAGTTCGCAATTGATAATGGATTGGATGAAGATGGCACAATGAATTGTCCGTGCAAAAAATGCATCAATAGGAAATATCATAAACCAGAAGATGTTGAAAGACACTTAATATGTAATGGAATTTTACCGAGATATACCATTTGGTATTACCATGGTGAACCTTTATATCCGACAACAGAAGCACAACTTGATATATCAAACAGAGCTGAAGCATCCCATCAACTACATTCTCATAATGATGAAACACCAATTGATGTCAATGATGAAACATCAAATGTTAATCTTGATGAAGCTCCAAATGCATTCGAACCGCCACAAGAATCTTCCCAACATTCTATGATGGATGATCTTGATGTTCCTCTGTATCCAAATTGTGTAAAATACAGTAAAGCATCATTTATCATTCAATTATATCATATAAAGGTTCTTAATGGTTGGTCTAGAAAGTCGTTCTCAATGTTGTTAGAATTGTTGAAAGAAGCTTTTCCAGAAGGCAATACACTTCCATCAACGTGTTATCAAGCAAAAAAATATGTGAAAGATTTGGGTTTATTCTATCAAAAGATACATGCTTGTCCAAATGATTGCATTTTATACATGGATGAAACTGCGGAAGCATCAACATGCAACATTTATGGATTGTCTCGATGGACTTCCTCTTCAACTAATGATGAATCAACAAGTCAGTTAGAACGGAAAAAAAAAACCTGCAAAAGTGTTACGATATTTTCCACTTATTCCAAGACTGACTCGTTTATATATGTCATCGAAGACAGCAAGCTCGATGAGATGGCATTCTGAAAGACGCACCAAAGATGGAATCATACGACATCCTGCTGATGCAGAAGCTTGGCAAGCTTTTGACAGAAGATATCCAGACTTCGCTGTTGATTCACGTAATGTTAGATTGGGTCTTGCAAGTGATGGATTTAATCCATTTCGATCAATGAGCACAACTTATAGCACTTGGCCTGTGGTATTGATACCTTATAATATGGAACCGTGGGCATGTATGAAGAGATCTTCAATCATGTTATCAATGTTAATTCCAGGCGCTAAGGGACCAGGAAATGACATTGATGTGTACTTACAACCTCTCATTTCAGAATTGAAGCTATTGTGGAGCGGAGTAACAACATTTGATAGTATCTCCGGCGAACAATTTACTCTGCGTGCAGCTTTAATGTGGACCATTAATGATTTTCCAGCATATGCAATGTTATCAGGTTGGAGCACTAAAGGACGATATGCATGTCCCATATGCGGTGATAAGACAAATTCTCGTTGGCTTAAATACGGAAAAAAACATTGTTATTTAGGCCATCGTAGATGGTTGTCACAAGAACATCCGTTTCGTCAGGACACTGAATTATTTGACGGGACAATAGAAAATGATGATGCACCAGTGTCAGTTGATTCAAAAATTATTTACGAGCAGATTCAACACATTAAACATGTTTATGACAAAACTACCAACACAAGTAAAAAGCGCACTCGAAATAATTTGGGTAGTGAGTCAGAAGGTATTAATGCAGACACACAAACTCAGCAAAGTTTTCAGAGGACCGATTTTGGATTATGGAAAAAGAAAAGTATATTTTTTGAATTACCATATTGGCAGCATAATCCATTGCGCCATAATTTGGATGTTATGCATATTGAGAAAAATATATGTGATAATCTGATTGGTACTATATTGGATATTGATGGAAAAGGGAAAGATAATTTAAATGCACGATTAGATTTGCAAGACATGAATATAAGACATTATTTACATCCAATATTATTACCAAATGGCAGATATGATATACCCTTGGCAATTTATTCAATGTCCACTATTGAAAAGGATCTCATGCTGACATGTATCAAAAATATGAAAGTGCCCGATGGATATTCATCAAATATTTCTAGATGTGTGAATCTCAAGGATCATAGATTACAAAACTTGAAGAGTCATGATTCACATATACTGCTTCAAGATGTTTTTCCGCATGCATTACGAGGAATTGTGCATAAAGATGTTCTCCTCATTGTTAAAGAGATTTCTGCATTTTTCAAAAAGTTATGCAGTGCCAATTTAGACCATTGTGCCCTGGACGATTTGCAATCACGTGTGCCTTTGCTCTTATGTAAAATGGAGCAAATATTTCCACCGAGTTTTTTCACTATTATGGTGCATTTGATGATTCACCTTCCAACAGAGGTGAAACTTGGTGGTCCTGTTCATTACCGTTGGATGTACCCAATTGAAAGGTTTGTTTTATTTATATTTGTCTCGTGGTCCGCATGATTCACCTTCCAACATGAATTTGTCTCGTGTTCATAGGTTATTTATGAGATATAAATCTCATGTTCGAAATAAAGCACAACCAGAGGGATCCATCGCTGAAGGATATATTACTGATGAATGTCTTACATTTTATTCTCGATATTTAAATAATATTGAAACGGTGTTCAATCGACCGCAAAGAAATTATGAAGTTGAAAATATTGAAAACTACTTATTTTCTTCTGGTGGTCGATTTATTGGCAAAGCTCGCATTAGTACGTTGGATTTAAATGCGTATGCACAAATGCACAGATATGTCTTGTTGCATACTCCAATGATTGAACCATACAAAAGGTATCAATTGTTATTAAATGTCTCCATATTTTAAGTTATTTTAAGATTATTGGTGTAATTTTTATTTTATTGTCTCAGGCAATTTCTTGAAGAACAATGTCATATAAATAATTTATCAGTTCCATCAAATGCTCAACAACAAAGGTGGATCATAGAGAGATTCGCATTGTGGTTACAAGATAAAGTATCGGAAATGATACAAAATGATTGTGATGCTTCACTACTTGCGTTAGCTCGAGGTCCAGTATCTGTAATTAAAAAATATGATGGATTGATTATAAATGGTTATAGATTTCATACCAAGCAACGAGAAAGATTGCGTAAAACACAAAATAATGGTTTAATGGTTGAGGCTGACAATCGTCAATATTATGGAGTTCTAACGGATGTAATTGAATTGTACTATCGTGGGGTATTCAAGGTAGTTCTTTTTCGTGCTGAATGGGTTGATATAAGAAATTCACGGGGTTTACGAGTGGATGAGAATTGATTCACATTAGTTAATCTTTCTCGATTATTTTATACCGGTGCATTTCTAAAAGATGACCCGTATGTGTTTTCATCACAAGCAAAACAAGTATTTTATATGTCAGATCCGAAGAATAATGAGTGGTCGCATGTCATAAATGTATATCCTAAAGATTTATATGACATCGGTAAATGACTTATTATTTATCAATATTATTTATATAATTTGTTAATCTTTATGTATTTATCAATATATAATATTATGTTATTATACAGGATGTCAAGATCAAGAATAATTGATTCAGATGCTGAGACTCGCGAGGAGGGTGAGCTTAGCCCCGAGAGTGATCGTCCTGGGTCGTCACAAGGACGAATTCACAGACCTTTCTACATTTGGAGTTAGTTTTTATATCATTATACATGTGAACATTATTTATTTAATCAAATTTATATTAATATTTTCTGATGTAATTTAAAAACAGACACTACAACACAAATGCAACATGAAGGGTCTCCATATTTTACAGCTTCTTCTGTGTATACACTTAATCCCGACCAGTTAATTATGGTCAATTTTTCTGATTGGGGTCAAAGTCATGATGGCGGCCACAGATTATACTCACATTTTATGGGGTTACTAGTGCGTGATTCTACATTCTTACCATTGACGCCTGACCCTTGGAATCAAATTTCTTCCATATATAAGAATGGATTATGGGAGCAATTATTGGTATGTTATGAATTTATATGAATTTATGTTAGATTGCATTATTTAGTTGCGTGAAATTATATATTAAATATATATTTTGGGGTCAAACTAATATCATTTATAAATGCAGAGATATTTTTTGATCTCTACTGAGAATAGGGATCGTATTTATCGCACTACTATGGCAGCCTTCGACAAAAAATTTAAAAATTATAAACTTATATTAAAAAAAATATATTTTAAAATTGAAGAGTCAAAAGAAGAAAACTACTCACGTCGACCACGAAATGTTAGTAGAGAATCATGGATAAGAATGGTCGATTATTGGCATTCTTCGGCTAGTCAGGTAAAAATTTATATTTTGATACTTGTAATATTTGTTTTATAATTATAATTAAATATGACAGGCTGCGTCTGAACGGGGTCGAAGGGCAAGAAGTGCAACTCAAGATTGCATACATACTAGCGGTGCGACCCCTTACATTCAAAGACGTGCTGATTTTGTAAGTAGTTTAGTAAATAATTTATAATTTATTTGTTTTTATTTTTAATATCTTTTAAATAATTAATTTTTATTTATATTGTGTGAAGCGACGTACACATAATAGAGAGCCCAGTGAGCTCGAAGTGTATAGAACAACACATCTTCGTAGAAGTGGACGAGGATATGTACGCGAAGAAGCTGCTCAATTTATGGTATAACACATCTACGAATGAATTAAATTAATATTTTTTAAATTTATAATCTATTTTTTGAAATGTAGGCCACCGCCGAACAAACACTTAATGAACGACTTGAGACTAATCCAACAACAGAGCGAGTTCAACTCGAGAACCAAGTATATCGGGAAATATCTGGTCCCGAACATCATTCTCGAGTTCGCCTACAAGAGATTGGAGTCACACTAAGTCAATTTTATGAACGTCATCGACAATCTTCTGTTGCATCTTCCCACGATGCAACATATGACGAGCTTCGACGGCAACAAGAGGCTGCAATGAAAGAAATGCAGCAAAAACATGATGCTGAGATGAGGGAGGTTCAGCAAAGATTGAACAGAATGAAGCAGATGTGGTTTCAACAACAATTTAATAATTCATCGTCACAGGGACTAAATCCAATTATTAATCAAGCTAATATGTTTTCCTCGCCAATTGATTATGTATGTATTTATTTAATTTATTTGTAGTTGATATTTTTAGCATTGTAATTAATTAAATATGTTTTTTAACAGGATCGATTGTATGTTCCTGAAAGTCTTCCTCATGAAATACCGTCGGCTAATCTCGGAGAAGGTACAAGTAAAGATCCATTTCTAAACTGTAAGTAATTTATATATTGTCATACTGCATATTTTAATTAATAATATTAAAATTTATATGCTTATAATTGATATAAATGTACAGATAGAGATGTTGATCCGTATAGAGAAGACGACGAGGAAGAACAAGAAGACGAGGAGGAGCAGGAGGATATGGACGATGATGAAGATTAAATTATTTAATTTTATTTGTAAATAAAATTACTGAGTATTGTTTAAATTAAATTTTGTATCACTGTTCCAATTAAATAAAATTGTGAATTTTGATGATAATTTGATTAATTTTAAATTAATTAGCTAATTAATATATTAATTATTGATTATGAGTAAAATTTATTTAAAAAATGAAAAAAATGGTTAATTAGCATATTGACGCCTGTTGAGGCGTCAATATGCTAAGCATATTGATGCCTGTTTAGACGTCAATATGCTAAGCATAACGTCGTCGTTTTGGATACTGACGTCTCGTTTCGACCGCACACGCCGTCGAAATTTAAATCTTTACGCCTGGATAGACGTCAATATTTAAAATTAAGCGGAAGGTTTTTGACACGCGTTTTCGACGGATTCACTGTCGTCAGAATGCATATATTTACTCCCTCTGACGTCAAAATTTCTTTATAATCTGTCGTCAGAATTCCAACGATGTGTTGTAGTGAAAGACAAGTCACGAAGACTAATAATTCAAAAGATAATAAATGAGACAGAAAATATGATTTCCTCATATTCGAATTTGAAAATTGAACTAAAGTAATCAAACTATGTGCTAACTTGAACTCGGGCCACGCTAGTGGGTTTCTCTCTCTCTCTCTCTCTCTATATATATATAGAGAGAGAGTTTTAATGATCTCATAGTAATATTCTAAATATAATTATAAAATAATTTATTAATTTAAAATAACAAAATATTATTTTTTATTTTATTTTCATACAAAATAATTGAATCATCAAAAAATAACTATTAAAATATTATTTAATAATAAAATAATTTATTATCTATTTAAGATATGTAATTATTAACAATAATTTAACAATTTAATTTTTATATTCATATTATAAATATTGAATGATAATATAGAAAAATGACCAAAATATCATTCTAAAAATATAATAAATTATATTATAATTTATTTTAACTAATAACAGTATAATAAAAATATTTATTAATGTAAAATAATAAAAACTATTATTTATTTATTTTCATAAAAAACTAAATCTTTAAAAAATAATTATTAAAATAATATTTAATAATAATATAATAATTATCTATTTATGATAAGCAATTATTGAAATTAATTTAATAATTTAATTTTTTATATTATTGTGTAATATTATAAAATATTGAAAGATAATATAAAAAATATCATAAGGAATAGACAATGAATAATATTCCTTGGGTTGATGTAAGGAATAATATTTCTTATCTATTCCTTATGACCCACTTATTACTTGTCTATAAGTTGCAATCAAACAAGGGAATAAGTTGGTATAGGAAATAATATTCTATTCCTCCTCTATTCCATCCAACCAAACACCTCTATTGTGATCATTCATCGTCAGTCATTGGTAAAGAGTTGTGCTATTATTGTTGGATCTAAAGTTTGGGAGAGTGATTGAATTGTACTTTGCAACGAGAAAAGAGCATAATCTCATTGAGTCGCATATTAACTAACATAAATTATAATATCATAATATTTGCAATGTAATTTGTGTTATATTTTTTATCAAGGGGTAATTTAATCTATTTATATAATTTGATTTCATTTCGGTTATCAATACGTGGAACTAAACATAATAACGCAATGAAAAATATTCTATTCCATAAGTTATCTGTGAGTAATCCCATAGCTCGTTTCTTGTATAGATAGGAGTAGTAATCCTGATTATATAATCCTTGCATTTGTAATCTCAAAATAGATAATTATTGGATTCTTCAAAACTCACATTTGATATCATGTGATTATAAATTTTAATTAATTTAATTAAAATCTCAAATGTTTAACCACTAAGTTATTAATGGGTGGACACAATATACTAATATAATATAGGCTTAATTATATTTTTGATCCCCAAAAATATTATTTTTTTTCTGTTTGATCTCTCATTTTTAAAAAAGTTTTTGTTTAGTCAATTAAAAATTATTTTTGCTTTCGTTTGGTCTCTTCGTTAATTTTTCGTTAACATTTCATTAACTTTTAATGTTAAGTACTAACATGACAATACTGACATGGATTAAAGATAAAATGAGGAATCAAACGAAAAAAAAAAATATTTTAAGGGACTAAAATTATGTTTTAGGTTATTAAAATATACATTTTTTGCATCTCGACCATTAAAATATCTATTTTTTTCCTTTTAGTTCCTTATTTTATTTTTAATTCATGTCGGTTGTCATATTGACACTTAACATTAAAAATTAATGGAAAGTTAACGGATGGATTAAATGAAAACAAAAATATTTTTAAGGGGCTAAATGAAAAAAAAAATTTAGAAAGGGATCAAACGAAAAAATATAATATTTTGGGATCAAAAATATAATTAAACCTATAATATATTAATAAATTAAAATATATAATATAGTATATTATTATATAATATTATTACAAATACAATATAATATATTTACATTACATTATCATAATATGAGTTTATTGTATTGTATTATGCTATTTTGTATAAAGACATCGTATAACATTACATTGTGTTAAAATAATATAATATTATTCTATATGATGGTAGAAAAGTAAATTTTATTTGTAATCTCACCCCAAGTTCTTTCAGGCGGAATTATACATCATCTCAGGCTTTGTTTAGTATGAAAGTTTTCTTTTTCTATATTGGGAATATTAAAAGAATCATAGAAATCCTATATTTGGTACTCGATATAGTAGGAATATATTTCCTATGTCATAGATGTTTTCTTCTCATATATGTGGGAATAAAATTTTCATATAATAAAAAATATTAAAATTATTTGTATATTCTTGAAAAAATGAGAAAGTAATATATATACTTATTAAAATATTATATTATAATTATTAATAGTAGAAAGAAGGATATACTAGTTATTGTATAAAAAAATTTATATTTTGTTTCATTAAATATCAAATATGGTTTTTGCATCAGTTCGAGATTATATTTATTGAGATATAAAGTGGGTTTTGTTTGAAGAATTTTGACAAAATCATTTTTTTTTTGTTGCAATACATCCAAATCGACTCGTAATTTTATTTATTAATTTAATTATAATCATATTCATAGTTAGAGAATCATCAAAGTCTCTATTTTTTTCTATATGCAGTTTGCTGCATATGAAACTTTAATATTGATATGTTTATGAAGTTTTTTTACCAGATATGTTTACGAAGTTAATATACTTAATAGGGTTAATTACCAGATATGTTTTTTCTATCATCATTTTTTAATTTTCCCAATTCAGTACATAATTTTTCGATTTGTTACAAATCTATTCTATCGTCTACCCAGTGTTAACTTTATCGTCTGAATGCTGACGTGGCGCTGCTGACGTGGCTAATAATCTCAGTCAGCATTCAGACACGATTTTTTTTAACTTATTTTTTTTTCGACCCCACCAAACCCAGTCAGCAATAAGGTTAATTACAAAATATATCTCGACTTTTTGATGTGTTTCTCTAATCTATTCTCACTATCTAATTTTTCCAATTCAGTACATCACTTTTCGATTTGTTACAAATTTATCCCATCGTCTACCCAACGTCAACTTCGCATGTCTGAATATTGACATGACTAATAGTCTCAGTCAACATTCAGACGCGAACTTTAACTTCTTCTTTTTTCGGCCCCACCAAACCCAGTCATCAGATCACGACAAGTTAATTAAAAAATTCCATATTTAAAATCGTCTGCTTGCCTCTTCCTCAACCTTGTCGTCTGCTCGCCCCTCGCCTTTCTCTCAATCCCCGACGCCGTCTGCATCTCTTCGTGCTCTTTGTCTTCATCCCCGTCGACTCTGGTACCTCTCTATTGATTTTCACCTGCTCGTCTTCCCCCCTTCCGTCTGGTATGGTTAATTAGTATAAATCCTAGAAATTTTCCATCAATGATGATACTATTAAATGTTGAATTTCATATAATACTATAAAATTTTCCAACAGTAATGATATTGTTAAATATGATTTGTCGTTGTAGGCTTTGTTTTGACGAGAAAATTTTCAACAGAAGAGAGGAATTTCTTCTCTCTGTTGAAAATTGCGAAGTTGACGCTGGTAGACGATGAGATAAATTTGTAACAAATCGAAAAGTAGTGTACTGAATTGGAAAAATTGGAAAGTGAGGATAGATTATGAAAATACGTCAAAAGTTAGGATATATTTTGTAATTAACCTTATTACTGACTGGGTTTGGTGGGGTCGAAAAAAAAATAAGTTAAAAAAAATCGTGTCTGAATGCCTGAGATTATTAGCCACGTCAACAACGCAACGTCAGCATTTTGACGGCAAAGCTAACGCTGGGTAGACGGTGCGGTAGATTTGTAACAAATCGAGAAGTGATGTACTTAATTGAAAAAATTAAAAAGTGGTGATAGATTTAGGAAACACGTCAAAAGTCAGGATATATTTTGAAATTAACCTAGCTTAATAATATAGAATGAAATGTTAATTGCAGTTATATTGATAATTATGAACTTTAACCAAAGTCTATAATTACATTTTATATAAATTTTACTATACGGTAGAATTTTAAATTTTATATATTCACAAAGTTATAAAAGCAAAAAATATGATGTTAATTATAGTTATATTAATAATTAATGATTGATGAAAAAATTTTAATTGCTCTTATATTTTTTTTATATATGAAATTTTACCTAAAAACTCATTATAGATTCTTAGGTTTGCGAACTTTGTATACAAATCAAATGCAAAGATTCGTATGTATTTAATTGAATATAAGAGCACTTAGGAATTTTCTATGCAACAAATTCACTAATCGCTAATATAACATGTAATTAATATTTTAGTTTTAAGTTTTTTATTTGTTAATTTTACGTACATATGAAGTTTAAAATTTCCCATGCAGTAATATATATATATATATATATAAATGAATATGAACTTTAAAGTTTATTAACTTCGTAACTATATCAAATTTAAAATATTTTATGTAGTAAAATTAGGGGTGACAAATTTATCTGCATATGTTAACAAAAAATCACATCCGCACGATATTTGATCCATATCCGTAAGTAAAAATGAATATGAATATGAATATGGATACAGATCTAGAAAATTTATATCTGCGCGGATACAGTGCGGATAGGAATATGGCCGTGGATTCGCATCGTATTCACATCGTCTATTCGCATCTTTGAATTACTATTTTGCCCATATAAGTTATTAATATATATAAGGGCTCTATGGTAATTTCATGTCAAGTATATATTAAACCGTGGATCAATCAATTGATAATTTATTGATTTTTTAATTAAATATATTATTTTAATATTTTTTAATTAAATATATTATTTTAATATTTTTTAATTAAATACGATGCAGATATCCGCATTTGAAGCGATGTGGATATGTATATTCATATTCATATTCGGAGCGAATACGATGCAGATACAGATGTGCGGATATGGGGTGCGGTGCAAATACGAATAGTGCGGTATCTGCACCGTATATGATCCGTTGCCACCCCTAAGCAAAATGCATATACAAGATAATTAAAGACTTCTCTATGGAGCTTGGTAGGGGTGTCCATTGAGTCAACCCAATGAATCCGAGAATTCGACCCGACCTGAACCAATTGGGTCAGATTCAGTTCAATTTAATTAAACTCGACCATAATCGGGTCAGGTGACTTAGGTCTCTGGTTTCAATATTTGAAAATTGATGACATGATATTTTTATAATTTTTTAATATATATATATATATATATATATATATATATATATATATATATATATATATATATATATATATATATAATTAAAAATCGTCTTCTTGAGATGTCGATTATCTCAAGAAGATGCGGACTGTTTTTTCTTGAGACACATTATTTTTTAAAAACATTTTATATTCATTTATACTAACGGGTAAATCTGATCACCCGACCCGACCCGATCTGGGAAAGGTCATGTTATGTTAATATTTTTTACCTTCAAACTTGACTAGACCCGATTACTTGTTGGTTGGATCGAACTAAATTTTTTTATCGAAACTCAATCTGATTCGACCCATGAGTAGCCTAGAGCTTGGTGAGGCCTCCACAATTGTATATAATTATTGAGGAAGACCTTATAGGTCTTTCGATTATTTAATCCGTAAATTTTCATTTTTCTTATAAAAGATAATAAGACTTTTCTAATCTTCAATATAATTATAATTACGTTAATACATAAAACTAGAGGTAACGGAGACGAATCATTTTAACAGATATCGTAAAATATTTATATAATTTTATTAACAAATCATAATTTATAATTGACTTAATTATGTTTTTATCCCAAAATATCATATTTTTTTCAGTTTGGTTCATTATTTTTTAAAACTTTTTGTTTAATATTTCAAAAATTATTTTCGTTTTCATTTGATCAATTTGTTAACTTTTGATGTTAAGTACCAATGTAAAATACTGACATGAATTAAAGAGGAATCAAATGAAAAAAATAAAATATTTAAAGAACGAGATAGAAAAAATATATATTTTAATAATTTAAAATATAATTAATATTATTATGTTTTATGTTATTAAAATGTATATATATTTTTTTATTTAGTCTTTTAAAATATTTTATTTTTTTATTTGATCTCTTTTAATCCATATCAGCATTTTATATTAGTAATTAATATTAAAAATTAATGATGGATCAAACAAAAACTAAAATAACTTTTAAAGAATTATATAAAAAGTTTTTAAGAATAATGGATCAAATCGGAAAAATATTATATTTGAAGGACCAAAAATATAAATTATATATCTTAATCTTATATAAACCTAAAACCTTGCCCTAGCTTCTTAACATACACTCGGCTCCATTCTTCCTTCGTTCGTGCCTTCTTCTCCCCGCTCTCCTCTCTTCCCCTCGCCGGCTTCTGAAAAGCCCTAGCGATTAGGGTTAGCATCCCCAATTAATTGCATCGAGCAGAGGTAGCGAACACCGAAGCCAGATTCCATGGGGGACGAGTCGATGAACCGCCTGTACCGCATCCGGCGGACGGTGATGCAGATGCTGAAGGATCGGGGCTACCTGGTGGTCGACTACGAGATCAACATGAGCAAGCGCGATTTCAAAGATAAGTTCGGGGAGAACTTCAAGCGCGAGGACCTCTTCATCAGCAAGTCCAGGAAAAACGACCCCACCGATCAGGTTCTCTTCCCTCCCTTGCGTATCTTCCCATTTTACTTGATTGGTTCCTTGTATGTGTTGGATTTGTGAGAAAAATATCTCTTTCCAAATTTTTCAGGCATTCTTCACTTGATTGATTTTTTGTTTTTAAGTGTGTTCTTGCTGAAGGGACATTGCCAAATTTTGTTATTTTGATTCTGAGTCGGTGAAGCACATGCCTCGTAGCTGGTGAGGCCTGGCTTGGAAGTGGTTTTAAGCGAAAACTAACAATCAACCCTAACTAGCTATAATTTGAGAAGTCTACTAGGCCTTAGTCGTGTGGACCACGCTAACCATTTTGAAGCATTAAACTGAAGATTGTTGTGAAGGTCGTATTACTTAATAAAAAATAGTATGAAGTTTCAACAGAATAAATATATTATGTCATCTCAGATTCATTTAGTGTATTGTGTACCATGGTTTATCAGTTACCAAAATTATCAACTTGTTTGGAACTGTTTAAAAACATTTATAGGCAATGTTGTTAGATGAGATGAATTATTCATGGTTGATGACTCAGTGGTGCAGGGGGGTAGATTTTCTTGATTTAAGTAACTTGGTACAATTCGGGATTCATGTTCTTTGTTTCCTGTTTTATTTCACAGTGACTAATAGGACTATAGGATCTTTTAGTTTGGGTCTTTAAATAAAATAATATAATACAGTGGTCTACTGTAGCGTGTGAAACAGTGAAGACTTTATTTGGGATCACAATAAAGAATAAATCATCTATCCTAATTGACAATTAATTTTTGTTTACTAACTTCACTAAAACCTCATCTGATTTTCCCGTCCTTGATTCCTTGTTCTGTTTGTTGATATGCAACAACCAGCAAAGTTTTGAACAGTGTTCCTACCATAATAATGAATTTATATTAGTCGATGATGCTATTATACATCAATATTTACCAATCCATTCCATCTGGCACAACTATTAGTCCATTTAAGACTGATAAACATTTTGCGCCTGCTGACTGCTAGCCAGAAAGCTCCAATATGATACGCTTAGATTCATCCAAAGTAGAACTTCATTATTTAAAGTCTTTACATGTTCAAAGTCAAATATGGCAGTTCTTGATACTTCTCTTAGTTCATTTTAAGAGAAATAGGAGAAACTTCTATCATGGAACAATTACTTGCATGAAATGCTTGGTTCGCACTTTTCCATGTCGAGGCTAGAGGCACTTGGTTCACACTTGTTTTCTGGGAAAGAAGGTGATGCATCTGATGATTGTTAAGCTATGTCAAATGCAGTCATTCAAATTTTTTAGTTCATTCCCATATCCAGACAGAATTTTAATGCTTTCATGCCTGAACTAGTAATGGCTTGCAAGTTTGGCTTTTCTGTGATACATAATGCTGAGCTCTTGATGTTCTAAAGTTCTTATTATAAAATGAAAGAATTGCATATATTTATTGAATCTGCAATGTTTAAAAACTTTCCCCTTCACATTTATGGAGGGGCTTGTATCTAGATTGAAACACTTGCAGGTGATGCACTTATTCTGTTTCTATGATTGCTCTCTCCAAGATCATGTTTGGACATACCTCTGACACTAGGTTAGCAGATGTTATAAATTTTTTTCTGTGTCACATATATGGTTGAGCAGCTATAAGAAGCTATTGCATTCTATTAATAGATAATCATAACCAGCAACCTTTCTAATTAATTACTTCCTGTTAATATCTGCTTTAAACTGTATAATAGTGTCATTGCTTTTATCTATTCATGTTTTATAGAGATAAATCTTAGCAAGAACTGTTTCTTAAACTTCTTAGCTTTTCGATGAACCAGGTATATGTTTTCTTTCCGAATGATGAGAAGGTTGGTATGAAGCACATTAAGAAGTATGTTGAATTGATGAAATCAGAGAGTGTACCAAGAGCAGTATTAGTTCTTCAGCAAAATCTTACTCCATTTGCAAAAGCATATCTCTTAGAACTAACACCAAAATATCATCTGGAGGTTTTTCAGGTCAGTTAATATAATACTTGCATTGTTTGTTCAGTTTTTTGAGCCTTGATTACCATGTCAAGATGGAAGTTTTCATCTTACAATGTCTTTCAATCTCTTTCGTACTATAAATTAAGTTGCAACAATGATTTGATATGTGTACCTACAAAAAATAGGAGGCTGAGCTGCTGGTCAACATTAAGGAACATGTGCTTGTTCCAGAACACCAGGTTCTTACTAGTGAGGAGAAGAAGACTTTACTAGAGCGTTATACTCTAAAAGAAACTCAGGTATGATTTCATGATCAATATATCAAGACTTGTATAGTTAAAATTTTGTTTGCCATAAAAGGAAATTGAGCATTTTAGGTCATGATCTAATTGCATAAAAAATCATGAGTATTATGTTATTGATAACCAACACTCTATAAAACACAATTTTTCACCAAATGTCATTTTAATTGTTAACTTATCAATGGTAATTATGAGTTTTCAATTCTTTTTTATGTTTCCACTATCCTAATTAGTCTTTTAATCTCTTTGTAAAAGATCACGTTTCTTGCGATGACCTGCCTTCTTGCCTTCTGATTATAGCTAATTGTTTCTCACAATTATTCAATCATAGAGGATATAAGTAATGTACTCATGTTTTCATAAATGCTTTCATGCATATGTAAAGAAAAAAAATCTTAGTTATTACTGTGTTCACATTTGAAATCAACTTTGCCCAGATAGTTCTATATAAGCAACATGCATGGATCGAGGTTGTGATGTTATGTTGGTGAATGACACCAACAGCAAAGGAAAACCCAAATGACTCCTTAAATAGAGGTGCCTATTGCGATCTTAACTTCAGCCAAGCTTTTAGACCAAGTCTCCTGCTGCTTTGTGATTCATATCACCTCTAATAAAGTATATAAGATGATAATTTTCAGTGCTTTTTTTCCTTCCCTTTTCTTTCTTTGTACAGTACATCTCATAAGTGTCGTACAAGTTTTACATGCATATGATAAGTGTCATACAAGTTAATGTTGGTATAAAAAAAAGTAGCATATTCCACTTTTCCTTTACATGGCTGGTCTCCTTTCCATCATGCAGCTTCCTCGTATTCAAATTACTGATCCAATTGCAAGATACTACGGTCTCAAGCGAGGACAAGTCGTCAAGATCATTCGCCCCAGTGAGACTGCAGGGAGATACGTTACCTACAGATATGTTGTCTAATTTTTG
Organism: Canna indica; assembly: GCA_034359265.1. NCBI lineage: Eukaryota > Viridiplantae > Streptophyta > Magnoliopsida > Zingiberales > Cannaceae > Canna > Canna indica. The sequence goes on from CP136897.1 coordinate 19,043,079, forward strand.
ATGTAAGCCTTGTATACCGAATCAAACCTTTTCACTACCTGTAACAACAGCAAGACATGTTGGCTTCCCTACTTTTATTTATTGACGCTTGTGCACGTGTGACAAAGTGCGTGTGCACGCCCATTTTCTAGTTTTGTTGGTGCAAATATAGACATCACTTCTGCCGATGCTTCCAATAAAATGAACACCCAGTGCATATTCCTTTCACAGAGTAAAGGAGAGAGTATAGAATAAAAGATAAATTAATATTTATTGATTATTTAGTGCATGAATCAGAAGAAAATGAAAATAGAAGAATATAAATTGATATTATATTGGGTGTTTGGGTAGATCAAATTTTAAAAATTTATATTTAATCCATTTTTATTATCCAATCATATCTTAACTCACTTGTTATTATGCTTCAGATCAGATCTACAAAATTCAAAGGGCTATGTTAACAAAGTTTTGTTACAAAATGAAAAGGTTGAGACTTATTATGTTACAAAATTAGTGGTTGAGTTTATATATAACATTTGAAAAGTGAGTTAAGTTAGAAGGATATATATATATATATATATATATATAAAATTTAGAGAAGGTCACTTTCCACACCAGAAGGGGTAGAGGACACAGTGGATCTATGATCTTATGTTCCTCACCACTACCTGGTGCAGAACTATATTCCCTCTCTAATCCATTAATTTTATTCATCTTCCAAATGTTCATACAACAATCCATGTTACAGTTCATCCCCTCATTTATCTCTTCCTCATATAGATCTACATGATTAACATTTACTTCCACTTCTATACCTGAAGTTCTTCACTTTCCCACTTCCGCATAGCTTCTTTGGATAAATTGTGAGCTTGCACATTCTTCTCCCTCTTCACACGATGCCATCCTATTACTCCTATCTCATCAGTCAATTTCCTTATTTTGATAATAAGCACCGAAATCTCCCAAGAAACATGAAACTTGTTCTTCATTATGTTAACCAACCTTTCACAATCAGTCATGGACTGAATACTTTTAATAATTTTTTTTCTTACATTGTCCAATCCTAATCTGATTGCTTTAGCCTCAGCATACAACGGGTTGGTAGCACCTTCAACACCACCTCCCTTTTCTAGAATTTCTCCATCAGCTCTTCTTATAACGAGACCACATCCTGCTTTTGTACTTCCATTCCAAGCTGCATCACATAGTAGAGAAATATTATCAGCAACACTAGTCAAAACTCTACTATCTTGAACATTGATCTCTTCTATTTTACTCTTATCAACATCTGCTTTTCTTTTCTTCTCAGCATTGAACTCCTCAGTCTTATAATAAGCTCTATTGAACATTGATTCAATGTTCCTACACCTTCCTTCATGTTTACTTTCATTTATGCACTTCCACAGTTGCCACCAAGACACTGCCATAAAAGCTTTTAACCATGAAGCTGATTCCTAATTGTACTCATCTGCTTCTTTCAACCATTCTCCACTCTTCCGGCTACTTTTAAGTTTAAAACTTATGTTCAATTTTCTCTCTACTAACTCCCAATACTTTTCAGTCATTTTGCATTCATAAAATGTGTGATAAATGTTGTCTTCACCTTCTTTACACAAATGACACTTCTCTACCTCACATCCAGTTAACCTTTCGAACCATTCTGCTGTTGGCAACTTGCCCCAAAGTAACTTCCAGATGAACATCTTGACTCTTTGAGATACATTCATTCTCCACATGTCTCTCCAATTGACCTGGGAATCAACAATTTTCTCCTCTCTTTTTGAGAAAACAATACGCATTTTTTATAGATAAATTTCCTTTCCAATTTTCCACCCAAATCCACTTGTCTTTACCTTCTTCATTGCCAACTTCAATTGTTTCAATTATCTGCATAACTGTTTTCCAAAACATTTTTCTATAGTATTTTTGTTCCATGTTTCTTCAGCTGTCAGTTCCTCAACATAACTGTATTTTCCTAACTCCTTAGGATCAACAAATGTAGGCCACTTATTCAAAGGCATTCCACCCAGCCAAGGTTCAGTCCAGATATTTGTTTCCTTTCCATTCTCAACCTTCTTCTTCAATCCATCTCTGAGTTGTGTCATGCATTCCACAATTGATTTAGCAGACTAGGATAAAAAAATTTCTCAGCTACCTCCCAAGGATTAAACACCCCATATCTTTCCATATATAACTGAGTCCACACATTCTTCTCTTGATTTAACAATGGCAGTATCCTTTTTGCTTTCATTGTATTTTTTGCAATTCTCAAGTCTCTTATTCCCAGTCCTCCAAACCCTTTCCCTCCAGTAATGATTTTCCAGCTGATTAGTTTGGCTGCTTTGCTATCCTTTTTTGACTTCCAAAAAAAATCTCTGATAACTTGTGTCATTGAGTTCACTGCCTTGTCACTAACCCTGGAAGACAGGAAATAATAAGTAGGAATTGAGTTTAAAGTTGAATTGATTAAAACACTTTTTCTTGCCTGGGATATATATCCTCTTGCCCAAGTATCTAGCCTCCTTACCACTTTATCAACCAATGTCTTTTCGTGGTTCCTGTTAATCTTTGTAGGTGATATAAAAGTGCCAAGATATTTCATAGGGAATCATCCTTCCTTCATATTAAACTGCTGACAAATTTTGTGCTTTACACTACATGGGTAGTCTTTTGAAAAGTACACCTCTGATTTATTCCTGTTAATCTTCTGTCTAGAAAACTCACAGTACCACTCTAATGCTTTCTGTAAACCATCACAAGATATCTGATTTCCTTTCACCATTATAATTATGTCATCAACATAACAGAGGTGACTCAGCTTAAAACTTTTAATCTTCAATGACATATTTTTTCCTTCATTCACAAACTTCTCCATTATTCTTGAAAAAGCCTCTTCCAACAGTATGAAAAGATAAGGTGATATTGGATCACCTTGCCTTATACCTTTTCTCCCATTGAATACTTTTGAAACTTCACTATTGAACTTACATTGAAATGTGACATTTTCAATGCTAGACTTTATCCATTCAATCATCCTCATTGGAAACTCCATCAGCTCCATCACTTTATAAATAGCTTCCCACCTCATTCTGTCATAGGGTTTTTCCAAGTCTAATTTCATCATGAAATAAGGTTTTTTAGCTTTTGATGAATAGAATGCTTTTACTATTTCATTGACAATTATAATATTATCCTGAATGTTCCTTCCTGGTATGAATGCTGATTGTTCAGAACCGATTAGCTTACATAAGAAAGGTCTTAATCTATTCACCAGAATTTTAGCCATAACCTTGTATGCAACATTGCATAAGGCTATAGGCCTGAATTCAATTATTTTCCTTGGCTTTTTAATTTTCGGTATCATTTTCATTGTTGTCTCCTTCCACTCTTGAGGACTCCTATATGTCTCCCAGAATATCTTCATTTCTTTTTTCATATATTCTTTCAAAGTCTCCCAATTGTGAATATAAAACTCAACTGTAAACCCATCCAAACCTGGGCTCTTCCCTCTCCCCAGTGAACATAATGCTTGCCACAATTCCGTCATTGAGAACTTTTGCTTTAAGCAATTTTTACTCCCTTCATCAAGCTTTCTCCAATTCAATTCCTCTAACCCTCCTCCATCATCAAATGTCAACTCCTTTTCCTTCCATAACTCCTTATACCAAAGAGCAAACTGTTCAGCCATTTTCTTATCATCTTTGATCATTTCTCCATTTACATCTAACTCCTCTACCTTGTTTCTGAGTCTTCTGAGTTTCACAACATTGTGGAAATACTTTGTGCTTTTATCTCTATCTTTCACTCATTTTCTTCTAGATTTTATCCACCATTTCTGTTGCAATTGTCTAAAAAAGTTATAACTCTTCTTCTGGCAGAACCTAATTCATCTTTTTCAAACTCAGTTATATCTCATGATTCTTCTTGTTTCTCTAGAACACTCAGCTCATTCATAGCCTCCTTTAGTTTAATTTCCAAACAGCCAGCAGCTTCTTTGTTCCATTTCTGCAGAACAAGTTTAAGTTTATCGAGTTTTCCTCCTAGACTCATATTATTTGCCTCTACATCTTCCCAATGTTTCTTTTCAACTTGGCATAATTCAGGATATTCCATCCAAAAATATTCAAACACAAAATTATTCTTTTTCCTCCTATTCTCACTGTTATGTTCACAACTGATCAATAAAGGTCTATGGTCTGAATCAATTAACTGTAAATGTTCCACCCTGATTGCATAGTTCCAATCCATCCAACTAATATTATACAAACATTTATCTAATCTGGCAACAATTTTCTCCTCATTTTTCCTCTCATTTGTCCATGTGTACTTTGACCCTTTGTAACCAGCATCTAGCAGTCCAATTTTCTGAATGAATTCTCTGTAATCTGTAACAGATTTATTTATTACAAATTGTCTTCCACCTCTTTTCTTATCTGCATTATTAACACAGTTAAAGTCACCAACCACCAGCCAAGGTAACCCAGGACTTCCAAGCTTGCCTAATATCTTCCAAAGTAATCCCCTTTTCCTTACCTTGGTACTTGCATACAGTCCAGATAACAGGAAACACTTCCCATTATTCATCATAACAGTTGCACTTATCATTTGATCATCTTTGTGTATACTCTTCACTCTAATTCTACCTTTTCTCCATAATAGAATTATACCACCTGATTTCCCTTTACTGCACACCACTTCAGCTTCCCAACCTCTATTCTTTCCTTTCATGAATTTAAGAAAGTCCTCTTTTCCAAATGAGTTTCCAAAAGTAGTATCATGTCTACTTTTTGGATATTTGCAATTGTCCATAAATACTCATTGGCCTCTCTTTTCAATCCTCCCCTTATGTTTCACGAAATCAACTTCATTTGATGTTAATGATACTGCACTCCTTCTCAATTCCTTTTTCAGGATCCCCCTCATTCTCAATTAGTTTAGCATCATTGCTAAATCTCTTTTTTTTCAACTTCACTGCTTTGAAGTTTATAGGAACATTAACTATTTTATCATTGTTCCTGGCACCCTTTCTTACTTTGCTACCACTTTTTTATGATATTCTTGATAATTCTGGATCAAATCCTGCTTCCAAGAAATCTTCCTCTGCAAACTGATTATTCATTATTCTTGTGAATGACTTTGAGAGTTTTTCTGATACTGCTTCTAAATAGTCCTCACTGTCCATCTCATTCCTCTTATTTTCTTTATTTTCCTCTTCCATGTCTTTTGTTTCAAACACCATATTCTCCATGGCCATATGTTTGTTCAATATTTCAATCTCCATACTGACTGTCTCTCCTCCGTCTACAGTTTTCCCTTTGCCCTTCTTTCCTTCATTTTTAGCCATACCTTCTGTAATTGCCATTGTCTTCTTCAATGCCCATATCCTATCTTTCTCTGATTCAGCCTTTATCCCTGCATTATTCCTTACAATGATATCAGTTCCTTCATTTCTATTTACTGCATCCTCAAAAGTAGGATTATCCAAGACAATGAAAGAATTCTTATGTGGACTTTCCATTCTTCCATCTCTTTTGAATCCTTTTCTGTTTTTCTTCAACACTTGGACCCAAGGTCCTAAAAGTCTTTCCTCCTTTGTGTCCTCCTTCTTATGTTCATCCCCAGGAACATTAGTTTCCTTTCTTTCCTTCAAATTGCAAACTTCTTCTTTATGACCAATTTTTCCACAACTGTAGCATATGTTTATTAAATTTTCATAAGCTACTATATGCAAAAATCTATGATCTTTAGTTTCCACCCAAAATCCATGTTCAATTGGTTTCTTCAAGTCTATTTGCACACATATTTTAGCAAATTTTTCTCTGTCTCCAGCCTTAGTATATTCATCAATCTTGACCGGCTTTGCTATAACAGCAGCCAATTGCAATAAAATATCTTGGCTCATGAATTCTAAAGGTAAACCCGACATCTGAATCCAGGAACTACAGAGAATTCCTCTTTCATTGGTTGGAAATTTTCCTTCCACTGCACAAGTGATAGGGCTTGCCCTCTTAGAAACCAGGGGCTCCAGAATATACACTCCAATAATCATTCTCATCATCGAATTTGAATGCAAAGAAACCAGAAGCTAAGTCTATTACTTTGCAGCTACCCTTTATCTTCCATAACTTGAGCATTATATTCCTTACCAGCTCCAATGATGGGGTCCTTCCGAAGAACTTTCCATATAACACAAGTTTACACTCCCTTCTAGCCTTCTCAATGTCCTCTTCTGAAATCATCACTTTACCAGTAGCTTGCCCTTGAATTTTCTTGATTTTTTCATCTAACTCCTCCGAAAATCGCCAATCATCACCTCCTCTTGTCCTTCTGAACAACCCAGCCCATGACATTGGTTCTTCCTTTTTCTTTGGAACATCAAGTTTCCGATCTCTTGTCGATTCCATCCTAGATCTATTGGCCTCGCTGTTCCTTGTCAGTGGTTCTTTACTTTCAGCAACTATAGATTTCCTAGAGAGTTCCATCTTTCTATTTCCACAATCAATTTCAACAAGATTATCAGAGAGATTAGGTTTATCCAAAATCAGCGATGAAGATCTTTCTTCCTCCCTTCTCTATCTGCCATCAACTTTTATCCAGTGTTTTTTGACTCCAGACGAAGAAGGATGAGCTCCCGGCTCTCTCCTCAGCCTCGTCATCTTCAAATCGGGTGAGTCCGGTGGCTCTTTTGGTCTCGGAAAATGCGCTGACTCAGTCGTCGTGTTTCGCCCCTTTTCACTCTGTTCGTTCATTTTTTTATGTATAGTTAGAAGGATATATTAAAAGGTAAGAATTGTGAAAAAAAAGGTTCAAATTTGATTTGAATTAAGAAATTTGACTATGACGTTATTATGTACAATGAAAAATGGAGAAGCTAGAAAACTGTAAAAAAATATATAAAAAAGACACTAATCATAAATTTGTAGAGATCAACTTGTGAGACAAAATTTAGATCTCCTCTAGATATTTTGTTTGAGATTTTTGGACATTATATATACTAAAAATTACAATTAAATTTTTTCGTGCAAACCTGTACAAATCTATCAACTTTTTCACGCAAACCTACAAATATACATCTCATTTATGTTAATTAATATGGGAAGCCAGTTAAAGTTAATATTAATTTTGTTTGACAAACTAAGACTATCATCAACTTTATTATAAGATAGGATTTATAAGACTGCTTCTGGTTGTTAACGCTAAAAGAGTAACACATTAAGAAGAAATCAGCATATACGTAAGAAAAGGAAGCTTAATTAGCCTAGTTGCAAAATTACACATATTATTATATAGAGAGAGATAGCTGGAACTAATGGATTTGTTAAGACTTCTTCGCCTCGTCCGTGGGAGACTTGTACAGCGCAACTAATCTGTACTGGCGGCGCCGACGAGCATCAATGCCAACGCGATGGCGAACGCCATGAGAAGAGTTGCTGCACCGGAGCAATCCTCGCTGCGTGGTTCAAAGTAGAAGAACTTGGACATAATATTTTTGTGAAAGAGAAAGAGTACTGGTGATTTGCAGAAAGAATTCTCTAGTTTGGTCTTTTGGTGGCTTTTTAATAGTAATGGTTTTTATTTATATCCTAATTTGCTAGCTTCTTAGTGAAGCTTGTTCTAATTAAACAAGTGATTGCAGCATCATTCTTCTTCTTCTGTAATGCGATTCTTCTTCCTTTTAATTTAATTTCTAATTATATGTTGAGATTAAGGAAGATACCATCTCAAAGACTTATATGGAGTCAAGAATAAAGATATATAGACACGGCTTTGATTCGTTTTAGAATGATGCATGAGTTTGCACCAAGGAATGGAACATGGGAATAAAACTACTATGATGGGAATAAAAATATATATACACGGCTTTGATTCGTTTTAGAGTGATATGAGTGCAGTTTCTACGGAGTCAAGCTCCATGAAAATTCTTATAGAGTCATTTAAGAGACTGAATATAGTCTTATTAAAATTGAACATAGTACGTGTTACGACCCGTATAATTTTTTTTTTTTTAAAAATAAAAAATCACCCACTCGATTGCTGAGTGGGTAGGCATGGGGTTGCAAACAATGGTGAGGTGAGGGGTTTTAAGAGAGGAAGATCTGCTGTGGTAGGAGGTTGAGAAAGAGGAGGGAGGAGAGCCTGCAGGCTGAGGAGGAGTCGGTGCGCGTGTTGCCGGTGGAGCTCGTCGTCGCCGGAATCGCAGAATCGAGGTAGGAGATCTCATCTACTCCTTTCATTTCGTCGTTATCTCCGATGAATCCAACGAAGAATGCGAGGATCGGTTGCGGAGCCGAGCCCGAGTGGTGGTTGTGTGCGGAAATCGCACGTTGCCATGCCGTAGACGGCCACGCTGGAGGGCGGCCATGCCGCGATTTGCCACTCCGCGAGCGACCACGCCGCGGGCGGCCGTGTCGCGCGCAGGTCGGCAATAGCGTTGGCCCTCCCGGCCACCATTCAGTCGCCGGTGGGTCGGGCCGGCGGTGATCGAGAGGGGGAGAGGGGCGGGGCGCAGGTGATCGGTGGAGAAGAGGGGGAGGTCGTCGTGGCCTCCCAGTTTAGATCGGGTGTCCCGCCGGCGCCGGGAGCCGGGAGCCGCGGGAGAGGATGGCGATACCGTCGGGGTGATCGCCGGTGGCCGGGAGGGCCGACCGGCATGGGTTCGAGCGGAGCAGGGGAGGGGCAGCGAGCTGCAGGTGAGGGGGTGAAGGGAGAGGAGCGGGAGAACACTAAGGGTATGTTTGGTTGGATAAAGTGAATTCATAAGGAATAGAAATAGACAATGAATAGAATAGATGAGGAATAGTATTATCTTGTTTGGTTGACATTGTAAAATAGGTCAAGAATATAATTACTTTGTTTGGTTAGCATAAGGAATAGATAAGGAATAAAAGTTAAATGACCAAAATACCATTCTTAATAAAATTGAATATATTTACTTTGTTTACTTAACACGAAGAATATACAATAAATTATGAGGAAATGACTAAAATGCCCTCCTAAAAATATAATAAATTATATTCTAATTTATTCTAATTAATAATAATAAATAAAAATATGGATCAATATAAAATAATTTATTAAATTAAAATAATAAAGCATTATTAATTATTTTATTTTATAAAAAAAAATTGAATATTCAAAAAATAATTATTAAAATATTATTTAATAATAAAATAATAATTATCTATTTAAGATATGTAATTATTAAAATAATTTAACAATTTAATTTTTATATTCATATTATAAATATTGAATGATAATATAAAAAAATGATCAAAATATCCTTCTAAAAATATAATAAATTATGTTATAATTTATTTTAACTATTAACAACATAATAAAAATATGGATTAATGTAAAATAATATATTCATTTAAAATAATAAAAACTATTATTTATTTTATTTTCATAAAAAAATAAATCTTAAAAAACTAAATTATTAAAATAATATTTAATAATAAAATAATAATTATCCATTTAAGATAAACAATGATTAAAATTATTTTAATAATTTAATTTTTTATATTATTATGTAATATTATAAATATTGAAGGACAATATAGGAAAATATCATAAGGAATAGACAAGAAATATTATTCCTTGAGTTGAGGTAAGGAATAATATTCCCCATGCATAGAGAATAATATTCATTATCTATTTCTTATGACTCACCTATTTATTGCCCATAAGTTGCAATCAAACAAGAGAATAAGTGGGGCATAAAGAATAGTATTTTATTCTTCATTTATTTCATTCAACCAAACGCTATCTAAGAACAAGAGCAGGGAGAAAAAAAAAGAAAAAAAAAAGAAAAAAGGAAAGAAAAGAAAGGGAAGAGAGATGGATCGGGATGAAAAAAAAAGAAAAAAGAAAAAAAAGGAGAAAGAATATTTAATTTATCAAAAACTAATGTTGATTTGATGGTTTAGTTTATTAATTAGTTAACTAATGATTAGATGGTGTTTAAATTAACTTGTTTGTTTAGTTAATTAATAACTTAACTGTTTAATTACTGTGGATTAATTGGATGATAATTACATATTAGAAATTTAATTTATTTGGTGGGCCTCGTGTTGTCGATTGGGGTCGAGGTGAATAGAAAACTTGAATGTTTTCGCGTGCTGAACGTGATTATGGGGTTGGCTTTCCGAAAAAATATTGTTAGGATGTTCTTTCAGTTGGTTAGTTATTGAGGTTGTCGAGATGTTTAAATAATATTAAATTATTAGTATGAGAATTTAGTTGATTAATTAGTGTGAAATAATTGTAGTTTGGATAGTGAGTTGAGGGTGGGTTGAGCCTGCAAGTCTGTTGTCCCTTGTCTTTTGTTGATTTATCGTTGGAGATAAATTACGAAAATACCATTGCTTCCCGTGTTTGCTTTGCTTCTAAAAATTTATTGAACTCCCGTTGCACATTATTGTTGGACATGCCATGTAGAGAAATTGCATGTATTACATTTTATTATTGCTTATTGGTGTTTATTCTTGATCATAGTATGTTATGCTAATCCTTTGGTGCATTGGATTAGTCATCGTATGCATAGTATCATGTTATTATATATATGTGGTGTTGTTTACTTGTTGAGCATGTTATTATTTGATTGATCATGTCATAATCACTTAGAGTTGTGTTATATTGTTGATCATGATATTTTGTTATTATCATGTTGTTATCACTTGGAGTTGTTACTATATTGTTGATCATGGTGATATACCTTATTGCACTCTTGGAGTCGAGTTGCATGATTGTTGTTGATCTGGAGGCTACGACCTTGGAGAGGACTTCGGTCCAGGACCATTTCGGTACGGTACCTTCCAGACATGGCTAAGGGTATGGATATTGACTAGTCACTTTGGGCACCTTCGGGTGTGGGGAAGTTGGATATGACATCCGTCGGGCTACCTGCTTGGTGAGGGTAGTCGCATCACTGTTGGAGCAGACGGTTGATGCCACTCTACACGTGGTAGAGTGCGGGATTTTTATCCAACGGTCCACACGCTCGATGATTCAGTTGATGTTGTTTAGGAGTATGTGAGGAGTAATTGTTGTGTTCATTGTCTTTGACTGCATCTTAGGTCATGTTGTTATTCATTGTTGAGTTGACACTTGATGCTTGTTGATCATATTATGATTCTCCTACTCAGCACCTGCTGATCTCCGTTGTTTTTGCTTCAGACTTGCAGGGGTGAGCGGTCGATTTGTAGATAATTTTTAGACAGCTAGTAGATAATCGTAGATGTGGAGCTCTAATGGCGACTGCTTTTGTATTTTGTTTCGTTTTGTCGCATTATAACGCTAAACCTTGATATTGTTATTTTTAGCAGTAATATGTAGAACTATTTGATATTTTGTTAAATCTTGTATTTGATCGGACTGTTCCTTATCGTATGTACCGTCAGACTTATGGATTATAATTATTGATTTTAATATTGTTGTTTTATTTTATGTTATGATTCGTGGTTTTTCCTTCCGCTGCGTGGTGTTCGAGTCGCCGCCGTCGCATCTCGGGACGGGGCCGCTCGGGGCGGGCCCAGGCCTGGACCGGGGCGCGACAGTATGATTAAGATTGAATTCAAAGTAAGAATAAACCTGTGTTGCAAAAAAATGAACATAGAACTTTCACTTAATTAGGTTCAGCCTTAATGATGCTAGGTTTATTCTTAAAAATGTTAGATTCACTCGTAGTGGGACTCCATATTAATTTTTTCATAATAATAAGGATTTTTCGAAGGACTTTTTATTTGAGCTATACCTCATCATCAACACGCATCTTAAAGCTATTCCACTATTTTTTTTGTTCAAATTCATTGTATGTAAGTAAATATTTAATACATACTTTACATTCTAAATATCCAAAATAACCCTTATACTCTCATATAAATACTACACATTCTCGAATTCTAGTTCTAATAAATTCCTTATAAATCCAATCCAGCCCGTTCTAGGGGTGAGCGGGTCCGAATATCTTATATTTTTTATGATATCCGAATCCTATCGTGTTGGGATCGCTCTAGAATCGGATCCTACTCGAAACCCATAGTGTAGTACAAGTTTCAGGTACCTTATTGGAACCTGCTCATTTATAGGTTCAATGATACAAGTTCCAGATACGTATCATGTTGGAGCGTTCATTCCAGGGTACATGTTTCGAGTAGTGGTTTCAATTTCAGTTCTGGGTACCCAATGTGTTAGATCCAGAATCAAAATCGATTTTAACTGGTTTCTTAATTTTTATCATGAACCCTATTCGAATTTAATTCGGGTCTAACGAAATCTATCCGATCCGGTATATTTCAATATGTTCTGAGTCTACCCGACATCGATGCACACCCCTAGCCAGTTTCTCTTCCTTGAGGATATTAATTCCCCAGTAATTAATCCTCTCATTGATTGTCTTTTTTTTCGGCCATTCAATCTAGGCCTGTCCATTCGGTTTGAACCGAACCAAACCGAACCGAACAAGCCCAAACCGAATTTTTTTTAAACCCAATATTCAACCCGAACCTGAACCGAACAATTTCTAACCCGATTTAACTCGAACCGAAATTGTTCGGTTCGGTTCGGTTTCAACCCGAAAAAAACCGAATTTACAATCAACTATAATAATGTTGTTATCCTGTTGAAAAATCTGGAATGTTTCGTATTTTTGGATCGATTGGAATTGAGGTGTACCATGATGAGCTTCCTTAAATCTTTAAAAATATAAACACTACAAGAAAGCTTCCTTGAATCTTTGTTACTCTATGTCTCTATGCATAAAATGGAAAGGGAAGAAACAAACAAAGAAAGCAAGCAGAGAGTGGAAAAGGAGAAAAAAAATGAGAGGAGGTGGAAACCAACATGATCAAGTGATCAACTCATTCAAAAAAAACTGAATATGAATACATGATAGAAAATTAGAAACATGATAGAACTTGTAAAAAATTGAAATTAAACTTGAATACATAAAAAATTGAACATGATACATTCTGTACATGCAATGATAGAACCTGATTATAGAACCTACACATGCACATTTACACTTTAAGGCAACAATATTATCAACTTATCAAGTAGTAACTAGCATCAATTATCTATACTAAATACCAATACTTAATTACTTATTACAAACATTATCAACCATTATCTCAACTATCAAGTAGCAAAATATTATATCAACTATTAAGTATTCAAGTATCAACTAGACAACCACTAGTCACTAATCAAGTTCAAAACACTTAGACACCAACATTATAAAGTAACAAAACATTACCAACCAACAAACCAAATAAAATTCAACAAAATAAAGCCATCATTGCTCCTTGAGTCCTTGCTATGAAGATGACCGGATCAATTAGGAATGTCGATGATAGGCGGTGCAAAATCGATCTTCGCAAACTCTACAATAAAATAAGAAATCATCAATACGGTATAAACTATAAACAATAAAACAAGTCCAATATAATTAAAACTTAAAAGAACTTATTAATCCAAAATATACCTTCTTGTAATTTTTCAACCTCTTCCAAATCGTCTACCACTTGCTTTCCTTTTCTGAGTCGAATCCAATCTTGAAGACAAATAAGTCCTTCCACCATAGAAGGAGCCAATGAACTCCGAAACTCATCGAGAACTCGACCTCCCGTGCTAAAAGTAGATTCAGATGCCACGGTGGATATAGGAATTGCAAGTATTTCTCGTGACATCGAAGCTAGAATAGGATACCTCCCACTATTGACACTCTACCATTTTAGAACATCAACATCATCAGCTTCAGGATCCTCATCCCAATATCGGTCTAACTCTGTCTTGCTTTCAACACCAAGTATCTGCTTCTTCTGCTTATATTTTTCAATTGTTCTTCTTGTTCCAAAAGTGACATCCACAACTGGTGCTCGTGGTAGACTTGGTGGTTGCATGCTAGAAGCATGAGAACTAGAAGAGCCTGAAATCTTAGAAGGAATCCTCCATAATTTCCCATTATTAAACCTCTCGGAATATTCATTTTCAAAAAACTTATCCTTCATCTTCCTCGAAATAAGTTTAGTTTTCTCCTCCCCAAACATCTCTTCAAGTGCAAACTCGGCCAAACCAAACTTACATCGAGGATCAAGGATCATGGCAAAAAATATCAGGAAGTTTAATTTATCTGGATTTCCCCAATACTTATCCCATTTCTCTTTCATCTTCACTACCATCTCCCGAAACTCAGGATAGGGAGATCGATCAGACACCCATTCATTTAGAAGAGCTGCAATCTCGCTAATGTCATGCAAATAGACATTAGAAGTGGCAGATATCGTTCCAGATACAGTCAAAGTGACTCGATAAAAAATCTGAAGCATCTGAACCAAATCCTTTAGAATTACCCAATCAAAATCCATAGGCCGCCCCCACCATCCCCCTCGAGAAGATCCCTTTCAAAACAAGGATCCTCTTCGTGATACCTCTCAAAGGCCCTTTCGAACCTCAAAGCAACCTCCAACATTTGATAGGTTGAATTCCACCTCGTGGGGACATCAAGCCACAAAAGAGTTTTACTTTCAATTTTCTCTTTCTCAACACATGTCTTAAATCTCTGAAGCCTAGCTGGTGATTGTCGAATGTATCTGATGGCCTCCCGAACACGAGTGAGAGACATATTAGATAACTTCAAACCATCCTGAACTACCAAATTCATGCAATGAGCAAAGCATCGCATATGCAAGAACTCACCATTCATGACACATCCATCAGGCCAATTTTTCATTTTCTTCTTCAAAAAAGCAATAGCAGTGTCATTTGAGCTTGCATTATCAACCGTTATAGTCATGACCTTATCAATTCCCCAATCATTCAAACACTTCTCAATTGCCTTTCCAATGTTCTCACCTCTATGGCTACTGATTGGACAGAAGTTCAGAATTTTCTTTTGCACCTTCCACTTCCGATCAATAAAATGAGCTGTAATGCACATATAATTGATTCTTTGAATAGAAGTCCACGTATCTGTAGTCAAACAAACACGTTGACACTCCAACTGCAAAAGGTTCTTCATTTTCAACCTCTCTGCCACATACAACACATAACAATCTCTACTCACAGTTTGCCTAGAAGGAATTTGAAACCTAGGCATTCCAGTTGCACAGAAATCCCTAAATCCTTCACCATCAACACATGAAAAGGGATATTCATCCTTAACAATCATCCGTGCAAGTGATTTTCTAGTTGCAACTTGATCAAACCTCCATGTGCTCATTATATTCGACCCAGGACCTGATTCAGACAAGTTCAATGTATAACCAATTTTTGTTTGCTTCTTTTGTTGCTTTTCCTTATTAGGAGGATATTCAAAGCATTTCACTAAGTGTGCCTTAAGTGTACTAGTACCGCACTGCTTCGTGTCGCACGCATACTCTTGCTCACAATAGTTACACTTACACTTCAACTTTCCCTCCTTATTGCTAAATTTCGTGTAGTGATTCCACACATCAGCTCGTGGTTTTATAATTTTTTTCTTCTTTGATGGTGGTCCTAAACCCGAACCTGAACTCTCAATGAAATTATTAGAGTTCTCGAGGACTTCGACACCAATATCAACATTAGGGGATGTTTCTTCTGCCATCTATGCAAAATAAAGTTACATATTAATCTTAGTAATTGCAACAAACACATAAAGGAATAGTTATGCTAAATGCTATCATTAAGGTATAGTTTATTTTTAATTGCTAAAACAGAATCACATCACTGTAATAGTTCTCTAAATCCTCTTTGTTCTTCTATAACTAGAATCTAGTTTTTTTAGCTAATGTAGTTTGGATCTTAGTAATTAATCTTAGTAATTGCAACAATATGACAGTAAAACTACAATATTAGTAATCTTAGTAATTAATCCTCTTTTAGCATATTACAGTAAACACATATTAATCTTAGTAATTGCAATAAACACATAAAGGAAAATAATCATTTCAGTCTGATATAATATTTTTAACTATCAACTATCAACTATCCGATGCTACAATATGAGGGCGCATCATTTCAGTCTGATATAATATTTTTAACTATCAACTATCAACTATCAAGTATCAATTATCAACTAGACAAGTAGACAACCACTAAAATTTTCAGAAGCACCATAATTCCATAAACACGATTACACGATGGAAGAGGAAAATGTGCCTCATTCTTCCAAAGAATCAACAGGGAATCAATGGAAAGATTGGAAGGTGGATTCGATAGAGACTTACAGTGAGAGATCGATTGAGATGCTGGGCCGTCAGTCGGAGTGGAGGAAGCCGGAAGGCGCCGGAGTGGAGGGTCGGGACTCGGGAAGGCGTCGAAGTGGAGGGTCGGGACTCGTGAAGGCGTCAGAGTGGAGGGTTGGGACTTGGGAAGGCGCCGGAGTGGAGGGTCGGGACTCGGGAAGGCGCCAGAGTGGAGGGTCGGGACTCGGGAAGGCGCCAGAATAGAGGATCTGGACTCGAGAAGGCGTCGTAGTGGGAGATCGACGAAGATGACCTAGGCGGCGAAGTGGAGGGTCGGGACTCGTGATTCGTGAAGGCGTCGGAGTGGAGGGTTGGGACTCGGGAAGGCGCCGGAGTGGAGGGTCGGGACTCGGGAAGGCGCCGGAATAGAGGATCTGGACTCGAGAAGGCGCCGGAGTGGGAGATCGACGAAGATGACCTAGGGGGATGGTGGGATCGAAGACGACGAAGAGGACTCGAGGGTTGGGACTCGGGAGTCGGGAGAGATGAGTATTGAGTAGGGCGGGCCGCGGGCGAGTGGGCGACTCAAGTTGGTTCGAGTAATATATATTTTTATTTATTTCGGTTTTCGGTTCGGGTCGGTTCCCAAATTTCGGGAACCGGATCCGAACCGAACACCATATTTCGGTTCGGTTCGGGTCCCGAACCGAACCTACAATCTCTCAACCCGAACCGAACCGAAAAATTCGGTTCGGTTTTTTGGTTCGGTTCGGTGTAATCCGAATTTTGGACAGCCCTAATTCGATCCTCCCCCAACCACTAGTATTTAACTACTTTCTTTTCTTTTCAATAATCAATAATTTTTAGCCTAACGAAATTAAAGTTCAACTTTGGATTTTCTTTGAATCTGCGTGACAAAGCAACTCAATGACAAATATATCTGTAACATTCAATTATAATATTTACAATTTAAGAACTTAAGTTTAAAATAAAAGAACATATAGTTTTTATGTTCGACAAATTTGTTGTTCATTATTTTATTTTATTGAAAGAACATCTTTAACTATTTGATTATATGATACCTTCTTTATAATTTTCGTTCACTTTTACTAGCATGAATTTTTATATGTAATTTTTATATAGTTTTCATATATTTTTTTTTGGGTCAAAGAAAACGAGTTTCACACCAGGTGAAAAATCTACACAAAGAAGATCTTATTGAGGTTCAAATCCCAAACATCTAGACAACTTATAAGATGTTGTCACCAACTGTGCTAGTCACAGTTGATATTCATTATTACATATTTTGATGAAATAATATATTGAATTAATAGTTGTTTATCATGTTTATTATTTTATTTTAAACATCATCTCAAGACATTTAGGGGATTCCAAAATTTAAATATTTGAACAACAATTTTTCTAAATCGAATTATGGTGAAGGAAAATTCTCATATCCAGATTATGGTGGCAGAAATTTCCAAATCTAAAACTAAATTATGGTAATACCAATTTTACCTCCCCGTCTCTGGCAAAAGTTAGACACTTTTGCAAAAACTATTTAACGCAATGTAAAAAATTCAAAATGCACAGCTATACCACTTCAAATATTGATTTAATATCACTAGAAACTAATTCACGTCATATTGAATCAGTTTCGGTGTTAAAAATAATTTTTTTCATCATAAAAATATATATATTTTTTAAATCGTAAAAGTGTATAACACAAAGTAAAAATTTAAAATGTACAAATATACCACTCTAATTATTGGTTTAATATCCTTAGAAATCAATTCATATCATATTGAATTAATTAAAGTGATAAAAATAATTTTTTCCATCAAATATGCAGTTCTACCAAAGTATCTAATCAGTTGGACACTTTTGCAAAAAGTGTATAAAAATGTATAACACGAAATAAAAAATTCAAAATGTACAAATATACCACTCAAAATATTGGTTTAATATCTCTAAAAACCAATTCACATCATATTTAATTAATTTCAATGCTAAAAATTATTTTTTTCATCGTAAATATACAATATTATCAAAGAACACTTATGTTGAGGTAAAAACAATAATTTTATGAAAATTTAATTCCGGATTTAAAATTTTTTGCCACCGTAAAATATGAGAATTTCCCTCCACCACAATTTAATTTAGGAAAATTACTGATATTTGGATATTCAATTTTGGTCAATTTGAAAAGAGATTCTAGGTTTTGATTATTCTGAAATAGACAATTTCTTTTCAATTGAATAGACTTTCCTAGGTGAAATTCGTACATGAAAAAGCTTCCTTTCCCGTCTTTTCCAACGTATCAAGCACACCTAATGGTAGGGGTGAGCATCGGTTCGTTTCGGTTAATAGCCTAACCGAATCATCGATTAACCGAACCGAACCAAATTTTTTTTAAACCGTTTACCGAACCGAAAAAATTAAAAAAAAATAACCAATTTTTTTTTTCAAAAAAAATACATGTACTAAGTCTCGAACCCAAGAATTTGGCAACCAAACTTTAATTTTTACATCTCTAACCATCTTAACAAACTTTATTATCAATTTATTTCTAACTAACACATATTAATATAATCGAATGTAAAATAAATAATATTACTAGGATTCAAACCTGGGCGGCTGGGAAGCTTAACATTACACTTAACTACCAAGGCAAATACCAACATCTAATTTAATTGTTATTATATATATATATATATATATATATATATATATATATATGTATTCGGTTAATTCGGTAAATTAACTGAACCGTCGGTTAATTTACCGAACCGAACCGAATCGAAAACCAAAATCCGAAATTTTCTTTAACCGAAAACCGAACCGAAATTAATTCGGTAAATTCGGTTCGGTTAAATCGGTTTCGGTTTGGTTGGTTTCGGTTCGATTTCGGTGAATCGGGGAATTTTGCTCACCCCTACCTAATGGATCTCCGGAGGAAAAAGAAGGAACATAATGGCTAACAAATAATGACCCATTTTGCCCCAAAATTAACAAAATTCAGTATGACCTTGTCAAAGGACCCACATCAGCCATGGATATTGAGTAAGAAGAATTGAGCATTGACTGGAACTGAAGAAACAATCAACAGATGAAACCTTGAGTTTCAGTTTCTAAATTAAGTTTCAAAAGATACAAACATATGCTGACATGATATCAAAGGATGAAAAGAAAATGAAAGAAACTACATCAGATAAAATGAAGCATCACTCCAGATAGTATCATAGCTTGACCTCCACATCTACACCTGCTGGAAGGTCAAGCTGCATCAATGAGTCGATCGTTTGGGCAGTTGGATACAAGATATCGATTAGCCGTTGGTGAGTCCGAATCTCGAAATGGAAGCGAGCATCCTTGTGAACGTGGGGTGACTTGAGCACACAATACACTCTCCTCTTTGTGGGAAGGGGAACAGGACCCATGGTCTTTGCATTGGTTGTCCTAGCAGCTTCTAGTATCTGCTTGCATGAATCCTCAATCAATTGTACCCAGTAAGACCTCAGTTTGATTCTTATCTTCTGCTTTGGCGCCATCTGGTAGCAACAAGTAGAAAAGAAACCTGTACTAAGGAACTGATACAATATAGCATGCTAGGAATAAGTAAGTTCTCTTTCCGGAACTTAAAACTTCAAACATCTTGCAATCCATAGTTCCTAAATTTGGAATATACTAAGGAACTGATACCATATAGCATGCTAGGAATAAGTATGTTCTCTTCCTGGAACTTAAAACTTCAAACATCTTGCAATCCGTAGTTCCTAAATTTGGAATCAAGTGGCCCAAGAGGCCAAGATTCACCTGACCAAATTTTCAAACAGTTATTTACAGACTATCAATTGAACCCATATGTAGCCACCATATGAAGGTATAGCATACTCTAACATAACTTCACCACATTTTACATACAAATCAAATACCGCACAGGTTCTTTCCGTCCAAGTTTTACATAAGCAAGATATTGACCATCGGTTTGGAGAATGCCAAAAACCTATACTAAGATTTCACTGCCCCAGAAAGTTAGTAAAGCAAGATATTGACCATTGGTTTGGAGAATGCCAAAAGCCTATACTAAGATTTCACTGCCCCAGAAAATTAGTAGAGATATCTTCTTACTTTATAACAACAACAACAACAACTAAGCCTCAATCCCATACTAGATAAGGATTTTATCTTCTTACTTTATATGTCAGAGATATAAAGCAAAGACTTCACTGTTAATCAAGACTCTATCCTATTTAAGTCACATTTGGATGTTATAGTTCCTAAATTACACAGGCATCTTCTACATGAAATGATTTCATCAGTAATTTCATCAGCCACAAAGCTAAAACTAAGACTTATCAGTAATATGCATACAATTGGCCTGGAAACTCAACATTTCCAACATACTTTTCATAGACAAAGAAGATCTAGATGCATTTGGACTCAAAAGCTCCAAAATTTTAATAATGAGAGGCATATTCGACTACATATGTCGGACATGTAAAACAAATATCCACTCCAAGATGCCATCTTGTTCTACCAATCTTCTTGCTAATACTAAGTATTATAGTAAGATGCATACATTACAATCCATACACCGTAAGTCACAGTCCGCTACTAACTCTAAAAGGAAGGCAATAAGTCAAATACCTTATCGGCATCCGCCTCGACATCCAGAGAAGGGACGGCGGCGACGGATTCCTCCTCAACCTTTCAATATAAGAAAAAAACAACAAAAATTACAAACGAAACAACCAATTATATAATTCACCGAGGGGAGGAAGGTAAAGTACCTCGACGTCGCCGACGGGGGCGGCGGCCGCGGGGTGTACGCGGGACGGGGGAGAGGCGCAGGAGCGCAGGGCGATTGAGGGGCTCGAGCAATGGAGGGAGAAGGAGAGGGATTTGGGCCTGGGAGAGAGGGAGGCGTGGTTGGAGAGAGGGAGGAGGGAGAGCGCCGCGGAAAGCGAGGAAGAAGCAGCCATTTTTGTTGCTGGCGCTCACTCGAACGCTGGCGCTGCTCGCTTCCAATGCATTATTATCTTGCGTTATCCGCTTCGAGCTCGTGTCACGTACTGCGCACGTGATATCCTCTTCCTGGATCTTAGACTGCTATGGTCCAATATACTGATAACGAGTCCAAATCCGAATCCGAATCCGCTACCCGTCTGTAATATATCCTAATGGACCTAATATTCGGTAATACAGTAGCGGGCGGGTAGGATGTATAATATATAACGGATTCGGATTCGTTTAGCCTTCGGCTCCGGAGTCGCTCGAAATCGAAGTGCTGCCAGTAAGCACTGGCATGCCGCTCGGCGATCGCAACTCGCAAAAACAGCTGGGTTTGGAAATGGAGAGCGCCGTGCGCAGGCGATTGGATTCCCTCGCTCGCCATCTCCGACCTCCGCAAGTTCTCTACTCAGAATTGAATCGGGTACATAATGTTCTTGCTAAGATTTTTCTCGACCTCCGTGCTTTATTGACCCTTTATTTCCCCTCTCCTCTTGGATGGGTTCAGACTCCTCTCAGTTCGTCGGCGTTGAAGTTCACGGGTTCATCTCCTGTATTGATAGGTGGGATGGTTATGGACATCCACGCCAAGCCTTACACCGATCCGGCTCCAGGCACCACTACCCCTGGGGAGGTATTCTTTCATGTACTCTTAGGTCAGATTCATGTTCTGGGTTTTAAGGGATTCCTTCTCTTATGCTATTTTATTTAAGAAAAATAGGAATTCAGTAAACTCCAGTGCGGCTTGGTTCCAAACAAGATGGAAAAATGTTGTTTTATTTGTTTTGGGCAGAAAGCTCTTGATTTGTATGGTTGGATTGATACAGTTGAATGCTCAGTAGGTTTTGGTTTAAATGCTTTGGCTTCGGTTGATAGTAGGATTTTGGATTTTACTGGTTATACATGCCTCGCAGTTATTGTACTCTAATTGAAATGGATTGAGCTGTAGCATGTGGTAGGCTGCACTCGGCAGTTTGCTCCAATCCAGTTACTTAGGAACATATGGAATTTTGGCATTGACAACATTGAAAGGTAATTTGGGTGGTTTGAGAGTGCAGATTGTTCTAGTGGGGTAACTGGGATTCAACATGTTAAACATAATTTCAGATTTGTGCTCTGGCTATATTTAGTATTTCTTGTGTTGCTATACTTCAGTAGATTTTTGGTGTGAGTTGTAAAGTGCAAGATTGAATGTAATATTTATATTTGAATTTATAACTTCTCTAATACTTTATAATTATTTGGAAAATCAATAATTGGACTTAAGTACGAAAACCATGTGCTAGAAGCTCTTCTCTTTTTACAATGGGATTGTAATGGCGATACTTTCTTCTTTGAACAAGGTTCTAGTTCTTTGACATCAGGTCATTGCTTTGTAGGTTTTAAGATATATCCTTTTTTAGGGGAAAAAAGTTTGAAATAGATGCTCTATATACTAGAACTAGAAGATTTAAGAAAACCAAAAAGAAGGAAAAAAAATGCAAGATCACACATGCTAAAACAATATAACAGATAAAAGTGAACACTGAACAACACAAACACAATGATTTACGTGCCGGAAAACCCCCAAATCGAAGAAAAACCACGGGTGTGGAGGATGAAAATCTATTAATGGTGGATTGCCTAATTGTAGAACTTTAGCGAGAACAAGAAGCTGCATGAAAGTGACTACAGAAAAAAACTCCCTGATATCCTAGAGTACATACATCTCAACATATAGTAATAGAAAACCCTAACGGCCTGGATCATCCACCTCCACTAACTCCCAATTTTTTATCCTCGAAAAAATTTCCACAGTAAAGGCAACACAGAAGTTTGCTCCATATTTCTGTCACACTTAATAAAAAGATGGTGGGTAGTGAAAAAAGAAGGTGGCGGGTAGTAAACTTGTTCGCCTAGTTAATATAGGTCACAATCTAGAGGATTTTTCCTTCTGTTCTTTGATAATATATCTGATATAGTGAAAGGAAAGGGGGAAACGGTGGTAAAATTTGCTTTATGCTACACTCTTACATTTGCCTTCTAATTCCTCTGCATGCATACAATCTGGCATCTAGCATCCGTTGACTTCCACCTCTCCATTCAGCAAAAGCCTTTTCTTTTTAAGCACTCTCATTTTTGTTAGAGCATGTACAATAAAGATTAATGGCTATGACTTACTGCAGTAGGTTCTGCCTCGATTCTTTGGACCACCTAAAAGTGTGATGTGAAAAGGAACATAACAGCAAAAGAAAAACATGCTTTAGTTATTAAGATTTATGTTTAAATGGCTACTAGTGTTGAAAGGGCTGACAACTTGCAGCATAGCCATCTCTCTAAATGCTTGCTGAGGTGCCAAGCTGTTGATAACTTGGTCATACACTCATACCTAAACCAGGGATCTAGGTGTATCATATCTAGTGTACATAAGTTTGCTTCTGAATGATTTTGTTGCCATCATACCAGAATTTGCATCTTTGACGACCTTGATAACTTGTAGTTTACAATGTGGATGTGGTGGTTGGTTTCAAGGATCTGCTTAATTTACAAAAATGCTATCTATTAGGTTCAGTATGTCAGAGGAGGAGTAGCGAGGAATATTGCCGAATGTATGTGGAAACTTGGAATTAGTCCTTTTATGATCAGTGCTATTGGACTTGACATGTTAGGTAATTGAGTTTCATCTTTCCTCTAAATGTATGATTTTTATTTGCAAAATTCACATGATCCCTTAATGCATAACTTTTATTTCTTTTTATCAAAATAAAGGAGAGATGCTGCTAAACTACTGGAAATCTGCTGGGCTTTGTACAAAAGGTAATTACTTCGGGATTATGATACATATTCTCAATTTCAGAATAAAATAAAGTGCATTGTTCTTTTCTTTACTTTCCATATCTCCAATTAGTCTCATTCACATCTCTGGATTAAGAAACAATCAAAGTTTACTTATTTGTCTGAACCACCATGAAGGCTATTTTTCCAGCTTTGCTCTGCAATTCTTATGCTATTTTCAATTCCTCTTTATAGTAATAACACAAATCATGGTAAAAAAATGTCATGTTCAGAAAAGTTAATATTATTTTCCTTCTCAGTTCTCCTTGCCTACTGCTGTATATTTCAATATCACCTTGTTCTATTAGGTTAATGCTTGCATGCTCTCAGCTCTTCAGGGCTATGGTATTTCTGTTATGGTTGGTGAAGCAACAAAGTTTTGAGTAGCAGACAGGGAGTAGTGACATGAGATGTACCCCACCATCCTGTTGCCTAATTGATCTATTAACTGAGATAATTCAAATGCATATTTGGTTGAAAAAAACAAAAATATGGAAAGTAAACATAACTTGAAGATATGTGAAGCAAGATGATAAGAACGCCAGTTCATCAACATTGTCTAATGAGTTTAAGACCATACTCAAATGAAATTATTATTCACCTATTTACTGGAAAGAGTAAATAGGACGATTCAGGACTCAAATTTATATGATCTCACATAATTAACTTCTATTAGCACATTTATCTTAGCATCATAGATAGATGAATGGCACCTGCTTAGGATTCCTACATACTGGCCTCTTCAAGTTGTAGGCTCCATCGCAAAGCATACAACTATACAGGATTAGTTGAAACATGGTTTAAAATCTCGGTACCGGTACCGATTTCGGTCATCGGCCGAAACCGGTACCGTACCGTACCGTACCGTACCGACACATGGTACGGTCCGGTACAGAAAATAGCATACCGTTTTTTTTTCTTTTTTCTTTTTTTTTAAGAGTTAGATATAACTCTAAATCCATGGTTTCAAATCTCGCGGTATACCGGGCGGTAAGTCTGGTATTTACCGGTTTTTGAAAAAACCGGTATACGAGATGCTCGGTATGGGTAAATACCGGGCATCTCGGTAAATACCGCCCGGTATGTCCGGTATTTATGAAATACCGGGCGGTATTTGCTATCATACCGGGCTTTACCGCCCGGTATGATATTTTGCACTGTAGCAAAATATGTATATTTGAGGAATACCGGTATACCGATAAATACCGCCCGGTATTTAGCAAATATCGGGCGGTAAGAGCTATGATACCGGGCGGTATTGCCCGGTATCACCCGGTATCACTCAACATCCCAACCCAACGGCTCTTTGTAAGAGCCGTTGGGCTGCTACAGTGCCGACAGCCAGCACTGTAGCACCGACAGCAAAAAACGGGTCTTAGGGTCTTTTTTGTCATTTTTGGATGTTTTGGTGGCTATATATAGCCCCCAAAACACCTCTTTTACTCTCACTCACCCCCTCTACTCATCTAAACTCTCTAAACTCTCAATCTTTCTCAATCTCTCTCTCTCTCTACTTTCTTAATTTCTACGTCGAAATTCTGCTCAAATGGCGCCGAAAGCTCAAGTCGACCCCGCATGGCAACACGGTGTTCGGTTGGAGAAGGCTAACCACTGGAAATGCATCCACTGTAATATGATTTCTCGTGGTGGAGGCGTCACTCGATTAAAGGCACACTTGGCCGGAACATCCAGCGACGTCGTCAAATGCACCCAAGCATCGCCGGAAGTCCGACAAATGTTTAAAGATATGCTCACCAACAAGAAGGAGCAACGTCTTAAGAATGCAGCTCAACAAGCCGAGTTCGACCGACGAGCTACCCAAGATGTCAGCGGTGGCCATTATGAGGCTCGAGGTGGCGATAACGACGAGGATCCGGAACTTGAAGCCGGCATCCGAGCTTCATTGGAGCATGCTGAATTCGAACGAGAACGGATGTATTATCCCGGATCTCAATTCGAATATGGCGGCGGCAGTGGCAGCGGTGGCATAAGCAGCGTCGGCTCAACTTCGGCTGCCGGAGCAATGGACCGAAGCGGTCCAATTCCCTCCGGTCCTTATATTGGTCGGAGTTCTAGCATGAGAGCACCTCAAACTCAGAGCAGAGGAAGCAGCAGAGGAGGCCTTCGTGGATTCTTCACAAACCTCGGAGCAAGTGGTAGGAAAACTAATATTAATGTTTCTGATCTTGATCCCAGGGCATTTCCTCCTCCATCGGCAAAGCAACAACGCATAGACGATATGTACGGCAAGTCGAAGAAGTGGGAGTTGGGGAGAGCCATCTCCAAATGGTTCCATTTCAGCCGGATTCCCGCAAATGCAGCCAACAACCCATACTACCGAACCATAGTGTCTACCATCCAAAAGGTAGGCCCAGGTATTGCCCCTCCAACTCTCTATGAAATTTCAGGTCCTTACCTAGAAGCGGAGGTCGAAGAAATAAAAACCTGGATCGATGGAATCAAGCGACAATGGGGGGAGTACGGATGCAGTTTGATGTGCGATAGCTGGACCGGGCCAACCCGAATGAGCATCATCAACTTCCTCGTCTATTGCAACCGGAGAGTTGTTTATCACAAGTCGGTGAACTCGTCCGATGAAATCCATGACGCTTACTACATTTCGAAGCTGATGACGGAGGTGATCGAGGAGATTGGACCTCAGAACCTTGTTCAAGTTATAACCGACAACGGAGCCAATTTCAAAAAGGCAGGTGAGATAATTGAACAAGATTATCCTCACATATGTTGGACTCCATGTGCAGTCCATTGTGTAGACCTAATGATGAAAGATATCGGTGATATACCGATGGTGAAGTTGACGGTAAAGAAGACGCAACAAATTACCCGCTTCATCTACAACCATACATGGGTACACGCCCTAATAAAAAAATTTACAGAAGGTAATTTATTAATTTTTAAGTAATTTCTAATATTTATTTATTAATTAGTTTATCATAAATATTTACTAATGATAATTTCATATTTTAGGTGAAATTCTTCGACCGGGAGCGACTCGTTTTGCAACCACCTTCATCGCATTAAGGTCACTCCAACAAAAAAAGACGGCCCTTAGAACTATGTTTACAAGTGATGAATGGACTTTATCAAGATATGCTGGAAAAGCTGATGGAAAACAAACAGAGAAGTTCATCCTCAACACGCATTTCTGGGATTGCATCGCAGAAATAGTCGTCGCCGTAGAACCTTTGTACAAGGTTCTACGACAGGTGGATATGGAAAAGACGCCTCAAATGAGTCATCTTTACCACTACATCCACCAAGCACAAGAAGAAATCAAGAGGGTTATGATTTCTCCTGCCAAGTATGAACCATTCATCAAAATTATCTCCGAGAGATGGGATAATCAAATGAGCCGTGACATACACATCGCAGGTATTTTTTATTTAATATTCAAAAATTATTTAAATTTAATTCATTATGCTTAATTACTTATTCATTATGCTTAATTTTTTATAGGGTATTATTTAAATCCTTCATACCAATACCGGTATAATCTTGGAATGGTCGATAGTTTGTTATATCCCCTCCGCAAGGTCATACAACGAATGTCGGGATCCAACCAAGAAGCGGCACAAGCTCTCAATGAATTAAAATGGTTCCGCGATGCAACTGGCAATTTCGGAGATTCATTTGCAATCTCCATCCGAGATACTATGGATCCAGGTAGATAGATTTTCTTTGTCAATTTATTTATCAAAGATAAAATCCCGTTACTAATATTAATTTTAAATTTGCTGCAGTCGAATGGTGGTTGCAATTTGGAAACGAATCTGTAACTCTTCGAAAGATTGCAACACGCATCCTCTCGCAAACCACATCATCAAGTGGATGCGAGAGGAATTGGTCGACCTTCGCCTTGATTCATACGAAGCCGCGCAATCGCCTTTCGTACGCCCGATTAGAGAAGCTCGTATATGTTCATTATAACATGCGACTTCGAATGCGGGCGTCACGGAACGAAGATAGAGAAATTCTACATGTAGATCCGTTCGATGTCGAGTTCGTCCAAGGCAATGCAGACCCAATAATTGATTGGTGGAGTGCAATGGAGACTGACCCGCCTCTTCTTGATGAACCTCAACCAGGCGAACCACCTCGGCCTTCACCAATTATATCTGATGCTATTGAGTCCGAGAGTCAACCAGAAGACACGTACAGTCAAGTTCTTGAGAGGGACATGAACTTTGCTCCCTTGGACTCTCAACGAGTTCGACGAGTAAGACGACGATCCACGTCCGACTCTCCACCTTCACAATTAAAGGGAAAGAAGAAGGCACCTTCACCTTCACCTTCAAAGGCAAAAGGCAAAGGCAAAGGGAAAGGGAAACGACCAATTGATCATTTGGACGTGATTGCAGAAGCGGAAGAGGACGAAGAAGACGAGCCCTCGGTTCATAGCAGTAGCAGCACAGAAGACGGAGGAGATGATGATGGAGCTGGGGAAGAAGACACTGTCGTACCATCAACACTGGCACCTACCGATATGTGGACGAATGAGCAATACTTCGACCACTCCACCCAAGATCAGGATCACGGTGCTAGAACCAGACAAACAACTCGGGTGTACGAGAAGAAAGGCCGGCGTCGAGGAGGTGGACCGACAGCTTTGCAAGATTACCACCACGATATGATGAGTAGCTTGCAAGAAGTTTCCGAATCAACCCACTTCGTATCAAGTACCTACTCAACTGATGATACAGGGACTAGTTCTTGGACGGTCAACAAAGAAACACTGATAGGTATGTGGTATAATGGATATCAAGACATGATGACATGGGATCATTTTCAGATATGGGCATTGCAGACTTACGGTGTTGACCTTAGTCGTGTATGTCCCCAAGATATGTACGAGTACGATGGACGTCATTCGTCCGCATTTTAAACATTGTATTCATGTATTTGACGTTTGGATATGAAATTTAAGTATTTCTTGATCAATCATGGGTTATTGGAGTTATTTTTAGCACAAAATCAAAAAAAAAAAAAAAACAGCTCGGTATGCCATTTACGTACCGGACCGTACCGTGTGTCGGTACGGTACGGTACCGGTACGTACCGGTACCGGTCATCAACCGAGATGATGACCGGTATCGGTATTTTAAACCATGACTCTAATAATACATAATTGATGAATAAATGCTTAATATCAATTTTCAAATGTCAAATACATGAATACAATGTTTAAAAGCCATTTGGTACTCTATTAGGATTTTTCATAGATACAAGAGAATTACATTAGAATTAATACCATGTGTTGGTACGCAACAATAAGACGTACCAACACATGTTATTCATCATCTTAGTTGATGTTGCGCTACGTCTTATGTTGCGCTACGCAGAGTCTTCGGGCGGGGGTCAAGGGGGCAGCGCCCCCTGCCAGGGGTGTGGGGGCGGAGTCCCCGGGAATTTTTTAGACCCTTTGGGTTGTGGGCATGTGTCGCCCTATATTAATTCTAATGTAATTCTCTTGTATCTGTGAAAAATCCTAATAGAGTACCAAATGGCTTTTAAACATTGTATTCATGTATTTGATATTTGAATATTGATTTTAAGCATTTATTCATTAATTATGTATTATTAGAGTTATATCTAACTCTTTAAAAAAAAAACCCGATATCGCGTCATACCGGGCGGTATGATACATATACCGCCCGGTATACATGATATACCCGGTAGTTTCAAATACAGGGTATATCGAATACCGGAATCCCCAAAAACCGGTATATACTGGCCGGTATATACCGTTTCGGGCGGTTTTTTAAACCATGGCAAGGTTTCAAATCTCGGTACCGGTACCGATTTCGGTCACTGGCCGAAACCGGTACCGTATCGTACCGACACACGGTACGGTCCGGTACGGAAAATAGCATACCATTTTTTTTAAGAGTTAGATATAACTCTATTAATACATAATTGATGAATAAATGCTTAAAATTAATATTCAAATGTCGAATACATGAATGCAATGTTTAAAAACTATTTGGTACTGTATTAGGATTTTTCACATATACAAGATAATTGCATTAGAATTAGTATAGGGCGACGCATGGTATTCATCATCTTAGTTGATGTTGCGCTACGTCTTATGTTGCGCTACGCAGAGCCTTCGGCGGTTTCGCTAGCCGGTTAGCGGGCGGGGTCAAGGGGGCAGCGCCCCCTGCCAGGGGTGTGGGGGCGGAGCCCCCGGAAATTTTTTAGACCCTTTGGGTTGTGGGATTGTGTCGTCCTATATTAATTCTAATGTAATTCTCTTGTATATGTGAAAAATCCTAATACAGTACCAAATAGCTTTTAAACATTGTATTCATGTATTTGACATTTGAATATTGATTTTAAGCATTTATTCATCAATTATATATTATTAGAGTTATATCTAACTCTAAAAAAAAAATCGATATCGCGTCATACCGGGCGGTATGATACATATACCGCCTGGTATACCATATATACCCGGTATTTTCAAATACCGGGTATATCGAATACCGGAATCCCCAAAAACCGGTAAATACCGGGCTTACCGTACCGTTTCGGCCGATTTTTTAAACCATGATCAGAAGTATCAACACACTCTAAGACCTGATTCACATGAATCACACCAATCTTCTTAACTGAATTTACTGGTTTTCCTTCAGCTGTCTTCTTCCAGCAGCGTTCATTGAACTCCACATCCCCACTAACAATTAGCTTCTTCTACAGGATCATACAGTCTCTAGGCTTTAGCCTCTTGGCTGTATCAGATTATAATACATTCCTGCTTTACATATCCAGTTCCTGTCTAAGTTGTGCAGGTATCCATACTTTCAAGTGCTGCTGATCCAAATACTTTCAAGTGCCTGATTCTTGGCTTTCTACCATACCAAGCTTCATATGGAGTCATCTTTTCAATTGCTTTTGTAGGAGATCTGTTTTGAAGATATACTGCCACTGAAACAGCCTTTGCCAAGAACTTTATGGTAAATACTAGCCACTTATCTTAATCTTTGCAGCTTGTACTTTGCAGCTTCTGCTGCTGTCCTGTTCCTCCTCTCAACCAAACCATTCTGCTGGGTAGTACAAACAATTGAACAGATGTAAACTATTTTTGCACTCCTTATTGTACATAGTTCTTAAATTGATACGAAGGAACTCTCCTCCATTTTCTGTCCTTAGTGTGCACATTGGAATCAGATTCCTTCTCAACCATAACTTGAGTTCCTTGAAACAATTCAATACATCAGACTTGGCCTTCAAAAATTATAACCATGCATCCTTGTCTTATCACCTATAAACAACAGAAAATATTTGCTTCCATTAAGAGAGCTCACTTGCACTGGTTCACACAAATCTGCATGGATTAACATGAGAGGTTAGGTTGTGCTCCAATCACTCTTAACAGGGAACCGCTCTCTAAGTCTCTATGTTGTTTACTCATGACAACTTGACAAGAGACTTCCCTACCCTGTATCATTTACAATGTGTGTCAACCCATCTATCATTTTTTTCTTTATACAATAACTCCAAAGTTGCTAAGTTTAAAGGTCCATATCTTCTATGCCATAACTGTGTAATACTCTTCTAAAGACTAAATGAGTCGACAAATAGATTTTCAAAAACAATAGGGAAGATCTTATTATCTGTTTTTTTTTGCAACATATGCCAGCTTGCTCCTCTTGAAGATGTTGCATTTTCTGTCAATGAATTTCTGCATCCGTAACCTTTCTGCAAGGCTGCAACAACTGTCCTAGACTTATCATGTTTTGAGCTTAAACTGGAACAAATATAACACCATGAATAAATTTTCTTCCTTCTTTAGTCCAAACTGCAACAGTACCAAGCCCCTGTATTTCTGCTTCTTCATAATTCCCTAGTCACTGAGATTTTCCGCACTTCTCCAATTCAATAAAAAAATCCTTTCTTCCTGTCAAGACCATCTTTCTATTAAGACTATAAGTGACATACTAGTAATAAACAGATTCTCATCAGTCACTTCTATTTCTTCCTCAGATAATTGGCTTGCTCAGCTTGATCTCAGAACCTGGCACTATGACCAAACTTGTTATATTTATAACATGGTATTCTCCTTTTACCTTGCTCAATTTCTAATCTTTGTCAAATAACCTTTTTCAACATGGTTTTGTTTGCCACAGAAGGTGCATTATCGACACTACTACTACTAGCTCTATCTTTAGCATCCTTTTGTCAAAAAATCCTTCCTCTACCTCTATTGGCATAATCTCTTATTTGACCTGCATTCTCCCTCTTCCAGTTATTTCAAAACTGACTGAGATCAACTTTGGACTGAAAAGCTTGTTCTGGCCCAGCTTCTACAGTTATATTCAGCCTTTGCTCATGAGTTTGTAAGGATCCTATTAGCTCCATAGGAGTATAGGATGTGAGATCTTTAGTTAGGCTCTTAAATCGCTGCCACCCAATAGTTGCATTCGGTGGCAGGCTCCTTAGAACCTTTTCTACTTCTCTCTGTTCTTCTTAGTCAGATTACAATACTGGGATTGAGAGTATTGAAGACAAGCAAAGCTAAGCATGCTACGTAAATTGTAAGAACTAGCAGTATTAAAGACAAACTTGAATAAAGACTAACAACAAGTAGGATAGTGGACATTTGTCCTTTCCTTCTTAGTGGAGGTAAGAAGCAATGTATATCATTATCTATGATCTGAATATGTTATTGATTTGTCTTTGATTGCACAAATCTTGTACTTTTGTCTTAGGTTGTCTACTAACAACTTACCATTATAGGTATCCTGCAGACAAGCAGTATCAGAACTCCCGTTGTTTCAATTATATTTGATTCTGCTGGAGAGTTAGCAGCAGCTGTTGCAAATGTTGATGCAGTTGTAAGATTATTTGGTCACTGTTTCCCTGCATGATTACTGTAGAAAGTTTGGCGATCTTGTAAATCAAATGTGACTCATTATGGAAATATAATTGTCTGAAAGTAATGGCATTTTTACAGGAAAAGTTTCTGACTCCAGATTTCATAAAGCAATTTGAGAACTATATACGCTCTGCACCTATGTTAATTCTGGATGCAAACTTGCACCCACAGTCAATTGAATTCGCTTGTCAAAGTATGTGGTATTGCTTCAGTGTTCTCTTCAACCTTTGAAGTATTATTTTATTGCATCTATTTGAGTTGTTTAATGAAAAATGAGGCCTACTTCTATTCCCTAATTTATTACCTGGGAAGTGCAACTAATTTATTTATAATCATTCTCCTGCTTGTTTCCTTAGCTTTTTGTTGTATTGCTACCAATCTCCTGCACAGGTCTTTATGATAATTTTCTTTGGGTTTTACTTCAAAATGAGTTGATAGATTTAACACCTTAGATTCTTTCTTCGCTACAAGGACACTAAACAAGAATACAGGAGAAAAATGAGAAATAAATAAGAATTATGCAGAAGGGCACATGATCAAACTCTAGCTGTGTGTTGCCTTTAGAGCTTGCTGGACTTTTTTTTTTTTTTTTTTAACTAATGTGGAACTACACTAAAGCTATAATAAGTTAATTCCATTTTCCACAAAGTTCTTTTCAAACAAAACTCTGGAACTCTTATGACTTGAGCCTAAGTGGAAAAATGACTATCCTTCCCTAATCCCTATGCTACACCTATATTGTGTCTTTTTGAAGTTAATTTGATACTAGACGGGACTCTAAAGAGATTCCAACATTGTCTCCAAAAACAGTCAAGGAAAATATATGAAACTTTTATCCAAGAAGGATTAGGACTCCTTTTATGAAATAATATTTGTATAAAGATATTTAGATTACTTGAAGTATGAGACTGCTAATAATATTTTCCTTCTTGTTGCTGCATATGCTTGTTTTTGTTGTTGGGACCTGGGACTTTTTATGGCTTGTTAGGACTCTGGTAACAATATTTGCCTTCTTGTCAGGACAATTGGATGGGTTTTTGACAGCTTTTTATTGTTATTGTTGTTGGCACCTTAGTGCTTCATACTGTACAAAAATATATATTTTAGCTGAATATATCTATTGGTATAAACTGGTTCTATATTTTACTTTTTTGGAGTGCATATACAAATATAAATCACCATAGAACTATTATGTAAATGTCAAATTTTTAAGGTTTTATGACAAAAAGAGGGGGACCCAGTGAACGAATCAATCCCACATTTGTGTGGGCTCTAGGGAGGGTTGATGTACGCAGCCTTCCCCTTGCATTGCTTTTCGCAGAGAGGCCGTTTCCGTGGTTTGAACCCATGACCTCCGGGTGACAAGTGGTTAACTTTACCATTACTCTAAAGCCACCCTCTTAAGGTTTTATGACAAAAGAGAAGAAATATTCATATATCTAATCTCATATCTGTGCAATAATGTAGGAGAGTTGATGTGAGTAAGGCTTTTGGGATTGTTTGTGGTTCAATTTCTAGTTCCATTGGCACCATATTTACAACAACAACTAAGCCTTAATCCCATACTAGATGGGGTCGGCTATTGGCACCATATTTAGCATTTAAAAATTTTGTCGGATACAATATTTAGAAAGAATACTTAGCCTAGAGATAATTTGTTTAATAAGTAGTTTGAAACTTGGAATTATAAGCTGCATTCTGCTGTATTTTTATTCATGAACTGGCTTGGGATAAATGGTATATGGTAAATGTCCAGTTGTATAATTGTTTTTAAAAGTTTTCATTACATGGTCGTATGTTGGGTATTTACTTGTATTTCTATGGCTTTGAGCCATCAATTCCTGGACTATGAATTGAATTTTCTCTTTCAAGCAATAGGACCATGCTCACATATATGTTTACAAAACTATTATGTTGTATTTTACATTTCAACTAATGTGATCAAGCCATCTTGTAGATATTATTTTCCCAAGTTAATGATATTTTCTTCTAATTTCTTACAGTAGCAGCAGGTGCTGGCATCCCTATTTGGTTTGAGCCTGTTTCTGTCAAGAAGTCTACAAGAATCACAGCTGTTGTGAATTATGTAAGTAACCAGAATATAACCCATACATTCTTGTTCATCATGTATTCATTACATTTGCCTTTCTAAATCAGTTTAACATCTGTACTTCTCCACATGGATTTTCTATTGCATTAGCAGATAACTTGTGCTTCTCCAAACGAAAATGAGCTTATAGCAATGGCAAATGCTTTATCACCAACGACAGAGTTCCAACTTTATGTCAAACCCACTCAGGGACATCAATCTCCAGAATCGCTTTTTCATATCTTGAAACCAGCTATTTGCTTTTTGCTTGACAAAGGCATTAAAATGCTTATTGTGACTCTTGGCTCCGATGGTGTTTTCTTATGCATCAGCGAATGGCCAAGGTTTAAAAATCATGCAATAGTGAGTAGCAAATTATCCAACAATGCGAGGATTCAAAATGAAGTTGCAAATGAAGGTTGCTCTCTGAAGAAAACTTGCCCCACAGATTTGGGTGCCAAGTTTTTTGCTTTCCATTTTCCTGCACTTCATGCATCAGTAGTGAGCCTAACTGGAGCAGGTGACTGCTTGGTCGCTGGGATCATTGCATCAATTTGCTCTGGTTTTGATGTGATGCAAAGTGTAGCACTGGGCATTAGTGTGGCAAAAGCTGCAGTTGAGAGTGAAACAAATATTCCAGATGAATTTTGTTTGAACAGTATTGCAGGTATGATTCATCTCTTAGATGGTGGTGATATATCACTTTGATTGTCACTGTGAATTTTTTGGTCTCTGGTTTCGTTACAGCAGACAATAATCTGCTTATTGGAATTATAGCATATGTCCATAAATATTCTTGAGACATTCTTTATGGTTTTTAGGGCAAATTGCAGCAGCATTTTCTGTGTTTGAACATTACAATAAGGGAAATTTATACCCGCATATCTATATCTTCTTCATTTGAAAATTGTAACACTGACACTTTATGTTCTGGTCAGCACATTCTATCAGATACTTGACTTAAGATATTGAATTAAATATGTTTCAATTGAATCACTAATTATTGAACTGATCCAAAGTTAGCCCATTCAGTGTTGTCAAATGTAAGTCTGGATGATAATAAAATAATTATATTTCGAGTGAGTATTAATTGATTAATAATGAAATAATTATTTGTTATTCAAGGTTTCTAGCCATGTAGATCGTGGAGCGTTGACTAGATTTCTAGATGGTGACATTGCTAGTTTCAAGCTTTATGTCGTATGCTGGTGTAATTTCTTTGGTACAAGGGGCGACATTGTAATGTGTTCTCCCTTTTAATAAAATATCTAGTAACATACTGTTTTTAGAAATAGTATTTCATGTGGTACTGGAGCAATCGTTGCCTTTTATTTTTGCAATCTGTAGAGAAATTTATAGTCTATATCATTTGTTGCTTGACCTTATGTGCGTTGTTCTTCTGTGTTGCAGATGAAGCTAAGTTCATTCTCTCAGCCGTGAAACAACTTCCAATTGAGTGAAGAATAATAAGCTATCTCTATGTTTCTTGGAAGTGGAATTGCAGTAAGTGGACTGCGATTACTTCCATTGAACATATTTTTTTTAAATTCTTTTTGCATACTATGGAATGCTATTAGGGTGGTTGTGTTCTTTTATGTTATTAAAGAGCTTGAATCGGGGAAATAGTCTCTTCTTTAATATGCAAGATAAAACTTATTGTGAACTGATCGACGCATTATGATAGAAATTATTTACACATTGGAGCAACTTTATATATTAGAGCAGATTCTATATGTAAATGAAAAAACTCGTTCCTTTTTTACATATCAGAAAATTGAACACAAATGCATGACTGGTTCAGTATAATTTTTTAATCAATTGTTCAATTGAACCAACTGCTGTCTTAAAAATTGATTGCCTTTTTGCAGAAGTGATGAACCAAGCATTTTTTTTTTTAAAATGATTCATTTTATTTAATACAAGGCTAATTTATTAAATTAGTTTTTATTTTAGTCAAATTTAATTAATTAAAATTTTGCTTTTAATAAAGTTCAAATTAAGACCAGTTTATATAATGAATGATTTAGAGAGCAAGAGGCTCAATGCCTATGTAAAAGATTCAACTTAATTTATTGGTGTTTTGACTTTTAACTATTGTGATCTTATTCGGGCACCGGCGAAATGTAGGGTTATTTGAAGTCTTGGAGGTTGCACATTGCCAAAAATAGAAGATTGCTTGTGTTCAAAAAGTATGATATAGTAAATAATGCATCACTTTTTGCGAAGTCTTGTAATATTTCTCTACTTGTTCTTCACATTTATTGGTAAAACATGATGAAATGTAGGGTTATTTGAAGCCTTGAAGGTTGCACATCTCCAATGACAAGAGATTGCCTCTAGTTCGAACACCCAAGTGTGACAATCAAAGTTAGGACAATTTTTTAAAAGAAGTGGTAACATTTTCAAGCTTGATAAAATTTAACTTCGAAATATCCACAATATCAACTCATATTTTAAAAACTAATAGCCATACATTTAATGAACAAGAGTAAGTCATGCATGCAAATTAATATTATTTTATTGATTGTGTTCACAATGAAACCAAGAAAAAATGATTCAGAAACAATTTTAATACCAAGATGGATACATTGAAAATTTACCAAACAACTTAAATTCTGAAGTTATTAGTTAACCACACATATATGAAAGAAATCAATTAACAACCCCAAGTAGAAAAAAATGCCAACAACTCAGAAATATCAAACTCAAATTGTTGAAAACACAAAAGATACAACGGCCACCAAGACAATAGTATAATCAAAACTATAGCAATACAGTAGGCGTAATCATAGCAACAAAAACAACTCAAAATTATGGCTCAACACATCAAATAATCAAATTACCAATAATCAAATTGATCAAGATTCATTTAACTTCAACAATTTTAGTAAACAAGTAAAGCTAATGCCAAGTTAACTCTCAATTATCACTAATATGGAATTGAAAAATGTATAAATTGTTAATATGCTGCAACAACCGCTTAAGTAGTAAAAAAATTGCTAGTAGAAATATACCAAGTAGTAGACAAAAGACCAAGTAGCAGAAAATAACCATGATTATCAACGATATCAATACTAGTAGCATAATAAAGAAATACTAGGAGTACGTTTGTTTTGCAAACTGCATGAGATTGGGCAAAGACGAATAGGACAGGATAATGGTTGGACATGACAATGATTTGTTCTAGGTTTGTTTTGCACAATATTGGATTTTATTAAGACAACATAAGACAAGATATAGGGGTGAGAACGGGTTGGGACGACGTCCCGGTCCGGCCCGACCCAAAAATTCGGAAAAAATCCCGTCTTGGTTCAAAATTAGGACGGGACCGGGACAAATATGTTTGTCCCGATTAAAAACCAGGACGAGACCGGGACAATATAAAAAAAAATCAGGATTGTCCCGTCCCGGCCCGGTTTATAATATAAGTAATATTAAATATATAATATAATTTTTGGGAAAAATAATATTAATTATTTTAATGGAGATATTGTTTTTATTATATAAAAAATAATATTAATAAATTCAGGACGTCCTGGTCCTGTCTCGGCCCTATCCCAAAAAATTCGGAATGGGACAAAATCGGGATGCTTCGTATTCGAGACCGAGACCGGGATGCATATTTGCGTCCCGACTCAAAACCAGGACGGGACCGGGACATACCAAATCCCGGCCCGTTCCGTCCCGAACTCACCCCTAACAAGATATATTGACTAAAATACCTTTTATGTTACTACATGTTTGGATGGTCAAAAAATTAAACATTATAAAAATATATTTTATAATATTATAATAATGTTATCAATGTAACATTAAGCAATATAATGTTAAAAATATCTCATGAACTAGATTGATCCATCAAATATGAAGATTAAATCATCCAAGTTAATATAATATTTTTGATTAACATGTTCATATATTCCATTACAATTGTCATTCAACTAGATTAAACAATTGATGAGGTCCATTTTCATGGTGTTCGGACTAGACCACTAGTGGGTTATCAATTGGGCTGGGTCTAGTCAGCATATATAGAGCCCAATACACACATGCATGATTGCTCCCCCGAGGTTGGGCTGTTGGGAGCACCCTCCAATGGTCTAATAAGTAAGAGCTGAGAAGGAGGCGAGTGGTCAGCCCCACCTTGCAATAATAAAAATGGTGAGGAGAAAAGTGAGACTCCTCCCTTACCTCATGATGGGGGTCTACCTTTTATAGAGTCGATGAAATTTCATCATTTTATTCGAAGGTAGTATGGTCATATGTTGACCTAAGCATTTGATTGAACTATCGGGGGCCGATTTGGGCTTGACCTAGGCTCAATGGGTAGGGCTTGTCGCGTCGGCGAGGACCTTCTGGAAGTTGTCGCCTAGGCAAGCTTTCGGCTCAACTAAGTGAGAAATGAAGTCTAACCATTTGACTCTACCTTGGTTTGGCGGGCTGACTTTAGGGCTTGGTGATCCATCTAGGTGTATTTTCACAAGGGGCCCAATGGTGTTAATTTTTTTCCATCATAATTAACTTGTTCATCACATTCATAATTTTGATGGCTACCCCTAAAATTATCGCCATAAACATCTTTCGACTATGTGACTTGCAAACTTGCTCTAATTTTTATTTATGCATGTGAGTTGCTTGATCTTCAATTATGTATGAGCTTGAACCTAATATCTCGACCTCAATTGGTGGAGCTCTAGTCCACCTTTTATAGTACAACACATATTCTATTTTTGCTTCAACAAGTGTATTGTATGCTTTAAAGAAAACATTATTATAGCCCGAGACACCCTTGTGACAATCAATTAAACCAATTGTACAAAATTCCCTTAACTCAACCTTCAAACCTAATATAATTGTACAAAAACAATTGTACAAAAACCTGCTAAAAAATTCACATATTAGGTATTATATTAGTTCACTATTCAATAAAGCTAGTATTAGTTCACTATTCAACAAAAAATAATTTTAGCCCATAGTATAATCTCACTATTGAGTAAAGCTAAATGTTGAAATATTTGTAGCTTAAAATAATGTCAAATCATCAACTCTAATATGCAAAAATAATATGAGTTGAAATTATTGAGTCCAACATTCATTTTTGATGTCATAATATGAGCAATTCAAACACATACCTCATATTAAATTATAGAGAGTACATGATTTCCAAATATAAAGAATTTATTTCTACTGTTATAATATAAGCAAGCAGATAAGTTATCAAATAGTGTATCGAACAAATACAGAAGTTCAACAACCCCAACAAGTGTATCAAGTACAAAATAAGTTTATCAAGCATGGAAACAAATAATAGAAATATGTATCTAAATTCTCATCATTGTTTCACAAATGATATCCTTTTGCCTTTATCCATATCCGAAAATATTTTTGATGTTGTGAATTTTCTCCAAACTTCATTAGCACTTGTATTTCCTCCATCTCATCGAGACAACTTATTCAACTCATGCACTAAAAATTTAAGAGGGTTTGACAACTTGTTTGTCATTCTAGTCATTTGTATTGTTATTTTCCTGTAAATTACTTATACCAATTTTTATATTAGCATCAAACATTTTTATGAATTCAATGGCCATTTAAGTGTTGCGATAGCAATTTTCATAATTATTCTCAAACATTTTTATGAATTCAATGGTCGTTTAAGTATTGCGATTGCTCTTCTAAAAAGAGCCATCAGATCCATCTTTAGATTGAACACCAACATGATAATCTTGCCTTGTTGACATTGGGGACTCAAACAACTGCTCTCACATGAAGATATTTTCATTGCACATATGATATTAGCAAGAACATTTCAACTGTCTCTACCCCTTGTCCATGAACACGATCATTACCAAATAGCCATTGTAGTCTTTCAAACTCGTTAAATTATTTATTTGCATGATTAGAACTTAGCATTCTTCTATTCAAGTAATTGTAGATACGACAATAAATCAATTTTGAGCATATAAAGCATACAATAAGATAAAGAAGTCTTAGTTTTCAGTTATAGTACTTAAATTCACGTAATTATAGATTAACAACACTAGCTACTAAATGTGTTGGGAAACACTCTTATAGTCTACTTGCATTGTGGCACCAAAATGACCATCCACATAAATAAGAAAATAATGAACTAACAACCTGCAAATGATAAATATCCAACCTTTCTATGTAATAGTGCAAATGCTTCAATCTTAAAAATTAGTAGCATATTGCTCTAGTATGTGGAATAAACCTTAAAAGCACGCAATCCAATTTTTGTGAACAAAAGTAGCAAAGTGACATTATGGTTTAGCGTCGTTTGAGGTTATTTACGATTTCTTACTATTCTGAAATGCCTAATATTTAATCTAGTATACGTGTTAACTTCTAAGGCACCATGTAGGATAGAGTATTCTAATAATATGTAAGCAAATATAAAAGTTGCTAGGCCAATTGTAATATACCTTGGGGCACATGACTGGTATGTGAATGACACCTGAATTAATGCTGATCTTAAGTTTTCAACAAGTGAATATAATGCACACAATATATTTATAAGTAAATAATAAAGGACAACATTTAGATAATACTATTAAGTCACATTCATGATTGATATGATTTGTATTATGTTTAAACATAATTTTAATAGTGTTAAAACGTCAAACTAAGTCCTTCAAGTTTTTTATATTTCGTTCCAACCGATTATGTGAGTCTTAACTTAAAACTAATTGAACAACTCATGAATTCATTTAAAGACCATCTTTTGAAATCTTGCTTGAAAGGGAGAAAAATACAATATACAAACAATGGATTGTGAATCATAGAACATAGCTCATATTTAAAGAACGATAATAAGAAAAAAAACATACGAAAGATAGCTAAAAAAATCAATGGACTGTTTGATTAGAACTAACATTGTCAACGTAATTAGAACCATCCGACGCTAGCTACCAATTGAAACCATAACATATAATCATACACTCATCTTTGACTTGTCATGTTTGACAATTTTCCAAGAAAACTCATAAATTGGAAGAGGTATGAAATAGTTCTTATTTATCATGCATAATATTATTGTATTCTATAGTTTGTCAAGGGGCACAATGAACACATCATAATTTCCCCAATAAACATATATGACCTTTTATGTTGGACATAACCAATTCTACTTACAAAAGTCATACCTCACTTTATCACTTACCCTTTGTAATACAATAAAACAAATAATCAATTAGTACTTCGACCAAAATACTAGAAATTAAATCACTTAAACAATACACTAATCACAGTAAAGTAAGTTGTTTACGTGCTTGAGTTGAAATTAATATTTCTTTTTGCAATATGTTAAAACTCGATTACAGTGGATACTTTCTGATCACACATGAAGGTGCAAATTTTAATGTCAACTTTTCTTCTAAAGATCCAAATTTATTTTTCTTTGAAAAGAATGAGCGAGTCTAGTGCCATTAATTTCAAGCACAAAAGAAACACAACATAAAGATATTAGAAATTCCTATCTCTTAGTTTGCTTCAAGAGATCAAACAAAGCATATTAAGAAATGAATGAATTAGAAAAGAAGCCAAACCCTACAACACAAATCGACAGCTACTTCAGAAATTACAATAAGAACTAGGAAAAACAAGAAGGAGAGAGAGAGAGAGAGAGAGAGAGAGACCCACTGATCACCGTTAGGTTGATTTGGTAGATTAATTGTATGATAGCCTCCCACAATTCTTTCCCAAAATACGAAATACCAATATTATGATTCCAAACTCGATACTGTATCAAGACATCAACAGAAGTGCGAAAATCTACTTAATGGACTTTAATATTTTTAGACATAATGTAAATGGTAGGAATTTATATAAAAGACTAATTATAATATTCACTTTATACGGTGATAATATTCGATTTGGGTCCGCTTATTTTGAATTTTACAAAAAAAAATAAAAGCCAAAAAATAGAACGATATCCAACTTTTTTAATAAAATGAAAAATCAAGCGGAATAAAAACCTGAATTTTTGAATCAGGTGGACTTGGTTGACGGTCGGATATGTTTA
Source organism: Canna indica (assembly GCA_034359265.1). NCBI lineage: Eukaryota > Viridiplantae > Streptophyta > Magnoliopsida > Zingiberales > Cannaceae > Canna > Canna indica. Next base: position 19,086,074 of record CP136897.1, read on the forward strand.
TATGCAGTTTTTGACAGTTTCTGCATCCAGAATTCACAACCGCACCAATTCATACTCTTTTCAATTAGTAACAAAAAAAATCTAATCAAGTCGGACATTTTCGGGTTCAGATCCATTGGGTTTCTTTTTCCTACACATGAGTTTAGATCCATGGACAAGACCGGGCACTCCGAACCGGTTCGTCAGACGTGCGCTGAAACATGCGCTTCAATTTCATTGGGCCGAGTATATACACGACCTCACAAATGTCTAGGAAACGGACTCATACAGAGGAATATTATGCGGCTGCGAGAATTCTACGGGCGGTTAACTCGCTCTCTTCCTTGTACTCCTTTCATGAACTCGGCTCAACCTGAAATAAACCCAAAACATCATAATCAACATAAGTTAAGAGCACCCAATTTATTTACTACTCACCCGAGCCCTTAAATTTGCGCAAGCTCGCGACTTGCCTCAGCTCGTCCCCGGGTTAGCCCGCTAAACAACAACAAAATATTAGTTAAAATTTTTGGGTCTAACTGCTGGTGCCGCAAATTGCAGTTCATCCGTCTCTGTAGCTGCCCCTAAAATTCTCAATCCTCAGTCAAAAAGGTATTGTTGCCTACTATTTAGGATTTCTTGTCATGGAAAGTACAATTTATTTCAAGAAAGATTAAATAGATTAGTTTTATTATCAATTGAGAAAGAAATATTAGACAAAATTGATTATAAAGATTTAATTAGTAGTTTTGCATCTTAAAAAGTTAGAAAAAGGAAAATTTACATAAAATTTTTGTATTAATTTTATTGAATAAATTTTTTGCAGCTCCTAAATGTGCCGGGAAACACTCTTGTGGTCTACTTGCATTATGACACCAAAATGACCATCCACGTAAATAAGAAAATAATGAACTAACAACCTGCCAATGATAAATATCCAACCTTTCTATGTAATAGTGCAAATGCTTCAATCTTAAAAATTAGTAACATATTGTTCTGGTATGTGGAATAAACCTTAAAAGCGCACAATCCAATTTTTGTGAACAAAAGTAGAAAAGTGACATTGTGGCTTGACATCGTTTGAGGTTATTTACGATTTCTTACTATTCTGAAATGCCTAATATTTAATCTAGTATACGTGTTAACTTCTAAGGCACCATGTAGGATAGAGTATTCTAATAATAAGTAAGCAAATATAAAAGTTGCTAGGCCAATTGTAATATACCTTGGGGCACATGACTGGTATGTGAATGACACCTGAATTAATGCTGATCCTAAGTTTTCAACAAGTGAATATAATGCACACAATATATTCATAAGTAAATAATAAAGGACAACATTTAGATAATACTATTAAGTCACATTCATGATTGATATGATTTGTATTATGTCTAAACATAATTTTAATAGTGTTAATAGTGTTAAAACTAAGTCCTTCACGTTTTTTATATTTTGTTCCAACCGATTATGTGAGTCTTAACTTAAAACTAATTGAACAACTCATGAATTCATTTAAAGACCATCTTTTGAAATCTTGCTTGAAATGGAGATAAATACAATACAATATACAAACAATGGATTGTGAATCATAGAACATAGCTCATATTTAAAGAACGATAACAAGAAAAAAAACATACGAAAGATAGCTAAAAAAATCAATGGACTGTTTCATTAGAACTAACATTGTCAACGTAATTAGAACCATCCGACGCTAGCTACCAATTGAAACCATAACATATAATCATACACTCATCTTTGACTTGTCATGTTTGACAATTTTCCTAGAAAACTCAAAAACTGAAAGAGTATGAAATAGTTCTCATTTATCATGCATAATATTATTGTATTCCATAGTTTGTCAATGGGCACAATGAACACATCATAATTTCCCCAATAAACTTATATGACCTTTTATGTTGGACATAACCAATTCTACTTACAAAAGTCATATCTCACTTTATCACTTACCCTTTGTAATACAATAAAACAAATAATCAATTAGTAGTTCGACCAAAATACTAGAAATTAAATCACTTAAACAATACACTAATCACAATAAAGTAAGTTGTTTACGTGCTTGAGTTGAAACCAATATTTCCTTTTGCAATATGTTAAAAGTCGGTTACAGTGGATACTTTCTGATCACACATGAAGGTGCAAATTTTAATGTCAACTTTTCTTCTAAAGATCCAAATTTATTTTTCTTTAAAAGGAATGAGCGTGTCTAGTGCCGTTAATTTCAATCACAAAAGAAACACAACATAAAGATATTAGAAATTCCTATCTCTTAGCTTCCTTCAAGAGATCAAACAAAGCATATTAAGAAATGAATGAATTAGAAAAAAGCCAAACCCTACAACACAAATCGACAACTACTTCAGAAATTACAATAAGAAATAGGAAAAACAAGAAGGAGAGAGAAAGAGAGAGAGAGAGAGAGAGAGACCTAATGATCACCGTTAGGTTGATTTGGTAGATTAATTATGATAGTCTCCCACAATTCTTTCCCAAAATACGAAAGACCAATATTATGATTCCAAACTCGATACTGTATCAAGACATCAACAGAAGTGCGAAGATCTACTGAATGAACATTATCATTTTTAGACATAATGTTAATAGTAGGAATTTATATAAAAGACTAATTATAATATTCACTTTATACGGTGATAATATTCAATTTCGGTCCGCTTATTTTGAATTTTGCAAAACAAAATAAAAGCCAAAAAATGGAATGGTATCCAACTTTTTTAATAAAATGAAAAATCAAGCGGAATAAAAACCTGAATTTTTGAATCAGTTGGAATTGGTTGACGGTCGGATATGTTTATATGCAGTTCTTGATAGTTTCTGCATCCATATTTCACAACTGCACCAATTCATACTCTTTTCAATTAGTAACGGAAAAAATCTAATCAAGTCGGACATTTCCGGGTTCAGATCCATTGGGTTTCTTTTTCCTACACATGAGTTTAGATCCATGGACAAGACCGGGCACTCCGAACCGGTTCGTCAGACGTGCGCTGAAACATGCGCTTCAATTTCATTGGGCCGAGTATATACACGACCTCACAAATGTCTAGGAAACAGACTCATTCATAGGAATATTATGCGACTGCGAGAATTCTACGGGCGGTTAACTCGCTCTCTTCCTTGTACTCCTTCTGTGAACTTGGCTCAACCCGAAATAAACCCAAAACATCATAATCAGCATAAGTTAAGAGCACCCAATTTATTAACTACTCACCCGAGCCCTTAAATTTGCGCCAGCTCGCGACTCGCCTCAGCTCATCCTCGGGTTTGCCCGCTAAACAACAACAAAATATTAGTTAGAATTTCTGGGTCTAGCAGTTGGTGCCGCAAATTGCAGTTCGTCCGTCTCTGTAGCTGCCCCTAAAATCTTCAATCCTCGGTCAAAAAGGTATTGTTGCCTACTATTTCTTAATTTTTATTCCAAAGAGTAAATGCATCAACCATCTCATACCGGCCCAAATTGCAATTTAGGATTTGTTGCCATGGAAAGTAAAATTTATTTCAAGAAAGATTAAATAGATTAGTTGTATTATCAATTGATAAAGAAATATTAGATGAAATTGATTATAAAGATTTAATTAGTAGTTTTGCATCTCAAAAAGTTAGAAAAAGAAAATTTACATAAATTATTTGGATGTTTTATTGAATAAATGAAAGGCTTTTATCTTGAGATTTCGCCTTAGGCAACAATATCTCTTGGGCCGCACCAAAAATTACGTCAAACAAAACCCTTAATTCTCTCTCTCTCTCTCTCTCTCTCTCTCTCTCTCTCTCTCTCTCTCTCTCTCTCTCTCTCTCTCTCTCTCTACAATAACAAGAAGAAGAAGAAGAAGAGGAGCTCGACACGGATACAAGTCAAGTCGGGTTAAGAGTTCAATTAGGGAAGGGTAGACTTGGAAAAAAAATAAAAGAGGGGTGGAATTATAAATCCTCCTAGCGCCGTGCGGCTCAAGAGTGTTGGCTTAAGGTTTTAAACCTTAGTCTTAATCTCGGTTTTGATGATAACAAACATGGAACTAATGATTTCATGAAGAATTATTTTCAGGTTCCATATCGGTTAGCGCACGACGTCCTCGATCGAAAATATCGAAGAAATCGGGAAATCGAAAGGACGTTGGTCGTCGCGCTCGGATTCGTCGGGAAGATAGAGTCTAGGTTTAGGGTGTTTAGTTTATGTTGTAAATCCTCATGATGATACATAAGTACTCGAAAACCATCCCCGAATTCCAAAACATGAAAACTCAGAAACCGCCCTAAAATCACTAAGCCTAGGGAGCTCCTTGGAGGGCTATATGACCTAGATAGTTTTTTGTCATAAAAAATGACGGTAATTGTTCCTTGGGTTAAAATTAGATAACGATGTATTTTTTAGGAATTTTTGGAAGTCTTTAGCCTACCTATACTTGACTCGAAAAGTTAGAAAATTTTCGTTTTCGGAAAATTTGTACTAGACCCCAAAAACTAGATTTTGATTCTTAAGGATTTTGATTTTTTAGATATTTTTATTGAATCCAAATGGGGGGTAATGCTTATATAACATTTATATTTTAAAGTTATTAACTTTACTATTCTGAACAGTGCGCATAACTCACAAAGAGCCAGTGGTCGCTGGGCGGTCGACCGACGATCGACCGGCATGCGACCGAACGGCGGAAACGACTTGTTTTCCGCCTGTTGAGCAGGCTGTTTCGTTTCATTTCTCCTTGGCTCTATAAATATCCAATCCTAAGCCTTCCTAAAGAACTTTTGATCACTCTTAACCTTCATTGAGCCATCATTGATCAACTCTAAGCTTTCATTGAGCCATTTTTTAGAGAAATCCTAGTCTAAGCTTTCATTCCTAGAGTTTGCCTTCAAGTTTGATTTGATTCATCATCAAGGCATCAAGAGGAGCTAGGATTCATTGTGTTGGAGCTAAGTATTTGTATTGTTGTATTTTTTGCTCCATTACTTGTATATTTTCTTGTTTCTTTCATTGTATTAAAACTTGTGTAAACCTAGGTTGCTAAGTTTGATTTGGTTGGTGATTGCCTTGGTGATAAGGCTTAATTCCATAGTTGTAAACGTAGTTTACTAGGATTAGTTCTAGTTGTCCCTTAGGTTGAGGTGGGAGAGTGCTCTCGGTAGGAAGACGGGATACTTTCGGGTGTGGAAGTACCTTCGGTTGGAGAGCGAAGACTTTCCGGTGTAAAGTCCTCATTGTAAGGGAAACAAGATATAATCTAGTAAACTTAGTTTGAAAATCTTAAGTGAGGTTCTTAGGTAGTGGAGTAGGCATTGGGGCCAAACCATTATAAAACAGTGTGTTAGCATTGATATTCTGTTTGTGCTTAATTGTCTTATTTTTGCTTCCGCATCTAGTCGATAAATAGCGATTTGCCTAAATAATTTAAGAAATTATTAAAACCGGAATTAGGCAATAAGAATTAGTAAACACACTATTCACCCTCCCTCTAGTGTGTCATTTCACCCAACAAAGAGGAGCCGCATGCACGTTTGGATGCTGAGCGCTTGAGGGAGAGGACGATGGGAGGCGGCGCCGGAATTGGGTGTTGTGGCTGGAGACCAAAAACCCCCCTTTCATCTCGCCTTCTCCTTTTCAAATCATGTGAGTGGATTTCCCTTTCTCCCTTTTGTGCCGCCCCTTCCCATGGTGTTTTTGAGATTTTTGTGAAAGATTGTATGGAATTGGTTGCTTTGATTCATCGTGCTTAGTGTTTTAGTGAGGAAGGAGGCCTAGGACCTACCTTGTTGTGTGCGGCAGCCCTAGGTGTGCACTAGGGCTGTCCGGCCAAGGAAGGGGAGGTTTTCCTAAATATGGGTTGTTATATGATGTATTTTGTGGATTACTTGATGAAATTGATACATGATTAATAGTTCTATACCTTGATATTGAGTAGTAGAGATAATCTGATTTTATCATTTGAATTGCATGTGAATATTGTTGAAATTTCAATGTATATGTTATATGATGTATTTTGTGGATTACTTGATGAAATTGATGTATGAATAATAGTTCTATACCTTGATATTGAGTAGTAGAGATATTCTGATTTTATCATTTGAATTGCATGTGAATGTTGCTGGAATTTCAATGTATATGCGCTAAAAATTTTCATGCTGAAAATAAATGCATTTATGCTGAAAATTCATGCATGAATTTCCCTTAGTATTTGATGCAGGAATTTCCTTAGTATTAGATGAATAATTAACCTTAGTTTTTTATGTAGATTTTCCCCTTAATGTTTGATGCAGTTTTTTTTTCTCCTTATTATTTGAGGCAGATTTCTTTCATTCGTATTTAATGCTGAAAGGGGTATAGTTATGTTGTAAATGAATATGATATGCTGATTGCTGAAATATGTTATACTTAGGCCGAGATTTCAAGCTATAGTTATGTTGCGAGCCTATGGTAGAACATATCGATGTAACTAGGGGCGAAGCTACATGGAGGGGATGGGGGGGGGGGGGGGGAGTTGGATTTGCCCCCTATATGTAATATTTGTCCCCTATATATAATATTTTTCTTCTTTTCTCTTCAAAATAAAATTCTTTTTGTATTATTATTTTTATATTTTAAGATTAATAAGTAAAATTACTAAGTCCAATCTAATTTTGTCTTCATTTCTTTCCTTTTTTCTTTTTTTTTGACGTTGTTTGCGTTGTTTCATTCTTGCACTCACACTGTGATGCATTTTTATTCACACTTAGACTCCACTCACAAGCAACTACAATTCTCGCTCACGCATGGTCACAGTCATGCGCACCGTTCTAACGCGTAGCCTGTCGGCCCCCAACGTGTAGTCCGTCGTGCCCCCAACGCATAGCCCATCGGTCCCCTACGCACATTTGTTAAGAGAAATATTTTTCAATACAATTGACAATGAGATTATTATGCAATATTATCAATGTATAAAACTCATCGAGAATAATTGTTACTTTTTAAAAAAATTAAAATATATTTTGTGCTTATAAATTATGCATGGATGATATTTATTAATTTTATATTATTATAATAAATTATCTTTTGAAAATTATATTGATTGTTTGTTGCTTTAAGTCTGCCCCCTTGATTTTGATTCTTGGCTCCGCGACTGGATGTAACCTATCGATTTTACTATAAACTATAGTTTGGAACCACAGTACATGTTTTGGGAACCAGAACAGAGGTACGGTGTACGAGTAGGAGATGAACACTTATAGTAGGCTGGAATTTTATAAAATGCAGAGATTTAATTTCTAAATGTAGAATTTAAATTTGTTTAATGCTGGAAGTTATTAGCTTCAAGTTGAAACATATTAGTAGTGTCGCTTCGAGTCTGGAACGTTGGGAATGAAAATATACATGTTGTAGTTATTCCCAGGAATGACATTCATAGGACATTGCTCACTACATTCAAGACATTTAGGAAAATAAACAAACCATAGATACATTTTGACATGTGGGACATGACATTGTGACATACCTTACTTGTGGATGACGGGAAGGCTGGGAAATGAAACCCTTGAAATTCTAATTTAAAATTAGTAATTTAAGTAAGGAGTCTTACCTTGCACCCAATTAGAGAGGGAGACACGTAAAGGCTCGACTGAGAAGGCTCGGAAAGGAGCCGATTGCGGGCGTACGCTCGGATGGGTTGGATGGGCGAATCCCAACCAAAGTTAGAATTGATTTGGGTTGGATGGGCGAATCTCAACCAAAGTTAGAATTATTTTGAGTTGGATGGGCGAATCCCAACCCGGTTGGATGGGCAAATCCCAACCGATTCTACTTGTGGCTATGTGATGGAATGCCTATGGGCATGTAGTGGCCGGGTGATAACTTTATTTGAGGTCCAGCTTGGGCCGAGTGTCTTGCTCTTGCAGGGAGGCCGATCGGCCTGATAAAATGCCAAATCCCTAATTTTATTTCCTATATGAGAATATAATTCCTGTTATATAATTGTGGTATGAGATTTATGTGGAGGTTCGGTGGAACCACTCACTAAGTCCATTTTGGACTCACGTTGTTTATTTAATTATTTTGCAGAGCCTGACCAGTGAAGTACTGGCTAGAGTACATGGCGCAGCTGGAGGGGTGAACAACACCATTGATCTCGTAGCGAATCGAGTTTAGAAAGTTGTAGTCGAGTCGTGTTTTTCTTTCATGCATATTGATGTAGCTTGGATTATTGGAGTTTGTAGTCCTTTGGACATTTATATGTTTCATCTCAAAATATTTATTTAATTTCATTTCATATTGGCTTCCTTTATGTCGTCTATATCTGTGTGGTTGTATGCATGGGGTAGTCTTCGGGGTGGGTATAGACACGTATACCCTGGCCGGTCACGTGACCCTAAGTTGGGGCGTGACACCGACACCGCAAGTTGGGACTGCTTCGGTGCTGCAAGTCTGCAACCAGGTAGCGACACGGACGAAGAATGTAGCCTACAAGAGCAAGACCGCGATAACTTGGCAGTAGCGGCGAGAGGCGAGAGTTGAAGCTGCTTCGGAAGATCGGGGGCGAGAGGCAAAGAGGGTGAAGATGAGCGTTTGAGGAGGCCGAACATTGCTGTAAAAACTAGATTTTATTTGGGCTTGAGGAGTGTGGACGGCCGACCGTTGGAGCCAGGCGAAGATGGAGAAGACGAAGAGTCTGGACTCTGGAGATGAAGGGGGCACAAATTTTGTTCGTGTATACGGTATACCAATTGAATGGATCTGTTAATTATTTTAGATCTAATGGGGGAGGCTCAATGCGCGAGAGTACCAAGGGGGTGGGGCCCCAGGTGGGAAGTGAAAGAGTCAAAGAGACAAAATTAAAATTGCAATCTCATTCCTCTGGGAAGTGAAAGAGTCAAAGAGACTCCATCAATCTGGGGCCTAAGGCAATGGCCTTTTGGACCTAATTAATGGACGGGCAGCCCTCGAGTAATTTAAAAAAGTTGTTCTGCGCCTAGAGTTTCTTGTATAGAACTCTTTCTCACGATAAAAAATAGGTGGTTGTCCAGTGCCACGTCTCATTGTTGTCCAATCCCGTAACCCATTTCACAAAATAAACATGAGAGAAGGGAACTTGTGCAGTCCAGTATCGTGTTTTAGTGCGAAACAAACACAATACTAGCTATTGCCTTAATCATAAATATTATATGTGTGTGTATCATTAGTAATTTTATAACTTTTATTTAAATAACAATGAATAATCAAATACATTTAATATAACATTAGTAATTTTATTTAAAAATGTAAATAATATTGTGTTTAAGTATATAATATTATTACAAATTTAAGCATAAAAATAGATGTTTATGAGCTTTTATAGCAAAAGATTGATGACATTATCATTAATTTATATGACCATACGTAGTATAGAATACTTTTAATTAAATATTCTTTGTAGATTATGGATATATTGTGTATTATAAAATATACAAAAATATGTTTGCAATAATATTTTTACATGATTTTTGGTAATGTCAAAATTTCTGTGAAAAATATAATTTGAAATAAACAATAATTTATATCTTTGTACGCATAATAGTGTATTATTTGATCATGGAATATTAATATATGATAAATGATACAATAGAGATTAAGTAATTGATATACCACGATTCTGACACTAAGGAAGAAAATTTTAAAATTCGCAATGCAAACATCACATTTAAATATTTAAATAAAGTCATGAATAACAAAAGCAAATTATGTTTGATAAAACTTGTTTTGTCACCGAATCAAAAAACATGGAAATTCTTAAATATCATCATCTTCATTCTATTGATTCTCATATATCATACTAATTTTTCTTTTCCCAATGTATCTTTGTAAAATTATTTTTAACAATAACTCTGTTGAGATTCATCGTCAACTTCCTGTTGAGATTCATCGTCAACTTCCTGGTGAGATTCATCAACAACTTCTATCTTCATTTTGAGTTTTTTTGTTTTCCTATATAGCAAAAATGGAGAAAAATTATCAATTTAATTAAAATTTTAAGTAAAAGTTTATATATAATGATTAATTTATACGTCTTTATCTACTTTATTAAAGTGTTAGATGCTTTTAAAATTTTGATCAACGTTTGTATCGTTTAGTTGTATAGGCCTTCATTCTGTTCATTTACCTTCAAAATAGTGAAGATTTCTTTTTATTATTTAAGATTATAATCAGTAATCTTAATCGTAAATAAAAACTCCTTATCACAAAAAGCTTTTATTATATTTTGAATATTTTTAATGTCAGAATTATTTGAAGATAGTAACTCTTCTGCTGATATGTTAAGCAACCTTTCGCTTTCATTGTCTAAAAGCAGGTAGCTATTGAATCTTCATCCACCACATGAAGTTCAATTCTGCATATACATCACATGCCACATAGTAATATATGGAATATACTATTATACATATGGCATGTCAATTAGTATAATGTCAACTTTTTAAAAATAAACATATATGTCTATCGACTAGTATAAACATGCAACATCATATACCAAATCAAGAGCGTTATGGACAATTTGAGTTTTTCCCGCACTCTCGCGCCTTGAGAGTGACACCTCAAGTCCGCTTTAGCCAAAGATGCAACTACCCAAAGGGTAGTTTGTCATAATTTCACATCTCGATGTTGCACACTCTCACACCTTGAGTGATAATCATGATAACCAGTGTCATCACATGTACTTGCGGACCCAAAAATGATATACACAAGTTGAAGCCCCCAATAGTGTCCATAGGCCACTGCCCAATAATAGATCATAATGAACAACATATTAAACGATAATGAATAAATACATGCACAAGTAAACCTTACAACCATAATGAATAACAACATATTCAAAATGCCAATAGTACCAATAATACTGTCAACAACAATAATACAACTTTAATATAGCATAACCAACAATTAAACGAAACAAACCAGTAATCATACAATACAATTAATAGCGTCAATCAACTTTGTGACCACAATATGCCATGTCCAAAGATAGATGCAACACGAGTACAAAGGAATTTGAAGGAACACAAGCAGAAGAGGTAAGAAGGTAATTTCCGTCATTTTACTCGTCAAGAAATCATCGGGTACAATAGAATCGATCGACAAGTCCAAATCACCCCCTTTAGGACTAGATTCTAACTCAATTCAAATAAGCAATACCCAACTATTAAATAATTAAATAAATGATTTTACTAATCATATGATAATCAAATAAAATATAAAAACATGGCCAACGACCTCTAATCAACAAATCTACTTCACCATTGAGTCTAGAACGTCAAGACGAATAAAAGTCATATAACATGTCAATATTTGATTATTGAAACTCCCAAAATTAATTTAAAAGAAACTCCAATTTATTTATAAAAGCACTTGTATCCATTTAATTGTCAATTAAGCCTAGTTATTCAATCATTTATTGAAATATGCAAATATAGTTGGACCGGACCAACTCTTTGGGACCGGTCAAACTGACCACAGACGCAACCCAACTTGTGAATCATACCCAGATCAAACCAATTACAACTCGGCTCGGGGGCTCCACCCGACACTATAAAGATATTATCATCTTGCATTTATCATTAGGGATTCGACCATAATGACACTGCATTTCGGGTGATGGCGATCGATCCATTCAAAGTAAATCCCCGCCGGAATCAAGGAGCAATCAGAATAACCAAACTTGCTCTACAAAACAATGTTGTTTAGTTTTCAACATATTATTTTCCAAACATAATATTGCATCATTGCTGATTATTTTCTTTCGACGGTGAATGTGTACTAATAAATATCCACATTTCTTTACTGGAGTATTTTGGCTAAACGTATTAATCAAGGGTGGAGCCACGTTCATGGGATGGGGGGTAATTGCCCCCATCTCAAATTTGAAAAGTATTTTTTTATATGATGAATTTTTAAAAAATTGCCCAGTAAAAATTGCCCACGTTCATGGCTAAACGTATTAACCAGTGCGTTGTGGCCATGGTCGTGCCCACGTCACCGCGTGCTCTGCCTTGCGGCCAACAATGAATCGATCCTCCTCCTACTAGTAGTTCGTCGGCTTGCCCCCTTTCAATATGATTTCTGGCTCCGCCACTGGTATTAATGCTTCTTTTTTATATTCAAAGCCCAGTAAAAGTTTTTACACAAAATCCTTCAATTTCAGTATGTGAGCAGGTTATTTTCCATGGCACAAAATTTGGATCCAAATAGTGGTGGTCGTGATGTTCTCCAATTTAAAACTAGTTTGATATTTGTGATTAAGGTATGTCCAAAATTTGAATTTTTACTAGTGGATAAGAATGGGAAGAACTTCATTATTATTGTCATTACGAGAAAGTAAATGAGAGTCTGTCATATATTAGATTTTAATTTCTGCTGTTATTATCTTGAGTTTTGATGAGTTTATTGGTTTCTGCAGCAAAATCTTGCCAAAAGGGATGGTGCTCAAATAGATTGTTGTCGTGAATTGAACATCTGTGGGAATTTTACCAATGGTACAAGAGACAACATAGGGTGGATGATATCCAAAGAGAGGAGCAGAAGTTTCGAGAATATGGAACTTTTACCACTGTTAATCTGAGTATGGCCAAGTTTTATTTATAAGTAGTTTCTCACTTTTACCACTGTTAATCGGCGGGAAATATCAATATAGCATCACTTATCAACATACATGAATTGGTTTTGTTAGGTTGGAATGAAAATCTCAGGAAATGAAAAAGATATTTGCAACTTTGAGGGCCTTAGTAGAGGTCATGGAGGCACTTAGCAAAGATGCAGATCGGGATGGTGTTGGTAGGCAAGTTATGGTTGAGGTATGCTCCTCAAATGTGGTAGGCAAAGTAGTTTTCTCATCTTTAAACATATATGTTAGAGGATGACTCATTCCTTTCTAGTTATGGCAGAATGTTTTCTAATAGAGTTCATTACTGGCAGGGTGAGGCTACTGCCAGGTTGACTCGGAGTGCACTCGGAGGATTTCTTTGATTTCTTTGGTCATGGGTGCACACTATTGATGTTTGATAGATTTTGGTCGGAAGATAAATATGTTATATGTATGACAACAGCCAAAAAAATGATGGTACTTCTTGATCAACTCCGTGTTCCACTACTTGCAGCTCATTAGCAGGTGAGGTGATACCATTGTTGCTTTATTTTATTGTGTATGTTCTTTATTTGTCAATATCAATCTTTTTTGGATTTCTCAAAATATCTTGCTTCTTACAATTTATTGAAATTGAACTCTTTGATTTTTAATTTCTATACCCTATGACTACACCCTATCTGAGACACATTTTAGGCAATCTCTCAACCCTTGTTGACATTGTGTTGTAATAGAAGGTAAATGGACAACATCTTATTGTGTTGTAGACTGCTTTTTATTTTGTTAATGGTAATTCATTGCTCCAACTGTACCTTTTTACACGATGTTGCTAAGTATGTGATGGGACTTGTGAATGCCAGACTATCAGTAGTGTCTATAATGTAAACATTAGGTTCAATGTTTCACCCTCGATCCTTTTATGTTAGATTTAAGGGTTAATTATGGTATATATCCCAATTTTTACTCTCTCTCTCTAATATATCTCATCTTTTCATTTGTATCTAATGTGATCTCTAATTTTTATTTCGTTTCAAATCTATCCCACTATTAACTAGCCATTAATTATTTCATTTGAATTTTGACGTGGACATGCGGACTGGGATTAGCAGTCCACGTCAGTATCCCCGTCAGTATGTCCACGTCAGCATGTTGACTATTATTATATTGTTATTAAGTGGGTTAATTACAAAATATATCCTCACTTTTCATGTTTTTCCCTAATCTATCCTCACTTTTCAATTTTTCCAATTATATACCGCAGCTTTCGATTTGTTTCAAATTTATCCCATCGTGATCCTAATGTCAAAATTATCGTCTAAATGCTGACATGACATTGCTAACGTAGGGCAGCAACCCAGTCAGCATTCTTATCAAGTTTTTAATTATAAATATTAAACAAAGCTTTATTTGTAATTAATCATAGATTAAACCTAGATGTATGCATTGCCTAGTCAACAAATCTGGTTTTAATTTATTTTAACTCACCTAAAATAAAATAAAAAACTTATAGTTTTGCTGACTAGACGATGCTTACATCTAAGGTTAATTACAAATAAAGCTTATATGTAGGGTTAATTACATATAAAACTTTGTTTAATATTAGTAATTAAAAACTTGATAAGAATGTTGAGTAGGTTGTTGACCCACGTCAGCAGCGCCAGGTCAACATTCAGACGACAATTTTGATGCTGGGATCACGATGGGATAAATTTAAAACAAATCGAAAGTTGGGACATATAATTGAAAAAATTGAAAAGTGAGGATAGATTAGGGAAAAACATGAAAAATGATGATATATTTTGTAATTAACTCACTTAATAACAAGATAATAGCAGTCAGCATGCTGACGTGGACATGCTTACTGTGATGCTGACGTGGACTGCTAATCCCAGTCATCATTCAAACGAAATAATTAACGGGTAGTTAACAGCGGGAAAGATTTGAAACGAAATAAAAATTAGAGACCCCATTAGATACAAATGAAAAGATAAGATATATTATGGAGAGAGTAAAAGTTGAGATATATACAGTAATTAACCTGTTTATTTCCTTGCATTCATTCAGTTGGAGTTCTTCCAAATTCACCTATTATGTGTAGTTTTTAATACTTAATACAATTGTTCCATTTCTAGTCACGACTTTATGCTTCACCTTTGCCTAGTATTTTTGGTACAATCTTTTTTTTGCTGGCCAACATGACATACTTGTGTGCTGAATAGCCCAGTGGTCTTCCTTCTACATCTTTATGATTTATTTTAGTATATATCTTAATATGGAATTTCATGAAATATTTTACTATATCTCATATAGTATAGTTAGTTGGTTTTTTAAAAGTCATAATCTTTCTTAGTTTATAAATTGTTTGTTTTCTGAATGTGAGGCATTGTGCCATTAGAACTTAGTATATTAATTTATTGAAGTTACAAGCTATTATTTTTTTGGTATATCCCGGCTAGTGTACATTTTGCTACAAAGAGAATAATTAATTTATGAATAAATTATAATTGGTAGGGATCGCCTTTTGTTGTCACTGTCAGTTGCAAGCAAATTTGTCCATCTCTTTTGGATTTGAAGCAATGGTGCAGCTCTGTGATGTAGATTGGATATCTCTATTTTGTGATTCAAACAGTGTGAGGATCATAATATCATATTGTTCTTGGTGAATCAACTAATTATTGAGCTTTTATATTTCTCTTGAGTGTATATTTTTTCCTTCCAACTCAATTTATGCAAAAATAAATCTCTGATTTATTTTCTAAGCTTATGACTACTTTTTGTTCAAGTTCTTATAACCTCTAGTTATCTTTCAAATTATGACTAAGATCATGAACTTGTGGCCAACTTTCTAATTACTTACACATCTTTATCTTCATCAACTAATTTTGGTTTGGGTTATTTGTTCATTGGAATTGGATGATAACACCTTAATATTTATATTGGTCATTGGAAATTTGAAGTTTGTTTCGTTGATTTGTATAGTAAGGTGATCTCATAATTGAAGTATGTGGTAATTGATTTGTTTATGTTCTGCAATGGATTTATTGACATATATTTGTTACGAGGTTCATTAATAGTGGGATGATATTGTCCACCAACATTCACAACATTGAAATTTCTTGTCGTATAAACTGAGCCTTCGGTTAACAAAAGTCGAAGTTTGTAAAGTTGTATTTTCCTTATCATTGCATGTATGTATGTCATTTCCCTACAATTTAAATAGAATATATTTCTTAGTTTCTTTTATAAATAATGTAATTGCTATTATTAAAATTGTAAAAAATTAGACTTTACCTTTTCATCGACGAAGATCATATCTAAACTTATTAGGTCATTATTTTTGAATTAATTGCTTCCAACATCCTTACAATTCTAACCTTATTGTCTAATCTTTCTTTTCACAACTAATTTCATTGACGAACTTCTATTCCATTTCTTATAGCCCTCTAGATATAAATGAAAGAAACAAATTATAATATTTATATTAAGATAAAATCATTAGAAAAAAATATGAGTTGATAGAATAGATTAAAAAATTATCCTAATTAAAAGTGAACTACTATTATGAAGCAAACACTCAATTGATTATTAATGAAAAAATTTCGTTATAATTAATTTTCTTGATCCTTTTTCATCTAATGTTAAAATCTTCAAACCATTTCTACTCGTAACACTTGACACAACAATATATAATTGTCCATTTCTACTTGTAACTCTTTTTAGGAAAAATCTAACTTTTTCGGTAGATTACCCTTGATTTTTTTGTTAATTGTTATTGCAAAATATGGTGATATTGAATACTATCTTCTTTTCAGTACAAAATGTCATTTGTTTTCATTTGGTGAGAGTACAATTCTAGACAAGAAATTTTTTTCTTTGATATTAGTTCATGTAATTATTTCTGCTTCAATAAATCATTTTCTTAGCTTTGTTAGAGTTAGTCTTGTTCCATTACAGAGTTATATACTATGGTTGATTTTCAAAGTAGAATAATTTGAATTTCAACTTTCTACTTTAATTTATGATATGGAATACCAGAAAACTTCAAACTATTTAGAAATTTTGTTGGGTATAAAAGATCAGAATATTCAGAAACTGACTTTGTATTTGAATCTGAACTATAAGATCTATGAAAAAGTTGTTGATTTTGTCATTAATTTCAGATGAGGAGTCAAGATAACCGTATTTTTAAGCAATTGTTGTTTTTGTAATTTTCCATTAAATTAGGAAATGTTGTTTCTACAATTGACTTTACCGAATCATCCAGTATATTGTATTAGAATATAATTGGGCACCTCTATCCAAACCTCTCCATCAATTGAATAACCAATACGTACCATTTCTTATATGTAATATCTAATATGTAAAGTTCTCTAAGTTCTTCGATTTGCTTTTGTGTAAAGTCATTTGATTACAAACGCATATTTTCAGCAAAAGAAATTACTTCAAAATATTTTAAAAATTATGGCATTTTCATTGATTCATTTACAATATCTATATGTTGTCCTTTTGGTACTATAGGGAGTATTTGCCAACAATCTTCAACTTAATTGTTATTCCACCAAATGGTTTGTTCACACTACTTGTAAATCAGATTCATAGTATATCCCTCAATGTTTAGTTTAATACTTCCACACAACACTCCCTCAATGTTTAGTCTAATGCTTCCACACAACACTTGTTTGTTATTGGAGTGTCATCCCAAATAATTAGAGATGTTCTATGAATTAATAGAGCCAATTGAGACCCTTGTTTGATTTTACATGTCGATTGTTGTGTTTGAAACTTCAATTTGTATTCGAAATTTTGACATTTTGACTGAGATGTTCAACCTCTAGGTAGTAGCAATGAAGCAATTCCAGATGAATCAACCATTAGAACAATTTTCTCTTCATGTCCGAGTTTTGCACCAATAGAAACCCAAATAAACATAATAAACCAAGCTCAAACTACTTGCTTTAACCAAAAAAACATAAAATGTTCAGCAAAAGGATGATAGAGCCAGCTGACTTGAATATGAGTTGTCTTTCTAGAATCTACTCGATCATAACACCTCTAATCGTTTCGCTTAAAAACAATGGAGTCTTCATCTTTGCTTACCGTAGAATATTTCCTATATTTCCCATATTTCCCACTCATCATTGCAAAGTTGGGCTGATCTATTTGGATCCCAAATGCTCCCCAAAAGCCAAAAGTTGCATGAAAGAATGACAAGGGTGCAATTCATTACTTTGACTCTAAGTTGCAGTGGCCAATTCGGTCGACCGGACAAAGCCGAAAATGGATAGTAGCCAATTGGTCGACCAGTCGGTCGATCGAATGTGGCCGAGAAAGGGCAGTAGCCTAGCGATCGCTGGGTGGTCGATCGGTCAATTGACCGACAAGCGATCGGACGACGTCCAATGGGTAGAAAAATGCCCGTTGGAATGAGCTGCCAAGTGAGGGGTTATAAATACCCCTCACCAACCTTCATTAACCATTCTTAACGATTTTTAAAAGCTTCCTAAGTGAGATTTGTGCCTTCTAAGCTTGAATTGCTCGTGCTTGCTTCTCTGATCGACAATTTCTCTCAAGCGCTCATCTTCTCGCGACTCCGACTTTGATTAGACCTCAACATCTAGTAGAATTGGAGGCGTTGAAGGCTTGGAAAAGAGCTTTTAATTGTGGTTTCATCTTTTGCTCTTTTCATTGTAATTTTATTTGTTATTTGAACTTGTTTCTTCATTATTAGCTTGTTAGGTGTGCTAGTGTAAATACTTGGGGTTTCCTTCATAGAATTGTATTTTGCCTAGATGAATATGTTTGAGGAGTTCTCAAAGGGTTGAGAAGCAAGTCATCGATTGTATTCAAAGGGAAACACAAAGTCTATAAAGGATTTGGTCAGAAATCCTTGGTGTTGAGCCAAGGTAGTGGAGTAGGTGGTTGGCCGAACCACTAAAATTACTTGTCTTCGCATTGCTTGTTTGATTGTGCTTATTGTCTAATTATTACTTGCCAAGCATCGTAATTTAGTTGTGTGATCAATTTGGTTGCATTAGAAATTAAACTCGAAAGAAATCAAATAGAAGTTAAAATTCACCCAACACTATTCACCCCCCTTCTAGTGTGGGTTGCATTGCTTGTTTGATTGTGCTTATTGTTTAATTATTACTTGTCATACATCGTAATTTAGTTGCGTGATCAATTTAGTTGCATTAGAAATTAAACTTGAAAGAAATCGAATAGAAGTTAAAATTCACCCAACACTATTCAAACCCCCCCCTTCTAGTGTGGGTATTCGATCAACAAACAGTAGTTGTACAAAAAAAATTATAGTTACATATCTATCAAGATACTCTATCTTCATTGAGATGGACAAGGTTTGTCATTATACATGAGAAACATGAATAATTTCCAACAATGAATTGATACAAGGAGCACCAGTTCATGAAAAGGCAACGAAGTACCAACAAACAAATATCCATCCTAAGGTCCGCCGTGGGTACTTCTGAATTTCGGGATTCTAAGGAAAGATAAGTACTCAAATCACAAAACTCATAGGGTAGATCTCCAACCATTTGTATCAGGCCATTATCGAGTTATGAATCAGTTGACTCTAGTTCACTTTCTAAACTATTTTTCAGCATTAAGGGGCACACTTCAGGTGAATGTTTTTATATTGTAAGACCCGGGAAAATTTCCTAATATAAAAATCTATTTTTGGTGCAACACGCCGAACTTGGGGATAGTCGAGTCGAGCCTCAGGATCGCCTCGAGTGAAAAGGTATGACTCGACTAATGATGCATGGAATTTTATTGGGTGATTGACTTTTCTTTTATGCAATCATACCTTAAATCAAGTTTAGCTCGACTCATGTTGTGGGTTGAGTCGGAACCCAAGTTGAGTTTGGGTTTAGTCGAGTTTTGATTATGAGTCAGGTGAGTCAAGAGCCTATATGAAAGGCTAGATGAGGGATTAAAACCCCTCATCCTTGTGTCGTGCGACTCATCCTTGGAGTCGCACAAGGCAGCCTAGGGAGAGAGGGAGAAGAGCAAGGAGAAGGGGGACTTGGATCGATCCGGGATTTCGCGTCGTCGCCGAAAGATTCAAAGTCGTCGTCATCCGATCTTTCGTTCTCCGCAATCAAGGTGAGTGGTTAGAATTTGAAAGCTTGGGGGAGGCGGGTAGTCGAACCCCTAGATATGATAGGATGAGTTTTCTCGCGATCTTTCCGACGGATCTTGGTTTCATCAATGTGTATTCACTATTTTGTACGAGTTCTTGTCGGATCATCTTGTTTCTTTGCCGATTTCTTAAGTACTAGGGCTGCCGAGTCATGGGAAAAGGGGAAAGGTCGTGCCAAAAATTTCCCCAATTCCCTTGACGGAAAGAAAGCCCTTGGGCGATCTCATGTTCATGAATGATGTAGTCTTAATCGTCAATTTTACGTGTTATGAAGCATGTCTTCCCTAGAAACCTTTGATGTGGCCGAATGAACCCTACACCTCATGAAGAGGGTTCGGCCAAGGGTAAGGGAAGGGGTAAAATAGTCCACTTGATATTAAGTTATATCGGAATCGAAGAATTAGAGGCATAGTTAGAGTCCCCTTTCCCTTTTCTACCTTAAGGGCCATGGCCGAGCAAGGTTTTCCTTTCTCATGGCTCGGCCAAGACTAGGGAGGGGAAAAGATGGTAGCTTTAGATGGAAACTTTCATGGTTATAAGGTTCAACAATAGAGGTATGACGAAACTTAGGAAGAACACCAATCATAGCAAGTAAATTGATTGATTATGAGAATGTAGGAATGCTAGCTTTATGACCATCCTTAGCATTAGATCTTTAATGTTGCAATTGTTTACCATGCTTAGTATTTCCTACACTTTTGAATTCATTGCTACATTGCCATGCTAGATAATTGTTTCTTATTGAGCTTAATTCCTAAGGTAGTGTAAAGTTGTTATGCATGAATATTGTGGTTATATATAGTAGATGTTGTAACATATGAATATTTTTCTTTAGATTATACATGCTGTTCAAAAATGTTCATGGGCGGAATTCCAAAGTCGATACAAGAAATTTCTCACCCAAGGTAGTGTGGAAGGTTAGATAACATGTAAGGCGTCGCGAGACGTTCATCGTACTTATATGGAAACTTAGCTAGGAGATGATATCACTTCTAGGACTTCTTGTAAACATTTGGAAACCTAGAACTCTTAGGTGTACATATTTTGAAAGGGTGGCATAAATTATTGACCCTGTAGCCCGGATTAGGGTCATATACGGGCAATGGCCCGAAGTGTATATATGGAAACCGTAGGACATTGATTGTGTGATGTGCTTGAGATGGTCCGCCGAGGAGCGTGGAGGTCGGGAATGACCAATGCTCAGCTCGGCCAGTGTTGGGTCTTGAGGTGCACCAGCGGGCCCGCTAGGTGCCAGACCCCAGTTGGGTGGGACTAGCTATCCTTATCCCAGACGGTGTCCGAAGACTAGTGGACCATCCTAGTCGACGGCCCAGGATTGTTTGCTTACATCTTGAGATGATGTGGCCGATGGCCAGTATAATACTACCTGATATGGTAGGGACGGCTGTAGCCGAGATATTTATTCCATAAGTAGGCCCAAGGGCCGGATGCCGGAGGCTTGATAGGCCGAGATGGCAAGTTATCACATGTTCAGTTTGTACAGATGACCCATTGGGGTTGGTAGTCGTATTAGAAGTAGTTTACCTCCTTGTACATTCATTGTGTTGCCTTATATGATATGCATGCATAACTGAGGCTTAGGTGGAGGTTCGTTAGAGCCACTCATTGAGTCCCAAGTGGACTCACAGTTTATTCTTTATTTTTGCAGAGCATGAGCAGTGACTTTGGCATGTCGACATGGTACAGCTGGCCGGTGGGTGAGAGGCGGTGTCATATCTCGTAGCAGCGTCCATGAGTCTTAGACCAGTGTCTAGTAGTTGCTTTTAGTTTCTGCATTGACAGTTGTATTTAAAAGAGTTGTAAAACTTGTTACTTGAAACGTTCAGTTATTTTGATGTTGGTGTTCTTACTTGTTTTGGAAAGCATAAAATTGTGACTTTGAAAACTTTTAATAAAGTTTGTTGAGATTTCTTTTATCGATACGGTTTGATTTTCCTTATGTCAGTGTAGATAGTAGGCTACAGGGCAGGATATAGGCCCTGGCTGGTCACACTACCCTCAGTTGGGGTGTGACATATATCCGGACCAAATCAAACATCCGAACATGCAAGTCCAAAATTGGGACCAAATATGCAATTGAACCATCGGTTTTTTTGTTGAACTAGAAGACCAAGCATAGACCAGTTTTTTGCAAAAATGAGATAGTTTATTTAATCTAAAATTTCTTCACTTACATGATTTATCAAATGGAATTTTAATTCTTTTTTTAACATATTCTTTTTGATATGGAGTGTGGAACAAGTATATAAAACTCTAAGTAAACTATACCATATCCATCACTAGATGCCACATCCTGCAATTCTGGAGGAACATGCCGACTTGCTCCCTTCATTACTTTGACAAGATTACTTGCATCCTTAGAATCATGATCCCAAAATGGAAATGGATGGCATGATGCCTTTGATGTTCAAGCCTCGAGCAGCAACATCTAGCTACAAGAATGGGAGGCTGCCCACTACGAAATTGGCTCAAAAGAGAATCCCTCTCACTCTGAGACTTCTAGTAAAATAAGAAAGACACTTCTAGTAAAGCCTTGTGCTCAGACACTGTAAAGTCTATATATAAAGATCCTAATGGAGCAAGGGGTATTCTCAGACTATACTACAAGAGTACCTTTAATAAGAATTGAAGGGTGAAAATAACAACTATAATATCAAATCTCATTTTAGAGGCATAGTGGAACACCAGCACTGAGTAATCTCATTTATGGCTACTTTCCTATATATAAATCAGGATGTGGAGTTGATGAGTACAACAGTTCTACATGGGCAATAGGTGAATGTTCACTAAAGCTTTTCATTATGTTCCAAGAGCTTATCAAATTACATGCATTCTTGTTCTGCCAACATGAAAGATTTAATGAAACTGAAATTCCTTTGTTATACAATCTTAATAGATAATCTCTCTGGTCCTATAGCAAGTGACTAGCTATTCAATGCACTATAGCAGAACTAACTGAATCTTAAGCCTTGTTTGGATGAGATGTAGCATGGTTTAGTAATGTATGGTATGATATAGTATTGTATGGTATGGTATTGTTAAATAGTATATTTTTGTTTGGTTTAATGGTATGGTATGGTTCATCAAATGATAAAATGACCAGAATGCCCTCAAATATAAAAATTCATGTAACATTATATTAAATTTATTTTTTTGTCAAAATATTAGATTTAATTAAATACATAATTTTTTTTTAAAAAAAAATCAGAAGAAATGAAAGTATAATAAGGACCGACGGATAAAAGAAGAAATGTGAGCATAATAAGAACCGACGGATAAAAGAAATATATGAAAAATTGATGGGTATTTTAGATATTAAAATTTGGTAACCATGGGAAACCACCGAATTGGTAATTTCAAAAATCTTACAAAATTCATGGTTTTAAAACCATGAGATTACCATACCATACTATACCATGATTTTAAAAGTTTTCCCAAACATAAAATCATACCATACCATACCATGATAAATCATACTCTACCATGAAACAAACAAGGCCTTAAAGTCTCATAAAGAGAACATATGGACCTAAATTATCTCACTACTCTATGAATTTGGTTGTTTTTCTTCAAATACGGATGAGGATGGTTCAAAATGTACAACTGATTGATTTATACCTTAGTGTTGAATAGTCAATTAGTTTTCTGAATTTTTAGAGTTGAATTAAGAAATAAGATGATACAATTTCTTCAATATCGACTCAAATGTTGCATCTATGAAAGATTTTGGCAAACAAGGGCATGAAAGAATTTTGCAGAGAAGGGGAAGAGTTTATAATGAACCCGTTGCTTCCGATTGCGGCGCGACGGGAGATGATCGGAAAAGCGACGTGCTGCGACTTCGACGATGGGTGATGGTTGGAGGTAGGGCGCAATCGGCCGAAGATAGGGCACATGAACAAGGAGATTGAGTTAGGTGCAGGAACCTGTTGCAGGGAGGTCGACTAGAGATATGGCGCAAGAACTTGTTGCTTCCACAACGAAGATTCCCGAACGGGGCAAAGATGGGAAGGTGATGGAGTTTGGTGATTGTGCGGGAGAGTAATAGTAGGAATAGGGACATTGAGTTCAGTGAAGGAACATGTTGCAGGGAGATCGGCCGGAGATAGGGCACAGGAACCTGTTGCTTCCGCGACGTAGATTTTCGAACGATCGATGCAGAGATGGGAATCGGCCAGAGATAGAGTGCATGAATAGGGAGATTAAGGAATTGGGGATGGGTCTGAGAAAGAAATAAGAGGCGGGGGAAGGCGTGCTGCGAAAAAAATTATGGAGTAAGGAGGGATATAAGGAGACGACGCCTATTAATTGTTTGATTTTTTAATGTTAACCTATATAAATATGTTTTAATTATATAAGATATTTAGAGACAAAATTTAATTATAAATTTAGTGTTAGGGCAAATATTTTTTTTTGCATTTCAATCTTATATTTAGAGATAAATAAATAAATGTTTCTAAAAAATTGTCTGTAATTGAGGCTTTTGTTGTAGTGTATTGTGCCTCATCCCAAAAAATAAAAGAGAATTCATATAAAAAATTCAACTTTATTTTTTGTAATTGAGATGTTGTAGAAACAATAACCATAACTAAATAATATTAACAACTATTCTATATAATAGAGGACTATTTAAAGGAAATGTGTATCACAATTATTTGATAATCATGCATCTACCGTTCTTAGGCCTTTTTCCATATATTTGATAAGAGTGTTAGTGGCATTTCGACTTTCATGCATTAGATGTACACCATATAACCTACTAGGGTTTTCAAGTGACCCACTTATCCTAACAAGAGTTTTGTGATCGCATTTACATCTTTTTGTCATTAGGTTGAATATATCTTGAATGACTTAATTGAATGTGTAGTTGATATTATCATTTGTTGAAATGCACCTATAATTTGAAGCTTATTTTCATCAATATTGAGTAATTTAATTATCCAATTATTGATGTGATTTAAGAGAATTAAAAATTATAATAGATAGTCCAATATGAGAGGTTTAAATGAGAGAATTATATAATTCAGATAGGAATTATATAAACAAGTTTTATATGCCCAAGAAGAGATATATGAATTGGTGCATTCATGTTGTTTGTGAAAACTAGGCTTTAGTCTCACATTGAAAAGTGTGCTAATTTTATATTAGCTTATAAGCATAAGTACATGTGTATGCCTTATCACTTGTGTGGACAAAAGGTAAAGCCAAGAGGTGACATTAGTGCGGTGCACTGCACAGCGTGCGCAGGCGCGATCATGGGCGCGTGCGGGCTTGATCATGTCGCTAAGTCGCATTGGTGCTTTTAGGCATCGTCGCTAGGAGCCTCGCCTGAGCTGCGAGCCCACCTTGGTTCAGACCTAGTTTTTTTTACTCTTGGAATTTCAACAATTACTTGAAACATTGCACTTAACTCTATATCAATTGCAGATTAATTTCGAAAATATCTTGCTCATTACTCATTATCAGTTGTTACTATTTTCTCAATAATGAGCATTATATTGGAATTATTCTGTATTGATCAATATATATGATCTCAAATTGTCTCTTGAGATAATCTCTCTCTCCCTTTCCTTCATTTTTCTCCTACTTGTTGCATCTTTCTCTAAGGGCTTGATATATCCTGGAGATGTATTGTTGCGGGGCAATAGAAACCTTAAGGATAGGGATCACCTGTCAGTCCTTTTGAACTCTCTTGAATCCACCTTACCTCTAATAATATTAAGGTTTCTATTCGAGATGGATTCAGAGTCGTTCAAGATCATGAACCAGGATTTTGTCAAACTTGATCGTTTTGACGGCAACAACTTCAGTCGCTGTCAAGACAAGATGAAGTTCCTTCTGACGGTGCTCCAGATCGCCTACGTTATGGATCTAAATCTTTAGCCTATTCCTGAAGATCCGAAGCCGGCCAATTGAAGGACAAGACCCAAATCAAGCGACGATTGATTCTCTAAATGAGCAGAGAAAGAAGAAGACCGAAGATGAGGAACTTGCGCGTGGGCACATCCTCAACACTCTCTCGGATCGGCTGTACAAATACAAAACTAAGGAGGAATGTACAAATAAGTATCTTGTTTCTAAATATCTTGATTTTAAAATGATTGATGATAAACCTATTCTTGAGCAAGTGCATGAGCTCCAGATTATTGTCAACAAATTAAGGGTCATGAAAATTGCTTTGCCTATAACCTTCCAAGTCGGAGCTATAATTGCAAAATTGCCCCCAACCTGGAAGGATTTTGCCAAGAAGTTAATGCATAAAACCAATGACTTCTCCTTGGAATAAATTCAAAAGCATCTACGTATCGAGGAAGAAGTCCGAAAGCGTGATGCTAAGAATTTGAGTCAGGGACAGTCTAGCATCAACTATGTGGAGGCTAAGAAAAAAGGACGTATGATCAAGAAGAAAAATTTACAGTTCAAGAAAATTGAACAGAAAACAAAATCCAATCCTAACAAAAGAAATGGAAAATGTCATGTTTGTGGAGAAACGGGACATTGTGCTAGAGAATGTCAACATTGTAATAGTGGATCCGGATCGGCTAACATGGTTAAGGAGAACTTTGTAGCAATGGTTTCTGATCTTACTCTTGATGTGGCTATGATCTCCGAAATCAACATGGCTAGTGAGACATATGGGTGGTGGTTGGATTCCGGGGCTACCGTACACATTTGTAACAACCGAGAGATGTTCAAGGTTTTTATTGAAATTGCTGGACAGGAAGTACAAATGAGTAACAGTTCATGTGCTAGTGTTGGAGTCAAAGGAACTGTAGATATCAATTTCACCTCTGGGAAGAAATTGACATTGTTCAATGTTTTGTTTGTTCCAGAAACTAGAAAGAATCTAATTTCTGTTTATCTTTTGGACAAGAAATGTTTTAAAATTTTTGTTGAGTCTGGCAAAGTTATTCTTACTAAGAATGGGGTCTTTGTTGGAAAAGATTATGAATGTAATGGAATGTGCAAGATGTCTAGCAATGATATAAGTTCTACTTTTGTTTATATTTGTCCTTCAATTTCTTTATGGCATAGTCGATTAAGACATGTTAATGCTAAGAATTTGAATATTATGCTTGCAATGAGACTTATAAACATTGATAGCAATAAACTTGACAAATATGAAGTATGTGATAGATAAAAAATTGTGAGAAAAACTTTTCCAAGAGTACCAAGAGAATCACAATTGTTAGACTTAATACATACTGATTTATGTGAACTAAATAGAATATTGACTAGGGATGGAAAATGATATTTCATTACATTCATTGACGATGCTAGTAGATTTAACTATATTAATTTGTTGAGAACAAAAGATGAAGAACTTGCTTATTTTAAGAAATATAAATCAGAAGTAGAAAACCAACTTGAGAAGAAGATTAAAATTCTACGATCTAATAGAGGCATGAAATTTTGCTTAAATGAATTTGATACTTTTTGTGAAGGAAATGATATCATTCACCAAACAAGCGTTGCTTATACACCACAACAAAATGGTATAACATAAAGAAAAAATCGCACATTGCATGACATGATAAACTGCATGCTAAACCATGCTAATTTACCTTATAATTTATGGGGTGATGCACTCTTAACTGCATGTCATATTCAAAATAAGATCCCTAGTTCAGTGGTGAAAACTAGTCCCTATAATATATAGAAAGCCAAAAAGCCTAACATAAACTATTTTGAAGAGTGAGGGTAGTTGCTTATTTTAGAATTCCAAATCCTAAAAGGACTAAGTTAGGTAACAGAGTTATTAAGAGCGTATTTGTAAGATATGTTACTAATAGTAAAGTATATAGACTTATTGATTTAGAGTCTAATATTATAACTGAGTCGAGGGATGTGGAATTCTTTGAAAATAAATTTTCAAAATATGTTGAAAATGTAGCAACACCCATACTTGACGAGCCTAGAGGTCTTATAAGGTCTATGGCTGAGACTGCGGAATCTAGTGTTCCAGAACAACCTAAAGAACCTAGAAGGAGTACTAGGGTAAGAATAGAGAAGAATTTAGATAAAGACTTCATCTTTTCTCAATCTTTGTTATTTCCGGTAAAATGGACCAAAATAATGATGTGGCAAATGAGATATCCTACATATATAGTCTTGAGACTAGGGATATCAACGGGGCGAGGCGGGTACAGGGGTGCCTACCCGCTACCCGCCCCACGAAATAGACGGGTACCCACTATCCGTTTATTCCCCGCGAGTATCAAAAATGGATACCTATTTAATTACCTGTGGGGGGACGGATACCCACGGGTATTGGCGGGTACCCATGACACTTTAAAAATATATAAACTATAATATTTTGATAACACTTTAACTCTTCAAGTATTTTGATAACAACTTCAAACATAACAACTTCATTTTGATAAACACGCAATATTTTGATAACAACATTATCATAAGGTTTCAAAACATAAACTACATGAGTATTGAATTAGGTTAGAGTTTCTTTAGTATATCTACCGAGAGTAATATTGTAATTTACTAATTTTTGCGGGTAATGGGTACCTGCGAGTACGGGTACTATATATAATACCCGTACCCGCCCCATATAATAAATGAGTAAGAAAAATTACCCGCGAAATCCCCGCGGGTAGGAAACTACCCTCCGTACCCATCATAAACGGGTAAATACCCGCGGGTATCTGCCTAAACGGATAATATTGTCATCCATACTTGAGACTAATCCTAAATCATTTAAAGAAGCTATGACTTTTAAGGATGCTACCTTTTGGAAGGAAGCTGTTAATGATGAAATAAATTCAATCTTAAGAAACAATACTTGGATATTAACAAATTTGTCAAGTGGTTCTAGACCCATAGAGCGCAAATGGGTGTTTAGAAGAAAATATAATATCAATGGTACTATTTCTACCTTTAAGGCTAGATTAGTAGCTAAAGGGTTTAGACAAGTAGAAGAAGTTGACTATTTTGACACTTGTGCACTGGTAGCTCAAGTTATTTCCATTAGGATCCTCTTTGTCATGACTTCTCTTTATGATATGTTTGTTCATCAAATGGATGTAAAGATCGCATTTCTGAATGATAATTTAAATGAGGAAGTGTATCTGGAACAACCTGAAGGGTTTATTGCTCCCAGCAACGAGGTTAAAGTGTGTAAATTGGTCAAATCTCTTTATGGTCTAAAACAAGCACCAAAGTAGTGGCAGGAGATATTTGATATTGCTATTTTAAACTTTGTGTTTAAATATAATAGTGCGGACATGTGTCTATATTCTAAAACCACTTCGGACTATAGGTGATAGTCTGTTTGCACGAGAGATTTGTAACACAATGCAACCCAAGGGATACGCTACCCTAGAGTCATCCTACCACACTTAAGGTTCGGCCACATGGTGGTGGCCCCAAATCTCCCAACTTCAATTTATCCCGTCCACCAGCTCACCCACGTCGCTACCTAAGCGAACTCAAGGATTTAAAGAAACCATCTTTACCCTGTCGGATTTGGGTTACCCTATGACTGCCCTAACCGAGCATACTAGGGTTGAACCGCACCCTTATAGTTTCGATACGGAAGATCCCCGCCCATGACTTGAGGAACAACACAAGGATACATACCATGGCTTTCTATGCCGGCCCTTTTCCCTAACTCTAGGCCAACCGAGCCTAAGGAATAAGGGTTGCCCAAGTAAAATACATCAACTGCATATTCCAACTCACAACAAACAATATCAATCGATAAAGATCATGGCTAGGGGGTCATCAAAATTTTGGCATGACCTTCCCTATCATAGTCTCCAACCGGCCGACCCTAGATCTCAAGGAAAACCACACAATAATTTGAGAAAACACGATCTACAACATCACAAAGAGTTTAATCATCGAAGCAAGCAAGATACCAGAGAAACAAACATAAAAAAATCCAGATTTTTTCCCCTATCAAAGGGTTTGGCCACAAGGGCCCTAAATCCTACACCAAAAGCTCTAAAAATCACTCACCTAAAGAGGAAGAAGGGATGGAGATAAAGGTCTTGAAACCTCGCGGCTCTGATCTTCGACCACGATGCGACCACCGGCCACTGATCGCCCAACTCCTCCTCCTTGCACTCGCCTTGGCCACCATCGCCTTGGCCGCCGTGCGACTGTTCCAACCGTACGGTTGGCTGAGGTGGATGCATTATTTTATATATTTTTTAAAATTACTACTATGCCCTTGGGACTTAAGTTGGACTCAAATGGACCTATTCTCATCTAATTTGGGTTCCGATTGAACCCTTGGACTCGGTTTGAGCCCGACTCAAACCTAACATCATAATAAATCATAAATCAATATTTTTTACATGCACGTTCTAGTCGTACCTTAAGTCACGCATTCTAATGTTTTGCTTGACTCGATCCGATGCGCATCCAAATCATCCCGCTTAAATAAAAAATAAAATCAATTAGAATTGCGGGT
This sequence comes from Canna indica, assembly GCA_034359265.1. NCBI lineage: Eukaryota > Viridiplantae > Streptophyta > Magnoliopsida > Zingiberales > Cannaceae > Canna > Canna indica. Next base: position 19,116,276 of record CP136897.1, read on the forward strand.
ATTACAAAACCACTGAGTCAGGGGTGATGGATACCCAACCTATTCTCTAAGTTACCCCTAATTTATAGGTTTAATGAGAAAAACAAATCACAGTTGCTGGCTATGTTACTATCTATTTGATCTCATATATAGTCTTATGATAGTAACAATTGTTGCATGACCAAGGACGAGCTATGCTCTTAACAAAGTGCTGCACTTCTGAAGTGCTTGAGAAACATTTTGCCTATATGAACTAGAAGTGGTGCTACTTCTTATAGAGAGTTGTGATTTACTCTCTTAGAGGTTCATGAAACAGGATATTGCGCATGCATGGTCATAATAGCGTCAAGCAATATAATTGCTTAACATGGAGGGTGAATTGTTTATGTGCGACAATTCCGGTTATGTCACAAAGGAGTAGATGTTTAATCTACGGACACTATCAACTCCGACATAGCTTTCGATTGTTTACACTATGGGAATGTTTAATGTTCGTCACACATTCTTTTACGCAAATAATCTTTGGAGATTATTTGTTTGGTCAAATGTAGTTTTCCAAACAAGTGGGGGATTGTTGAAATGCACCTATAATTTTAAGCTTATTTTCATCAATATTGAGTAATTTAATTATCCAATTATTGATGTAATTTAAGGGAATTAAAAGATGTAATAGATAGTCCAATGTAGGAGGTTTAAATGAGAGAATTATATAATTCAAGTAGGATTATTATATAAACAAGTTTTATATACCCAATGAGGGGTATATGAAGAGGTGCATTTATGTTGTTTGTGAAAATTAAGCTTTAGTCCCACGTTGAGAAGTGTTCTAATTTTATATTAGCTTATAAGTATAATTGTGTATGCTTTATCACTTGTGTGGACAAAAGGAAAGACCAAGAGGTGATATTAGTACGGTTCAAATCCTAATATGGTCATCTATTATGATTTTCTAGTTTTGTTATAAAAAAAAATTGAAGACCAACTCCATGCTCACATTATTGGATATAATTAATTGACATTGAATATATTATTTTGATATAGTTATTTTTGTTGTAAAACTTAAAAGTAACTTGATATATTTTAAGTTCGATTTGTAGTGAAACTAATAAAAACATAAACTATTTATTTATATTTTCCTTTTCCACTCTATTATATTTATTTCATATAATAACATACTTAATCGAATATGTTTTTATTTTATTTAATATAATAACATACTTAATTAGATGAATTTATGTTTTATTTAGTAGCTATTTGGTTGCTTGTAAATACATTTACAGATAACCAAGCAAACATGTTTGGTTGCTTATAATTATTTATTATGGTATCTACTATTTATAACCTGCAATTTAAATGTTGTTTACAGTGTTTTTTAGCTGATGGAGGGAATAGTGACTCTCTCTAGCGATGGCGATGGCGATGATGAAACTGGTGTCGGCTCGAGCTCTGGTTTGGGAAGAGCCTCTGGCTTCATTCTCAAACCCAAAAAACCACCGGATTTGATTCTTAAGAAAGCAAATGTTGCTATGTGGAAGAAGAAATCTGAAGCCCCTAAATTCGATGATGTTTCAAAGAAATCTGATGACGTTTCAAAGAAATCTGGATTGGATCTGAAGAAACCTCAATCTGTGTTTTCTCATACAGAAGGTATGATCCCTAATAAAAACTCTAATAGATGTTTTGTAAATGTTAGCAGTGTGTTTGCTCCAAATGATTTTGTGGCCCTTGAAAATCCCCTGTTCGTTGCAAGTCGCAAAGCAAATGTCTCTCAAACCTAGAATAAGATCAAGCAACCTATATCTTGGGCAGCACTCTTCAGAGAAATACAGTTGTTTGAAGAAATGCCTCAGAGAATTGGAATTGAGGAGAAGTTGAAAAAAATTCAGAATGCTTAATCCAATGAAGTTAAAATCGATACCGACTTGATTACTGCAGCCAGGGCAGATTGGAACAATAGTTTTTACGAAAAGTTTTATGGGATCACACCATCTCTGATGCTCATTCAGCAAGTTATTCCCAGAATATGGAAGCTTAATTGCAGTGTTCAAGCTGTGGATCTCGCAGCTGGTTATTTTTGCTTCAAATTTACTTGTGAAGAAGATCGAAACAAAGTACATACTGAAGGACCTTGGTTCTTCAGAGTTCAGGCGTTACTACTTACTCCTTGGAGACCTAATTGCTAGCCCCTACTTGACTTGAGAAGATTGAGGCAATTCTTGGGTTCAATTGTTGGGACTGCCTATAGAATATTTACACAAAGACATCCTAGTTACAGTTGCAAAGAGTTTTGGGCAGCCTATTAAGATAGATGGTATCACTTTGAAAGACCATTGAGCCAAGTTTGCTAGAATCTGCATTTTATGGAATCTCAAGCAGAAAATTCCTTCATGGATATGGATAGTTGGAGATGGCTTCAAATTCTGGCAAACCATTGCTTTTGAAAACATCCCTAAACTATGCTTTTCATGTGGTAAAATTGGCCACTTAACTTCACACTGCCCTAAAAAGATAGAAACTGAGATCAGTAAAGTTAGATTAAATTCAAGCATGAATCAAAATGAGGCAGTCTCTGAAAGTCAAAAGATGACAGAAAAAAATGATGAAGAGGTTTTTGGTCCTTGGCAAATTATTAACAAGAAAAAAAAGCCACAAGGGAAAAAGGTGGGATCCCAGGAAACGAAAAGCATAAATAAGGTTGATATCCTGAAGAGATCCAGTGAACAGATTCCTACAATGAAGGAGACTTATAATCATACTGATACATCAGCAATTAAGGCTGTTCCTAATTCATTTAAAGACTTTTCTCATTCTCCTGTGGCATCACACTCTACTTTGAAGGTTAAGGAAAGCAAGACAATTAAGAATAACATGAAGAACAATGGATGTTTTATGGACTTAACCTGCAGTAACAACTTAAGTAAGGAGCTGACATTCAAAGCAGTGAAAGCTGAGCCAGTCCTAGTGAAGGTAAACATAGAGAAAAGTTTGGATAGCTTCCACATGAAACTAACAGATACATTTGCTATAGCTGTCAGTAAAGTAAAAGACTCTGAAATGGAATCCTATGAGAATATGGATGAAGACATTATATGCAGCTCTAATAATAGCATTGGGAAAACAAGAAAAGCTCTATCACAAAACATACAACAGGAATGTTTCCCTTACAAATCAAGTCAGACCAGAGTAAAGAAAAAGAAATTTTCTTATGAGGATGGTATTCTTGAGCCAGATGGAGACCCTTCTCCTGTGAATAGCAATGGAAAAACACAAAGTTTTATTTGAATGAAGATAATTTCCTTGAACATAAGAGGAGGATTAAAAGCTAAAGGTTGGGACTATTTAGAATTTATGATTAGAACAAATAGGTCTGACCTGATCTTATTAGTAGAAACTCACCTGGAGGATGATAGCTCTATAATGTGCATTAAAAAGTTTGGTCCTAATTGGAGTGGCTTGTATATGCTAGGAGATGGAAGATCTAAAGGCATCATTATTGTTTGGAGGATTGAGGCCATGGATTTTAAGCTTCTATATAAGTGCAGCCAGACAATTCATGTAGCTGTTAGTTTCAAGGGGGGGAACACCTTGGTTGCTAACTGGTTTACGTAAGTACCAATGCTAAGGAAAGGAAATTGCTATGACAGTTTTTGAAAAGCCTCCAAATTGAGAATTCTCCATAGCTTCTCCATGGCTTATGTTAGAGCTTCTCCATGGCTTATGTTAGAGCTTCTCCATGGCTTATGTTAGGGGATTTCAATTGCATAGAAAGTCAGAATGATAAAAGAGGAGGAGGGAATATCAACTATGGCAATGCTATGAAGATTTTCAAAGAATTGAAATATGAAGCTGGTTTAATTGATCTTGACTTCACTGGTTTCAAATTCACTTGGTGCAACAATAGACATGGGGATAAAAGGATCATGACTAGACTTGATAGAATGTATGCAAATGACCTATGGCTTTTGGAATACAATAGAGCAATTGTTTATCACTTAAAGAGGCTTGCATCTGATCATAGACCCATAATGTTAGATTCCAGATGTAATTTCAGTCGTATTAATAGAGGAAGAAGGTTCATCTTTGAACTTTATTGGTTAGACAATGAGGATATTCATGGACTGATAAAGGAAAAGTGGGGGAAAAATGTCAGGCAAGGGGATAAAGCTGATTATTTCATGAACTGCTTGAGTAATCTGGGTAAAGAGCTCAATGTATGGAGTAAAAATGCTTTTGGTTCTCTGGAAAGGAAACTTAAAGAGACTCTATCAGAGCTTGAAATTCTTGAAGCTGCTGATGAGCAGGGAATAGCGACTGATGATGATATTGTTAATATCAGTTGCTTATCCAATAAAGCTATGGCACTCAATAGACAACTCTATATTAAGTGGTGGACCAAAGCTAGAACAAGATGGGTAGAGATGAATGACAGGAATACAAAATATTTTCACAATCTTGCAAAATTTAAAAAAAGGAAAAATACCATCCTGAATATTGTATAAAATGGAAAAGAAATTTCTGATACATGCCTTATTATTCAGGAATTTGAAAATTGGTATAAAAATATCTGGAGGGATGATAGCTGTGATCAAAACCATATCAATTGGGAGGATCTGAAACTTCTGAATTGGAAGAAAATACCAAAGGATAGCTATAGCAGTCTCACTAGAATGTTTTCACAATAGGAAATTATGAGTGCAATAAACAGCTTAGGCAAAGGGAAAGCACCCGGCCCTGATGGTTATAGCTTGGAATTTTATTTGAAATTCTAGAATATTATCAGAGATTCATATGTGGAAGCTATTAGAATATTCTTCAATGAAGGCAAACTACCTGATTCTTGGGGCCATACAAGCTTGATTTTTATCCCCAAAGGTGACAATGCAATTACTGGATATATAGTGATGCTGCTGCATGGGTTGATCAAACAAAGGAATATGGATTGGGTTTCACAATTTTAAAGGATAACAAGACTGGAGTCATGAGAGGTTACTGCAAATCCTTTTCTAAGAACAGTTTGTCAGCTGAGCTTGAAGCAATCTGACACTGTCTTGTTAAAGCTGAGCTTATCAATATCAAACATCTGAAAAATTTTTCAGATTGTAAACCAACTATTAACATTCTAAACAAGCAGCTGAAGCCTCCTTGGTATGCTAAATACCTGGTTTCTGACATTCTTCAATTGGCTGAGGTTTTAAAAGTATCTAACTGGTGTTATATCAAGAGAGATGACAACACGAAAGCTCATTGCCTAGCTAAAGCAGGTCTAACTAATATGGAAATTGTTCCTGATAACTCTTTGAACTGGAGCTGCTATGAGGATTATTCTTCAGCCTCCATTTACTGGAGATGTTTTCTAAATAACTGTCAGGTGTCTGCTTCTCCAAAATTGCTTGCTTTCAAAATTTAATTTAATGGTTTGATTGATGTAAATGAAGCTTCTGTTGAGGATATAGTTAGATCTAATATTGATGATGTAATAGCTTACGGAAGCAATGATGTAAATGAGATCATTCTTAATAAAATTTCTCATCAATTGGAACATAGTTGTATGTTGTTCCCCTGGCGTGAAGTGCACGGTAAAGTACCCTCTGCCTTCTCTACCCAGAGACAGGATATAACCTGACCTATTGGATTAATTTTTTCTTTTTTTAAAAATGTTGTTTACGGGTTGCAAAATAAATTGCACTCCAATAGACTTGCAATTTAAAATTACATGCTCCAACTGGGATTAGATTCTTGATCGCCATGAGAGATTATTTACTTATTTTTTTAATTATATTATAAAATAAAAAACTATATTAATTTTCATTTTTTTTCACAAGTTTTTATATTATAATGTTTAAATTATTTTTATAATTTTTATTTTAACTTATTTTTTTTCTATAATTATCTTATTATTCTATTTTAAATTTGATATGTTTGTTTATTTTTTTTTAATTTTTTAATTTTTTAATTTTTTAATTTTTAATTTTTAATTTATTATGTTTTGTATTTTTTTGGTTTTTCAATTTTTTACTTATTCCAATATTAATTTTTCTATTTTTATTTTGTAATTGTTTTCATTTTTAAAAATAGTTTTAATGTGAATTTTCTTCTTTAAATGTTTTATTTTCTTTTATATACTTTTTAAAATTTTCATTAAACTTAATGTTCACAATTAATAATATAATATAATATAATATATTCTAAAATGATTAAATATGAAATATTTTATTTAGATTTGAAAAAGGTTGCAAGTTGAAGTTGCCACCAACCAAAAATATTTAATAATTGTTTTTAAATTTTTAATAGGTTTAAACAGTAATTATATATTTATTAGCATTTAAAATATATCTTTTTAATATTTCATGCTGTGACCAATTGACCTACTAGTCCTACTGATGAAGCGGAGCTCGGCCGGATCAACTACGGATCTCGATCCGGCCGGAGCACGTGAAATGCGCGTGCATTCTTTTGGGACATCCGAGCTCCCTAATTGGACGTTCGATCTACTCCCTCCCTCAGTCTTACATATATAAAGCAAACAATACGACCACTGTTGTGCGCACTTCCAAAGCCCTAGAAAAAGAACGCGACCTCCTCATCGGCGATTGGAGGCGGAGAGGTTGAGACCCAGAGCTTCGTAGAAATTGGGGAAAGAAGGAGGTCGAAGAGGTGGGGGGTTCAAAGATGACTGACCACGGCGGGAGATACGAGGACAACGGGGACGGATACAACGACTACGGTGGCGGCGGTTCCGGCTCTTCCCCTCCTCCGAGAAGCAGCGGCTTCGATGTTCTTGATGATCCTAGATCTCAGGTTCTCTTTTTGGCCTCCCTCCCACTCTATTTTTCGCTCGCCCGCTCTCTATTTTCGTGATCCTGCGCAATTCGCGGAGATATTGACGCAAGAGTTGGGCTTTTTTGGGACTTTGCATACTTATCTTTGAGGACAAACGGAGGGTGTCCCCTGAGACCTTTGCATACTATTTCTATGTTGGATCTGTTGTGGTTTCCTTGCGTTTTGAATTGTTGTTTTGAATTTCATTTTTTTCCCGTTGTTTGATCTTGAGGAGATCAAATTGAGATGCTAGGGGTTCAGATGGTATACTTTCATGGTTTGATTTTCTTGTTTTATGGCTTAAGCATTTTCTTTGTTCCCTGTAGAATCATCTACGAAATTGAACATTTTCAGCTTTAGTGTTTTCATTTGATCGATATTGCTAGCTTAAATTTGGTGCTTTCAGTTTTCTACTTTAATTTTCACTATTCTGAAGATTTATCATATGTTGTGTCTTGAACCTTCATTGTCTTTATTCTTTGTTTGCAGTACGATCCTCATGAATACGAGAGGAGCTCCTCAAAGAGCAGGGACAAGGACAAGGAGCGGGAGAGGGATAGGGACAAGGACAGGAACAGGAACCGAGAGAGGGAAAAGGACAAGGAGAGGGACAGGGATAGAGATCGGGACAGGGACAGGGACAGGGACAGGGACCGCAGCCGCCATCATAGGGATCACAAGGACAGAGGTGAAAGGCGGGAGCATGTAAGAGATAGGCCTGATGATCATGATCATGATAGGCATGGTAGCCGAGATCATGATAGGTATATAGTTTTGTGTGTTGAGATTTATCCTATTCTATTTGCTGTTATTCGTGAAGTTGATATCCATCATAAACATTTATCTATGCCTGAACTATTCATTTCATAGATTTTTAATATCAAATAATTTCCTTGGGCGTCTCATATTGAAATTTCATATCCATGTATATATATTAATAATTATTGGTTTTGTTGTGCTAGATGTGAAGTTTTAGCATGTAATTGTTGTTTGTTTTTCAGTTGGACTTCTCTAATCAAGTATCTATTTGTTTTTTTGCGTTATTTCATAAAATTTCAAAATTCTTTAAGAATGCAGCCTTTCGCCCCGATAGCTATGGAATGCACCCACTCACTTGCATTGAAAAATGACTTTGGAAATGCATTGCTTTAGGCTAAAGTACTTTGGATTTGTATTTACCAAACACCAAAGTTTCACTTTGGGTCCGGGTCAGCACAATATAATAGTACAAGGAACTAACCCCATTGTTTCGTGTTGTAGTGGACAATAAATTTAGTGTTGTCCTGCTTGTTGCCACATTGTAGCCACAGTTAGGACCCTAGAGGAGAGAGAAGAGAGGTGTCAGGTGGAATCAAGAAGCCATTTAGGTTTTGGGATAGATCGAGGGCATTAAGGTAATTTTTTGTCCTATCCTGGGAAAATGATTATCCTTAATTTAGATTGCGGCTAAGAGGTATGGACTCAAGTAGTTATAGGAGAAAAATGTATTATGTTTCTTTTAAAAATTTTGATTTCATTTTCTTTTTCATTTTTGTCAAGAATAACTTAAGAAAACACTTCCATTTGATGATTCAAATTTTTTTCACCTCTTTGATGGAAGTTGTGGCACTTTTATTTTGAAATATGCTGTTGTTTTTCTATATAATTTAAGGATTCACATGATTACAATGATTTGTAACAAATATCAGACATCCACATACCATAGTCATAGTTTTCTAGTATGCTCTAGTGTTTTAGTGGTCTTTTGAAATCTTGTATTTCCAATCAGTCCAAGAGCTAGCTAATCTGTGCACACTAACCAGCTGAAATATATCAGTGGGCTTCATCTAGTGAATTTTAAACAAAGCTGGTACCACAATCTGTTGTTTTTTGTGCACGGACCAGCAAGTAGTACAGGCTTGATATTTTGAACTGCCTGAGTTGATAGTTTGATACAAAATTGCAATCTGTATTTCTTGATCTAATTCAGGTCCTTCAATAGCATTTTATACCAAATGTATTGAGCAATACTTCGTTCTCAGATATGCTAATTTGTCAAATATTCCTTTGGTCATTGATTTGTTCATGTTTCTTTTTATAATTGAGTCCTTATTTCAGGCATAGGGATCGTGATAGGGACAGGGATGGGCGACATAGGTCTCGGTCAAAAGCTAAATCTGATCGAAGGTCAAGATCTCGTTCACGGTCGAGATCAAAGAGGTAATTTCCACGTTATTGATCATGCGATGAAGCAGTTGGTAGTTTGTATTCTTTGCTATTTATCTTGTGAAACATGGTAGATGATATAGGATCCTCTGTGTGTGTGTGTGTCAGTGTTATCATCTCGTCGATATCTCGACTATCTCGTCTGGACAAGATGAATAGTCTCGAGATTTCTTCCAACTCGTCGAGATCTCGTCCATGGATGGACGAGATATGGACGAGATGGACGAGATCTCGACGAGATGGTCGAGATATGGAGAAAACCCTAACTTCAAAAAAAACCCCAACTCCCTTTCCAGATTCGCAGGTTTCTTTATTTTCTTCTTCTTCTTCTTCTTCTTTTCTTTTCTTCTTCTTTTCTTCTTCTTTTCTTCTTCTTTTCTTTCATCTGGTCTACGAGTCTTCTTTTCTTTTCTTTCTTCTTCTTGTCTTCTTCTTCTTTTCTTCTTCATTTTCTGTTGTGATCTTCTTCTTCATTTTGTGCTTCAGTGGCTGGCTGAGTAGTTTTTCTTCCTTTAGAGAGTGTTGACTGTTGACTGTTGACTGGTACAAGTAATACTTAAATATTCATTAGCTTTGCTTTGCTTCTCAATTCATGCTGTTTAACTGGGTGAAACATTAGCTTGTTGCCTTGTTCAATTGATTTATGGAGACATTTTATATTGTTTTAAATTATTTCCATTTTTTAAAACATGTCTTATATTATAAGGTGTTTGCTGATTGCTCTGCTATGCCCCTCCTAAACTATTTTACTTAATTAGTTATTAGCCATTTGATTTCTATTTTTTCAAGCGAATGCCCCTGTTAAATGATTTATGTTTGCTATTTTATATATATATATATAATTTTATAATATATATTATATTGTCGATATGTCGCGAAGTGGACGATATATCGGTCGCGAAACGATATATCAATATCAAGGTTAGGGGTGTGCATCGATCGGTTCGGTAAATTAACCGAACCGACCGATCGGTTAACCGAACCGACCGATCGGTTAACCGAACCGACCGATCGGTTAACCGAACCGATTGACTACAATTCTTATTAACCGTTTACCGAACTGGAATTTTCGGTTAACCGACCGAATTAACCGAAAAAATCCGGTTCGGTTCGGTTAATTAACTGAAATTACTGAACAAAATTGAATAAATATATATAACATCAGGATTCGAACCGGACACCTCTCAAATAATTGTGTAACATCTTAACCACCGCACCAGTGATTATTATTTGTTAATATTCCTTACTATGTTTATTATATTTATAACTATAAATTAAAACAATAAATAACAACACTACAGAGATTCGAACCCGGGCACCTTGAATAGAAACAAATGAACTTAACCAGTGTGGCAGATAACATTATGTAATATATTTTTATATTTTTTATATTTAACATAGGATTCGGTTAATTCGGTAAATTAACCGAACCGAAAACCGAAATCCTAAATTTTTTTAACCGAAAACCGAACTGAAATTAATTCGGTTAGGTTAAATCGGTTTCGGTTCGGTTTCGGTGAATCGGGGAATTCTGCTCACCCCTAATCAAGGTTCGCTACCGTGAAATTTTTTTGGTCGCGATAATAAGCTTGGTGTGTGTTCATATCCTTTGTTTGATTGTCATTCATTCATTGTGCCATATGTATATATTTTTTTGGCAGAACAAATTTATATGAACTTAGAACTAATTGCTACTTTGTAGGTTACAGTTGTTGCTATTGAAGAATTTGTTTCGTTAATGTGGGTTCTGATTATAGTTAGCCCTTTAATAGACTTCTGATACATTTCAGGAAGGTAATATCTTTTTTCTTGGTTTGAAAAAAAACATCAGCTTTTTGTTGCAGAAGGGCATATGAATAAATTTTGCTGTATGGGGATCGAAGAGGGTAGTCTAGGTTTGTTCTGATTTTGAAAATTTGACTTCATGGTCATGGTCATGTTTTTTTGAAAGAGTTCTATGAGGGAGCAGGAGAGTTTCTTTCACCCTAGTTACATGTAACTTAGGTTATCTTATACACTGCTCTCCTGTGGCTCAGAGGGTTACACTCTGATCCCTTATGAATTCTACCTGCGGCCATACAGGTCAGGCTCACACAAACATTATAAGGGTGGCATGACATATGAGATTGATGTATTGGGTAAGCGGAACTTGGTTTCTGTATAATGACGGATATTCCCACCCTGCCTGTGTTTTTGGCATATGCAACATTAATAGCTGAAGCCAATCGCTAATGTTCTGGCTCCTAGAATTGGTAGTGCAGGTGCCTACCACTGATGTTGGACAAGTAAATTTTGTCATTCACTTATTTAATTTTCCCAGGTGTAAAATCCACAATTTCATTTGTTAAGTGTTAACAGTTATAACCAGTATCTTCTAAATTGCTTCACAAGCCTATGCCAATTCTGAAAGCATCTCATCCTTAATTTTTTGTTTGCTTTGCCATATATTTCAAGTATTGCCTCTATAAAATATTTCTTTCTTAACTTCTAACTTATGAATGCGATGAAATCTCAACTTATGGAATTATGAAGAGTAACTATGAAAAACAAAGTGATCATGTCTGATTTAGCAAATGTGTCATTTGACTCTAGCAAGAACTGTCTATTGAATCAATCCTTAATTTAGAAACCTAAAAGAGGGAAAAAAGTTAAATTTCACATTCCATTTCACATGCAGTTTGATTCAGTAGTTAAAATGATGTAGATGCCCTCTATGTTGATGATGTGCTTGTGAATAGTGCTCATATTTCCAGCTATATGCTAGAATGAGAGGAATTAATATGGAAAATAGAACAGCAAGATAACTGGGATAGGTTATGGGAAAAACATTTGAGTGAAGGATGAAATCGTAGAAGAAAGCACCTAATAGGCTGAAGATTGGATTTATTAGATCATTTTCATTCAACTTGAGAATATTAACTCACAAAAAATGGATAGAGAAGTGGGATTCGAGAAATGAAGCAACTTTCATTCATATCAAGAATCCCTATACTATTACATAAAAAGTCTATTTGTAGTCTCGAAAATCTTGAGACTCAATCAAACAAAACTATATCAAAATTACACAAGCACCTCTATCAACTTAAATAAATTATGAATTAGGATAAACATAAAATCACTAAGTCTAAATTAATCATGCAAGACATGGATGTGCTCTTGACATTGGTGTGAACTACATGAATTTGGCCTTTGAGACCCTTTATATGGATAGGATAGTCTAAATTGCATGCATTAAGAGAGGTTGTGAGTGTTCACATACAAGTAAGGGCTAGGCATATTCAAGGAACAGGGCCATTGCAGGAATTGATAAGCCCTTTATATGAACCAGGTAGGAACTTATGGGCCAAACTCTTTTATGGTTAATATTACTACAAAATGCAGGTAAGTTGGTACTTTTTTGAATTTATGGTTTTAGGTTAAATGTAATGCTAGAATCTTATACAATCTTCTTGTCCTGGATTTTACTGATTTATAAAATGAATAATTTCGAAAATTATTTCTTTTTCATTGTGTTGTGGTAAGTAGCACTATATTCCAGGTGGGCTTGCACTGGATAGGTTCTAGTAGACAGAGTTCATTTTTGCTTTCTGCTTTTCTAGCTTGGTATCACCAGAGGGGCTTAACTAGGGATGCAATAAATATTTTTAAGGTTTCGTCCAGAATAAGTTGTTCACTTATTTGGATTGTAGGATAGTTTATTAGCTTCAGATTGGTTAGGGATGTTTAAACCTCACTTTGCATGATTATGTGGGGTATTGCTTGGACTTCCTATGCACCAGAGGCTTCCAATCTTTGTATAAACTCTACTTTCTCACCCATTGGAACTGAAATAGGTGACTAAGAAATTGTGTGAGGTAACTTGTTTTGGCTTTAAGATGATATAGGATTCTATAGAGATCAATATATCAACAAACTATGATTTTGCGTTGTAATGCTTATTACATTGCTTGTTTTTCATATTAATCTTTTCAGAAAACCTTTTGTTATCAAGTGTTAAAAGGTTATGTTAATGAGTTCTATTTTCATTAAAACAGTAAGCGGATCAGTGGATTTGACATGGCTCCACCTTCAACTGCCATTCTACCTGGTGCACCTGCTGCAGGTATATTCTTCAGTGCCTTAAGATTTGTTTGCTCTTATTTTCTAGGAAAAATGAATTTTTGGTAAATGAAGGTATTGGCCAAGGAACCTTTATGTACTAGGTGCTAAACTTAGCATTACCTGCAACTTTTTTCATTGTTTATTTTAGTAACTTCATACAGAAACTAAGCACATTTTTGGTTGTTTCTTGTTTTTGGTGTTTGTTTGTTTGTTTTGTGTATATATGTTGTTGTAAGAAGGCATCGTTGGGCCACTTGTCCCACTGTGCTGCCAATGGGCGTGAACCGACTCCTGTAGCTTTATGAACAAGGAGGAAACAATGTACTGGTTTGATGGTTCTAGTTCGACTTCAACTGGCAATTATTTCAATTATTATTCCAATACTTGAAAATGAGATCATTTTCTTTTGTGATGGATTGTATTTCAGAAACCAGACCAGATCACCTGTCTGCGAGGGCATAAAACAATGATGCTGCATATATTTCTCTGCACCTTATTCTAGTACATTTGGTGTTACATGCTATTATGCAACTCAGTTTGTTTATACAGGTCAGCTGCCAGGTACTGCTCCAGCAATTCCTGGAATGTTTCCCAACATGTTGCCTCTGGCAGCTGGACAGGTGTGCTTGTCTTACTTTCTTGTCTTCTCTGAATTTGATTTTTTTCAACTTCCATGGAGTTTTATTAAATTCACATTTTTTTCTTCATTGTTGTTTCTGTGTTTGGGTAGTTTCAAGCAGTTCCTTTGATGCCAGTGCAAGCAATGACTCAGCAGGTATGGTAATTAGGAAATTTAAAATGAAGATACTTCTCTCTTGAATATTTAATTTAAATGTTATTACTGTAGGCTACTCGGCACGCCCGACGAGTTTATGTTGGTGGCCTTCCCCCCAGTGCTAATGAGCAGGTGATTTTTAGTTTTTCTTACGCTGATGATTGTGTGCTTGATTTTTTGATATATTTTTTTTTTTAAAAATAAATATCGTTTTCGTAATCACTTATTTTTAAAAAAAGTATAATGGATGTATTCTTGTTAGATAGGTAACCTTGCACCATTTTTTTTGTTTTATAGTCACCTGTGATTTATTTCTAATGGAGGACATTCTCAGTCTATTTACAGCAAAATTTGATTGTTAATTCAAAAGAATGAGCCAAATTACCTTTATGGCTGCTTGGCTGGTGCAATCACAGGCATTGGATCTTTCCTTATAAACGGTGATAATGCTAGCACTAAACTCTATACGAAGTTCAAAACATTTTTTTCCTCAACCTAGGGTAGAAACAAATATTTTGCTTGATAAATAGGAACCTTGAAATGACTCAAGGTTTTCTGGATTCAGCTAGAATCAACAGAAATAAGCCTGAATCCATCCATAATAATAATAATAATTTTTTTTTTTTGGGGGGGGGGAGAGGGTAAAAGATTCAAAAAAAAAAATGAAGCTTTTGCTTGACAGCTTTTATTCTTTCTATATTATTTATCTTCCTAATTTTAAGCATGTTTTATTGTCTGCTCTAACTCATTCCCTTCAATCATGAAAAACTTTCTGCAGTCAGTTGCAACTTTCTTCAGTCAGGTCATGTCTGTTATTGGTGGAAATACAGCTGGTCCTGGTTAGTCTTCAAGAAGCAGTTAGCAACAAGATTTTTTATTCTTTTTTCATTGAAACATTTATTGACAAGGTCTTTTTCTTTCTTTTCCTAATCCTTGTTGCTACTGAAGGTGATGCGGTTGTTAATGTATATATAAACCATGAGAAAAAATTTGCATTTGTTGAAATGAGGTCGGTTGAAGAAGCTAGCAATGCAATGGCATTGGACGGAATCATTTTTGAGGTTTGAAGTTTTCCAAATTAAATAAAATATCTGAAGTTGATTTATTGTTTGTACATAGGATGTTTGTAACTGTGGTGGATGTGATGCTGTATTCTTTTAGGGGGCACCAGTAAAAGTCAGAAGACCAAGTGATTACAATCCTTCCCTTGCTGCCGCACTTGGTCCAAGCCAGCCAAACCCCAATCTTAATCTTGCTGCGGTAGGTCTGACGCCAGGTTCTGCTGGTGGGCTTGAGGGTCCTGATCGTATTTTTGTAGGGGGTCTTCCTTACTATTTTACAGAAGCACAAGTCAGGGAGTTGCTGGAGACCTTTGGAGCCCTTCGAGGTTTTGATCTTGTCAAGGACAGAGAAACTGGTAACTCCAAGGGTTATGCATTCTGTGTCTACCAAGATCTCTCTGTCACAGACATTGCTTGCGCAGCTCTTAATGGTATCAAGATGGGTGATAAGACCCTCACAGTTAGGCGTGCAAACCAAGGTGCAGCTCAGCCTAGACCAGAGCAAGAAAGTATATTGTTGCAAGCGCAGCAGCAAGTAGCATTACAGGTAATGTGCAAAATGCAAAATATAATATACAAAATTATGGTATTTCGAATCTTAAGCTGTTTAATCGGATAACTTCTCTGGAGCTTATCTGTATCCCTTGTGGTTTCTTATGGTGTCTTATTTGAGTAATTATGCAATGCAAATTTTCCAACTTAATTTAAGTGTCTATTTCCCCTTGAATGCAATGATGAAAATCAGGTCTCTTGAATTCTTATTTCAGTGGTCTATGCACACTGCTAAAGAGAGAGAGTACACTGCTTAAAATAGAGCTGGTTATGTGAATACCAAAAATCATAATAAGTCAACCATGCTCAAGGGCTTACTGTCCTCTGTATCCAGCTGATTAAGACATTAAGTTACTGTTTCACACCTAAAGTTAATACCCACATAAACTATGTTTGAAGTCTCAAATTAGGACATCCTAGACTAGGGGTGAGCAAAAAAAAGTCCGAAACCGAATCGGTTTTTCCGGTTAACTGAACCGGTTTTTTCGGTTTCGGTTTTTTTTTTGAAAAAATTGGTTTTCGGTTTCGGTTTCGGTCCGAGAGGTAAAAAATCCACCGGTTTCGGTTAACCGGCCGGTTGGATATAATTTATTAATTTTTAATTATATATATATAATGATTTATAAATTATGAAAAATTATAAAAAATTATAAAAAATTATAAAAAATTTATTTTTTTTTAAAAAAATCAAAAAATATTTTAAAAAATAAAAATAAAAATATTAGTTTTTGTAGAACATTATCTTGGTTCAATGGTTTCACTTTTTTTTTCTTTTTTCTTTTTTCTAAATGAGAATTCGCTATTTATTTAGATTTTTCTCCATGATTTGCATAATATTATTATGTTTGTAGGTTAAAAATTTTTATTGGTTAACCGAAAAAACCGAAACCGAAATAGCGGTTAACTGAAGTTAATGGACCGGTTTACGGTTAATGATTTTGAAAAACCGAAGTTAATGGACCGGTTAACCGGTCCATGCTTACCCCTATCGTAGACAACTTTTCTGATCTTCGATATTTTTGTTTTGGGATTATAGGATATTGATTAGATTTGAGAACTGAAATGGACACTTTTGGTCTTCTAGTTAATTTAAAATATGGCTAATTGATGAATCTTGTCTAATTTTCACCATTTTAACAAATCTAACTAAACATCCACTTTTAACTAATCTATGAAGTATTTAATTTGTGATGGATATAAATATTTGTTATGTTCTGTTTGTTTCTTGTTCAACTTGATAATGCTGATTGCACATTCTGATTCGTTAACTAGTCAATATATCACCTAGGGAAAGCCATGCATATCTACATATTTTCTCCATGTTGAATTCTTGCAGACCTGACGTTTGCCCGTTGCCCCAACGCTTGAGATTAATATGTATTAGTTTTATTTTTTCAAGTTTGGCTATGCGCATTGATATGCTAACTAGTTAAACGGGGATGATTGGATAGTCCATACCATTAAGTTGAGAGAGAAGCTAGTTGATATATTAGTTAGAAATGAAAGTTTATGCTATATTTGAGAAAATGGTGAAAGGTAAGCTAGATTCATCAAATATTGCCAAAACGATGATGGAAATAAATATGGGATCACCATATGGATCTTTTGGTTTGAATAGGCTAGATGTAGTTTAGCTACAGCCAAAGTGCCAAATAAGTCCTGCTCTTGTTCCAAAGTTCTACATGTTCTGTTCTATATGGCATTCAATTAATTTTTTGCGCAGAAGACTCATTCATTTTTCATTTCTTTGATGCAGAAGCTTGTGTACCAGGTCGGATCCCTTCCTACCAAGGTAGTGTGTTTAACGCAGGTGGTCACTCCAGCTGAGCTGAAAGATGATGAGGAATATGAAGATATACTGGAAGATATGAGAGGAGAAGGTGGAAAATATGGTATGTTTTGATTTTTGCTCTTATGTTTTACTTTTATGCCATTCATTTGTGCTTAATGCGTTGACTATTCTCATTTTCCCTCACAAATTCAATACATTTGACATTGTCATAATCAATCTTTTCCTCATTGGAACTGATTGTATTTGGAATTTGCAGGAAATCTGGTGAATGTTGTCATTCCTCGACCTGGACCTAATGGAGAGCTTGCCCCTGGAGTTGGCAAGGTTAGTTCTGACAGAACCAGACTTGAGCTGATTCACTTTTAAAACAAGTAAAATTAGCTTTGCAGATCATGGAAACTAGTTGTATAATTGTATTCTGCCGCATTGCAGGTATTTTTGGAGTATGCTGATGTAGATGGCTCAAGCAAAGCTAGGCAAGCTTTAAATGGTAGGGGATTTGGAGGAAACCAAGTTCTTGCAACCTATTATCCGGAGAGCAAGTTTGCTCAAGGAGAATATGATGGATAGTTTTGTTCCACCTTTTATTGATACATTTGGCAAATATGTAGCGCCAGTAGTTGGATATATATTTTTTTTCTCTAGGCAAAAACAGACAATGTAATCCAGTAAATCAGATCTTAGTGATGCTAAATGTTTTAGACTATGGTAATTATTGGGTCATCTTCTACTTTAAGATTGGGAACATTGCTGTCTGATCTTTCTGATGTATCTGTTAATGGTGTGTTCATGCCAATAGCACTGATTAATATTCTTTTATCGATCATCTATTTTAAATCGGCGTAAGAAAAATGTTTATCATTAAGGGCATATTTGGCTATTTGCTTCATAGGATGGGAGGATAAGATAAGAGACAAATTCATATTAATATTGATTGTTTGTTTAGTTCATAAATTAGAAGAAAATGTGAATAAAAAAAGTATAAAATTGATATTATATTTGATGTACAGTGGATTTAAAAAAATTATATTTAATTATTTCTCATTTATTGTTAAATATATCATAATTGTTTATCTCTCATTTATTATTAAATATATCATAATTGTTTATTTATATTTGATATAAAGCTCTCTATTTTACCTGCACATAACAATCTACAATAAAGTTGGGCTAATTTTTATGTTAGTATTTTAACGTCCACATTGCTGTTGAATGTTCAAAAATTTATCTGCATGCATATTCCTAGCATTCACAAATTACTAATATTACTAATTTAAACAAAAGTCTTATAATTTTGTTTTCCCAATGAGCGGCAATTTTCCTAGTTTCCTCCTTGGCTTTTTACCAAATCTATTTGGGCATAACTCAAACTAGGCTGGTATCAGTTCCAGTCAAAGTGACTGGCTGGTCTTGAGTTGGTTTTGGATACACTGAGAAGCAAGAGTTTGGCACAGAAGGTTGCTAGAATTTGAGAGGTAGCAAGTTCAACTGTGCTGTGACATGTTCCTTCTATGTGAGCTCTTTCAAAAGTCACAAGATGATGAAGCCCCAAATGCATGGCAATATGCCTCACTGGTATCACAAGTACACAATTGTCTTCCACTAGGACTTGCTTTTCCTACCACTTGAGCCTGCTTTTTGTTGCACTGGTCCTGATACCTAAGCTGAACCAGTGTGCGTTTTATGCTGTCAATGCACACTTTGGTCCCCCCCCACCTTGATTAAACCAGAAAGGCATTGGTTGATTGGTTCTTTATTCACTTCAACTTTTTTTTCTGCAACAGCTTTCTTGTTCCTGATGGAGAGAGGTTGTTCTCTCCACAACCATCCCTAATTAACCTTAGGTTTGATGGTTCTAGATCTTGTTCCAAAGGTATGAGATTCAGTTCTGATTACAATAATCATATTTATTTCATGGACTAGTCCTTCAGTTCCCATATCTGAAGATTATTGGAGCTTTTAGATTGTATTGGACAGGAATGACAATGGAACAGGGTGAAGATTTCCTTGCCATGATCTGCCTATGTTTTTTTGAGAGCTAGGCAAGGGTTATAAATATCGATCCTTCTTCTACATACTTGCTTCGTGGGGCAAAACTAGGTGAGTTGGAGGTGAGTAGTGTTTAGAGGACAATTGGTTGACATTGTGCAAACAATGGAAATTGATCGATGGTGTGTTGCGGTAAGTAATGATCGAAAACAAGCCATGAGAGGTATAAATCGGAGAGCAAAGAAATGTGTGGTGCAAGCAACATGTAGGGGGATGGTAGACCTATGACATGCGATAACAAGCATCGATAAGCGGCGAGCGGTGTAGATCATGAGTAGGTTGAGAGTAGAGAATTCGAAAGGGGTGGTGTGAGAGGTAAGGGGTAAATGAAATAAAGGGAGACAATAAAATAAAGGGAGGGAAAGAAAACTTGGTTGGTTGAGTTATTAATATTAGGCTGTTCATGGGTCGGGTCGGGTTTGGAGAAAAAATCGGTCCGACCCAACCAACAAACAACCAGGTCGGGTTGGGTTTGAAGGTAATTTTTTTTGAACCCGACCCGAAATTGGATCGGGCCGGGTCGAGTAATCGGATACTCGTTTTTTAAAAAAATAAAAAATAAAAATATTTTAACAAGACACGTGCGTCTCGAAAGACATGTGTCTCAATAGCCGAGGGAAGACGCGGCGTTGGTCGTGTCTTCCGCCCGAGCCGCGTATTCCAAGAGTACGCGACCCGCATTGCAGTGTCTTCCCGAGAAGAGGTGGACACGCGTCTTCTCGGGGAGAAGAGGCGGAGACGCGTCTTCTCGGGGAGAAGAGGCGGACACACGTCTTCTCGGGGAGAAGAAGCGGCACAAGACGCGTCTTCTTGGGGAAAAGACGCGGCCTGCATTGCTTCATCTAGTGAAAATGCGGCCACGTGGGCCGCGTATCCTTGGGAAAATGTGACCATATGGGCCGCGTATGCTCGGGAAGACGTAGTTTTGGCACTGGCCGCATTTCCCGAGTAGGTTTTCATTTTTTTAATATATTTTTTGAAAAAAATATAAATAATTCGGGTAATCGGGCCGAGTCTCGGGTCATCAGGTTTCAAATACTCAAACCCGGACCTGATCCGATTATACATTTGAATAATTTGAACCCGACCCGACCTGACCCGACCCGACCCGACCTGATTACTTGACCCTACTCGGCCCGATTAATTACTTGACCCGACCCGGCCCGATTGGTTCAGGTCGGGTCGGTTTTTCAAGTTCATTGGGTCGGGTTTGACCCATGAACATCCCTAAATATTGTCATCGACAAAAGTAAGTACATCAATGTATTTGAAGCTATTATTGATAGTCATATTTCTCCAATAAAATATCCATCCTTGGTGTTGTATTTTTTTGTAGTGTATATTATAACGATTACAAATGTCATTGAAAAGATGCACGAAGTATGTACGAAGTTTGATTGAAATGTCATTGTAGTTGATAACTTAAGTTAGATTTAAGAAAAGATGCTATAGTAATTTTTTAAAAGTTTTTGTAACAAATGGAAAATGATACTATAAATATATTTTAGTTTAGTGGGCAAGAACAAGATCTCCCATGGTGATATGGAAATGTGCCTTTCAAAGCATATATAGAGTAGGTCCTGGAAGATGTTGAAGATAATTCTCTCTGAGTGTATTTGTTTTGCAACTTGGCATGGTATTGGACTAGACAAAAGACCTTGTAGCATATTTGTTTCGCAAATTTAGCCATGGTATTGCACAATGGGGTATTTTACTGTACCAAGAAAAAGCTTGGTCCAATGGAAGGAGGACGCGGAACATTGAGGTCGAATGATCAATATGTCATTGATCAAAAAACCTAATCCCTCTTCACTCGCGTCCCTCTTCATTTGTTACAACTATTGCCTCTCCGTATCAATCATCGCCTTTGCCGGCTAGGTAACTCTCTCTCTCTCTCTTATCCTCGCCAAGGATCGCCACCATGCTAGCTCTTCATTTGAACAGTTTACAACCATGAAGCAATATTGATGAATCTTCCTTTCCTTCATGCTTGTAGATATTGATTTGCATAACCTGTATCGTTTCTGTTATTTGTATCAACATGTGGGTAACGTGTGCAGTGGTGTGGTGTTTACTTTGTTTTGAAAGTGATATATTAGGAGATGTTAATGTTTAGGTGATATTGAATTAAACTAGAGTTAACTTTGGATGATTTGTATATGAGGCACAAATCTTGTTCATTATATGATTTTATTATTGTATTTGTTTATTTTAATATTGATATTATTATTGCATTATTATAAAAATATATTATATATTTTTTATGACCATGTGTACGTAATCACATAACGACTATTGTGGTCATTATTTCTTGTATTGTGTTGTGTTAATACGAAATAAACGCAGGACAAGACTATTTTCCTTGTCCAATATTGTGCGAAACAAACGAAGTACAAGCCGCTATCCAATACAACAATTGTACTATCTAGTATTGTACTCGCTATCCACTACTAGGCATTTTGCAAAACAAACACACCCTATGAGATCAAAGTGTCTGAAAAAGCTCTAAGAACATGGTGATACCATGATAGTGAGAGATGATGACATGATAAAAAATGGATCACGAATTCACTCGGGTGATAGATAAATGATTATGGTGTTGTGATCACATGAATTCTATATGAAGTGCCTTCTATATATGTATACATATATAAGATGTTTGTCATATATATTACATGATGTTGGAGGCATTTTTAGTACCATAAAGTGCGGCACCGTTAACCGATATCAATGTTATTTTTATGAAATCTTTAAGAATTGCATAACAAATATTTTAGTTATAAGAGTCATCGAAGCACCATTCAACCCTTGTTAAAACATCCAAACTTCCATATCGAACAAATTTATTTCATGGGAAGCACACATCACGCAATATGATTATATATATAAGAAAATATTATGTTTTTTGCTAATAAAATATCATTTATAAATTATCATTTTGAAGATGCACAAGGCCGTCATTTCTATATGATCTTGTTTGGAAGAGGACGATGACTTTATATATATGTGTGTGTACATGTGTGTGTGCGCGCGCACGCGTGCGCGCTAAGGATCGATATACAGGCCAAAAATTGAATTTCACCTACTCAGGGTGATGTACAAGACCGACATTTCTATATGAGCTTATTTCATAAGAGGACGAAGAAGACATTTGAAAAATACATACATATAGGTGCTAAGGATCAATATGCATGCCAAAGATTGAATTTCACCTACTTATGGTGATATACAATATCGATATTTCTATATGAGCTTGTTTGGCCGGAGGACGAAGAACGAAGATGACTTTTGATATATATATATATGCGCGCGCTAAGGATCAATATGCAGGCCAAAAATTGAATTTCACCTACTTAGGGTGATGTACAAGACCAACATTTCTATATGAGCTTGAGCTTGTTTAGTAAGAGGACGGAGTATGCATGCCAAAGATTGAATTTCACCTACTTAGGGTGATGCACCATGCCGACATTTCTATATGAGCTTGTTTGGCAAGAGGACGGAGATGACTATATATATGCTAAGGATCAATATGCATGTCAAAAATTGAATTTCACCTACTTAGATAATCCTATTTTAAAACACTATTTAAATTTGCTATCCTCTATTAAAAGAATGGCTGGGAGCCACCAAGTTGCAAAGAAGCAATGCATGCATCTTTTTCTAAGCTAGTGTAGAAATTGGTCCACCTTGACCAAATCCAATCTAAATTGTCTCTTTATAGAATCCAAAAGGTGCTATATATTTTTATGATGGGTGATCATTCAAATGCACCTTAATAAATGTGCTCTTCCAAGCATAGGCATAGTCTGAATATGCAGTCATTGCACCTTGCAAAACATTTACTTATATATGTTTGAGGTATCCTCATGCCAAAAACATGTGTTACCCTGAAAAATTATCATTGTTATCTTTTCCACCATTTTTGAAATCTTGATGAAGTCTAATGAGATAAGACAAAAAAGCTCATAAAACTTTCATATCTTCTTCTAGTTGTCTACTATTTTGGTGTAGGAACTAATCAAATTAAAATGGGAGGAAAAATTTACACTGTTGGAAACAATGCAACATCAAAGCAGGTTGAAAGCAACCAAGACTATGTATTTATGGCCATGCATATCAATTTAATTTCCTTTCATGCATTGGGATATGTTCCCTCCCAAGCATGAAGCATCCCCCCTTGCTTAAGGATTGTACTTCCATTTTAAGCAAAAAGGGGGGTGTGGTAGGCAAAGATAATGTGAGTTAAATGCCTTATGATGAGGTAGTTAATTGAATTGTCCTTGTGGGACCCATGCATGTTTTTTTTTTATGCCCCAAATAATCTCATGGACCCACTTAAAATGGTGTGTTGAAGTCGGGTTTGAGTATTTTACTCATCACTTACTATTGAATTCCAATGGTAAAAATAAATAAATACTCATCTTACATAAGTTTCGGTCCAGTTTGAGTTAGGCCAAAATTCATGAACACTTGGTCCAGTACTCTAAGGATCCATTTGTTACGCATATTTTCAGGGTACATGACAATAATTGTTGCTCAACGTTCGTTTGCAAAAAAATTTATTATGGATAAGACAAAAACAACACCTTGATACAATACCATATGACTCTTTAAAATTATCGTAACAAGGCGTCAATACAATAATACAAGCTTGAAAATTTATCGTAATGTCCTCGATCTACCCCCAAAACTTAAATGACTCATTGTTTTCACCCGACACACCCGACACCTCTCATCTTGTGTCTCGATTGCAGAAATAAAATGATGATAAATCTACGACAACACTCAATTTGTTGTCTATCTAGTGCGAAACAAATCATGTACAATCTTATATTATACTAATTAGTCTTATACCGATTAGATAGTTTGCGAAATGAATGTACCCTATATATTTTATACTTATACTCACATCCATAAGCTTGATAGACATAGTATATAATTAAAGTTCACACCATATTCATGCCAATGCGAACTTTGAATTAATGTTGCTTAAAATCAAATTGCATAATAACAAGATATATCCCCCTAATTAATTAATGCTAGCTATCTCTAGATGTAGAGTAGTACTTTCAAATTTAATATGTATATATTCTCAAATGGGGAAGCTAGGTTAATCACTTATTTTTTTTTCTACTATGAGTTCTCCGTCAAATTCGACCGGATGAAAAATTTGATCGTCAAATCCTAAACAAATGACCCATTTTTAATATTAATTTTTTTAAAATCTTTTTTTATTTTTACTTGAACTGATTGAAAAAAATAAATAGATATTGATTTTTACTGACTATATATTGTATATGTATATATATTTATAGCCAAAGGGAAATTAATTAAACTAGCTTCTTAATTGGACATGAGGTGTAGAAACTTGAATGAGTGAAGAGGGGGGTAGTCATGCATTGCATCATATCCTTTCACAAGGTGTGATGGATAAGGGATCAGTGGCACAAGTTTAGGTCCCACATGACACCCAACCATCATGACCAATAGAAATTAAACAAAGGCTGATGACCCATCTAACATGATAGAAAATTCTGACCAATATATAATGGAATCTTTTAGGGAAAAAATATCCAACTTATTCTTTTTTAAGAAGTTATTTTTAAAATAAAAATATGTACCGATGATATTTTTGTTGGCATGTTGCTTTCAATTAGTTTATGATCAGATGAGATATATATTAAAACATTCAGTTGTACTCTCTTATCCACATACACTATAAATAATTTTGTCTATTATTTGTACTTGGAAATAGTTCATGAAATTAACTTGTTGCTCAACATTTATCTAATTAATCTGCTTAAGTTAAACACAAATATTTATTATTCAGTTTAGGGTTGACTTAGGATGGTAGAAACAAGTAGTCACTAAAAAATTAATTAAAAATCAACATTAGATTTAGTTAAAAAATCGGCCCCAGTTAAATTTATGCCTAAAATAAAAATTTGGCGGTTTTTTTGTATGAAAGAAACTATGGTAAAAATAAGGAAGTGAATAAATAAGGAAACTTGCTTTAAGAATACAGATCCAGTATTCAAATTCTTGCCTAAATCTTTCTAACAAGTCCTGAACTTATACCCTAGAATAGGTAAATAAATAAGTTTTAACGGGGTATTCGAAACTTATAAATGAATAGTTTTCAACAGGATGTCCTGAATCTATACCCTAAAATTTGTAAATGAATATATTCCAATAGCATACTAAAACTTGTATTATGAAATTTATAAATGGACAGATTTCAACAGAGTATCTGAAATTTATACTACATCACATGTTTTGGATTGATTCCAAGACCTAATATGATAGAGTCCGAATTTAAAATCTAAGAATCAATTATGTACAAAAATAAGATTTGAGTGTCACGAAGAATAGACAGTACCTGGACCACTTACCTCTAGAATTTACTCCCTTTAAAGTAACAAATTGCATTGATTCTTTAAGATTAAAAAGTTTGACTAAGTAAGTATTAGATTGCTTGTTGAGACTTCCACAATCATATCATTGCCAACATTAAATGGGATTTTTAAGACCTCTTTATCCTTATAAATATGTCATAATCATAAACTAGCTTTTTATTCTTAGGAACATGTCATTTTCAAAATGCAAATTAATAAATTCAAGTTCAGTAAAATTTAAATTTTGTTTATTTTCCACAAAACTAAGCTGATAATTTCATATCCGAGTTAAAACCCGGTTGCCTCTGTTACCAATCCGAGTCAACTCAGTCCTCCTTCCACCGCTTATTAGACTCTCTCCTTATCTCTCTCTCTGAACTTTAGCCGCCTAAGAATACCAGTCTTTGCCGATTAATGGGACACCGATTTATCGGCACCGTTTTCTAGTTTCGTGTTGACTTATTGGGCGAGAACAGTCAAGAAGAAGACGGAAATTTCGTAGAGGTCCGCTTTTTTTTCTTATAATAGCGGCCGTTTTGTTCTCCGTATCGCCGGCGGAGTGGTATTTGGCTGTGCCGGCACATCGGAACGGTGGTCCGCAGCGCCCGATTTGTTTGTGACAGTGTTACAAGTGTGGTAGCTGGCGAAAGCTTCACTTTCATTTTTGTTTCCGCTTTCTGCCTTCGTTTTGATTTGTGTATTGAAGTTGATAGCGAAAGAGAGTTTGGATGATGGAATTGGAGAATTCCTCCGTCATGACAATCTCCGGCGAGGCTAGCGTCTCCTCATCCGGCCAGCTGCGGCCCCCTGCACTGCCGCCGCCGCCCCCGGTGGTCAAGAAGAAGAGGAATCTCCCCGGAACTCCAGGTGAGCAAACTGGGAGAGCGTGGAGCTGCTCCACAGTCTAAAGATGGATTCTTTTCCCCCTTTGATTCTTTCATCTGAATGGGCCGTGGGTTGGGGCAGATCCGGAGGCGGAGGTCATCGCGCTGTCGCCGAAGACGCTGCTGGCGACGAATAGGTTCGTCTGCGAGATCTGCAACAAGGGGTTTCAGCGGGACCAGAACCTGCAGCTCCACCGGAGGGGGCACAATCTGCCGTGGAAGCTGCGGCAGCGGACGGGGAATGAGCCGCGGAAGCGGGTGTACGTGTGCCCGGAGCCGGGCTGCGTGCACCACGACCCGTCGCGGGCGCTCGGCGACCTCACCGGCATCAAGAAGCACTTCTGCCGGAAGCACGGCGAGAAGAAGTGGAAGTGCGAGAAGTGCTCCAAGAAGTACGCCGTGCAGTCGGACTGGAAGGCGCACGCCAAGGTGTGCGGCACCCGCGAGTACCGCTGCGACTGCGGCACCCTCTTCTGCCGGTAACTCGTTCGATCCAAATAGCTCCCCCCCAAATGAGTTATTTTGACGTCTGATTCATGACTTCTTATGCTGTTCCGATTTGATTTTGGGTAGGAGGGACAGCTTCATCACCCACAGAGCATTCTGCGACGCCCTAGCCGAGGGGTCCGTGAAGACGGCGGAACCACCACCACCACCGAATACAACAACAACAGAGAATCCGCCGTCGGAGGAAGACAGGAAGACCACGGCAGTAGTCCCCGAAGCGACAGCACCACCGGCGGCAACTCCTACCGCTATTTCCGTAGTGCCGTCGCCGCCGCCACAGGAGCAACGAGGTTGGTTGGTGGCCCTCCTCCTTTGTTCATTTTACTCTTATTTTGGACTGCCAAAGAATTGTATTAAATTAATGGAAAGGAGGGGGAGATGAGAAAGGAAGGTTTTTTGTCGGATCTGGAGCTTCGTTGCAAACATAAAAAACACCAAGCAAGCACAGATCAAAACATGTCTTTTTGTCGTCTGTTTCCCTCCGAGAGAAGAAGCCATCGTCGCGGATCGAAATCGGAAGGTGACGTGGATTTTGTAGAGAGATGAACAAGGAGAAGGAGAAAAGTCATCTTTTTTGGTGTCTTTTTACGACGTCGGTCAACTTTCAATGGCAGCCACTGAGCCAAAGCGGTGGATTTGAATCGCTAGTGGCGAGAAATCTCTCCTCGTATCGGCAGCAGCATCATTTCTCATCCTTACGCCGATCTCTTCTGCTTTAGCTAAACCGCCATTATCGAAAAAAGTGAAGCTTTTCGTGGCCCCATGACGATGTGTTTCTGATTCATTTGCAGAGCCGGATAAGACGACCGGACTACTACAGTACATGCCGCCGCCTTCAACCTCGATTTCCAATACCAATGGCGGCACCACCTCCAGCAGCAGCAGCAGCGGCGGCGGCGGCAGCAGTAGCAACGCCGGCCTCTTCGCGAGCCTCTTTGCGTCTCCTACCGCAGCTCCTACAACCACCACCCCCCTCTCCGACCTCATGGGCACAGTCGGTGGCGCCGACCGCCCGCTCATGGAACCTCCCTCGCTTTGTCTCGGCACCAATATGGGCCCGGCGTCATTGTTCTCGCCGAGCGCGCAAGCTCATGACCGACGTCCATTCGCGCCGCCGCCGCCGCCGCCCTCCCCGCACATGTCCGCGACCGCGCTGCTGCAGAAGGCAGCTCAGATGGGCGCCACAGCGCCCGGGTTATCCTTCCTCAAGGGATTCGGCCTCGCGGGCAGCAACGAGCAAAAGCAGAGCGTCCACGACAGCAACCTGCAATGGGGTCATCATCATCACCGATGGCAGTCGGAGCCATCGGCGGGGCTCAGACTGGGACTCCCTTACGAGCCGGACCTGATGATGGGACCATCATCACTCTTCGGAGCGAAGCCGGCGACAGTGGACTTTCTCGGTTTAGGAATGGGGTCAGTCCGCAGTTCCAACGCCGGTGGCCTGTCAGCATTGATGACATCGATAGGCAGCGGGGGGTCGGAATCAGCTGCAGCAGCCGGCGGCGGGTGGGAAGGGGCGGAGAGGAAGCCGACGAGCCCGGCATTTCTCTAAGAAATGGAACAGGAAGAACAAGCAGTCAACGTTCTAGTTCTTTAGACAATGTAGTAAATGTTCTTTTAGGTGCTAGAGAAAGAGAAGGAAGAAGAAGCAGCCAACGGGTCTAGTTCTTGGTCAAATTCTTTTTGTTTGGTGATCGATCTGCATAGTAGCTGTAAATACTATTGTTTATGGTTCTTTAGATATCGATTTGAAGGTGTTGGAAAATTCCACAAGAAAGCACACGTGGCAGATTGCACGGAAAACATGTGTGGGAATGAAATATGAATATTTAATGTTATAATATATCTGATGATATAATTAAATGGAGAGCAGTCTCATTAATTGCTGTGGTGGCCCGGCCTGCCTGGTGATGTTCATTGGAGGGTGACTTCTTGGGGTCTCACCAGCTCATCCTATGCTCGCAGTGTCAATTTCCAAAAATAACTAGCTCAATTTGGATCATTTTTATAAGAAATTAAATTACTAGTGAATTGGACCGTGGATCGGATTAGGTTTAGAAGCGTTCACGCTTATAAATAAATTCAAGTCGAGCTAAACATTATTTAGTTATAGAGCTCCACCTGACTATACAAGGACATATTCGAGCAAGGAAGTTTCTTGTGACTCAATTAATGCTCAAGTGTTATAAGTTTTCACTATAAAGCGTATCGTTTGAGCGACACAAGAATATGACAAGGTGAAATCAAGGAGTGCAAATTAAGCAATGGCATCGAGTGGATAATTAATGATTGGCATCAAAACCTATTCTTTAAGATGTTCTCCTAAATTGATTCAGAACTTGGTGGTGTGATTAAGGATGAGTAACTCTGGCCCTCCTCTTCTTTGTCTTGCTCGCACATCGAAGTCTCAACGACGTGCACAACCTCTTCATCATCAACTCGCTTGTGTATTGGACTCACAACCAAGTGCACAACACTAACTTTGAGCAATCGTCATCTTTCTCCTTTCGTGCACGTACTCTATTAGTATGTTTGTTTTATTGAATATGATAGAATAAAATTGTATAATAAATAAGAGAGGATTGAATATAAATTTTTTAAATCCGATGTATATCGGATATCATATTAATTTTATATTATTCTAATCCTATCTTTTTCTAATCAATGCACTAAATAAATAATGGATTCAAAACTATATTTTATCATATCTCCCTTAATCCTATGAAGCAAACAAACACTAGGTGATCATGTCTCTAACTCGAAGCTATTTTAGTATTGATTGCTATTTATAGTGTGAGAGTAAAATTAGACAAACTAAAGGGGAATGTGAGAAGTGCAGAGTTGATCCTATAAGTTTTTGAATTTTGGTCATATAAGTTTTATTTTGGTATTTTCAATCTTATAAGTTTGCTCTATAGCATAGATTTCGTCCTATCGATGACAGTCCGTTAACTCTCCGTCAATGTGGACTAACGCCGTTCATACACGTTGACAGATTTGGTCTTATAAGTTTTATTTCAAAATTTTCAGTCATATATGTTTGCCCCGTAGCACAGATTTGGCCCTATCTATGATGGTCCATTAACTCCCTGTCAGCGAAAAAATAAACGACGTTATGTCCATGTTGACAAAGTTAATAGACCGTCGTGGGTAGAACCAAATCTATATTTACAGACCAGCATATAGACAAGTTGGTATGTTAACTTCGTAACATATATAAGTTTGCTTCGTAACATAGATTTGGTCTTATTCATGACGGTCCGTTAACTCCGTCAATATGGACATAACGTCGTTTATTTTTTCATAGACGAGAGTTAACAGACCATCACAGATAATGATCAAATTTGTGTTATAGGGCAAATAAAGTGGATCAAATTTGTGCCACGGGGCAAATATATATGACCAAATCTGTGCTACAGGACAAACATATAAGACTAAAAAATTCGAAATAAAACTTATATGACCAAATCTGTCAACGTGTATGAACGACGTTAGTCCACATTGACGGAGAGTTAACAGACCGTCACGGATAGGACCAAATCTATACTACAGAGCAAACTTATATGACTGAAAATACCAAAATGAATTTTATAGAACTAAAGTCTAAAAAATTGAAAACCTATAGAACCAAATATGCACTTCTCCATAGGGGAATGAATATTGTGTTAAATGATCACTTTTATGAATTTTTATTGCAATCTAGGCTTTATCAAAATAATCTAAATAGATCAAGTGAGTGTACGCAATGTGATACAAAAGAAGAATAATGATAATGCGTTCATAAGGATGAACAATAAGACAAATAACAACAAGCAAATAATGCTAATACAAATAATTTATAGTGATTCGACTTTTAACCAAGCTTACATCTATTACCTAAGCACTTAGCTAGTTTAGGATTCCTAACGATTCACTAATTATAGTATATAAACACTTGGATTTATATATGCTAAATCTATACACAATCAAGCAAATAAGACCAATACCTAGGTCTCAAGTGAGTACAAGTAAAAATAACTAGAAACAAATATAAAACCAATAAAATGGCAAGCAGAGAGAACGAACTCTTAGCTAATAGAGCCTTAGTCCTTTTTATGTCGCCTAGAACTGATTGAACAACCCTCTAAGATATTTGTACTTCAACATTCAAGTTTTCAAGATGCTAGGTTTAAAAACATAGCCCATGGTACGCTTAACATCTAGTTTATACTTTTCAAGCACAAGGATGCTAAAGAATGGCTCAAGATGGGTCTAGGGTATCGTCAATATCTGGTAGAAGGTTGGATTAAGGGTTTTGTAAGGTGTGGGATTTAGATAGATCATGAAAAACAACTATGCAATGACTATAGAACTAGCCATTACAACTATCAACCGGATTTTGATCAAAGGTCGATCGACTAGGGTTTGGTCGAACTACGGTTGAAATCTAGTAATCAATAATGTTCAATTTTGTTTCTACTCAATTTCGGTTTTAGGTAAAAATACGATCGAAACATTATACAAATACTCTGGAACACATTACATGTTAGCGCGCTATAAGTAAAATACATAATAAAACATAATTTTCTTCATGTGTTTCCAATGCTGATCACATGTGTGCAATAATCGTCGTTTAGCATCACTTGCTCTATCAACCGTTGAACGCAATATGAAAATAACATGCTTAAATATTTGTTTGATCTTAATTTGTTACTAGTAGAATACTTGTAGAGAATACCTAAGCATGATGGTGAAAACCTCGACTAACCGAGTGCCGTCTTTTTGACATTACATCATGATTACTACTCATCATTGAATCTAGAGAGTTTGGGATTGTGCTCAAGCCTCTCCTTGTGGACGTAGGATTGACTTTTTATCGATATGAACCATGTTAAATCACATGTACTTATTTTGGTTTCTTTTTCTTCATGATTTGGTATATAACATTCTTATATATAATACATTGTTCATGATGTTTTTACACACATATATATATATGTATAGAGCCATTTTAATTATTGTTTGTTGATTTTTGTATACTCTTTTATTTGTTTTCAGTTAAAATTTTTATATGTTTGTGTCCTTGACACTTAAAAAATTCAATTAAAAATCTAAGTCACGTATGATTAACGACATAGAAGAGATGCCTAAATTTTGATTTATGTGCTTTTTAATGCTAATAAATAAGAGTAGAAAAAAAAAACTAACCAGGTACCAACGCCTTTGGTAAGCAGCATCGATATCCAAAACTATTTTTTTGGTGTGTTTGAACTAGATCGTTGCCATTGGTACATGCGCCAGAATTAAGCAACTATATATATATATATATATATATATATATATATATATATCATTTCAACTCCAGACTAAATATTGGATTAATAACTCCAATTCATTTTAACATTTGATGTGACTTATGAATTTAGCTGGCACCGATATCTACATAGAAACCGACGCCGAGAGGTAGCAAGCACTGGTTTCTAAGTAAAAAATCGATGTTAGGTACTTGGTGTCGTTGGTTCTACTTAGAAATTGATGTCAGACTGCGAGTGCCGATTTTTGGCGCCAATTTCATAAAAAAACAAATTGGCACTTCCTTTGGGTGTGGATTTAGCTACATATTTCTCTAGTGTGAGAGTTATATTAGATCTGATCATAATTTTTTTTTTGGATAAAATTAGCCCTCATGCATGATTCATGAAATGGATTTAGATTGATCTCCTTAAAAATATTCATTTGGAAATTAAGGTTCTAATTTTTTTTTTGAAAAAAAAAGCTCAAGTGAAGGTCATCCCTTACTCTCATTAGTTGGGGAAAGGAAACATTGAGTCATGGTCGTGCATCCCTCGCCAGCATCACAAGGAGTGTATTCCTCTTGAGGTATCACTTTATTATGTGCCGAAACAAAAAAAAAAGTCTTTACAAGGGAAGCAAGAACACCATAATTGTTTTTGTACAATATATCCAGTATAGAGACATCTATTGTTTTATTTGCAGCTATGTCTGGAGGTTCTGTTTCATGGAAGACCTCGCTTAAATTATCAACTTTTTTGATTTGAGGTATTTTGCCCCTTGAATCGAGAATGATTCTGATTAGCATCGTATGATCATCGTACGGAACTTTGTGGCATAAATTGAGCCATCATTACATGCATTTACCGAGCCTAGCACCATCAAAAAAGTATTAGCAAATATTTTTCAAAAAAGTATTAGTTGATGAAAGATATTTCATCCTGATTACCAAAACAATGAAATTCTTTTTTGTACATGCATTTACTGAGCCTAGCACCATCAAAAAAGTATTAGCTGATATTTCTCAAAAAAATATTAGTTGATATTTCATCCGGATTATCAAAACAATGAAATCCTTTTTTAGCAAGATTGTGAGCTCTAGTGTTCATGATTCTACTGATGTAATTATAGCTTGAAACATCTAATTCAGTAGTAGTAGTACTCAGGACATCAGTAATAAAGTCTTTAAGAGTCCAAGGAGCCTTGTAATCCTCGTTCAGAATTTTAGCTGCAATTTTACTATCAGAGAAAAAATTAATGTTCTTGAGATTCTTGGTTCTGGCTTTTTCCACTGCTAGCCAGATTGCCCATAATTAAGCAAATAGGGGGGAATCGACAATTTTGAAACTTGCCTCTTCAAACAGTAATTTATTATCAGTGTATATTGCCAAGATACCAAAACCTACAACCTTGCTATTTTGATTCCAAGTTGCAAGCTGCATCACAAAATATACCTATTCGACTCTAGGCTGGGGTGAGCTGATTACTTGTACTAATGTTTGGGAATATTTTATCTGCAACTACTCTACAATCAATAGGTTTTAAGATTTCTGAGTTGTTAGAAGTGACTAAAACCTTAGTTAGGACTCTATAGAGGAAAGTGTTAACACTTGCACATTTATTATTGAAGTATAGATTGTTTCGATTTTTCCACATTTGCCAGAAACTCACAACTATATGGCATATCGATTTGTTTTTACATGTTTCATCAAGGTCTGCCCCTTCTTTTAACCAGTCTACATTACACCCGTTTGCTTTAAATTTGAATCCGAACTTGATGAGTTCTTCAGCTTTAGCCCAAAATAATGACGAGAAAGGGCATTCGAAAATTATATGCATAATGTTGTCTTCATTGTTGCAACATAAGAAACATTATTTTAACTATAGTTGACTGAGATTTAAAGGATAAGCTGCGGTGGGCAATCTCCTTCGTAACCGCTTACAAGCAAAGATTTTAACTTTTGGTGGTCTATTTGATTTCCAAAGAATGTTCCGATTGATCTTAGGGTCTTCATCTTCAATTTGCTTTTCAGATAGTTGTAGGCAAATTTGCAACTAAGTTTACCTTTAACATTTAGGGAACAAATCCACTTATCATTAGTTTCACGCTTAGGGATATAAATTTTTGGCTAATATTATCTGCTTGGATCCGGCCAAACAACTCCATGATTAGTTCCAAGTTTCGGTCATCATTGTAGATGAGTTCAGGAACTCTTGAGTATGTACTGATTTTTTCAATATTCAAAAAACACTACAACACAATCGGCCTATAGAAACACAAAATTAAAGATAAATTAGATTTTTATTTATAAATCTTCACATTTAGAGACTAATAGTTAGAAAATTTGTTCCTAATCGGTCTCTAAAGATCTATAAAAATAACAACATCAGAGTCACTTAATTGATTTGACTCTAAGCTATAGAAACACCAGCAACAACAGAGTTACTTAATTGATCTGATTTTGAAGCTGTTTCTATAGATCTTTAGAGGTTAATTAGGAATAAATTTTGTGTCTATTAATTTCTAAATGTAAAGATTTAAAAATAAAAATTTAATTTGTCTTAAATTTTGTGTCTCTGCAGATCGTTTGTAGTGAAAGCATGCCATTTTTCAATAGGAAAAAACTTATCCATTGGTCCTTCATGATATTAGTATATTTTCCATTTTCAATTTTCTTTCTTAGACCACTCCAAAGTTCTAGAATGACATGGTACAAGCATATGAAAAACAAAGAGATTTTTTTTGAGTTCATATATCTCCATGGATGATAGTTCTTATAATTCTTAGCTAAAAGTTTTGACAACATGCTGCCCTTTTTGGTAAGAAAGAGTAGAATTTTCCTTGCCTGAATGGTACTTTTTTGTCAGATTGATATCCTTGATTCGTAGGCCTCCATTGAGCTTGCTAGCAGTGACGGTGGTTCCAATTCAACAGGTGAACAACTTTCTTTTCTGAATTTGATCTCCAAAGAAAACTCCTAGACATGCTTTTAAATCTGCTTCTTACCTTCTCACTAATTCAGGTTGTAGACAATGTGTGGATTGGTATTCAATTAATAACTGAATTTAACAACACAATTTTCCTGGCTTGAGAAATATTTTTACTAGTCCAGTTCTCCATCCCTCTGATTGCCTTATCCATAGTGGTATTTTGATGATTGCAATCCAACCTCTTTGAATCAATATGAGCTACTCCAAAGGACGCACCCTTCTTTGATATTCAAAAGATTGCAAATTTCAACTTTTATTTTGGATGAGCAATTACGAGGGAATAATATCTCAGACTTAGCTATATTTAATTTTTTATTGGTGGCAAGGCATCCAGTATTTCCAAGAGGCTTGCACTAGAATTCATGTTACACTTGACAAAAATTAGAACATCATCATCGGCAAAAAAAATAGATGACTAATAGATGTATTTGAAGCCTTTAATCCCTTGTACTTGAAGTCTTTAATCCTTCCATTAGAAATGTATTTGTCAAGAAGCAATCCGAGTAGCTTCCGAAGAATAATGAAGTAGGGTGAAAAGAACCTTGCATGACCCCTTTAAAACTCTTGTAATTGTTAGATGAACCACCATTAATACAACATTTGAAATTAGATGATTCTAAACATTATGCAAGCAACCGACATCTAAATACAAAAGGTACATTCATAAGCTACATGCAAGATAAAATCAAGCGCTGACCATGAAACTGTGTCAAATGCCTTAATTTTCAAGATCAAGTTTCAAAATGAAATAAGAAATATCACATTCACTATCTCAGAAACAATCATATGTTATTTTGGAGATGCCTTTTCTCAACGAAGGCACCTTGCTCTTTAGAGATGAGGCTGCTCATAATTAAGTGGTTTTAGTCTGTTCACTAAGATTTTGGCTAGCACCTTATAGATGACATTACACAATGAAATTAATTGACCTGAAATCATTTATAAGTCCGAGGTTATCTTCTGTGGGGATGAAAATCAGTTTGGTATTACCTCATGATTGTGGAATAACTGAGGCATCATGATATTCCTTGGAAGCTTTGAACAGTGAGTCCTTTTAACTGATCTGAACATTTAATGTAGAACTCCAAACCAAAACCAAAATCATCTGGACCAAGGGCCCATACTACTTAATGCATACTTAAATTTTCTTCCATTTTAAATATTCAGACTACATACATACCGGATTATTGAGCTTATCATCTTTCCAGGGTTTCCTATATTCGAATGCAAACTCATTCACAATTCCTTTGGAAACCCAATACAATTTTCCCATCAACCTCAACCTCTAAAATAGCGTTAATTCTTTCCTGAACTGGGTGAGATTTTGCCAAAGAACTTTGTATATTTTTTATCAAGTTATTCCATTCATTTGGCTCTAGATTTTGACCATCATTTGATATGGATTTGTTTGTTTAAGCTTGGTCATCACCCTTTTACTGAGACAATTCAGCCTCAAGAAATGCTTATCATCACATAGACCTTTTGAGTTTTGAATCAATATCTTCCATAATTCTAAGCTCATCAAGGGCTTCCTTTAGGTTTCTTTCTGGAGAGCCAATTTCCTTATTTTCCAGGTTATATTTTTCTAAGAAGTATTATATATTCTCAAGAAAACTATTGCTACCCTGCAATTAGGATAATAATATATAATTTATAGTGCAAGAGGGCCTAAATTAATTTACAAGGATTAATATCACAATTAAATTAATCACAGCAATATTTAGCAATAATTAACCTTAATTAACAATATTTATATATAATTACACACCATAGAAATTATTAGCCCACTCCATCGTCATGTAGTTGTTGAAGTTGTACTCATGCATGGAAATACCATCATCTTCTCCCTTCACCCCAAACTCCCCGGCGCCGGCGTACGGCCGCTGGCTAACCGCCGTGAATGACGAGCTCGGGCTGCCTCCGCTGGACGTCCCATTGAAGCCGAGCGAGAGCTTCCTGATCTCCTCTTCGGCCTCCGAAAGCTTCTCCTTGAGACTCATCAACTATATATATATATACACCATCATCAACAAAACCTCAAGTAATTTATTCTCGTTTCCTTTGCCGACTACTGCTTAAGCTTTTGGGGGTAAATGATGGCGCAGTTATATATATATATATATATATATATATATATGTACCTCGTTCTCGAGGTAGCATTTCTCGACGACAATGGCGTCGTGCGCCGTCTTGAGTTTGACGAAGGCCTCCTCCACCTGCTTGCTCTTGTGCCGCGCGCGGCGGTTCTGGAACCAGACGGCGACCTGCTTGGGGTCGAGCCCGATCTCGGCGGCCAGGTGCACCTTCCTCCCGGACTCCAGTTTCCTCTCGTCCTTGAAGCTCGTTTCCAAGAACTTGACTTGGTCGTCGCTCAGCCGTCTCTTCTTGGCCTCGGCTTCCTTCGCCTTCCTTCTCCTCCTCCGCGCTCTCGCCTCGCTCGCCGGTGCTGAGATGCACAAAAAGAGGCATCTTTAGTCATCATCAGATATGCTTGCTGTGCGCAGGAGAGTAAAGGTACAAGGAAATTAAGCAGGAACAAGCCTTGAGAGATTAATTGAGAGCCGAGCTCAGAAGCTAAGAGAGAGGGAAAGGCCATCTTCTTCTCGACCTGAGCCATCCTGGATCTGCTCATCTTGCTTGTGAAGAATGTAGTAGTGTTCTTGGTGGAGATGAGGAGAAAAAGATTCTCCAATCTTTCTTTGGATTGCTTGTAGGTGTAGATCTAATCGATCTAAGCGTGTATAATAATACTAGGAAGGGAGGAGGAGGAAGATTATTGGGTGGATGTGCCATGGTTGAAGTCTCGAGGCATTATTTATAGGGGTTGGGGAGGTGGGGACTAAATTGAAAGGAATCCTCCATGCTCAGTCACAGCTCATATTTGTTTATGATCTGGTTCGAATCCAAACTCTAACCCGTTAGGTTATCGGTTGGGTTCAATCGGTTCGCAGCATCCGAATCCGAACCATCTTCGCGGATTGTAGGAAATCTTATATCGAATTGGCAATTGAAGGCGCTAATCTCTTCCTTCTTTGTCATTCCTCTCATTGAGGATTTTGTTTTCCTCTTTACTTTGTATATTCTTCTTCCTCCCCCTTCCCTTCCCTTCCCTTCCCATGTATTCATCAACTTTTATGATTAATACCAGATTCTTTTTTTATAAAAAAATGAATTATATATATAGAGAGAAATTACATATTTTATATATTCGCATACAATTAAACTGAATTTTACTTTAACATTACAATAATATGGGTGTGTTTGGTACTATATATTAAAAGTACCGTATTTGACATATATGACACTTTCGTTTGTCCCATGTTTGATACGCAAAATATGTCACGGTACATGATAAAAATGGTAGGATCCATAGTACAACTTATATATTTATATTATACTAAGTAGGTAAAATTCCTTGTTTATCTCTGGAATAAAACTCCGACTTCCCTATATATATATTTGATAATTTATGCACACAAAATTATTTTAATCAATATGTATGATATGTGTTGTGAGAACAAAAACAAACGCATAATTACTAATCTTTTTGTCCAGTACCGTGCGAAACAAATAGGGCACAACACATTGTCTTGTAGCTTGTGGCTAGTAATTTGTCTTATACTAGCTTGTCATGTCTTATGTTCGTGCGCATATCGAACGCACTGTATATGTACCTAGCGATATATAGGGTTGTCAAATCGAACCGAACTAAATCGAACCAAATTTTTTTCCCACTCAAAATTCAACCTGAAAATCGAACTGAATACACCATAAACCGAATCAACCCTAACCGACCAATTTCTTTCGGTTCGGTTCCCAAACCGAAAACCGAATTGTGGAGGAAAGCCGGAGGGAGAAGAAAGAGCAATCGAATAGTTTGGGAAGTTGGAATCCTAAATCCTGAACCGTGTAATAGAAAAATAAATAAAAATTCAATTTTCAGTTCGGATCGGTTCCCAAATTTTGGGAACCGACTCCGAACCGAATACAAGTATTCGGTTTCGATTTGAGTAAAGAACTGAATCTATTGCTGTTGAAATCAAACTGGACCGAATAATTCGGTTCGGTTTTTCGGTTTGGTTCGGTGTGAACCGAATAGTGGACAACCCTAGCGATATAATTTAGAATAATGAGTTAGAATATAATTTGGGTAATAAAAAAATGAATATAAATGAGATCAAAATAAAAGTATAGATAAAAAAATAAAATTTATACCATTTCTCAAATGAAAATGTCCAATTTCTTCTCTCCTTTAGAGTTCAGCCACACAAAAGAGGGGGCACAAAGATGGGAACCCTACTTGGACAACACGTGTCGCTTGTTGGGTGAATAGGGCATGGCTTTATGTTTTGGGACCGGGAGCATTTTTATCTGGACCACCTTGCATGATTAAATATTGTCTTAATTAATATATATTATTCTTTTTAATGTAATTAAAGATATTTGACATAATATTTTACTTTTAAGTCATCATTCATATATAGTATTTTAACTATACTATCTATATTGACCTAGATTTTGGATAGGGATTCAGTGATCCTAAATTTATTCTTCCTTAAAAGATAATTAATTAATTAGCTTAAAAAGTACTCTTTTTGGTGCATGATGGATTAATAAATTGTTGACTTAATTATTTTACTGAAAATATATATTTACAAAAAAAAAAATCAATTTGAGATATATTTTCACATGTGATGTGATGAGAGAAATGAAATAGCTATTAGCTTGCATGCATGTGGTGAGGAAGAAGAAGATAATTAACATGAAGACATGGGACACCCACTTAAAAGGGAACCACCTTGAACATCTGACACGTGCCATTAGGGTTTGGGCAGTCCCAAAAGAGGACCTGATGTCCTGTGCTCTCCAAAGTGCTTCCAGTTCAATGCCTGTCCTCTCCTACAATCTATCCCCTTATCCCCCCTTTGACTTTTATGAAACAGTGTCCTCACAAACTCACTTTGGAGTTGAAATAATATTGGTTGATCTATTTCATCTCACTTCCAACCAATTCATACCAAGCATATAAAATAACAGGGGTGAGCGGATTCGAATACCTTATAATTTTCATGATATTTGGACTCTATTCTTTATAGAATCGGTTCTTAAATTTTGGGAATCGAATCCTATTCTATTGGAACCTGAAATCGGACCCTACCAGTTGGAACACTAGCTCTGGTTTCGATTCCGGGTACTTTGTTGGATTATGACATGTTTCAACAGGTTCCAGAACAGTCTAACATGTTTTAGAATAGGTTCCAGTATAGATTTCAGTACCGGACCCGATGTGTTGAACCCGGAACCGAAATCAATTTTAACATATTCCTTAATTTTTGTCCCGAATCTTATCCGAATTTAATTCGAATCTATCTAAAATCTACTTGATAGGATAGATTCCAACCAATTATGAGTTTACTCGGTACTCATGCACACCCTGTAAATAATAAAAAGCAAGAACATTGTATACATTAATTGTGATGGAATCAATTAGCTAAATTATTCTGGACTGAAATATAAAGTTGGAAAGGAGATAAAGATAGAGGTGCAAATGCATGCATCTGCAAGCAAACGAAGGAGGGAGTTTGGCATTCAGTTCTGACATTGATACTACAATGGTAAATGGAGGAAGAAAAGTGCCAACTTTTCATTCAAAAGCTTCAGGTCAGACATGTACTGTTTGTCTATGATGAGCTCTATCCTTAGAATGAGCTTCACATGTTTCTCATCCCAACTAGTATCTGAATGAGAACTACGTACTGTACGTAGCTTTGCCCTAATAATTTAGCATGATCAGTAATGACAATAGGGCCAGCTAGATATATATGCGACTTAAAATATATATATATATATATGTTAAATTTTAAAAATAATTAATAGACATATTATATATTGGTTCAATTAAAAAAGAAGGCATTGTTTTGTGTAGGTCAATAAATGCATCATAAGCATATAATATTAATCAAATGACAAAGAAGGGGGAGAGAGAGAGAGCCCAATAAATTAAGTTAGTAGAGAGGTAGAGACTAGAGAGAGAGAGAGAGAGATGAACTTGAAAGGGTCATATATATGTTCATGCTTTGTGTTGGGCTCCCTCACATGCACAACCCTTTACAATTAATCTCCTTGTTGCAAAAGCCTAGGCTAAACTAATACCTGGCATCCTTATCCCAGACACTTGCTTCCTCTTGTTTCCCAATTTCCAACTCCAATATTGAATTGGGGGGTTGCCAAAATAAGATATACAATTCATCGTATAATCTATCCAAGATTTACAAAGTTTTTGTTATTAGGGTATGGCTAGTTTGCTAATCATGTGCTCTTCCACGTATCCAAGCAATCATTAATACAAGCTTGCAAATTAATAAATCTAATAATGTGAAAATTTTATCTTCTTCGTAGCATTTAAAGTTCGATTAGAGCTATAGTTAATTTGATTGAAAATCGATCGATTTGCACTATCAAAAATATTATCTTCTGCAACGGCAGACGATGATCACAAGGTCCGTCTCAGAAGCCGCAGTCACAAATAATCTGATACTGCTAAGCTGATCGTTGCAGAATATAATAACTGCCATCTTTTCCGTGATAGCGCGCTAGCGAGCATCGCATGATCTGTTGAAGACCAATTGCGATATTCATTTATCGTCGCACGATATTAACTTTGCAATGGCAGGACGATCGCTGAGCGTCATCGCAAAACTGACAGTAACAAACTTGCGACCGTTGTACCCGACCAGGTCGATACATTTTTGCGACAAAAAAGCGATCGCAGAGCCGTCGCATCGTAGATGTCAATTTTGTTTTTTAATTAATTGATCTAAATTTAATAATGAATTATTAATAACCAGAGTTGTTCAGTAAATATATCAAAAAATTGATTGAAAGTGCTTAATCTTAAAAAAAATGAACATCCATATGTATTTTTTAACATTAGACCAATAGAATAAATCGAATCGATTGGAATGAAAATTGGCGAGCCAATTAATTCAAAACTCGATTTAAATTTTATAGAGAGCTAATCTTGATGTGATTTTATCTTATTAATCAATATTATAAAATGAGTTCAAATTATCCCTTTCAATTGGATTGATCTTGATTTAACTTAAATTTTCCTTTAAATATTGGCTATGTAAGGCATCGTTAAACTTGTTTAGAATCATTACATTTTTTATTAAAAACGAATTGTTTGATTTAAATGTTATTTTTATATTAAAAAAATCAATTAAACCTAAGTTGCCAAAAACCAACCTAGCTCCCTATGGATATAAACCTAGGATAAACGGATCCGAGTACCATGTATTTTTCATGATATCCTAATCTTATTATGTATAGGATAGGTTCCTAGATTTTAGACCTGAAACAGGACTCTACCTTGTTGGGACATGAAACGGGATCCTATCCGAAACCTTGGTGTAGTACAAGTTTTAAGTACCCTATTGAATCAATATGTTCATTTACAAGTTTTAGAGTATAAATTTTGGGTACCTTATCGAAACTTATTTATTTACAAGTTTCGAGTACCTTGTAATGAACAGATTTCAGAGTTATAGGTTCTGGATCACTTGTTGGGACATGTTCATTTATAAGTTCAAAGGTAAAGATTTTGGATACCGGTTCTGATTTCGATTCTGAGTACTCAATATGTTGGACCCGAAATCGAAACTGATTTTAACTGATTTCTTAATTTTTATCCCGGATCCTATTCGAATTTAATTCAGATCTATCTGGAACCTATCCGATCGAATAGATTTCAATCAATTTCGAGTTTATCTGGTACCCATACACACCCTTAATATAAACTCCACATATAATTTGAAAACATTATAACTCGTCCAAAAAATTAATATTTTCATTATGAATGAGTTGTCACCTAACATGCCAAGATTCAAAAAATTAAAGAGGGGGACAAATCCCCCTTTTAAGGTTATTGTTTCAAGATCTTGTGCAATGAGAGAGCCTTGACATCAAAGTAGGGGACTTTGAAACATGCAATTATTCACAAAGCAAAGGCAAAGAGATCATGACATTAAGATAATTGATTTAGAGCTGCTTTGCACCAAATCCGAGGCTTATATAAATTAATTAATGGATTAGTGGTGGATTCTCTACTTTTTTTATAATAATTTTTTGTAGGCAATGGCATTGGGAGATCGAAACGTGGCAATTCGATCTCCTTTTTGCTTTGATCGAACGACTCCTCTCGCCGATTACCAGCTGTCATTTCTTGTGATTGTTAATTGTGGAGGAGATTAATTGTTTAAGATCGTATATGCTTCCACTTGGCATTTCTCTAATACATGTCTCGGTGTGCATGCGATGAGAGATGCATGGCGTGACGTAATCATACCACGTCATATTCTTCGAACACTGTGTTGGAGTGCGGAGGAAAACACAGTTGAAAGTAACGAAAAAAACATATTTTAAAAATCTTTAAAGCACCTTGAAAATATATAGTGATCTATTTTAGCGAAGTTGAGAAATTCAATAGGAGAGCAAGAAGCAATTTTATACTTTTAGCCGAAAGGGAAGAAGAGCTGCTCTGATTCCAACTCCGAGACGCACGCACACACATCCTCCAACGATAGCTCACACAAAGCACCTCGCAATAATGGGTCAGCGATCACTCGGGCTTGTCGTGGCTCAACGGACAGGCTTCACAATCTTAATTTGCACCAAATCAGCACTACAAAAAAATAGAGTATCACCAACAGATTAAATCCGTTGATAA
Organism: Canna indica; assembly: GCA_034359265.1. Taxonomy (NCBI): domain Eukaryota; kingdom Viridiplantae; phylum Streptophyta; class Magnoliopsida; order Zingiberales; family Cannaceae; genus Canna; species Canna indica. Next base: position 19,160,391 of record CP136897.1, read on the forward strand.
AAGTCAAAAATTCGTTGATAATAGTGAAGAATCCATTGGTAATACTAATACTAACAGATTTTCATTGGTAAAATCTATTGGTGATACTCTGCTAGGTATTACTAGCAGATATTACAATGTCAGTTGATATTACCAACGGATAAACATATATTTATTGGTAATTTTATTGATAATACCAATAAAATTAGTTTGTTGGTAATTATTTGTTAGTGAAAGTCTATTTTCTTATAGTGAGGTTCGACCCTTCCACCAAGAACCGAGCAGCAAGCAAAGGGTGAAAGACAATGAAAAATCTCGAAACGAATTCACACAAGATGAAAGTACCTGGTTGGAATTTTTGGAGTGCTCCTTAGTTCCAACTCGATAGTGATTTTGGGCAATGAAAAATCCAACAGAACTTTTCCAAGCTTGCGGATATGGAAAAAGGGGGAATAAGGGTGTGCGACAAGGTTTTTGAGATGGACTGACAAGATAAAATCCTTAGGGGGTTCGGCCACAAGCCACCCCCTTATATAGCTCACTCTCGGGGTCGACTAGTAGTTGACCCTACTATGGATGAGGCCCGAAATTCAAAATTTCGATCTCATCCTCCAACCGACTCCCCTATTAATGGGGAGTCAATATTTCGGCACCTTAAGAGTAGGGAGTCAAAATTGACTCCCTACTTCTTAGGGAGTGTTAGGCGCATGCAAGACCAAGCCCAAGACTCTTGTTTCAAATTCAAAGTCAAAATCGGGTGACTATTCAAAATAGCCGCCCAATTTTCCCGCCAATGCTTAACCGACTCAACCCAAGTCATGGGCTGATTCATCCCATGATAGTATAGTATCTTCACCAATAATACTCATGATAATATATTGAGTATTATCATGCCCGGGCCGTTATCAAGCTGGCTTGATAAGGCCCGAACTCCTAGGGCCTATTTGATTAGCGAAACTAATTAAGTCTATTTTCATGATTTCAGTTTTGCTGATATCAAAACTACTTACGAAAACGTGTTTGGTTTGGCGTTTTCATAAAACTGAATCGAAATCAGAATGAAAACGAAATCAGGTTTCTTAATAAAAATTAAAACATCATAATATTGTTTTATGTGATTTCGAGATTGTCAGTTCTGATATTAAAATACAGTCGCAAACTTGAAATTATAAACTTTTTTTAAAAAAAATCAATTAATTTATAAATAAATCAAACTATATTTAATTTATAAAAATAAAAACCATCATTTTTAACTCAAATTATTATCTTAAATTGATAAATTAATTAAACCAATTTATATCTAATTGAGTCAAACCTAATTTTTAAAATAATTTAATTTTTTTAAAGTTGATTTATTTATAATTTAATCAAAACTAAGTTTTGGCCCTTGAACTTATTTTTTGAAATATTATAATATTTATTAATTCATTTTATATTTAATTGAACATTTTTTTTTTAAATTGTCAATAACTTAATTAAATCTTATAAATATTTTAAAATAATATTAGCAAATAATAATTTGGTAACCAACTACAAATACATGTATTTAATCTTTTATAAACTTATAAAGTTCTCTGGTTCATCTTTATAATGATTTAATTATAAAATAAAATTGATAATTATGCTAAGAAGCTAATAACATTGATCACTAGAGTTATTCATTTTTTGAATTGATTAAATTTCAACTTTTTTAAAATGAATACAAAAATTCATATTTTGATTTTCAGCAAATTTATCTTAGTTATTTGTAGTCCAAAATAATAATTTTTATTACTTTTATCAATATGCAATATTCTTCTACAATCATATTAAGTTTTATGAACTATTTTATATGAATTAGTTTACTATTTAATCAACATAAGATTACTACTAAAATTATTCAATGAAAATTAATATTATTTTATATAACCAAATAAGTATTCACTGGTTTCAACCAACTAAAATTGATGTTGTTTTCATTAACCAAATGTGTTGTCAAAAAATTAAAAACTAAAGACTGAAATCAAGTTTTTGAAACCAAGTTACGCCAGTCGGTCCGTTATTTTTCGTGCCATTTTGCGCCGATGATTCCAGGATCTAATATTTACCCACTACAAGAAATTAATATAATATGAGCGTCTTTTATTGAAGAAGCCAACACTTTTTTTTTGGGTCTAAACATGAATTTAGACACATTTAAAAGCATCGATCTAGGGTAAGAAAGGGACGATAAAGAAAATTTAGAAATCGATGCTATTAATGGCATCAGGTATTTAAATATATAATAAATTACCAGGCGCCGTTAATATGGTGTCGGGTATTGAATAATCGGCGCCACCATAATGGCGTCGGGTATCTAATACCATGTACCATTAATATGACGCCGAGTATTAATTACCTGGCGCCATTAATATGGCGTCAGGTATCAATTACTCCGCGCCATTAATGATAGCAACTAGTATTTAATTAATACCCCACTATTTAGGATGGCACCAATAAATATTTTTATTAATATATATATATATATATATATAATATTGAAATATAATATTATATGTTATGTATTATGTAAGATTATTATATTATTTATATATAAATATAAAATAGTGAATTATATATAAAATACCAAAAAAAATGAACTTAGGATATTTTCCTCATTTTTAGCATAAACTTTTTCCGTTAGCAAGAAAATACACGAACTTTGATTTCGTCACCCCGTTTAGCATGCACCGTCTTTTCTGACGATTTTTGCTGACATAGCCGTTAACGGGGACGACGTGGCAGAGTTACTTTGCCAACGTGACATATATTTCAACGGACGAGTAAAGGTTAACAAAAAATTATGAAATTACCCACCCTCGATGCTAATGTTTTTTGAAACGGGGATGGGCAAAATGGTAATTTGCCCGTCGTCTCCAAGTTGGGCACGCTCGATGCCCTATTCCTTATTTTACCTGCTCGCCTGCTCGAACTCTGCGAAGAGGGGGATTGTTGTCGCCTTTGTCGTCGGATTAGGGCACGCCTTCTGGAGTATTTATCGTCGGATTAGGGCACGAAGGGACGAGCGGTGGGGACATTGCGAAGCTGTGGTCCCAAAAACAATAGGTATATTTTTGGTTTTTTTCGCATGTGCCATTTTTTTTTAATCCATGTGCTGTGGTCCTAATATTATGTGAATCCATTTTTTTTATTGTTTTTTCACTCTTTGTCATCTGTCGCATATTCATTTTCATGTAGGATGGAAAAATTTGAAATTGTAGTACATCACGGTGGTCACATGATTTTTGAACCCCATGTACGCTATGTGGGGGGTGAAATGCTCTTGGTCAGAGAAGATGATATGATTTCAAATACAATTACATTATCTGACATGAGACTCTTGATAGGGACATTAGGTTACTCTCGACCTAAATTGTGGTACAAAGACCCTAAGAAGCCCTTATCTTCTGGACTGGTGGAGATAAAGACAAAAATTAAAGTTAAGGAGATGTGTAAATTGGCGATAAATTATGGGTCTATACACCTCTATTCAGAAGGAGTTAGAGACTATGAACTATTGAGGAAAAAGAAACTAGAACGGGCTCTCAAAACTTAGAACCAGGATGAGAATTTGGAGTCTGATCATGAAGGAGCTGATCAAGATGAGGCAAGTGATGTGGATGATGTGGAATACATAATAGTGAAGAGAAATAAGAGAATTTTTAATTTGCAAAGTGAAGGTGAGCACATGGAAGGAGAGCAATGTACTAGTGGTGGAGGAGATGAGCAATGTACTAGTGGTGGATGAGATGAGCAAGGTAGCAATGGTGGAGGAGATGAGCACAAGGAAGATGAGCTAGGTACTAGTGGTGGAGGAGATCAACACAGGAAAGATGTGCACAGGGAAGATGAACAAGGTACCAGTGGTGGAGGAGATCAACACATAAAAGATGAGCAAGGTACTAGTGGTGGAGGAGATGAGCACATGAAGGATGAGCAAGGTACCAATGGTGGAGGAGATGAACACAGGGAAGTTGAGGGTGGGAATAATGATTCATCAAGTTCCGATGAATCATCAAGTGATACTTCAACTGAATCAGTGTAGACACCTAATAGTAGTGATGATGAAGATATAAAAAAATTTAGAAAACCGAAGGGTAAAGGATTTAGGGGCAAAGAATCTGATGAATTTTGCCTTAACATAAGATTTGAGTCAGTAGGACAATTCAGGCAAGCTATTCAAGACTATGCTTTGAAGAATGGAAAGGCTATTAAATTTACTAGGTCCGATGAAAAAAATATAGAGACTAGGTGTAGTGCCAAATGTCCTTGGAGGATTTATGAAAGCTTAACACAAATGAATAAAGCATTTGTGATTAAGATATATGATTCATAGCATAAATGCTCTAGACCAGCAAGAAACAAACAAGCATCATCTAAATGGCTTGCAAGACACTATATGGAAACTTTTAGGAAAAAACCAGACTAGATTGTACTTGAAATGTAAAGGGATATTGACAAAAAATTTATCATATCAGTCACTAAGAATGTATGTTATAGAGCCAGAGAAAGGACATTAAAAGTTTTATCAGACTCATTAGCTGATCATTATAAGATGTTGTCATCTTATGTAGCAGAACTAAAGAAAGTGTACAAACATGGATTGTTTTCCACAATGGTTGAGGGACATAACAGATTCAAGAGAATGTTTGTTGGTTTTGATGCATTGAAAGAAGGGTTTTTGGGTGGTTGTAGGCCCGTGATTTCATTGGATGAGTATTTTTTAAAGTCAGAAGCTGGTGGCCAACAACCGTTTGCAGTTGGTAGGGATGGAAACAATCAGATGTTTCCAATATGTTGGGCTGTGGTTGATGGTGAGAATGAAGACTCATGGAGGTAGGCATTGTTGATGATTTTGGATGGACAATTATAAGTGATCAGCAGAAGGTATAAGTGAATAATTAGTCTTTGTTTTTTATCTCATGTATACTTAACTTTTGTTTGTTTGTCTCTTGTAGGGTCTTAAAATTGCAATTAGGACTTTTATGCCTAATGCAGAACATAGAAACTATGCAAGACATTTATATGCTAACTGGAAGAAGAAGCATGTGGGTTATGCTTTGAAGAACCTTTTCTGGAAGACTGCAAAGAGCACCACAGAAGCTCAATTCAATTCATGAACACATATATGAGATGAATGTACTTTCTCAAGTTGCACATGATGGTTTCATTAAAATTGGTTCAGACAAGTTTTGTAGGTTTAAAATCAGTACATTGCCAAAATATGAGATCATTGGCAATAACATGTTTGAATGTTTTAATGGATACATTTTGAGAGCAAGAAATAAACTTTTGATTGACATGTTAGAGGACATTAGAAGGACATTAATGACAAGGATGACAGAAAAGAGGGAGATGATTATGAAAAGTGATGATACCATATGCCCTAAAATTAGGAAAAAAATAGAAGAGAACAAGGTTATTAGTGGCTTCTGCATAGCAACACATGCTGAATATAAGAAGTTTGAGGTTAAACACATGGATAATAATTATGTTGTAGAGCTAGAACAAAATAGTTGCTCATGCAGGATGTGGGAACTTAATGACATCCATTGTCCTCTCATGTCATTTCATCAATTCATTGGTTGGGAGAGGATCCCACAGAATATGTTTATGGTTATTTTAAGAAGTCCACATACCTAGGGGCATATGAGCATCTTATTCAGTCATTAAATGAGAAAAAATGTGGGCAAAGGTTGAGTCTGAACCTATCTTACCTCCCATTGTGAGAAGACAAACAGGGAGACCAAAAAGAGCAAGGAACAAGGATATTAATGAGAAGGAAAAGGAACAAGCAAATCCAACAAAGACGAGTAAGAAGGGGGTGCGGATGAAATGTACACAGTGCAATACATATGGCCATAACAAAAGGTCATGCAAAAATAAGGATAAAAGACCAATATCAAATCAACCATCATCTAGTCAGGTAACTTAATATTTGTTCTTACATGTTTACTAACAAATCTATTTTTTACAAATCTGTTTACTAACAAATCTGTTTTGACACGGGGAAAAAAGGGGGAGACCACATAAGAACCAGAGTGTGCAAATTAATTTGGAGAACAAATGTGTGCAAATTAATTTGGAGAACCAGTGTGTGCAGTCACTTGTAAAGAGACCAAAGATGGTTGTTATTAAGAGACCTGTTAGTTATGAGAAGCTTGTGGACAAGGAGAGGGCTATGGCAGCAAAGGAATTTGGAGTAACAATTGGCACTGAAACAGGAAATACATATGTGCATGTAAGTTATTTAATTTCAATTATAAATTATAGATTTCAGTTATCTAATTCTAAGTTTCATGTAGATGCCTAATACGAAAGTTAGAATACTCCATGAAGGAAGATTTGGAGGAGGGCAGTTTGTCCATCCTCAAGGCACCCAACCCACCCTGTTAGCTTAAAGTTTTCAACCTTGGTCTTAATCTCAGTTTTGATGATAACAACCACATAACTAATATTTCGTTGAGAAATATTTTCAGGTTCCATATCGATTAGCGCTCGATGTCTTCGATCGAAAATATAAGAGAAATCAGAAAATCGGAAAGACATTGATCGTCGCGTTCGGGGTTCGTCGTGGAAATCTCTCAAAGATCAACGTGTGCACCAAAGACGTCTTGGACGAGTCTAAAGAATACATGGAGACCTCTCCAAGTTGACGCACGTTGAATGCCGAAACCCAGAAATGAAGCGCACAAGAAGAAGGCTAAAAATATCAAGTTCAGCCTAGGTTCGGTCGACCGAACAGTGCCAAAAATTAGAAGAAGGTGCATCAGTTTACCGGACTGCGCACAGATCGATGAAGTCGCGATCCATTCGGTTGACCCGTCGGTCGACCGAACGACGCAAGTAAAGCATAGAAAGGGTAGCGGTCGCAGGCAGTCGATCGGCCGATCGACCGACGATCGATCGACAAGCGACCGAACGACGGTAACGACTAGTTTTTCGCCCGTTGAGCTATCGTTTCTTTGGGGATTATAAATACCTTCCTCTAACTTCTTTTGCTCTCTTTTACCAGACAATTTTGATGCAAAAAAGGCTTTCAAAGAGTGATTCTTAGCATCCCCCAAGTTTCAAAGCTTCAAAGTGAAAAATTCATCAGACCTACCTCTTGATCCCTCGCCATTAAGGAGTTCTTCTTCAAAGGGTTCATTAAGGGTGATAGATTCGGAAAGAAGAGGCTTTTATTTGTGATAAGTTTTTATTCCTCTTCTTGTAATAAAACTTATTTTATTTTATTTTTCAACTCCGTGTATTTGAATTTGTAAGAAGACCTAGTGTCAGGTCTTGGATCTAAGTGGTTACCTGAGTATAGAAGGTGTAAAGTCACTTGTGTAAACATAGCTTACTAGGATTAGTTGAAGTATCCCTTAGGGTTGAGGTGGAAGAGTACTTTCGGTAAGAAGGCGGAGACTTCCGGGTGTGGAAGTGCCTTAGATTGAGAGTGAGTCTCTTCATGTCAAAGTCCTCTTGTAAGGGAACCGATTTAATCTAGTAAACCTAGTTTGGAAATTCTAAGCGGGGTGCTTAGGTAGTGGAGTAGGCATTGGGGCCGAACCACTGTAAACAATTGTGTTAGCATTGTTATTTTTATGTATAGTCTGTTTATCTTTATTACTCGCTTCCGCACTTAGTCATTTAATTGTGAATTGCCTAAGTAACTAAGTAAACGATTAAAATCAGAATTTAGGCAAATAGATTGGTAAATACACTATTCACCCCCCTATAGTGTGGTCCTTTCATCCAACACACTCAAGGCACTCAACAGAGCACCACCTCAGTAAGGAGCGGGAGCACCACCCAAGTAAGGAGCAGCAACAGACTCAAGGGAAAAAAGAAGTCAGACAATCAGTCATCTTCAAGTGTTAGGATTGATGTGGATTGATATGAATTGTATGTGGATTGATATGGATTGTATGTGGATTGATATGGATTTATGTGGATTATATGTAGTAACCATTACTTGATTTTGTATGAATTATGTGTCATTCTAAGTTTTATGTATGTGGCATGTGGAATTCTAAATTTTATGTATGTGAAATGATGTGTACTAGTTGAATTGCGTATTGTGCTATAAATAGCTGTGTTATAAATGACAAAGTTCATATATTTTAAGGTTAAAAGTAGCAAAGTTCATGTATTGTTAGGTTAAAAGTGGCAAAGTTTATGTATTTTTACGTTAAAAGTGACAAAGTTCATGTATTTTTACGTTAAAATTGGTAATGTTCATGTTTTTTAGGTTAAAATGGAAAAGTTCATGTTTTTTCTCGCAAATATGTGAAAGTTCATATTTTTTGGTGCACAGTTCACTAACAGATTGAAACATGTTAAAATATATTATTTTCAAATACACATGAGAGGGTAACATCAAAATACATAAACCAAACTACTTCATGGTAGTAGCTTTAGGCTATTGTCTTTGTTCTCACCCCCAAATAACATACTAGAAAATACGATACATACAACAAAAAATACCATACACACACTACCCTTCCTTAAATTGACTTATTTTTTGTCATTCCTCAGTTGAGCTATCTCATCTTCAAGTGTTGCAATTATTTCTTAAAATGTCCTTTCTTTCATCTTGCTCAATTCTATCCTTTCTTCCATTAGCTTCAATTTCTCGAGAAGATTTTTTTTTCCTCAATAAAACCTTGTAGAATATTGTTTGTGTGGTCGTGATCCTCAAGATCATGCCACGCAAAAGAAGTGGCAATCATTCTCCTGTTAAAAGATAGGAGTGAGTGATTACAATAAAGATAAAACTTTGGAATGAGGTGATTACAAAAGATCATACCTTCCAATGTCTGCATCCCTAAAACCTTATTCCGGGATTTCTTTGGCTCCATGCGGTGAACAAAACAGCTCGCACGTTATGGCAGTAGTGCGGAACAACAACCTGTGATGAATTCACTAAAGATTCCTCCATTCGTCCCACGGTTTCTCTTCCTGACATGATCGTCCCTTAGTGTCCTAATTCGGCGACAATGGCGACAACATGGCGTGCCCTAATCCTGCGACAATGGCGACAACAAAGGTTCCCCCTCTTCGTAGTGTTTGAGCAGACGAGCAGGTAAAATAAGGACTAGGGCATCAAGCGTGCCCAACTTGGAGATGACTGGCAATTACCATTTTGCCCGTCCCCGTTTCAAAAAACATTAGCATCGGGGGTGGGTAATTTCGTAATTTTATGTTAACCTTTACTCGTCCATTGAAATATATGTCACGTTGGCAAAGTAACTTGCCACGTCGTCGTCGTTAACCGCCATGCCAGCAAAAATCGTCAAAAATGACGGTGCGTGCTAAACGGGATAACAGAATCAAAGTTTGTGTATTTTCTTGCTAACGAAAAAGTTTTATGTTAAAAATGGGAAAATGTCCAAAGTTCGTATTTTTTTGGGTATTTACTCTATTTTATATATTATAACTAAATATTTTTATAAATATACATTTTATATTAACATATTTAATATATTGACATAAATTAATATATTTAGTTAATATTAAATATATATTGATATATGTTATATTAGTATGAATTTATATATACATTTTATATTAATATATTTAATATATTGAGATAAATTCATATATATCTAATTAGTATGAAATATATATTAATCCATATTAATATATAAAATTCTATATATAATTAATATATTTTATATTAATTCATATTAATTATAATGAATTAATATGAAGTGTACATATAAACATTAAGACATAGAGCAAGTAAACAAATACAAAAAATAATTCAAATTTCTCCAAATTTTTTTATTAACTTTACAACAATTGTAATTCGAAGAAATGTTTACCTTCTTTCGGGTTCTTCAAAAAAGGGTAAAAGCATTTACCAAATCATCCGTCAGTTGGAGAAGGAAGCAGATCAGCGCAGATGATGAGGCTCCACAGCAAATCGTCGCAGATTGAGAGATCGGCATAGATGTCATTGTTACTGAATGCTTCTTCAGCATGCCAAAAACTGAGGCATAGCAATCTTGATTTGTAGGATTGTGGAATAGTGAGCTCTGCAGCATAAGTGAAATGCTCTAGCACCAACCCAGCTGTGAGGCATCAATAGTTTGGACTAAGATGCATCAGGCATGAAGGCAGTGTCACATTAAAACATATACTGCTATGAAACCAGAAAGTTGGACTAAGAATTGAAGAAGCTTTGTCTTTGTGTTAAAACAATAACTAATCCAAGAAAATGAACATACCACTTGAAGCAATATCAGAAAGAGTATTGACTCCAACAATAGTTTACAAGAAGAAAATGTAAACTTCCAATGTAACTCTAAAAAGCAACCACTTAGTTTACTTCATTTTCTAAGCCAATCAAGTAACATCCACTCACAGTCAAGAGAATGATAGAATTATAATCAGAATTCATTTCATTTAGAAAAAGATGCTCGAAAGCTTCTTAAATAAGGTATGTCCATTAATTGCTGAAATGAGATTAATTTCAAATGAATTTTCATTAGTAGTACCATCAAGAAACTTAATTGACTTGATGTTTAGAGAAATACGAAAAAGATTTCCTTATAGCATGAAATACGAAAATAAATTGCTTTCCTGTTTGGAGCATGAAAAGTAAAGATCCAGAAGCCTAGTAGTTCAAGGATTTCCTTATAGCATGTTCTAAGCCATCATACGTACAGCTTGGCAAAGTCAAATAAATTTTCACAAAATCTTAATTCCAATCACTATAATATGCATTGCTTTTGTTTGATTATACACCTGCAAAAAATTGATTTAAATGGTTTTAGTTTTACAGATCCAGGAAAAGCATTGAAATGAAAAACATAAGTCGCTACTAAAACATCAGAATCATGAAATTTCTGGAATTTAACTGAGATAAACTTACATGCGCCACCAATTGAGACACTCAAGGTTAGTTCCACATGACAAAAAAACAACTAACATAATTCAGGTTGCATTAATTTTTTTGCTTTTTCTAAATGATCAAATTAATCTCACAGCTTTAGTGACAAACTTTTTCATTCAAGAGCATTAATTTCCTTTTACTCATTACATTAGTTGTGTCAGATTCAATACTCTTTAACTTTCCGCAGTATCTAAGGATGAGTGATGTCAGATTCGCCAATTTGCAGAGGGATCCCGGAAGACGCTCAATTATTGTGCCGGAGAGATCGAGGATAGATAGTAACGTCATAAACTGGAAGAAACCTTCCTCGATCTTGCACAACTTGAAATTACCTCTAAGCAATAAAGTAGACGTCTCAGGAATATTAGGATTACCTCGAAGCCATCTAATTTCATCATTGTACAATGTACATCAACGAAATCTTGTCCTTTGTCTTCAATTCCTCTGTTTCCACTTCAAATTCTTCTTGCTGCACTACTCCAGCTTTCACCCAAAACCTCTTTACCTTTTTCGGTGCTTTCCAATGTAATTTTGATAGCCATGTATCTGATAACATCATGCATCTTCACTATATGTTTACTCTCTTGCAAAAGCAAACAGGAATCGACAAGCTCTATCAAGCAGTGGTGACCATCCTCAAACAGGAATCGACAAGCTCTATCAAGTAGTGGTGACCATCCTCAAACAGGAATCGACAAGCCCTATCAAGCTCTATCAAGCTCTATGATTTCCCATCATTTCTCTTGCTTGGGTCACACATTTCTCTGCTTCATCCATGGCGTTTTTGGCGTTTACTTCTAACCAACCCTTCACTTCCTGATCATTATTTAGAAGCATTGCATCTGCTGTAGCTCCATCAACCTGGGCCTGCAAATCTTCTCTGCATCTTTTGAGTTGATCTCCTTCCGTCTCAAGCTCCCTTGCTTTCTTTTCAATATCCAAGATTCCAAGATGTATCCCACATGAGGCAGCAGAGACTTGACGCAATCGATCGGGAAGCACCCGGCGATGAAGTGAGCCATTAGCTGTTGTTGGGAGAGAAGTAAGGGGATGAAGAAAGCCAAAGCCTACGAGAGGAGCCAAGAGAAGTTGTTTCTTCTTCTGCTGCTGCTCTCTCTCTCTCTCTCTCTCTTCAACGATGAGTGATGCATTCAATCACATATTCACGTGCTTTCATCAAATAATAATAATAATAATCACATATTCACATATTCACATGTAGTCACATGACCTGTACTCGATTAGTAATTATTTGAGAAATTTGAAGGCTTCAGATTGATTAATTGTACGCGACAAAAACAATGCAAATTAAATAAATAGTTTAATAACCAAATGGCCTTTTGTTGTTGAAAAATACAACGAGAGAAAACAGCAAACAATTCACATGCGCGCATACATGATACATCTCAAGAAATAAAAAACTAGTGAATTGAAGAAAACCAAGTTGTATAATTATTACTTTAATAATGTTGCCAGACGTCAGACGGGTCAATTAAAATTATTTGGATTTCCATCAGGATTTAGAATATGATTGCTCATTACGATCAATTTAAATTATTTGGAATACTATGTCATGGGCATTAGGTCTACAGTTTCTCTCTTGTCATCACCGTTGAATTGTTCTTCAACATCTAAGGGGTGTTTGATTTAGGGGTGGCAATTCATGTCATGTTATATCGTGTCGTGTCTAAACGTGTCTCGTGTTGTAAAGATTAAATTCGAATCCGATCCGTTTATTAAACGTGTTTGAATATGCAAACCCGAACCCGACCCTTTTATTCCCGGGTTGACACGACACGACACACTCAACCCGTTTAAGTAAACGTATCTAAATGTGTGCATGTGTACACCTACACGATACAACATGATAAACACAATTTCAATAGTGAACAAAATAAAAGCTACATGAAATTAAAAATTAAACACAGTAAAAAGACTATTAATAACAAGACATACCCAACATCCGTAATCTTTTACTTATTATATATATATATATATCATTATAAACGGGTAAATAAATTAAATAGGTTCAGTAACACGATTAAACACATTTAGTTAAATGAGTTTAATCATGTTTATACGGGTTCAACCCGGATTAACACGATTAAATAATCGTGTTAATCCGGGTTGAACCCGTTTAATCAAAACACACGTTTAGCGAAACTCGAACCCGCGTAACTCCGTGTCGTGTCGTGTCAGGTTATCATGTCATGTCAAAAATTGTCAACCCTAGTTTGATTGCCGCAAGTGCAAATGCTGCAACTCGAATTGTAATATTTAGATAACAAATTTGTTTGATTGGCTATAAAAATATTTTGCAGCATTTACTAGTTGCAACTTGTATTTCTAATATCATTTGCGGATCGCAAATGAAATTGCATCCCAAAAAGCCCGCAATACAAGATTACAAGCTGCAAATGTAATAATTTAAGTATTAAAAAATAATTAACTTTGGCGATAGAGTCGTCGGATGGAGACATGATAAATATCAAAGTTGTAAGTTTTCACTCGTTGAACGCGATGATAGCGTTAAATTTTAGATCTGATGTCGTTTGTTAGATTTTTTTAATATATTTTTAATATTATACAAAAATTAAAAATTATTAATTTATCAAGCTAGGTTTGGCAAATCGTGTCAGGCCTAAGTTTTCGGTCAGACTCAAAAAAATTCATACCAAGCCCAGCCCAAAAAAATTCGTGCCCCGCCCTGCTCGGCCCGACCCGAAAAAAAATTGTGCCGGGCCAGAAAAAATTCGTGCACGGTCCGTCTTGGCCCAGCTCGGCTCGACCCGAAAAAATTCGTGCCCAACCCAGCTCAAAAAAATTCGTGCTTGGCCCGGCTCGACCCAAAAAAATTCGAACCTAACCCAGCCTGGCTCGGCCCGACCCGAAAAAATTTGAGCCCGACCTAGCCTGAAAAAATCCATGCTGGCCCGAGCCTAAAAAAATTTGTGCCCGTCCTGAAAAAATTCGTGCACAGCCCGTTCTGGCTCGGCTCGGTCTGATTTGAAAAAAATCATGCCCGACCATCCCGAAAAATATCGTGCCCGGCTCGGCCTGACCCAAAAAATTCCTATCTGCCCGACCTAGCCCGAAAAAATTCTTGCCCGGCCCGACCCGAAAAAAAATTCGTGCTCGGCCCGACTCGAAAAAATTTGTGCCTAACTCGGCCCAAAAAAATTTGTGCTCGGCTCGGCAAAAAAAAATTCATGTTGACCCGGCCCGAAAAAATTCGTGAGATGCAAGTTGCAAGTGTAATTGCAACTTTCATTTGCGGCCAACCAAACACTTACAAATAGAAATTGCAACTCTACTTACAGGCAACCAAACGGTAAGCCGCAAAATTTATTTGCGGACATTTGCTTTTGCATGCAAATAAATTTTGCAGCATTTGCATTTGCGAACAACCAAACACCCCCTAAATAAAGTTGTTTTCAAACTTCATCTTACATGAATTACTATATCTTGTATCTTGTATTTTATATATTCCAAGGATGAGGTCGGCTACTATAGCCGACCTCTTGTTGATGAGGCTCAACCATTCAAAATGGCCGGTCGACCTCATCCCCACTTTTCTGCGAGTCAACTAACTGACTTCGAGACCAAGCCAACCTAGCTTGGTCTTGCCTCGATTCAAGGGGTCAAAACCCTCTCGGGCGCGGAAAAAGAGGAAGGCTATCCTCCCGACCTAACCCCATATACGATGAATGCACTCCACTGAACACGAAAAGAGAAATTATTCTTCGAGAAATTTACAACATGCATCTGCTCAAGCATCCCAACAACGCGGGGAAGCTAAAACCCCTGCCTAATGCTCATTGAAGTAAGAAGTACGAGTTCTACTGCACCTACGGGCACACCGCCAAAGAGTGTGTGATGCTCAAAGACCATATCGAGCGCCTGATACAGGAAGGCTGCCTCGACCGCTACATCAGCCATAGGAGAAGCCGCAACCGAGATTGGCAGGACTAATTAAGGCTCCCAACGCCTAAGTCCGAGCAAGACGCCACCACGTACCGGACCTCATCGAGTTCTCGTATGAATGAGTCAGCATCTGAAGCTACGTGTGGCTAACGCCGACGTTCGGCTCCCTACCGAATATTAGATCTATGGATGTGCAATACCTAATCATTGACTACCCCAACCCCTTACCTCGGCCCTTATCACATGATCTTGTGATGATCCTCACTGAATAGTTTGAGCCATTATGTATCGACTCCCCTCTTGGCCCTCAAATTCTCTATCTCGGAAATAGAAGTGGGAGTCATCCATGACGACTAGAAAGAAGCTCGTTTGTGCTACAACGAATGCTTAAAATAGAATTTTGACCAAGCTGGGCTAGGCGTCGGGTGCTTCATCCCCACCAGCGCACTTGGTTCTCCATACAGAGCAGCAACTAAAGATATTCGAATTGGATCTCAAAGGAGATATCCAAGAGCGGCCACAGCCTGCTGACGACCTGAAACATGTTCAGATCGGGGCCTCCCCCGAATAGGCAACTTTCATCAGAGCCCACCTACCCACCGAGCTCAAAAGTCAACTTAGCACTCTACTCATAGACAACGTCGACCTATTCACTTGAGCACCAGCCGACATGATAGAAATATACCCTATAGTCATCTTCCACAAGCTCTCCATTGACCCTCGAGTCAAACCTGTGGCTCAAAAGAAGAGAAAGCTCGAAGTCGAGTGCCAACAAGCGTCCCTCGAAGAGACCAGAAAGTTGCTTAAAGCAAACTTTATGAGAGAAATCAAATTCACCACATGGCTTGCAAATGTCATGATGGTCAAGAAGAATTCAGGGAAATGGATGATGTCTATAGACTTCACAGACTTGAAAAAACCCTGCTGCCCGAAGGAATCCTTCATCCGAAAAAAACCTACATAGGCTACAACCAGATACGGATGCACCCGAAGGACGAAGAGCAAACGACCTTCATCACGGAGCACGCCAACTTCTGCTCCAATGTACATGATGCCCTTCGGGTGAAAAACGCAGGTTACATACTAGCATCTAATGAACAAAGTCTTCGAACAGCAAATCGACCAAAACATAGAGGTATATGTGGATGACATGGTTGTCAACATGCTTGCCATCGAGAACCATTGTGACGACCTCGCAAAAATCTTCAACCATCTCAAGCGCTACAACATGAGGCTAAATTCGAAAAAGTGTGCCTTCGGAGTACATGTCGTAATTTCCTTGGATTCATGCTCACCAACCGAGGGATCGAAGCAAACCTGGAAAAGTGTCGGGCGATCCAAGAAATGCGTAGTCCGCAAAATATTAGAGAGGTTCAGTAACCCATGAGAAGAATGATTGTACTGTCGAGATTCCTCTCTAGGTCGGCAGACAGGACCAACTCCTTCAAAATCCTAAGGAAAAAGTAAGACTTCTAGTGAGACGAGAAGTGTGAACAGACATTTGAGGAACTCAAGAGTTTCCTCACCAGCCCCTAGTTCTAGACAAGCATCAATAGGGGGAAACACTTTTTCTCTACCTCACAGTCACAAAGAATGCCCTTACCTCGGTACTTGTCCGAGAGTAGAGAAAGGATTAGAAGCCAATCTACTTCGTCAGCAAGGTCCTCCAAGGACCAAAAGCAAGATACCATAGACTAGAGAAGCTCGCCTTCGCCCTGGTCATCTCAGCCAGGAGACTAAGGCTGTATTTTCAGCCACCATATCGTGGTACGTACAGAACAACTAATCAGACACATTTTAGCCAAGCCAGAACTTGTCGAACGAATGATAGAGCAGACGATATAGTTCTTTGAATTCAGCATAGAATACTAGCCTAGGGGCCTCATCAAGGCTCAAGCGCGCACTAGCATATTTCGTCGCTATCGAGAGGGTGATGCCGAGGGGTCCCATCAATACTCAAGAGCTGACAGACTTGGTCACCAAGCTCACAAATCGAGAAGGCAACACCAACGAACTTGAAAATGGACGTTGTTCATGGATGACGCCTCAAACGAGAAAGGAAGTGGAGCTGACATCATCCTCGAGAATGATCGGGGAGTCGCCCTAGAGCAATCCCCTCCCATTTTAATTCAAAACAAACAATAACTAGGTGGAGTATAAAGCTTTGGTGGCTGGACTAAAGCTCTTCTTGACGTGGGAGCCCGAAAGGTGATCGTCAAAAGTGATTCACTAGTTGTTGTAGGACAAGTCAACAACAATTGTCAAGCAAGTGACCCCTCCCTAAAAAGGTACATGTCCCTAGTACATTCCTTAATAACTAACTTTGATGATTGTGTGATCCAGCACATACCTCGGGAGGATAACACTCGAGCCCACCTGTTATCCAAGCTCGCCAGCACCAAGAAATCTCAAAATAATAGGTCGGTTGTCTAGCAAGTCCTCGGTCAACTGAGCATCCAACCAGTCGATACCTCGGCCGAAGTCTAAGTAATTGAATAGACAACTGACTAGTGACCCCCCTACATAGCCTACCTCAAGCAAGGGGAGGTGTCGAAGTACATCTCGAACCAAAAGATCACACAGAAGGATGGTGAGTTACTATAGTCTCCTCGACGATCAAATCTACAGAAGGGGATACTCCCGATCGTTGCTCAAATGCATCGGCCAACTCCAAACAGACACTCTGATAGCATAAATACACGAAGACATCTGCGACAATCACATCAGAGGAAGATCCTTAGCAACTTAGATCCTTCGGGTCGAATATTTTTGGCCAACCATGAAGACAGACTATAACCTGTACGTTAAAATGTGTGACAAGTGTCAGAGATTCTAAGAAGTCTCATACAGACACCCTGAGACGTTACATAGCTTAGGAACTAGCTGGCCATTCCACAAGTGGGGAATCGACCTCCTCAATCCCTTCCCTCCAACATAGTACAAGTCAAATACTTAATAATAGCTTTGGACTACTTCACCAAGTGGATAGAGGCCAAACCTTTAGCCTCGATTGCAATCGAGAAGGTTAAAAAGTTCTTTTGGAAGAAGATCATCTATAGATATGGAATATCGAACTCGTCAGTGATCATCAGCAACTAAATAAAAGCTCAACTTCAGAATCCAATTGGGAGTACATGTGGAGGTTGGCGGCATGTAGGGATGGTACTGGGGCGGGTTTGGGATTGTGAAGCCAAGCCTATCCCAAACCCATTAAAAAAATCCAATTCTAAACCCGTCCCAAACCCGTTAGTATTTTGAAGGATAATTCCCAAATCCATCCCACTAATTTAACGGGTACCCACTAGGAATCCGCTTTTCGCCCGTTAACAAATTATATATATATACAATTTACATACTTATCACAACATAATTATTACAACATTTAAACATAAATCATATAAACAATAAGCTAATTTAAATAATGAAATCAATTATCTGAGTTAGTATCAATGACTATCAAGAGCTAGTAAAGACTATCAATTATCTGGAAAAAAAATGACTTCTTTCATGCAAAGAATCAATAGGAGCAGGCGGCAGGTAAGAATTAGAAAACAAGCAAGAAAAATAGCTTCTTTCATGCAAAAATCAACAGTAAATAATTGCAGGCGGCAGGTAAGAAAAAAGTAAAAAAAAAATAAAAAAAAACCTAAGAATCAGATCAAGGGGCGTTCGTGTTGCAGCGTCAGGAGAAGCAGATCGCGGTGTCGGGTCCGTCGGGAGAAGCAATCGTCGGAGCAGATCGCGGTGTTGGGTCCGTCGGGAGAAGTAGATCGAGGCGGTCGGCTGCTGTTGAGAGGCGTCGGGAGAAGCAATCGTCGGAGCAGATCACAGCGTCGGGTCCGTCGGGAGAAGTAGATCGAGGCGGTCGGCTACTATTGAGAGGCGTCAGGAGAAGCAATTGTCGGAGAAGTACATCGATTGGCGGTCGGCTCTATTGAGAGGCGATCGGCTGTTGTTGAGAAGCGTCGAGATTGAGCGGCGGTCACGAGAGAAGTGGTCGCATGATTGAGGAGCGGCGAGAGGGCGATCTAGCGAAAGGAGGGGCAGCGAGGCGACGAGCGGGCGTGAGGGCAGTCGGGCAGATGGCTGAGGCAGTGAGGCGTCGGGTGACTGGGTGAATCGGGTGAGTTGAGTACAGAACTAAAGATTAAGGTATAGGTTAAAAATTAAAATAATGTATTATTAATTTATTTATATTACATAATGGGTTAGGAATTAGGGTATAAATAAAAAAACATAATTATCCCTATATAAGTATATATTAGATAATATGAAGGGTATTTAAGTAATTTTACCCTTAACGAATTTGGGACGTATTTTAGACTAAAATCCTGGACCCGTCCCAAACCCTACAGGGTTTTTACCTCAAAATCTTATACCCGTCCCACAATCTAACGGGCAAAATCCGCTAATGACCTATCAGGATCTGAAACGGATAAATATTCATTTATATAAATTCATTGTCATCCCTAGTGGCATGTCCAGATGTACTACAATATCATTCATATTATGGTGGAAGACTTTATAAAGAGTTGCAGTTAAAAGGGACATTAGGAAACCCATACCTTTATAACTGAAGTCAAACCAGTTTTAAATTGTGGCACACCTCCGCCCTAGCAGTCGGCCGCGGTCCAACTTTTGAGCCAAAGAATATGGATGTTCACATACTCCAGCAAATGGATCAAGGACAAAAACAATGGACAATATTATCTCTAATATCTGCCAAATTACTTATGTGCAAGATAGTTGTCATCAAACAAGCAAAATCCTCCATCAGCTAATGTAGAATAGCAATATAACGAACACTGAAATGGCGTAACCAATCATTCATTGATTTAGTTATAGAGGATCCCATATAAAATTACAAAAATAAACAAGTAGATCCTCACAGTGGCAATTCATGGACATTGCAACTAAATAGCTAGCTAGAAATAAAACAAATCGGGCTGTAAGATTTGTTTACGGATTGTTTCATGGTGAAGACAGCTTATTTCTACTACTAGAAAAATGGTCATCAGCAACGGCTGATGCCGTTGCTGAGCTGTTGCTGAAGAGCATCAGCAACGGCTGAGCCGTTGCAATAGAGCCGTGACAGAAAATCGCGTTGCTGATGACTTAGCAACGGATCAGCAACGGCCGCTCAGACCGTCGCTCAAAACATTATCAGCAACGGCCGCTCGGGCCGTCGCTAAAACTATTATCAGCAACGGTTTTGCCACAGACCCGGAGCCGTTGCTGATAACATTAATAACAACGGCCGCTCAGTCCGTAGCAACGCCGTTAGTAAAACGTCGTCGCTAAGCCGTTGCTGTAGGTCATCAGCAACGGCTTTCGATACACTTTTAGCAACGGCTTTCCCACAGACGCCCGTGGGAAAGCCGTTGCTGATGATGAATACCTGCAACCAAAAAATTTGAAAATTTCAAATTTCCATTGATACATTGATACATTTATCTGATACATAACTCACACACCCATACCCTCATACACACATTCATTCACACATCACAAACACCTCATACACATTCATTCACACATCACAAACACACCAACATATATACATCAAAACAATTATATTTATATTGATAATTATCCACGATAGTATAAAAACAATTCAAATGCAAAATTGAAGTATCAATATCCAAACAAAATAAGTTAAACAAGTTCAATATCCAAACAAAAAATCTCACGATCACGATGGAGGATGGTCTGGATTATATGGCGGGGTCTGGAGCGCTTGAGTGTACACCGGCGTGGACTGACTCGAGGACGATGGATTAGATGATGCCGAAGAGATGACTGGTTCGGGATGACCTGACAAGTTGCGTAGCATAGCTTCTATATTCGCCATCGTCTGACTCTGACGCTCCATCATCTCAGTCTAACGCGCGACCGTCTCCTCTAGTGTCCTTATCCTATTACTATGATCATAACTGGATCTAGAGGTGAACGACCGCTCACCAGCGACCGGAGGGGTCGGTGCCCCAAGTGGCCCTAGTACGGCTCGCGCATGACCACTATCTGCGAAGCCATATACGCGGTCATGGTCTCAGCCACCTGCGGCCTCGACCCACATTGCTGCGTCAAAGTCCTCGGGGGTACCCCCGCGCTGCACCACCGTCTGGCTGTACGTCTCCTACTCGAGTTTGATTTTTTGTTTAATATTTATCATAAAACTTAAATTATAAATATATAATGAATAATTTAAACAAATATATAATTACCATAATGTATGCAGCGCGGTTGTCGATGTACTCCCCCGTCCCATGTGCTCGACGGTGAGTCCGCTCAAACACCGCCATCGGGGAGGGTCGCTGGACAGTCCCGTCATCCGACACCGTTGTCTACATTTACAAAATAAATACATTAATTAGTACACATAATAATAAATAAAATATATAATTAAAAGATATACTTACCATACGGTTTGCGTGCACTGCAAATGCAACAGAGCCGCCGGTGTGACGCGCTGCTCCTCCCGACATGCGATTTCTAGCCGCATTCCGAGAAACCTCCTGCCATCGATCCGTCGACCATATCCCCACGAGATGGTCCCATATATCCGGAGTAATCCAATCGGGGTCGTATCCCCGAGTCTCCGCGATGTTAGTGGTCCCAGCTCGGGCCATCGCTTGGGACCGAGCCTGCCCCAGCTGCCCGTTGTACCTTGCCCGGGAAATAGCCTCCCAGGCAGCGTAAATGAAGGGCCTCTGGTCCTCGGCCCATGTATAGCGAGCCTGCAAAATAATAATATCAGTACCAATATTAATATATCATCATGCATGTAAAAAATAATAATAATACGTGCCTCAAACTCGCGTCATAACATGTCGACGTGCTCGCTAGGCACGTGAGACCACGTAGGCCATGCCCCGTGCATGTATCGTCGAATAGTAGAAGAAATGCTCCTCGGCACTTCTTCTTGCTCGAACCTGCACAACAAAAATAAAATTTAATATTATATTATGATATAATGAATTTGTAATGATTCATAATTCATGATATATTACCGCTCCCCAATCACGTTAATCAATCTACGTGACTCTGTGGCTGGTGGAGGCTGCCACCTGTTCGGCCCGCGTGGCCGCCTACGTCTGGATGTACTAGCCTCGGCAGTATCATCGGAATGAGGATCAGCAACAGGAGGATCAGCAACATGAGTAAGTGCTGGAGTCTCACCGATCGGAGACTCCGAAACTCTCCTGCGTCGATAACCACGACCAGACATATCTGTCGAACAGACATATAATCAGATTATTGTATAAATAGTAGAGATATATTTAATAAAATATATACTTTACAATTATTCTTCATCATCTGAATAATAGTCTTCGAATTCTTCTTCTTCTTCCTCTTCTTCCTCTTCTTCCTCTTCTTCATCTTCTTCATCTCCAGCTTCCTCAATTTCATGATCGTCATCATCAGCATATTCAACTTCTAATTGAATTGACGTTGTGTCTGCATCCTCGAGTATTGGAATAATACGATCCACAGCAGGAAGATCATCTTCTTGATAGAAACCAGGAGGATCATTTTCTCCTACTATCGGATCAATTTTTCCTCTACCTTTTGTCTTACAGACTACACGCCAATCTGCTCTATCTTTATTTCGAGCCGGATACTTCGCGTAATATACTTGTTCGGCTTGTGATGCCAATATAAAAGGCTCATTTACTGCCAATTTTGATTTGTAATTAACCTCAACAAGTTTGTATTTTGGATGAACTTTCATGCCCCTTTCTGTTGTATCGAACCAATGACATCTAAATAGGATCACTGATTTCAAGCCGAAGTAGTGCAACTCTATCACTTCTTCCACCAGTCCATAAAATTTCATATCACATTCAACATAGGTTATCCCTTTCACGCAGACCCCAGCATTCATCGTCTTCTTTGCAAATGAATATTCAACCGTGTGAAATTTATACCCGTTAACAAAATATCCGCTATAGCACGACACAAGTCGCGACGGTCCACTAACAAACTCAAATATTTTTTCATCTATTTCAGCTCTGTGATCTTTGCTGTAAGTCTGAATCCAAGTAGGGAAATCACGATTCCGTAATCTCTCCAATTCTTGATCGTTGTGAATAGAGTATTTTTGCACCATCTCAATGTCAAATATTTCAATGAATTGTTCAATCTCTGGACAATTGAGTAATACATACAAGTGTGCCAAATGATACTCTTCATCGCTTAAGTATCGAGATGGACGAGAACCAAAAGCACGACCAGAGTGACAAAATATATTTAAACGTCCATCTGAATGTCGAACACCCCCGTCGTCGTTACGTGGAAGACGATCAAATCTTGTCTGTACTGTCGATTCAACGTAAAATGAGCAGAATGTTGAAATTTCTTGAATGATATACGATTCAGATATTGATCCTTCAACAGTTGCGGTGTTCTTTACTTTTTTCTTCAGACGATTCATGTATCTTTCAAATAAGTACATCCAACGATATTGAACGGGGCCACCAACTCGTGCCTCGTATGCCAAGTGTATCGGTAGATGCTCCATCGAGTCAAAAAATGCAGGAGGGAAAAACTGCTCCAGCTTGCATATGATTTCAACAATATTATTTTCAAGTGTTGACATATCTTCGACTCGAAGGACATTTGCACAGATGCTTCTAAAAAGCATACTTAATTCAGTCAACGGACCCCAAATATTATCAGGTAGAAGATCTCGAAACGTAAGTGCAGTACAAATAACTATATTCCCAAATTGTCCAATCAGGGACAATTCAAGATTAATTGTACGTCGTATAAAAGATCATCTACTTCTTTTACACGAACATACAATTCCCGAATGGATCTAAGGTTTTGCTAAATCATATCCGATTCATCGATGCGTACGTGAAACATATCAACTCGTCGGATGGATGATTATTTTCTAAATGTTTCGAGACAGTTCGAGTCCATATTGGACGATTTTGGCGCGCGTCCGAAGTGGACGATTTCGGTGCGAGTCCGAAGTGGACGATTCCGGCGCGAGTCCGAATTGGACGATTCCGGCGCGCGTCCGAATTGGACGATTCTGGCGCGCGTCCGAAGTGGACGATTCCGGCGCGCGTCCGAAATTAATCTAAACACTAATAATTAATCTAACAAATTAAACAATTAATTAACAATTATAAAATAATTAATTAACAATTTCAAAATAATAAAAACAATAAACAATAATTAACAATAAAAAATTCCGGCGCCGGAGTCCACCCTCCGGTGCCGGCGTACAGTGGCCGGACAGTGCTCCGGTGCCGGCGTACAATGGCCGAACACACTGTCCGGCCACTGTAGAAGGTCCGGCGGCGGCCATAGGCCGACCGCCGCCGGCCGAAACCCTAGAAATAGGGTTTCGGTCGGATTTTAACCAATACTCCGGCCGATCAACATACCGGCAGCAGCGGCAGCGTCGGCGGGAGGCGTCGGCGTCGGCAGCAGCGGCGAGAAGCGTCGGCAGGAGCGGCGGCGGCAGGAGCGGCGGCGGCAGCAGCGGGAGGAAGAAGGGTCGGGCGCGACTGGTGCCCTATATAAACTTATCAGCAACGGCTCACTCGCCCGTTAGAAAGCCGTTGCTGATAAGTTATCATCAGCAACGGCTCACTTATCCGTTAGCAAGCCATTGCTGAAGATTAAAAAATCAGCAACGGCTCGCCTTTCCGTCAGAAAGCCGTTGCTGATAATTAAAATAATCCGCAATGGCTCGGTTTTCCGTTAGAACGCCGTTGCAGATACAGATATCTGCAACGGCTCGGGTGGCCGTAAGAACACCGTTGCAAATAGCAACGGCTTGAGCGGCCGTTGCTGATAGTCGTTGCTGAAGATCATGTTTCTAGTAGTGTTCATTTCCGGAAGGACACGACTGCAACAAGCAACGATCCAGAATAAGATGACCAAGCTTACGGATCTTTGCAATGCTAGGGTCTTCATCTTCAGTCTCGTCTGCCGCTCTCAGTATCTCGTCTGCTTCCATGGCAGCAAAGTGAATTGACACATTTTCACAGAGATCAAAGAAGTAGAAAATTATAAAAGAAAAAAAATATACTTCACATTGGAAACCCAACTCATGTTTTTGGAAAGTGTTTATTAAGCATTGGATCTAATCAACATATTCAAGAGGGTGGATATTAAGCTCTATATATAGCACAGTTTGTAAGCTCTATGATACAACATTGTATCTAATCAACATATTCAATAGGGGGGATATCTAAGTGAAAACTTATAGACGCCAAAAAGACATCCATAGTAAATTCTATATAAAACATTGTATTCATATTACCCCTAAATAAAATACGTTAGGTACACCTGAAAGACCTCGTTAAAGATTGGCCGCATGAGAGAGAGCCCTTGAGCACGCTCTCTTTATCCAAATTTGGGCATTTTATCCGGCTTGCTTTGACTCCTATTGGTCTAGCTTGCTTTGGAAGATAGAGGAACATAGAACCTGGTCCCATATTGACTCTTTTGGTTAGGGCTGAGCAAAACCCGATCCGATCCGAAAATTTATTTTGGGTCGAGTTATTCGGGTATATCGGGTCGGGTCGGGTTCGGGTGAAACTCTGTTTAACCCGATCTGATCCGATTTTAAGTTAAATACATGCTTATGTTATATATATTGATAAAAAATATTGTTGGTTCTGTGGTTAAAATGGTGGGGGAAAAGGTACAAAAATGCCTCCGACGTTTTCTCTCGGGTACTAAAATATCCCTAACGTTTTTTTGGGATAAAAAATACCCCTCAAGTTATGAATTGGGTACAAAAATGTCCCTCACGTTATGAATTGGGTACAAAAATGCCCCTATAGGCAAACGGTGTTAGTTGAGAGATAACGGACGGCCAAAACGTTTTCTCATGGGTACTAAAATGTCTCTGACGTTTTCTCACGGGTACTAAAATACCCCTAAGGTTTTCTCACAGGTACAAAAATACCCATAATGTTTTCTCACGAGTACTAAAATACCCCTAATGTTAGTTTACTCGTGAGAAAATATTAGGGGTATTTTTGTACTTGTAAGAAAACGTTAGGGGCATTTTAGTACCCGTGAGAAAATATTTTGGTCCTCCGTTATCTCTCAACTAACACCGTTTGCCTATAGGGGCATTTTTGTACCCAATTCATAACGGTTTGAAATCAAAAATTTGGTTAATTAAAAAACCAGTTTGAAATCGAACCAAATTTTATAGTTTTCGATTTATTATGTGTCGTTTACGTGGCAATTTGTTCTCTGCATATGTGTCACGTGTAAAGTCAACATCTTTATCAGCATCCATGACATCTCCGTTAAGTCTCACCTAACAAAAGTTAGTCTGATGTTATTTTTGTACCATTTTCAATAACATTAGAGGTATTTTAGGTCCAAAACAAACGTTAAGTGTACTTTAGTACTCGTGAGAAAACGTTAGGTGTATTTTTGTACCTATGAGAAAACGTTAGGAGCATTTTAGTACTCGTGAGAAAACGTCAGGGGCATTTTAGTACCCATGAGAAAATGTTTTGGCCCTCAACTAACACCGTTTGCCTATAGGGGCATTTTTGTACCCAATTCATAACGTGAGGGGTATTTTTGATTCCACAAAAACGTTAGGGGTATTTTAATACCCGCGAGAAAATATCGAGGGTCTTTTTGTACATTTTCCCAAATGGTGGAGATAAAGTTTAGGAGATCTTGAGTTCAAGTCCTACTTAGGTTATAATTTTAATATAATTGTTTACCTTTTTTATCATCATTTTTAAGATGAATTTTATTTTTTTTATTTTTCTAAACTGAATTCGGGTTATTCGGGTCGGGCCCCAATTGAAAAATCGGATTGGGTCGGGTATAAATTTTTTGAAAATTTTGAGTTAATATCCGATCGGGTCGGGTCGGATATTGACCTGACCCGCCCGATGCTTAACCCTACTTTTGGTGGATAACTTGTCTGAGACAACTCTTTAGATAACCAAAATAGAAGAACATTGTATTCATATTACATTAACCAACTTCCACTACTGATTACACAATTACATAGTACTGAGATTACACAAAAATACAAAAGCTCACATATTCATATATATTGAGAGACACTAAGGATAAGAACAAACCAATCTATGTAATCAGTATAACCCTCATTGGCTCATAATTAACCTCCAAGGTATGCACACGATGCTTCAATTTGTTTAGTTATTGATTCATAACAGACTTTTCTTCTAAAAATTACATCAATTATGTGTCTTCCTCTACATGCATTAATGCCTCACTAACATGTTCTCCTATATCTGAACTAACCTGATATTGGTATATATGCACTACCCTTAAAAACCACATTTGCCGGTCGAACATATATAATTGAGCCTCCTTGAATATTTAGGAGCTTTGGCTACCTTAATATAGGTTTTGATATGCCATTAATGAGCACAAAGAAAACCAATTAGGAAACCATAGTGAGCACAAAGGAACCAAATAGCACAAAGCAGATGCATTCACAAACCGCTTAGCAAATCGATTAGGTACTTTAGAAGATGAAAGCAAACATACCTGAAGATCTTGAGATTTCCAACCACCTTCATGTCAGCCTTATTCTTCTGCTGGCGAATGGCTACGAGGATCGAGGAATAGGAAACGAAGGAGTTGATTTAGGGATTGTGGGGTATAAAATTAGGGCACGTGTGATTGTGGTATAACATTAAGGCACCATAAAAACTATACTATGGTGAGCAACAGGAGTCAGCGAGGAAGCTACGACACCCAATTCGAGGAGGTGAATTAAGGCGCGGTTGTGGCGCTGACGCGCATTCCTTTCCCCAATCGCGATTGTTTGGGGGAAATTGGAATGTTGGTGATGTGCTTGTTGTTCTTGTATTTTGCTAGTAGGGGAAGGTGGCGTAGGCATGGCGCAATCGATGGGTAGTGCAGGCAGGAGAGAGAGAGAGGGTGTGATGAGAGAGTGAGCGGGAAAAGAAAAATAGGGATCGTAATGGGTAATTGGCGATGGTCTTGCGATGGCAAAATCCGATAACAAATTACGGTAGCTACGTGGTTGTCATACTGCCGCGGGATTTTTAATTTTGCGACGATAAATATTTCAGTCGCAAGGTCATTGCAGATGTGACGACTCTGTGACCCTCATTGCCCGCGATCGCAAAACCATCGCAACTGTGATTGCTACCTTTGTTGTAGCAAAATAGCTATCACGGATTACTAAATTTTTAGTTGTGGTTACTGCACATCTGTCGATTTAGTCTTCGGCGGAAAGCTAAACGTCGTCGTCAGCTAGACGTAGCCTCAAACGCTGTCTCATTCACCGGAGAACCCAACGATGTCCCCGTTGTAGGGGTGGAGCGAGGCTTCAATCGACTGCATCTTTTTGAATGTCGAGTAGAATAGGATGTCGGCTGAGCTCCCCTGGTCCACCAAAACCTTCTTGACAAGGAAGCCGCCAGCAATTACAGAAATGACGACATGGTTATGTAAATTTTTATCAATCCCCTAGAAGTCAAATTCATATAAGGATATTACCAAGGTTCAGATGTGAGGCATCTGCGGGCGGGTGGGTCGCGTCGTCGATCGTCATGATAGCTCGGAGCGACTTCTTTCTGGCCAAGCTCGTTTCGCCTCCTTCGACGAATCCTCCACATATGTGGCCAATGACTCCGTGGATTTCAGTGCTTGGTTGGCTAGCTCTATTGCCATCTTGGTTGCCCCCAATATTCCTCGGGGGTGGCGTTTTGCTTTGACTTCAGCGTTAGGAGACGTAGTTCTTTCAATCTCGGCTGCGGCTTCTTCTACGGCTCATGTAACAGTCGAAGCAGCCTTCCCGTATTAGGTACTCAGTCTGATCTTTGAGCATCACTCACTCTTCAATGGTGTACTCGTAGGTGCGATGAAACTCGCACTTCTTACTTCAATCGGCATTAGGCGAGGATTTTTGCTTTCACGTGTTGCTAGGATACTTGAGCAGTTGTAGGTTGTAAATCACCTGAAAAATGGTTTCCCTTTTAGTATTCAGCGGGGTGTATTCGTCATATCCAGGGCTAGATCGGGAGGGCAACCTCCCTCTTTTGTTGTTATTCTACTCGCAACGATCTCGATCTTCGCCCTTTTTATCGGGCTATTTAACCTTCTTGTTCTCGACACTATCTTTTATTGGTCTACCTGTCTGCCTTTCTGGTCTCTCAGAGTTTTTCCATCTCCATATAGCATACAACTCATTCTCGGAACTCGACCATACTCCTCGATTTGGACAGAGCGATCTGGTCCACGAACTGTCCGGGTTTCAAACCGTGCTAGATGGAATAAAGCTCGACATGAGGGTCGAGGTTGGGGATTTCCATAGTCACGACATCAAATCTTTTCAAGTACTTTTTTAGCGGCTCATGTTGTCCTTGCTTGATGTAATGGAGTGAGTCCTCGGTCTTAGATTAGATTTGAGATGAGGAGAATTGGTTGGTGAAGACTCTGGAGAGCTCCTGGAAAGTGTGTACTGACCCTGACAGATGGGTGGAGAATCATAGCAATGTGTCTTTTTCCAAGAAGGTGGGGGAAGCTTAGCATAGTATGGAGTCAGTTCCATCATTGAGGTGCATAATTGAACAGAACATCGTCAGGTGGGTGGTCGGATCACCCGTTCCATCATAAGGTTGGAAGTGGTCGACAATTTAAAGTTGTTGGGGAGACAAACTGCTATGATGTGCTCGGCAAAAGGTTCAGAGTCGACAGCGGGGGGAGGAACGACCTCTATGGCCTTGGTTCCTTCTTCTTCTCCCGAGTGGTGGTGTGAAGGCTAAGATCTTGGCCTCCTCGGTTCTTTCGAGATAACTATCTTTGTCATGTTCCGAGCGGGTTGTTAACCTTTGGTTCTATGCCTAAAGGTCCTCGATCAAGCGCCTTAGCACTTTTGGTGTTGGGTCGATAGGCACTGGAGCATCACTCATCGTTGTGTTAGCGTGTCTAGGCAGCGATGAGAACACTACTACTAGGTTGTTGCTTGTGTACAATGACGTTCTCCTGACTCTAGGTGCCTACCATGATGGGGCAGATAAGATTTACTCGGCTCGAGACATCCTTGACATATCTGGAGGATTCGTCAAAGTATATGAGGGTCTAGTCTGGAACATTCACGGGGATATGTCCGAAATGAGTCGAAGTTTATCCTAAAAATGTCAGATTCATTACTATCGAATCCCTGATAATTAAACGATAAATGTGGGTGTCTTTGTCTGATTGGACGGAGCCCCCGAGCTAAATTATGACTGACTTGATCTGAGTTTAATTTATGAGCATGAATATTATTGGGTTTGGTCCGATTTGGCCCAATAAAGGTAGTCCAGCCTAGTATCAAATATCCAACTCACTCATGCAAGATGCATAAACCAACCCACTCATGCAATATGCACGTGCCACAAATTAGGTTTAAGTCAAATTTGG
This sequence comes from Canna indica, assembly GCA_034359265.1. Lineage (NCBI taxonomy): Eukaryota > Viridiplantae > Streptophyta > Magnoliopsida > Zingiberales > Cannaceae > Canna > Canna indica. The sequence goes on from CP136897.1 coordinate 19,190,605, forward strand.
ACATAACCAAGATAAACCATATATTCTTGTTAACATTCTCTATTTTAGATTAAAATCCATAAATACTGATCCAATTAATGTCTTACATATAATAACACTGTTCGGTACTGAGAACAACTTTTGTCATTCTCTTTATTACATTTACGAGTCATTTGTTTTATTGAATATTATAGAATAATAAATGAGAGAAAAAATTGAATAAGATAATAATATCAATTTTATATTCTTATAATCCAAGTACTAAGGGATTAAAATACTTACCTTATTCTATAATTTTTTATCTCATAAAGCAAATATACCTTAATATAAATGTTGAATTTAAAAATATATATATATATATAACCAACGTTATTACTTAATTCAAGTGCATGCTAATCCGAGTAAATTTTTGCAACAAACCTAATTAAGTATACGCCTTTTAGGGGGCGTTTGGTTACCCGCAAGTGTAAATGCTGCAAAATCTATTTGCATGCAAAAGCAAATGCCCGCAAATAGATTTTGCAGCCTACCGTTTGGTTGCCCGCAAGTAGAGTTGCAACTTCTATTTGCAAGCATTTGGTTGGCCGCAAATGGAAGTTGTAATTACACTTGCAACTTGCAACGTGCAACTTGCATCTTACGAAATTTTTCGAGTCGGGTCGGGCACGAATTTTCTCAAGTCGGGCTGAGCCGGGCCGGGATGGGATGGGTCGAGCATGCACAAATTTATCCGGGCTGGGTACAAACTTTTTCGGGCAAGGCCGGGCACGAACTTTTCGGGTCGGGTCGTGCACAAATCTTTTTGGGCCGGGCCGGACACGAATTTTTTCGAGTCGGCCCGAGCCGGACCGGGCCAGGTTGGGCAGTGCACGAATTTTTTCGGGCAAGGCTGGGCCGAACACAATTTTTTTTTTCGGGCTGGGCACGAATTTTTTTTCTGGTCAGGCCGGGCCGGGCATGAATTTTTTTGAGCTGGGCCAGGAAATGAATTTTTTCAGGCCGGGTCGGGCAGGAATTTTTTCGGGCCGGGCCGAGCACAAATTTTTTTTGGCCGGGAACGAATTTTCTCATGCGGGGTCGGGCATAAATTTTTTGGGCCGAGCCGAGTCAAGATGGGCAGTGCACGAATTTTTTCGGGCAAGATTGGGCCCGATGCGAATATTTCGGACTGGGCATGAATTTCTTTTCGTGTTAGGTCGGGCTGGGCATAAAATTTTTTGGGTCGGGTCGGGACACGAATTTTTTTGGGCAGGGCTGACCACGAATTTTTTCGGGCAGGGCCAGGCAAGAATTTTTTCGGTCCAGACCGGGCACGAATTTTTTTGGGGCAGGCCGAGTACAAAATATTTTGGGCCGGGTTGGGCACGAATTTTTTGGGGTTGGGCCGTGCACGAATAATTTTGGGCCGGGCAAGGCACGAATTTTTTCGGGTCGGCACGAGTCGGGCAGTGCATAAATTTTTTCGGGCAGGGCTGGGTTGGGCACGAATTTTTTTGGGCCGGGCATGAATTTTTTCGGGCCGGGCCGGGGTACGAATTTTTTTTGGGCAGGGCCGGGCCGACAATGAATTTTTTCGAGCCAGGCTGAGCACGAATTTTTTCGGGCCTGGCTGAGCACAAATTTTTTCGGGCTAGGCCAGACACGAAATTTTTGAGTCTGGCTGGGCACGAAATTTTTCAGGCCGGGTTGGGCACGAATATTTTTGGACCAAGCCGGGCTGGGACGGGCCGTGCAGTGCACGAATTTTTTGGGTCGGGTCGAACACAAATTTTTTCGGGGCGGGACGGACACGAATTTTTTCGGGCCGGGCCGGGCACAAATTTTTTCGGGCCAGGCTGGACATGAACTTTTTTGGGCCGGGTCGGGCATAAATTTTTTGGGTCGAGCCTGGGACAAATTTTTTCGGGCCAGGCTAAAAACTTAGGCCCGACATGATTTGTCTAACAAATTAATAATTTTTAATTTTTGTATAATACTAAAAATATATTAAAAAAATCTATCAAATGACATCAGATGTAAAATCTGACACTACCATCAGATTCAGCACGCAAAAACCTACAACTTTGATATTTATCTCGTCTTCATCCGACGACTCTACGTCGCCAAAATTAATTATTTTTCAATACTTAAATTATTGCATTTGCAGCCCGCAATTTTGTATTGCGGGCTTTTTGGGCTGCAATTTCACTTGCGGCCCCGCAAATGATATTTGAAATACAAATTGCAACTAGTAAATGCTGCAAAATGATTTTACAGCCAACCAAACAAATTTGTTATCTAAATGCTGTAACTAGAGTTGCAGCATTTGTACTTGCGGGCAACCAAACGCCCCTTAATATAAAAAATTCTGTTATTCTTATTATTATGCCGTATCTAGTATCTAAATTTAGTATTAAGATTAATTAGCCACAAATCTAATGTAGTCTTCAAATTTCTACCACTTTTACAAAGTGGTTGCAAGTGAGATACAAATCAAGATCGATACTTTCTCATGTGAGTCTCCATGTAATAGAAAGATCATTTAATCGACTAGCTTGCATCATCACCTTTGCCATCATCTTTTGATTAGTGACATAATTAATATTTAATATTTAATTTAATTTAAAAAATAAAATATGGGGGAATACATGGAAATATATATGACTAACTAAAATACAATTTAACCAAATTTCAATATTTTTTAAATAATTATTTTATTATATAAAAATTAATAAGTATTCTTCCTACCTAACAAAAAAATCAATATATTTTTTCAAGTAAGGGCCAAAGAAGATCATATAAATTTAGTTGAGCAAATATTCAAAATCATATCTTCAACTTTATTTTTTTTTCAAAACCATAATATGTATCTGAATATTCTCGGATCCATAACTAAATTTCAAATTTTTCTATTTTGTCCTCAAAAGTGTTGGATAGACAAGGAGTTCGACGAAATGATTTTCCAGTTACTGGGTTTACTGTTGTACCAGAATTAACTATGATGGCCATAGTTCTATGCCTGCTGGTACTTGGCCGGATTGCTCCTATCTTGAGCAAGGCTTGTATGTGTCGATCATACTGGTCTTTCATCAGAGGGCTAATGTGTTTGAGAGGCTTGTCCTGAATTGTTAAGACGATAGTACAAGCACTCCCTGATTTGGAGTTACCAGCACCAGGAGCATACATCATCCTTGAGACGGATGGATGCATGGAAGGTTGGGGGGGGTATGTAAATGGAAGCCCATTTTTGGTCGACCGATTCAATAAAAAATGGACCGATTCAATAGGATTTTGGGGTTCAACCTCAAAATATTTAAACTCGATAAATATTTTGTACCGTTCATTTTATTTTATACCACAAAATCCTGTTGAGTTGGTCCATTTTTTATTGAATCGGTCTGTCATCGTGTAAATCAGCCAGCCCAACACTTTTGAGGGCAAAATCGAAAAGTTTGAAATTTAGTTATGGATCCGAAAATATTCGGATTTATATTATGATTTTGAGAAAAAATGAGATTGAAGATATAATTTTGAGTATTTGCTCAATTTAGTTAGTGTGGTGACTCACACGCCAAGCCTCGATGCCATTTGCTTAACGGTATGGGACTTCCGGGCCAAGCGACTTCCTTAACTGCTTAACCAACTCACCTGCGACTGATAGCGATAGGTGAACAAACAAATCCATCTCCTCCTTTGAAATGACTCTTTTGTCCTACGGTGTAAGATATTTCATGCACCTCATTTTGTCTGACATCGTTGGAATTAACATGATTTAGTAGTGGTGATATGGGTAGTGAACTGATGCCTCTCGCATAAATAAAATTAGGGGCGGCACCGCCGGCACTCACTACCGGCACAGAAGCACCTCTAGACCGGCAGAAGCCGGTAACCTGGCGGACTTTTTGGTTGTCCTCCCCAGTTTAAATTTCTCCCCCTCTTCTCTCTCTTCTCCCTTCAGTGCTTTCGCTCTCCTTCCTCGAAGTTTTTGCGAGCTTCTAGGGTTTGCAAAGGTCCCTGCTTCTTATTTTTTGAGGAACTTGACTGATTGGAGAGGCTTGCGAGTTAAATTTGTCGTGGCTTGGGTCCTCTGAATCGAATCTGCTTGGAAGTATTGCTCGATTCTTTGTTTGTCACATAATCCCTTTGACCGATGGAATCGAGGTCTGAATCGAAGACCGGTTCTAATCCAAGATCCGTCCGGAGGCCGACTGCTGTGAGAGCGCGGGTGGCTCCTGCGAGGAAGGTGAGGTTGGAATCTGGCCGGGATGTATCGGAAGATGGATCAAGCTCTGCTTCTGGGTTTTCTTGGGGCCGGTCGGCGGTGGATGCTCGGAGCTTAGACAGCAGGAGCAGACGAAATGGGGTGAAACCTGTAAAGATCGTGACGGAAGGTCACGGCGAGGCAGAGGTGGTGCCGTCGTTGCCGCTGGAACTGGTGATTAGCAAGAGGAGATGTACTTGGATCACTGCCTACTCTGGTTAGTTGCCTTTATGAAATCTTACTACAGAAGTATCACCAAATTTGCATTTTGATTTCGTTGATCTTTATACTCTTGTCAAAATTATTAATGTGCTTTATGCCTTCTTTATTGTTTGCATGGCATTTTTCGACCACAGAGAAGAGAAAAAGAACATAGAAGAAGGATTAAAAATTTATAAAGATCTTAACTTCAATTTGTTGTGCTGCAAAGATCAACTGTCCCGTTGCTTTTGACTGTGGGTGTGTGCACTATCATTGTTTAAGTAAATTAAAGTTTAGCAGGTCGAGTACTTCAAATTAAAGTTTAGCAGGTCGAGTACTTCAAATTAAAGTTTAGCAGGTCGAGTACTTCAAATTAGTGGATGAAAAATAGCAGGTCGAGTAATTAAAATTAGTGGATCAAATGTCCCCTTGCTTTTCTAGTCAACACCGACACGACACACATCAATGCTACGCTCTTGTCATTTCGTACATAGTCTCCATTATATGTGATTTTAATGATCAACTGTCCTGGATAGATTTAGCTGTGGAACGATGGAGCCCCAGTAGACTAGGAGTGCTCCTTCAGCAAGCATGTATATACGATATTTGTTAGGAAATTTAAGTATTTTTTTATGGGATTTACAAAATTTGAATTCGGTGAGAAAAATAAAAAATTAAATTCGATAATAATAATGCAAAAAAATAAAAAACACTGTTAAAAAATTTAAGGTAATTTTCTGTAGGATCTACAAAACTCGAACCCGACGAGAGAAACGAAAAACCAAATCCGATAATAATAATGCAGAAAAATAAAAGACACAATGAGATTAACGTGGTTCGAACTCGACGATGTGTCGATCCTACGTCCACAGGGAGAAGAGAAGACTGCTTTATTAATTTCATAAAAGAATTTTTACAATAAAAGTGTAATAATCTAAATCTCCTTCAAAATACAACAATCTGTCTTAAATTAATTGAATCTGAAATCGGTACGGAGTAAAGACATTGTCTTTGTAAGATCTGACTTAAAACTGAACTTATGTTATTATATGTCGGAAACTGAGAATGGGCACTCCTTAGAAAAGGGTCGTAGCGGTACTTTTAATTTTATGGATATCTGAAACTCTCGTATGAGAGGATTTTCGCTTGGTGTGGGATGTTTCAAACCTTATATTTGAAAAAAAAATTATAGTAAAAAGAAGCTGACTTATTCTACCGATGTTTGAGGGAAAAAAATACTCGGATATGTTGGATTTAATCCTGCGGCTGTGGAGATGATTTTGATTGAGAAAACTTCAGATGTTTGACCACGTAATGCGCAGTTGAGGCGGCTGGAATTGCAATTTGATTGCACGCAGGAGACAGCGTAGCCAGCGAACAAATTGGGTGCATCTGACTCTTTCTAATGCTGCCTCAAATCCTAGCTTTATCTCTTCTCAAAGCTCTCAATTATGGCTCCATGTGCAGAGCACATGGTGCCATTGGATAAAGGTGGGCTTGGCCCACTTGGGCCAGGCCAAGATCATAAGAACTTTTTAATTCTCCTTTTGGATTAATCATAACTTGATTGATTTGGGTCCGGTCAGATACGGTAGATTTAGTTCGGATATAATTTGAGTCAATTTCTAATAGACACAAAAAGATTAACGTGTTTCAAACTCGGCGGGATACCGATCATACTCCATAGGGAGAAGAGGGCATTATTCTTTTATTAAAGAGATGAAGAAATAATCTTTTGTCAATGCAGAACAATAATAATTAACTCTGAAGCAAAGTAAAATATTGTCTGACAATTTTCTATGTTCTGAAAACTGTCCTGTGAAAGATTACTTCGTTGCTTTGATAGAAGAGAAGAAATTGCCTTCAATATGCCATTGTGGTCGAAAAGGAAGATAACGGTTGGTTGTTCTCCAAAACGATGATGTTTGAACTCTCTAAGACTCTTTGGTCTTATCCCAAAGGATTTGGACCAAACTATCAGACATAAAATTTTTTTAGGCGTCCGATTAAATTATACGGCTGCAGTAATATTTTTGACCCGAAATCTTTGATGTTTTGACCGAGATACGTGGTGCGATCGAAGGCTTAATTGAACGTTTATTCTTAAATTTTGAACAGAGGCGGTGCAGGGAAAAATCATGGACGGGCTGCCGCTACAGGAAACCAGCGCAGCTAATTGGATGCACATTTGACTTGGCATACGTGAACTCATCAAGTTTGGAGGCCTCGAGTTTTGTGCAACACATAATTAAAGCGTGCTTTATATCTTTAATGTTTGACCAGTCAAACAATACTTAATTAATAAGCCACGTCATCTTCAAAAAATTCAAATTGGAGTACCTGCGTGAGGCACTCTCCAATTTGAAGCAGGGCTGCTTACGATGCGCGTCGGCTAGCTTGGGCGGGCTCGGCCTACTCCTGGCCCGTCTGGATTTCTTGATCAACTCCGATTTGGATCTTGATTAGATTCGGTTTGGTGTTATGCCCCGCCTAAGTTTATCCCTATATAAGGGACCTCATCTATGAGAAGCGCAACTAGCAATAGAACAACCGACAACTAATGGACTGAATTTAAATTTACAATCAGATTCAAATCGAATATCCAACCAGACAATAATAAAAGTTCAACAGTCCATAAGAGAACAATAAATTTTAGAGTCTAGCTAAAAGTGCAAAGTTCAACTAATAAATTAGGAAACTAATGCTGTGCGGAAGACGTCTCCTCGTCCTCCAAAACTCTAGTTACCCCATGAAATAAAAGCCGTCATACATGAGGATCTGAGGCAAAAATAACAAACATCAGCAGAAAGCTGAGTAGGATTTCAACAATATGCTATGATGCCATGTGTACAACGGAAGATATGAATCAACCATCTACTCGATGCATCTATACCAATCAATTATGTCAACTATGTCAACTAACATCTATATGAGTATGTGTCATAAACCCAATCAAGAGCGTAGTGGACATTGGGTTTCCCCCGCACTCTCGCACCCCGAGAGTGGCACCTCAAGCCCGCTCCAGCTAGAGATGCGACTATCCAAAAATGGTAGTCCGCCGACGTCTAACACCTCGACGCCGTACACACAACCCGTGTGATAAATAGGTGATCACCGGTGTCACTTGCCCTACACCTTGGGCAATATATCAACATTGTCCAGGGCTATCGCCCAATAGTAGATCAACTATGCATATGTCAACAACTCCTCTACTACAACTCAACTAATATAATGCTAGTAGTCATGTCATCATGTATGCATCAAATATATAAACAACAACAGGAGACATGCAACGTTTATACTAGCATTCTCAACTAATATGCATATAAAAATATCATGCTGGCAACATGTATCAACAAATATGCATAATGAGTTTCAACAATAGTAGATATCAATTTTCAACGGAATTAAACAATAAGATATATTTCAACATAGGGTAACAACCGATCTAGGATGAGATTCACCTTGACAACAACAACCACAAAAGAATAACTCGGGTAGAAACCATGAAAACCGATAAAATAATAATTCTCGGTCCGACACGCAAAACAAGGCAATAACGCCTACTGATTTCAACATCCGAAAGCCAAACGACAAAATTGACCACACCAATGAATTCGGGGCGACGAGTAGGTCCAATTTAATATATAATATGATTATTTTGACCAATCGAAGAGCCTCCAAATAATTATTTAAATTAACAAAAATAACTTATATAACTGCCCCAAAATCACTGTTACGAACTCCTATAACAGTGCTATAATCACTCATATATCACCCTATATACCAGTGTCACATCCCTAAAACAAAAAGTCAACTGATATAATATCATAACGCCGATATATAGAATATAACACTGATATAAGAATTTATCACTGATATAAACTCTAAATCATAACTTAACCTATTCGTCTACCCAACTCATCCGCCCGACTCCACTGCCGCCTCTACCAGCCGCCGCCGCCTCCATCCCGATTTCTCCGGCCGATCGGGACGCCGGGGAGCCCGTCGCCACCGCCCTACTACCCGACGGCGACAAGAAACAGGTGCGGCGTCCCTAGACTGGGGCATCCCCGTTCCTCGCGTCGGGCGACTCTGCGCAGACTGGCGACGCGCCCCTCGCGCTGGGCGACTTCGTGCAGGCCGACAACACACAGGGCGACTTCGTGCGCGTGGCGACGACAGCGCCACCGACGATCCTGGCCAACGCTATCGTGCGGCCGAACCAACACTCAAACAATACCACCGACGGGATCTCAATTCCGCACTATCTCGATTGGCAGCGCTGATCCAATCCCCCAATTCGACAAGAACAACGACGAAGAGATTCGATTCAAACTCAATGAAAACAACGAGGAAAAACAACGAGGTTCGACGACTGCATTTCAATATTCGAAAATTCCAATCAGCAAGAACACATCGAAGAACCGAACGACAAAAAGACTTCAGATCTAAGAATCGACAGTCTATCTACACCAATCTCATCCCAAAATCGAGTTTACCCTAAGCGAAAGGAAAGGAGTAGGTTAAGAATCCTACCGGAAATCTCCTCCGAACTCCGATTCACGGGAGTCTTCTCAACGCCGACGCCTCAAAATCCTTCGTCGACCGCCGCTGCTACAGTAACCGAGAGAGGAAGAAAAGGATTAGAGAGGGTTTAGGATTTAATTATATAAGATTAGCATTTTTGCAAAAAGGCCCCTCTAAGAAATATTTTTACAACTAGGTCCAAAATATTTTCAGGGTATAACAGATCCAATTTGAGTCGATCCCTGACAACATCTCTCTTATAATTGAGAAATAAGAAGTGTTAGATTAAGTTAACTATAGCCTTTTCAGTTCTTCCTCGGACACCATATTGACGTAAAGCTTGTGCATTGTAATCGTCCTAGCCTCTTCAATTAGCTAGGATAACATGTATGTTTGACCCATACATTTCATATGTGGCGAAATTCAAGACATATAGAAGCCGTCTTAAGCACTATAAGTTTATAAGGGTTATAAATGTACAATATTTTGAGGAAATTTTTTGTCCGAAGGAGATGGATAGTCGTCATTGTTTATAGATTTTACTTTAGTTTGTCATTTGAGCATTTCTTGCATTTATTCACTATTTTCTTAAGTCTTGTAAAAGAGTCTTAAAAATTCTTAACTTCAGAGGTCATTAGTTAGTAATTGGAAATCATGTTGGACTAAATAGAGAAATATTGATAAGATTGGTTAGTACTGGGATGGATGGTGTGGCCACAAAGAACGAATATAAATCATCGCGCGGAATCTTTAGGACATGCACTTATCTCAGCTATCTAGACTCTAGAGGAGCCACATTAATAAGATTGAAGAACTTCTTTTGTTCAGTTGAACTGCAGTTTTCAGATGCATCTTTCTAGAGTTTGATATAATGAACTACAATATGTAATCAAAATAGTCAAATATATATAACGATAAAGATTATGTATTTCTGGAAGCATTACATGAACCATTAGGTGGTGATGAGTACGTGTTGTTCTGGCATCTTTTAGTGGGATTGTCTTACAAAATATAGATTGCACATAATACTAACATCAATGTAGCTTGATACAAGGAAAGAGAAGTTTTGAATGCTACAAACCCTCGGCTAATCCATATTGGATCAAGCAATCTCTTCCTGATCAGTTAGTTTGTTCTTGACATCTTATGGAAAATTTGGTTTTGTTATACTCAACAATATGAACCCTCTTATGTGGTTCTTTAACAATGGCTTGTCACATCCATAAAATGTATTTAAGTAATGCCAGGAAGAGGACGCTTGAAGCGGACATAAATCAACTCAACGTCAAGGCCTGTTCTCAAGATTTATCCTCTGAGGAGCTAATGCTTCTTCAGGCCCGAAAGGTGGAATTGGATGGTTATTATAGCGATGAAGTCAGCTATTGGCGGCAGCGAGCAAAACTACATTGGATGAAGGAAGGCGATCAGAACTCCCGCCTCTTTCATCAATGGGCCTCGCTTAAGAAGAAGCGAAACTGGATTCATCAGATACATACTAATTCTGGAATTATTTCTACCTCAGCTGATATTGCTCGTGCTTTCCGAGCCTTCTATTCTCAACTGCTTGGTCAGCGCCACAAGCCGCTCTTGCATATTGACTGGGCCGCTCTCGATCTTTCTTGTCTTCCTGCCAACGCCAGCACTGTTCTCGACAGCCCTTTCTGTGCTCAAGAAATCCAGTCGGCCCTTCAGGATCTCGGAATAAATAAAGCGGCCGGACCTGACGGCCTCTCCGCTGAGTTTTTCCTCGCTTTCTGGAGTACGATACAGAATGATCTCCTTCGTATATTCCAGGAGATATTCAATGAGCCGGCCACCCTTACGAGATTTAATTCTGGATTCATCGTGTTGATTCCTAAGTCGGACGGGGCTTCTCTCGTCACTGATTATAGGCCAATCGGCCTTGAAAATATGATCGTCCGGCTCTTCTCTAAGGTTCTATCCTCTCGACTCAAACCTTACATACAAGAGCAAATATGTAACAGCCAGACTGCTTTTGTGGCTCGGCGTGGCACATTAGACTGTTATCTGGGAGTCAACGAAACAGCTTGGGGATGTCATTCTGCAAATGAGGACGGCCTCCTCTTCAAAATTGACTTCGCAAAAGCATTCGACTCCATCGGATGGGATTTCATTTTGGAAATGATGGAGGTCCAGGGATTCTCCTCTAAATGGCGCAATTGGATTACTATCATTCTAGACACTGAATCTTCCATTATTTTAAATGGAGAGCAAAGTCTGCCTTTCCGACACAAATGCGGGGTGCGACAGGGAAACCCCCTCTCCCCATTCCTCTTTATTCTGGCCTTATTCCATTAATGGACATGATGCGACACAAATGCGGAGAGCATCCCCGATTTGGCGGGACATTATTCCATTGATGGACATGATGCGTTCGGGTATTACTTTTGAGGTGGGATTTGGAAATCATATTAAGATTTGGTCGGACTGCTAGCTTAACGGCTCTTGTCTGGCTTCAAAATACCCTATTTTATTCGCCTTATCATCGTGCAAGGACTGTTATATTGCTGATGCTCGAGTCACTGATGGTAGCGGAATTACTAGGGGATGGAATATCTCCTTCACTTCCTTAGTAGATGTTGAGATGCTCTCTTCTCTAGTGATGGACCTGGAGCAAATTCGTCTATCTACTGGGAATGATTCACTTGGTTGGAAGTGGGCCGGCGCCAATGGCAGGTTCTCCATAATGAGTATATACCGTATGCTATCCTATCGTGGGCTACTTGCCTCCACGTACTCTGGCCTCTGGAGGAATAACCTGCCTCCAAAGATTTCCATATTTGGTTGGCTCTGGCTTAAGCGTCGATTACTCACACGAGATCGCCTCGCCAAGTGGGGAGTAATATCTGATACAAGCTGCCTGCTATGTAACGGGAGTCAAGAATCGCACCAACACATTTTCAAAGACTGCTCCTTCTCCTCCGCCGGATGGACTTATTTTCTATCACCCCTTCATATCAACTACTATCCGATCAGTTCGGTCCCTCACATTACGCTTGTCCGCTCGATCTCCTCGCGCATGTGTTCCAAGTTGAGGTTGACTCTTATCTGGTGTTGGTTTGTTTGGTTCGAGCGCAACAACCGCCATTTCAGCCAAAAATGCACCTCAACACAAGTGTTGGCTGCTATGGCGGCTAGTTATTCAGTGTCCTGTAATAGGTGCTTTATGGATGGGGGGTGACTTAGCCGAGGATGATAGTGGTCATGGTATTAGCTGACTCTGTGTTGTATCTTCCTTTTATAGTTTATGTTTTAATTATTACTTCCTCCTCCTCTTTCACCTGTAACCCTTCAATGCTCTTGAATGAGATTCCAGGTGTTCATTACTCAAAAAAAAAACTACATATGATATTCTACTTTTAAAAGTTGCTACGTACAAAAACCTAACATATCTACAACATGACAACATATGTCTACTTCACCATCATCTTATATCTACAACATGACAACATATGTCTACTTCACCATCATCTTCTGACTTGTCGAAAGATGAAGTTCTTGTTTTTCACTAACCAATATATTCTGTATGATTGATACAGCAAAATAGTTATTTCTATATGAAGAACAATCACTAGTGTGCTGAGAGGTCAAATGACCACTTATCTTTCTATTCAACCCAAATCCACACTAACAACACTTCATGCAAATAGAGCTATAGGTCAGCAACTCCATACTATATCATCCATTTATAGACATGTATATTTTCAGCATCAACTACTTATATACACTACAAATTTTGGTTTATTCAAAAATATCACACAACGTCTAACTCATTGTGTTTGTTTTTCATTATTTCCCGTTTAGAACCTATTTATATATCTTTCCATGATGAAGAATGGGGAGTCCCAGTTTATGATGATCAAAGGCTTTTTGAGTTGCTTGTCTTATCAGCAGCATTGTCTGAGTTCAGCTGGTCAACTATTCTGAACAAGAGAGATAAATTTAGGTTTGTTATTTTTCATTAAGTAACCCCTTTATATGAAATAAATGAAATTTTTGCATTTGATAAAATTTAGCTAATTTTATCTAACACTGGTTCAATTAGGAACTTGCTTGACAATTTTGACCCTGTATCTGTTTCTAAATTCACTGAAAAGAAGATACTTTCACTTAGATCAAGTGGTATTGTGTTATCAGAACAGAAGTTGAGAGCTGTTGTGGAGAATGCAAGACACATGCTTAAGGTAAAATATCTTATAAATGACTTCTAGTATTGTAGCACTGGATCATAATTCAACAACAAACTGTAAAGTCCAACTATTTGGTATCGGTTACATTGTTCATCCTATATTGTGAAAGTCGGTGAAGGGAAAAAAAATAGACGAAATAATGCTTCACACTCCAAAAGCTCTATGTTAAAATAACACAGATGTTCTTCAGCAACATGAGGCAAACATGATCAATCAATTATATTTAGGTTCTTGAACTTTAATTTGAAGCTGTTATGTGTACTTCTTGACTGCAGGTAATTGATGAATTTGGATCATTTAGCAACTATTGTTGGAGCTTTGTCAACCACAAACCAATTATAAATGGATTCCGCTATGCCCGTCAAGTGCCTGTCAAGAGTCCAAAAGCTGAAATCATAAGCAAGGACTTGATGCGACGAGGATTTCGCTGCGTTGGGCCAACCATAATCTACTCCTTTATGCAAGCAGCAGGAATGGTTAATGATCATCTCTCCAGCTGCTTCAGGTTCAGAGATTTCAGAGCTTCATGTTGCAGCCAACTGAAAATAAATGCAAATGCAACTTCGTTGGGAAAATCTTTGAATCAAGCTTTCGTGCTGCAGGCTTAAGCAAATGCGGCGCAAAATCAGCAAAATGACTACACACTGGATTGCAGGTAGTGTTTTTTATTGACTTCATGACATTCATATATCTGATCTAAGCTGAACAATTTAACATGGTGACATGTATGATTGATATATTTTGATGCATGTGTTGTGAGATTCATCTAATTATATACATATACATCCTGTATTCTATTGTGATCAATAACTCTTTGTTTAACCTTGTTTTTCCTTCAACTACAAAAGGTACTTGTTACCATTATGGTTATGCAAGGGTAAAGTTGCATATATTGACCACAATAAATGAATCATGTAAGTCTGACCTTAGTGTTACTGTTCATATCAAGATACAATTATAATCAACATATTCGAATTTTCTATGATAAATATTGGAGAGAGCTCACAGGTGCTCTTCTATAGGTGTCGGTCAGTCCGGGTTCGATCAATTTGGAGAGTTGAGACTAGATCCTGTGCAACAAGGACTGTTCATAATCTAATTTCATCACCTCATTTGATTGCCATTTATTCAAGAGAGAAGTTAAGGGAGATAAGGTGAACGATAAGGAGCTGCATGTCTTTAAAATGGCTCTAAGCATAATCTTTTCTCTCACATGCATACAAAACTGTGAAAACCATAAGTGAGAGCAGATAAAAATTGCAAGAGTACACCCAAACAGTTCCTGCAATTGATGCGATCAAGGCAATAAACTGACTAGATCATTGTAGGTCTTAATTAATTAGAAGAAATCATGGGTTTGGCTGTCAGAGCATATTTTGATGAAGTTCTATATACTAAACAATGACTTAAGAAACATTTTCCTGGATAATAAAATCAGATTTATGACGGCTGGAGACTTGTTAAAACTTGGTCATTATTCATCTCTTGTTCTTCAAACACTTTAATTCCTTCAAGGAATCAATAAAATGAGTATTCACAGAAATTGTACACAAGAATCATATGACCAGAAGTGAGCTCATTATGATGTACAAACGAATTACGAATACCAAGGCCAAGAGAATTATTTCTTCTTCTTCTTCTCAATCCATCTTCTTCACCTTCTCTGGTTCGGCAGGAAGGCACTTTGCCCCAACAAGGCCACCAACTTCGCTGATGACCTAAAAAGTTACACAAAGGACAATGAAGAAAAGTAATGCAGAATGAATACTGAATCCCCAGGAACTTCAATAAAACCAGTTCTTTTAGATTTTACTAACTTGCAAGAAATGTTAAATTGATCTACCTTCAAGCCTTTTATCAGGTCTTGCCTGGTGTGTGAAGCAGAAATGCAGATCCTTGCCCTGGCAAGCAGAACTGGGGTTGCTGGATATGCTACGATCACAACCGCAATCTACCAAGGAGGACCAACAAGTGGTAATGCAAGAAAATCTAGCAGCAAAGAAGTATGAACACATTGTAACCAATAAGATTCGACATCACTTACATTTTGTCTCAAACATGCACGAGAAAATGCTGGGAGCTTTGCTAAATTATAAAGCATTATAGCCATCACTGGCGAGTCATTGTCACCAAGAACCACAAAACCCATCTTCTTCAGCTCCGACCGGAAGAAGTTGCTACTTTCGCGGATATTTGCAAGTTTCTTAGGGCCTGGTGTACTCAAATAAATCATATTTGCATGGCTGGATCTGCCGGAATCAGAAAGTCATAAAGAATTCAAGTATCAAACTCTCCTACCTCTATTTGATCCATCTTCTCCAAGAATAACCTTTATAGCAGATATAACTTGTTGAGCAGCAGGTGGCGACATTGAGGTTGCATAGAGATGTGCAGGACAAGTGTGTTTTAAATATTGAATGATTTCCTGAGGGAGTTATAGGTTTTGTCATGAGTGTAAAGGTATACTGAGTACATCTTCTGAAAGAATCAATGATCAAGAAGTAAGAAACCTCTGATGCTGCAACGTAGCCCCCAGAGGATCCAAATGACTTGGTAAAAGTTCCCATCATAATATCAACATCAGCTGGATCTACCCCAAGGAGCTCACAAACACCTCTGCCCGATTTGCCGACTGCCCCAATGCTATGAGCCTCGTCTAAGTATATGTAAGCCTGATTCACAACAACAACAACAACAAATATTAGCACTTCATAGAACTCTCACAATTTGTAAATTTCCCAAAATGCTTAATCAGGAAAGTATCATAATTGTGTAACTCAACCTTGTACTTCTTGCAGATAGACACTATCTCAGGCAGCTTACAGAACTCCCCTTCCATGCTGTATATCCCCTCAACAATTACTACTATCTTTCTCCATGGCCTGTGTGTGCCAGGCCTCCCCTTAGCAATCTGCTGCCTTAGGACTGCCTCCAAGTGTGATGGGTCTATTGTGGCAAACCAGTTAAAGTAGAACCTTTTGAGCAATTTCACAATGCCACACGCGCAAGGAGGGTAAATTACAAAAGAACAAAAACCATGAATAATTGCTTTTATTACACTTCAGGGTTTGACTATTCAAAAATTATTACATTTACTCATGATCACACTTTTCAACTTCAGTCATTAATATTCTAGTCATCAATTTATATGGATTGACCACTTACTAATGAGGATGTTTCTTTTTGTAATTTATCCTACTAAATGAACTTACTATTATGTTGGAAAACCTCGATAGTTGCACCCGATGCTCGAGCACCATTGACAATGGAGTTATGGTTGAATGAATCACTAATGATCAACCCTCCCTGTTCACAAAGATGAAGAAGAGAACCCATCTTGGTCATGTACAAATAGCAGCAGTATCTTAAAATTAACTGGTAAATTGTACAAACCTCTCCAACTAGAGAAGGAATTATAGAAGAGTTTGTCACATATCCCATGCCAAAGGTAATAGCTGCTGGCTTTCCAACGAATCTTGCTATTAACTCCTCGAGCTCAATGTGCAACTTGGTCGTCCCTGATAGCCATGTGATCAGAATTGCATGAATCATTAATCCATAACCAAAATATACTTTTGTGGCCCGTTTGCTTCATTGGATATGATAGGATAGGATAGGATAACAAGTGAAGAAAATAATTCCATAGGATTTTTTATCCGATATACACCGGACATAACACCAATTTTATATTCTTTTAATCCCAATTTCTTCTAATTCAAGTACCAAACAAACAATGAATTAATATACATATGTTATCCTATCCTCCTGTATCCCATGAAGCAAACATGACCTTGTTGTGTAACGAAATAAACAGAAATGCTCCTACCTGCATCTGCTCGAGCACTGCAAGTAGTAGGTGCATATTGCTTAAGAGATTCGATAACTCGAGGCGTGCAGTATTCATCTCCTGCTGCAAAACCCAGGTAATTGTATGATCCTAAGTTGAGGCACCTGGATGTGTTTGAGGTCCGGCTGCAGTGGAAAAGGAATTCAATTGATTGCATCATCCTTAACATTTCATCATAAACAAAGGTATACAATCTTCAGAAATATACATTCTTTTTATTTCTAAGTCTGAGCAAAAATTAAGAAGGGAATGATACCAAAGCAACATACTGGAGAGTCTTGTTATTGTCATTTGAATAACGATCAACCACGTCGATCCAAGCATCCGGAGCACTCGCAATCGGCCGGCCAAAGCAGTCCTGCCAAATCAGTCCTCAAGTATGATGATTCACAAAAACAAATGAGAATTCAAGCTCTAGAGAATTCTGTAGGCAATTCTGATACAGAGGTAAATTTAACATATTGTTTCTGAGATAATGTTAGTCTAATGTCTATCAGTAATGAATCAACTTTTCCTAGTATAAGAACAACTTGCAAAATGCTGCATTTGCCACCCCAAGTCTACATTGGTTAGCTGAAGATTATCGAGCTCCAAGGGCTTGATCCACTGCTTTCAGAACTGGGGAAGATGACAAGTTCATGGCCAATTTCAAGAACACGAAGCAGACACAAAACAAACAAAACCTGTATGCGGTGATAGATTCGGCGGGTGTAGAAATCCTCCGGCGGGCATATCGGAGCGTAACCCTGCGCCCGCATGGAAACCCGGATCCGTTAATTTTGGAGAACAAAAAGAAAGGCTCGAGCGGGAGGAGAGGAAGCAAAGCAACCTTGAGGTCGTCGGGCTTGCGCTCGTCGAGCAGGAGCCTGCGGAAGAGGTCTCTGAGGAGGCCGAAGGCCAAGAAGACGCCGTAGCTGAAGAGCGTCGTGAGCGCGGTCAGGTACGTCAGCCTCACCACCCTCCGGACCTCCCGCGGCACAAAGAGGGGCGGGATCGGCGGCAGCGGGAATATCCGGGCCATGACGACGTGTGCTTGTTCGTAATGCCTGCCCGTGAGAAGAAGTGAGGGAGGAAGATGAGGAGGAGGAGGCTTCGTGGGGGGCGGTGCTTTTTAATGCTCCTGTATTCAGCAACACTGTGGCTTAATGCTCGTCCTCGTTGTTGATTGGCTGGCATTATAAGGAGAAGGAACTGCACCACCGCAGTGGATCGGATTGGGACCGGAGGAGTTAAGTGGGGGTAGGCGATGCTTTCATTCTAGTAGAGTTTTTTTTTTTTTTTGTCACGGTATTGTCTGTGAATGAGATAAAGTTTCACCAGGGAGAGAAAAATATTAGGCCTCTTCTCTTCTGTGTATATCTCCTAACTCCTAAGTATTATTGTTTTTTCCTTGTATTTTAAACTCTGATCTTGACAGAAGAAAATCCACTACAGACTATATTTTCACACTCGCAGGAGGAGCCGTGAGCTGGTTATCTAAATGATAGATTGTTGTAGTGTTGTCTACTACCACCGAAGTTGAATATGTGACAGCTACAAAAGCTTGCAATGAAGCTGTGTAGTCAGTGAATTGCACATTGCAAGAAATTCAGTCTTTTATTCTAGGACAAAAGTACATAAGAGTTCAATATCATTTTGTTTGTGAAGTAGCGAAGGAAGGAAGAGTGGATACGCAAATAATTCACACCATCAGATGTTATGACAATGTCAATTAATATAGATAATATTGCATGGTGTAGATTTTCTTTTGTCCTATTAGAAATATAAGCAATCCCATGACAAAAATGAGAATCTTTATTTTTGAGAGCTCACCAAAAATGATTTTAAGTGGGAGATTGTGAATGAGATAAAGTCAATTTTGGTGGCTAGATGAAAATATTCAAATTGAATTTATCTTCGTCTAATTCACGTCACCTTATATGAAAAAGTGTTCAAGTTGAATTTATCTTCTTCTTCTTTTATTGTTAAACATGTAATGTCACCAAGCATTATAAATAGGTGATGGTGTCATTCTTTTGAGGTAGATACCACCAAACAAAACTCTAGAGGTAGAATTATAAAGCTTTGAGTGAGTATTTCAGAGAGTAAAACATTAGGCCTCTTCTATGTATATCGCCTAGTGTGTTTGTGTTTTTTTTATATAAGAGAGAATGTTGTTGTTCTCTTCTTGTATTTTGAAAGATTGTAATTTTTTCACTTAGTTAAACAAAATCTTCATTTTTACCGGAAATATTTGTCACTTTCATTTTTCTTAATTCTAAATTTTAATTGTGTTAAGTGTTGCATATAACTCTAGTACCTAACTTCACTCTCGTATAGTTCGTTTTTTTTGTCATGGTCTTGTCTCCCCATTCTCAACCACAGTGGCAGACTGGCAGTTTAAATGTCTTAATCTTAATTAATTTCTCAGTCCTGTTCAAGTTTGATATATGATTAAGGTGTTATTAGTGGTGACGTTGACTTGAGATCTTCGTGGATGGAGATTGGAGAATTGATAAGGTTTGACTTTAGTGTAAGCCAGAGTGATCATAAAGTTGTCCTTTTTTTAATGGCAACTAGTAAGAGAACACAATTTGGCTTCCATGAAAAAATTTCACTTCATATTAAAAGCTGCAACATAAATATACACAAAATAAGCAGTAATGTGAAAGAGGGAGGTTCTTGGGCACTATTTATCTATCATCATTTCAACCTTTTCTACTGTTCTTCTCACAGCAGTTCAAGCTTTCCTGTAATTTATTTGTCTTTTCTTTTCCTCTCAAGATAACATTTGTAGAACTCCCAACCTAAATCTTGTCCTAAAAATGATTCTTAGTGCCAAACTGGCAATGCAGCTGCCATTACTTCATGGATATGCTTTGCATTCAAGGGTGTAGTGGACAAGTGCATTGAATGCTAGGTAGTTTAAAAGCTTTCCTGCAATAAGTGTTAACATGGAGGTGGTTCATTTTGTATGAATGCCATACAATGCACCTACTCAAGAACCCTACTTTCTTAATGAAAAGCACAGTAGTTTTATTTAAAAGCTTGTTCCAATTGTCTTCCAAATTGTCCATCAGGAAGGTTTGGTAGATTGAAACTAGCATTACATGGCATAGGTAAACAGTAAAATCCTATGCTCTTTCTGTAATCCTAAAGCGTTAGATTCAGATTGAGAGCTTTTTATGATGCCAAACATGATGTTGCTATAACAGAGCTTTATACATCAACCTGGTAGATGGGGATGAAGCCCTACTGGGTTAGCTGGCCTGGCCCATGGCTGCTTCCAAACTGAGAATAAGAAACCCAGTTCCAAGTGACAGGGTCAGGAACTCCTGCGAGTTCCAGGAGCAGGGAACTAGAAATCCTGTGGCATCGTCTCTTAGGAGACATCCGATAGAATTGGAACGATACATAGAAGATTAGCATGGCCCCTGCGCAAGGATGACACGCACAAATCGAGAAATCCTGTGGCAACTATCAGTTTATGTTTTTTGCAGAACCCATAGTAACAACAAGTTAGCGTGGTCGGGGTTTTCAGTCATCTCCAGTTTTCAGAGTTTAGCATAAATATATTTTTCATATTGCCATTCTGATTAATGAAACAGATATTGCTGTCTTCTTTGAATAGTGTCTTCTTTGCCTCAAAAGGATCTTCTTTATATGCTTGAAATACTTATTTTCTGAAAACAATATTTTATCAGATGATTAGATTGCAGTTTCCATGATCAGAGAGGTCAACACCTCTATGGAATCAAAACAATAGGTGATGGGATCACAATAATGACCACACCTGATAATTGTATAGGGAGGACTGTTGAACCTTTGCATCTACTGTGCGCCTTATGGCACTAGTCACAATATGTTTCCCAATTATTGCGAAACCATCGGTATATGATTGCTAATAGAGCCAAAGAGGAAGGAGCTGTTCTTCCTTCCTAGAGTTGTTGGGTTTCAAAGAGGGAAGGTTGCAACTACCACTCTGATAATCAAAGAAGAGAGTGTCACTTTTTGGATGGAAAACAATATGCTGATCCAAAGTAGAGAGATGGGCAGGTTGCCACCTTAAATACATGAGGAGAGCAAAGTGTGCTCTTCATGAGATTCCATGAGTCGGTGAAGAAATCATCCTTGTAAAAGCCAAAGAAAGATGTGGGAATGTTAGATGTCTTGAATTTTGTATATGGGTGGGGCGGAGGGCCGTTAGAGAGATTGTATTCAGGCTATCTAACAGGTTATAATGTAATTCGATGATGAGAGACATTATATTAGGGGTTAGGATTTTGTCTGTATTTCATTATTGTAAATAGTGAAGTTCTACTCTTCCTTTGCCCATGGACCTGCGGATGACACATCACTGTTCGGAACCACATAAGTCGTGTGTGTTCGCTCTTTCTTTCTTGTGCCTCATTGTTTTGTTTGTCGAACGATCCTCAACAGGGAATAAAACTTAGGTGCAACCTTTCCTCATCCACCAACATATGGTAAAAACACACATCTGAAAGCCATATTTTAAATTGTTTGCTCACATAACCAATTGCAGTCAAAACTCTTCCCACTTTAGCCAACACCCTACTTGATTTTCCATAATACCCTAAATTTATAATACAGTTTTTTTTGTTCGCTTGCACACATATGCCCGTTCATATCTCCTCTCACTTGTTTGCATCTCTTTCTCCTCCCACCTATTCACATCTCTTCCTAGTCGTCAATCAAAGAGTCTTCCTTACCATCCTCCTTTACTACCCTCCTTAATAAATCTTATTTTTGTTGGGATGTGTGGCGACTGATCTATTCAAATCCTTTTATGTTGCACTATGAAGAGATTTTCGGCGGTCCTGCTGTTGTCTTGTGTCGACTTATATATACTCAAATGTAATAATTCTCTTGTATCGAAAACCCTAATAGCAAGAAGAATTTCTAGTGCGGCCGTGGACGTAGGCAATCTTGTCGGACTATTTTTTTTCTCTTGTTTCTTATTTCTTGCGCTAGATCTATTCCCAACAATTTTTTTCCCATTGAGTTCACTCATATATTTTATGATCAGGTTCACCCACTATTTGACCAAACTTACCTACTTTCACGTTAGGTTCAACTCTATAGTTCACCAACTATCAAGCTAGTTTCACCCATTTTATGATCAAGTTCACTCACTATATGGCCAGGTTCATCGACTATATGACCAGGTTAATTCACCCATTATTTATCTAGGTTTACCCACTCTCAAGTCAAGTTCATTTACTCTATAGCTAGATTCCCCAACTCTCAAGCTAGGTTCCCCAATTTATAATCAAGTCCACTTACTATATGACAAGTTTCATCGAATAAATAACTAGGTCCACCCACTATATATTTGCTCAAGCTTACCCACTCTCAAGTCAGGCTCACCGCTCACCAACATTCGCATGTCAGTGTGTTAAGAAACCAATTAAGTTGACTGACGTTTCTAAGAAAGTTGTCAAAAAGATTTTGTGTTTCCACTCTTTATCATTCTTAGCACTCAATTCTTATGGTTTGACCTGAGAGCAGCTCTTGATTTGGAATATTGATGTTTGGCTTAACACACGAACATTCACATGTCAGTATTTCATTGTGGCAAAACTTATGCATGTCACTATTGTGACATTATAAGAAACCAATTAAGTTGTTTTTTTTAGAAAGAAATTTATATACCATTCATGACTAATGATAGGTTACAGTAATAGGTGAAAAGAGAAAAAAAATAGTTATAAACTAAAGAAATTAAAGAGAAAAAATCTGACAAAATACAACCAGAAAATTAAAACCTCTCAAGAAAGATAAGTAACAATAAGCAAATGACTGACTGTCACTATCCCTTAAGTAGCATAGCATAAAAAGAAGTTGGCTAGCGAGGCTGCCAATTCATGAAAAGACGAATGTCGATCTTAAAAAATACAAGAATTACGCTCAAACTAGATAAACCATGACCACGCCAAGATCATTCTTAGTCTGGCCATCCAAGACTTAGAGGATTCCGAGGCTAAACGGAGGTGATAGGCCATAAGAGATCGGCGGGGATTTCAGGAGAGAAATGAAGCAGCTCCAACCCCTTTGAAGAGAATGTGCAATTAGAAAAAAGATATAGGTGTATTTCTTTGCCCCCCCCCCCCCCCCCCCCCCCCCCCCCCCCCCCCGACATAGAGCACAAGAGTCATCAAAAATAATTCCCCAATGCCAAAGCCGATCCCGAGTAAGCAAACGTTTTCTAAACCAGAGCCAATCGAAAATAGAGATTTTTGGTGGCAAACGATCGATTCTTCCATAAGGCCGAGTAAAAAATACATTGAATCCCTCTATAAGTGAACATACGATAAGCACTTTGAGTAGAGAATGAATTACCATTTGAAATCCATTTCCACCTAATTATATCATCACCCAGAGTGTATCGGACCACTTCCGATTTTGAGTCTAGAAGCAGCAACCTATCCAATTCCACCAAAGTTGAGAAAGAGATATCCCAACCTATGAATACACCCGAAAGACCGAACAGTCGAGCCTCAAATATAGTGCAGTCAGGAGAAGTGGTAAGGCTGTATAGAGACGAAAACAAATGAGCAAGACTAGACCTATTCACCCAATTATCAGTCCAAAGTCGGATTTGCTTGCCATCACCCACCGAGAAAGATAAACCCGAATAGAACATTTCAAATAGTGGTATAAGGTCTCTCCAAATCGATGAAGCTATGTGTAAAAAAGATGACCCGGACCACAAACGGAAGTTACCATATATTGCTTCCATTAATTTAATCCAGAAAAGATCATACCCTAAACTTTCCAAATCCAACCACCTCTTCTAGCCAAACTATGAGCGCGAATGTCAAGAATACCAAGACCTCCATCTTCAATGGAACAAGTAATATTATTCCACCCAACCAAACATTTCCCGTCGATAGAAGAAACGTCAACCCCGACCCAAATTTTTTTTCTTCTTTTCTTGTCAATCAAGTTTAAGACCCATTTTGGAGCTTTGAACAAGGATAGGAGGTATGCCACCGAACTAGTGATAGAGCTATTAATCAATATTAGTCTTCCAGCCCGAGAGAGCAATTTACTTTGCCAAGAGGAGAGCCACGCATCGATTTTGGCCACCAAGTGTAACCAATCAGCCTTTGATAATCTACCTACTTTGAGAGGTAGTCCCATGTATTTGAGAGGAAAAGATGAAGTCCGACAACCAACTGTTTGAGCCACCAGATCAGCCCTGTTCTTATCTCTGTTTAGACTAACAACTCCAGTTTTGCATAAATTGATTTTTAAACCCGAAGTAAGTTCGAAGCATTTCATAAGAAAAATAAGGTTTCTCGTGCAGTCCTTTTTATTACTACAAAAAAGGATCAAATTGTCCGCGAAGAGAAAGTGTGTTACTCCACCAAAAATCCAAGAGGAAAGAGCACCTTCAATAATAGAATTCCGAGAAGCCAAGTTAAGGAGCCGAGAGAGACAGTCCATCGCCAAGTTGAATATAAAAGGGGAAAGCGGGTTTCCTTGCCGAACACCACGCTTATGACGTAGAGGTGTGCCCAAGGAGCCATTAATCAAGATAGAAGATTCAGTGTCAAGCAGGTTACGTATCCAGATGATCCAAGTGGCCGAGAGCCCTCTGACCTCCAGCATGCGGACAATAAAGCTCCAATCCAGTGTATCAAAAGCTTTCTCAAAATTGATCTTCAAGAGGAAACCATCGTCTCGATTCTGATGACAAGCCCAAATCGTCTCGTAGGTTCCCATAAAACAATCCAAGGTGCTACAGCGAGATATGAAGGCATTCTAATTGCTGCAAATCAAACCGTCCATATAAGGTCGAAGCCTCAAAGTAAGCACCTTAGAGAAGATACAAATGATACTGTTCTCCAAGCTAATAGGTCGAAAGTCCTTGACCCCGAGAGGCACCTTCTATTTTTAGAAGCATTGTGAGATGGCCATAATTAAATCTTCTTAAGGTTTCGGGCCTGATAAGAAATTCTGAGAAGAGCCGCAAGAGGTCATCCTTCACAGTATCCCAATAACAACGGAAGAATTCAGTTAAGGCCGTCCGGACCCGGGGCCTTGCAAAGGCCCATATCCCAGATAGTCGCTTTAATTTCATCCAAGGAGAAAGGAGAGTCGATGGTGGCTCCAATAGGAATAGAAGGTAGATCCAGAGCCGACCAATCAATAGTGAGAAGCGGCTTACGAGGAGTACCTAAGAGTGTTACGTAAACCTTCCCAAAGCCCATTGCAATGGCATCATCCCCATACAAGGTCCCTTCTTCAGAGATAAGTGAATGAATCCAGTTACTTCTTTTTCGCACAGAGGCCCACTGGTGGAAGAACCGCGAGTTGCGGTCTCCCTCTTTCAACCACCTTTGTTTTGCTCTCTAGAGCCAATAGGAAGTTTTATCACCGTAGAATTTATCCAAGTCAGCCTTGTGCACCCTTAGAGTCTCCAGCTCAGAAATAGAAAGACCAACGAGATCAGCTTTTGAGCTCAGATTATCAACTTTGGATTCCAGCTTGAGTTTCCTGGCCGAGCGGGTTTTTTTGAGAGCAGCAGCCCACTGCGGTATGAACTTGCGAAGTCTCCTCTAGCGAGACAACCAAATTGTTGCAGTCGAAGACCAGAAGGTAGGAGAGTTCCAAACAGATAAAAAAGGCCTCTAAAACCATCAAGAGATAGCCAAAAATTAATTCTCAATTTTGAATCATTTGTTACGACAAACATTAATAAGACCGGATTGAAAAATGATAGCATTAAGATCTGACAGTTGCCTCTCCTCTCCAGTCATAGCCGTCAAAGGCAGAGCCATCGAAGAAGGAAGAGAGATGAAGACCCGATCTAGACGAGCAAGGCTCGGAGGATGCCAGTTTTTGCTCTAGGTATAAGCTTTTCCTTTAATTGGCATATCCAAGAAATCACATGTATGAATGAAAGAAGAAAATCGAGAATAGTCTACCGCACTGCCAGAGCAATTCAGACGCTCGGCGTCGGAACGGGTGACATTGAAGTCACCCCCAATGATAAAATTGTCATCGGCTCCATCCAAGATCCCTTCCAGCTCGTCAAAGAAAGCACCACGGTCGACCCTCCGAGAAGGACCATCGACTCCAATGAAAGTGAAACAAGCCGAGGAAGAACGTTGTTCCAATCTTGCCAAAAGAAAGTGAGCCCCAACAACAGAACTCGAACAACGCCAAAATGATTCATCCCAGATGAGAACCTGCCCTCCCGCGGTACCGAGAGCATTGGATGTAATATAACCAGGCTC
The DNA here is from genome assembly GCA_034359265.1 of Canna indica. Lineage (NCBI taxonomy): Eukaryota > Viridiplantae > Streptophyta > Magnoliopsida > Zingiberales > Cannaceae > Canna > Canna indica. Next base: position 19,216,858 of record CP136897.1, read on the forward strand.
CCGAAAGCCTGAGAGGTGCTTTGCGCAGGAGATTGAGATACTCGACAATTTTGTTTCCCGTAATGCAATAACAGAGCAGCAATTGTCACGAACAAAGCATCTAACCATGTACCTTTTTGAACTTCTATTAAGACCTCAAACGTTCCAGAAAAGCGTTGAGAAATTTTTGATAGACATAAGAAATAATAACCACCCGCACCGTCAACTGAGCAGAGCTAACAATTATAAGGGACCACCAGGCCGGAAAGGCGCAAGTTCCCTTTCAACGGAAGCCTCCGGAGCAATGTAAGTGAAGCCCAAGATGCAGGTCTGCTTGCGGAGATGAAGACTGGCAAGAGAGGTAGCCACCGGCGAAAGGAGAAGGCCATTAGCAGGTGGAGACGAGAAAGGTGAGCAGGCGCCTCCACGTGGGACCCTCGAAGAAGAACCAAGGTTGAAGTCGGAGGAATCAGAGCCATTGAGAATAGCCTTACGAGCCACCGCTCGTTGAAGAGAGGAGGCCGGCGAACCCCTGGAGCGGAGGAGGCGAGCGCTCCTACGGACTATAACACCATTGCATCGACGAGGTCTCCGTGTGTAGGTGATTATGCAATGAGGCGATGAATCCAATAGGGTGGGTGCAACCGGCTCCATCCCTAGAATGAGGCTCGAATCCTCATCCAGATCCCACGAAGCGTGTGAACCCGACCCAATAGCAGGAGGAGGGTTCGGAACATCAAACTAGTCAAAACCCCATCCACTAGTGGATCGAAGAACAACTCCGCTAACTCGCTCAGGCACAGGGCCAAAAGAAGGTAGGGAGTGCCCAAGGCCCTCAAAGGAGGGCAGTCCAAGGGCCTAAAGTTGATTCAACACATAAGCCACTGCCTTGGCCAACGAGTCATCCACCGTGACATTTGAAAAAGTTGGATGGGAGCTAGAGGAATCCGACAAAGTGGAGAGCTGGCCAACAGAAGGAGCAGCACTGCCAACTTTAGTTCCCAAAGTAGGTCAAGCATCGGAGAGGAAAAAGCCAGAAGGTGCCGCCGACGGAAGCTCAGAAATAACCCTGGAAGAGGAAGTCATGCCATGTGTTACTAACACCAGATCAGCGGCACGATCTCTAGTGTCAGCAACATCGTCAGAGATAGTCGACAACCAATCCGTACCACCCGCACCACCGATGGACGGCGGATCCTCCTCGACGTTCATTGGAGAAATAACGGTAATGCACCTACGACCCGAATCAGTGGCGATCGGCTCTTCCTCAGAAATGGAGATAGCATGATTAACGAACTCACGATCCCCATCCAAAAAACCCCTCCTCGAAGCAGCTTCCTCAACACAAGATGGAGCTACAGAAGAAGATGGAAGCAACGAGGCGACGACAAGGGGGGGAAGAGGCATTGGGGGATCAACATCGGCTTGTGCCCCCTCTAGGCAGGGGGAACACTATCATCTGCAAGATCCTCACTCCAATCCAGACCATCAGCAATGAAGTCGCAATCACCAAGAGAGGAGTTTCGATGAAACCAACGATGCTAACAAATCTCCACTGAAATGCGAAAGCGACACCCCTCTGAGACGGCCAAGATAGACTTCGAAATTGATTGAAGAGATCTCACTCGCATCTGAATCTTGCAAGTGGAAAGATCCGACCAATGTAGAGATCTCGCTTCAAGAGTGTCAAACGCACCGAAAGAGCATACAATAATAGAAGTGCATCCACATTCCAGGAGCGGATCGGCAAAACATGAAGCACCAAGCCAACACATAGCTCAAAGCTCGGGACAAAATCAATCACCCTAGAATCACGCCAATCTTCAACATGCAGAGAAGCATCTCCCCATCGGAAAAGAGAGTGTTTAAGCAGAGTGGACTTGTAATAGGAGTCGTGCCCCTCCGGTGTGGAAATCAATAGACGATCGTCAGCAAGAGAATGCTGACGCTAGAGATGCTGATGCACTGAGGCATCCTAGAAGTAGGAAGCAAGGAAGTCTCCCACATTCGCAGCCCTAGGAAGCGACCCAGAAATGGACACCACCACACAGCGCTCAGCGAGAAAAACACCACGATTCAACGTGGAATCAGAAGGTGGAAGGAACAATTCCACAGAGTCAGGACCACCGACCAGAGCACAATCACTACCAACAAGCGAAACAAGGCTTGATGGCGCCAGCATATCATCAGCAGAGATTGGAGAAGTTGGCTGGACCGACGGAGGTGAAGAAATGCGATTCGCCGATGGACCAATAGGTGCCACCCCACCCCCTAGAGCGACACGAAGGGCAGGCGCCGGAGCGATGACCATTGCCATGACAAAAGAAACAAAATCGTGGGCGCCCTACAGGAACGATTGAAGTGCCCTTTGCCACAACAATTGAAACAACGGCCAGCTTTACGCAGATGGGCGAGATAGATTGAACGATCCCAGGAACCAGCCCAGACCCCAACTGACAGCGGAGGGGAAGAGGGATGAACCCCCGACGGGATTGATGGAGGGTGAAAAGAGCGGAAGGCCTCCGCGAATGAGTTCACAGAAACCCAATGAGAAGACGAACGAGGAAGATGAGGCACATCCGCAAAGTGAACATGCTTACCTTTGTCTCGGCGAGCAACGACAGTCCAACCCTCACTGGTTGCCACAGAAGATGACTCCCCAAAACCGACAATAACAAAAGACAGAACCCCGGAGCGTCCCGACGAGCCACTTCTCTCCATGCGAGCCATCATGTGCATGAGTTTGTTATTTCTAAGAAACTTGTCAAAAAGATTTTCAGTTTCCACTCTTTATCATTCTTAGCACTCAATTCTTATGGTTTGACCCGAGAGCAGCTCTTGATTTGGAATATTGATGTTTGGCTTAACACACGAACATTCACATGTCAGTATTTCATTGTGGCAAAACTTATGCATGTCCCTCCTGCAAGTTGTTCGCTGATTTGCCCATTGCGGGCAAGTCCTTCACGTGGTCCAAGTATCCAACAACCAAGCAGTGTCGAGCCTTGCCATGCTGGACCAATATCCTTATCTCTGTCTCCACTTCTCTAGCCCTTCCTCTTGCTTTGGTAATTGGTCGATAGAAGAAATTATCGGACCATAATGCTCATAGTAGGAGAAGGAATGCAGCTAAATCATTTAGGATGGAGCTTTCTTGGCTTCGTTGCAAAGAATACAAAACTATTATCGCTAATGCTCCAAGCTCCCTTCCCTTTGGTTCTTTTTCGCTCGTTGATTGGGTCATATGTCGGAAGCACCTAGGGAAAATGTTGCTCCAATGGGGAAGGCAGCGACACAAAGAAAGGGTGTTACGCCCCGCCTAGGTTCATCCCCAAATAAGGGACACCTCTTAGGAGAAGCGTACCCAATAATTCAGCCAACATCTAACATCAGGGTAAATATAAATAAATGTCAACTAAGTTAACTATAAGATTCCGAACCAAGATTACAAGATAACAACTGATATCAACCTATAGTTCAACAATCAACTAAGATAAATAAGGAGAAACAAGCAGCAGATGCGTCTCCTCCTCCAGGACTCTAGCTACCCAACTCCAACTACCGAAAGACCTGCAAATCCGAGGCAACAACAAACAACGTCAGCGGAAAGCTGAGTAGGAGTATCAATAAGTCAAAAAGAAGGGTAAATAATCATGATGCGATGATATTACCAAATGCAACAATATACGACTCTGCAATAGAATACAACATGTCAACAACAACAAGATAAATGTTCAACTATCATCTAATGCAACTCATACCATTCAAGAGCGTAGTAGACATTTGGTTTCTCCCGCACTCTCGCGCCTCGAGCCTGCTCAAACAGGAGGTGCGACTATCCAAGGATAGCCTGACGAAATCTAACAATGCAACGCCGCTCACGAGCCCATCGACGTCTAACAACGCGACGTCGTACACCCACCTCGTGTGATAATTTGGTGATCACCGGTGTCACTTGCCCATACAACTCGGGCAATAAATCAACAGTGTCCTGGGCCTCCGCCCAATAAAAGATCAATAATGCAACATGACAACTAGATCTCACCATATGACAATTCACAACCGATCTACGATGCTCACGACAATAAATGATTTAATAAACTATCAACTGAATATGCAACTAGAATAAATCATTATAACATATGATATATGACAACAACAGTAATGCAACCAAAATAATTCATGCACAACAACAAGCAACTTATGACAACGCTAATACTACATTGTGTACCATGGCTAGTACAATATCATGCTCAAATAATCATCGATAAATGATAATTAAATCAGACTCATGCAATTATCAACATGGCATGTTCAACAAAATAATGCAACATGAGATCAACGAATTTCAAAAGCAAAACAAGCAAATATAGGCAAGTGTAAAATCGTCAATTTACTCATTGAACATTCATCGGCTACAACAGGAGTCAACTCACACCCAACATAACTATCTATACTCTAATTTACCAACTAATGTAGAATACAACTATTCTATAATATTTAACTATTTATCAAATTGAATTAATCATATTTAGCTACCAAATAATACTAAAATATAGAAAAGATCTATCAGACATTCTCCGATCAAAAATCTGACACCACTAATGCGTTCAGAATGCAAAAAACTATAACTTTGGTATTCACCTTGACTCGATCTGACGATCCTACGATCAACATCAAAATTACCTACGATCAACATCAAAATTACCCTCAATAATCTACAAATCAATCCAATTTCATGTGATACAACTCTTTTTTTTAATTAAACTATTTGTTAAATCAAACTAAATCCCTTGTAACTTCCTCTTCTCCTGCCCAACGCCGCCCTCTCCTCTCCTCCTCAATTCTTGCCCGACGGCCCCCCAAATCGTCGGTGAACACCTGTCGGCCCCCGCAAGCCCTCGTCAGCCCCTCCCATGGCCTCTGACGCCGGTGGGACCGGCCCTTCGCCGGAAAACATCGAGCAGCAGGTGGCTGCTGCTGCTACTTGGCAGCCGCCGAGATCGTGTGGCCCAGCGCCACCGGCTTGCCGTGGTCGCCTTCTGACTGACTCCGACTATATATCTCCTCCCATCCTCTTCTCTCAATTGCCATTGTCTTTGATGAATGAAGAAATGGGAAAACGACATAAAACAATCGGAAAACAACGGGAAAAGAAGAGTAAAAGACTCCTACCTAACTAGTCCTCCAAACTCTAATTTTTCGTCGGAGTCTTCATAGTCGCCGCCGCACGCCGCTACCAACACCCATCCAAACCAGATTAGGGGATGATTAGGGCTAAATAAATATGATTAGGTACTTTGCAAAAAGGTCCCTCCAAGAGTAAAATTTACAACTCAATCCATTTTTATTTCCGAGTCATAACATTCTCCCCACCTAAAGGAATTTGGTCCCCCCAATTAAATTCGAGTACTTGTCTCCGAAAAATCGTGCTGGTCAACACGAGCATCTCCCTGGGCCTGCTCCTGGGTTAGTGCAAATGCTCTGGCTGAGTGTGGTGCACTCTGGTGCGTGCCCCTCCGACGCTGCTGATGAGAACTCTAGCCTCATGGCTAAATTCTGGTCATCCACTCCCTCTTAAAGTGTCCCGGCTACTTGCACCTATAGCAAACCTTTTGACCAAGCGGGCAATCCCTGGCCGAATGAAATGCATCCCCACACTTGAAGCAATCAAACCAGCCTCTACCTAACTGGTCTCTCTCAACAGTAGTCATATCATATGCCTGACCTCTCGGATGGTGGGAGGGCTGTGCAAATCGTTGTGGCTCAACTGGTGTCGTCCTGGCCTTCTTCTGTTGAGGCTGAGTAGTCTAGGTATCCTCCTTGCTGCCACTCTCGTCATACAATGAATGGAACTGCTCTACCTACTTCGTCTGTCCATCGTAATCTTCGATCATCTGCTCTTGAATCTAGACTGCTCGATCAAACACTATCTGCTGATCATCCTGGTACATGTCATCACGAGTCGCCTCCACCCGAAGCGCCCGCCTCAACACTCGATCATACGCCAACAGCTCCTCGTCGGCCATCAACCCCTTAATGGAATTACTCGGCCCACTAAAGAAAAACTCTACTCACCTACGATCAGATAAAATTAGATCAGGGACAAACTTCGCGAGCTTGATGAATTATGCAGCATATTCCACTACTCGCATCGGGCCTTGGCGCAACTGAAAGAACTCCTGCGTCTTATGTCGGACATATGTGGCTGGGTAGTACTTTCGAAAGAACACCTCCTAGAACCTACCACAAGTGATAAGCTCCCCACGCAACATATTCCATTACACCTCCCACCAATCAAGAGCCTCTCGAGTGAGACAATAGGTCGCGAAACTGACCCGCTCCTCCTCATGACAACCCATAACACTAAAAGCCCGCTCCACCTCATGGACCCATGACTAGGCAGTGGTCCCAACAAAGTTGTCGAACTCGCCTCTCCCTAGGCGCAAAAATTGGTTCAATCTAGCAATCTTCTGCCTCCGACGTGACTCAATTCTCACTCGGGTATACTGTACTACTGTACTCGACCTCTACCTCGCTGTGCACCTCTACTGGCGGACCTCCTACTCGCATCACCTCTTGCCTCCATAACTTCAGAAAGAAGGAAAACAAAATCATATTATATCTATATTCCTACTAAGGCAACTAGAATATTAAAACTCACATCCTAGTCCTTAGTACCCACCAAACACCTATCCTTAAGTCCTAAAAACAAGGACGATCCTATGCTCTGGTACCAAATTATTACACCCCGCCTAGGTTCATCCCCAAATAAGGAACACCTCCTAGGAGAAGCGTACCCAACAATCCAACCAACATCTAACATCAGGGTAAATATAAATAAATGTCAACTAAGTCAACTATAAGATTATGAACCAAGATTACAAGGTAACAACTGATATCAACCTATAGTTCAACAATCAACTAAGATAAATAAGGAGAAACAAGCAGTAGATGCGTCTCCTCCTCCGGGACTCTAGCTACCCAACTCCAACTATCGAAATACCTGCAAATCTGAGGCAACAACAAACAATGTTAGCGAAAAGCTGAGTATGATTATCAATATGTCAACAAGAAGGATAAATAATCATGATGCGATGATATTGCCAAATGTAACAATATACGACTTTGCAATAGAATGCAACAAGTCAACAACAACAAGACAAATGTTCAACTATCATCTAATGCAACTCATATCAATCAAGAGTGTAGTGGACATTGGGTTTCCCCCGCACTCTCGCACCTCGAGAGTGGCACCTCGAGCCCGTTCAAGTAGGAGGTGCGACTATCCAAGGATAGCCTGCCGACATATAACAATGCGACGCCGCACACGAGCCCATCATCGTCTAACAACGCGACATCGTACACGCACCTCATGTGATAATTTGGTGATCACCGGTGCCACTTGCTCGTACAATTCGGGCAATAAATCAACAGTGTCCTGGGCCTCCGCTCAATAAAAATCAACAATGCAACATGACAACAAGATCTCACCATATGACAATTCACAACTGATCTACGATGCTAACGACAATAAATGATTCAATAAACTATCAACTGAAGATGCAACCAGAATAAATCATTATAACATATGATATACGACAACAACAGTAATGCAACCAAAATAATTCATGCACAACAACAAGCAACTTATGACAACGTTAATACTACACTGTGTACCATGGCTAGTACAATATCATGCTAAAATAATTATCAATAAATGATAACTAAATCAGACTCATGCAATTATCAATATGACATGTTCAACAAAATAATGCAACAGGAGATCAACGGATTTCAGAAGCAAATCAAGCAAATAGAGGCAAGGGTAAAATCATCAATTTACTCATTCAACATTCATCGGCTATAACATGAGTCAACTCACACCCAACACAACTATCTATACTCTAATTTACCAACTAATATAGAATACAACTATTCTACAATATTTAACTATTTATCAAACTGAATTAATCATATTTAGCTACCAAATAATACTAAAACATAGAAAAGACCTATCAGATGATATCCGATTAGAAATCTGACACTATCAACGCGTTCAGAACGCGAAAACCTACAACTTTGGTATTCACCTCGACTCGATCCGACGATCCTACGATCAACTCCAAAATTACCACCAATAATCTACAAATCAACCTCATTTCATACGATACAACCCTCTTTTTTAGTTAAACTATTTATTAAATCAAACTAAATCCATCGTAACTTCCTCTTCTCCTGCCCAACGCCACCCTCTCCTCTCCTCCTCGGTTCGTGCCCGGCGGTCCCCCAAACTGTTGGTGAACACCCGTCGGCCCCTCCCATGGCCTCCAACGCTGGTGGGACCGGCCCTTCGCCGGAAAACATCGAGTAGTAGGCGGCTACTGTTGCTGCTGCTACTTGGCAGCCACCGAGGCCGCATGGCCCGACGCCACTGGCTTGCCGTCGTCACCCTCCGACTGGCTCCGCCTTCCGATCGACTCCAACTATACATCTCCTCCCATCCTCTTCTCTCAGTTGCCATTGTCGCCGATGAATGAAGAAATGGGAAAACGTCGAAAAACAACGGGAAAGAAGAGTAAAAGACTCCTACCTAAACAGTCCTCCAAACTTCGGTTTTTCTTCGGAGTCTTCACAGTCGCCGCCGCCGCATGCTGCTGCCGACACCCATCAAAACCAGATTAGGGGATGATTAGGTATTTTGCAAAAAGGCCCCTCCAAGAGTAAAATTTACAACTCAATCCATTTTTATTTCCAGGTCATAACAAAGGGAGAGCAAAAGGCTCGAATTGAAAGGTTCGTCGATTTTTTTCAGCAAACCCTCATATGCTACCAGCCTTTTTGATACCAAGAAGGCGACTTTCAAAATTCAGCGGACACAACTAGATGATCTATATCATGAGGAGGATTTTTTATCGAGACAAAGGGTAAAAAAAAAGGGTGGAATAAGGAATGTGATCTCAATACCCAATACTTTCATTTATGTGCTTCCCTTCGGAAGAAGAAGATTGAAACTAACTCCTGAACGATCTCCTACTTGGAAGATTTGCATCACTATTTCCAGAACTATTATAGGGAGCTATTGGGGTTGTCTTCAACCTCACTTCTCAAGATTGCTTGGCACGACTTGAATATGGGGCACTCCGCTTCAAACCTCTCACTTGATAATTTGTTTACCCTTGAGGAGACTAGTGTCTCTATTCTATACATGGGGTCCTACAAAGCTCCTGGGCCAAATGGTCTCGTCATTAAATTCTTTGTCACCTTCCCGAAAGATTTAGGGAGCAAATTGCAAAGTATCTTCAATGAGATTTATGAAAGGCCGGGTGAACTACGCAGAATGAACAAGGTGACAATTGCATTGATACTAAAAAGAGGGAGCCATTCTTGTGAGGGATTTTAGGCCAATCAATTTGGAATACAACCTATTACGATTTTTTTCAAAAGTATTGGCGTGGCGCCTCTCTTCACACATGGACAACATCATTGGACAGTTTAATGCAATAGGCATAACACTCTAGATTGCTTTAGGATGATGCATGAGACTATTTGGGCGGCCAATCAACACAATGAGGACATTGTCCTCATTAAAGTGGACTTCGATAAGGCCCTTGAACCCATCATTTAGAGTATTTTATTCGACTGTTGGAGGCAAGGGGATTTTCAAGTAGATGGAACTCATGGATTGCGGCCTTGCTTTTTACATTGAGTCTTTCTTAATCATCAACATGAGTTTAGGGAACCCATTCTCACACAAGTGAGGGATGCATCAAGGAAACTCCCTCTCTCTGTTCTTATTCAATTTGGCCATGGATTGTCTTTCAAGATTAATTGACAAAGCGACAGTTAATGGCCATATCAGAGGAGTTCTACATCATCAGGTAAATGGGGGAATTGCTTATACTATTTTCGCGCATGATCTTGTGCACTTTAGTTTGACAGACAAAAGAACTTATAGCTTCTTCTAAATTGCTTTAAGCCAGCGGCTGGTCTAAAAGTTAACTTGAACAAGGCTTTCCTTGTTCATCTTGGGGGTGATGATGTTGTGGCCAACTAGTCTATTAGTGTATCGGGGTGCAGGGTGGACAAATTCCCCCTCAATGACTTAGGGCTTCCACTCGGGAGAGGAAAATTTTCAAAAGAGGACCGACATGTTCTAATCTCTAAAATTGACCTCAGATTGAATAGTTAACAAGGGAAAGTTCTATCTCGAGCAGGTCATCTCACCTTAATTAATAGTACCATCACCAGCTGCCCAACTTTCTTGCTATGCATCTTTGAGGCACCGATGTGGGTAATAAAAGCTATTGATAAAAGGTGCAAAAAGTTTTCTGCAGTCAACATGGATGTTACTTCGACTCAAGGTAAGTGCTTGGTTCAATGGGAGTCTCTCACATGTCCCAAGGCTGAGGGGGCTTGGGAATTCTTCACTTGCGACCTATCTTGGATCTTGACTTTGGAAGTTCATGCAGCATACCCCTCCCCCCTCCCCCCTCCCCCCTCCCCCCTTGGATTGATGTGGTTGAGGACTCTCTAGTTGGGATTCAGGTTGAGTTTTCACCCATCTAGAGGAGTAGCACAAAGTTGAAGTACATACTAATGGTCAAGATTGCCTACCGAGTGGGTGAAGGAACTAGCCTTAAGTTCTGGAAGGACAACTGGACAAATGATTGATGCTTGGTGTGATAACATATGAGAGATTCAAATAAAACAAATATATAAATTTGCTTACCTCCAAATCCGTCAAACGATGCTATGAAAATGGTGAAGGAATATGATTTGAGATGGGATGAGATGCAACTCGCAATACCCCCAAAAAGGTGTCGTCTCACCTTGAGTGGAAAGGTTAGAGTTCCTTTTAAAAGAAACTCCAAATCTCTCCTTAGCCAATCATGTGATAGGAAGTCTATTGGCTACAAAATGGGATGCAAGTTACCTCTATCCAATGGTCTTTTGAGTGGTCCAACCTATCATGGATCACTCACAATTAACAGGGACTTTGTTCCTGCCTGAGGATTAGAATAGTCTGGTTCGATTCGATCTCCCTTCTGGTCAGGTGCAACTCTGGTGAGGGGGGACTTGCCACAAACCTCTGACGCTCAAGTTAGTAGGTCTCCAAGGTGGAGGAAATAAAATTGGAACTTACACTACTAGAATAATGCTTTTCAGCAACAGCCATCAGCAACAACCGCTGCGGCCATTGTAAATATATCACATATGCAACAGCCTACGTACGGTCGCTCGGGGCATTGCCAACAAGTAGATGGCACGAACGCGGTGCGCAAATGAAATAATTCATCAGCAACGGCTTACGTATGGCCGCGTTGGCCGTTGCTAATGACATTATCACATTAGCAACGGCTTACTTACGGTTTTTGTATCTGTTGCTTTTTAGTTGAGCTGACGCTCGCGGCGCGAAAATGAAATACTTATCAGCAACGACTTTTCAACGGATTAGTGAGTCGTTGGTGATGTGTTGTATTTATTAGCAACGGCTAAGTGAGTCATTGCTGATGAGTTTATTTAACTCGCAATCGTACCCCGACCCCTTTCTTCCCTGCTTCTTCTTCCTCTGCCGACGCTGCCCACGCCTGTTGTCGTCTTCGTCGTGCCTAACGCCGCCGACGCCTGTCGTCGTCTTCGTCCGTCTTCGTCTGTCTTCCATTTCCAAGTATTAGCTCGATCCCCTCTTCTCTTCTCCTTTACTAGGGTCGGCCGCCGGAAAGTCGAACCAATGTCCAATGTCAGACACTGGACAACAGCGTTGGAACATTATTTTAGATTAATTTTTTATGTTTTAGGTTAATTTTTCGTGTTTAGATTAATCTAGGTTAAATGTTTAATATTTAATGTTTAGATTTATTTTCATGTTTAGATTAATGTATTTTAATGTTAATTAGATTTAGATTTAGTTTTAGATTATATTTGTTAATTAATTTTATTTTAGATTAATTTTAATTTTAATTTTAATATTTAGATTTAGATTAATTAGAATCGTCAACTTTGGACTCGCGCTCGAATCGTCCACTTTGGACTCGTGTCGGAATCGTCCACCGTGGACTCGAACCGGCATCGAAAAATTTAGAAAATAATCATCCATCTGAACAGTTGATACCTTTCACGTACGCATCGACGAGTCGGATATGATTTAGCAAAACCTTAGATCCGTTCGGGGGTTGTATGTTCGTGTAAAAGAAGTAGATGATCTTTTATACGACATACAACCCTTGAATTGTCCCTAATTGGACAATTTGAAAATATAGTTATTTGTATTGCACTTAATTTTTTCTTTTAACTGTAAACTCATTCTAAATTTCGGCAGCATCTCTCTTGTTCTCCGATACACGTCCAAATGATATGTGTATTCGGAGAACTATAGGAAGATGCTTCCAAAATTTAGAATGAAGTTAATGGTTAAAAGAAATACTTAGTGCAATATGAATAACATGAATCCCGAATGGAATAGAACCATCTCACCTATAAAGACATTGATTGAAGATATTATCATTGATTGACAGAATCATGTCGCGCAATCGAAGTTGGATGTACCGACGTTTTGATCGTGGAGCTTTAACGAATGAGTTTCGCTTAGGCGTAACTTACTTCCTAAAATTTGCCTATTCGAATCAGAAATTCTTTAGCGTCGGTGATAAAATCCGATGTCCGTGCCGCATTTGCATGAATGCACGATTTTTGGATCGGAAAACTATCACTCTGCATCTTTATAGCAAATGATTTGCACCAAGATATTTTATATGGACTTGTCACGAGGAGTCACATGAAGTCGGGACATCGAGCAATCATGTCGTTCAAACACATGGTGAATCTTCCTCTGTTGGGGTTTCTTTATCTAGTCCATCTAATCCGTATAGAACTATGATACGTGATAGTCTTGGTGTTTCCTCTTGCCTTTTTTGACTCAATGGAGCATCTACCGATACACTTGGCATACGAGGCACGAGTTGGTGGCCCCGTTCAATACCGGTGGATGTACTTATTTGAAAGATACATGAATCGTTTGAAGCAAAAAGTAAAGAACACTGCAGGTGTTGAAGGATCAATATCTAAATCGTATATCATCCAATAAATTTCAACATTCTGCTCATTTTACTTTGAATCGACAATGCAGACAAGATTTGATCATCTTCCATGTAACGACGACGGGGGAGTTCGACATTCAGGTGGACATTTAAATATATTCTGTCACTCTGGTTGTGCTTTTGGTTCTCGTCCATCTCGACACTTAAGCGACGAAGATTATCATTTGACACAATTGTAAGTATTACTCAATTGCCCAGAGATTGAACAATTCATTAAAATATTTGACATTGAGATGGTGCAAAAATACGCTATTCACAACGATAAAGAATTAGAGAGATTACGAAATCGTGATTTCCCTACTTGGATTCGGGCTTACAGCACATATCACAGAGCTGAAATAGATGAAAGAATATTTGAGTTTATTAGTGGACCATCGCGACTAGTGTCGTGTTATAGCAGATATTTTGTTAATGGGTATAAATTTCACACGGTTGAATATGCATTTACAAAGAAGGCGGTGAATGTCGGGGTCTGCGTGAAAGGGACAACGTATGTTGAATGTGATATGGATTTTTATGGACTGGTGGAAGAAGTGATAGAATTGCACTACTTCGGCTTGAAATCAGTTATCCTATTTAGATGTCATTGGTTCGATACAACAGAAAGGGTCATGAAAGTTCATCCAAAATACAAACTTATTGAGGTTAATTACAAATCGAAATTGGTAGGAAATGAGTCTTTTATATTGGCATCACAAGCCAAACAAGTATATTACGCGAAGTATCCGACTCGAGATAAAGATAGAACAGATTGGTGTAGTCTGTAAGACTAAAGGTAGAGGAAGAATTGATCCGATAGCAGGAGAAAATGAGCCGATACCTGATGTGATAGATAATTTCTATCAAGAAGATGATCCTCCTACTGTAGACCGTATTATTCCAATACTCGAGGATGCAGACACAATGTTAGTTCAATTAGAAGTTGAATATGTTGATGATGACGATCATGAAGTTGAAGAAGTTGGAGATGAAGAAGATGAAGAAGAGGAAGAATTTGAAGACTATTACTCAGATGATATATGAAGAATAATTGTAAAGTATATCTTCTATTAAATATATATCTACTATATATATAATCTAATTATAGGCTTATTTGACAGATATGTCGGGTCATGGTTATCGTCGGACGAGAGCTTCGAAGTCTTCGATCGGTCAGACTTCAGCACTTCCTCCTCCTGCCGATGATACTCCTGTCATTGATCCTCATGCCGCCGAGGCTAGTTCATCGAGACGCAGGCGGCCACGCGGGCCGAATAGGTGGCAGCCTCCGCCAGCCACGGAGTCACGTAGACTCATTAGTGTGATTGGGGAGCGATAATGTATCATGAATTATGAATTATTACAAATTCATTATATCATAATATAATATTGAACTTTATTTTTATTGTGCAGGTTCAAGCAGGAGGATGTGCCGAGGACCATATCTTCTATGATCCGATGATACATGCATGGGGCATGGCCCACGTGGTCTCACGTGCCCAGTGAGCATGTCGACATGCTATGGTGCGAGTTTGAGGCACGTATTAATTTTTTTATATATACATGATGACTAATATTGGTACTGATATTATTGTTTTGCAGGCTCGCTATACATGGGCTGAGGACCAGAGGTCCTTCATTTACACTACTTGGGAGGCTATTTCTCGGCAGAGGTACAACGGACAGCTAGGGCAGGCCCGATCCCAGGCGATGGCCCGAGCTGGGACCACAAACATCACAGAGACTCGGGGATACGACCCTGATTGGATTACTCTGGATATATGGGACCAGCTCATGGCGTTATAGTCGACGGATCGATGGTAGGAAGTTTTTAGGACTGTGGCTAGAAACTGCATGTCCGAGGAGGAGTGCGTCACACCGGCGGCTCAATATCATTTGTAGTGCACGGTCGTTGTATGGTAAGTATTATACCTTAAATTCAATTATATATTTTATTTGTTACTCTGTGTAATAAATAATGTATTTTTTTTTATAAATGTAGACGGTGATGGACGACGGGACTGTCCAGCGACCCTTCCCGATGGAGGTGTTTGAGCGGACTCACCGTCGATGACATGGGACGAGAGAGCATCTACACCCGTGCTGCAATCATTATGGTAAGTATATTTGTTTAAATTATTCATTATTTATTTATAATTTAAGTTTTAGGAAAAATATGAAATAAAAAATCAAACTCGAGTAGGAGACCTACACTCAGACGGTGATGCAGCGCGGGGGCACCCCCGAGAACTTTGACGCAAGTGCGTGGGTTGAGGTTGCAGGTGGCTGAGGCCATGGCCGTGTATATGGCTTTGCAGATAGTGGTCATGCGCGAGCCGTGCTCGGACCACTTGGGGCACCGACCCCTCCGGTCGCTGGTGAGCGGTCGTCCACCTCCACGACTAATTATGATCAGAGCAGGATAAGGACATTAGAGGAGACGGCCGCGCGTCAGAGTCAGATGATGGCGGAGATGCATGCTATGATACGCAACATCTCAACTCATACCGGAGTAGGCATCCCTTCGGCATCATCAAATCCATCATCCTCGAGCCAGTCCACGTCGGTGTACACACAAGCACTCCAGACCCCGCCATAGTATGATCCAAACCTTCCTCCACTATCGCCGTGAGGTTTATTGTTTTGTTTAGATATTGAATTTGTTATTTGGATACTACTTGATTGACTTGTTTTATTTAGATATTGATACGATAGTTTTGAATTTGAATAGTTTTTATATGATTGTGGATAATTATAAACATAAGTATAATTGTTTTGATGTATATCTTGGTGTATCTGTTATATGTATTTTATGTATGAGTGTATTAATGTATTAATGGGTGTGTGAGTTATGTATCAGGTTAAATGTATCAATGTATTAATGAAAATTAGAAATTTTAATACTTTTAAGTAGGGCTGAGCATCAGGCGGGTCAGGTCAATACCCGACCCGCCTCGATCGAGTATTAACTCGAAATTTTCAAAAAATTTATACCTGACCCGACTCAATTTTTTAATTTGGACCCGACCCGAATAACCTGAAAAAATCGAGCCCCGACCCGATTAACCCGAATAACCCGAATTCAGTTTAGAAAAATAAAAAAGAATAAAATTCATCTTGAAAATGGTGATAAAAAATGTATTTAATTTAAAATCAGGTCGGGTTAAATAGAGTTTTCACTCGAACCCGAACCCGACCTGACCCGACCCGACTCGATATACCCGAATAACCTGACCCGAAATGAATTTTCGAGTCAATTTTTCGGGGTTTTTTCGGGTTGGATCGGGTTTTACTCAGCCCTACTTTTCAATTACAGGATAACATCATCAGCAACGGCTTTCTCACGGCTGTCCGTGGGAAAGCCGTTACTAAAAGTGTATCGTATTTTCTGGGCCGCAACCTCAAAGCCGTTGCTGATGACCTACAACAACGACTTAGCAACAGGATTTCACTAACGGCCTTGCCACGGCCCCGCAGCCGTGGCAAAACCATTGCTGGTAATGTTATTAGCAACGATCGTTGCAGTCGTTGATGATCCATTGCTAAGTTATCAGCAATGCGATTTTCTGCCACAGCTGCGTTGCAATGGGTCGGGCTGTTGCAGGTCGTTGCTGATGGCTTTAAGCAATGGCTCAGCAACAGATGGAGCCGTTGCTGATGATTATTCCAGTAGTGTTAGGTTACCTCAAGTTGTCGTATCTATATTTATTGCAGGTGGAGGTGATGGTGCTACCTGGAAATCTCGTGGGGATATTTCTCAAAATGGGTCAAGGCTAATCCCAAAAATAGCGGGCTTGTAATGGAGTATCCCTCGTGATAAGGAAGGACGTGGATGTCCTTGTATGACCGGGTGGAGCCATTCGGTCTGGCTCGAGTCACGTTCAGGAGTATGGCCGGGTGGAGCCCCCGGGCGAAGCCGTCTAGTCTGGCTCGAGTTGGGTTCAAGAGTGTAGGGCGCTACTGGGCCTAATCCGGCCGATCCCAATAGTTCTAGTCCAGACCACAGCCCCCGAGCTCGATCGGAGTCTGGAGGACTGTGTGCCAAGCTCTAAGTGATGTCAGCTTTTTCTGCAATTCGAGGGATCTCGTGGAGTGTTCTGTCGATGTGTGTCTAGTCATTGTAGAGACCGAGCTCACTTACAAGCTAGTTTGTGGCGACTTGTCTCTAGTTCGAGGCAGATTAGATCAGCGTACCTTTTTGACTTTTGCGCCTAGCATGGCGGCTTAATAACGAGGATTTCTTTCTCTCGTGTGGCGGCTTTTGATTGGCGCTTGCCTCCTCGTTGTAGAAGAGTAATCATGGTGGAGAAAGTGTTCACACATGCCTTGTTGTTTCCTAGGAAACAGCCGCTTGGAGGGCTAGTCAGCTAGGATTTGCTTGTGGTGTAATTGATGACCGTCCGATAAGGGATTTACCGCTTGTGCGCCTATAAAACAATTTCCTTGTTTCTGCTTTCGGACCTTTTCTCGCGTTTTATGTGCTCGGTGCTTTGGAGATTTTTCTTCAACGACAGCTTTGTTAATTGTCTGTTCATCCATTGTCACTCTCTTTTCTTCTCAGGTGAGTCTTACTTTAGCTTTTGTAGGTCCTACCTTAGGTCAGTAGGTTTGTACTGACTCATCCCGGTTCTAGGGATTCTGTAATCTTTATTGGTCCGATGGTGAAGAGAAGTGTCGTCATGAAATTAGAGTTTGGGATGTTGGGGAAGGACCTGGATTTCTATTCTTGGATTCAAGAGAACATAAAAGTTGTAGGACTCGGTGATGACCGACCTGGATAGCGTTCTGTCCTTCCGAGATGATATGTCTATTGCCCGTGACGGTGCCCAAGAGGACTACGAATGTCTCACGTTCTTGTCGTCGGATCGAGTGTAACATCGTACTGGCTTAGAGTTCATCTTTATGTATCGAACTTTCTTTGATGAGTTGGGGGTTCATCTCCCTTTTACTTATTTTGAGCACAATATCTTGAATTTGATGAATGTTGCTCCCACCCAGTTGCACCTGAACAGTTGGGCATTTATCCATTGTGTTGAATTTGTAATGCAGTGTCTCAAGATTAAGCCAAGCCTTTTTGTGTTCTTCTCTCTTTTCCAAACAAAAGGGGCGCAAAAAGGACTGTGGGTGTCTTTCAGTGCTATCTCCGGGAGGAAGCTCTTTGGCTTGTACAAGAGCTCGTATAAAGGCTTCAAAAACCGCTATTTTAGGGTCAAGTCGCGAGAGGGCATTTGACCTTTCTTCTTGGAGGAGCCTTTCTGCATAGAGAGGTTTCCTTTATTTTAGAGGTCGGAGCCCCATTCCGTTCATTATTTTGAGGATGAAGGTATTCCCCTTGAGGATAAAAATATGGCTACTTTTTTGGAGCAAAATTGTCCTTCTATCCCTCTCGCTCCGCAGGAGATATTTGAGCGGAGTTGTCATGAGTCTTCGGTTTTGGAGTACATAGGTGGGTGTAGTTCGGGGTATTCGTTTCTTCCTTCGCTCGAAAAATACTCACTTGTTTCTTTTGATTCACACAAGAAAAATGTCTTCGTTGTTGAAGGCTCCGGGCGCTCGCACGCGACTTGCAAAGATAGAGAGGAGTGGCCCGAGCAATAAGGAGAAGAATCCCTTAGCGGATAGTTTATTGAAGTCGGTGAAGACCATAGGCTCTCGGGGTTCCGAGGTTTTCAATGCCTCCTGCCCTGGAGGCAGGTGGGCGGTTCATGCATTCAGATTCCCCGACTCCCCCAGGATCACCTCTGACACAACGGAAAGGGGTTAGAGGTGCTAGTGAGGGTCCAGTGCTCTCGAACAGTTGTTCTCCCAACGGAGGGTGATGTTGCTGCACCCGAGGTGGCAATGAGAAATTGTCCATCGGCGTCTCTGCAGATGGCTGCACCTTCTAGTGGTGGCAGGCGCATTCGCCTTGACTTCTCCGGTGTCGATCTTCTCAAGGAAGTGAGAGGTGGTGCTCTCGTGGATCCCAAGGTCGAGGAGGAAGCTCCTAGTTTCACTAGTGTGAAGTCATCCTTGGCAGTCTTTGGGCGATATCCGTCGAACAATGGTGTTCTGGAGGGGAGAGTTTCTACCGCGCAGGCCAGGGTCGGGATGTCTCATGAATGTTAGATAACTTTAGATTGCCCGCGTGTGGGCCGCCTGATTACTTGTAATGAATTACCACCCTTTTGGGTATTTGACTGTCGTCCCTTTGTGGGTTTATTTTGTCCCTTCGAACTTTTATGTATGCATGTTTTCTTGGTAACCCGTGATCTAGTTTTGGTTAAAGGGTGTTTCCCCATGTCAGTAGCGTATAGCCCTTTCAAAAAGAGGTTCTTTGCTTGAGGTCAGGCATCGTATAGTAGCGTTGAGGTTGTCTTGGAGTTTTGAGTAATACCGATAGGGTCGAGTGAGGGCTGACTATACCGACGTTATGACTAACAAGTCAGGTTGTTTTAGAACCAAGTCTTATTCGTGTAAGGGTTCTGGAGTCGGAATAAGCGGCTCTAGGGGCCGAGGACCGTACTCGGGGGATCAAACCGAGCTCACCGAGGAACGTAAGGTAGGATCGTGCGAGGGGTCATGTAAGGGCTATAAGGCCGTAAGTAGTTGCGCGATGGCTGAGGAGCCAGGCTAGTGAAAATCGAGTCATGGTCGTTTAAGAGCTCTAAGGCCGGAAGTAGCGGCTCTGGGGGTCGAGGATCGCGCTCGGGGGGTCAAGCCGAGCTCGCCGAGGAGCGTAAGGCGGGACTGTGCGAGGGGTTGAGTAAGAGCTCTGAGATCAGAAGTAGTGGTGTGTTGGCCAACGAGCCAAGCTAGTGAAAATCGAGTCCTGGTCGTGCAAGGGCTCTAAGGCTAGAAGTTGCGGCTCTAGGGTCAAGGACCGCGTTCATAGGGGGGTCAAGTCGAGCTCACCGAGGAGCGTAAGGCACGACTGCGTGAGGGGTCTAGTAAGGGCTCTGAGGCCATAAATAGTGGCGCGATGGCCGATGAGTTAGGCTGGTGAAAACCGAGTCCTGCTCGTGTAATTAAGAGCTATGAGGCCAGAAGTAGCGGTTGATCGCGCTCAGGGGGTCAAGACGAGCTCGCCGAGGAGCGTAAGGCAGGACCGCGCGAGACGTCGAGTAAGGGCTTTGAGGCCGAAAGTAGTGGCGTGTTGGCCAACGAGCCAGGCTGGTGAAAACCGAGTCCTTGTGTGTAAGGACTTTGAGGCATGATGTAGCAACTCGGGGGTCGAGGACCGCACCCGGGGGGGTCAAGCCGAGTTCGCCAAGGAGCATAAGGCACGACCGCGCGAGAGGTCGAGTAAGGGCTATAAGGTTGGAAGTTGCGACGCGATAGCCGACGAGCTAGCTGGTGAAAATCAAGTTCTGGTCGTGTAAGGGCTTTGAGGCCGGAAGTAGTGGCACATTAGCTGAGGACCGCGCTCGGCAGGTCAAGCCGAGCTCGCCGAGGAGCATAAGGCAGGACTACGCGAGGGGTCGAGTAAGTTTTGAGTTGTGGGGTATTCGCTAGAGCGGCGAGATGGCCGTAGGATTCCTGAGCTCACACAAAAATGCGAGAAATGCAATTTTTATTAAATACTAAAAGGAAATTGTCCGTATAGGAAAGTGCTATGTGTGAGCTTTATTTGTGCCTGCTTGGGCAATTTATGTATGACCTGAGTTGTCATTTGGTTTTAAGCGTCAGGTCGAGGTCATTTCGCGTGTCTTGACATGGGCCTTGCTCAAGGATTCCTGATGGTTGTTCGCCTATGGTTGTAGAAGGTGCCTGGTGATGCAGGTCATTAGGTTCTCTCTTTGACTCTGTCATCTTTTGCCTGAGACATTCGTTGTAGCATTATCGAGCCTCCCTATGGTCAGCATGGAGCATACCTACTTTCGTCTCTGAAATAGGAAATTTCAGTGCCAGATGGGGGGTCGATACGATGGCTCCCAAATTGTTTGAGGAGTATCGCCCCAAAATCATATGGTACGGACTAGGGATATTGATGACCAAGTATTGCACATTGATCGTTTTTTCCTTTGGTTGGGAGTTAAATGTTGTCCTTAGCCATATGACACCTCGGATGTCGACTATTCTCCCGAGAAGCCTACCAAGTCTCCTTTGCAGGGGTGAGTAAGGCTTTAGTCAATAGAAGATGATGTCGACAGAGCTGCCTTTGTCTACCAAGACCTTTTTTATAATAAAATTTCTTGCGATCACACAAATGACGACTGGGTCGTGCAGGTTTTGATCAATTTCCTAGAAATTGGATTCATAAAATGATATTATCGGGATTTTAAAGATGGGCTAACGTAAGCGGGTGGTGATGTCGATTGCTATGATTGCTCGGAGGGATCTCTTTTTGGGCGAGCTTAATTCGCCACCTCCTCGAAACCCGCTAGCGATGTAGTCGATAACTCCTTGGAGTTCGTTCCCTGAGCGATCAGCTCGGTTGTTCTCCCTTTGGCCTGAGTGGGGGTTTGGAAGTGTCCGACTTCGGCTTCGTCGTCGATGGTCTCGACTCCTGGTCCGATCACGTTCTCTCCAGCAATGGATATATCTGTCGAGGTGTCCAGCACGGACCAGGTCCTCAAGTTGATCTCCGAGTACTATGCAGTCTTCGATGGTGTGCTCGTAGGTGTCGTGGAAAGAACATTTCTTGCTTATGTCAGCGTGAGGTGGTAGCTTCTGCTTTCCAGCATTGGCAGGGTACTTGAGGAGTTTCAAGTCGTAGATTTCGCGAATGATGTTCTCCTTCCTAGTGTTGAAAGGAGTATACATTTCATATCGGGCATTCAGATGAGGTGGTGACCTCGGCCCTCTGTCGTTATTATGTTCGCGGTGGTTGCGATCTTCGCCTTTTCTGTCTACCCTTCTCAACTTTTTGTCTTCGGTAGTGTCTTTGATATTCTGCCTATCGGCCTTTCTGGCCTCACGAAGCTTTTCCACCTCCATAAAACTTGCGACCTTCTCCTAGAACTCAGCCATATCTTTGGAATTTATCAGGGCGATCTGGTTGGCGAAGTATCCGGGCTTCAGCCCATATTTGATGGAGTAGAGCTCGACTCGGGGGTCGGGATTTGGGATTTCGGCAATTGTAGTCTGAAACCTGCGTATGTATTACCTTAGGGGTTCATGTTGCCCTTGCCTGACGTAGGAGGGCGTCCTCTGTTTTGTAGTAGACCCGAAATGAGGAAAATCAGTTGAGGAAGGTGCAGGAGAGTTCCGCGAAATAGTGTATAGATCCTGGTGGGAGGGAAGCGAACCATAGTATAGTGGTTTTCTCCAAGAAAGTTGGGAAAGCTCTGCAGAGGAGAGGGTCAGTTGCTACGTTGAAGAGCATCATCATGGTCCTGAACATCATCAGGTGTATGGTAGGGTCGTCCATACCGTCATAGGGCGTTAGAGTAGTCAACAACCTGCACCTGGGTGGAAGGCTCGTTGCTATGGTGTGCTTGCGAAGGGTCCTGAGTCGCGATCTCCATGTCGTTGGAATCTTTCTCTCTTCCTTGACAGGGTGTGCTGGAGATTTGATCATCTCGTAGGACGGAAACCGGTCTCCTCCTCTCCGAGCGGTTGTTTTTATCATGTTCTGAGTGGCGGCACTCATGATCGGTCGGGAGTTGTTCTCGGGGCAATATCAGCATCTCGACCTGGGCTGCTAACCGTTGGTTCTCCACCTCTAGGTCGTTTATCCGACGCTGGGATGTTTCTGGGGGAGGTTGGTTGGTGCCGGAGCGTCGCTCCTCACTGTTTCAGCGTCACTAGGTTGTGGATTATCATCGTCGTTGGGGCGTTGCCGTTGGCGTGCGGCGACGGTCACTTGGCTCAAGTTCCAACCATTGTGGGGCAGGTAAGTTTTACTCGGCCCCACGGTGGGCGTCAAATGTTCTTGCCTGAGGATCGGAGTAGTCCAGTCCGGTTTGATGTCTCTCCTGATCAGGTGCAACTCCGGCAGGGGTGGACCTACAAAAGACACTATGACACTCAAGTTAGTAGGTCTCTAAGGTGGAGGTAATGAAATTGGAACTTAGGTTACCTGAGGCATGATGTGTCTATATTTATTGCAGGTGGGATGACGTTGCCCGACAATCTCGCGAGGGTATTGCTCAGAATGGGTCGAGGCCGATCCCAGATATGCAGCCTTGTAATGGTGTGTCCCTCGTTATAAGGAATGACGTGGATGTCCTTGTATGGCCGGGTGAAGCCCCCGGGCGGAGCCATTCGGTCTGGCTCAAGTCAGGTTCAGGAGTATGACCGGGTGGAGCCCCCGGGCGGAGCCGTCTGATCTGGCTCGAGTTGGGTTCAAGAGTGTAGAGCACTGTTGAGCCTAATCCGGCTAGGCCCAATAGTACTAGTCCAGTCCAAACTCATTGTGGATTTATAACTTGAGACAAAATTGATTAGTTAAATTTGAAATGGGACTAATAATTAATTAATTATAATTCACACAAAATTAATCAAATTAATTCAACATGGCGGATGAATACCCTCGGCTTTTTCAGGTGTTAACACTACTCGATGCTTCTAGCATCATTAGACTAAGAGACACCGAGGGCACCTTTGTTGGTTGGAACCTAAGCTTCTCCAGCTAGTGGATGTCAGCACCATGCTCAACCTGGTTCAAGACGTCGGCCACGTTCAAGATTCTAGTAGTATTGACGAGCATTTATGGAGGTGGACATGTAACTCTCAAATTTCTACTCGGTCTCTCTATCACCTCATCAAGGACATGGCCTCTCCCTTCATTTGGCAATCTAGGCTACCACACAAAGTTTCAATCTTTCTTTGGCTTCAAATTAATGGAAAGATTTTGATGACAGACAAATTGATCGATGGTTCTAGGTAGACGATATTTGTCTACTTTGTGATCACGACATCGAGTCTCATAAACACATCTTTGGTGACTATGATTTTTCACTCGAATGGTGGCAAAGGTTTCTTTTTGTTTGAGGTAATCATTGGTTTCCACTGACTTCGACTCCTTGGGAGCAGAATGGTGCTATGAGAGATAGGGACACTTTGGCAAAAACTTCAGCTCACTTCACTCTAAAGTTGATTCTTGTGGCATGAGTAAAACAAATGGTGTTCTAAGAGAACTTCCGGCGGGTCGCTAACACTTGCAGTTAGAAGGAGCCAATTTCTTTTCCTACACTCTTTTGAGTTGATTGTTCTTGGGGTCCACTTCCTCGTAGTGGCCCCCATTTATCTTTCTTTCTTTTTTACATCTTTTCTCTCTGCTCCCCTCCTGCTTGTATTCTCTTCTTCATCTCTCTTGAATTGAATGCAAGATTCTAAAAGGTGATCCAGTGCACAAAGCAATCCCACTTTTGTGATCTCAGGGATTGATGTACTCAAACTTTCCTTTGCTTTTTGCAGAGAGGGTGTTTCCAACTTTCCATGGCTCATGAATGCAAAATTCTATTTATCAAAAAAAAAAATGTATACCGAATGACTATGTTGCTTAAACTTTTGAAGAATTCTAGTTCAGAATTTTTGATATATCTCCTTTTTTCCTTTCTATGAATCTCAATACCTTACGGTTCTAAAGTAACAAGATACACAAATTTTGATTTGATTTTTCTTTTTTGTTTTCATTTGCCTGAAGGCTGAAGTTTAGTACCTTTTAATTAGTTCAATTTCTGATTGATCCATTATACTGGCTGGCACTGATGAAATTCCATGCAGATGTTATTAGTTAGAAATAGAGGTGGTAAAAGATGGAGCAAGAAGAAGTCCAGATGCATGGCCCATTAGTAGTGGGCCTTTTACTTGTCATTGTTTTCTTAATCTTGGAAAATGAGATGGCCCCCCATGATAACCATCAAAAAAAAACTAAGGGACCAGAACTTCCTGACACTAACTAAATGTTTCCTATGTGATCAATACTGATTTTCCCCAGATTTCCTGTCTATGATATTTCAGCCATAAGTAGAGATGAAAATTATTTAGATAAAATGCAAGGAGGGTGGAGTGCAGAGTCTGGAAGGTTCAGTTATTTTTACTTTGGTAAAAAACAAAAGCTTGCATTGTCCTGAGAATGAAAAGCCTAGAGATATCAGCTCTACAAAGCTGAAATAGGGAACACAGCTGTTCTCTCCAAAAAGTAGGACCTGTGGTTTCCCCAACACAACTAGCAAACATGTATCCACAACTATTGGATCCCCTATGTGTGTGAAAATATGGTCATTATTAAACTACTCAAAAAAGATGCTGCAATCCCTTGCCAATAGTGAATGTCTATGATAGATGAGATCAAAGGTACCAGCCAGTTGCACCACATGAGTCTTTAAGCGAATATTTATTGGGCATCAGAGGCAGTACATGATAATGAATTGCCATTTAAGGCTGATAAAGATGAGGCTATTCAGTCTTAAAGTCTGAATTTGACTGCTGAGATTCATGTGCATATGTTTTCTAGCTTTGTTTGAACTCTCATTTAAATTTGTGAGGCCTTTAAACAAGTCAAAAGCAGCATCTCTGTAAAGAGCTGCATTTTATTTATTATAAACTAGGTTTTAAGTTAACTTACTGCAGCTAGGTATCTCATTTGTACTTGCATGGTTCGTCTCTGACTTGTTTTTATTAAGTATATGTAGCAGGAATGAGAGACTGGTCCACATGGCCAAATACAGGATCAACTTTCTCCTGGAGGAATGATTTCTTTTCTCATGATATATGCATATCCTTTCATCTTTTAAGAATGTCTAAGATGGCTGTATCACTTGGTGTTCTTAGATTTAGTCTTCTTTCACCATATCTATAAATTGGTGGCTTACAAACTCAACAAGGATCAACATCAAGCAGTCACTACTACAATCTGGTAACTGTTTTCCAACTTGTCACCTCTGTTACCATCTTTTGCTGCAGTTAAGGAGTCAGCTCAGTTCAATCCAAACCAAATGCAAGCTGATTCTTCGGCTCAGTTCAGTGTAGTAGCTGAAGAAAACCATAATTTTACTGGGAAAACGGAACCAAACTGGATAGCTGCAATCCATCAGCCATTAATACAGCATCCACATCCTCTGAAAAGATGATTGAGATTACCAATGTAACATGTTACTCTGCTTGTGCTTGTCTGGGTTATAGAGTTCATGGAGCTAAGAGCTAGCTCAAGACTTGGTGCACATGAGGCCTGTGTTTGAGATGAGAACAGCATTGGAACGCGAAACACAAGTGGGCATGTGTGCATCTGTGTGTGTGTCTGTGGGCATGTGTGCCTTTGCACGTGCTCACATGTAACTCTGTGATGGTTGGATGCACATGCAAAGCAGCTGGTCTTAATCCCTTCCATGCCACAGGCCAGTGCTGCCTATCTCTGGTTTGGCAGGGGAGAACACAAGCCAAGTGAATGACACATGGCAAGCAAACAAGCACCACTAGACAAGGGATTGGGAGGAATTAAAAGGGAGGTTGGGGTGATTGGAAACAATGAGATGATGATTCCATACCTCTCTCAGGGCTCTCTTCATTTGTTTATTGTCTGCTTCTTATCCATCTCTGCTCATAGATTTTACAAAGCATTATATAGAATATCAGTAGGAGAAGGACCAAGGGAGGAGAGATGGGTGAACATTCCAAACTCCAAATGTTCCTTTCAATTAATTATATTGTATGTTCCATGGACACACAAGAAATTGACTGAGTGGATATATGCTTTAGTTTATGATGACCAAAGGACAGTTTTCCAGTGGAGACAGCCTTGTGGGGAGAGACATTAGAAAAAGAAAACATACAGGTTTTGGATTTCAATGAGGGGAGGGAAAGTAATATTAAACTGGACATGTGTTCTGGGTATGGAAGATCTCAAAGAAGGATCTCAACCTTGAAAAGTTCTAAAGTATCCCATATGGTTCTTGTCACTTGCTCTTGGGCTCTTCATCTCACTCTCTCCTTGGCATCTTTTCCTTCAAATTAACCAACTAAGCCTATGGCTTAGTAAGGCTAATAAAAAGTGCATCACCAAGGAGCTTTGTCCCCCAAAATGTAGACAAGGTTTTTTGTCCAGTACTATGCTCACTGTGATAGCAAGAGCAGTGTCCTCTTCGGCTCTTCCTACCTGAGGAAATATCAACAGTGAATAAGGAATGGTTTTTTTTTAAAATCTTATGGTTATGATCAATTGAAGAATCTTCATATTTCTGAAGATAGAGGAGGTAACTCTCATGCATTTTAATGTGCTGGCTACTGCCTACTGAAGTCAGCTAAGGTATGATGATCCTCTTTCACCAGTCTTGATTCCTTAGCTGTTGCATCATATTTATGATGGTTAAGCTTGCCATATATATCTCCTTTTTGTTCCTATGCTACTGGCAGTCCCAATAGTAGAACACTTCCAGCTTGTCTTATGCATGAGATATCCTTCACAACTTGTCCATCAAAAGAGTGTTGAATATTTAGGGTTCCTCTTTTAGGTTTTTACCACATAGGCTTTTGTTTTGGGTATCTAATTTTTTTTAAAAAAAATACACCCTCAAATTTCAGTTGGTCCCACAAATGCTGATGTGGCATATATACTGATTTAAAATATATTTTTATGCTACATCACATGTCATGTCATGTAGAGTTTATTAGTTTTTTATTTATTCTGAATGAACTCATTAACTTAGTAATTTGTTTTTATGAGTAGATTAATTTTTTTAACAAGTTAATTAATTCATCAAAATAAATAAAAATTAATAAAACTGATATGATAAATGATATAATATGTTAAATTTGCTTAATCTATTAAGAAAGAGACTAATCTATATATTTATATTACAACACTCTCATTCACTTGTGGGCACCCAAGCCCAACAAGTGAATTAATTTAATTGAGATGGGAGATAATTTATTTTGACTACTAACTCTAGGAGGATTCGAACTGCATGACCTTATACTCTGATATCATGTTAGGGTAATATCACGGAGATTTTTAAAACCAAATATAATGGTTCATCTATTTTGAATTATCTAAAGGGATGATTACCTAAAATTTTAGGTCAAGCATGTGATGAGAGTATCTTAAGGTATATTCATAACTTGGAATACTAAAAAACATTGCTAATTGGATGCCACAGGGTTGATTGATACTGACACCCAGGAAAGATCACTTTGTGAGGATTTAGAATGGTTATTTTTTCAGTGCTTCACAGTTGATGAAGATTAAGTCAGGTAAAATTTATATATTTTTGCATGAAAATTATTATTATTTATATAACTTAGTAAAGGAAGCCAAAAAAACACTCTTTGCCTCATCATCTGAATGAATATATTCCATTTAAAATTGTGCCTGTGGAGAGGTGGGAGATGAGTTGGAAAGAGAGCATGGTTGTTCCTTTCAAGACCATTAGTTTAGTACAGACAGATGACTGCAGAACCCACCAGCTTCATTTTGCTACCTACATGCATGGCAAAATAATGAAAATTAAAATTGTAAGAGAGAGAGAGAGAGAGAGAGAGAGCAGAAGATTTATTTCTCTCTGATCTGATCTGTTCCTCATGGTGCTTGCTTCCCTCTGCATTGGCATACACCAAAAGGAAAACAACGGAAGAGAAAAAAGTACATCAATGGCCCAAAACAAGATCTCTTTGAGATCTTTATCAACTCATTCTTCTGCTTAAAGAGATCTTTATCAACTCATTCTTCTGCTTCTTCAGAGCAGTGGAATAGTAGTACTGGAATCATCATCAATCATCAGTTCTTCCTTCCTTTCCCTGATAACTGTTGATACCAGTGATGAGTAAAGTACCAATCAGCTAAGAATACATATATAAAAGATACAAGTATAGATTAACTGTGTAAAAAAAACCACTCAACTGTTCTTGCTCCCTTGTGCTTCTCTAATGCATGATTTATCTGCATTATTTCATGCTACTTTAGTATAAAGCAGGATGTAAAAGAACACAACTAGTGGAAGAAGGCATGGAGTTCCACCTTGAAATGGGTAGCTGAGAAGTTACAGGAAGAGATCTCCAAAACACCTTCCTCCATGGGTGGCTTCACTTCCTGTAAAAAGAAGAATGTCGAGATGAAGGAAATGGATAAGGTGAGAATAATGTAAGTGAATCAAGATCGAGAGTGATGCCTTGGAACTGGCAGTGTCATCCAAGAGAGAGGAAAGGTGATCCTTTCCTTGCTTGGGTTCAAGTCTCCTCTTCTTGCCACCATCCTGCTTGAGCCATGGAGAGCAGTTGCAGTACTGCTCATCCTCCTCGACATGGAAGTGAGGTGGCTTGGAGGATGCATCAGAGACCATGGACAGGTCCTCCTCTTGTTCTTGGGAGGAGGAGTGGCCATTGTTGTGAACAAGAAGCAGAGGGGAGTTACAGGAGGAATGGTTCAGGTAGGAGGTCCAACCAGATTGGCTTCCGCTGATGCACTCTGAGCTGATCACTTCATCTTCTTCCCCTGCCATGCTTTGATCAATGTGCAGGACGAAGGAAGGAGTAGTACTCTCTCTTCTCTCTGCTGTGAGTGTGTTTGAAGTGGAGATGATGATGGTATAGAAAGGTGGTGGGAGGAAGAAATTAAGGAGAAGGAGGTGGGGAGTAATGAAGGCAGAATGAAATGAATGGCATCATGGTCAAATCCCAGGCTCGTTTATGTCCAAAGTTTTCAAAATCAGATGGGACACCGAGGCCAACTTGACTCGAAACAAAATCAGCTGAATCATTCTCAGTAGATCAGGTCAATCTACAAACTGAGTGAATCTGTGTTTTCAAAGCCTAACTATATATGTTAGGTTGAAGATGCAAATCATGATCCAAATTTAAAGAAAAAAAGGAAGAGAGAGAGAGAGTGTGTGTGTATATGATCAGTATTTGCAGTGATGGAATATTGTTTTAGTTTTGCAGGTATTTAGAATTAATAGGTCTCTGCCAACTCCATCTGAAGTAGCTCAAGCCATGTGCCATTTCCATCAAAAGGATCTCTTGCTCGGTTGCTCCAATGGAAAGAGGAGGGAGGGCATTAAGAGCATGTCCTTGTCCGTGCTCTCTCTTTTCTCTTTAGGAATGCACCTCCACATGATTGACCACTTAATTAGATCTAAGTTTATTTCGTTGAATCATATATATATATATATATATATATGTTTCAGTTAAATAACGTCGACAGAATAATGATTCGAGTGAATATTTTTGAAATTTAGATAATATTATTATAGAGAAAAATGAACTTGTTAGTATATTTTAATTTTATGGCTTTTTCTACATTGATGAGTACTAAATAGGTCTTTCAATTTTGATTTATGTTTCAAATGTGTACTTTCATAATAACATAATTGTTGGCGCGAAGACCTTTTTTGAAATAAGTGAGGCAAGGGTCACACGCTTTATTTCATTTCAAGATATTCGAAACAAACGAAGTACATGTAAGAAGAGAAAGGAAAAACGAAATGGCTAGAGCCACAAAGTTTCATTGCTCGGGCAAGGGCCAAGAAAACCTGCCACCTGAATCAAGAAAGCCTATGTCAATAGGCAATAGCCCCTCGTACAATGTGATCAATGTTCTCGGAGTTGTTATCGAACATCGTCTTGTTTCTTGCGTGCTATAGTATCCAGCACCATATCAAAGCCGCCTTTATGGGCTTTTCCCGATTGTGCTAAAACTACCCTCGGTGCACAGTAACTGGGGCCAAGGTTTCCATGACAATTAGTAAAAAACATTTTCCATCCTTCCACAATAACAGTGCATTCCAGGTAAAGATGTGATTGAGTTTCTCCTTGAAAGTCACGGAAAGTGCAACAAGTATGCACTATCGAGATCTCGTGCTTGGTCAATCTCTCCTTAGTTTGTAGCATGTTCATTAGCAGAATCCATATGTGGATTAGCATCTTTAGGGGGCATCTAGCCTTCCAAAGGGCACACCCGCCCTCCCTAATGACGCCACATCCCGTGAGCATGCGGTAAAATGATCCCATCGAGAAGCGCCAATTGCTACTCCAGCGCCAAAGTTAGGAGTCATCTGAGTCTATGAAGATGGGGGTGACCTAAGAGATAGATTTCAATCCCTTACTTGTTTGGTGCTTGAATTAGAAGAAATTATAATTGACAGAATATAAAAGTGGTGTTATATTTTGTGTACATCAGATCAAAAAATATTATCCAATTTTTCATCACATTTCTTATCATATTACATCTTATCCCGTGAAGCAAACGAGTACCGATTTAGAGAAAATGTTAAATGTATGATACCAATCCAAGTGCAAGAGAAATCAAATCAAGCCATGTTTGATTTGGCTGGGCCAGCCATCATGGCTGCCCAAGCCCAATACCAATTATTTGACCCAAACAATAAATTATCTCTATTAACTTAGTAAATATAAAAATTTAATGAATGAATCATATCCATATTTACTCACTTGCTGTTTATGTTTACTTGCTTCATAAAAGTTTTTACAAAGACTAATTTCATATTGATTTTATTTTAATTTATCCAATATGAAAATGATATAATAATTTTTCCCTTATTAATAAGCATTATTTAATTCCATTAATTTATTTTTCACAATAAAATAAAATAAAAATAAAACACAGTCAAATAATATACTTCCGTTGTTTATATTAACACTTCTCCGCATCCCTCCATCGGAGGTAGACGAGCCCTGCGAGATAATGCGCGTACGCGCCGGCGACCACCAGCACGTGGAACAGCTGATGGCTGTGGCCGACGAGGTCGAACCTCCCCGGCATCCACCGCTCCGGCACCCTCGCCACGTACACCGCCACCCCCATCCCGTACAGCGCCATCATCGCCACCTCGTATGCCGCCGACAGCACCGCTTCCGGCCGCTCCCCGAACACCACCAGCTTGTGCACGATGGGCACCACGCCGCAGAGCCCCATGCAGAAGAACAGCGCCGCCCGCACCAGCCTGAACTCGGTGGTCTGGAAGGTGGGCACGAGCGAGACTGCGACGACGGCGACGCCGAAGGTGGTGATGAAGCCGCGGTAGATGTGGCGGTAGAAGGGCTGGCAGAGGAAGGAGTAGAAGACGACGGGGAAGAAGGAGGTCACGATGAGGGCGGCGATGCCGGCGTAGTCGAGGTGGAGCATGATGTAGGCGGTGCGCTTGGAGTGGCAGACGAGGAGGTGGCAGAGGCTGCTGATGAGGAGGCAGAGCATGGCGCCGCCCAAGAAGGTGAAGAAGGGCCACCGGGTGACGGGCTCCGCCATTAGAGGACTCATAATGTTGCTGACATCCTCCATACTCTTCTATATTATTTGGCCAAGAAAAGCATGCAATATAATTAACTAACAATATTTTAACTAAGAAAATAAATATTATTTTTAAATCATATATAGAACATAAAATGAAAATATGTTAAATGTGAATATATATATATCTATATATATATATATATATATATGCGCATAAAATATTCAGAAAATGACTTCCTTTAATTTTCTTTACCAGGAATAATCGCACAGTAATTTTCAGTTTATTAATTAAAAGCTTTCATATCGTTACAGATGCCTCGGTTCGAAAATATAATAGTCTACTAGTAAAAGGTAGGGAAAAAAAAAAGAAGCAGAGGTAAGCATTAGATCTCGTGGAGAAAAATAGTGTCTAAGGATCCATATTTACTAATACTAAATACTAAGGCGCGTGAAGGGGTGCAAGTGAGCCGAGCAGCTCGTGAGCTACTCGGGATCGACTTGGTGAAAACTCGAACATGGCTCGATCTTATCAAGCTTGAGCCGAGCCCGAGCTAACCAATACTCGGCTCAAGCAACCCGCAAACCTAATCGAGCTTAGATATAACTATATAAATATTAATATTTCAGATCGGTCGAGTATAAACGAGTCGAGTCAAACTTAAACTAGCTCAATCAAGCTCAAGAAAAATAAGCGAGCCTAAACGAGCCTAAATGAGCCGAGCTCGAGAAGATTGAAGCTCGATCGAGCTCGAGCTTGACATTTCTTAAACGAGCCGAGCTCGAGCACATGCAAGCTCAGCTCGATTACACCCCTAGGCGCGCGGATCTAGCCTTGGATTGGGGGATTTGGAGACGGAGAATCCATATAGCCAACTACATCTAGACACGAGATCACATGGAGAGAAATAGTGTCTAAGGATCTATATTTACTAAATACTTAATACCGAGGCACGCGGATCTAGCCTTGGATTGAGGGATTTGGAGACGAAGAATCATATAGCCAATCCCATTTAGACACAGGATCACATGGAGAGAAATAGCGTCGAATGATCTACATTTACTAAATACTAAGGCGGATCTAGCCTTTGAGGGATTTGGAGACCAAGAATTCAGGTAGCCAACCTCATATAGTAAGAGAGATTAAGGCTTGGTTATTGTTTAATTAATTAAAACCTTTCCTGTATTAAGCATCAAACATATGGAAATCGTTTTTCTATAAATTGCTTTCCTCCAATCAAACACAAACACGGAGCCTAAATTTTTCCATAACTAGCTAGAGAATTTCTGAACACGACAGAGCAAGGAATCGGATTAGATTGCATACCAGAAGAAGAAGATTGGAGAGATTGCTGTCAAGGGAGAAGAAACGTTGAGGAAGATAGCTGATGAGGCAGCCAGGTATCTGCCAATTCGGCAGTGATGATGCTGCCTCGATCTGCAGCTCTGCTTCTGATTGCAACTTTGATGATCCGTTGATCTCCATTACTGATGCTGAGGAGTAGTACTGCTGCATCGATGAAGTCGGATTCTCCGTTCTTGGTATCATTAATGCAGTGAGCACAGTGAGACAAATGAAGATGATGAATCCAATGAAGTGCCTGCATATATATCCAATTAATGAAGGAAGTTAAATACCAGTCTTCCAGATTCCCCAATTCAATATCAAGATATCTATAAACTTACGTCCAAATGTTGAGGGTCTCATTGTGAATGGAGAAGAAGCTGAGAAAGGTCTCCTTCCACGGCCATTCGCACCGGTAGTAGCGAAGGATGAACTCGTTGTCCTTCAAGTAATCCGGCAAAGCGTCAAACTCCACCAACTTGCATCTCTCCCCTTCACTCTTTGCAGAAGCATCAACGAAGCAGGGCTTCTCAAGGTTGGCAGGATCATCCAATGCCATGTTTCTACAGCGCGCGCATGCAGAATTGAGCAAACAGTACCGGTTGAGGCATATAAACAAACAACTTGCGTGCATAAATCAAGTTCGAGCTGGGCATTGAACGCAAGGCACGACCTTTCTCATCTCCACAGATCTGTCTACCTTGCACTAAAGCAAACAGCAACAAATAGATCTGGTTGTGGAATAGAGAAGCAAAGAAGAAAAGGTTTTCTTCTCTCTTTTGTCTCTGTCTTCCATGTTTGGTGGGAGTTTTGAGCTGCCGGGGAATCGGAATCTTGCGGTATAATGCTCCTATTTGGTGCTCATGGAGAGATGCGGATATACCTGCAATAATGAGAAGAAGAGACGCCATTGGAGGATAAAAGGAGGTTTGACGGCCATTTCCACGAGAGGGGGAGAGCTTCCAAGATTGGGGGTGAAGGCGCGCTCCAAGTAATCGAAAGTGCATCGGCTACGTCTGCGTTCTTTTATGCAGTGACACGCGTCAGTTTTATCGGCTTTCGCCATTTTTGCGTACACTGAGAAGGCAATTAAAGTCTTAATAACGTGCAGGATGATAACGGTAATATTTGATCCCAAAGTATTCGAAAAAATACAAATTTATTTTTAAATTTTTAGTTTTTGAAAAATATCATCGCCATCCAAATTTTGTGTCACATGTGCTCCTAAAGTATTCGAAAATGTACTCTTAAATTTTTTATTTTTTGAAAAATATCATCGTCGTTCAAATTTTTGGCCAAAAATATCACTGCTTGCAATAGTTTGACAAGTCAGCAAATAATTGCTTACGTGGCAAATAAAATAAGTCACATCATCAAATCACACTAGATTTTAAGCTGCCAACATGTAATACCCAATATATTCACAACATAAATTAATTAGGGACGACATATAGAGTTCGTGTATATCCTAGCTTTTAGTTACAAGCCATTAAAATACGCGTCAAATTGAACGAGCTGAAAAGATAGGAAAAATAAGGTAGCTAGCTACTAATCGATTAAGGGGTGCTGCAAAAATACGTCCCACCACTTCTTTGTAATACTCGAAAATTTTTAAAATGCTTATTTAATTATTTCAACGGGATAATTTAATCGCGCGTCAAGATGGACCAGATGAAACGCCGGTGGGCTTGAATTGAAGATTGGCCTTTGCGCGAGAGGAAATTAATTCATTTAAATTTGATTAGTCCTTAGACAGGTTGCTTGGTTCAAGACGAATCCGAAGGTTCAAGCGGAACTCGAATCAAACTTGTATTGGTTGAATTATGGCTTGTTTTAGATCCAACTTAAGTTAAGGAGCACTTTGGTCTTTTGGCGATTGAGATTTTAGTATTTATACCACATCCCTCAAGGGTGCGAGGGATTTTAGGCCCAAAATTTGGACGACGATGGTATTTTTCAAAAAATAAAAAGTTTATGGATAAATTTGTACCTTTTCGAATATTTTAGGGGCAAATATGGCCCAAAATTTGGACGACAAGAGCATTTTTCAAAAAAAAAGTTTAAGAACAAATTTGTACCTTTTCGAATACTTTAGGGGCAAATATGGTCATTATCATTGTCGCGTAAGCAACTGTTTGCTGACTTGTCAAACCGTTACATGCAGTGATATTTTTTTGCCCAAAATTTGGATGACGATGGTATTTTTGAAAAAAAAAAAAAAGGAAGAAAATTTGAAAGCAAATTTGTACATTTTTTAAGGTTGATTTCGGCTTAATCCTTGTAAAGTTTTAAGATTTCGTTAATTTGATCCTTAAATTTAAAAATATCAACATGAATCTTAAAATTTTCAATTTGCACCTAGAGATTTCTAATTTTATTTCAAATGGATCTAGGAAATTGAAATCGGTTAACTGTGATTAATCGATTAACTGAACCGTGAAATTTGGTTTCATATAGTGAATTTACGATTGATTTCGGTTTCGGTTAAAAAATATGAAAAACCGATTAAATTCAATTCGATTTCGGTTATTGGTTCACGAATAACCGGTAATCTAAATCGATTATATATTTCAATTTCGATTACTGATTGTTCGTAGATAATCGATCTGAAACTGCTATAATTAATTATTTTAATAATTTCTAAATATTCAAAAATCTAGTTTATTAACCGGTTAATCGATTAACTAGTATATGAGTAACCAGTTCTATTCGAACAAAAGTAACATGTTTCGATTATTCGTTGGATAATTGAAACCAAGACACCAACCGTTCCAGTTCCGATTTCGATTTTAATTAACTACAAAAAATTTGGTTAATCGAATTGTTGTCATCCCTAAATGAATCCTTAGATTTACTTTTTTTTCTCAACGAATTCTTTTGTACTCAAAACTAGGGGTGTTCATTGGGTCGGGTTGACCCAATGAACTCGAGAATCCGACCCGACCCGAAACAATCGTGTTGGGTCGGGTCGGGTCGGGTCGGGTTGGGTAATCAGGCAGGGTCGGGTCCAATTTAATCAAATTTGATCATAATCTGGTCAAGTCTCATATTTCAATATTTGGAATCCAATGGCCCGAGACTCAATCTGATGACCCAATATTTTTATATTTTTATATTTTTTAAAAATATATATTTAAAAATTTTGAAAAATTGTCTTGAGAATACGCAGACCGCATCTTCTCAAGACATGTCGCGTGTCTCAAGACATGTTTTATTTTTTAAAAAAATATTTTTATATTCATTATTGTTAAACGGGGTAAATCCGACTACCTAACTCGAGCCCGATCCAATCTGATTTGGGTCGGGTCGGGTCAGGTTTGAAGGTTAAAAAAATTAGATCCGACCTGACCCAATTTAGTTACTTATTGGTCGGGTCGGACAGATTTTTTCTCCAAACTCGATCCGATTCGTGAACAACCCTACTCAATACCCTCGCACTACTTCAAATTTTATCAATTTTCAACACGCAATGAGCGATTATCATTTAATCACAAGAATAAATGAATATTTGTGTCAGCAAAATTTGAAGGATTAGATCGACATCAAAATTTAAAGGATGAGACTGATTTGTCTACTAGCTAGTGCTTGTAAAGATATAAATATCTATTTTTTTCGTGTCTACAATAAATATTCCACGTAGGTTCGTAGAAACAACAATAATTGTAAATGTGGTGAGTATTTTGGAAATAATCTAGCTAAATTAAAACAACATAAAAGATTTTAAGGGTGAAATTAATATTTTTTAAGTTTTGAAGGTAAATGGACAAAAATCATGGAACTTTGAAGGTTAAATTGAAATTATTATTTTTTAAATATACTATATATAAACTGTATGTTATATAGTCCTATTAAATACTTATTAGTGGCAAAAAAATTATTTTTTTATTTTTTCTAATTTTAAATTAAAATTAATAAAATAGTTAATTAATAGATATATCTCAACTTTTTTAAAAAAAATTAAATATATCACAACATGTTATTTGTACGAACAATGTACTATAATTTTTAATTTATTTCAATTATATACAATCGTCAAGGAGGTATTAGTTTCACTATTTGGATGTTGACGTAGGAGTGCTGACATGGATCACTGCCATGTCTACCCCCTTAAATGAATAAAAATTTAAAAAATATCACATTAGTAGATATTTTTTAGTAGGATTTAAATAATTAATTACGTAATATATCTTCATTTTTAAAAAAGATTCAAATTTATCTTAATTTTTTATTTTCAACCAATATGAGTCTCGTACTCTCCTTGCTGAAAACATAGTGTACAAGTAATTTTGGAACCTTGCCGAGAGTAGTTTGTACGTTGGATGGTTTCCTCAATTAGTTCTCTTCATCTTACTTTCTTTGGCCTACCAGACATTTTCTTTACAACAGGTGGCAACACAGGAGGGCCCTCTACATTTGGCCAAGCCTCTTTTCCCCTCAATGGCTCCATAAAATATGCATATATTTTCAAAAAAGTCTCTCTCTTATAAATATCACTTACATATTTATCAGGTCATCCTTCATCCATGCAATGCATGAAATGACATGCTTACAAGGTATGCCACATAGATCCCAACTCCGACAAGAATAACTTTGATTTGAAAGATTGACAACATGGACCTTATCCAAACATTGAACCTCAAACTTCATATTCTCGGATGGTGTAACCATGCAATACCGGTTGTCTTCCTTAAATTTCTCAAGCATCTTCCTTATATTTGGACAAATCTCATCCGTACACTTCAACATTATATCTTTCTTCACAAACATTCTTTGCATTAACATAATTCTTATCTCCTCAAGCATATCCACTATTGGTTTTGATCTTGTTTGTATGATATACACCACAAGAAAAACATGCATCAATGACGAAAAAATCTGTCACTGAAGGGTATCAGTGACATAAATTTCCGTCACAAATTCTATCGCTGAAAGTCTCGTGGCTAATGTTTCATTTGCTCTTCTATGATGGATGTGTCCGTCACAAAAATCTGTGACGAAAAAATTTCTGTCACAAAATCCGTCACTAATTATGATATTAATTATAATTTTTATTAATAAAAATATATCAACTCTATTATATTATAGATTTTTATAATAAAATAGTATATTATAATAATATAATAATATATTATAATATATTATAATAATCAATAATGATATTACATTATATTATTATTTATACTTTTATAATATTTTTAATAAATTTATAAAAGATAGCATGATAGTAAACTTTTTGGTCTCATGAGGTGTCAATTTATAAAATTTAAGAAACTTAGAAAATAAAAAATTGATCCATATGGGACTAAAAAAATTATATTTATAGAGGTTAAGAATAAATAAAAAACTATTTTTAACCCACGTGGGACTAAACGTGATAAAATTTATTCTAATAATATTTAGTTTAATTTTGTGTCAGAATTCTATTTTCGTCACTGATATGTCACTGTTATGTGGTGGCTTAATGACAGATCTGTGACGGATATGAAGGAAAAAAATTAGTGACGGATTAGTGTCGAAAAATTAGTGACGAAAATGAAATCCGTCACTATTCTATCACTGATGTTATTTATTAAAAATTCTAGGCCAAATTGATCAAAAATTCTGAGACTGATTTGTGACGGAATCGTCTTGTGTCGAATTTTTCGTCACAAATCTATCACTGTTTTGAAAAAAAGAAAGTTTATTTCACGCCATGACAAATCCGTCACAAATCTATCACAGTTTGTGACGGATTTTAGCCGTCACAAAATTTCCATCACTAATACTCATTTTTCATGTAGTGATAACTATTGAAAGTCTCTGATATATTATTGGGTAAATTACACTGTATATCTTGAACTTTAGGGGTATTCTCAATTTTGACATGAACTTTTAGTTGTATCAATTTTATACTCCGATTTTTAATTTGTTTCAATAATATTCCGTCGTCAAATCATCGTGAATTTTACCGTTTGTTTGATGATGTGGCATTGCACACGTGGACCTGAAACCATATAATATGTTTAAAAATCCATCCAATGCCACGTCAGCATGCCACGTCAGCAACAAAATTAAAAAAATTACACTATATATCTTCAACTTTAGGAGTTTTCCCAAATTTGACCCAAACTTTCATTTGTATCAATAGTATACTCTTATTTCAATTTGTATCAATAATATCCTCTCATTAAGTAAC
Organism: Canna indica; assembly: GCA_034359265.1. Taxonomy (NCBI): domain Eukaryota; kingdom Viridiplantae; phylum Streptophyta; class Magnoliopsida; order Zingiberales; family Cannaceae; genus Canna; species Canna indica. The sequence continues at coordinate 19,256,541 of CP136897.1, forward strand.
CGTGAGTTTTGTCGTTTGACTGATGATGTGGCACTGCATACATGTACAAGCGTTGAAATCAACACATAAAACTTGAATAGAAAATGAAATCAGTGCCAAGTCATAATTGTAAAATTTAACCTGAATAAAATATTAAAAAAATACATGTCAATAAAAACTTAAATTATTAAATTATTTTAATTAGGGTCCAGCCATCTTAGGCACTTGTCGGGGGAAGCCGGAGTCGACTCCTGATCCAACCCAATCTGGTGATGTTGCATGATGAGATGTTGCCTTGGCTCCGACAAGTATTGCTGCTACTGAGGGTGGAAAAATTAGAACTGATGGCCGATGGGCGAGTTGGTGGAAGAGCTGCTGGGTGATGGGGATGTGGTGGAAGTGTTGACCCGGCGTGTAGGACTTGATTAAGGAGGTGTTGGCTTCACAGCGTGGTGGTCAACATGTTCTACGAGCTCGAGAAGGAGTACTGCGACTACTATCAGAAGGTTGACGCCGGCAAGCCAGGTTTGTTGGGTCTGTCGCGCTCACCACGTGCACTGACGTCGAGAGAGGCGATGGAGCGGCATCCAAGGACCCCCGGCAAGTGCCTAAGATGGTTGAACCTTAAGTAAAATAATTTAATATTTTAAGTTTTTGTTGACATGTATTTTTCTAATATTTTATTCATGTTAAATTTTAGACGTTGAGGGAAAGATGACTTGACACTGATTTTATTTTTTATTCAAATTTTATGTATTGATTTCAATGTTTGTACACGTATGAAGTGTCGCGTCATTAGTCAAACGGCAAAACTCACGATTACTTAACGAGGGGATATTATTGATACATATTAAAAATAAGAGTATACTATTGATACAAATGAAAGTTTGGGTCAAAATTGGAAAAACTCCTAAAGTTAAAGATATATTGTGTAATTTTTTTAATTTTGTTGCTGACGTGGCATTGGATGGATTTTTAAACATATTATATGGTTTCAGGTCCACGTGTGCAATGTCACATCATCAAACAAACGGTAAAATTCACGGTGATTTGATGACGGGATATTATTGAAATAAATTAAAAATCAGAGTATAAAATTGATACAACTGAAAGTTCAGGTTAAAATTGGGAATACCCCTAAAGTTCAGGATATACAATGTAATTTTCCCTATATTATTTGTAACGTTATCAGACTTACGAGCTATGGAGACGTATGCTTGACAAAAATTTTGCATCCCAATTGATATGAATGCTTCATGGGCCTCTGGAGACGCAACTTGCAATTCACCTAAGATTCTATTGAGCTATGGTTCATCCATTGACCTCACTGCTCTCCAAAATAGAGCTTTGAAATAATGATCGTTAAATCTCTTCTTCCAATTGGCATACAAATGCCGAGCACAATTTCTATGCTCGGCAAACGGAACTCGCTCTCGTAGTGCATACTCAAGTCCCTACACAATGATAAAATTCAAATGATAAAATTAAATTTATTTTCTTACTTTTTGTTGATCACTAATAAATATCCAACCATAGCCTTCGCCAATTTCAAGGTCATCACATAAAGTTCATAAGAACGACCTCCACGAATTAAAATTCTTTCCTTCAACAACTGCCCAAGCAATTGGGAACATCTGGTTGTTCCTATCTGTACCAATCGCAAAAAGTAACTGTCCACCTAAAAATGTTTTCAAGAAACATCCATCCAATCCAATGACAGGTCGACAACCATCCAAAAATTCTCTTTTCAACAATTCAAACCCAATGTAAAGTCTTTTAAAAACCGGTGATGCACCAGTAAATTCTCTATCACAAATAATAGAGAATGTACTTCTAGGATTAACCTTTCAAAGTTCAGCCAAATAGGGACCCAACAATTCATAGTGGTCCTCTAGAGAACCACAAAGTCAAGACTGCTGATCTTACTATGTAACATTTAGCTCTAGGCAAGGGGATTAAAAATCCGCTGCCATTTGTTTGACATCTAAATTTGGAATTCTTCTAAATGTATTCATGTAGTAATTTATCTACCACTCTATTATTGCTTGTCTATTTCTCATGCTTCTAGAACACCTATGTTCATCAATGTAAGTCTTCACAATGAATGTGGCTTCATTTTGCTTATAACTACCATAGATCTTCCATAGACAATCTTTAACACACTTGGCTTCCATTCTCCCTTTGGAACTTCAGGACCATCTAATATTGACCCTATTGTGCAAGGCATAGGACTGTACTACATCTTTAAATTATGAAGGTGTCTTAAATTGCATTCCAATTTCAAATCTGATATCTTGATGATTATAATTGGGATTGAAAACTTTGTAATGTCTTCTTTTCCTTTTAGGATCAATACCCAAGGATGCATCACTAGTTTCAGGTGTGAATACTTCATCATCATTATCTTCATAATCACTACCATTTTGAGGATGGGCAGATGCATCAGTAGGTTCGAGTGTATGGACTCTTCTTCGAGATTGAGTACTGTCAGCTCCAACTTGGACCGGTATTGAAAATGATTCATTGAAACTACTTGGAGGAATGTCTGCTCCAAGTTCAATTGTCACAAGTATTGATTCATTTGGTTGACTACATGGAGGAATGTCTGCTCCAAGTTTAACTGTCATAGGTATTGATTCATTTGGTTGACTACATGGAGGAATGTCTACTTCATTGGGTTTACTGAAGCTGCTAGGGTTCACTATCACAGATTATTTTTTGATGTTTCTAGCCTCTATGTATTCATCATCATTGGTATCTTCAAACTCACTTAACATTAGTTCGTCTTCAGTTTCACTCATAGGTATAAAATCTGATGACTTTGATGACTCTTCAGGTTGTATTACCTCCCTAGGTTCCATTCACATAAATTGAAACCTATCACAATCGCTGTTGGAACTACTACTCGAATCATGATGCACATAATCATGATGAACAACTACCATCTCATAACCACCGCTTGAAGTGTTATCCACTGCTTGTTTTCTTTTCTCAACATTAGGAGCAACAAACTCTTTTTCCAGATGAACACGCTCTATTTCAGGATGAAATTCACTGCTATCCATTGCTTGTTTTCCCTTCTCAACACCAGGAGCAACAAGCTCTTTTTCAGGATGAAATTCACTACTATCCACTGCTTATTTTCCCTTCTCAACATCAGGAGCAACAAACTCTTTTTCAGAATGAAATTCACTACTATCCACTGCTTATTTTCCCTTATCAACATCAGGAGCAACGAGCTCTTTTTCAACACTTGAATTAACTACTGCTAGAACTACTACTGGAGTTACTATTGGAGCTACCCTTATCAACAGGTTGTTCATCACTTGAGCTACTAATATTAACCTATAATTCAAACTTAATCATCATCTTAACAGTAACACTGACAGTAAGATAAATAGTAAGAAAATAGTAAGAAAATAGTAAGAAAATAGTAAACCAAAATCAATATCAATAACAGTAATCAATATCACTGTTATTGATATAACAGTAACAATAAGATTAACTGATAATAGTAACAGATTAACATTAACTTACATCATCATCATCATCCTAAACTCAAAATCCATAAACCCTAACTTACATCCATAAATCCTAACTTACATCAAATCCATAAACCCTAACTTACATAAAATCCATAAACCAATTAAAATCAAGTAGGGGAAAGATCTTACCTGTACTGGAGGAGGCGGCGGAAGAATGCTCTTTCGCACCTGGGTAGACTGTCTTACAACCTGCTTCTGGCGCATGGTTGTATGCGTTGAGGGAATGATGCTTTCCCAAATAGAAGACGCCGGAGATGTTGTCGGAGGTGTCGCCGAAAACAAGCGGGATCGCCGTGTTGCACCCTTTGTTGTCGCCGAGAAGTCGAGAGCGGGAGGTGGGGTAGGGTTTGATTTTTGTCGGGCGGGGGGACCAGCAGAAGACTTAGATTTTAATATTAGTTTTAAGTATTTAAAATTAGGGGCTGACGTGGCGTTTGGGATTAAAAAAATTAAGGATCCAACTTTGATGATGTTGCAAGTGTGTATTAAAAAATATTTATTTAATACACGTCAGCATGCCACGTCGTCAGGTTAACGGCGCGGCCGACAGAGTCTTGACGGAATGCTACAATTGAAACAAATGTCTTAGTACGTGTACACAATTGAGACAAAGTAAACTGCGGGTCACAATTGAGAAAAAGTCCAAAGTACAAGCTATATTTAGATATTTTTCCTATAATTTTTAAAATGTTTCATGAAATAATATTTTATTATTTTTAATTATATTTAGGTATGCAGATTGGACTTTGACTCATATATTGGTAATGTCACTCAACATTCTAATAGTTAAATTGATGATAGCTCGAGAATATGATACAACTAAAATAAACCGAAAGTACAATATTGAATATTGGTTAGAAATAAAAAAAAATTATATAGATTTGTAAAAATTTCCTAAAACTCGAGATATATTACGTAATTAATCATTTAAACCCCATTAAAGAAGGTCTACCAACGTGATATTTTTTGAATTTTTTATTCATTTGGAGATGCTAGTGTGGCATTGTTTATTCACGCCAACAGTGCCACATCAACATCCAAATATTGAAATTAACACATTCTTGATAGTGGGATATAATTGAAAGCAAATTAAAAATTAGAGTATCATATTGGTACAAATAATATATTATGATAGATTTGAAAAACTCCTTGAAAGTTAGAATATATTTAGTAAAAAATATAGATTTTATTATCTAATTACATATGGCGTTGATAAATTGGGACCTAAATAATGACATAGTTGGCCAAATGGCCTTAGCAAGTCGCTTGCCACACATGATTGTTGTTGGACTAAATGATAATAAATTTGAAATTAACATTTAAATGAGAAATAATTTTAGGTTTCAAGTTAGGTGGTACGCAACGTTTACAATTGAAGATCGGCGCAAAATCGAAAAAACTCGAAGGACGTTGATTGGTGCTCATAAAGTAAGTATGAAGACATAGAATTTAGGGTTAGGATCTTCAGATGTGTTATAAATTCTCAAAATATAATGATGATGATGATGATGATAAAAATCTAACTCGAAACTCGAAATCGAGACCCGAAATTAAAATTTGCGAGCTGCTCAATTCACTTTCACTCATAGTTTTATTGGATTGCTTATGCAATAAATGCATTATGTTTGTATTCTAATTAACCAAACTTATATTATTAGAAAAAGAAAACAAAAACCAAAATTGCCAACAACTCTTATGTCTCCCTCCTTTTAATTAGAGTCAATGATGTGGTTGTACACCATCATTTAACTAAAGAATATTAATAAACATTTAATTACATGATATTATAACAATTAATGAGGCGACAAAACAATGTTTCTTAAACAGGAATTCCGGTTTTTGTCGAGCAATTATTTATTATTAGTAATGAATAATTAATTAGAGATATGTGTATACCAACTCCAACATGATTATGTCAGCTGATATAAACCCGTGCACGATACTGTATTCAACCCCCATATAAATCGGTGTATAATGTCTCTGTTTTTTTGTAACAGATGAACGATTTGTCGGAGTTCTTTTTATGTGGGTGATAATATGTAATTATATAAGCTTGTGCGTATATGTCGGTTTGGCATGAGACGATTTTATTCAACTATTAGATGCGTTATGTATTTGATATTTAATTATTTATTTGCATGTCTTTATGTCTTCGGCTATCTACCGATACCGAAATTATAAATTTTAAATTGATAAAAATTGAAATCTTAAAAAAATTATCAAAATTGGAATCAATTTATTAGTGCACTATAATGTCTTTACCCGTGTTGTTTTAACAAAATAAAAAAATATCTATTTTTGGTAAAATAACATGTTGAATACAAATAAATAAATAAATAAATAAAAATCAATCTCTTTCTCATCTCTCATATCTAGGGGTGACAATAATTCGATTAATCATATTTTTAGGGTTAACCGAAACTGAAACTGATTTCCAAATTCGTTAACCGAAACCGAAACTGAAATCGATCGATTTCAAAAACCCATATCTGAAACCGAAACCGGCTCGATTTCAATTACCCGCGGATAACCGAAAACCGAATTTTTTGGTTCGGGTCGAACCGATTATTCGTACTACCGGTTAACCGATAGTAAACGAATAACCGATTCAAAGATTAATAACAAAACCGGTTTCGGATACCGATTAACCGCAAAAAACATGTAGTAAACGAATAATCGGTTCAAAGATTAATAACAAAATCGGTTTCGAATATCGGTTAACCGTAAAAAATCGATAACCGAAACCGAATATATAACCTACTTCGGTTACCGATTAACCGCGGCCCGATAATCAAAACCGAATCGATTTTAAACGATTTTTAATTTTGACTATCCGAAACTGAAACCGAATCCCAAATTCACTATCCAAAATCGGATTTTACGATTTGACTAATCGGTTAACCGATTTGAATTGTCATCCCTACTCATATCTTCTTTTCTACTGCAGTTGGTGCCTTATGAGCGCACCATAATGACCAAACTCAACAGACAAAAACATACATCCTCCTATCTTATTCTCCGTCGCTGCTAGTGTGGAGTGAATGATCATATTAGAGAGGGAGTGAATAGTGTGTTAAAATTAAGTCTAATTCGGTTTTGATTAATTCTTTATGATAATTAGGCAATCACAAGTAAATGAGCAAACAGAAGCAAATATGTATATCAATGAGCACAACATAAAATGAGCCAATGCAAACACAAGTATTTTAGTGGTCCGACACCCTAACTACTCTACTACTTAAGTACCCCGCTTAGGATTTTAACTCAACTACACTATATTAATTTAAGATTCCTTTACAATGAGAAATTTTCATCAAAATATCTCTGTCTTCTCCCCAAATACACCTTCCAACCTCACTCTTCTAAGATAGTACCCTAAATCTAATATACAAGAATGGATTTATGCCTTAACACCAAAACAATCACTCAATTTCCAGACCTACACACTTTGAGTACAATGAAAAACAAACCAAAATACACAATTAATGAAAGCAAAACTTAAAACAAACACAAACTTAGCTCTCATGTAAAGATCCTACCTCCTCTTGATGCGTTTGATGATGAATCATGGAGTAGCAAAGCTCAATCAAAGAGAAAGAGGCTCAACCACTCAAGTAAGGCTCACAAGGTATCAAATGATAACTCACGGGTTTTCTAAAAACTCAAAGGAAGGCTTAGAACCTTGTTATATAAAGAAATATGAGAGAAAGAATTGGGTTCAACGGCATGCAACAGCTGAAAAACTAGTCATTGGACTCGCCGATCGATCTTCGAAAATTCAAGTACAGAGTAGGTTTTCATATATATTTTGGTTGAGCTGAGCTTCAAGCAAACCCTATTCGAAAAATCCAATATGGTTGGTCGATCGTCGATCGATCAAGGATCGACCAAAACTCAAGTACATAGTAGGTTTTCATATATATTTTGGGTTTTGGGTCTCCGTTTCGGGTTTCGGGCAAGGGCTTCATCATCATGATTATATTTCGAGGATTTACAGTCATTCTAAAATCACCATAAACTTAGACTCTACACCTTCGCACTTTTCAAGCAACGAACAACGTCCTTCGAGTTTTTCTCTAATTTCGCGCCGATCTTTTGATCGTGAACGTTACGTGCAATCCAACTTGGAACATAAAATTATTTCACATCCAAACATTAGTTCTAAATTTATTATTATCAAAATCGAGATTAATATCAATGATGAAAACCTTAGGCGAATAGTTAGTGCCTGGATCCTTAGGAACTCTTTTCTTTTCACATCCAAACATTAGTTCTGAATTTATTATTATCAAAATCGAGATTAATATTAATGATGAAAACCTTAGGCGAATAGTTAGTGCCTGTATCCTTAGGATCTCTTTTCTCTCCTTATAAGGTTCTATGTGCAATTTCAAAAATTCATAGAGGCTAGAGTTTGGAGAAGAAAGAAGGGAGAGGTGAGGAGAAGAGAAGAAGAGAAAAAAATTGTTGAAGAACAAATTTGGAATTTCATAGTTGTTATGTCTTCATGCTACGATTTGAGTTAATTTCAAAACTCCACTAAAAAATTGAACAAATACAAGAGAAATTACTAGCTTGGGTTTTGTTATATCTTTTAAATATTAGACCTAAATCAATTAAATTAGAATTTGATGATTTAATTGGTCCAATAAAAGGGTGTAAATCTAAAAATCCAACGTCATTCGGAAACCTAACTTGACCTAAAAATCTAACCTAACTTGATTGGTTATCTTATTTCAAGATCCAAATGAATCCGACCACAAAATTAAAATATTTACACATAACTAATAAGTACCAAGTTAGGAGAACATATTCTAATTAAATTTGGTTTGAAATAAAAACATAGATAAAAGTTTTTAAAATAAAATTATATATAGAATTTCTTTAATTTTTCTATAGTTTAACTAAATTAATCAGATGCCTCGTTTAATTAAATTTCATAATTAATTAATCAGATCCTCCTCATCATTTTCATGTGGGCCCTTGAAAAATTGAGATGTCAACTTAATCCAATAAAAATTTATTTTTAATGTATTTAATAGGCCACGTGAGATTTCACACTCATGTAACCTGTACTTGTTGCCTTGATGTGTCAACCAACACCCAATTAGTCCATCTATAAATTTGATCAATAAGATCAGATTCGCATTGGTTTGGACCTATTAAGGCAACAAGTACATGGAGAGAAGCCACGTTCGATCGACCCGAGGGACCAAGGCTGGATGGCCGAAGCGGTATTCCTTTTATTGAGATCAGATTAGGGGTGAACGGATTTGAGTATCTTATATTTTTTTATGATATTTAGATCCTATCATGTATATGATTGGTTCCTATATTTTGAAATCGAATCATATCCTATTGGAACTTAGGGCCGAACCCTATTCAGAACCTATTGTGTAGTATTAATTTCGGATACCCTATTGGAACATGTTCATTTATAAGTTACAGGATACAAATTTCGAATATCCTGTTGAAACTTATTCATTTACAGGTTCCAAGGTACAAAATTCAACATGATACCCTGTTGGAACGTACGATATTGGAACATGTACATTGGAACCTGTAAATGAACAGGTTCCAAAGTACAGGTTTCAGGTACCGTTCTAGTTTCGATTCCGGATACCCGATGTGTTGGACTCGAAACTAAAATTGATTTTCACTAGTTCCTTAATTTTTATCTCGGACCATACCTGAATTTAATTCGAATCTACTCAAAACCTACACAATCGAATAGGTTTCAACCGATTCCGATTCGACTCGGTACCTATGCACATCCCTAGTCTGATGTACTCGAAAATAGTGCTGAGAAGTTGTATGATTTTTTTATGCTAATTAAATCATCAATAGTGCTCTAAACATTTTTATTGAGTTCTTATAGTTAGGGAAGGTCTTGAGACGGATTAATCCTCGTCTGAATATATGTATTTATTACTCTACAAAAGTATTCCCTTAATTGCGCTCTTTTCCGTTGAAATGTAATTTTTAGAACTCTTTATTGCATATTTCTTGATACAAGCTCATTTCGGATCATGCTGCGTGAGTTGTAGTATTCGTGCTACAGTATAATATCAACATGATTTGTTATTGCAATAGTGCTAGGTTTCTTATGAACACATGATCAATTATGAATTCGTTGTATATAGATAATTGGTATTTTATAACAGTTGGATGATTAATATTATTCATTTATTATTAATTGATTCAATGCCAGTATGACATGGTGCTAGTAGAGTTAACAGAGGTAATTGTGAACATAAGCCTGTACTTAATCATAATGTTGATTTTAGCAATTTCGAGTTCTCGAGTGAAGACACTTTGCAATCCATTGAATCTGAGAGAATTCCTAGAGAGAACACCGTATAGATAACTATTACATATGGTGCGTGGGCACATATGTAGTGTTTACGAGTTATTTTTAAATAGTTATTCTTTTCATATAAGCTGATGAGGATTGAACCACTCTCGGGTCCAATGCTGTAGGGGAAAACTCATAGATATATTGTTCAATTTTATTTTCGATTTATAACAACACTAAAGAGTTTATAATGTAGACTTGTAGAGTATATATTTCTTGATGCATGACATGAATCGTAGTGCTAGTGTTATAATAGTAGACAACAAGTGGAGTTCACGATTTAGATATTTTTGAATAATATTGCGGGGAATTAACTAGTTATAATAATATTGAAAACAATTAGGAGCCTTTATTTGTCAATTACGAAAGTAAGGATTTTTTACCTTATAAATTAATTGTAAAACACATCTTTTATTGAATTTTCGCTAAAAAGTAAAAACATCTGAAAAAAATCAAATTTATTTCCTAAAAGAACAATTGCAGGAAAATTGTGCGGCCAGGATTGGAAAGGAGTTGAGACTTGGACGGTGAGGATGATCAATCACTGTAGATATGATTTTGTCCGCGTTACAGGGAGAATGAATAATGGAAAAAATTGGGTGACTGTTATAAACGCAATATAACAATATTGTTACCGACGCGTAACGCGTCTCGTCTTCGATTAGGCCGACCCATCTGCGTTTTGACCTTCCCTCGTTGACCACCCATTCTTCCACGTTTCCCTTCTCTCTCTCTCTCTCTCTCTCACGGCTATATCTCTACCTCTTATCCGCCCACCGCAGCAGCCGGAGTACCTCAACACTCGAGTGAGTTAATCCTCCTCCAGAGAATTAATTCGATCAATCCATCATGGGGAACTGCCAGGCGGCGGACGTGGCGACGACGGTGATCCAGCACGCCGACGGGCGGCTCGAGACCGGCTACTGGCCGCTCTCAGCCAGCCAGGTCATGGCCGCCAACCCCGGCCACTACGTCGCCGCCATCGTCACCGTCCCCCATCCTCGCTCCTCCGACCACCGCAGCAGCAGCAGTAGAAGCGGAGGAAAGCTGGTGCGGTACCTCAAGTTGCTCCGCCCGGAAGACGCCCTCCTTGCCGGTCACTTCTACCGCCTCGTCAGCTTCGAAGGTACGTACGCCGCGACGTCGGCCACGGTTCCTCCTCCGACGCCGCCATTCGTTTGCTCTTTCGCCGCTAACATGAATGCATTGATTGCAGATGTGCTGAGGGAGTTCGGGACGAAGAGGCGGGTGAGGCTGAGCAAGCTGCTAGCGAAGAAGGAGTTGAGGAAGCAGCGGGAAGAAGAAGGCAAAGCCGAAGCGGATTCCTCTGCTACCTTTCCTTTGGTAATTACTATAACTCTGCAAGGGTAGTTTGGGTATATGAAATTAGTGCTTTCCTTTTCTTACGCGTGAAGCGGAAAATTTCGATTTACCCCTGGTGGTTGATGTTTATCAACTTTTACAATTTGATCCCTCAAATTACAAAACATCAATTTAATCCCTAACCCAGAATTTGATATAAAAAAAAGGGTAAAACATGTGCCAAATTAGCGCATGTTACTAAATTAACATTTTTGTAAATTGAAGGATCAAACTGAAAACACGAAAAAAAAATTGAAGGGCGAATTGAAATTCACCATTTATATATAAGCTACATTTAGTTTTTGACATGTGATTAATTAATCACTAAAAAAAAATTAAGTGCGCCAAGCGGCTAATGCAGGCACCGATTTCAAAACTGACGCCATAATTTTCTAGTGCCAGAATTTGAGAAACCGGCGCCAAAATTGGCACAAAAATTTTATGGTGACAGTATTGGAAAAATAGATGCCGCCGATTTTCCTAGAAAATAGCGGAAACCTATGCCTATTGTTAATTGGCACGAATTTTCCTCATAATCTTACATCATTTAGTCCAATTTTTTTTCATAATCAAACTTTTACAAATTACACCTTGCATCAAATTATTTTCTTAAGTAGGATTTGAATAAATTAGTTCAAATTAAAGTTAAATAATAATTCTTCCTTTTCTAATTCCAAATTTAATCTCGTCAAAGAAAATAATTGTTAATCAATATTTTTGATACCGATGGACACATCTCCTGTAGGCATCAATATATGATGTAGTGTTGGGAAAAAATTAGGATACTGACGCCAATACTTGTTTCAATATTCTAATTTATTTCTTATAAAATTCCGACTTTAATTCATTCTTTTTTTAAACCGTCTAAATTTTGATTTATTCACGACAATAATATAGATTTTTCAACTAAAAATGTCACCAGTTACATGTTGATTTATTTAGTGAATATATCATGGTTTAATTATTTAATTAGTTCACAAATTAAGAACATCACTGTGTTTGATTTGACTTGATTTAAATTTAGGCCAAAAATGATGAAATTGATGGATATCTACTATAATATTGTACTATTTTAACAAGTTTAGTCCAAACTTGCATTCAGAATAAATTAATGTCCAATTGAAATGATAATTTAAGTAATTAATTTCCTTGTCTGTGTTAATTAATTAGATGACATCAGTGGAGGATGAAATGCAACAACAACAGGAGGAGGAAGAAGAAGATGGAGGTGACAGTGACAGCAATTGCATTATTGTTAAGAGGTCAAGACATGGGCAATGGAGGCCAAGCTTGCAAACAATTGCAGAAGCTGGGAGTTTTAAGCAGTCAACTCTCTCTGTTTGACCTACTCAAATTAAATTAGTCACACTATTAGGAAGATGGATTTAATTAGGGTTGATATATATGATAATATGACAATGATCAAGTTTTATAGTCAATGCAAAGATTTGTTGTTTGCTAAAATGCAAGTTTTAGCTACTTTGTTGATGACATTGTTTTTGACTCATTGATCATGCATTACCTATTTTGATATAAAACCTACCACTCATCTTAGATTAATTGCTTAAACAAAGGATTTTAGGTAAGCATTCCTTTTATATATAAATTACATTAGTGCAATAATCTAAAATGCAATAATCTATAAAGGATTATCCATTATTGAAATTATGTGATTTGTGATGACAAAATTATCATCGCAAATGTGATGACATTGCGACAATAACAAAATGTCAGTGCAAATTAAAGAACCGATAATAGTTTAGATGTTGCAAACTATTAATTCTGCGACGACACAATAACGACTTTGCGACCACGTTATGTCAGTGCTAGTTACTGTCGCAATGCTATAAAAAAACCCTTATTTCATTCTCGTCCCAAATCATTTTCATCTCCAACTCATTGTTCGATTGACAAAATCCTACTACTCCCCCAACCAGGCGACCCCTCTCTCCGGTGAGATCCTCCCCTCTCCCTCTCCCTCTCCCTCTCCATCGATCTTGACTCTCTCTCTCTTGGTCAAATCGCCATCGCTCGATGGCAGAGAAGAAGAGGGGAGCGGCGCCCCTCCTCCTTTGATATCGTCTTTTTATAGTATAAGATGTTTTATTTGCATAATAAAGTAAATTTGCACAAAAATTTATACTTTTCATAAATTAAATTTCTTTATAAATTTTTAGATAATACTAAAGATATATTTATTTGACATGAATCAATTGTAATTATTTAAGAATTGATTTTTTAGATTTAATTTGATTCAACGATCTAATTCACGTTTGTTAAAGTATTTTGACATCTTTCTACTTTATTCATGCCATTAATCATGTTTAAATATATATGATTTAATATAAAGAAATACATATATAATATTTTTACAAGATAAATTGTTCTATAACTATTTAAACTAATTATATTAATCAATTGATTAATTTTATTTTATAAACAACACAATTGTATATGCAACTATTCAAACAATTGACTAAGTTAATTATAATTACAAATGCAAATACCTACCTACTATTCGCGGCATTTATATATATTTGCATGCAAGTACTATGTTTCTAATTAATAAAATATTTCACCATAGATAAATAAATAAATAAATAAATACTTTGAATGATAATATTAATTAGCTATGTAAGCATGTCTTAATTGAATTCTCTTAATCATGCCGAAAACTTTCATTTCATTTTGAGGGTGATGTATTAGTTTTGTCTTCAATTTCTTCCATGTGTAAAATTATATATAAACATGTTTCTTATCATCCTTCTCTTTTTTGTCATATGTGGACTTTGCCTACACAAAGGTCAACAAGAAAAAAATCCAAATTAAATTCACACAAACATATATACATGTTAAATATATTAAGTTACTGATCTAGGAATTACTTGATCAAATGATTTTTCGAAGCATAATAACATTAAATTGTGATTTAATTTCATGCTAATTGATCTTTAACATGATAATCAATATAATTATTTATTAGTTAATCATTGAGTAATAACTAAACTGTCGATTGCTTGAACCATAATGAATGAACATTCTGATGTGATTAATTCAATGCTTAAATTAAATCTATATTCGAGTCTAACTAGTCATTGTGGTTAAGGAAGTAACCACTATTTTTAAAGTCAATTATGCTAATTTATAATTATTTGATATTAATTGACATTAGATTTGCACAAATAAATTTATCTCTTGGTTTTCATCAATGAATAAGTTGATTAAGCCATCTGCACCATGCAATCATATTTACATATTGTAATATTAATTGCTTAAAATTGTAGTAAATGTACGACGGCTCAGACGCTTAGTCTAGCACGAATTAAGTAGATTTACATATTGTAATAGCAAAAAAGTTGCCTTCACCCCATGCAATCATGTTTACATATTGTAATATTAATTACTTTAAATGGTAATTTCTTGGATATGCAAGTGATAAGGAACAAATGAATAATTATTAGTGCTCACATAAACATAAAAACATCTCAGTTTCTCATTTGTCTAATTCTTCTGGCCAGACACCTAAATTGACATTTATCAATATGCAGGTATTTGCAGCAGCATAGCATTTATATGAAGCCAAAGCTTGAAAAGCTTGCTGCAGAATTCCATCCAAGATAAATTAATGCACGCTGTCGCATTCTTTAATAGTCTTATATATAATAGAATTGAGTTAGAATAAAGAACACTCTAAAAAATCAGTGACGATGGTAAGTGAAATGGTAGTCATCAAGATTTGCTAATAAGTGACAATGAAGGGCTTTACCAGCTATACTAGCTGATTTTAAAAGAATATAACTATTTGAATAATCTCTCCGTTATTTGTAGTCATGAATGTTTCATAACCAAGAAAAGCTTGTGAGCTGGTTTTCAAATTAAAGCTTACTTTTCTTACGACCATTTTATGCTGTTGAAATTTTGGAGTTTGAAGTAGATTGATATAACCAATGTTCTTGATGTTACTAATAATATTCATTGCATACATATTGTAAAGTCTTCTGCAAAGAGGGGCGGTGGCTTATGAACTAACTTTGTCTCCCAGTCTGAGCAGAGTTCACCCAGTTTTTCATGTGTCAATGCTCCGGAGATATGTGAGGGATGAGTCACATGTGGTCGAGCCGGCTGTGGTTGAGGTAGACACGACGGTCTCGTATAAGGAGAGACCAATGGAGATACTTGACCGGCAGATCAGGAAACTGAGATCCAAGGAGATTTCCTTGGTAAAAGTTAGGTGGGAGCACCACTCCGGACAAGAGGCCACTTGGGAGCTAGAGCGAGACATGAGAGAGCGCTACCCTTCCTTATTTGAAGAGCCGGTAAGTCCTTGTAACCCAACTAAATTCGAGGACGAATTTCCCTTAAGGGGAGAAGATTGTAAGACCCGAAAATTTCCTAATATAAAAATCTATTTTTGTGCAGTGCACCGGATCGGGGATTAGTCGGGTTGAGCCACGGAATCATCTCGAGTAGAAGGTATAACTTAACCCATGAAAATATGAAGTTTAAATTAGCTCAATGGTTATTTCCTTTTATGCATAAGATGTCTTATTAAAGTCGAGTTCGACTCATGAGTGCGGATAAAATTGGAGCCCGAATCGGACTCAAATTGAATCGAGTAGAGGCTAAGTCATAAGAGGGGCAATTGAGTCATTAGTGGATGAGGGAATATAATCCCTCATCATGAGCCGTGCGGCTCATCTTGGAGCCGCACACAGCCCGAGCAAGAGGGAAAAGGGAGAGAGGGGAGATATTGTCGGCGCTGAGTTCGCGTCGACGCTTGAGGAGATCAGAACTCGTCTTCATCGAGGCTTCCTCGGGATCCAATCAAGGTGAGTGGTTAGAGTGCTTATGAGGAGAGGCGGGTAGCGAGTTTTTCTTGCCGATCGACGCATCTTCTCGTGTTAGAACTTTAATCGATATGTATACATGTGATTTTATGTTTAAATTGGGTCTATTTCTTGTTTTTGAGGGCTGGCCGAGTGGATAAAAAAGGGGAAATATCATACCAAAATTTTCTCCAATTTTCTCGCTCGTCTAGCGACTCGTGGATCGCCTTATGTTCGATACGATTTAAACCTTTGGATTTATGCTTGTATTGTTGCCGCAACCATGTTTACCATCCCTAGGGGACTCGGCCGAGCAGGTTATTACCCTACTTGTGTCGACCGAGCATTGGAGAGGGGTGTAAAGTGGGGACTGTTCATATCGATACATTGGATCTCACGTTATGTCGTCTTAATTCCTACTTTCATGCTTAGTGTTATGGTTAATTTGCATTACATGATTACTGTTCATCTTAGTAGTTGATAGCAAATTTTAAATCTATATTCTCATGAGTATGGTAATGTTCTTGCTAATGCTCATATGAACAGGATTGTTATGGTACATGCTTCAAAGGAAAAGTTTATTTAATTTTCAGATATTATGCCTAATTGTTGCTATGTTTATTGCATGTTCCTTATCGATTTATTTAGTGAAATTATCCTCTTTAATTCGGCTTGTACATGAAAATTGATGCTCATGATATATTTGGCAAGTGGTGTTATTAATAGTAGACTGCGTACTCATCTATATTCGGTACGTTCTAACAACATTAGAAAGAAAGGTCTCGGTACCTTGTTGTGACATTCAACTTAGAAACAAGTATAATTGCTAGGTTCTACACCTAGGGATAGTCAACGGATTTCAACATCCAAATGAGGTGACCCGAGGGGGTAGGGTCGAATATGGGCAATGCCCGAAAAGCAAAATATGAGAAAATATGCACAACCTGATTTCGGTTGTGGTTGAGATGGTCTACCGAGCAGTGTCATTAGCCGAGCGGCTACCACACTACTCAACGGTTTTATGGGGTCTTGAGATTGCACCAGCGGGCCCATTAAGTGTTAGACCCAAGTGGCGAAGGGTCTTGAGATTCCGTTAGTGGGCCACGCTGACGGTAGACCCGAGTTGGGTGGGACTAGCTATCCCTAACCCGGATGATTCCTGAGGCTAGTGGCCATCCTAGTCGACGAATATGAGGCAATGATAATTCATAGTTGAGACGCTCTTATGGGCTAGTTGTGAATAGGCCGACCGGCCTGGTTTCATAGAGGGAAGAATCGAACCTTTCATATATAATTGAGGCCATTAGTGGCCGAGCTACTGAAATGGATAAGGGCTCGAGAGGCCGGTTCATCCATTCTTCTATCTTGGCAAACTGATTAACTTATGTGGTGTGATCTTATTTTTAATTCCTTATATGTGTTATTTGCCGAGGTTTTAAGTGGAGGTTCTAAAGAACCGCTCACCGAGTTCCTCGTGAACTCACGATTTATTTATTATTGTTTTGCAGAGCTCGACCAGTGAGGTACGACTTGGTGGCATGGCGCATAGGAGAGTAGGTGTGGGTGCAGATCTCATAGCTAGCAGTTTGTTAGACGTAGTCGTGTCATGTAGAGTCATGTTTATGCACTGTGTTATTTTTGTAAAACGTTGTGATGTTTCTTGAAAGCTTTTGGATGTTATCTTAAAACTTGTGATATTTTCGAACTTGGTTTGATTAAACTGATTTTAAACAATTAATAAAGTTGGTACTGTTGCTTCTGTTTATGACTTCGATGTTATTCTTGTTATATTTCTATGAGTGTTGGTCAATGCATAGGGTAGGCTTCGGGGTACTGACCCGTACCCTAGCCGGTCATGCGTACCCTGAGTCGGAGCGTGACATTTATCTACTTATGGATTCAATACACAATTTATTTATCTACTTATTATTATTGTTGTTATAAATATTTATTTCTTGTTCTGATATATTTTTCTTCCTAGGAAGATGTCAATGTTGTTCGATGGGAACATGTGTTACAATCAAGGAAACAGAAGGTGGATTATTTTAGTTCTTTATGTTGAGTGTAATTACGGTATTTATATCTAAGCATCTTATATAGCATCTCTTATGTAATTTTATAGAACAATTGAAATTTGTTTATAGCTCGATGATTTTGTTCTTTCTTGAAATTGTAACTATTAATATATTGTAATTTCATGAATGCATTAGTAGTTGCGATATTGATTGAGTTCCAGTGAGTTTCATCAATATGATATTAGTTGTAATGATGTTGTATACATTGAGTTGAATTAGTATTTATTTCATATATCTTTTAATACAATAACTACGACAATTGAAGCTTGCGTTATTACTTACTGCTACGGTTTGGAATATAGTCGCAGTGCATGTTATAAATAGAAAATTTTAAATTTTTATATATATTTTAAAAAATAAAATTGATATTTGCTACGATTTTGCTACCGTTGTAGCCGTAGCAGAAGAAGACCATCTTCTACTACGACACTGCTACGACATTGCGATAGCCAAGCCGTCGCAAAGCCATCGCTATACTGCGATTGCCGCCACAAACTTTTTGCGATGCAATCTTCCACGACGAATATTTGTGATGGTCTCTTGCGGTCACATAAGATTATTTTTCTGGTAGTGCAATATAATTTTAGTCATATATTTATTAGAACTAGACACTAATAAAATTAGTAAGATCAACACATGACATGACATGCATCCTTAATTATGAGCATATCAGGTTTTATGAACATTGAGTGTAGTGATATTGGTACATGAATGTGAGTGTTGATAACTGAATGAGTTCAATTTTTAGTAGGACGCCTTATTGAATAATATTATAATATTGTATTTGTGTGAGTTAATCCTTTAACCTAATGTGTCATCATTTTCTTGTGCATGATCGATTGTTTTTTAAAGGTGCTATGACTCTTAGGCGGAAATCTATCACTCCTTAAAAAAGAGAGGGAATGTCTTATGCATTCCCTCATTTCGTGAATTAAGAAGTCTATGACCAAGTTATGGTTGTGATAGTAAAATGATTTTTTTCATCATATCACCCAGTCATGAATTTAAGAAAATATATTGTTATCAAACATTTTGAATTTCTACTTGCTTATGCATATAGTTCAATTGGGATATGGCTTGAATTGACCCGATAGTTCGATATGAGTCTGACAGCCCGATAGCCCAATTCTATTGGCTCGATTTGGGTCCGATAGCACGATTCAAGCCCGATAAAACAATTTAGGACCGATAAACGATTTGGGCCCAATAACCTAATTTTATTTTCGTGTTTCAGGCTAAAGAGGTCGGGACGGGACATGCTGGCTCGTTATTTTTCGTGTCATGTCGTGCGGGGTCGATGACTCCATGCCCAATTTTTATCGGGTCAGGTCGGGCCAAGCACAATTTTTTCTCAAGCCAGACCGACCCGGCACAAATTGCCACCCCTATTCAATGTTGTCTGGCCTCATTCTTTGGTATGCTTTTAAATAGTTATATATAATTTATTTTAAAAAATGGGATAATAGACTAAAAAATCACAAGATTTGTAAAAAATTTACGTTCTACCCGTGTTTTTAAATTTCGCCTGTAAATGCACAACCTTTATTTCCATTTATGTCATCTATCAAATCGTCACGCGCCGTCTCAACTTAGCTGACGTGGAGGTAAACGATGCTTGCTTGGCCTGACGACATCATACGTGGCCACGAATTCACTACAACAAAAGTGACAATTAGAGATAACCAAATTTGCCTCTAAAAATTAAATATTTGCCTCTATAATTTTTAGAGATAAATAAAATTATTCGTCTCTAGAGCTCCCGTCCCTACAAGTATTAGGGATCTATAACGTATTTGTTTCTACAAATATTAATAGAGACATATATATTTGCAGGTAAATGTTGTGTATTTACAGGCGAAATTTGAAAACACGTGTAGAATGTAAATTTTTTACAAATCTTGTGATTTTTTAGTCTATTATTCTATTTTTTAAAATAAATTATATATAACTATTTAAAAGCATACCAAAGAATGAGTAAATGTTGTGTATTTACAGGCGAAATTTGAAAACACGTGTAGAATGTAAAATTTCTATAAACTTTATGATTTTTTAGTCTATTATACTATCAAAATTTTAATTATCATTTACTTTATTTTGTTATAGGTTGAACTTGTCTTTCAAATCATATTTGATTGAACAATTATGCATCTTCATTTTTTGAAGTGTATTAAAAAAGTTTAAGATACAATAAAATATTTATTTATCAATATTAGTTTTAGTTTAATGTTGAGCTTTGTAGCAAGTGTTTGTTATGTTTAGTTTGCAAATTAATATTAGATGTTTACTTTTATCTCCACAAAACTACAAACGCATATATGTGAAGTGTAATTTTTTAAATTGCAATGACATATTTCTATTAATTATAATATTTTAAGAAGCATAAATATTAGTTATATTGATACTTTTATAATTAAAAATATATTGTCTTTGATCCTAATCATTTTTTTAAAAAATAGCATTTATTTGATTTTTGGAGTTAATTAAATTTGTCATTAATTATATATAATATGAAAATAATTTGCTCAATTTATAATTTAGAGATAATAAAATTCATCTTCATTGTGTTATTTCAGGAGACAAAAAAGATTGCTTTTTTATATATTAAAGATAAATATATATGTCACTTTTAATATTTTTGGAGGTAAATATATATGTACCTATTAATATTTTTAGAGAGAAATATATTATATGTCCATAATAGTATTTATATATTACAAACGAATATATATGAGTATATGAGTCAAATACACTATATATATGCTCTAATACTTTTAGAGACCGAAGTATTAAAGACGAATAATTTTATTTGCTTACAAAAGTTGTAGATGCAAATTTGATTGCCTCTAGTATTCACTTTTGTTGTAGTGAAAGATTAGTATCTAGCATCAACTATAAATTTTTTCCCTAATATACATTTCTCTTCTTTAACTTTTTCTTCCATTCTGCTATATAATGTTTGATTTTGCATTTTGTGTTTTATTGTATTCCAAATAACAAAACATATATGGTCCGTTTGATTTGCAAAATGTCAAGCACAAGACACAGACATGGACAAAGATAGAACATCAAGTGTTCTGGGACAACACCTTATACCCTATAACTCAGTATTCAACTATATGTTTTAACTTAACTCTATTCTCAAATGTTTGATGCTTTCTAAGTAACCTATGTATGTTGTATATTTTTCTTCATTCTCTCAATGCTGCAACATTATATATGTTTAGTTCATCTTCAAGAGATTCTGCAAATTATTTCCAAAATTGTGTATGTATGAGTTTTTCAGTGACAACAAAATAATTCTCAATTTGCTGCTGCTTATTATATAAGATGCAAAATCATATATTTGTTTCTTTAATAGAAGCAACTTGTGACAATCGCCTATTGCATAGATTATAAATATTTTTTTCAATATTGAGTGATGCTTCAAAGTTGTTAGAGGTGTCCGATATGAGAAATTTAATTGACAATCAGGAATTTATTATTGTTAATTTCTCTCGTGAAAGCAACTATGTATTAGGACTTTTTTATGTATTAAAAAATTTTAAGATTAATTTATGCATGAAGACTTTTATGTATAAAATTGAATTTAAGCATTAAAAATATACAATAATATTTTGGTCATTTTGTCCTATACAGTAATGTGTTATAGCGAAACAAACGCAGGACGGGACTGGATATCATGTTCTATTCTTGGCGAAACAAACATGGTATAGCTCCTGTCCCAGGACACCTGATGTCCCGTCCTTGTCCTTGTTTGGTGTCCTATGACAGGCAGTTTGCGAACCAAACAAACCTTTAAAGTTTCTTAATATTTTTTAATACATAAAAAAGTCTTAATACATAGTTTCAAAATTCTTAATATATAAGTTTTAAAATTTACAATTAACTAGACCATAATGTTCATTACATTCGCGATGAAAATGCTGATGAAAATCCCTAAAACAAAAATAAACGAAGTTCTTATAACTTGGTGCCATAAATATGCAAAATAATATTTTAGTTCCAATTAGTAAGAAACTATAGTCTATAGACAATGCATAACAGTTAGAATTTAGCAACATACATAGATAGTAAATATTGACCTCATCAACTACAAAAGCATTTAACCAAAACCAATGACAACTCCGGATAGTTGTCTGCATCTACCTACGAGTTTAATGTTGATTATTGATCTAATAAATAGGTTTAGTCAAATTAAGACTATAATATGCAGAAGCTAAATGCTCAAATTCCTTCTCGACTAAAACCAAAATAATGAAAACATCTTGTATATTAATCTGGCAAGCAAATAAATCAACCAAGATGAGTATCATGCCCCCAAAAAGGACAAGAAGCAATCAACACGAGGAAAATACCACAGTTTAGCATGTCATTCCATCTTCAAGAGCACAGATTAATCAAAAGTTTCCTCGATGTTAATCGAGCAACAATGGCCTCATCCTTGAACACCTGCTCTACTTGCAAACCACAAACATCACAAGAGATAGGACCAAAAAACTCAAGGACGACGTGTTGCCGTCCAAATTTCAACAAAATATATAATCCACCGAAAACTTAACGTACCGCCATTAGGATTCAGGAACTAAAAACCTGCAAAGATCAGAGGACAAACAAAAGAATGGTTCATCTACAGTACAAAGTGAAGCAATTAGGATGCGGAACGCCGCCTACAATACTACGTGCTGAGATGAGAATGAAGGAGAGACGACATACGAAGGAGATCGCCGGCCTAACAGAGGAGGAGATCGCTTACCTAGGGGAAGATACAAGAGGAGATGTGAAGAGACGAGAGAGGAGACCCTGAGACAACCACAAGCAATTAGAGGGGACCCGAGTCGGTGTCGTGTCCAGTCCCCTATTTTTTTGCAAAACAAACGAGCCCATAGATACATAAACTGAAGACGAGTTTAAATACTTTTCCTAGAGGGGCTTGAATTAGCTTTGTTTTGTAAAGATTACATTTTTGATAGACTGAGTATAGGACCTATGCGAAAAATTGCTAAATCATATTATTACTTTAGGGGATGAATTATTTGTTTCACCACATTCAAAATACCAATTATGATATTTTATCATGATTGAAGTAACAATATGCAACATCTTGTAATATTTAGATATATATACCATTGGTGATTCATACAAAAAATAAATATTCATAAAAGTATATAACAGATAATTGTTAAGTCATTATCAATAAAGTTTAGAGAGTATAATAATCACATGTATACAATAGGTCAAAAATAATATTCTAGTAGTAGATCAGTCTAAATAAGTTAATGGGTTTGGAAATCCAAAATTAATTAACATGTAAATAATATTTCCTAATCTGTCATCAAGTTCATGATGACTTAGCTTAATAAATCCAATATAAGAAATTTGTTTTGTGAGTGAACAAAAATGAACACTATTCTTATAAGAGCATTCTTTTTTGTTGAGAATAAAATTAGATTTGATATTAATATCTTGTGGATTGAATGTTGAAAATTTTCTTACTGAAATTTATTTATTGATCTGTTTGTTTTGTTTTTTTAAATATGTCATCCATAAATTAAATAGTTGTCACATATGTAGCAACATTATTAGCAATAATTTACGAAGTTATTTCTGGTATTGGTCTTGTATTGTGTTGTTTGTAGAATTTTTTTAAGTAGAATAGAGAGGAAGAAAGTATTGCAAGAGAGCGTAGATTTTTGAGTCACTAAACTTGATCACAAAGGTTGAATGACATTGTAATAGTGGTATTAATTGCATGAATAATTGACGGTAGATAGATGCACCTTTGCATATTAATATGAACTACTCTGCACAGTGGGTAAGCTAAGGGGAGGAGGATAGTTTGAGTGAAAGAGCAAATTGCAATGTTCTTACATATAGTTGTAAGCCGCACGGAAAATTATGTGATCAAGTTTATCGTTGTTCGTATGAGTTAGACAGGAGTAAGCATTTCAATAATGTATTAAATATCGTGATAAGATTGCAAGTTAAGTAGACTAAAATATTTTGCTGAAATCTTTAGAGCCCATACCAAAAATTGTATTGATCGAAGGTGAAAGCAGTTTAAGGTACGTAAAACAAATCCAATAAATTAAACATTTTTTATTCTAATTACTAGAAGTTATTTTTTTAATCATTTTTTATTTTAGAATTGCTAGGGGCACTAGACAACACTTATATTAAGGTACGAGTCTCATCTGAAGATAAATATCATTATTGCAATCGTAATGGCTACATGGTACTTACGTGTTGGGTGTTTGTGCCCTAGACATAAACTTAACTTTTGTGATGCTCGAGTGGGAATGTTTGGCATCAGATTCTAGAATCGTACAAGATACTTTTAATAGGAAGAATGAGCTAAAAGTCTTCTTTGATAAGTCCTTACAAAATTTTAAATCATAATTAGATATATTGAACTATTTGACTAGAAATTTTAATATGAATCTTTCATTTTGTTTTTGGGAACTATGCATGCTAGTTATATACACTAGTGGAGAAAAATTTCTTAAACACTATAGATCGACGAGATACCATGTATTAGAATGGAGAGAATGTTCTAGAGCTCCCTCAACACCTCACGAGCTTTTGAACATGTGTTATTCATTGGTTAGAGATGTGGTAGAAAGATGTTTTGAACTTTTAAAGATGTGTTGGGCTATTCTTAGAAATTTATCATTTTTGTCGGAGAAAATGATCACACTAGAGGATGATGAATAGTATATTTTAACTAATTATGCCTAAATTCAATTTTATCCAATTATTAAATAATTAGACAAACCACAGTTAAATTAACTATTTAGAAGTAAATAATGAACAATTAAACATAAACACACAAATACAATGTTAACACAATGATTTGTAGTGGTTCGACTTCTATCATAGCAAACCGAGTGGACAATTTTTATCGTAAGGACAACAATATAAATCCTAGCAAATCGAGTGAACTTATGTCTCAACACCAATACTATCACTCAATCTCAAGACCTACATCTCAAGTCTACATATATACTTAAAATACAACAATAAACCAAATAAATTACAATCAAAACGGAGTAGATGAGTAAATAACCAATACTTAGCTCCAAATATCATATCATAGCTCCTTTTAATGTCTTTTAAAGATCAAACTTTGGGGTGCACAGGCTAAATCAAAAATTCAAGCTCAAACTAGGGTTTTTGTGAGGGATGACTCAAATAAGACGCACAACTATTCAAGAAATGACTCAATATGCTCTAAGAGGTAAAATGAAGGCTTAGAACATGATTTTATAGAGAAACAAGGGAGTACAAGTTGGGTTCAACGACATGCTGATAAGTGCAATTGAAATACTAGATGAGGAGAACGTTGAAGCAAAAGATAATGTGGAGTTATTAGATTATCCATATTCAATTAATGTAGCATCGTATATATGACTTGGCAAGGGCAAAAGAATGTTCTAGAGAACATAATACAAAATTGAACATTTCAAAGATGAGATAATACATAGGTGTTATGACAAATTAAATGAGAAACATAATTGAAATGGTTTTGTCCAATCAATTTGGTCAAAACAATGAGTTTGGAGGATTCACGAAGAAGAATGATTCGAATATTATTTTTCTTACTTGCTAATTAAGGACACGTAATGATGCACTTTTGAATTTTAAATGCAAATCATGGAAGACAAATTGCACTATTTAAATCATGGACTAAATTCCTATCCAACGAAAAAATACATCATGAACCAAAAAATTAATTGAAAGTATTCAAATTTGTTGAGGACATTATTGATATTAAGAAAATAATTTTCTATCCCAAAATAATTATTTGATGAGACCAAACATCAGTGCTAAATTTTAGGAGCACAAGTCAGAAAATTAAAATTAAAAATCAAGATTTATTTAATTTAATTCATAAGATTTTAATTTATGCCTCAAATGTTTGAAAACTAAATTAATTGAAAAGATTATATTTTATTGATTTGTCTAATTAAATTAGATAACTAAATGATGGTTATGGTTGGAATAAATTTCTCTAGCTTATTACTTAAGTTATTACTCATCACTTTTGAATTATTTAGAAGACAAAGATTAATTGGGGAATTTAGATTATAAACATGAGATTAAATTCTCTCAATCTAAAATTAGTCACACTCTTATGTTTAGCATGATTAAATAGGTCAATTAACATGCATAGTGTGGCCTTATTGTCTCACTATTACTCAAAAAAAAAGGTCAATTAACATAAGATTAATTATTTTTAAAATTTTAATGATTAAACTAGAATATTATTTTATTATTTAAAGTAACATAATCTTTTATATAAAATAACATTTTTTATAACACTTATAATTTTATTATATGAATTATTTTTAAATAAAATTACAATTGAATTTATTAAACACTTTAATAGATTTAAAATTAAGTTGGTTAAACATTAAATCATACACATAATTTTTGTCAAAGTAAATTTTGAAAAATATAATTCTATTATTTACTTTTATCTACTTTTTCAAATAAGATTTTTTTCTTCATTTGAAAAGCTTAAAAATGAAAAAGTTGTATCACCTAGGGGTGCGTACTGGTTTTGAGTAGATCCGAAATTGGTCAGCACCAAGTAGACCCGAAACTACTTAGTTCCGAGTAGACCCCAATTGAATTCGGATAGGGTCCAACTAAGGAATTAATGAACCGGATTTTGATTTCCGATTCCATCGTACAAGGAATCGAGAACCACAACGGAATCAATATTAAGATTATATATTAATAACATATAGTATATAAGTAATGAACATGTAAGTGATTGTATAAACTTTGTATGAATATGTACTATGGACATTTGTTATGTAGCTATTTGTGATAATCTACTATCATCATTTTCATATTTTGTATGGATAATCAATTTGGTTTGTATTTTATTATGTATTTGTCAGCTTCAATTTTATATTTTTAGTCATATTAATTTATTAATTTATGATATATAAAAAGAGAAAAAAAAATACATTACAATAAGTTACATAATAAATGTGGTGTAGTACAAGTTCACGATAAGATTTGATGCCAAGTCTCAATAGGGTAGGATTCAGATCTAAAATTTAGAAATTGATCTTACACAAGGTAAGATTCGTGTATTATGAAAAATATAGAATATTCAAACCCGCTCACCCCTGGTATCACTCGTAATATTTTTCAATTTAAAAATATTTTAAGGAATATTTTAAGTGGTTACATTACATTTTAAAAAAAATTGAAAACGCCTTCCTCGGTCTTCTAATTATCAGTGACCGACAGGTTTAAACAGGACCCTCTTTGGTTTAAACCGGTCCATGATATGACTTCTCTACCGTTGGATTGGCGTGATTCCATCAAGATTTGATCCAATCGGTCACGAACGCAGCCTGATATATATATATACAAGAGTGCCTCCGCGGCTCCGCCTCAACCTGTCTAGGGCAAGCGCTCGCGTGTACCTCATCTCCCCCTCGCGGCGCGCTGAAACCCTAGGCGAAGCACTAAAGAGCAGCAGCCATGGCGGTCGGGTTAGAGTTTACGCTTCTAAGTCCTAACTTCTGAGCTCCTTGGTCCATTTAGTTTCCAACTGACGTTGTTTGCAATGATGGCTGCAGGAAGAACAAGAGGATCTCAAAGGGAAAGAAGGGAGGGAAGAAGAAGACGTAATTTTAACTCGTGATCTTGTTTTTATGCCCAATTTTGACGTACTTTCCGTCGAATTCGTGTAAATTTTGATCTTTTTTTATCTGGGCAAATTGCCGCAGGGTCGATCCCTTCTCCAAGAAGGACTGGTACGACATCAAAGCTCCATCCGTCTTCAGCGTGCGGAACGTTGGAAAGACGCTTGTATCGAGAACTCAGGGAACCAAGGTTTGTTCCGTTGTCCATTGTTTCGTTAGTTTTCAAGTTGGGTCGGCTTATATTCACATAGCTCGTCAACGTAAATATCTTTTAGCTTCATTGGCTGTTGAGAGAGTCTTCCAAAATTTTACATCGTATAGCAATTAAAAATGAGGCCTTTTTTCCTTTACCATTTTTCATTTTTAATGCGGAAGTATGGCTGAGGTGAACTGTGTCTTTAAGTCAATAACACCTTGGTAAAACTTACCCAGTAGTTTCATTCTGCAACAAATTGTACTCATGCATAGTATCATGTATTTGCTAGTTAAGTCATCCAAAAAATATGGAAATCACCATCTGCTTAGCATCTCTCACTGTTGTTGATATGTGCATTTCCTTTTTAAGAATAATAAATCATATCCATAGAATCTGATAAAACAATAACTAAAATTGTGCAATCTGTTTGGATGTAGATAGGTAATAGGATAGCAGGGAATTATAGAAGGAAGTAGATTCTCCCGACTGGATACAATTAGTATTAGAAAATTGGAGAAAATCAGAGAACTAAGTTTTCTTCAAAATTTATACCCCTCTTTGTCTGGACGAGCAACAAGAGAATGGAACGGTGGATGATAATCTACCAGTCCTTGTTCTTGCTCCAAAAAATGGAGATTCAAAGAAACTTAGGAGAAAATGGTTTCTAAGTATTCTGTTCTGTATTTGTTTTTTGTCCTTAATAAAAAAATATTAGTCTTGAACTTCTAGTTTATCTTGTCAATGTCAAGTGGGGATGGAGCATCATATCTGTTTATTAATCCAAACAATAGGTAAGATGACATACCCTTTCTCTTCTCCCTCTCATTCTTTTGATGTAGAGAAAGTAGGCTTCTCTTCTCTTCTATTCAGAGGTAGGATGTTGTTTCCGGATCCATATAGATAGAAAAAAATAAAGGATGGTAATGTTAATAGTTAGCCTTTTGTGATGAAATTTCGATTAGCCTAGGCAATTTATGTATTTGTCGGTAAAGTAATTTAGCAATGATGATTTTACATATGCTGATCTAAGTGATGAGGAGTTATGGACACATGGTGCATGTTTGTGAGTTGTGACTCTTGATGTGGACCATGTTTGTGGATTTATGGATTAGTGGTGCATCTTCTTTGATAGTTGCTTTTTTAGAGTTCTTACAGATTTGTGTTTGTTCATTATTGTTTCAATTCTATTTTTATTGTAAGATCTTGGTCTTTATATATGCAGTTTTTTTGGTTTATTTTTGCCCATCATAAATGTTCATGAGTCTTTGGTTGGTGCTCCTTGATTAATTCTACATGCATGATGTTAACAATATTTGCTAATGTGCATATTGTTATCAATACTTGGTTGTACCTTAATTCATCATTTTGGTGCTGATCATCATGATTTCTTATTTCATATTTCAGTTCACAGTTATATGGCACATGCTTGTGGTCTTAATATACTTTACCGCTGAATCTTCTTTCCTTGAATCTGACTTCTCATCCATAATTCTCTTATTTGTTTCAGATTGCATCTGAAGGTCTTAAGCACAGAGTGTTTGAGGTTTCTCTAGCTGACCTACAGAATGATGAGGACCAAGCCTACAGGAAGATCCGTCTTCGTGCTGAGGATGTGCAAGGAAAGAATGTTCTAACAAACTTTTGGGTATGCCTCTAAGGCCTTATTTGGTATGAGGATTTACTTTTCCCATCCCTTGGAATTTTGTAGGAATCACCCAAATCCCATGTTTGGTTCCCACCATAGTGGAAATATATAGGTTTTCTCTTTCCATATATATGGGAATACAAAATCCAAATATATAAGATCACTGTATACCCTTACTAGGTGAGAATTAATGTTTTTGCTTTTTGAGATTTTACGCTGTAGCTGTTCATATTAAGTGAAATTTATTTATTGACAAAAAGACATCATGTTTAAATTTTATATCGTAGTTATTCATTGCATAAATGGTATTATAGTAATTGAACAAAAAAATTCATTACTTAATTCAATTGGATACCAACATAATTTTTGAAAAAGGTTGAGATTCTTTTTTCTGGGAGGTTTCTCTAGATTTAAAAATGAGACACCAAAGGAGGCCTAATATTGTTTGTTCCCTTAAATTTTATTCACTTGCATTCATCACTTTTTCATTCTTTCAGGGCATGAACTTTACTACTGACAAGCTTAGATCCTTAGTACGGAAGTGGCAGACTCTTATTGAATCACATGTTGATGTCAAGACTACTGACAATTACACACTGCGCATGTTTTGTATTGCCTTCACCAAGAGACGTCCAAATCAGGTCAAGCGCACATGTTATGCCCAATCAAGTCAGATTAGACAGGTATATTTTTATTCCATCATGTATTTCTTTCCTTATGGCTAATTGTGGAGCAAAAATAGAATCATAATTTGCCACTTGTTTTCAGATTCGCCGCAAGATGAGAGAAATTATGGTTAATCAAGCTTCATCATGTGATCTAAAGGATTTAGTTCAAAAGTTCATACCCGAGGTGATTGGAAAGGAGATCGAGAAAGCAACGTCAAGCATTTTCCCATTGCAAAATGTGTTCATTCGGAAAGTTAAGATCCTGAAGGCCCCTAAGTTTGATTTGGGAAAGCTCATGGAGGTACTTGTACTTCATATTCGCAGGATAGAAATTAAAAGGAATTCTCACTTGCTCATTATCTTGGTTTTCCAATAATATAGTAAGCTGCTTTCTTGTTCGAGATTCCAAAAGCTTTTGGTTCTTGCAGGTTCATGGAGACTATAAGGAGGATGTGGGTGTGAAGGTGGATAGACCAGCTGAAGATGTCCAAATGGAGGGCGAACCAGAAGTTGTTGGGGCATAAATGGATGATGCATTTGCCTTGATAAGATTATTATAATTGCTTTAGAAGACAATCATCTTTTCAGATTTAGTATTATGAACTTTTGCAGTTTTGACATGGTTTTATTTGATTTGTTTTTGAGTATTGATCTTCAACTATTTTTGTAATAGTACAGGAAGCAATGCTTAAAATATAAGCATGATGAATAGTGCTTGTGCTGTCATACATTTCAGTTGGTTTTTCAATTGTCAGCAACTCCTTTGTGACTTTTGCAATTGCATATCTTCACACTAATTTGAAGGACAAGGAGAGTGGGGAAAACCAGTTGCTTGATTTATAACTTGATAGTGGGGGAAAAATAGTGAAGGAAAATAAAAATGAAAAGAACTGTTTTGATGAAGAGGAATAGAGGATAGTGACAGAAAAGAACAGCAAAACAATAACATGTACTACAAATTATCTTTTTAGAATTAAAATAATATCCTTTTATTTATTTGTTTATGCAGTTTTTATTTCATCCACTACTATGGATTTTAAATTCCATTTACTCATTTAGGTTAGCTGCAAATTAAATTATTTGGCTAGCTGTAATTAAATTAGTTGCAATATTAGGCTTTTATAAATTGTAATTGCAAATAAAAAATTTCAATTCACAACATGCAAATGATAGGATTTCTCTCTTCCTCTCGCTCACAATATTCTCTTCACCATTCTCGCGATAACCTCCTCTCTTGCGATAACTTTCTTTTTTCTCTCACTCATTATAGTCTTTTTCTTTTTCTCGCTCGCAACTTCCATCTCACATGCGATAATATCTCTTGTCAGCAACAATCTTCATCTCCTCAATTTTTATTCACATACATTAAATTTTGCATGCAAATATTTTTTTTTGCGGTATTTGCATTATCATGTTTAGTAATGGTTTAGTAAATTTACTTACGGTCTTGTTTGGATGAGGTGTAGCATGGTTTAGTAATGTATGGTATGGTATAGTATTGTATGGTATGATACTGTAATTATTATTATCATGTTTGGAAAGATAGTATGGTTTTGTATGGTTAAATAGTATATTTCTATTTGGTTTGATGGTATGGTATGATTCCTCAAATGATAAAATGATCAAAATACCCTCAAATATAAAAATTCATGTAAATATTATATTAAATTCATTTTTTTTGTCAAAATATTAGATTTAATTAAATACATAAATTTTGTACAGAAGAAAGAAATCAGAAGAAATGAAAGCATAATAAGGACCGACGGATAAAAGAAGAAATAGAAGCATAATAAGGACCGACGAATAAAAGAAATATATGAAAAGTTGATGGGTATTTTAGGTATTAAAATTTGGTAACCATGAGAAATCACCGAATTGGTGGTTTCAAAAATCTTACAAAATCCATGATTTTAAAACCATGAGATTACCTTACCATACTATATCATGGTTTTAAAAAAAATTTCAAATATAAAATCATACCATATCATACCATGATAAATCATACTCTACCGTGAAATAAACAATGCCTAAATTACATATCAATAGATTGATGATGTGACCTTGATTTGTTTTTAATAAAATAACCATTTAAATATTTTCTTACTCAATGTTGACCTATATATTTTTTAAAAATATTAAATTTAATTAAATTGAAGTAGTTAAGTTTTGTTTTTAAATGATTATTTTTATTCAAAATATAACATGTCAAGAGTGCCATATTATCATCGATTAACAAATTTTTTAATGAAACCCTAATAGCGAAATTCAATTGTTAGCGATTCGAAAACTTATGTATAAAATCAAAATAAAATAAAATAAAAGATTTCGATAAATTTATGAAAATCTTTGTTAAAATTCATTAATAACTACTTATCTTACAACATTTTTAGCACATGGTATGGTTGCCAACTTGCCGCACCAATTGAGTGATCAACAGTCGTAGAATTTGCCACAAAAGATTCCCAATCTCAATGATTTCCTTATTTTTATGCTTTAATCATTTCTTTAATAAGCTTCTAATATGTTAAATGTTCTCGCATGAGATGAGATCAAAGACGCAAGTTTTCATGGCTTCTTGTTGAGTGTGACTCCAAGGCAACCGACAAAAATACTCCGACGCTCAAGTGAGAAGGTATTCGAGATGTGTCGGTCTAAAAATTGGATCAGAAAAAGATACATGTAGGTGCAAGATTTAGTTTATATTCGATGTGAATTTCTCTTAAATCTTCATGGGGATATACCTTGAACGAATCAATCATCTAATTTTCTCCATTTAATTGTGCTATCATTATGATCGAATCTTCTAATACGAGCGAAAGACAAATATGCCATTGGGATGGCCGAGTGGAGCCCTCGGGCTAGGCTCTGGCTGGCCCAAGCACGAATCAAACGAGGTTGATCTAAGCCTCATGGGCCGGTCGGTTCGGGCCAAGGACTTAGTTTGGTTCATTAAACTACCACATTAAAAGTTTTAACAAAGATTAATGAAATTATTAACCAAAAAAATTAAAATCAATTATTGAAATTTTGCAAGAAAATTAGTGGCTGTTTATTAACCAAAATTGAAATTATTAACCAAAAAAATTAGTGGTAGTTTAATGAATTTGGTTAAAATATTTGGTTAATAGCAATATAAATTTGAAAAGATATATACATATTTAAATTTTTAGTGGCTGTTTATTAATTAAAACATATGAGCGGCGTGTAATAGCAAATATATGGAGAAATATATTCGAGGTTTTTACCGTTCGCATTGCAGACGCAGCAGCGGAGGAAAAGAAGCACCGTCAAAATGGGCAGCGGCGATCCGGCCATCAACGACGACGGCGGCAGCAGTAGCAGCGGCGAGGAGGACGGCGACGCAGAATGGAAGGCTGCCATCAACTCCGTCGCCACTGTCGGTTTCGGCCTCCCGTCCTCGAAAGGCCGCCGAAAGCCCGAACTCGTCGCCGATTCGTCATCCTCCGGGGACGACGATGCCCAACGCGACCAAATTAAGGTGACAAAAGCTCCTAAGCTCAAGCTCTATCAGATAAAGGTATGCATATCAACTCGAGAAAGCTTTCGCTTTGCCTTTTCGCCGAGCATTTTGTCTCGCAAACTTCTTGTTTGTTGATATGCCGAACTGAAACCGAGAGTTTTTTTCCAGCCCTTGTTATTGCTACATAATTTCGTTAGGCAGCCTGATGATGTAGAATTGTAATCCCGAAGTTTTAGGAAGAACCTTCAATAGGAACTAGTTAGTCACACTGAGCTCAGCACGAGTAACTCAATTTTGTTTCTTTGTTAGTATTTGATGCATCTCTTTTATTTATTTCTCCTATGTTATGCTGATTGGATAACAACTACATCAAGATCAAGAAGTGCAAAATCTCAACATTTGCTTTAACCTGCTTACCTTGGTGGGCAACATGGCGAATCATAGCAAATTAGCAATTGCTAATCTTGCTACTACTTCCTTTCAACCCTATGCAGAGGTATCAGTCATTTAGCTTAACCATTGCTATACTGGATCCTGAATTGCCATTAGAATGTAGGTGGACGCTCGTACTTTGCAAAATTCTCAAACTGTTGCTACATTGGATCTTAAATTGCCATGGCCTTGCTGGCACATGGAACGGCAGAATATGGAACTTTGCACTTCGTTGGTTGGTTGCTCCTGAAAAGTGAATCATAATTAAGGACGTGCTGTAAAAGAAAATGGAATGCTGGTTGATCCTAAGAATCCTTGTGACTCCAGATGAAATCCTATCCATCTTCCTTTTCGTTGAATGCTATCAGCTATAGGGTGACACTATCTCTCTGTCTCTAATTCTCTACAATATATCAAAGCGGCAGTGCTTCAGATACCACGTTGAATCTTCCCAATCCAATTATGGACAATGTTAGATCTTGTTGTGAAAAGATCATTGATTGACTTTGGTCTATTTGGCGGTATTAGAATAATAGAATGTTTATTAATGCTGCAAATCCTCCACACTACACACTATATCTTGTCTTTGTTCCTCCAGGTATCTTGCTTTTGGATGCCTACCGCTAATTCTTGTAAGTTACATGCTATGCCCTATTGTTCTCCCTTAAAAAGTCTCAAATTTTGGTTTCACTTGCATGGATTTTCTCCCACTACTAAGTGTAAGTCCAATTTCTAGTTATACCAACGTCATGCGAGACATCTTTTATTATTTCAATTTTCAAGTAAAGTTTTCTTTCCTCTATTCCTGCCATATAGTCATAATCAATTCACTCCATCTAGCTACAACATTAAACTCAAAAATAAAATAAAAACTAAATTTATGTCCCTTAGACATGTCCATACAATCTCAATCTATTTTCTGCCGTTTTATCCTCTATTGGCAGCTATAACATAATTTCTTATTATTTTTATGGATCATTATAATTATTATGTTATGCCTTTGTTCATACTAACAATCTCTCACTGTTCAGTGGTGGACCTAGGATGTTCATTTTTTTGTGTTTAAAATTTTAGTACCCTATTATAACACCTAGATTGTTTAGTTAGCTGTGTTCTTACCTATTTGTTATCTCATATAGATAATGTTTAAATCTAATACCTTAGCACATATGTTCATTCATTTAACTATACTTTTGGTATTTCAATGAGATTGCGTTCTCACCGATTGCTAACTTGATTCCTCCCGTTGATGACCAAATGTCTCATCTGGTTCTCTTCCAAGCTCTTTCATATAAACATCAAGAGTAAGATTTAGTCCTATGGAATCGAAGAGAAGACCATTTTATTGTATGGAGCCTATGGACTATGTCGTAGTTCTGTATATTGTTTTGCCTTCTCCAAACTTTCAGAACCACAAAACTAGAAATAGAATGACATCAAAACTTAGGTTACACGTATCTTTATTTTGAAGGCTGCAATTTTTATTTCTTGCTGCAAGTCTATAACACTTGTATGACCACAAGCAGGCACAAAAGCTTCTGGACGACCTATTGGATAGAAGCCTTGAGATGATTGAAAGCTCCATCCCTCCCGAAGATGAATTTTCACAATCTGATCAAGCTGGTATTCGATTGTTCAGCAAATCACCTCTTGGAATAATAGTGGATCCAGTGGGTATGTATTCTTTCACCCAATTATTATCTACAAGCAATTTGTTTTCCCCGACACATACTTTTCCAAACACCAGATTCAAGTTTGAAACTTTTTATCAGATCAACATTCACTGCCACGCAAGAAACCAAGACTTCAACCAGGAGAAGAGATCAAAGAGAAATCAAAGAAGGTTCAACATATTATTCATGCATGTCCATTGACATCTTCGCATATGTTTCACAAATTTTGATTTCAGACATAAAAATATGTATGGTGCAGTTCAAAAGCAGAATTCAATCTGTTGTAGTTGATGGCGCTGACATCATGGCTGCAGCTACAGAAGCACACAAGAAATCATTAGCTAGATATCAAGCTAAAGAAGCTGCAGCAAAGGCAGCAGCCAAGATAGAGGAAGAAAGGGTTTCACAACTAAAAAAAGCTAGGGGAGAGAAATGGCTTCCTTCTGTTGCAAAATATATGCAGGTTAGTCTTAGTGAGATCTCTGTTTGGCAGTCATCAAATAAAACATAATGATGACCACTAAGCAGTGTATTTGATGATATCTTGTAGCACAGGCTTGAAATTGTTGCAGTAGAGGATCAATCTAATACTTGCTCTTCTCAAAATGAAAGGAAAATCTTGGTACCATTTTGAAGAAAGAGTCATTAGATATGTTGACATCGTAGATGCTAATTCTTGGACTTGTCGCTCACTGAACTGATTCAATTCTTTTAATGCTATGTGAACCCTAAATATTTTGCTTTGCAAGCTGCAATGTAAGAAATGGATAGCTTTGAGCAGAAATTAAGATGCCAAAAACAGAAGGTTCCTCTTTTCTCCTTGTAAAAGTTCCTTTAACTGTGTTATTTGTCATACATTTAAGGTAGTGTTTATTAAAAAATACTTTTAATGCTATGTGAACCCTAAATATTTTCCTTCGCAAGCTGCAATTTAAGAAATGGATAACTTTGAGCAGAAATTAAGATGCCAAAAACAGAAGGTTCTTCTTTTCTCCTTGTAGTAGTTCTTGTAACTATGTTATTTGTCATACATTTTTTTGAACCCAATCCGATCCGACCTACCCGAAATCGGGTCGGGTCGGGTGGGGTAGTCAGGTACCTATTTTAAAAAATAAATACACATAAATTTTTTAAATAAAAATTCTCGGGAATACACGGTCCGCGTCGCGTCTTCCCGAGAAGAAGCTGCCACGCGTCTTCTCTGGGAGAAGAAGTGGCGTGGGCCGCTTATTCTCCGCGTCTTCTTGGGTAGAAGAAGCGGCACATGCCGCTTCTTCTTCGGAAGACGCGACCACATGGGCCACGTATTCTCGGGAAGACGTGGTCCCGATTGGCCCACGTCTTCTCGAATGGATGTTTAATTTTTTTAAATACATTTTTAAAAATTAAAAAATATAAATAATGTGGGTCATCGGATCTCGGGTCATCGAGTTTGACCCGACCTAATTATGGTTGGGTTTGAATAAATTTAACTCGGCCCGACCCGACTACCAAAATCGACCTGGCTCGATTGGTTTGGGTCGGGTCGAATTCCTAGGTTCATTGGGTTGGGTTGACCCAATGAACACCTCTAATAAAGGATGATAAGATAAGTGATGGATTTATTTCTATTGTTGGTTTAGTGCATGGATTAGAAGAATATAAAATTAAGATTATATCTAATATACACCAAATTTATAAAATTCTCATCTAATACTCAATTTAATATCCTATCCTATTTATCATATCCAGTAAAGCAAACGTACCATTAAGGTAGTGTTTGTTAAAAAACAATAGTTTTGTAGAAAATATTATCCAAATGAGAAAATTTCCTGGGTCAATTAAAAAATATTTCATTTGTGATTTACACTTGGGAAAAACAACTTACTTGAGATTAAGCTATTTTCCGAGGTTAATAGTCTAGAAACTTAATCGTATTCGTATTTTGTATTATTTTGTTTCATTTCATAATTAATGTGGACGCATTTATGACTCAACAACACATGTTGTGTCTTACATAACTCGCTTATTATCTATTTATATATAAAGTCATATATCTAATTCCTCGCCTTATTTCTAACTATAAATACTTAAAACAATTTAAATCTTATTATTTTTAATCTGATTATTATTATTAAAGCCACTAATTTAACTAAAATGCTCAAGCTAAATTTAATTTTTCTTTCTACCGACGTATTGATATTATTGTTAAGACTCAAGTCAAATTAATGCATAACATAAAATTGCAAACCTCGGCCAAAGAGATGTGAGACATAGCTTAGCAGCAACATCATCCTAAGCCGAGCAATTCTTTCTCACGTAAGCTCTCTTACCAAACTGACTAGGTCATACATGCAATTTGTCACCCATCAACAATTCATAGGCCTTAACTATTGGCCTAATGATTAAGTTGAGGTTGGTGGTAGTACATCTCTTTTAAACCAACACAATTTTCCCATGAATTCTTTATATGAAACTAAATCAAGATTCTACCTATTAAGCATATTATGCGTGTTGTGTTGTGTTATTCATGTAATAAATGTATCGTGCTTGTATTTCATATTTTGAAATATTTAGTTTATTGTGTTGCATTTGGGTCTAAGATAATTGTGTTGGCACATTTATGACTCATTAACGCGAATTTTTAGCTTTTTCTATAAATATTAGCTTTTAATATGATAAAATATTACATTATTTTAATAATTAATCTTAATATTAAAAATACTACATGTATTATACAATATTTAATAAACTAAAGCATGTTATGCGATGGTAATCGATGTTTTTTTTTATTGTCAAATACAAAATATGAGTTTTGCTCGCTTTCAAATCCAAACCCGAACCTAATTCGGGTTTTTTTTTCTTATACCCAAACCCGATCCAAACTAGCTAAATAGGTATCCAAATTTGCGAATATCTGTGTAAATATGCTATCCTTAAAATTACAAATCATGTACCATAACAATTCTCCCCTATGTGAACCTTACTCGAATATATGTTTTTACTGTCGAAACCAAATTTAAATGGGTTGGATAGTTCATATATTTGATTAAAATTTGATCCGATGCCATCCCTAGACACCTTGGAAGAAAAAAATATAAAATTTAAGTTGTTCTATTGGAACTACTTGTGCTTTTGAATGATTTATGACAATCTGCATTTCGGAGTTAACTCGAATGGAAATTAAGATTGATTGTATACAATTAGGGCAAATTCACTTTGATTTTCTAAATGATCCATAAAGAAAGCTTATTGCTCGAGCCTCAAGTATAAAGGGAGTTGCATTCTTCTCGTCACGACTTTAAGAGAACAAAGACAAGGAATACTCTCATTTAGGATATAAGAAAGAGTGACCCAGTGCACGAAGCATCCCACTTTTATGGGCTTTGAGGAGGCTTGATGTACACCGACTTCCCTTGCTTTTTTGCAAAGAAGTTGTTTTCGTGGCTCGCGACCTATGACATCCATGTCACAAATGGGTAACTTTACCGTTACGCCAAGTCATCCTCTCTCATTTAGGATATAATGCTACAATATTCATCATATTATGCCAACTCTAGCAGCCAAAAGCTGGAATCATCCGAGAACTAGATATGCTAATACTATATCCAATCAAAACAATGCCAACGAAATAAGGAACAAACATCCACATATTCCAAAATGAAACTGATCAATACTAAAACCTGACACTAATAAACACTAATGACAAAGAATTCTGAGCCAGTTACTCCAATTTCAATGTTCAATCACTGAAAAGGGAAGTGCTTAAATAAAATTAATCTTCTCCAATGCTCACATGAACTATCGACCTTGGACTGCATCAGAAAGAAAGGAGACAACACACCAGCAGGCATGAACTTATTTTGATTCCTTCCTACTTATTCCACGAGATGTGAATAAGAGAGGAAGAAGCATGCTATGCTTGCAGAAACCCATTTTTGTCAAGGTATGACAAGACCTGTTCGGCCATAGCTTTTGGAGTAGGACACATTCTGCCTTTGGATTGTATTACTATCTGAGAAAGCCAGTTTACAGTCAGAAAATGTGCAAGACTAAAGTGTTGGAATTATATAAGTGCAAGTCAATATTGAAGTTGTGACAAATGTGGTCTGCTGGAGATAGATTGCTGATATAATCGAAAAGTTAGGAAGGGAAGTTTTGGATGTGCAAAGGAAAGGGGGTACAACACATTTGTTGGAATTATTAACAATGAATAAGAGATCTACAATTGTCATCAGAGATACAATCATACCTAATGTTGATGCTATAAAAAAGTTAAGCAGAGAAGTTTTAGATGTACAGAGAGAGGGGAAAAACAAATTTGATGTTGGATTTCAATTATGCAGGATTAATATTTTCTTATCAAATTAAGCAAAAGAATGACATATGTGAAAGAGTGCATGTAGCTACATGACATAGTAGATCAAACATCAAGTCTCTAGATCAGCATTCAATTTCAAATGTTGGAAATTTCTATACCTAATGTGAATACTCCCTTTAGGCATCCTCACAATTTTGTTACACAAATAAGTTCACCTGGTCACACAATTATGGTCACGCTAATCTTATATGGTCACACAAATAAGTTCACCTGGTCACGCTAATCTTATATACAAATAATGAATGCAACTTTGCCAGTGGAAGATACTATTATGGTAATATTAAATGCAATTTAATATTACCTAATGTTTAAAGAAGGCAATTTCTTGTTCAAATATGAAAATGCAAAAAGGTCACAATTGCAGCGAGAATATTGTATGCACATTCATGTTTAAGACTTAAACTACCATGTATAATAGAACATGTTGGATTCAAGTGTCCAAATTTACCTCAGAGTTCAAAGGTGGTTCATATGGATCATCTATCCCAGTAAAACCTGCATGCCAAGGCAAAATTCTCTGTATCAAGGCATTGGAAAACACATTCTTCTCCCCAAATTATATATTCAATTCACAGTGTTTGTTTCATGGATCAGACATTAATCCACATGAATTTAAACACTAACAATATGCAATATGAGTTTACCTTTAATTTTTCCTGCTCGTGCAAGCTTGTATAGACCTTTTGGATCTCTTTCTTCACAAACCTCTAGAGGAATATTAAGAAAAACCTATAATAGCTTTACTTTTGTTAGACAATTGGGGATAGCTAGTCATATTATACTTGTACAAGATAAGCTAAAAAAGTAATTGCCTCAATAAATGATGAATCTGGCAAAATTGCACGGCATGCATCTCTTTCCTTCCTGTATGGAGAGATTAAACTAGCTATACAAATAATGCCAGCGTCTGCAAATAACTTTGCCACTTCTCCTGTAAATGATAGATCAAAGACCAGGAGAGAAACAATGTTATAATTTGGTCTAATTCACGTAGATGAAAAAGCTAAGCTGTTGTTAGTGACTAGAAATGTAAACATTACATGTAATGGTAAAGCAAAAACTGGAAGGAACTTACCAACTCTGCGTACATTTTCAGCTCGATCTTCTTCTTTGAAACTAAGATCTCGGTTAAGGCCATGCCTGATATTGTCTCCATCAAGGACGTATGTAAGATATCCTCTATAGCGCAACTCTCGACTCAGAGCACATGCAAGAGTGCTTTTACCTGAAGTATGATTGCACAGTTCACATAGTAGGTATTGACGTATTGTAAGAGATATCTTTACCAATAAGCAAAAAAATATAGTGACATAATAACAGGTGTGAAAGTTATGCAGTATCCAATGCCCAACAGTATATTTCATAAATATTTAGCACACTGAGTAGGTAAAGCTAATCTTATCTGGAAGAGCAGCCAGGTAAGTTTTACTGCTATAATCATATATAAGGGCACTGATGCTTGCTTCACACTGAAGTACAAATATACATGATGTGCTTTCGTAGAGTAAGATGTCTACTTTCCTTTCTCGCATTTATCGCAACATCCAGGAACCAAGTCTTGAGCTTTAACAAGTTATTATTATGCATTTCACACCCACATTGCACTTAAATTCGCAATGTGTAGAAACCATTTTTAACTGTAAACATACTAATTCTGCCCAATAGTAGAAGAAACATACCATGAGAACAATCAATCCTGCTCCGAAATAATTATCTTCCTTTTGTCCTCAATCATGGATTATCATGTCAAAAACCAAAGAATATTATTGCAACCCTAAAATAGAGCAATGCTCACTTCTGTTATTTGTAGAGTCACAAGAAATTGTGTCCATTTATATTTCCTTTCTATTATCCATAGAAGTAACTTGTACTATTGTCCTCTCTTGTGAATTTCTCCTACCTTGATGCTTGTTCCATTTATTCAGTGATACGAACATTTTTGAAAGGACCAGTTTCTGTTCCAATGAGTTGTAATCTAGACTAGATATAGAATGTTCAGATACTACAAGGAAGTTTTATGTCTAACTATTTAGAATGGGAAAAACCTTGTTTCCCAATATCTTGTTCTATCAAGGGCTATATCCGCAAAGAACATCTTTTTATTATCAAACATCATATCAAGTTTCTTGCAGATGTCGTACTTTTCTATAGATATACATATATGATAACTTACGACATCATGTAAGTCTATCATAATTTAATAGCATTTGTAGTTACAAATTGATCTTATCTGTGCCAATAATGTAAAGCCTGGCATTACTGAATTGGCATCAATAAAAGAGAAATGAGATGAACCATAACAAGTGATTCTCATATAGTCATATATATATATATCAATTAAACAAAATGTCATCTTCAAAAAATTTGAAGGATGCATCAACCAAGACAAACCTGAGCCACTAAGTCCTGTGATCCATACAACACATCCTCTTTGCCGCAGTAACTTTTGCCTTTCAATTTTTCCCACCGGACATTCATGCCATAAGATGTTTGTGG
Organism: Canna indica; assembly: GCA_034359265.1. Classification (NCBI taxonomy): domain Eukaryota; kingdom Viridiplantae; phylum Streptophyta; class Magnoliopsida; order Zingiberales; family Cannaceae; genus Canna; species Canna indica. The sequence continues at coordinate 19,299,299 of CP136897.1, forward strand.
AGTTTCCAACAGTTGACAGCACATGGCAGGATGCTCCTATTTCGGAAAAAAAAAGTCCTAGTGAGAAGTAGGTTTCATGAATCTGATAATAACCAATGCCAGAACAAGGTAATGCTTGAATCATTAGTCAGTTTAAATAGCAAATTCCAGACACCCCCTCCCCCACCTGGTTGGAATATCTTCTTCGAGATATGAACTGCCGCAAAGTCCAAATCGAGGACATCGTCCCGTAAGTCTCCTAATGTAGGAAATCATCCCGTGACGTTCTAAGTTTCTGAATTTTGAGCATACAGAAATCTACCGTGCATTCAGCTTCTTCAACAAATCTGGTAGACTCCAACCTAGCAAACCATTTTAACTTGAGTGACCAACTTGTTTGCTAACAAAGAACCTTCCCTAATTAGATAAATGACCAGTCGACAACAATTGTTGCCGACACTGTGAATCCTGCATGTCACTACCCCACCATAGCAGTACAGCCTCACACCAAAAGATTAGACACCAAAAAGATAGTCTTTTGACAAGAAGATTAAACAATGCGTTGGCGGAAACCTCGTGCGCGGAGATCCCCCTTTTTTAATCAAAATATTAGACACCAAAAAGACAGTCTTTTGACAAGAAGAACAAGCACTTCAAAGAAGGCACTTCAGAATTCAGATTCCACGGGTAAGAAAATCTAAACAAAGAAGCAATAGATTATCACCTGGAACGGGGGAAGCAAAGCACGGTTTTGCTGCCGACTCGGTCGCGGCCATCGGTTCGGTTCCGGGCGCCAGACATCTCAACCTCGGCAGGTGTAAGCCGCTGCTTGGCCAACCGCGTCGCTCGACTGGAAGCACGGCCCGGCGAAGGCCGAGGGGCAACGGCGAAGGCGTCGGTGCGCGGGCGGACATGGCGGGCTCACTCGTATTAGTTTCTGTAAGGCAGGGAAGCGAATCGCATTCTGCGGCGGTGAGAGTAACAGTGAGAGAGGGTATTTAAATGCGGGAGGAGTGACAAGGAAAAAGGTGAGGCAATAGAGGAAGGAGGTGGGTCTCACCGGAGGAGAGAGAAGGAAACGGCGAGACAACAGAGGAAGGCGGTGGGTCTCACCGGTGCTTCGTCACCATGAAGGGCAGGCAACAATGCTTTCCATATAATAATAAAAATATTTGTATTTTATTTTTTGGCTCTTGATAAATTAGATGATATTTTCTAATTTATATGAATCACTAAATTAATTAATTAATTTTAAATTATTTTGAGATAATTTATTTACGATGCATTTAGTTGAAAAATCAATCTTTTAAAAATGCTTTAAATTAAATATTTCCTATTGGGTCGTCTAGGGTTACGAGATGATGTCTCGCTCTCCCCAGGCGATTTTTTTTGCCCCTTCCTCCCAATGCCCTCCTCCTCTCCCCCTCGACCCCGATCGTCCCCCTCCGGCCAAAGATCATCCTTATGTAGTGGCAGATCATTCTCCCCAGTCTCCGGTTGAGTTGCTGATTGTAGAATCCCCCCCTCTGTCTACGAAGAATGAAGTAAACCCGCAAGTTCCCCTTTCCTGGGCGCAAATTCTCAAAAAGCCCAACCCTAATCATGGGGCTTCAAAAGCATCGTCCTCTACACTCTCAAAAATCCAGTCATCGACTACAAACAAGATCTCTTTCTTAACGGATTAGACGCTGGCCTGGCGTGAACCTTGGCACTGTAGCCTCATCGGAAAATTTCTTGGTAAGCCGCCTTCCTTGGAATCTCTTCGTCAGTGGGCTTCTCGATTATGGTTCTTATATGGCTTTAAATCGATCCTTGATCTCGACGAACAATTTTTTGTCTTTCGTTTTGACTCGGTTGAAAATACGAACATGGTTCTCACGGGAGGACCATGGTCTTTTCGTGGTGATATTTTGCGTTTAATGCCTTGGAAGCCCCTTTTTCGTCTCTGGGAAGAAAATTTTTCTACGACCCCTATGTGGATTCGATTGCTTTCACTCCCTCTGGAGTTTTGGAATATGGATTGTGTTTCTACTATTGCTAGTAGTTTTGGAAAGCTTCTTAAAATCGATGACAGATAATTTGATTATGATCGCGGTCGTTATGTCCGCGTTTGTGTGGAAATAAATTTGGCTCTTCCTTTGCGTCAAGGAATTTGGATAAATGTGGATGGGTTAGATTTCTTTCAACCAATTGCTTACAAAAATTTGCCATCGGTTTGTTTTCAATGTGGCTTAATTGGACATCGAGAAAATTCATGTCCCATGTTACTTAATAAAAAAGTAGTTTCCGATCTGGTTTCTAAACCTGATGCTTCGAAAAATTCTTTTAAAGATGATTCAAATGATATTTCTATGGATTCGGTCGAACCTTCTCACTTGGATGCTAGTAATGTTTCTATGGATTCGATGAGCCCGACGGCCGATGCTACTCCTGAACCAAACTGTGGTCCGTGGATGCAAGTTCAGCGCCAGCAAAATCGTCGGAGAAACCCTAGAAGTGCAAACCCTAACTCGGAGACGAGAGAGGGTAGTGCTCGGGTTCGGGATGCCTCACGTGACCCACGTGACCACAATTTGACCAAAGTTGACGTGGCAAGCCGTGATAAAAAGTTGCCTTCATCGAGCTCTACTCTAAAAAATCGTGACCCTTCGTTCTCCATGCCAAATCGGAGTAAATCCAACATCAAAAACCTTGACTCCAGGAGGACAAACCCTAACACTATGTTTGGATAAAATTGAGTAAAGGATTTGGAGGAGTTTGGAGGGGGAGGGGTTTGAAGGGGTTTGGAGGAGTTTGGAGGGGGAGGGGTTTGGAAGGGTTTTAAAAACCTTGTTTGGTTAGACTTCATAAGGGGTTTGGAGGGGTTTGGAGGGGTTTTATAATAAATCGATTTTTGCAATTGGACCATTATGCCCCCATTTATAATAATAATAATAATAATTTAAATAAATACACTCATATCACAATAATAAAGCACTAAACTAAATATAAGCTTTTACCATTGTCATTTCTGAAAATGAATAATGTCATACAATGCATTAAGAAATAAAAATATATGCATATCGCACAAGATTAAAATACTTAACATCTAAGCATATCACAATCACACCTAAGCATACTTAATAAAAAATATGTTTTCTATCCCAAAATATGACTACAAAAATTAATATCGAACAAATTAATGATCAGACGACGAAGGACTGAACACCATTTCCATGACTACTGCCTTTTGCTTCTCTGGTGGACAACCAAGTACTCCCCTTAACATATCAGGATGTTTGAGAAGATAAATATAAGCTTGAGTAATACTTTGAGGTGCAATTCTTATTTTCTCCAAAAGAGAGTAAATTTCATCCTCCTTTACAGGGAGACGTTGATAAGCATCCTTCAGAACCTCATTCCCTTCCCTTATCGCCACATTCCCATCTCTGATTGCCTCAGCAACACTGTCCATTGCATCTGCAATGACTATGACTTCCTTATCTTCTTTCCATTTCTTAGCTTTTTTTGTCTTTGAACAATTTGCACTGTGTAGAGAAACATGAGTACAAGAGTGCACCTCTTGTTCCAAAAACTCTGCATTCTCCTCTACCATATTCTCAAAAGGGTCAATAGTCACTTCTTTTTCAGCAACCAAACGATCGATTCCTTCTATAGTATCATCAAAAACTTCTTCGGTCATAGAGGATTGTCGCTTTTTCATCTCTTTTGCTGTTTCGGCATGTTCTCCAGTGGCTCTGTCCCTCCCATATAGGATCACCATCTTATCATAGTTTGGGACAGACTTGGTCATCCATTCTTTAGCTTGGGGGTGTGCCTATCAATATTTAGAGGGGGAAAATTAGAAAACGACACATAATATTTGCTTATTTGATTTTATTAAGAAATAACATTCATAAATTTTATAAAATAATATCAACATACCTCAACTAATTTCTCCCACACTTCAGGTTCTGCGCTCCACATATTGGTATTGCGGTCCCAAGCAAACCCACTTAATCCATTCTTGAAAAAATCATAGCACTTTGCGAAATTTGCTTTTAGGCTCTTCCAACGATTTTTGATATGCTCTTTGCTTAAATTCTTGTTAAGCTTGGAATTTAGCTCTTTCATTATATTATCATATGCAAATGTCGTGAATGTTCCATTCACTCTATTTCCCATATTGTGTTGATACAAAAATGCATCAACCAACATGTCATCCATAGTAGGAGTCCAAGCCTCTCGACCTTCTTTCCTCGAATTTTCTCCCGCATTCTTTCGCTTTGACATGCTTGATTTAAACACATTATTAGGAAATTAAATTTATAATTATCATATATATGATATAAAAAATAATGCAAGACAACAATTAATAAGTAACCACGTGATACAACATATAGCATGGTAGCAACATCACAGAAATTAAAAATATCATTACAAGTTACTAATATTTAAAAAGTACATGCATAACAAGTTTTTAATAAATCTCATATACAATCACAACACATAATCATTCCACATGTCTGCAGCTATGTCATCTCTTATAATTTCTCCTTGTATTTCATCTTCACGATCAATCCTGGTAACATTACTCTCATTTTGAAGTTGATTTTGATTTTCAAGTTCGGCATCTACCTCAGCAACAAGTTCATCATATGGTTCCGCACCCCTTAGATAGTTATGCAAAATACAACACGCCAACACTATAATTTTTTGGGCTTGAACTCTATAAGTTGGTTCTGTTGTACTTGCGATGATTGAGAACCTTTTTTTTAAAACCCCAAATGCTCGTTCAATTGCATTACGCAAAGATGCATGTCGTAGATTGAACAACTCTTGAGCAGTCTGTGGTGGATTTCTTGAATATTCTTTCAAGTGATAGCACACTCCTCTATAAGGTGCGATTAACCCAGAAGATTGCTGGAATCCAGCATCGACAAGATAAAATTTATCTATCCAAAAATACGGGTCACATGTCACTATTAATTAATTAAGAAATAAGATTTGATATTAATGATGAAGCTCCATTTTTTATTACCTTTAGGAATTTTAAGATTATCTTCCCTAGTCAATGCATCTTTCAATATCCTCGAGTCTGATGCAGTCCCTTCCCAACCAGGAAGGACATAAGTAAACTTCAAGTCAAAATCGCATGCAGCGAAGACATTCAGGGTGGGCCAATCTTTTCTTCCACGATATTTAGGAGCATCTGCAATAGATACTTTTACACGTACATGTGTTCCATCAATTGCTCCTACACAATCCTGAAATAAATTATATGTTAATATTTATTAAGTTGACAAAATAACAACATGATTAATATGGTGAACAACTGAATTCACCTTAAAATACGGGTATAACCGACTGTTGTTGAGAATTTGTGGTGGTACTTGTGAACCATCTGGTTGTTTAAGGAGCTTGTCTTCAAGTTCAATTATTGATTTCAATACACTATGGAAATGGCGACTTGTAGTTTCACCGGACCTTCGAAACCAAAATTGAACCACGCGGTTCCTAACATTGTGTGTTAGTATATGAAGTGTTTTTAGAACTTGCTCTTCTATGGTTGCACGTCGTGTTGGTTTTAAGCCACCATCTTTTTCCAATATATAGCATAAGTCTAGAAATGCTTTAGGCCCCATTCGTATTATTTTGTAGCCTTCACTACTTCCAATAATTTTACCTATGATCTCCTCACGTATCATTTCTCTTTCAGAACTCATATTACTACTGGTAAGTCGTCTCTTCGAGCGTATTAAAAAAAACCACTTAGCAACCAAACATATAATTTGCACCACCGCTCTCGTACACGATTCTCTCCATGCTATTACTCTCTTTTTAAATGATACAACTGTTGTTTCTAAATTTTGAGCATCCATCTATCATTGAAGAATTTATATGTTATTATTCAAAAAAATATGAATATATAAGAGACATGATTGAATACATAAATTGTTCACTACAAGACATCTATCATAATTTCAAAAATATATTGTTCACTACAATCCAAAAACATCATAGAACATGAGAGCACACTTCAATTAATAAAATATATTCAATGTATTATCAAATAATGAAGAGATAAAATTATGTATCCTATAAAAAAATTAATGATAACATCAAACAATACTTTAGTCTTATTTCTGAAGAATGATAATTTTTTAATTGAGAAGACAATTGATTATGAAAAGTGAAATCCAACAAAAAAAATTAGCAAAAAGATACAGTTTAATCCAAAAAAAAAATCAGCAAAAGCAATTATTTATGAAAAGTGAACTGAGAATCTCTGGTTGAAGGATGATTCACTGGATTATCCATTGGATAATCCAGTGGATCATCAAATAATAGTAACTATCTGCTATCGTACGAAAGATTAATAATATATATTATTTCTCAGTCATCATATCTGAAAAAGGACTGCGATTTCTGATTTTTTATAGGACAATGCACTGTATTATCCGATGGATAATAGAGTGTCTCGTCACTCGTCAGAGAATAAAGTTACAGTGATGATAAACATACCTGTCGCCTGAGTAGGGAAGAGGAAGAGCACGCAGCACTCGGTGAAAAAAATCCAAAAAGCGGCGTGTAAGGTTTTTTATTTTTGTTTGAGGGATAAATAAGTAATTTATCATCATTATTACTCAAAACCCTCCAAAACCCCCCAAAATTGGAGGGTTTCGAAATGGGTGTTTGGAGGGGTTTGAAACACCTCCAAATCCCTCCAAAACCTTCCTTCCCCCTCTAAAAAAATTATCCAAACAAGGGGTTTTAAACCCCTCCAAAACCCTCCCCCTCCAAACCCCTCCTAAACCTCCCAAACCCCTCAATCCAAACACAGTGTAAAGGTAACTCTTCTAATGCTTCGGCTAGTTCTCAGATAAGTAACCTAGCTTGTTGTTAACTCCTCCAAGCTTAAAGATACGAGTTCAATGGTTGATGCGTCTTCTTCCCTTGATTCTGCTATGACTTCTTCACAATGTAAGTATGGATAATGTTGTTTCGCATGTTGCTTCTTCTGCTATGAATGTTATGTCTAATGTTCCCCCTTCTAGGAACTTCTTAGATATAGCTAATGATCTTACTGTTGCTTTTAAGGCTTACTCTAAGGAGAATGATATTCCTCCTAAACCCAGAATCCCTAAGAAAAAGCCTTCAAAACCAGGTAAGACAAATAATTTTGCTACCTTCCTGCCAAATGGTCCAGGTAGTTCTAAAAGGCCTAGATCTAGCTCTACCATAGAGGCTGACCTCTCTAATGTAGCTTCTCAGCCTTTAATGTTATGTGATGCTCCTTCCCCACTACTATTAATAATGAACATTCTTAATTGGGACGTGCGTGGGGCTTGGAGACATCCTGTTAAAGATTTTTTATTTCTACAACTTAGAAACTTTAATATTAAAATTATTGCCCTTCAGGAAACACATCTCACTGAGAAACGTTCTAAAAGCCTTATTAGGTCATTTGGCCGAGGCTGGGAAGGTTTTATACAGTCTAGTGAAGGTGCTTCTGGGGGTATCATCCTTGCTTGGAACTCTCAATTTGTGAAAACTCAGTTAATTTCATGCTCTGCTCAAGTTATAAATGCTGTAGTTCAAATTGATCTGTCAGAACCTTTTTTGCTTTCCAATGTGTATGCTAGTACAAATCCTAATTTACGTGCTAACCTGTGGTCTTCTTTTATGAATATCTCTCTGGACTCCGATCCTATCCTCGATTAATCTTGGGAGATTTTAATTGTATTTTAAATGAAATGATAAATGTGGAGGTACTCCATTTCATGTCTCTAAACCTATTTGTGAATTTCAAGCCTTTATTCATCATTCTGGTTTGATGGATATAGGTTTCGAAGGTAATAAATTTACATGGTCAAACAATAGGTCTGGTCTGACTAAAATTCTTGTTAGACTAGATAGAGCTTTTGCGAATGCATATTGGTTACATTTCTATGAGAATACTCTAGTCAAACATCTTATTAGAATCACTTCAAATCATAGGTCTATTCTTGTTGTTTTGCCTAATTCAAAACAACATAAAAATAGACTTTTTAAATTCCAGAATTTCTTATTAGAATATGATGATTGCAAAGATGCCATATATAATGCTTGGAATATTTTTAATTCTTGTGAGGACAAGTATGTATTCTCTTCTAAATTAAAAAATACTAGAGGAGCCCTGGCTTACTGGAATAAATATAAGGTAGGTATCTTAGAAAACCTGCTTGACATCACCAAAAAGGATATTGCTTTCCTTGAATCTTTAGAAGGTCTTCCTAATGCTCCAATCAATATTGAAACTTCCTTAAGGTCTTTGTACAATAAATGCATTGCCCTTCAAAGACAAATCAGCTTAAAATGGTGGTCTAGAGCTAAAACCAAGTGGATAAATGAGGGTGATATGAATTCGGCCTTCTATCATAGAATTGTTACGATGAGAAGACGTAACAATTATATTAATTCCATTATATCAAATGACCAGACAACCATTACTGATAGTAAGCTCCCTTCAACTATTTGTTGATCATTATCAAAATTTTTGGCATGAAAGCTCTGTTCTGCCTATTCAAACTTTAGTTTGACATTCTTTTAACTCCATTAATTCATAAGAAGGAAATTAACTAATTCTGCCTTTCTCCCCTAATGAGGTCTGGAAAATTGTAAACTCTCTAGGAAATGGGAAAAGTTCGGGCTTTGATGGTTTTAATGTTGAATTTTATAAACATTTCTGAAGTACCATTTCTAAAACATATATATCTTGACAGCAATAATTTATTTTTTAATGATGCAACAATGCCTAAAGACTGAAATCAAATTATTCTAACTTTTATCCCTAAAAGTCAATCTCCAAATTCACTTAAGGATTATAAGCATATTGCCTTGTGTAACCTAAATTATAGGATTCTTTCTAAACTTTTAGCAAATAGAATGAAAAGATTGCTCCCCAAGCTAATATCTCCCGAACAATCTGGATTCATTAAAGATAGAAGCATTCATGAAAATATTCTAATAGTGCAAGAGCTAGCTCATTCTTTCTATAGATCCAAAAGTAAGCATCCTTTCATCTTTGTTAAAATAGATATTGAGAAAGCTTATGACCTTATTAGATGGGATGCTATTTTATATATTCTGACTCTTTATAACTTTCCACCTAAATTTATTCAATAGATCCATTCATGCATCTCTACTGCCTCTTTTTCTTGCCTTATTAATGCTTATAACTCTGATTTTTTTAAAATCTCATAAAGGAATTAGGCAAGGGGATCCTATATCCCCTTTCCTATATGTTCTTGTTGCTCAGACTCTATCATTACTTATAAATGATGTTGTAGATCAGAAAAATATTATTCCTTTTAAAATTAAGAATGCTATGGTTAGTCATTTAATATTTGCGGATGACATCATCCTAATATTTAAGGCTAATGATAAAGGCATTAATTCTATTTGTGAAATCTTCAATAAATACAATTCCCTCACGGGTCAAAAAGTGAATTTAGCCAAATCTGAAATTTATTTTCCTAAGAATACTCTCATATCTTTTAAGCATCAGCTATGCCATAAACTTGGAATGAAGATTGGAAATTTTCCTTTTAAATACTTAGGTGCATTAATTTCTCCTAGAAGACCTCCTAAGAATGCTCATAATTATATTATCTCTCAATTTGAAGCTAAATTAAGTAACCGGAAGGCTTCTCTCCTTTCTCAAGCTGGAAAATTGGTCCTTATTAAATATGTGCTAAACTCAATCCCTACTCACACTACTTCTGTTACTTGGTCAAATAACAGTTTAATAGATAGATTAGAAGAAATTATGAGAAATTTTCTTTGGAATAATTCAACTGACTCAAGGAATATTCACTTAATCAGTTGGGATACCATAAATCTCCCTAAAAACTAAGGTGGTCTAGGTCTTCAAGATATTAAATCAAAAAGCATAGCTCTTCATGTTAGGAGAATTCAAAAATACCTTAATAACAATGATTCTATTTGGGTTAAGTTTGTTAAAAACAAATACCCTCCTTTAAACTTTGTGAATTGTGATATCCCTAAGAAAGCTTATTGGTGTTGGAAACTATTTATGAATGCTTTCTCTAAGCTGAAGAAGGGCTTTACTAGCTTGATTGGAAATGGAGAAAACACCTCTATTCTTTATCATCCTTGGGTATTTGATATACCTATTGCTCTCATGCCTACTATGATAAATGTTAGCTTATCTTCCCAACTTCATTTGGTGCATGATTTAATGCTTAATCATCCATGGAATTTCTTCTTTGGACTAACTCTATGCAGCAGTGGCTTAATCATCTATTGAGAAAATTGAGTTGCCTAATTACCTCTATGATGATTACTTTGCTTGGAAGCCTGATTTGAAGGGTGAGGCTTCTTCTTCATCTGCTTACCTTTTCTTAAAAAATCTAGATGAGCATCATGTTGGTAATTTTTTATATTGGGCTAAAATATGGGAGTTAAACACCTCCCCTAAGGTAAAGTTGTTTTTATGGAAGTTTTTTCATAATTTTTTTTTTAACAAAAACCATGCTCTTTAGGCTTGGGATCTCCTCTTCTAAACTTTGTGTTTGCTGTAACTTAGAAGATGAGCCTTTGCAACATCTATTTTTCGAATGCTTTTTTGCTTCTGAGATCAGGTTGATTTTAAGTCAAAAGCTCAATATAAACTTAACCAATAGGACTGTACGGTGTTCTAGTAGCTGGCTTCTGTTGAGTCCTGGTCAAGCATTTATCTGATTTATCTGGTCAAGCATTGACTAAGGAATCCAGAGCCATCTTGGCATTCTCGAATCAATACATAAAGCAAAGTGTATCTGAGGGAAATCAAAATATTCAAAATCATATTTCTCATTGGCTTAGGCCCAATCAGGATTGGGTAAAAATCAATTGTGATGGCTCTTATGAAAATAGGGAATGAGGAGCTGCTTTTATTGTAAGAGATCATAATGGATATTGCATTCATGTGAAAAGTTTTTATTTTCAAGCCCATTCAACTTTTTTAACTGAACTAACAACTTTATTTAGAGCTTTGATTTTTGCAGTCTCAAACAGCTTGAGCCATATCATCGTGGAATCTGATTATAAAGTATTGGTAGATCTTATCAGAAATAAGGCCTAAGCTCCTTGGCAATGCATAAATTTATTTCTTAATACCATTGATTTGTATGAAAAATGTAATAACATTGTATGTAATTTTATTCCTAGAAGTGCAAACTAAGCTGCCCACTGGGCAGCAAATGTAGCAGGAGTGAATAAGGATTCCTCTGTCTGGAATTCTGTTTGCCCACCTGAGCTGAATAATATCCTGGTTCAGGACTGTAATCTTTCTAGCCTAATATATCATTTTATTTTTGGGAATTTTTTTTCCTATTATGAATTAAAAGTCAATTTTAGTCTAATAAAAAAAATCATTGCAAATTTAAATTAATTGGGCGAAACAATTATTGACACCAATTGCTCGTATTATTTCTAATTGTTTTCATATTCAGAGCATTATATATATATATAATACAAATTAATTTTTGAATATAAAAGTAAAAACTATTTTAAAAACAAAAATTTATAATAAAATTTACAATATATATATATATATATATATATATATATATATATATAAAATTCATAATGCTCTAAATTTAAAGTGTAAACATTAAATATAACACAAATATAAAGTAAATTATACTAATTAAATTTACATAAGTATAGATAACTAACTAAAAAATTAAAAAAAATCTAAATTATATAATAATTCTAACATTAAAAAATATTTTCAACAATTATTCAGTAAATCTATAATTATTACCATAAAAATATATGTATATATAAAGTAAAATTTATAATGATGATAAAGAAATAAAATATTAATAAAATATAAATATAGAATCAACACAAATATTTTTAAGAGAATTTTTTAACCTCATTACATAAAAAATGCTTCTATATAATTGTACATATTATTTTTATGATATATTTATTTTTGGAGAATAATTTTTAATAAAAGTCTCTATACTAATGATATTTTGCATGAAAAAAATCAAAGCATTTATAATAAATTCATACATATTTCAAAAAATAAAATATACAAAAAATTAAATAATACATTTCTAATGAAAGAATTTGTTCTACTTACAAATATATTTATTATATATATATAATACAAATTAATTTTGAATAAAAAAGTAAAAACTATTTAAAAAACAAAAATTTATAATAAAATTTACAATATATATATATATAATTGAAAACTATTAATAATTTTAAGTGTAAACACTAAATATAACACAAATATAAAGTAAATTATACTAATTAAATTTACATAAGTATAGATAACTAATTAAAAAATTTTAAAAAAATCTAAATTATATAATAATTGTAACATTAAAAAATATTTTCAATAATTATTCAGTAAATCTATAATTGTTACCATAAAAATATAGATTTAAAGAATATATGTATATATAAAGTAAAATTTATAATGATGTTAAAGAAGTAAAATATTAATAAAATATAAATATAGAATCAACACAAATATTGATAAGAGAATTTTTTTGACCTCATTACATAAAAAATGCTTCTATATAATTGTACATATTCTTTTTCATGATATATTTATTTTTGGAGAATAATTTTTAATAAAAGTCTCTATACTAATAATATTTTGCATGAAAAAAATCAAAACATTTATAATAAATTCATACATATTTCAAAAATTAAAATATACAAAAAATTAGATAATACATCTCTAATGAAAGAATTTGTTCTACTTACAAACATATTTATTATATATATAAAATACAAATTAATTTTTGAATAAAAAAGTAAAAACTATTTTTAAAAAAAAAATTATAATAAAATTTACGATATATATATATATATATATATAATTGAAAACTATTAATAATTTTAAGTGTAAACACTAAATATAACACAAATATAAAGTAAATTATACCAACTAAATTTACATAAGTATAGATAACTAGTTAAAAAATAAAATAAAATCTAAATTATATAATAATTCTAACATTAAAAAATATTTTCAATAATTATTCAGTAAATCTATAATTGTTACCATAAAAATATAGATTTAAAGAATATATGTATATATAAAGTAAAATTTATAATGATGATAAAGAAGTAAAATATTAATAAAGTATAAATATAGAATCAACACAAATATTGATAAGAGAATTTTTTTGACCTCATTACATAAAAAATGCTTCTATATAATTGTACATATTCTTTTTCATGATATATTTATTTTTGGAGAATAATTTTTAATAAAAGTCTCTATACTAATAATATTTTGCATGAAAAAAATCAAAACATTTATAATAAATTCATACATATTTCAAAAATTAAAATATAAAAAAAATTAGATAATACATCTCTAATGAAAGAATTTGTTCTACTTACAGATATATTTATTATATATATAAAATACAAAGTAATTTTTGAATAAAAAAGTAAAAACTATTTAAAAAACAAAAATTTATAATAAAATTTACAATATATATATAATTGAAAACTATTAATAATTTTAAGTGTAAACATTAAATATAACACAAATATAAAGTAAATTATACTAATTAAATTTACATAAGTATAGATAACTAGTTAAAAAATTAAAAAAAATCTAAATTATATAATAATTCTAACATTAAAAAAATATTTTCAACAATTATTCAGTAAATCTATAACTATTACCATAAAAATATAGATTTAAAGAATATATGTATATATAAAGTAAATTTATATTGATGATAAAGAAGTAAAGTATTAATAAAATATAAATATAGAATCAACAGAAATATTTTTAAGAGATTTTTTTGACCTCATTACATAAAAAATTCTTCTATATAATTGTACATATTCTTTTTATGATATATTTATTTTTGGAGAATAATTTTTAATAAAAGTCTCTATACTAATGATATTTTGCATGAAAAAAATCAAAGCAATTATAATAAATTCATACATATTTCAAAAATTAAAATATACAAAAAAATTAGATAATACATCTCTAATGAAAGAATTTGTTCTACTTACAAATATATTTATTTTTGGAGAATAATTTTTACATGAAAAAAATCAAAACAATTGTAATAAATTTATATAGATTTCAAAAATTAAAATATACAAAAAAATTAGATAATACATCTCTAGTGAAAAGATTATAGTCTACTTGTAAAAAATTAGAATGCGACGTTAATTGGCATTTTAAAATAGTCCTAAATTGTACATGTGACATTAATTGGCAGAAGAGATAAAAAAAAATTAAATTTTTTAGATTTATCATGTGAGCCAAACTTGATTAATATAATTGATTATTATGTTATACCTGCATCTAATTTGCTGCACAGTAATTATTTTTAGTTTTATTAAATTAATATGCAATTAATTTCAATGGCTCACTCAAATTAACTTCATGACTTCAATTTGTGCAATTAACAATAACTTCTATATAATTTAAATAAATTGTAAATTATAATTAATTTGCAGCAACACACAATATAGTTGGCCAAAATTAATTATGAAATAAAATATAAATTAGAATTAATTGGCAGCAACAAGCCATATTAATTGGTCATAATTATTCACGTTATATTAATTGTAGAAGGGATTAAAGGGATATTAAAATTTTTTAAAAAATGAAATTTATACTTGCCTTGGCAGCAACACGTGACATAATTGACAGAAATTAATTATGAAATAAAATATAAATTAAAATTAATTGGCAGCAACATATGATATTAATTGACTGCATGTGATATTAATCGGTAGAAGAGATTAAAGAGATACTAAAAATTTAAAAAGTAATACTTTTTAAATTTGCCACATAAGCAAAAACCGGATTCTAAAAAAATTATCAAAATTAATTTAAATTAAATTATACTTTTAAATAATAATATATATTCATACCTAATAATTAAGAGTAATAATAAATATAATATATATGAAAATTTATAAGTTCAAACAAAATAGTAAACATTAATTTAGTAAATTTCAACAACGACAGTATATAAGAAAAGAAAAATAAATCTATTCTAAGCAGGAAATAAAAACTCTATCAAAGAATTATAGTCGGCACTTAAGTAGTAAAATAATCAGCCCCAAAAGATGTGAATCAAATCAATGTTAAATAAAATTATGGATAAACATGCAAAAGTGGATTGCTCCAAATAATGCTAAGAATATATAGATAATAATTCAGAAGCATTATAATAATCAATAACAAACGGAAGAGGAATACAACAATAAATTATAAATTAATAACTCGTCTGATCTGATTGTGGAGAATAATTTGATTGTGCAACTTAAAAATTTCAAGATAATGAGGACAGTAAACTCTCAGTTACGGACTACTTAAGGATATATATATATATAATAATCTTAACCATCAGACATGTATTAAAAAAGAAAAAAAAACACCTAAATACCATTTGTTCTCGGAGGATGATTAAACTTATAGTTCGCTCTACAAGAACATATCATAGTCCTCGTATAGCAAGTGCCATGGAGCACCCTAGGGGCCCGTTTGGTTTGCTAAAAAATGGGGGACTGGACTGGACATCCGCCCATATCCCCCGTTTGGTTTGCAAAAGAAGCTTCGGGACAAGGACTTCTCCTTGTCCGGGACAGGATTTCCACCCATTTTGGTGTACCGAGAAATTTCTCGGTACACCGAAATCGGGCGGAGGACAAGGGCTGCAATTGTCAAAATTACTCCTTCCTTTGATCGTAGAATCGTCGGGTCGAGTCGAGGTGAATACCAAAGTTGTAAATTTTCACGTGTTGAACGCGATGGTGGTGTCAAATTTCATATTGGAAATCGTTTGGTATGATTTTTATATTTTTCGGTATTATCCTATTGTTATACTTTTAGGTTAATTGAAAATTAGTTGAACACTTATTAGTTAAACTAAAACTTCTTATTGTATTAAAGTATTTGATACTATATATTAACATTTTTTACATATTAATTAATTTTAAGACTAATTTACAAGAGTATTTTAGTCATTTGTCATATATAATACTTTGTTATAGTGAAACAAACGCATGACAGGATGGAATATCGTGTCCTATTCTTGACGAAACAAATACGGTATAGCTATTGTTCTAGGACATCTGATGTCCTGTCCTTGTCCCTCTGGTGTCCTGTGATGAGTAATTTGCGAATCAAACGAGCCCTAGGTCTCTCTTGGTAAGGAAAGTCCTCAATCTTTATTATTGGAGTTACCGTTACTATTTTAATTAGTGGGGGATAATTACTATTTCAATTAGTGCGATGCATCAAATAATTACAAAAAATAAATTAGATTTAAATATTTTAAATTTTTTAGTAGCTACAGTTCAATTCAATTAGTGGGGTGCATTAAGTGATAATTACAATTTCAATTAATGAGATGTAATAAATAATTACAAAAAGTCACGTTTAAAAAATATTTTCAATTAATGATTACAAAAATATCATGTCATCATAAAGTTTATAAATTCAATTAATGAGGCGCATTACAATTCAATTAGTGGAGTGCATAAATCAAGAGAAATATATCATTAAAGGGGAGAGAGATGAGAGAGAAAAGAGAGAGAAATCATTAAAAAATATTTTATTCATTCCATAATAAGTGACTTTTTAGAGTTTTTTAAAAATTTCATATTAAGTGATCATTTAGACTTTCAATATAGTATTAATTTTTTTTATCAATTTTAATCTCTAATAAAAACTTCTCTAATCAATTGAGGCTCAAATATCTAGAATATTAAAATAAAGGTCAAATTCTTTTAGAATAGACCATGTTCCAACCGAATTTTACTCAATCTTATTTTTTCAAGAAATAATTAATGATATATTAAGTGATAAATAGAGATTAAAAAAAGTATATTAATTTTGGTGGGAAGTCACAAAAATTTGTACTCATATTGAAAAATTAAATTACAGTTTAGAGAACGAAGAAAATATGTAATTACTCAAATGTTGAGCCTTAAAATATTTAATACTCCGAGAGATTTAAAGCAGATTAATTACCTTTTGATAATTGTTAAAGAAAAGAATCAGCATATATATATATATATATATATATATATATATATATTCATTTTTTCTTTAAAAGCATGAAATTTAAAGATCATACACCATAGGTAGTTTAGTAAAAAAAGAAAAATTTGTTAGAAATTAGGCTATTAAATAATGTTATTAATCTATGCGTCAAAGTCTAAAAAGACACTTATTATAAAATAGAGGGAGTATAATTAAGATTGAGAGAGAGAGAATGTATTTAAATAAGGAGAGATAAATCATTAAGAAATAGAGAGAGTTGAGAGAGGGAGAAGATAGAGAAATCATTAAAAAAATAGAATTAAGACTTATAGACTTATGAAGTTGATAAGCCATAATTGGTATCATATATATATAGTAGGATTTGGTCTTAGACTTGGTGAGGAACCCTGTAAGAGAAAGGGTTACATGAGTCAGAATGGAGCTAGCTGCTAGTAAGCTAGCATCACTTGTTGTCAACTATAGTGTATCATAATGTGCTATATGTTGATTGACTTAGGTTTTGACAATAACATCAAGACTAGAGTGAGAAAAATTTAGGAGTGACAATGGTTAAAATAATTAATTTTTGCATAGGTGCCCAAATATGAAAATGTTAAAAAATCTTATATCCAAAATTGATCGTTATATAAAAATGCTACCCGAAATCGTTTACATCAAATTATCAGATATCTAACGATTAACCTATTCAATATAAATGTTTCGACTAGATGCAAATATTTGATATAACATATATTTCGTTACCAAAAGTTGAAAATCATATAAGATAAAAGTTACACACTAAGAGCTCGAACAAGAAATAAATAAATATTTTATTAAAAAAATACATAAATGATTTCAAATATTGGATACTAGAGAGGATCGAGGTGCATGAGACGGAATCAAAATTGAAATGATTTCTAAAATTACTATCCATGATCGAATTTTATGATTTGGATAATCAGTTAACTGTTGATGGGGAGACACATCGTTTGGGCTTATTGAGCCAACCAAGGCATGCCAGGTGTCATGAAAGGATCTGACCACCTGATAGAGTCACCAAATCAACTAGGGTTGGAGTCGACCCCTCATCTCAACTAAGCGGTGCTCTAGCGACCTAGCCTACTTCCCAAGGGGCGTCAGCATTCTCCAACCGGACTAATTTTCCCTCTAAGAGTATTATACTATTTCTGGCACTTCTACTATGGGAAAAGGCAGTCTGAGTTAGGGGATTCCACGACAAACACTATTTTCTATCTTATCTCTTAGTCGTTTGACTTGATCGTCAAATAGTATCTCGAAAGATCCAACCCCTATAGGGCACTTTTGACAAGTGTTGATTGGGTTTAACCCCAACTTAACCTTAATCGATTGGATAGGTCAAGTGATGTCACATCTCGAGCTATCGCAAAAACTAACCTCATTAATTGGTGCTTAATGCATAGTATATAAATTTATATATTAGATCTGACGTGCATGGTGAATTTATTTTACATGGAATGTCGGGGAGGTAATTACAATTTAATAAAAATGCACAAATGTCTAATAAAAGTTAAATATATGTTCGAATATATTTGAAAGTTGAAAATAAAATGCAAGGATGATATATATTTTGAATTACAACAACTAAACTTTAATCCCATGCTAGATGGGTCCGCTATATGAATTTTGCTCAAAATTTCTTTGTCCAAGACTGATATTTAGAATTATCTCAAAAAGTATTATCTTGATTCAAACGGTTTATAAATACATCTTATTGAAATTATTTTATAAACTAATATAAAATTTTAACCTCATTTTATTTTATCTTACTTCAAGGTGCAAAGAGTGGGTACCAAAGATAGTTTTACTCTATGTTACATAAGCACTTTTTTTGTATTCATAAATGGAGATGGAAATATGATATTCACTCAGGCTTTGTTGGAATGTCTATTAAAATAACAGGAATGAGGGGTAAGTCCAATTAGGACTTAGTGAGTAGGTCAATCCTCAATCATCCAATTCACCATCATGTAAAAATCAAACAACATAACAAGCATAGCAGAAACATGAGGGTGAATATCATAATTCTACCACCACTATGAGCATGAAAAATAACCACCATAAGGTGAAATAATATAACACATGATTAAATACAACCTCATGAATAAAGTAATGATCATGCAATGCCTCAATCACACGAATGCAACATCCACATGAGTCACCTCCAGACCCCGTCGGTCCCCGTAGCCACATAGGGTAGGTAGATGGGTGGCCGCCGAACTACCACCTAGTCCAGTGCCGTCTCTTTGAGACATGCCCTCCCCTCACGAGCACTAGCTCTTCCGATCCGTCTCTTTGGGGCATATGTTCCCCTCACCGGTCGGGTCTCCGAATTGTTTCTTTGGGGTATGATCTCTCCTCACCAGCCGAACTTTCGGAATAAGGCCAACGTTGTCTCTTTGGAGCATACCCTCCCCTCACTAGCGAGGCTTCCGAGTAATGCAATAAGCACATCACAACACCAAACACGCAGTTATATAAGAAAAAATAAGATGCACTATCAACAGGTGATAAAGGGTATGTTCAAGGCATACCTCATCCTCCACCTCCTCCTGTTATACATCACAACCACATACATACATATATGTAGAAATAGTGCTCATAAATCATGAATACTCAGCATAAATAAATAATCATGAAATAGAATTATAACACATCCAATCATTGTGAGAAAAGAAGCATGTGTATCGATCATGAAAGCCGTGCAAAAAGGAAATAAAATTGTAAATTAATAGACTAGAACAACATGATAAAATAATTCATCATAGGAATCACTCATCTAGGATAAGATTCTCCTCATTAACTATTATATCCGTGAATCATCTCAGATTAAATCATAAAAACATACAAAATACGATTTTTCAACTCGGCACGCAAAATGAGGCAACATCTGCCTACTGCTTTTCAAAATCCAAAGGTCTGATGGCGAAGCAGACCTCGCCAATGAATCTAGAACATCGATTAGGTAAAAATTCATGTATAAAATAAATATTTTTGCTAACTTTAAAGTCTCAAGATAATTATTTAGAATAATAGAAGAAATGACTTATATTTATTTAATAAATCACTGTTACGAATAAATATTACGGTGCTATATTTTAAATAAATCAATAATGAAATCTTAGCCCTTCATCTAAATAGAATCAAATCACAACCTTCCATCTAATATGATGCGATCACAGCCCTCCATCTAACCCGATGCAATCTCAATCTTCCATCTAACATGATGTAATCACAACCCTTCATCTAACCTGATGCAATCTCGGCCTTCCATCTAACATGATGAAATCTCAGCCTTCCATCTGACACGATGCAATCACAGCTTTATTTATCCCTGATGAAATCTCAGTTTTCCATCTAACATGATGAAATCTCAGCCTTCCATCTAACATGATGCAATCACAACCTTACATCTATCCTGATGCAATCTCAACCTTCCATCTAACATGATGATATCTCAACCTTCCATCTAATATGATATAATCACAGCCTTACATCTATCCTGATGCAATCTTAGCCTTCCATCTAACATGATGCAATCCTAGCCCTTCATCTAACATGATAAAATCTCAGTCTTCCATCTAACATGATACAATCATAGCCTTACATATATCCTGATGCAATCTTAGCTTTACATCTAATATGATGCAATCACAGTCCTTCATCTAATATGATGCAATCACAGCCCTTCATCTAACACCTTCTCACCCTCACCCAATCTAGGGTTTCTCCACCCCAAACACACCAGCCACATCCACCTATTTCGACCGGCAAGGCATCTCACCAGCTATCCCTCGCCATCGGAGGCAAGTCGCCGCCCACCTTCGCCGCGTGCCGCCCAATAAAAGTTCAAGCTTGAGGTCCCGAACCTGGCATGACACAAATAGTAAACAGGTCAGGCCTGTTAGCATAATAAAAAAATTTCAAAATTGGGCTATCGAGCCCGAACCTTACTCTCGGGCCAAATTCGAGCTCAAATCGTCCAATCGGAATCGAACTATTAGGCTTAAATCAGGCTATCAGGCCGATTTGGGCCCAATAGCTCGATATTCCGATAATGAACAAAAATTCTTATAGGGCTATCGGACCGAACCGAGCCTACACTGCCTGGCCCCGACCTAGCTCGATATTTGTTCGGGTCTTATTGTGCTAGCTTGATAATGGCTCAGGCAAGGTAAGAATCAACCCGAGTCCGAGTTTATTGTGTTGGGTTGAGGCAAAAATTGACAGCTATAGTGAAAAATAACTATATAAATTAAATAATTAAAAAAATAGAAAATTTCTTTTGATCTCATGGAGGGAAAAATGTTATTTTTGACGTCATTAAAATATTCTAATTTTGTTATCCCTCCTTATTCCACCATTTTGGTTCGAGGAGTTATGGTGAGTTTGGAAGAGTTTCTAACACTTCTAAACATCTTCTCCTCCTAAAATTGAAAGCCAAATATGAAATAATTAACCTATATTCCAAAATCCAAACAAGCGATTCTAGTTAGTTATGTTCATTTCCAAATTAACAAACTCATTTTCTCAACTGGAACACCCAAAACAAGCCATTCTGGAAAATGATCAACTATGGATAGCACAGTTGGTGATAATATATTGTATATTATCTAGAAATCTAGGGTTTGATATATAGTATGATCACCTATTGTGACTTTCTATCATTGTTATAAAAAAAAGTCATTCTGGAAAATGTTGAAAGTGGCCTATTGTTGTGCAATTCAATTGAAGTTGGGATGATGCTCGGTTGACCCAACATCAGCCCAGGAGTACTCGAACCTGCAATGGCTAATTTTCAAACTATCATTCCTTATCGAAACTTTAAACTTTATACAAAGCATTATCAATCATTTTTCTACAATCTTGGAACACCATAAAGTTATTCCTAAGTGTTTTAAACTTCCCTTAAGAAATCTACGACAAAATCTAGCTTTCAATTGAAGTGTTGTTCTTGAAAAAATCATCATTATAAGACATCAAGAAAGTAATGATAAGAGTGTAATCGAGCCGAATAGAGCTGAATATTGTGTTGTTAAACCTCGCCTCATTTGTTTTCAACCATGTTCGAGCTTCGATCAATCTTGATTAAGTTTTAGAACTCGTTAAAGTCTCATATTGCTTAAAAATATGATCAAAATAATATTTAAATAGTTTATGCAATTCTCTCCCCATGAGCTAACTTTTGGGTAAAATTAATCCCAAGGCTAATTTTCTAACAAAATTATTGTTCAAACTCAATTCATATATGTGCTTGTTTGAAGTCGCAGCTATGTGGTCCGATGCGTCTTCTCGACATGTGCGACTCGAGAAAGAGAGAACATGTGTGTAGTTATTACCGAATGAGATATTAAAATATTAAAATATAAAATTTATTAAAATAAAGATGACAAAATTAAGAAAAAACTTAAAGTTGCTCCATCAACAAAACTTAATTTGATTGTGAATGTATATATAGATGACAGTCTGCACTCAGGTGGGAGATCAATATGAAATGTCAACGTCAATTGTGCGTGACATCTTTTAGGACCACACTAAAACATCACCACCTTGTGTGTTGTTTCCACGTAATAATAATAATAATAATAATAATAATAATAATAATAATAATAATAATAATAATAATAATAATAATAAATGACCACCATAACCTTGGCTTTGTGGGTGGATTCCGACATTAGTACATTACATCCATCACTTATGTATTCGTGCAAAACGTGGAACCAATCTCTGAAAAAAAAAAAAAATCCACTGAACATTTTTTATTCATCGGAGAATAAAAGGCAAAGACAAGTGGAAAATATTGAACAACAATTTATTTAAGACCAACATACAAGCCACAATTAAAAGTATGCAAATGGAATAAGGAATGTAATCTACTACATATTACAACATGAAACTGCTTGGTGTAAAGAATCTCACGAGTATACACACTAAGACAACAATTCCTGAGCCAGTGTTCCAATTCGGATGCGCAATTCATGCTCATAAATAAATTGAATCTTCTGCAATGCTCACAAGAATAATTGGTCTTGACGGAATCAGAAAGAATGAAGGAGACTAAACACCTGCAGACATGCACTTGTCCGGTGAATTATTTTGATTTCTAGCTCCTACTAGTCCACGAGATGTGGACAGAGCAGAATCATATTAAGCTTTTAGAAATCCATTGTTGTCGAGATACGATGCGACTTCTTTGGCCATAGCTTTTGGGGTGGGACAGTTTCCGCCTTTCTGTTGTTGTATTACAATCTGACAAAGACAGTTACAGTCAGAAAATGTGTACGAAGAAAGTGTCCGAGTTGTACTTCAAAGATGTGTTTATAAGGTGTGCAAGTCAATTTCACCTGAGATATAGTGCAAAGATGAGTTTTGTATATGCAGATGAAACGGAGGAAACAAATTTGAAGTTGGATTTCAGTTCTCGTGAAGAAATAATTTCTAAAGAATCAGAATCTTAAGCTGGTATTGGAATTACTAACAAATGAATAAAGATATACAATTTCATCAGAGATACAATCACAACTTGTAATCACAGAATCAATGAGTTAAACAGGGAGATGTATAGAGCAGAGGGAAGGGCAAAACAAATTTGAAGTTGGATTTCAGTTTTCCTGAAGAAATAAATATTTATAATTAAGAAAAAACATGGAATCCAATTGTGTAGATCTTAGAACTTTGCACCTGCTGATTACTGTGAACTCCTTATACACATTCCTGTAATTTTGTCGCAGATGGTTGCAAAACAATAAGAAAGCCTAGTAACAAATGCAATTTGGAACAGACAATCTCTTGTTCAAAGAAAATATGCAAAACGGTCGGAACAACCCAGTGTATAATATACACATATGCAAGTTAAGACTTAAAGTAGCTCAGCAATCATGCATGAAAAATATACCTCAGGATTCAAAGGTGGTTCATATGGATCATCTATCCCAGTAAAACCTGCATGGCAAGAAAAGAATTCTGTAAATCCAGGCATTTAAGGAAAACACATTCTTCTTCTCCTCAAATTATCTCTTCTTTATTTCTATTTGGGCTAGATGTTAAGCAATATGATCCAATCATAACGTAAACCGTAACCAATTTGAGTGTACCTTTGATTTTTCCTGCTCGTGCAAGCTTGTATAAACCTTTTGGATCTCTTGCTTCACAAATCTCCAGAGGAATATCAAGAAAAACCTAAAATAACTTTGCTTTTGTTAGATAATTGGCATAGTTTGTCATATTATACTTGTACAAGGTGACCAAAAAAAGCAATTGCCTCGATAAATGTTGAATCTGGCATAATTGCACGGCATGCATCTCTTTCCTTCCTGTATGGAGAAATTAAACTAGCTATACAGATGACACCAGCATCTGAAAATAGTTTTGCCACTTCACCTGTAAAATGATATAGACCAAAGACAAGGAGAGAAACAATGTTATATTATTGATTTAGTTCAAGCAGCATGTTGGACATTTATACTGGCTATGAGAGAGAACATTGGACTTATAGTGCCACTGGAGCAACAAGATAAAAAAGGTAAACACCACTGACCATAATAGTAAATCAAACATTCAAAGACACTTACCAATTCTGCGTATGTTTTCAGCACGATCTTGTTCTTTAAAACTAAGATCCCGGTTCAGGCCATGTCTGATGTTATCTCCATCAAGGACATATGTAAGATACCCTCTGTAGTGCAATTCTCGACTCAGAGCACATGCAAGAGTGCTCTTACCTAAAGTATGATTACACCATTCACATAATAGAGATTGTAAGAAATCTCTTTGCCAATAAGTAAAATTTATATTGACATAAAAACAGGTGAAAAAAAAAGAACTGTCCAAAATACAATAGTATCTTTGAAACACTCTGGACATTTGACTTTTTTTCTGACCTGAATAATGAGCAAGCAGTAAATACTGAGAGGACTAACAAATTAGATCTTGTTCATAAACAATGGTAAAGGAGAAAATTAATTTTCGTTAGTGAATATTAAGCACATTATAGTTGTTTATCGTGCTTACAGAAAGGCCAAATTATATAATTTCTACTCTGTTGAGACATCAAAGATGTAATTGATCAAATGCAGCATGGATAGTCTAGGCCCATATCTGAGTAGGTAACTTAATCTTGTCCGGTGGAGTAGCCAGGTAAGTTTGGTTACTAGAATCATAAGGGTAGATGATTTTTATTAGATTTAGATGAATTTTTAACATTTAGGAATGAAATCTTGAGCTTTAACAAGTGAGTTTGTCTATACAATGTTATGCACTTTGCAACCAAATGACACTTATTACTAGTGAGTCAAAACCATTTTTAGTCCTAACAATACCGCATGTGCCCAATAGTATAAAACAAACTATGAGAACATCAATCATGCACCAAAAGATATATTATTCTTTTTGTTCTCAGTCGTGAATTATCATGACAAAAACCAACATCTTATCCTTACAAGCCTAGAATGGAGTATAGTTCACCTCCATTATTTCTAAAATCATTCACACCAATTTGTGTCCATTTAGAGTTGTCATTCTTTAGAAGAAAATTCAAGTACCATTATCCTATATATCAAATTTCTCCTACCTTGCTGCTTGTTCCATAAATCCATCTTTTGAGTGTATTGTTTAGAATCTATGGCTTATGCCTGATTCTGAAACAAATTTTTCGAAAGAGTCCAGCTTTTACACCTATGAGTTTCGATCCAGATAAGATCTAGAATGTTTAGATACAATGAGGATGTTAGGCACAACTACTTAGAATTGACAAAAATCTTTTTTTCCTAATATATCTAATTCCACGAATAACTATGTCCTTGAACATGTATTTTATTATTTTATACTATATCCAAGGTTCTTTTTTCCTTATTGCTGATATATTGGCTTCATACATATCCAATGATCTTAACTATTGTCATCAACATTTTGGACTAGCATTGGTTGTGACTTTTTACCCATGCCATCATTTCAAAATGACAAGTTTTGAGATTGCATGTGCATACTATTTTCTTGCTAGTCTTCACATATTGAATCCATGTCACTATTGAATAATTCTAAGGAATGGCATGACTTGAATGTATCTTGCTTTTTAGTATCATCTATCTACATTACGGTAAAATCATCTCATCAAAGATAGAAATCAGAATGCTATTTCTCATTCTTTATGGATTGAACATTATGAAAATACTACAAAATTTTAATGAAAGCTTATAAAGAGCTGCTTTCTCTCATATAAATATTTGAAAAATTAGAGAAAATTGATGCAGCATAACCAATAATGAGATACCCATGTCAAGCTAATAAAATGCCATCGTTAAAGATATTTAAGCAACAAACCTGAACCACTAAGGCCTGTGATCCATACAACGCATCCTCTTTGTCCCAATAACTTTTGCCTTTCAATTTTTCCAACTGGACATTCATGCCATAAAATGTTTGTGGACTTTCCAACAGTTGACAGCACATTGTGGGGTGCTCCTATTCAAACAAAAAAATTATCCTAGTAAGAAGTTTAGTATATCTGATAACAACCTACGCCAAAGAAAAGTAATGATAGCATCTGTGGTACTTCCAACCCACTCAAATCATTAGTCAGTTCAAATATTCTTATTCAACAATAAGCACAAGAAAGAAAATATTAGTGAATTCATTGTACTGAAGTGTTAACCAAAAAAAAGTGTTGAAGGTAAATTCAATTTTTTGACATGATAATCCAACAAGATATCATAAATGCAGAATTGTGCTGCCAAAACATAAATTTTGAAGCAATATCATGTCAGAGAAAATGATGTTAACAATGAAAGTATCATAAAGAAAACACAAATCATTTTTTTTATCAAATCCTAATTCTAGTGATATATTAGTCACCATACACTCATACAGTCCACAGATGAAATATTTGCAATTTCCAGATCCATCCAAAGCTTTTTCTTACTTTTGAGCACAAAATCTCTCCTTGGATTTGGTTCTTTCTTTGCAGCAAAAGATGCGGCAAAATTCAAATCTACCCAAGCATTTTAAAATTATATCTGCGCAAGAAAACATCTCAAGTTTTTTTTCCTTCCGTTTTCTTAATTTCCTTTCTTTTCTTTTGATTTTGACGACACAGTGTTGGAACTGTTTTGCGTGTCATGAACTCGCCAACCTATAATACTATATCAACAGGAATAGTAAAACATCACAATCAAACGATTAATTTTTTTAAAAAAAAATGTCCTTTGCGATGAAGAACACGAGCACTTCAAGAATGCCACTTTAGAATACAGATTCCTGGGGTAGAAGAACATCTCATAGATGCTGAACAAAGAAGCAACAAATTATCACCTGGAACGGGAGAATCACGGAACTGTTTGGCGGACTCGGCCGCGGCCCTCGGCTCGTCGCCCGGCGCGACGCCATCGATTCCCGGAGCCAGAGATCTCAATCTCGCCGGCTCTAGTCGGGTGCAGCTGCGGCTACTTCGCCAGCCCCATCTGTCGGGGAAGACCACATCGCGACGAAACCCTAGGTTCGAGGTAGGGGGCAGCGGAGAAGGTGGCGGTGGCGCGGGTGCGAACATTTCGGGCTGTCTTGAAGCGGGGAAAGGAGTCGCATTCGATGAGGGCAAGGGGCCGGGAGAGGAGTGTATTTAAGGGGGCGTTGTGGGGATTTGTGCGGGGGAACCGTGCGGACTACGGGACGGAGGGGGGAAGAGAGGAGGAGCAGTGAATCTCGCCGGAAATCCGTCTCACCATCACCTTCTTCTTTTTACACAGTATCTTCCATTTTTAAGCCATCCTCTCTCTCTCTCTCTGTGTGTGTATATAAAATGATTTGAAATAAATAAATAGGCAACTTATTAAAAAAACAAAATCCAAACTTTTCAGCATATACCCATATTACTATGGGTCATCATTCTATTTCTATCTAGTATGCACTTTCACAAATAAAGACTTCATGTTGTTCATTCATATATAAGAGCCTAGGATCCACACTCTTGCACTAAAAATAAGTAAAAGGAAACTATAGAAAGCTGAGTAATATATTAATAGGAAAGAACATGTATTCCTTGTAAGCCTTCACAATTTTGAGCTTCCTTAATCTCATTTGTTCCTTTGTTTGATTGGATAGAGTTAATCCAGAATACATAAGAAGTAGTATTTCTGATGAATAAAGAATACTATTCTCCTCAAAAAGACGAGAAACGGTATTTCTTGTGTATTCAGAATAAAATTTTACCAATTTACCCATCATAATTAAAAAAATTACATAACTTCTTATGTGTTCTTCTCCCGCCGGTGACAACTCTCCTTCTCCACCATTTCTTCTCCAGCCGACGACAACGCCTCTCGCGACATCTCAACTCTGCGCAGAGTTGCAGCTCTCGCACAAAGAGATCGCCTCTCGCGTCTCGTGTAGAGGCAATCTTTGCGCGACCGTCGTACCATCGAAGGCCACGTTGGGGACCGCTCCAGCGCTCCCTACCGGTTGCGGATCGAAGACGAACAACGCATAGGCAAAACGGAAGAAGAAAAAATTAATTAATTAAAATTTCTAAAGTATTTCTATGAAATTACGTACAATACAATAGTATTTTTATAAAAATATTTTATTTAAAACTTAAAAATTATAATACAAAATATTATTTTAAGTAAATATATTTAATTTTACGTAGAAAAATATTTTAGTCATTTTACTTTTTATCCATTATCTATTCTTTATAATAATCAAACAAAATAATCATATTATTGGTCTATCTACAATATTAACCAAACAAGCTAATATTATTCTTTCTCTATTTTATTCTTTATTTATTTATATTTTTTATCTATTTTTATTCCTTATAAATTTACTTTATCCAACCAAACACACCCGTAGTGTAGTGACCCTTGGCCTAGTTGTTACCAGCACCCGATTGACCAAAGAGTCAGACATAGATGGAAATCAATTAGATGATAGATCCTAGATTAATCTTATACAGATCAAGAGGTTGGAAATCAAACTAAAACAAGTAAATCGGCTGGAAGCAGGATGGCAATCATACGAAACAAATCAAGCTCCCTCTAGTGAATCGTACAAACATAATCGTACGGACATTATGTTTTTTATAGAATTGCATCTGTTTGCCGGACAAATAGTAGTGTTAGACTGTTAGTTTGCCAAACAAATGTTGGATATTATGTTTGCCTAGAAGGACTGAAAATTCAAGGCCACGTGCATTTTATGAGAAACAAGAGAAATTATGTAGTTGAAAAGGAAATTTGAAAGTTACATCATAGTACTTTATATAGGCACATTTTAACAAAAATGATCTAAACCTTTATAAGCTTGGCATTATCTTAAGTTGATCATCTGATGGCCCTGTATCCGGGGGAGACTTGCACATTGGTTTTGTATGTTTGTGTTTTTTTCAAGTAGAGAAAAATGAAATTAATGCAGAGTAATCGCATATAAATATTATCGGTTTTCATAGAGGTTTTTTTTATAGAATTGGCAAGGTGCAGGAGAGAGATGTTTGGGTGTGGATGCGGCGGTTTATAATTGTTCTCGTCTGAGGATCAAAGTAGTCTGGTCTGGTGCGATGTTTCTTCTAGTCAGATGAAACTCCGGTGGGAGACCTGCAAAAAATACTCTGACGCTCAAGTCAGTTTGTACTCCAGGTAGTGGTAATAGAAATTGGAACTTAGATTACCTGAGACGTGTTATGTCTGTATTTATTGCAGGTGGAGGTAGTGACGCCGCTCGATAATATCGCGGAGATATTGCTCGGAATGGGTCAAGACTGATCTCGGAGATAACATGCTCGTAATAGTATATCCCTTGTAATTAAAAAGGATGTGAGTGTCCATGTATGGTCGGGTGGAGCCCTCGGGCGGAGCCATCTAGTCTGGCTCGAACCAGGTTCAGAAGTACGGGCGTTGTTGGGCCAAATATGGTCGGGCCCAAAAGTACTAGGTCAGTCCGGTAACCCTAACATGTTACTTTCCACATTTATTTTTTTAATTTATTTATAATTTTTAAATCATTATTTAATATAATATTATATATATATATATATTAAAAATTATATCTAACCGACCGATTAATTAAAATCGGTTCCCTTTTTACCTCGCGGACCGAACCCGAAACCGAAAATCGAGTTTTCCAAAAATATAAAGTAAAACCAAAAAAATGGTTCGGTTAACCAAAAAAAAATCGGTTCGATTTCAGACCGATTTTTCGGTTAACCAAAAACCATTTTTTTTGCTCACCCCTAGTCATCGAGGTATTATCTATACGGATACACTGTTACGCCCCGCCTAGGTTCAATCCTGATAAGGAACACCACCTAGGAGAAGCGCAACCAACAATCAACCAACACACCAAAACCTTCATGAACATCTTGCAACATGAACCTCAATCACTTAAATTAGGATAATATCTATTACAATAATGAAATGTTATTCAAGGAACTTTATACATCTCTACGGGAATCAATGTCAGAGCATGCCTCCTCTAGTCTATCTAACTAGACCTTCTCAGCTACCAACTCAAACCTGCAGATTTGAGGCAAAAGCAACAAAAATCAGCGAAAAGCTGAGTAGGATATCACAATATGTCAAAGAGGTAAAGATGATCATCCATGATGTCATGATGACATGATATTCAACTATGTGCATACCACAACTAATATTATATGCTCATACCAACAAATGCGATGTCAACCCCAAATAAACACTTATGCACCTATCAACTAGTATACACATGCATAATAATAATCACTCAATTAAGAGTGTAGTGGACATTGGGTTTCCCCCGCATTCTCGCACCTTCGAGAGTGGCACCTCAAGCCCGCTACAGCTATAGATGCGACTATCCAAAAAGGTAGTCCATCGACGTCTAACACCTCGACGCCGCACACGCACACGTATGGAAATTTCGTGATCACCGGTGTCACCGCCCATACACCTCGGGCAATAAACAACTAGTGTCTGCGAGCTTTCGCCCGATAAAAGGTCAACAGATGCAACATGACGACTCAACCTCATCATATGAAAACTACAACTGGTCTATGATGCCAACAACAATAAGTGATACACAAAATACCAACTACGTACAAATGCAGCCAACAAAATTCATGGTAGCAATAAGAATCTTATAACAATGTTAATACTACAATGTGTATCATACCATGATCAATTAGAAATTAATAACTGACAACTAATTCAACATATATATGCAAATATAAACATGTAATGTCCAATAAAATTATGCAACAAGAGATCAACAACTTTCATAAGCAAAACAAGCAGAAGAGGCAAAGGGTATTTTCGTCAATTTACTCGTCAAGAAATCATCGACTAATGGAATCGACCTACAAGTCCCAACCACCCTCCTTGAAGACTAAAGTCTAACTTAATTCAATATAATAACATACCTCCATAATTATAACCACTGTGATCCTTAAACAACTTCATCACTATCAAGCTCAACTATTTAATTAATTAAATCTCATCTTTTAATCTCCATATCAACTAATAATTAAATAATTAAATATAAATCGTATTCATTGATCCATTTAATATATTAATCAAACATTAATACGATATTTTAACACTCAACCTCCGTTATTATCTCTAATCATTTCATTTAAAAACTATTTGCAAACCTTTGCAATATACTCTTTCTAACTAATCATATAATCTATGTACCATACAATGTAAATTAATGTCATGACACAAATTCATCAACCACGTATAGACCAATATGCATCAACCATAAATAAATTAATATACATTAAGGCTAGTCAAAATAAATTAATCATCTTTAAATGCCGAATAATACTTGAAAATAGAAAAAGTCTATTGAACGACCTCCGATTAGAAATCTTACACCACCATTGCGTTCAGAACGCGAAAACCTACAACTTTCGTATTCACCACAACTTGATCTGATGACTCTACAATCAATTTCAAAAATACCCTAATAATATACAAATTAAACTCATTTCATACTATACAACTCTCTTTTTAATTAACCTATTTATTTAATAAATAACCCTTTGTATCTTCCCCTTCTCCCGTCCCCCGCCGCTTGCCCCTTCGCCATGAACTTGCGCCGGCCAGATCTCCCAACCGTCGGCGACTGGCCCGGCGACATATCAGCCCTGCATCATGGCCTTTGACGCCGGCGAGGCAGCAGTCGCTGCCACTGGAGGCTGCAATTTATCCAACAGCCTCCGGGGCTATGGTTGTTGACGTGGACAGCAACGACCACCTAGGGCGCCGACGACTGACTCGGCGACCCTAGCGTCTGCACCCTCAGCATCCGCTGCTGATGGGGCGTCGGTCGGTGCCATAGGGGGGCCACGACTACGACTGCAGCGTGCTGCTGCATGCAGCCGCAGCGGCTTGGCTGCCGCCTGTTATTGCGGCCTCGAGCTTCGAGCGCGACACAATCTCCTATCACCCTCCTCCATGCAACAAATCTTCTTCCTCTTCCACAATGATCAACAATATCATACTTGATTCCAAAAGCCAAGACAATGACGAGTAGAAAACGACAAAAAAGAAAGGAGAAATAGATAAGAATCCTACCTCGAATCCTCGCTCCGATCATCGATCACCGGCGATCACCACTCCGACCTCCCCCTTCTCACGACGACTGCCCTCTCTAAATGAAAAACCCAATGAAATTAGGTTTGAATCTTATCTGGGTATTTTACAACAACAAAAAAAGCCCCTACAATACCGAAATTCACACATATACCCCTTAAATTATAAAAATTCCAAAAATTACTCGAAAATTAAAAAAAAAATTATTCAAACTTTCGGGTATAACATACATTCTAATCGTCGCCTATCATTCTTTCGACAAGTATTGGTTACTTAGGGTGTTTTCAGATTCTTTACCTACTCATGAGATGACCTCTAAAGAGACATGGACACGATTTAGGGTTTAAAATTCCACTATAAGGAACCTATAGTATTCCAACTCTTGCTTTTGTTTTCTCTCTTCTGGTCTTCACTTCCTTCTTTCATTGCCAATGTTCATTATCCTTTCCCTAGACTCGCCCTTGAGACGTCCTTAATTTCCTAACCTTCATGAGTTCATGTATCACACGGCTTTAGGTTATCGATTCTACATTTGCCTCAGATTTTCTAACCTTCATGAGTGCAATGGTGGTTTTCTACTTGTAAATGGATTCAGTTGTGTTTTTCAAGCAAGAAAGCGGAGAGATTTCAGATTTCAACAGACATATGCTCTCTTCTTGTCAAGATATTGAAGACAGTAAATTCTTCAACTTGAAATAGATTTTATAATCACTTCTTGTTGTAATCTATTCCTAGAATTAATAAAAGTTCCTCCTCCTCCTCCTTGTGGACACAGGAACGACTCATCTTGTCTCTGAACCACGTTAACTTCGTGTGCTCATTGTTTTACTTGTCAATTCTAGATTCTTTTTTGTTTGCACCGTCGGGTTTGGTTTTTTGTTGATTCTTGGGTAGAAAATTAGTAGGTGATTTCCTAACAAGTTGTATCAAAGCCAACAACCAAAAGCAATCATGACAACTGCGAAGTTTAAAATTGACAAATTGGACCCCCAATGTTAACTTTTCTCTATGGTAGACGAGGATGAAATCAATCTTGGAATTTTACGATATTTAAGACATCATCTACGAGAGTGATCACATGGAGAGAACCAAAGCACATAAGGCCAAAGCAGACATGAAGGCAAAGACAACTATCTTCATGTGTCTCTCATATGAGGTGCTTCGGGAAGTCTCGGCGGAGAAGACGATAATAGATGTTTGGTAGAAGCCTAGCGGCATATATCAAGATAAGACACTTATAGGTAAAATCCCACTTCAAATAAAGCTCCACTTTCTCCTCATGGACGAAGGAATAGTGGTAAAGGACCACATCAACTTGTTCCATTTGTTGATTTGGAAAATGTAGGCAAAACCTTTAGGGAAGATATTGAATCAATGTTTTTACTTGCTTCTTTACTGCCATCGTAAAAAAAAGTCAAGAAATGTTGTTTTATGGTAGAACTTCCTTGTCACTTGAGTAATAGTTGCACACATATCAAAGGAACTCATGGACAAGTAGGTTCATGGCATATCTCATGGTAAAGACATGGGAGAAGCCCTCTAGTCTAAGGAGAAGACTGGAGCGGGATGAGGTAATAAATCTAACATTATTTGTTAATACCATAAGAAACAAGGCCACATCACGCTGGAGTGTCACAATTTTAAGAAAAAGTTACAACATCAAAATAAAAGGCAAGATGCCTGCATGAAGGCATCTTGTGTTGTAGGATTTGAAGAAATTGAGGTATTGATCGTGACAGGTGGCACAAGCTCTACTAGGACACGTGGGTGACGAGGATCTCATTTGCGACAACACACCTCAAGTCGAGATTCCTCTTCCTCTTCTTTTGATAATTCTGATCATGCAAAGTGCAATTGAGATCAGCAAGCGAATAAGTCAACCATTGGTAACATTGACGAGTGATTTCTAGATTCTAGGTGTTCCTTTCATATGACTCCACACCGAGCGGCCTTTGTGGATTATCAGCACACCAATAATGGAATAGTTCGTGATGGCAACAACATTCCCTGCAAAGTTGTCAGATTAGAATAATGAAGCTAAAGCTACATTATGGCTCAATAAAAACCCTAATAGTTGTTTACCAAGTTCCGAAGTTAGGGAGGAATCTAGTGTCTCTTGGAGTTTTCAACACTAGGGGCTACACGACATCCTCTACATGAGGAGTCTTGGAGGTACACAAGGGAGCCTCGACTGTACTGAAGCCTCTAAGGACATCTAATACTTTTTACAAGGTGAAGGGGTTCATCTTTCGTGAAGCACTCTAGGATTCGAGGCAAAACACTGCAAAATCGGACATCGGGTGTCTCTTAGGTAATCAATTTACTTTCATGATAAGTTATTCTCGGAGATGCACAATGAAGGACGAGCCTTGGAGGACCGTGTGGGTTCTTAAGTCTAAGCAGGGGTCGGACATGACCCACTTAAGCACCAATTTGATAAAGGACATGACCCCGTGCAGGTCATTTAGGAGAGGAGGATAACTTCAGAGAACTACATCAACCCCAATTTTCATCAAAGGAGGTGATTGTTGAGAGTTGACTTAAATTGGGTCTGAGATGAATCCAATGAGCTTGATAAGATGCAAATCGGAGTTAATTTGATCAAGTTATGGTTGAACTAGATTTTCTAATTGAACCGAATCTAATTAAAATGGCTACCAAACCGAGCCCATCATCATCATTGCTGAACTAGACTAGGGAATAACATAAGTTGGTTTTCTCCTAAACTTTTAGTATGATTTAATCAGCATTTAAAAGAGAATATATCTACGCAAATTTCGAGAAAGAAATTTTGGAAAATTATAACTGGTACCTGAATTATTGGCAGGTTTAAACTTTATTTAAAAGTTTTTAATTGCAATTATGGTTAAATTTTCAGCCATTAATAAGAAGACATGACAAGAAGGAAGCTCAGAATTTTGACAAAATTGACTGCAAATAATGATGGTCCAAATTTGATAGAATGACATCTAATCATTCCTTTTTAGATGAATCAAATCAGATTATACATGGAAGCTACTAATATTCTTGTCATTTCAACAAATTAATTCTTTTTGGCAAAGACAACAAATAATTGCAGAGTGACTAAAAAATAAATAATTATTGATTAATTTCATTATTTCATGACTTCCAACAATAAATAGTGAGTAATCCCTCTCTATCAAAATAATCAAAGTGCTAGGTTGGTCTTCTACTTGTAAACGAATTTAACAATACTCTTCTTCAAGTAAGAAAGCAAAGAGATTTCAAATTTCGGCATACCTATATACTCTTTTCGTGTCGAAAAATTGAAGACAGTAGATTCTTCAACTTGAAATAGGTTCTATAATTATTTCTTGATGTAACATATTTCTAGAATTAATAAAAGCTCATCCTCCTTCTCCCTGTGGACATAGGAACGACTCATCGTCGTCTTCGAACCACATTAACTTCACGGTTCTCTTGGTGAGGGAAGCAATTCGAGGGCCCCTACAACCGTCATTATGAGGTAGGAGCTTTTATCTCTACTTTTCAAGATACCTATCTCATCCTTCCCACTAACCTTAATGATTTTCATGATCCATTTATCTTTCTTAAGGGTTATATCTTTAAAGTTCCTACGCTAACCTTTACAAGTTTTAACCATCTCCCTGGTGCATTGTCATGGGAAAAGATGTCATGGAAATGGCTTATGGTTTTCCATTGACTCATTGTCCATTCTCTTCTTCGATACTTGCATATTCCTCCTTCCAAGCTAGTCCCCAACTATTTGCATTACTTGACTACCTACATTGCACTCTACCACTTGAATAACATCTAAGTAAGCAATGTTGTGTTTCAAGCATTGTTAAGGGTTAGTAGGAAGCATGAAGTGTTTTTCTTCTCTAATTAGTCGAACTATAAGATAGTCAAAGCTTTGTCCAGTATTAGGGGTTGGAAATGCTCGCTTCTTCTTGGTCAAGTGTTTGAAGTGCTAGTCTAGAGTAGGAGGCACACTTCGAGCTCTCGACCAAGTGTAGAGGAACTACCTTCGACAACATCAACTATGATGGCAAGGTCAACAAGGAAGAGGTTCACAAGCTAGCGTCGAGCCGAACATTCGTCTTCATTCCTACACAACCTCAAATGGCCACTAATTTTTGATGGTTTGCTTTGGCTTTCTGAACTCTATTATCCTTTGAACTCTATTATCCTTTCTACATGATTGCTTTCCTTTGCTTGGATTTTAAGTTGTTATGATCATGTTATTTTGAGCTATTTACTTTGCGTCATGCATGGTTATCAAAATCGCGAGTTAACTCGTAAACTCTGATGATTTTACGATCCTAATTATCAAAATCAAGCTGACTCGTACCCAAACTCGTTTCTGGGTGAACTCGGGTAAACTCGGTTTGATGATAATTATGGATTGAACTTGTATTTTTATATTTTATCTTTGAGTCATTGTGTGTGCTTTATTATGGACTTAGAATGCTTCATTATGTATAGATTAGACTTGTACTCTTATATTTTATCTTTATGTGTGTTTTATTATGGAGTTGAACTGCTTAATTATGAATTTCAAGTTCTATTAGATTATATTTTTGTAGCATGATATTTTTTAAAATATTTTTTTAATATCAGGTAAACTCTTTATGAGTCGAGTTTATGGAGGCTCCACGAGTTTACTTAAACTCTCGAGTTTACTTAAACTCTCGAGTTTAACAACCTTGGTGTCATGCATTGCTTTGGCTTATGCTTAGTCTTTACTCTTAGTATTTTTGGAGGGTCATTCCCATAGCTTTTTTCTAAGTGTTTTTAGTAATGTGAGTTAGCTTGATAGGTGTGTTATAGACCTCGAAATGTTAACTAGAGTTTTTGGAGCTTTTTAGGAGTAGTGCTGCTTCGATCTTTAAGAGCCACTAGGGTTGAGTTGACTAGAGTATTATAAACTCTAGAAGTGTGGATTAGAACCTTACGGGTGTTTGGTATGAGGTAATCCAGATGAATTATTGATAATCTGAATTAAAATTATCTGGGCCCACCAGATTATTGCGTTTGGTTAAAACATATTACCGATAATCTAGATGTCCATGGT
The DNA here is from genome assembly GCA_034359265.1 of Canna indica. Lineage (NCBI taxonomy): Eukaryota > Viridiplantae > Streptophyta > Magnoliopsida > Zingiberales > Cannaceae > Canna > Canna indica. The sequence continues at coordinate 19,336,956 of CP136897.1, forward strand.
AATCTACATTATCACTCAACTAGTGATACACATTACCAACGGAGGAGGTGGCTATGTGGATTACCAGTAAAGTGATAATATTTTTTTATTATTTTTAACTAAAATACCCCCACTAAAATACCCCTTATTAACGTAGGAAAAAAAAAAAAAACCCTCGCCTCATCTCATTCGCGCGAGTTGCTACCTCCTCCCGTGCGCTCCTCACCTATCATCACCCTCCTCATCTCCCGTGCAACCTGCAATGTGACCTTTGATCCTCACTTCCAAAGCAGGTTCTGCAAGAATGGATTTTCATGAATTTTATATTCCATGAATATTTGATGGTATTTTAGTTAAAGATATAAATTTTTCAGTAATCTTTTTTTATACCAAACAAGGTAATATGGATTACTAACGAGATTATTAGTCCATGCCAAACATGGTAATGTAACATTATCAGTAATTTTAAAAGTGATAATCTATCTATGTGGTAATTTAGATCCCTAGTACGCAATCTTAAGCAGTAATGTATCAAACACTCCCTTAGAGTTATAAGTGGGATGACTTGCTAGGGCTCTTGTGACTTTGAAGGTAACCGAGTCCACTATAGTAATGTCCACTATAATTTTAAGTTCCACAAAGGACAACCTACTCGGGCTCTTGGGGTCGCAAGCATATTCGAGTGACTATGGTGATGCAGACTCCAAAAGTGCTTAGAATTCTAGGTGAGATGACTTGCTCGAGCTCTTGGGATCGCAAGGGTAATCTAGTTGATTACATACTTTAGGAGTGTCAACTAGAAACTAGAGTTTTACAAAGGACGACCTGCTCGGGCCTTGGGGACGAGGATAATTGAGTTGACTAAAGTACTATGAATTATGGGTGTTAACTATAAATTTAAAAATTTAGGAGGGACAATTTGCTCGGGCTCTTGGATCTGTGAGGTTAATCGACTCGACTAGATTGTTGTAAACTCTAAGAGTGACGACTAGAACCTTTGGAGTTTTATAAGGGATGACCTACTTGGGCTCTTAGGGTCATGATGGTAACTTAGTTTTATAAGGCATGGCGGCTCCTTAGACCTTATTCAGGGAGAATTTATTCTCATATTAATCGTACATTTGTTGGGCGGAACATAAGTACATTGGCAAGACTAACACATCATATATATATATATATATATATATATAGGAAGATGACATATTTCATGGACAATTAGTTACGATGACGTCAATACATAAATGTGGCTACTTGTTGGAGAATGAATCCATTGAACTTATCTCTCAAGAATCCTTAGTCGGACTACTTCTCGAGTAAAAGACACTTATATTATGCTTGTACCCCAACTTGAAGCATCATGATTATCTTGTGCATGACCAACTATTTAGTGAGGGTACCCCAATTCCTAGGAATCATTAAGGGATGCTCATGGGACGTAGCTTTTGTCCTTTACAAAGGTATATGAGTGTTGACTTGTTTGCACCCATAGTTTGATCGAGACCATGGTTGATGGAATATTAACTCCCTCACACAACAATTATAATCGAAAAAATCAATTGCTACTAGCGATGAGCAAAAAAAATCAATTTTTTTATTAATAAAAAAATCGGTCCGAAACCAAATCGGTTTTACCGGTTAATCGAACCGGTTTTTTCAGTTTCGATTTTTATTTATGGAAAAATCGGTTTTCGGTTTCGATTTCGGTTCGAGAGGTAAAAAGTTCATCGGTTTCGGTTAACCGACCGGTTCAATATAATTTATTAATTTTTAATAATATATATTAAATAATAATTTATAAATTATAAAAAATTATAAAAAATTATAAAAAATTATAAAAAATTATTATAAAAATATAAAAATATTTTTAAAAAAATCAAAAAAATCAAAAAATATTAAAAAAATAAAAATAAAAATATTAGTTTTGTAGAACATTATCTTTGTTCAAGTGGTTTCACTTTTTTTATCTTTTTTCTCAATGAGAATTCGGAATTTATTTGAATTTTTCTCCATGATTTGCATAATATTATTATGTTTGTAGGTTAAAAAAATTTATTGGTTAACCGAAAATTATCGGTTAACCGAACCGAAACCGAAATAACGATTAACCGAAGTTAATTGTCCAGTTTACGATTAATGATTTTGAAAAACTGAAGTTAATGGATCGATTTTTTTTTTTTTGCGCTAATGAACCGGTTAACTAATTCATGCTCATCCCTAATTGTTATTTCACTCCAACTAGTTCTTCATGGCATGTAGCTTTACATTACGCATGATTTATAGAAATTTTAAATTAACAGAGATAAATTTCACAATTGTTTCATCAAAGTTTTTGATGAAGCACATCAAGTTTACGTTGGATCACGACGCTACCACTAGTAGATGGAAGAATAAATTTGAAGTGTTTGCTATCTAGGGCGCCGTAGGAATTAAGAAAACTATCTTTTATCCTAAATAACCCATATAAGGTTTGAACCTTTTTTTTATTTTTAAAATAATAGTTACTTTATTGTATATCTAATTATTACACATCAAATTTGGTATGAACATGTTGAAACCTAACATTGTTAGTTTGAAATGGTGTATCTAATTATTGTGTGCTGATGTAGAGAACAAGACAACAAACTCAAATCTATGAAAGAGTGTGACTAAAATCCCATACACAAAGCTGTTCCATCTTAAAACCTATTTTCTACTGAACTGTCATTCAATGAGGAGGAACAAATTAATTAAACAACAAATATTCATAAGAGAATATAAATTAAAATATTAAAGAGATCAAGTGCTTGACATGCTTAGAACCCACTTAAACATATCACCAACACTATACAATAAGAAAGTGGCATTTTCCTTTAGAGAATAACAATAATTGGACTTGATGACCAAATCTTTGTCAGTGGATTGCATTTGTCAAAAGCCATTAGGCTTGTTGGATATGAGTTGGTTGATCACTTGAATTTTCTTATGTTCAGCTCCAACTATTTTCTATGAGCAAAGTGTAGTAGTACAATCCTCTACTAATTGGAGGGAAATTACCCATTGACATATTCTGAAATTTTCTTCATAGGTTGATATAAAAATATATCATGTGTGGTTATAGTTTACTAAAAAAATGACCAAGTATGGTTTCAACTTTTAATATTTTAACAATTATAATATAAATTTTAAAATAATTGTAGTTGATTGTCACTTGGTCATCCAAATTTGCTCCTACATTGTTGAGCAGGCATGATATATGGTATAGTAGAGATGAAAATCGGTCAAATCATCTAGTTGAAGTCGGGCTCGGAGCTAACTCAACTTGAGTTGGGTTGTCCCCTTCAGTGAATTGAGTCGCTCTTTTGGATCCATATATGCTTGACCCGGCCAAGCGTCACATCAATTTTTAATATATATATATATATATAATGATGACATGGAACCACATTATCATCAACCATGTAGCATAAGATTGAGGAGAGACAAATGTGGATGGCATGACAAACAACCCATTCAAGTAGATGTACATGTCAAACAAAGCTCGTCCATGTACATGAGGTGGAAGCTGATATAGCACCATGTCAGCAAGCACTGCAAAGACAATTGAGATTGAGTTATACAATATGAGGTGGTAATTAAACAATTTTAATTCGCCTCCATAATTAGCTTCATAGTACATATGGGTTAGACGCAACATTCTTTCTTTAAAACATCAATCTCAGGCATTCCTCTTGAATTTGCCAAGCTCGAGCCAATTTGGAAGGATTATTCTAAAAATAGGGACCTTCTTAACGCTTCCTTTTGCTACCAAGTTAGGAATGGCTCCTCGATTCGGTTCTGGCTTGATCCTTAGTGTAATGGGCATAAATTAGGTGACTTATTTTCGGTTTTATACGATGCAGCGGCAACTCTGAATAATACAATTGGGGAATCTAAAGTTATCAATGATCAAGGAGTCATAGTGGGATATTATATCAATTTTATGAACTCAATGTCCTTGAATTTGATCATCAGTCTGGCCATTGTCCTTGCACCGATCCTGCATCGAGATGGGGACAACAAAATTGTTTGGAAATGGAATTGTGATGGTCAATTCTCTACTTGCTCCCTATATCATTAGTTGAATTTATGTGGTATTCCATATTCTTCGACCAATTACGTTTGGCATAAATTTTGCCCAAAAGATATTTCTGTCATGAATTGATTAGTCAACAATCAGACTAAAGATCGTCTCCTAGCTCGTGGAATTCAAGTGGATCTATTTTGCTCCCTTTGTCTCACTGAGGATGAATCGCACCAATACCTCTTTTCGAATTGTCAATATACTAATCTAGGCCGGAAATCAATGTTAGACATGGGGCATATCCCGTTCTTTCCCTTGAATTTCTACCCTTGGATGGATTCCCTCAATGCCAATGCAGATAAGAACAGGAGGTCCAAGTATCGTCTTATCATGATTTGGCGTTGGAAGGTTGGGCATGAGCATAATCTTGGTTGTTTTGATGGAACTGAAAAATCCTCTCTTGAACTTGCTATCGAAGGGCTAAACCTAGCAATATTATGTAATTCTTAGGTTGTGTTGTCTTGCTTATATTTATTTGTTCCCCTTATCCCCTCTACTTGTAATCTTCAAGTTTTTTGATCTATACAAGTATTTTTTTTCCAAAAAAAAAAGCTTCATAGTACATATTGAAGATTTTATTTATTACAAAAATTAATATATAAAAATGTGAAGGATATATGGAGCTGATTTAGTTATGATCCACTGTGTCATATTCGTATTTTTTTTCACGAGTTGATCCTACTCAAGGGTACTTTAATCTTATCAATTTTTTTCATATTTTTCATATGTATTCTTTAGCATTGTCACCGTGTAAATAACAAAAAAAAAAGTAATGAATTCTTTATATAGTTGTTGACATAAGCAATATTGTCGAACCAAATAAAAGCTCTCCCATGCAATAGTTTTTTTTTATTTTTGCATCCTTTTTTTCTTCTTCTCGTCGTCTCTTACTTTCCACTAGGACAAACTTTTGCTCTAACAATTAGGAATAACTAGGGATGTAATCGAGCTGAGGCATGCTCAAGTACAGGCAAGTTAGACTCGGGTCATTTGAAATATGTCGAGCTCGGTCAAGCTTTGATCTCCAAGCTCAAGTTAGGCTCGAACTATACTCAAGTTCGGATGGATGGGAAAGAGTGAGATAATATAACTTGTTTGGATAGAAATTTGAAAGGGGGAGGGTGAGGAGAGTAATTTTAATGAAAAAGATCATTTTAGCTTTTCATGCACATATACATATAAGGTGTAAATTAATTTTTTTATATTCTTTAATAATTTATTTAAAATAATTAATTAAAATAAAAACATAAAATTTAATAATAAAATTTTAAAAAATTACTAACAAATATTAAAATAGGGAAAAAGACAAAAACCGTGAAAGAATGCATGAGCTCCATGTTCAAAGAGTGCAAGAACTAAGAAGTACCCTAGTAACACAACCCTAGGTTTGGGCTTGATGGCACCGTGATCCAGCATGAGATGACCATTGACTCAATTGGGCCTAATTTCTCTCTCTCTCTCTCTCTTCTTAATTTGCACATATGTTAATTAATTGCTTTTTCTTGCAAATATGTTTAAAATTTGACTCTTAAAAATTAAGGTGTTTTAGTCAATTTTATATTTTTTTTATTAGTTTTATCTTTATATTATATTTTAAATAATAACTATATATATATGTGGTGACTCCATCCATGCATTATGTCTATGCTCCTTTGACTAACAAGTTGACATTATTTTACTAGTCAATTCTAAAAAGAAAAACGAAATACCTGTAATTAAAAAATCTTTGTCCAACAAAATTCCAACATCATGGTTTTTGACCTATTTGTATTTGGGGAAAGAAAATGTGTACTTTGTTTCTGTATTATAATATGACAGTGGACTTGGAACAAAATTATGTTGTCAAATATATAATATCTTCACCCTATATCTATTTATTCTTTTTGTAACTATGTTGTATTCATCCTCTATAACTTGTCTTAACTATGAATATTCCATCCAATAGCATTCAAGTACAAAATATCTTTTCTTAGCTCTTGCTACTCTCAAATGCTAAAAGTATAAGCAATGGACAATGATCCGATGCTACATGTAGTATATATAATTATATATTATTATTATATCTATTGTTTGTCTGTGAATCAAGTCCAATAGAATCACACAACTTTTGAAATGTTTAGTTGAATTGTTTATTACAAATTGCCTACCACCTATTTTATACAAATGAATTTATATTTGATTTGAACAAAATTAAACAGAAGTAGTTGGATGAGAAGTAAAACTTGCCACATTTGTGATCAAAATTGATTGAGGCCAAATTTGATAATTTGGTCAAATCGTTTGATCATTTTTATCTTTTTAAAAAAACATTTTCTTTAAGAAAATCTAATTAGATATATGAGGAGGCCCACGCGTCGTATCAAAATGCTAATGGTGGAATCAACAACATTTTGATGGTTGGCCAAAATTGTTACAATTTAAAAAGATAATGATCAAAATTAATATAAATAAAAAAATTAGGACTAATTTTGATAATAAGATCAATATGCCAAATAGTAAGATAATAGCACAAACAAAATACGTAATGAATAATAATACATATATAAAGGATTATGCGTACCAAACTACTATCACATGTTACTATCCACTACAATGTATCGTACCTAATGAATCGAGAGTGGACAGTGGACACACCCATTTCAAAAAATTATATATTAATTTTTTTTTCAATATATATATATATATATATATTTCAAGATTTATAATAATATCGTCGTACTTCCATTGATATCAAATTTCTCATTTTTAATTTTTCTAGGCCTCTTTCAAAATATATGAAGCGTTCTAGATAATTTCTTGTATTAATACTTATTATTTATAAGCTCCTTCCAAAAGAATGAGGCACAATATTTATTGACATCTCTCAAAAAAAATTTAAATTAGCATGTCTTAGTAAAACTAGTCATGTACAACCATATATAAATAAAAAATTAAGTAGAATCTCACTATCTTCTTCATCAATCATTGTTATTATCTTCTTCATTGAAAAATATTACTCTCTCCAACTCTGGTTCATCAAGAGAAAGATTGACAACTTCAAGAATTTTATTATCTTCATCAATAGGTGAAAACTCATCTTCAGTAATATCTCACATCATTGTTTCCTCTTTATTGTATTTTGGAGTTTTTCTTGAAATGAGACAAATATTAGTTTGACAAATACTAAATTCTTCGTACGTTTAGGCTTCATCTTGTTCCTTTTAAGAAAATGGATAAAAGATTAAGTGCTTCAATTTCTTTCACAACAACAAGAAGATAAAATACTAAATTCACTTGATTATTTTATTATTATTATTTTAAAAAAATGCATGGTTAACCGTATCCGAGCCATGTCCAGGCCAAAAAAAAAATTTAACGGGTCAAGACACTCTTGGACACGTGTGTCGGACGAGTGTCTTCGTGCATTAGTGTCCGCGGCGTGTCGGACACGCGAACACGACAGTCTCACAAATAGTATGTGCTTCATTAATTATAAGAAAAGTAAATAATAATACATGTACATCATGTCAATAATTTACAACATTAATTCACAAAAATGCATCGTACTAGAATCATATCGCACTACAAATAGAGTAGATGATATCGCGTGCATACTACAAATAAATTAAATACTACTATATATGTGAATATAAAATACTATGTGAGTACATGTTCATGTATCCATAAATATATATAATAGGGTTCCAAAAATAATACAAACAAACCTAAATGGGAAGAAGTAGTAAGGTAGTAAGTTCTAGCTCTTTGGGCCGATGAGACCAGGAGCAGAAGCGTCCACACTTATGAACCAAACTCATTTCGAGTTAAATACAACTTAGCTCAGGGGCTCCACCCAGCTATACAAGGATATCAACGTCATTCATTAATTATAAGGGATTTGACAGTAATGAATTTGTCATCTTCGAGATAAACTTCGACTCATTCAGGACATATATGTGCAATATATTCTGGGAGACATCATCGCCAAATATTATGACCTGCCTCATAAAACAAACATGATGCACATCAGATATACTCTTGATTCTAATTTGACACCCATCATTTGTGATTCTTTCTCACTTGAGCATCATGGTGTATTTGCAGGCCACCATTGGAGCCACACTTGACCAAGGAGACACGAAGACTTGCAGCACCCTCGATTTCAGGCCAAAACATTTGGCGCTCATCGCACGGTCAAGTAACTCTTACCTGCCCCACCATGGTAGGCACCTAGAGTTGAGCGAACGCTACCACAAACACGCAACAACCAAGCAGCAGTGTTTCCCCGCTACCGAGAGACGCTAACACGACGAGGAGCGACACTCCAATGTCTGTGGACTCAACGCCACAATACATGATTGTCGATCTCTAGGCGCAAAACCAAGGCCTACAACCCCTACGCGCTAACGCAATCCAAGGATCAACATCCAACCGAGTGTAAGGCCCCGTCACTCGGAGCATGAAGAGGACAACCATCACGAGAGAACTAGGAGACCAACCTCGGTCTTTAGAGACGACATCTCCCACACACAACACTAAAGAAAAGGAACCATGGCCACGTAGTACTGATGAAATGGCCACACTAGAGGGGAGGTGAATAGTATGTTTACTAATCTTTTTGTCTAAATTCGATTTTAATCGTTTCTTTGATTACTTAGGCAAATTATAAGTTGAGTAGCAAGCAGAAGTAAAGTAAATACAATAATGAAATAAACACGAGTAGAATCAATGCAAATACAATTATTTATAATGGTTCGGCCCCAATGCCTACTCCACTACCTAAGCACCCCGCTTAGGATTTCCAAACTAAGTTTACTAGATTATATAGTTTCCCTTACAAAGAGGACTTTATACCGGAAAGTCTCCGATCTCAAATCGAATGCACTTCCACACCCGGAAGTATCTCATCTTCCTATCGAGAGCACTCTCCCACCTCAACCTAAGGGACAACTCAACTAATCCTAGTAAACTAAGTTTGCAATGGTGGATTTAAGCCTTAACACCAACGCAACCACCAACTCAATCAACCTAGCACTCTAGGTTTACACAAATTCAAATACAATAAAATAAACATCGAAATACAATAACAATTGGAGCAATAAATCAAACAACAAATACTTAGCTCCAAAAGTAACTCTCTAGTCCTTTTGATGCCTTGAGAAGATAAATCTATGAAGCTTGAAGGCTAAATCAACAAATGGAGATCAAAAGTAGGGCTTTTTGCAAAGATGGCTCAAAAATCTTGTAGAGATGGAAGGAGTGGCTCTTTAAGGCTTAGAAGCATCATTGGTAGGCTAGAAGAGAGTTTGATATGTGTATTTATAACCCCCCAAAAGAAACAGCTCATCAACGGGCGTATTTTTACCCGTTGCCGACGTCCGATCGCTTGCCGATCGATCATCGGTCGATCGATGGATCGACCGCCCAAGCGACCGCGGCATTCTGCCGCTTCTGGGCGCACTTCGGTCGATCGACTGGTCGACCGAATTGGTTGCTGCCCATTCTTTGCCACATTCGATCGATCGAATTGGCTACTGCCAAATTTTGACATCGTTCGATCGACCGATCGACCGAAATGCCTTCTCCTTCGGTTGGTTGATCGAACCTGGGCAGGCAGATTCTTTTGCTTTGTTTGTTTATTTTTTGGTTCCGTCTTCACCAAGTCTATTTATATAACATTTATTAATTTTAAGTTAATAACTTTAAGACATAAATGTTATATAAGGAGTACCCCCCATTTGGATTCAATAAAAATATCTAAAAAATCAAAATTTTTAAAAATCAAAATCTAGTTTTTGGGGTTTTCATGTTTTGGGGTTCGGATTTGATTTTTGGGTTCCTATGCATCATCATGAGGATTTACAATATAAACTAGACATCCTAAACCTAAACTCTAACTTCCCGATGAATCTCGAGCGCGTCGACCAACGCCCTTTCGATTTTCTAATTTCTCTGATTCTTCCGATCGGGGACGTCAAGCGCTAAACGACTTGGAACCTGAAAAAATTTCTCAATAAAATATTAGTTCTATGTTTATTATCATCAAAACCGAGATTAAAATCAAGGTAAAAAATCTTAGACCAACAATCTCTCATTTTTGATGATGACAAACATCCTTAAGAAAATATATCATTTAAGCATAAAGGATATTAAACATGAGATTTCTCCCCCTATCAACATGCATATCTATGAAAATAAACTCTCTCTATCTATATGCATGATTTTCCTATATTTTCTTCCCTTTTAGCTATATTTTGCTCCCCCTTTTGACATCAATAGGACCTAAAAACTTGGTTTCATGAAAACATGTAGATCTCAACTCAAGGGATGAAAACATACATACAAGTAATCGAGACTAATCAATACATGATATCATAGAATGATAAACATAATCTAAAACTAGAAATCATGTATCAAACTCAAGTAATGATATTTTCATGTATCGATCAACATATCAAAAACTATTTTAAAAATGATTTTTCACGAGTCAAAATGAGAACAATACCAAAAACATGAATCTAACATCATACTTGAAGTCTCATTCAAAGATTTCGACAAAAATCCAAAGTATCGAGAAATGAGCATTTGGAAAGAACGATAGTTTAAAGTTTCGAAATCTAATTTTAAAAATCCAAATCAAATCACATTCATAAACTAGATTTTTCAAGGAAGATGCAGATTCAAGAATCAACAAAAATTTCTTTTTCTGCATTTTTCTAAAATTCATTGAGTTGTAGTGGCATTTTCGTAAATAATTAAATTTTTTAAAAAGTTTTCAGTTTTCATTCAAACTTTTCAGATATCAAGATATAATCATTTAAAGCATGCTTATCAAGTTTGAAATAAAAATAATATCATTTGATCAAAGTTTTACCTTAGCATGATTTTATTCTAAAACAAGCATTGTATCATGAAATTACTCAGTATCAAGTTTTAACATTTACTCATGGTTTTTCAAATCTAAACACATAGACACCTAACATGAGTAAATCTAAACATGTTTGTGAAGTTTGAGCTCAAAAAGAAATTTCTAAGTCAAATTATTAACTTAGGTCAAATTTTTTTAATTTTGAGTCTCCTAAGGTGAGCTAGTTGTCATTTTATCCATTTGCATATGATTTTTCAATTTTAACCACATTGATGTAAATCATGAGTAAGCTCAAACATGTTTATCAAGTTTCAACTTAAAATAAAATCTCTAAGATGAAATTCTACCTATGGCACATTTCATTTAAACAATGTTTCATGAAATTATCTAAGTATCAAAATTTTATCTACTCATGAGATTTCAATCAATTATCATGCAAGATCATTCGTGAGCATAGAGAAATTATTTAATCAAGAAAATAGATGTGTTGTGCAAGAATTTTACCAAATGAAACTCATACCCCATTTCTTGAGAAATTCTAAAATTTTCACTTTCTTTCTATTTTCCTTTAGCCTTTCAAATTTTATCACTTTCTCAACTTGCAAGTAGGCTTCATTAGTATCATAATGAAATCACATACCAACTAGCAAACTAACTTACTAAATAGCAAATGGTCAATGCAAAGTTTCATTTAAAAATCTCAGTCTATGCTAGATAGTAGAGATTCATTTTAAAGGAGTTATCATGATATCAAAATGAATCAAATAGATCTTAAGATATGAAATATTTGAAGAATAAGATCTCTAAGCATGTTTAACTAGTTTGGACTTAAAAGAAGACTTCTAGTATCAACCTAGATCAAGTTTCATTTAATGAAATTTGTCTAAGTGCTAAAATTTTACATACTCATGAGAATTCAATGGTTTAACATGCAATTCTAATCATGAATATAGAGACATAATTTAAGTTTAAATATTGAACTATAACACTAAGATTTTGAATTTATCGAAGTTATACCTTATACTTGAAAATTTAGCCAAACTAATCTTTTTCATTCTAGTTAGTCTTCCATTTAACCTTAGATTTAACTTGCATAAGGAAATCATTGGTAACATAACGGCATAATTATTTCAAACAAGTTAATCATTCTAGATAACAAAGTAAGCATCAAAAATTTCATTCAAAATCTAACTTTGCTAAATAGTTCGAAATTTGTTTTAAATAAAATCAAGTTATACAAAAATGAATTTTAAGAGATCACAAAAATAATAAATATGAAAACATGATCTTCAACCCTTCCTATTGGTTGAAAACCGAAAGGCCACAATAAGCCTACGATTTAGAATCGCAAGATCGCTTAGACCCATTACAGGCCACATAGGTCTCCAAAGAGACCGAAAATCAAAAATCAAAATCATTTTTCAAAAGACTATTATCAAGAGCGAAAAAAACAACTCAAATTAAATATGTATCATACACTCTAACTTAAATGATACCAACCAAAGTAAAGAAATAATACGAAGTATACCTAGATGTCAATTTCCATACCTTAGGCATCATGATGATTTGAAGTTGCAACCTCTTGGAGATTTCTCATTTGGATCCAAGATCAACTTCAATATTCTATTTTTCTTTACCCTTGTGTGGTAGATCCCCTACAAAAGAAGATGAGACTTTTGGTACCAAAATGACTTTAGATCCTTGGGGGTTAAAGGGCTTAGGAATCCAAAGTGTCTTTGCTACACTTGGATTCATCTTAAAAGCGGAATCATAAATGGCATGCCCATATATACCACAACAAAAGCAATATCCATAAAATTCTTTCTTTTTACCATTCATATGAACATGAGGTCTAATGTTAGAATATTTGGTATGAGAGGCATGATGAGCATAAGCATTCTTAGATGAAACATTTTTCTTTCAAGGATTTCTAAAAGATGAAATATGTGATAAACTACTAGTTTTACTCAAGAAAACAATCTCATTTTTCAAATAATTAATTAATTTATGTAAGGCTTGCATTTGAGATTTCATCATACTATTTTTATTTTTGATTTTCATATTTTCTACTTTCAAATTCTCAATATTAACTTTTGAGATATTTTTTAGTTCAATTTTTAAATCATCATTTTTATTTTTCAAATCAATATTCTCATTTTTTAAGTCATCAATTTCAATTATCAATTGTGAATTACTAATTTTCAAAACATTAATACCATCATGGCAATCGACACTTGAGGAACTTAGATTTGTCTTTAAATTTTTATTTTCTAATTCTAGAGCATGCAAATCCTTAGTAAACCTAGAGTTATCCTTTTCTTGATTTCTTTACTCTTTTTCAAAAGCATGTCACACATATTTTGACATTCTTCTACTAATTCTTCATATGACATTTTGAGTGAACGTGAAGAACTAGCATCACTATCATATGTTATATTTTTATCATGACTAAAAGTATAATATTGTACCTCATCATGAATACCCATAAGACAAACCTTGGATGTGCCTTCATAGTCATGACATGAGGATGCTTCTTGTGATTTGGAGGTGGATGTTGAAGCACTTATCGTCTAATTTTTGGCATTCTTCTTTGATGAAGAGCAATTCCTCTTAATGTGTCTTTTTTCCTTGCACAAGTACCATATAATCTTTCTTTTTCGGCTTTTGGATTTGCTTCTTTGACTAGAAGCATTAAGATCATGAAAACCGAGGTTAGTACAAGGCGAATGACCATTGTCATCACCACCCTCAACAAATGTATTAAGCTCTTCGTTTTTATCATAATCATATAACATATTTAATGTGGACCAAATATTAAATGTGGAAGAACAATGCATAACATTTTCAAGTATTTCATTTGAAAATGAGTAATATAGGAGATGCGTTGTTTTATCATTCAATTCAAATAATTTAACTTATTCTTGAGTCCAATCATTTATGTCAATGGTGGGCTCAACATATTCATTCTTTAGCATGCATAATAGATTTAAACTTTGTGTTTTAAGAAAGGTATACATCCTACTCTTCCAAACACCAAATTTTTTTTCATCAAACCTAGGTGGTGCAAATGTTAGGGCCCGTTTGGTTAGCGAAACTAAGTTTGTTTTCATGATTTCGGTTTCACTGAAACCAAAATTGCTTACGAAAACGTGTTTGGTTTAGCGTTTTCATGAAACTGAATCGAAACCAGAATGAAAACGAAACCAGTTTTCTTAATAAAAATGAAAATACCAGAATGTTGTTTTCTGTGGTTTCGAGACTGTTGGTTTCGTTATCAAAATGGAGTGACAACTTTGTAATTATAAATATTTTTTTTATAAAATTAATTAATTTAAAAATAAATCAAACTATATTAAAAAAAAATTAAAATTAAAATCATCATTTTCAACTCAAACTATTATCTTAAATTTACAAATTAATTAAACCAATTTATATCTAATTGACTCAAATCCAAATTTTAAAATAACTCAATTTTTTTAAAGTTAATCTATTTATAATTAATCAAAACTAATTTAGACCACTAGAATTATTATTATTTTGAAATATTAACTATTAATTAATTTTTATATCTAATTGAACAAAAAAATCTCAAACTACCAATAACTTAATTAATTAAATATTACAAATATTTTATAATTATATTAGCAAATATTTAATTTTGTAAACTAACTAAATATTAATTACTACTAAAAATGTTCAAGAAAAAATAATATTACTTTTTATAGCCAAATAAATATTCACTGGTTTCAACTAACTAAAATTTATGTTGTTTTCATTAACCAAACGCGTTTTCGAAAAACTGAAAACTAGAAACCAAAATCAAGTTTTCGAAACCAAGTTTTCAGTTTCACTGAAACCAAACCAGAAAATAGTTTTCGCTAACCAAACAGCACCTTATACTCTCTAGTGTCATTTTTCGGATCGAGACAAGATGTAGACGATATGGTGAAATTTTAATCCACGACCCGCTCTGATACCAATTGTTGGTGAAATGGTCATACTAGAGGGGGGTGAATAGTATATTTACTAATCTTTTTGCCTAAATTCGATTTTAATCGTTTCTTTGGTTATTTAGGCAAATTACAAGTTGAGTAGCAAGCGGAAGCAAAGTAAATACGATAATGAAATAAACACAAGTAGAATCAATGCAAACACAACTATTTATAGTGGTTCGGCCCCAATGTCTACTCCACTACCTAAGCACCCCGCTTAGGATTTCTAAACTAAGTTTACTAGATTATATCGTTTCCCTTACAAAGAAGACTTTACTAGATATAAAAGGAAAAGCGGTAGCCAAGATAACAAAGTAGATCTCGCCCAAAGGAGCCTATTCTTAGGTCGGTCATCGCGGTTGAAGCAACTTGCTACTTCTATCGCATGAAAGCCAGTTCGATGTTCAATAGAGTGATCAGTGGTACTAGCTTGAAAGAAGCCTGTACGCCCGGAGGCCGAAAAGTCTCCGCTCTCAAACCGAATGCACTTTTCACACCCGAAAGTATTCCGTCTTCCTACCGAGAGCACTCTCTCATCTCAACCTAAGGGACAACTCAACTAATCCTAGTAAACTAAGTTTACAATGGTGGTTTTAAGCCTTAACACCAACGCAACCACTAACTCAATCAACCTAGCACTCTAGGTTTACACAAATTCAAATACAATAAAATAAACACCAAAATACAATAACAATTAGAGCAATAAATCAAACAACAAGTACTTGGCTTCAAAAGTAACTCCCCAGTCCTCTTGATGCCTTGAGAAGATAAATCTATGAAGCTTGAAGGCTAAATCAACAAATGAAGATCAAAAGTAGGGCTCTTTGCAAAGATGGCTCAAAAATCTTGTAGAGATGCAAGGAGTGGCTCTTTGAGACTTAGAAACATCATTGGTAGGCTAGAAGAGAGTTTGAGATGAGTAATTATAACCCCTCAAAAGAAACGGCACGTCAACGGGCGTATTTTTGCCCATTGCCGACGCCCGATCGCTTGCCGGTCGATCGTCGGTCGACCGATGGACCGAATTGGTTGCTACCCATTCTTCGCCACATTCGGTCAACCGAATTGGCTACTACCAAATTCTGGCATCGTTCGATCGACCGATCGATCGACCGAAATACCTTCTACTTCGGTCGATCGACCGAACCTGGGCAACCAGATTCTTTTGCTTTGTTTGTTCGTTTTTTGGTTCTGTCTCCGCTAAGTCTACTTATATAATATTTATTAACTTTAAGTTAATAACTTTAAGACATAAATATTATATAAGGAGTACTCCCATTTGGATTCAATAAAAATATCTAAAAAATTAAAATCTTTAAGAATCAAAATCTAGTTTTTGGGGTCTAGTACAAATTTTCGAAAAATGAAAATTTCCAAATATCCCGGGTCAAATATGGATATGCTAAAGGCTTTTAAAAATTCTTTAAAAATACATTATTATCTAGTTTTAACCCAAGGAATAATTACCATCATTTTTTGTGTCAAGAAAATGTCTATGTCATATAGCCCTCCAAGGAGCTCCCTAGACTTAGTGAATTTCAGGGCGGTTTTCGGATTTTTATATTTTGGGATTCGAGTTTGGTTTTTGGGTTCTTATGCATCATCATGAGGATTTACAATATAAACTAGACACCCTAAATCTAAACTCTAACTTTCCGAAGAATCCTGAGCGCGTCGACCAACGTCCTTCCGATTTTTCGATTTCTTCGATTCTTCCGATCGGGGACGTTGAGTGCTAACCGACTTGGAACCTGAAAGAATTTCTGAATGAAACATTAGTTTCATATTTGTTATCATCAAAATCGAAATTAAAACCAAGGTAGAAAACCTTAGGCCAACACGTAGGTCGTTCGTTCCCCCGCCATCGACTCAGGACCATTCGCGGAAGACATCAAGACGGTCCCTCTACCCGACAACTCTCCAACGTACCTTACAACGACACGGGCGATCCGACCACCCATCTGACGATATTCAAATCAATGATACTTCTCAACAGGCAACTGATTCCATCATGTGTCGGGCTTTTTCCACTTTTTTGGAGAAAGTCGCGCTGCTATATGATTCTACACCCTCCAACCAAGATTCGTACACACCTTCCAGGAGCTCTCCAGAGCATTCATCAACCAATTCTCCTCGTCTCAGATCTATTCCAAGACCGAGGACTCCCTCCACTACGTACATTAAGCAAGAACAAAATGAACCGCTGGGAGAATATTTGAAGAGATTCAATGTTGTGGCCATGAAGATCCCTAGCCTCAACCCTCGCGTCGAGTTGTTTTCTATCAAGCACTGTCTGAAACCCGAACAGTTCGTAGACCATATAGCTATGTTCAAGCCAAAGACTCATTCGAGCAATATGCTATATGGAGATGGAAGAGATGAGAGGCCAGAAAGGCCGATAGACAAATCGACAAAGATGGCACCGAAGACATAAAAAGCGAAAAAGCTCGACTAGAAAGGGACATGGGCGAGATCGCCGAGTACAGGATGACGATAAAAGGAAGAGATCGTCGCTTGGGCTTAGCATCATTGAACACCAAAAGAGAGATCATTCTTGGGACATCTACAACATACAACTTAAATATCCCAACAACGGCGGGAAATAGAAGATATTGTCCAATGCCGATAGAAGCAAAAAGTACGAATTTCATCACGCATAAGGGCATACCACCAAGAAATATGTGGTGCTTAAAGCCCAAATCAAGAATTTGATACAGGGAGGACGGCTTGATCGCTACATTAATTGCAAAAGGAGTCGTATCGGAGATCAAAACTACCACGATCACCGGCGCTGAAGTGTGCATGATGCCGAGGGATTCAATAGCTTGGATTTTCATCCTTTTATTTAGATTTTTTTTATCACTTGTGAATGTTGTTTGAGGCCTCATAATTGATCCCTAATGGTATGCTTATTTCATTGGATATGATATGATATGATATGATTAGATAATAAATGATAGTTGATTGGATATAAACTTTTTAAATTCGATATACATCAGATATAATATTAATTTTATACTTATTTTTTTCTAATTCATGCACTAAACAAACAATGGATATTAATTCATCCCTTATCATATCATTTTTTATCCTATGAAGCAAATATACATTAAGTGTATCGAAAATTCCACGGTCCTTCCGGAGAAATTGCATATGAAATTTAATGAAAGCTATCTACTCAATCTTTTCCGACGATGCAATCTCCAAGGTAAAACAAGTGAATTTTCATATTGGTTGTGATGAAACTCTAACCCTAAAGCTCCAGCTCGTCATCCATTAGCATCCTCCAATCCGATAATGAGCAGTCTCTTATGTTCTTTCCTTTGATCATTTCAATATTCATGTACCATATAATTTCTTATTCAGGATTTATATATACGAAACGCCGATACTTATCGGGTTCGGGTTTCCTGCGAAGCTTCCTGAATGAACGGCACACCATCACCCATGATGCTTTTCACGGGTGGAGTATCGGGTTCGGGTTTCGTGAATCGGGTTCGGGTTTCGTGAGAAGCTTCCTGAACGGCACACCATCACCCATGATGCTTTTCACGGGTGTCCGGTACCGCTAATAATCAACAAATTAATATTCCAACCAAAATATCTTAATTTATTTACCTCCTTATTTGCTCCCCAGCGACAACGAGCTCCCTGTTGTGTCCTCCATCAAATTCTTCGTCCTTACTGGTTCCGCTCCCGCATGTGGACCCAATTTGCGGTCCCCACGCAAGTCCCCGTTATCCTTGCCAATGACCTGAAGGGTAGAAGATGAGGGCGATTGAACAACGTGAGAGAATATATATACCATTGCTTCTACTAACCATAACGCGACGCACCGGTCATTGCCACGTGCGATACCATGGTAATGCCCGTACGCCGACTCCTGGTCCCACATGCAGTCCGGGCTCCACTTCTGTTTCCTTCGCAGCTCCTCTATATTTGTATCGCCCGCGGCCACGCATTTCACCGAACACCTTCCCTGCTTGCCATCTCCTTCCTCGAATCAGGCCTTTTGGAGTTCGTATCGACAATGGAGATGATGGTGATGGAGAGTCCGCCAGAGTTTTGCCGCCACATGGTTTGCAGCAGCTACAGCGACGGCGTCAGCTCCTCCGGCGAGTTCTCCCTCCCCCGGTCCCCTTCCATCGCCGGCGGAATTTCTTCCCCCGACCACGGCTTTCTGATCACCTCCACCGCCGCTTACTCCGACGAGATGGTCCGCGGCCTCATCTCCGACCTCGAGTCCACTTGCCTCGACCTACAGCGCGAAGCCGCCATGGGGCTCCGCCTCCTCGCCAAGCATAGCGCGGAGAACCGCCTCCGCATCGCCCGAGCCGGCGCCGTGGCGCCGCTCGTCTCCCTACTCTCCCACCCGGACCCGCAGCTCCAGGAGCACGGCGTTACCGCCATCCTTAACCTCTCCCTATGCGACGAGAACAAGGAGCCCATCGTCGCCGCCGGCGCCGTGCGCCACCTCGTTTGCGCCCTCCGCTCCGGCACTCCCGCCGCCCGGGAGAACGCCGCCTGCGCGCTCCTCCGCCTCGCGCAGCTCGATGACCTCCGATCTGCCATCGGCCGCTCCGGCGCCATCCCGCCTCTCGTCGGCCTCCTCGAGACCGGCGGCTTCCGCGGCAAGAAGGACGCCGCCACCGCGCTCTTCGCCCTCCTGGCGGCCGAGGAGAACAAGGCCCGCGCGGTGGAGGCCGGGATAGTGCGCCCGCTGCTGGAGCTCATGGCGGATCCGGAGTCCGGAATGGTAGACAAGGCGGCGTACGTACTTCACCGAGTTCTGTCAACGCCGGAGGGGCGAGCAGCGACAGTGGACGAGGGCGGCGTGCCGGTGTTGGTGGAGATTGTGGAGGCGGGAAGCCGGAGGCAGAAGGAGGTAGCGATGCTGTCGCTCTTGGAGATCTGCGAAGAGAGCGCCATCAACAGGAAGATGGTCGTCCGCGAGGGCGCCATCCCGCCGCTCGTCGCCCTATCACAGTCATCCTCGAGAAAGACGAAGGAGAAGGTTGGTAACTTCACCTCCTACCGCCCTTCGGTGCTCGGACTCCAAAAAATTCGTCTATTTTATTTAATATATTTATCTTGGATTTATTTAAACAGGCGGAGGCGTTGATCGAGCTGTTGAGACAACCGACCACCACGAGCGGGTGCAACCGGCGGAAGCCGATGGAGTAAATCGGAGAAGAGGACACGTGGCGGTTGTACAGATCGTGGCTTGTAAATATGTTAACTGCTAGCTGTTGTACATTTTTCTATAAAAAGGATTTATTTATTTTTGTTTTATAATTCTTTTTTTTGATTGACTTATACTCGAAATTATTGTCGCGTTTATATTTCCACAACAATGAAATTAAATTTGGGTGCAACGCGGAGGGTTCGCTGAGGAATTTGTGCGATACGAATCAATAATAATAATAATAATAATAATAATAATAATAATAATAATAATAATAATTCGATGTCCAATCAAGAAGAGCCTTTTGAGCAAGTCAATATAACTTTTATCTGTTGATGGATCAATTCGTCACTACTTAATTATAGAATATTCTTTTATATACTTAATTATAGCATTATGTTTGCTAATTACAAAATCGGACAAACTTTGTGTGTTATTTTTGGATATCTATTCTTTTAGGGTAAAACTTAATATACATAAGTTTGAAAGTATTTTTATTATTAAAAAAATTAGATGACGTCTTATTTTATTTTTGTTCCAATCGATTTCATTTCTTTGAATCAATTTGATTCCACTTTTACTTTTAAAATATAATTAATGATTATAGATTATTTTGTGGGGTTCCTAAGGCCTTATTTTTTTATGATAGAGTATGATTTACCATAATATGGTATGGTATGATTTTGTTTGGAAATTTTTTTAAAATCATGATATAGTATGGTACGGTAATCTCATAATTTTAAAATCATGAATTTTGTAAAATTTTTGAAACCACCAATTCGATAGTTTCCTATAATTACCAAATTTTAATACCTAAAATACCTATCAATTTTTCATATATTTTTTTATCCATCAGTCTTTATTATGTTTCCATTTCTTCTCTTATCCGTCGGTCTTTATTATGCTTTCATTTCTTCTGATTTCTTTCTTTTGTAAAAAATTTATGTATTTAATTAAATCTAATATTTTAATAAATAAATAAATTTAATATAATGTTACATGAATTTTTATATTTGAGAGCATTCTGATCATTTTATCATTTGAGGAACCATACCATACTATCAAATCAAACAAAAATATATTATTTAATCATACCATACCATACTATCTTCCCAAACATGATAACAATAATTACAGTATTATATCATACAATACTATATCATACCATACATTACTAAACCATGCTACACCTCATCCAAACAATGCCTTAGTGCATTTTGTTAGGTAGTTATGTTATAGATAGTCTGGACATGAACATACGTGAAAGAAGAAAGTAATATCATTAGATAATCATATGTACATTAGTTCCCACCGAGCAAAGTGTTGCTAGGTCTTCGCATGGTTATGCCCCGTTAAAACTTTTGTTGGAAAAATTATATGGGAAAAAAATCAATGAAGGAAAAATAATGCACTAACCATACATAGTTTAAAGATGTTGAACTTAACTGTAGCAGATCCTTACAGAGGCTCATTGCACGAGCGTGACAACTCTTGTCCAAAGAATTTGACAATCTTGAAAGCTCCCTTATAATGTCTTTGTGATTGTGTATGGTCCTTCCTAGTCCGGGTCGATCTTTCCCTCTCTAATTAATTGGCTTCCTCTGTGACTCAATCTTTCTCCAATGTGGTTGCAGCAGATGCCCTCGTGTACCTCGGTCATTACAGTATGTGTTTGGGGCTGGCTGATGCACTTGAGTAATAGTTGAAAATATCTCCTTCTGTACATCTGATCGATCCTCGAGTAGAGTGTACTAACCCGCGGCTATATATCAACCTTGTGGTCGTGCGTTCGAGCCCCACGATGGGCACCAAATGTTCTCGTCTGAGATTGAAAACGCCGCAAGTCCTCCTGGTTCCTGTTTGGGCGCGGCTCTGGGAGCGATCTGCAAAGACACTCCGACACTCGAGTGAGGGCATATTCGAGATGTGTCTGTAAAGAATTGAATTCAAAGATATACCTGTGGCCGTGCAATATTTGATTTATAAGGTAGGTCTTTGGTAAAAAAAATATTCAACTAAAATTTCTCCTTAATTATCGTGGAGATATACCTTGAATGATTCAATCGTCGAGTTTCCCCCTTAATTGTGTTGTGATGTGATTATATATGTTTGAATCTTCGAGTATAAGCCAAAGACGAAAATATTCTTGGGATGAATAAGCAGAGCCATCGGGTTTGACTTTGGCCATTTCGACACGACTTGGGGTTCCTAAACGACCAGGCCGAGTTATACTTCATGGGCCTATCAAACGGACCAGAGGAATTAATCTGGTTCATTAATCAATAAGGAATATTACTAATTTGTCCCTTTGCATTTCGATTTATTCCAAACTGTCACAAACTATCAAATTAAGTATATCTTTTTTTCTAGAAAATGCATGTTTGAATCAAGCTTATCCCATCACAATCGAGTTTGAGTCCAACTTGAAGTTCAATTTTCATGTCCAAATTCAATTGGATTGCATTTTCTCAATCAAATCAAAGAAATGCGTAGTGGTGGGTGGGGCAGGTGTCGGCACGCATTCAAGTCACACCCAAGCTTCAGTGTCCCGAGCCAGTGACGCGGGAGTAGCGGAGGTGTGCGCCTCGGATGACACTTGTCAGCATAGCGAATGATGATCGATTGGAGGAGCCTGCAAATTGTGACACGTAGCGGTGTGGGAAAGCTGGTGGGCACAGTGCGATGATTGGTGGGGGGCTGGGTGCACGTAGTGCTCGATTTCGTCTGCGGTTTTGATACTTCATACTTGGGCGATGTTGAATTGTTGAGCTCGGAGTGGGTCAGTCCGACTCACGTCGATATCGGATCTTGACGTTCCATCGCATGTTACTTTGGGTGGGACTCGCTCCGGTAGCAGTTTTTTTTCACTTTTTACTTTTGAACCCGGTACTTCATTAATTCGGTTCTTATCGGATCAGATGGAATAGAGTATAATTTCAGGTTTAAATATTTTTTTTTATATATAAGTAAAATTCAATTGATATTTAAGTAAAATATTAATTCATTGGCCATTGCGACGTAGGCTAGTAAAAGTTTTACTCTCATCTATGATAATTTTTTTCTCGAGTAGACTCCTCTCGCCATTTCTAAGTCTAAATCTTATTTTAATATCATTTTTTTAATAAAAATTATCATATAAATTTGCAAAACATTAATTTTCTAAAAAAAACAAAAAAAACTTAATTATATTTTTGGTCCATCAAAATATCATATTTTTTTCGTTTGGTCTTTCATTTTTTAAAATTTTCATTTAGTTCATCAAAAAATTATTTTCATTTCCATTTGGCCACTCCGTTAACTTTTCATTAACTTTTGTTGTTAAGTGCCAATATGACAATGCTGACATGGATTAATGAGAGACCAAATAAAAAAAGAGATATTTTAAAGGACTAGATGAAAAAAAATATATTTTAATAACTTAAAGTATAATTATATATGTGTGTATATTTTAATAACCTAAGCATAATTTTAAGATATTAGAAGAAAAAATAACCCCTTGCGCCACCACGGCCCGTACTTGTGCCATCACGATGCGCGCTCGCACTGCTCTTGCGCTAGAGCGGCGCGAGCACGGGCCATGGTAACGCAAGGGGTCATTTTTTAATCTAATCTCTTAAAATTATAATTATGTTATTAAAATATACACACACATATATATATAATTATACTTTAAGTTATTAAAATATACATTTTTTCCATCTAGTCCCTTAAAATATCTATTTTTTTTCCGTTTGGTCCCTCATTAATTCATATCAGCATAAAAGTTAACGGATGGACCAAAAAGAAATGAAAATAATTTTTGAGAGACTAAACGAATTTTTAAAAAAAATAAAAGACCAAACTGAAAAAATATGATATTTTGATAGATCAAAAACATAATTAAGCCAATAAAAAACTATCATATTAGTTTGCGAGATATGAGATTAGAAAGTTATTGTCCAAGTTGGGATGCCCGATAAAACTACCAAACCAAACACATTACATTTACGAATAATAAAATAAATTAATATGATTATTAACTTATCTAGAGGTGGATCTGGATCCTTTTCTCCTTTGCTCTAGGGCAGCCAAATTCATCTGAGGTGGTCCTCAGATGATCATTTTAGTATGAAATCTCTTTATCACTTGCTAAACTTTTGAGGGGTTGGCGATCCTAAAGCTGAGTTCACTTGGCAAAAAGTCTGTCCTCTTGTTGTTTCGATCATGAACGGATTGGTAGAGTGTAAATAATTTCCCACCAAGAACAGGCTCTCCTACCGAATCCCCCACCTGGAACCTATTTGTGTGTGGTGTTGCTGCAGATTGAATCTCATCAGCACCTCTTCCAAGATTGCAATTTCACAATTCATGATCGGACCTTGCTCCTTCGGTCTAAGAAGATTCCCTTCTTCCCTATCACCTTCAAGCCTTGGAGATCTACCTGTGTGGTACCTCAATAAGTGA
This sequence comes from Canna indica, assembly GCA_034359265.1. Classification (NCBI taxonomy): domain Eukaryota; kingdom Viridiplantae; phylum Streptophyta; class Magnoliopsida; order Zingiberales; family Cannaceae; genus Canna; species Canna indica. The sequence goes on from CP136897.1 coordinate 19,361,501, forward strand.
AATGTTATTTTGATTATTATGATTTGGCGGTGAAAAATTTGGCATGAACGCAACACTCGAAATTTCAGCATAAACATGAGGCACTAAGCTCGCCATTGAAGGAGGTTTCCTATTAGATGACCTCCTTCCCCCCTAGTCGTTGTTGTATTTTGCCTTTTGTTTGTCTTTTGTTTTCCTCTCCCACCCACTTACTTATATTTCTCAATCCTCTTGATTAATATAAGTATTTTTTTATATAAAAAAAATGAAGAAGATTATTACAATGAGTCATCAAGTTCTTAATCTCCAAAATAATATTTCTAATTTTCAACTGCTCTATTTTGTTGTCTCTAAGAACTTTAATGACCACCTTAGAGTCATATTCAACAATCGCATTATTATAGTGATTTATAATTGCAAAATTCAGGACCACATAAATAGCATAAGTTTCACAAAATACAACAGAGATATTTGGAAAGTTTTTTTTTTATTCCACTTGAAGGCCTCATGTTATTCCTAATGATAAATCTTGCACCATTGATGTCCATATCTCCTGAACTATCACAATTGCTCTCAATCCATTAGTTATAAGAGGGACCCATTATTTGATAATAAATGGATTATCATTTTTCTATTAGACAATTTTGATTATAGTAATTGGCAATGAAGGCAAAAAATTTATTCATAAACAACACAGGAGAAAATTGGCTAACATTATACAAATTATTTATAGTGTTTCAGGTGAACCACACAGCTTAGGCCTACTCTTACCACTTGGAGAATTTTGAAGGAAAAAATTGGACAGCCAGACGGATGGACCTTGAGTCTAGCATCTTGTTCCTTTCCAACATAGCGGTTGATGGCACAATATTATTAGCAGAACCTTTCGAAGGTTCAAGGAAGATCTTAATAAGTTTTATAGAACAGAAGACATCTACTACGACACAGAGCCAAAAAGAGATGGCTAGAAGAAGACAAGAATAAGAAATATTTTCATCTCACACCATAATTAGACACAACAACTGAATTTCTTTAAAGTAAAATATTATTAATAAGAACACAAAGTAGGTATGCTATGTATTTCTTAAAAAAGATAGAAACTAACCAGTACTACTCTTAATTATAATTATAAAAAATTCATTTTAAACAAGGGACAAATCTGTCGAAAAAAATTAAAATTAGAGAAGTTCCCTCCAACAACAAAGAAAAAAACAAACATTTTAAGGAATAATATACATATGTTAACAGAATGTCTTGCCCAAAAAACATTAAATAAAAATCCTTTTAATAAATAATCCAATTTTTTATTTATAAAATTTGCTAAAATGTAAAATAAATAAATAAATCATAAACCAAACTTCTTGGTGCATGCTTGAATATAAATTAATGTCATTAATTTCCTAAAATGCACCCCACATAAAGATGCAATCTTATGATCTTGTCATCACCTAAGATGCTCATCCTATAAATTATAAGAAAATACAAATAAATTTCAATTTGAAAATTTATAATTAAATCAACCAAACTTTTTATAATAGAAAGGAATTTAAACAACTAGTTAATCAAGCCAAAATATTTTAAGCCCTAGGAAGCCTCCTAGGGTTTTCCTCCATCACAACCTACCTACTTCAACTTGTACTATATATATTGCAAGAGAAATAGCATCAAATCTTGGTTGGTATATATACATTGTAAGACTAGTACTTATATTATAATTAGATCAAATCTATTGCTGTCAGAAGAACACAAATTGATGTGTTCCTCCAACCATTCAAGCTTTCTTTTATTAGGCAACAAGGTGTGGATGACAGATACTAATGTTGGAGAGCTTGTATGGGCAAATTATAGAGTAGTAGTTGGCTTTGCTCAATCTCTCTTGTCTACTTTATTTTCTTTCTCAAGCATTAATTAGTATGCATGGTTTCATATTGATGTAATAGATATCACATTGGAAGCAGACCAAATCCACTCAGGTATGCATCAATGTCTTGGAGCTACAAGTGGTCATTGAATTGATGATTGGATCATTGGTTGACCAGTTTGAGAGGGTTCAATCAATCAAATTGAACTATATCTGATTGGGGGCAATCAAGTTTTACCTGGTTCTATCTGGTATTGATTGGGTTTTGATTGATTCTGATTAATTTTTGACCAATTCAATTTTGAGACAATCCAATTTTTTTTCATTGTCGAACTAATCACGCAATAACATTCAAATAGGTATTGTTTCTGTTTGAGGATCGGAATAGTCTGATCTGATTCGATATCTCTTCTGATCAGATTCAACACTAACGGCAGAGGATGGGGGAAGCTGCAAAAGACACTTCGTCGTTCAAGTTAGTGAGACTCCGAAGTGGAGGTAACAGAATATGGAACTTAGGTTACCTGAGCAGTGTTATGTCTGTATTTATTGCAGGTGGAGATGATGACGTCGCTCGGTAATCTCGCGAGAATATTGCTTAGAATGGGTCGAGGCTGATTCTGGAGATGGCGGGTTCGTAATGGTGTATCCCTCGTGATAAGAAACGACATGAATGTCTATGTATGGCCGAGTGGAGCCGTCTGGTTTGACGATCAGATTGGGTCGTGGGGCGCTGCTAGGTCTAATTCGACCGGGCACAATAGTTCTAGCCCAATCCATGTACGAAACGTGACATGACACAGAGTTAATCTTATACGTGTTTCATGTATCTTATCGTAATCATTCCTACATGTTTAAGATCGGATAAAGTTTGTGTTCTACTGTGTCTTACATGAGATAATTCGTTATGTATATACGAAGACATATATATTTAGTTATTCTCTATGACCATAACTATAAATACTTAAAATATTCTTATTATATTATTATAAAAGTTAAAAGTATGGCATAGTTGTATAGGGACTAATTTGGTTATTATTTTTATAATAATATTCTTTCGGTCCCACTTGGTGTGCCATATAAGATAAAAGACGATAGGATAAAACTTGGAATAAAGTTCCATTGGACTTAGAATACAATTCTAGTTCGATAAATTGGGGAATATCAACCACATTTTGCTCAAACTCTAATTCTATTAATGATAATATAGGAGTGGGGGTTGTCTTGGACGAGGGCTCTTTATCCTTCTAATTTTTTAACCATCCATCTTGACCCAAAATGATCGACCCAAAGTTTAAAATAAAAACATATTTAATTTGAAATTTTAGTTTTACTCGATTCAATCCAAAAATTTTGGTTTGACCCGATTTCAAAATTAATTTTAAAACTGAATTCGACATGTCCTACATCTTAATCCATCAAATTTCAATCAAAACTTGAACTCGAGTTAACTCGAATCAAATTGGTCAGGTTTTCATAAACCATGTTCGGATTCTAAAAATTTTGAATCGAGTCAAATTTGGACCAATACCTGGTCTAACCTGAGCCGGTCCATCACTAAAAATCAGACCTCCTCAACTTGATAAGAATCCATCAAAATCAATAAATTCGACTATGAAATAATCAAATTAGTCGATTTAGGTACCCCAGATTTTTTATGATATTCAGACCATATCATGTATAGGATCAGATCTTAAATTTTGGAATCAGACTCTATCATGTTCGAACATGAAATCAGATTCTACTAAGAATCACAAGTTCCGATTTCGATTTCGGATACCTTATTGGAACTTATTCATTTACAGGTTCTAGAACATATTCTAACAAGTTCCAAAATAGGTTCCAATAAATTTTAGAACAGGTTCCAACAAGTTCTAATATAACTTCCAGATTAGGTTCCAACAGATTTCAAAACATGCTCCAAAATAAGTTTCAACAGGGTACCTTGTGCCAGGGAACCTATAAATGAACAGGTTTCAAGTACAGTTTCAAGTACAGTTTCAAGTACCGATTTCGGTTTAGGTTCTGGGTACCCGATGTGTTAGACCCGCACTACTACAAACTTGGTCTTCAGCAACGGCCGCTCAAGCCGTTGCTATTTGCAACGGCGTTCTTACGGCCGCTCGAGCCGTTGCAGATATCTGTATTTGCAACGGCGTTCTAACGGACAACCGAGCCGTTGCGGATTATTTTAATTATCAGCAACGGCTTTCTGACGGAAAGGCGAGCCGTTGCTAATTATTTAATCTTCAGCAACGGCTTACTAACGGATAAGTGGGTCGTTGCTGATGATAACTTATCAGCAACGGCGTTCTAACGGGCGAGTGAGCCGTTGCTGATAAGTTTATATAGGGCACGCTCTCGCGCCCGACCCTTCTTCCTCCCGCTTCTGCCGCCGCCGCTCCTGCCGACTCCTCTCGCCGCCGCTGCCGCTGCTGCCGACGCCGACGCCTCTCGCCGACGCCTCTCGCCGCCGCGCCGCTGCCGGTATGTTGATCGGCCGGCCTATACCGTTTCGGCCGGAGATGCTAAAATCCGACCGAAACCCTATTTCTAGGGTTTCGGCCGGCGGCGGTCGGCCTATGGCCGCCGCCGAACCTTCTACAGTGGCCGGACAGTGTGTCCGGCCACTGTACGCCGGCGCCGGAGGGTGGACTCCGGCGCCGGAATATATATATATATATATATATTTATTGTTTTGAAATTGTTAATTAATTATTTTATAATTGTTAATTAATTATTTTATAAATGTTAATTAAATGTTTAGATTAATTGTTTAATTTGTTAGATTAATTATTAGGGTTTAGATTAATTTCGAACGCGCGCCGGAATCGTCCACTTCGGACGCGCGCCGGAATCGTCCAATTCGGACTCGCGCCGGAATCGTCCAATTCGGACTCGCGTCGGAATCGTCCACTTCGGACGCGCGCCAGAATCGTCCAATTCGGACTCGCGCCGGAATCGTCCACTTCGAACTCACGCCGGAATCATCCACTTCGGACGCGCGCCGAAATCGTCCAATATGGACTCGAACTGTCTCGAAACATTTAGAAAATAATCATCCATCCGACGAGTTGATATGTTTCACGTACGCATCGACGAATCGGATATGATTTAGCAAAACCTTAGATCCGTTCGGGGATTGTATGTTCGTGTAAAAGAAGTAGATGATCTTTTATACGACGTACAATTCTTGAATTGTCCCTGATTGGACAATTTGGGAATATAGTTATTTGTACTGCACTTACGTTTTTATTTTAACTGTTAACTAATTATTCTAAAATTCGACAACATCTCCCTTGTTCTCCGATACGCGCCCAGATGATATGCGTATTCGGAGAACTGTAGGGAGATGCTGTCGAAATTTAGAATAATTAGTTAACAGTTAAAATAAAAACGTAAGTGCAGTACGAATAACATAAATCCCGAATGGAATAGGACAATCTCACCTAAAGACATTAACCAAAGAAATTGTCATTGATTGACAGAATCATGTCGGCTGATCGAAGTTGGATGTACCGACGTTTTGATCGTGGAGCTTTAACGAATGAGTTTCGATTAGGCGTAACGTACTTCCTAAATTTCGCCTATTCGAATCGGAATTTCGTTAGCATGGGTGATCAAATTCGATGTCCGTGCCGCATTTGTTCGAATGGACGATTTTTGGATCGGGAGACTGTCACTCTGCATCTATATACCAAAGGATTTACACCAAGATATTTTCTATGGACTTGTCACGGGGAGTCACGCGAAGTCGGGACGTCGAGCAATCTTGTCGTTCAGACATATGGTGAATCTTCCTCTGCTGGTGCTTCTTCATCCAGTCAATGTAATCCCTATAGAACTATGATACTTGATAGTCTTGGGGGTCAATTCCACCTGAATGATAATGTTGATCGGCCAGTTCTTCAGACATCAGTCCCACCAGATACTACAGCGGTTGATATCACAGAAGTAGGGGCTGCGGTAGAGATTGAATTACCGAATAAAGAAGCTGCAAAATTTTACGAGATGTTGAAAGCTGCCGATGAACCTTTGTATGAGAATTGTCCTAAATACACTAGGTTTTCAGCAATGACACAACTCTTAAACATCAAGGCCGATTGTAATATCAGCGGAGTTGCGTATGATCGGATTGCTGGATTGATTAATGGAATGCTGCCTACTGATAACAAGTTTGAGCCTACTTTTTATAAGACTAAAAAGCTAATGAGAAAATTGGGGCTTGGGTACGAAAAAATACACGCGTGCCAAAATAATTGCATTTTATATTATAAAGAAAATGTGCAGTTGGATAAATGCCCTGTATGTCAACACCCTCGTTACAAGGAGAAGAAATCGGTCCGACAGAAAAATATCCCGTTTAAGGTGCTTCGGTATTTTCCACTAACACCGAGGCTTCAAAGATTATTCATGTCGGAAAAGACAGCCCCCTACATGAGTTGGCATGCAAGAAGTCGGAAAAGACTATTATTCAGATGATGAGGAATAATTGTAAAGTATATATATTTTATTAAATATATCTCTACTATTTATACAATAATCTGATTATATGTCTGTTCGACAGATATGTCTGGTCGTGGTTATCGACGCAGGAGAGCTTCGGAGTCTCCGATCGGTGAGACTCCAGCACTTACTCATGCTGCTGATCCTCCTGTTGCTGATCCTCATGAGGATGATACTGCCGAGGCTAGTACATCCAGACGCAGGCGGCCACACGGGCCGAACAGGTGGCAGCCTCCACCAGCCACAGAGTCACATAGATTGATCAGCGTGATTGGGGAGCGGTAATATATCATGAATTATGAATCATTACAAATTCATTATATCATAATATAATATTGAAATTTATTTTTGTTGTGCAGGTTCGAGCAAGAAGAAGTGCCGAGGAGCATTTCTTCTACTATTCGACGATACATGCACGGGGCATGGCCTACGTGGTCTCACGTGCCTAGCGAGCACGTCGACATGTTATGGCGCGAGTTTGAGGCACGTATTATTATTTTTTTTACATGCATGATGATATATTAAGAATTGGTACTGATATTATTATTTTGCAGGCTCGCTATACATGGGCCGAGGACCAGAGGTCCTTCATTTATACTGCCTGGGAGTCTATTTCCCGGGCAAGGTACAACGGGCAGCTGGGGCAGGCTCGGTCCCGAGCGATGGGCCGAGCTGGGACCACTAACATCGCGGAGACTCGGGGATACGACCCCAGTTGGATTACTCCGGATATATGGGACCAGCTCGTGGGGATATGGTCGATGGATCGATGGCAGGAGGTTTCTCAGAATGCGGCTAGAAATCGCATGTCGGGGGGAGCAGCGCGTCACACCGGCGGCTCTGTTGCATTTGCAGTGCACGCAAACCGTATGGTAAGTATATCGTTTAATTATATATTTTATTTGTTATTATGTGTACTAATTAATGTATTTGTTTTGTAAATGTAGACGACGGTGTCGGATGACGGGACTGTCCAGCGACCCTCCCCGATGGCGGTGTTTGAACGGACTCACCGTCGAGCACATGGGACGGGGGAGTACATCGACAACCGCGCTGCATACATTATGGTAATTATATATTTGTTTAAATTATTCATTATATATTTATAATTTAAGTTTTATGATAAATATTAAACAAAAAATCAAACTCGAGTAGGAGACGTACAGCTAGAGGGTGGTGCAGCGCGGGGGTACCCCCGAGGACTTTGACGCAGCATCGTGGGTCGAGGCCGCAGGTGGCTGGGATCATGGCCGCGTATATGGCTTCGCAGATAGTGGTCATGCGCGAGCCGTACTAGGGCCACTTGGGGCACCGACCCCTCCGGTCGCTGGTGAGCGGCCGTCCACCTCCAGATCCAGTTATGATCATAGTAATAGGATAAAGACACTAGAGGAGACGGTCGCGCGTCAGACTGAGTTGATGGAGCGCCAGAGTCAGACGATGGCGAATATAGAAGCTATGCTACGCAACTTGTCGGGTCATCCCGAAGCAGGCATCTCTTCGGCATCATCTAATCCATCATCCTCGAGTCAGTCCACGCCGGTGTACACTCAAGCACTCCAGACCCCGTCATATGATCCAGGCCATCCTCCATCGTCATCGTGAGATTTTGTTTATATTGACTTTGTTACTCAGATATTGAACTTGTTTAATTTATATTGACTATGTTATTGAGATGTTGATACTTCAATTTTACATTTGAATTGTGTTTATACTATCGTGGATAATTATGAATATAAATATAATTGTTTTGATGTATATCTTGGTGTGTTTGTGATGTGTGAATGAATGTGTATGAGATGTTTGTGATGTGTGAATGAATGTGTGTATGAGGGTATGGATGTGTGAGTTATGTATCAGATAAATGTATCAATATATCAATGGAAATTTGAAATTTTCAAATTTTCTGGTTGCAGGTATAGGTCATCAGCAACGGCTTTCCCACGGGCGTCCGTGGGAAAGCCGTTGCTAAAAGTGTATCGAAAGCCGTTGCTGATGACCTACAGCAACGGCTTAGCGACGGAGTTTTACTAACGGTGTTGCTACGGACTCAGCGGCCGTTGCTATTAATGGTATCAGCAACGGCTCCGGGTCTGTGGCAAAATCGTTGTTGATAATATTTTTAGCGACGGCCCAGCGGCCGTTGCTGATAATGTTTTGAGCGACGGCCCGAGCGGCCGTTGCTGAACCGTTGCTAAGTCATCAGCAACGCGACTTTCTCTCACGGCGCTATTGCAACGGCTCAGCAACGGCATCAGCCGTTGCTGATGACCATTTTTCTAGTAGTGCCGGAACCGAAATTGATTTTAACTGGTTCCTTAATTTTTATCCCGAACTCTATCTGAATTTAATTCGGATCTATTCGAAACCTACCCATAGGATCGGGTAGGTTCCAATCGGTTTTAGGTATATTCGGTATTCATGCACACCTCTAAAAAAATACTTAAATCAATCAATCTATTTTTTAATGATTTATCCCAAATTTCTATAATTCTATATAATTTCTTGAAAAGCTTACCGTGGTCCAACTTACTCAAAACAAAATAATAATGTCATGGAATCTCATCCTTGATTTGACAAATGATGGTAGGTAGCACAATGTATGTACATAAAAAATGAGATATTGTCATGCTGATTATTCCCCTTTTGACACTTTGAAGTGTGCATTTGGGTGGATGAAGTGACGAATGGTTGGTTGTGTGGAGAAAGAAGAAACAAGTGAGAGACACTGTCAATCTCATCCTCAACCTTGATAGGTCAAGAAATGTTTCTAGATTTTGTTTGCAAACCTTTAATTTTGCCCTTTTTTATATTATAGTTCAAAAACCAAAAAGTAGTGAAGTGTCCTCCATAGGTTTTGACTACACGCTTGAGATGGAGAATAATTAGATGGTCTTATTTATGGTTTTATTCAGCTTAATTAAATAAAATTGAAGTATGGTGTTAAAATTATATTGAAGTAAATGGTTTGATAGAAAAAAATTTAATAGTGGTAGATGTAATTATTTTTTGTGCATGTTCTTGAAAAGTTAGTTTATATTAGTTCTTGAAAATTAATAGAGTGGTAGATGTAATTATTTTATATCAAATTAACTTAAATTGAAATTACTGCTCCAACTTATAAGAATATCTAGTTATAAGGTGTTTTTTTATAAAAAAAAATGGGAACTAATATCTCTAATTTATAAGAATTAATATCTTGAACAAATGTTCAATTTTGATATTTATTTTCTTATTTGTAGAAAAGACACAAACTCAACTACTTAGGTTAGAAGTTGATCAGCCCTAATTTTTTTTCCCCCGAAGATCAGCCCTAATTTAAAAGTAAAGGATAACATGTAAATTACCCAAAAGCATAAATTGGGTTATTATATCAATATATGAACTTTAATGGATGGAATTACATTAAAGAATTAAATAAATATGTAAAAATCTTGAAATTTAAGGTATATTTATATAATAATCCTTAATTTTTGAAGTTCAACATAAGATGCCCTCAATAACAATAAAAGCATGCATATTTAGAGAAGGTAGATTAATTAATTAGTAGCTTAATTAATGGTTAGATATTTAGGCATATTGTTCAAGATCATGAGTTCGATCTCTATTTGTAACGTCTTTGTGCATATTCTCGTGTCTTTGCACAATATGTAATGGTTATGTTATAAAACCTAATTTTCAAAAGAATAAGAAAAAGAAATAGAACCTATTTTTACGGATCACATAAATCAATGGACCTTGTGAAACATCAATATTATATCCTTTTGTTCATATTTTTTTTTTTTTTGATAGGTTGAGTACATGTTTACAGAGCAGTTATATTAATATTAATATTATTCCCTAAAATTTGATAGGTTGCAGATGAACTCATTGAGTACATGTTTACAGAGCTGTTATATTTTGCTCTTCCAATTGCCTTTTTTAGATTTGAATCCTTACTCTGGCGTATATGGTGAATAGTTGATCAATACTTAGTAATTGTAAGAATGTTGAGTAATTGTATGATGTATCAAGTTCAATTTTGATGTATCAGGCTCAATAATTATAATTGAGTAGTTTTTCACAGTTTACATCATGTATCAGATTCATTTTTCAAAGATAATTGTTCAATTATAAATTTTATTAATTCGATATAGCATTTAAACAAATGCACACCCCATAAATAGAGTAAGTTAGCAAACAGATCTAAATTAAATGCTGTATTCTAACATCTGCAAAAAAAACTCAATAATGGACTTAAAAACTTGGTGATACTTTCATACCTTTTGTTCACATTGTATAGTAGATGCATTTATTGAAGAAGTAGCTCTCTAATATTATTGATATAGTCAATATACAAAATTACATAGAGGAGGAAGGAAAGGCTCCAGAGATGAGAAAAGATGAGGAATTTTTCAATAACAATTTTTGCAAGAATAAGTTTGTCATGGAAGATTCTACTATGCTCAATCTACACATACTGCTTTCATCCTAAGCCAATCCCACACAAGTATTTCTTTTCAATATCTAGTCTAATACATATCTCAAATTTCTTGGCTTATTTGTGGGCAAAGAAAACATCTTCAGAGATGAAAAAGTCAACTATAATTGTTAACACCTTAAGTATAGGTGTCACTTGAAAATAGAGCAAATACCATGATCCAGTTGAGGAACAGAACATAAAAATGAATGGAACACAATGGAAGCAGTACAGACTGACTACAAAATTGTTGGCATACCAAACAAACTTGTCATCATCTCAATGTACCACTGCATTCTGCTGAATCAGAACAGGTTAAGTCAGATCAGTTTCAATAAGGTGAGATTGCAAAGAAGAAAATGGACCCAAGACCCAAATCTCAAGAATAAAAACCTCAATCTGACTGAATTTTAGGTCAGCTTGATGGTCTTCCTGAACAGCTCCTACTTTACTTTGTGAGATCGACAAAGAGACCACATACACCTATTTCAGAACTGCAAATTTGTATTGGATGGCTGGGAGCTTTTTCTCTCCTTGCTGAAGAAGAGGTCCTTCCCATCTCACTTCCAACCTTGGAAGGGTGCACGCTCAGCCGAACTCGAATGCAAGAAAGGATAAGGCTAATCTACTATTGATTTGGAACTAGTGTGTATGGTTTGAAAGGAACCGCCGAGCTTTTCGGGGATATAGAGTGAATTCTACTTCCTTAGCTGTTTTAGCATAAACTTTCTATAGCCATTGCTTGTGATTACTGCTGCACTTTTGCTACTACATTTGCTTATTGTTTTTAATGTTTTAACTGCTGTTACTTTCAACCAGGTGCCTCCTCGAGGCTTTGGTGTTTTCTTCTGTCTACCATTACTCTCATGTACCCTTCATTTTCTCATTGAATGGAATACAAGATTCTCTTGTTAAAAAAAAGCCCCTACTAGTAGTACACAACATAATACCAAATCATCCAAGCATTGCTATTGTTAAGGAAGGGTTTACATGATTAAAAACATTAATCAAAGGAACTATTCAAAGCAGACAAAAATGCCAGCAATTTACCAATAAGTTGTTCAATCTGCACAATGCACAAGAAGAATTTTACAGAGATAAAGCATCTCATGCATAAAGGGCACAAGAAATTGGAAGATAAGCAGAGGGAGCAAGAACTGTCATGCAGTAATTCACCTAAAAGAAATAACATACATTCTTTGAACCTTTCCCGCAAGAAAAACCAATGACAAGCTTTTGTTCAAGTAGAAATCACCTTTATTTCCATCAACAAAGCAAATTTCCTCCATGTCATTGTCTGTCCACGAAGTTTCTTTGCGTAATTTCATCAAACACCTGACAGGCGCAACTTGACGTAAAAAAGAAATACCGTAAGTAAACACGAAGCTGAAAGTAAGTACATGAGAGGAAAAAGAAATCTATAATCGCCAACAAAGAAGACCCGTTGACTGAGGAAGTGAGAAGTATTACTAGATATATGTGTATCTGCAAGTTCAAGGAAAGTTCTTGGGCTTCATTTGGTTTTGACCGATATATATAAAAAGCGTTATAAATTAGTACCGCATGTTACCGCGACGCGGCATTTATGGAGTCTTTTGTCCTGTTTCGGGTGGACTGGGTTCATGATCACATGGACCACCTAATTGTCGAGATTTTTAAATTGGCCCGGTCCATTTCCTTGGACGTTTCCCACTTCCCGTTGAAACAATGAAACTTCTTAGAAATTCAAAAGAAGTTGCTTGGGTATTCGTACACCAAATACCAATAATAACATCATCATAAAATTTACATCATATTTTTCGAAATTCGAATAACTTTAATAGAAATTTTCAGAGTGCTGAACCGAAATAAACCTAGGACTTTAATCTTGCATCCCTCGAGGTCCCAAGGACTTTACTAAAGCACCTTACCATTTTGTAGAAAATTTTATTTAACTTTCCTTCTTACTAACGTAATTATATTTATAATTTTAAATTAAAATAATAAATATAATATTGCGAAGATTCGAACCCTAATACTGTGTATAAAAACAATTGAACTTAACCAAGATAGCAAATAATGCCATATAACATATATATATATATATATATATATATATATATATATATATATATATATAAATATAAATTATATATTTATACTTAATTTTAAATTCGATTAGTTCGGGTAATTAATCGAACCGTCGATTAATTTACTGAATCGAACCCCGCAAATTGAAATTTTAGAAAAAAAATTAACCCGATCAATTTGGTTCGGTCGATTTCGATTCAATTTCGATGAATCGGTGAATCCTGCTCACCGCTAACAACCAGTCCTAGGGTCACCATAACTCGGGGCAACTTGAGAATACACCCTAGATGGGACAATCTAGGACAACCCATCAATGGAGTCAACAACCCGGGACAAAGATAAAATACCCCGTCCTGGTATCTCTGCTTGCTTGTATAATCCAGGTTTCAAGAATTTTATACGTTATGTTATTAATATTGATGCCACATATTTGAATGAAAGGTTCAAGGATATTCTGTTGATTGTCATAAGTGAATTAAGATGAAAATGAACATATATATATATAACAATATGTCCCCCGTTAAATTTAGTAAAATTATTTATATTTTAATATTTGTATCAATTCTATTCGGAATCGCTCCTTGATTGTGATGGGTGTCTCGGGATGAAATCAGATTGCATGATCAAGTTGCTTTAAAATTTTGAGCCAAAAGATTTTTTTGTCCATTTATATAAAATAAGATCATTTTTTATGTTAATATTATATAGATGATCAAATTTTAAATTACAAAAGAGTTATTCCCGCAATTTGGTCCTCAAATTTTATATTTTATACACGACCGCTAGAATTAAAAATTAAAACCTAACTATTATAAATTAACGGTAAAATATTAATTTTTAATTATGATCATATTATATTTAGTTATTTTATCTCCAGTTTCGTTGAGTTTGACTCCGTAATTTCCGGGAGATTCCTTCAACCGAAATGGAAACGCGACCACCACCTTCTCCAGCTCCTCCATCTTATTTCGGATCAAAAATCAAACCTTTCTCTTCCTTCCTCCTCTCCTCTCCTCTCTTCCTCTTTCCCAGAAAAGAAACACCTTTTTCCCCCACCACCGTGAACTTACTCATTCACCTTCCTCCGGTGGCAGCCTCGCAGAAACCGAGAAAAAGTTCGAAGCTTTCGAGCTCCTTCATGCAATCCCTAGCTTCTTCTTTAAAGGTCTCGGCTACCAGTGAGACTCGAAGATATTGAAGAGAGCTCGCGATTAAGGAAAAGGAGGAAGACTGAGGAAGGATTGAGTGAGGGAGGGAGGATGGAGAGCTTTCTGAATGAGAGCTTCAGTGGGGTGAAGTCGAAGAACTCGCCCGATGAATCTCTCCAGCGATGGCGGGATCTCGTCGGCGTCGTCAAGAACCCCAAGCGCCGCTTCCGATTCACCGCCAACCTATCCAAGCGCTCTGAGGCCGAGGCTATGAAGCGCTCCAATAATGTGCGTATGACCCAATCTTCCACCCCCATCTTGTTGAATGCATACATTGTGCCGCTTTGTTCCAATAAATGACTGTCCGATTTCTTCGGGTTTTAGACGAACAAACGGTACCTGTAAAATTTAAGATTTTATAGGCTACATTATTGCATCTGTTGCCTTGAACTATTAGATGAACCAACGGATATCGGTCTTCAATGTGTACAAGCAGATATCTTAACATTTTCCATCATCTGCCTTGTACGACATCAATTTGCAAGCTTAGAAATGGTAGAGTGGTAGTATGCCTTTCTCTTGTAGATTGAGAAACGGATTTGGAGCCTTGGCTTCCATGGCAAGGCCCTTTACATTTGTAGATATACCTTGGAAAGTTTACTTTTTGGATATAATAGGTTGAGCCATACGAGTTGAAGTCTTCAATTTGTCTCCCCATGCTTCTCCTCCATGTTCTTTGGGAAAGTCTGTGAAATGTTTAAGGTGTACTAGTTTAATTATTGTTAAGAATACAAATGCATAAATTGTGCTCTTTCCTAACAGCTTAAGCTTTTGAAAAAGTTGGTCATCCAATCAGATTTAACATTGTATAATAGCAGGATGTCCTCATGTACTTAGGCTTAATTGCACGCACATCTCCTATTTCTTAAGTTGCTTATACATCCCCCCCACCTCCACCCTCATATTAAAATAATAATTCTTTTGGCATTCTCAATTGATGCGTCAACTTAAACAATTAGGTCAACTTTAGTTTATGTTAAAAAAAATGATTAGCACTCATTCAGTTCAAGCAACCACATCATTTCACTCAGCAATTAGGATTCAGACCTGTTTTAAAGTAATTAAACCGCAGCTGAGTCATTATCTGGGAATGCTAAAAAAATTATTTCAGTATACTTTCATGTTAAATGTAATTCAAGGGGTTTCACACAAAAATTAAGTGGGTGTGTGAGCAATTTTGAAACTTGGAGGTGGTGTATGTGCAATTAATTCCAAGTAAAGGAATTGTATATGCAATTACCAAAACCTGTATTTTTTTATTAAATATACCCACAAAATAACAAAATAAAAGTTACAGATAACTTGTATTTTCCCGCTCTTAATGAGTCAACAAATTGTTTTTATAATATTTAGTCCCTCAAATCTTGTGAGAATCCTTACTAATTTTCTTCTTCAAAAAAAAATTATACTATTTAGCTTGCAAGTTGCAACATGCATATGTGATCGATGAAACCAACAAATGTGAACGAAGTAAATAACTAATTGACTAAAGAATCAACTACATGAACCATCCATTACACATATTCTCTTATTTACAATAAATATACATGCATATACATAAATACATATGATGAACTAGCTCAACCCACAACCTAAAACCTGTTCAATCCTAGCTAAGTTCAAACTTGTCTTGAAAATTATATTAGCCCATTTTATTTTTCAGGGTCATCTTATTCATATACAATCAGAGTTTAAGCAAGCTTGAAGCTGAGACAAGCTTTGGTTGTTCATCTGCTAATTGATTGATTACTGGCCCTAGGCTTTAATTATGCTCTGTCATTTAGTTGATTTTATGGATAGTGTCATTGGCAATACTGCAAGAATCAATGAACCTATTGTTTTTCTACTTCAATCTCTAACAACCTAATGATTTGAAAATTCTTGTATGCACATTTTGGCCTTGTTTCATGGATTAATTCCTTACAAGCAGGGTTGAATGTCTCCATATTTGAATAATTTAAAAATAAAATTTCCATTCATATATAAGAGTGGCATTTGCTGTATCATATGTACAACAGTCTTCTTTCTCTGTTGGCCTATTGGGAGACTGATTAGGTATGCAATGTTTTCCAGGAGAAGTTACGAGTTGCTGTTTTGGTTTCTAAAGCTGCATTGCAATTTGTTCATGGTAACCTATCACTCTTCTCATTATGTTAGTCCTGAATTCTAAGTAGCAGTATGATTTATTTGCTAACTTTTTTTTTCCTGAATCTTCTCTTTCAATTTTGCATAAAAAAATTCTTTAGGTCTTGCATTGCATGGTGTATATACTGTACCTGATGAAGTGAAGGAAGCAGGCTTTCAAATTTGTGCTGATGAATTGAGCTCCATAGTTGAATTCCATGATGTAAAGAAGTTGAAAATACATGGTGACCTCAGTGGTATTGCTGAAAAACTTTCTACTTCACTAACAAATGGAATAACTGCTACAGAGGAGAGTTTGAAATGCAGGCAAAAGATTTATGGAGTAAATAAGTTCACCGAAAGTCCACTTCGAAGTTTTTCGGTTTTTGTTTGGGAAGCACTTCAAGACATGACTCTCATCATTCTTATTGCGTGTGCTTTTATATCTCTCATTGTGGGTGTTGCGACAGAAGGTTGGCCTAAAGGTGCACATGATGGTCTTGGAATTGTGGCTAGCATACTTTTGGTAGTCTTTGTTACTGCCACGAGTGATTACCGACAATCTTTACAATTCAAGGATTTGGATAAGGAGAAGAAGAAGATATTTATACAGGTTACAAGGAGTGGCTTTAGGCAGAAGATCTCAATATATGATATTCTTCCTGGTGATTTAGTGCACCTTGCTATAGGGGATCAAGTTCCTGCTGATGGGTTGTTCGTATCTGGATTTTCCTTATTGATCAATGAATCCAGTCTTACAGGTGAGAGTGAGCCTGTTAGCGTGAACACTGACAATCCATTTCTTTTATCTGGAACTAAAGTCCAAGATGGAACTGGAAAAATGCTTGTAACCACTGTTGGCATGAGATCACAATGGGGTAAGTTGATGGCCACCCTTAGCGAAGGAGGAGATGATGAAACTCCACTGCAGGTCAAGCTGAACGGAGTTGCAACTATCATAGGAAAAATTGGATTAGTCTTTGCAGTTGTGACATTTGCAGTTCTAGCTCAAGGACTATTCATGCGAAAGTTTCAAGAAGGTTCATACTTGAGGTGGTCAGCGGACGATGCATTGGAGTTGCTGGAGTATTTTGCTGTTGGAGTCACTATTGTAGTGGTCGCAGTTCCTGAAGGATTGCCTTTAGCTGTAACCTTGAGCCTTGCGTTTGCCATGAAAAAGATGATGAATGATAGAGCACTGGTCCGCCATCTTGCTGCCTGTGAAACTATGGGATCTTCAACATCAATTTGCAGTGATAAGACAGGTACATTGACAACTAATCACATGACTGTAGTGAAAGCTTGTATCTGTGGAAATATTATGGAGATTAATAATCATGAAGAGTCAAAAGCCATATGCTCACAGCTTCCAGATGTTGCTTTGAAAATACTTTTGGAATCTATCTTTACTAACACTGGTGGAGACGTGGTTATCAACCAATCTGGAAAGCTTGAAATACTTGGGACACCAACTGAGACGGCTCTGTTGGAATTTGGTTTCTTACTAGGAGGGGATTTCCAGGTTGTGCGTCAAGAATCCAAAATTGTAAAGGTGGAACCTTTTAATTCTGAGAAGAAGAGAATGGGAGTAGTTCTGCAGATTCCAGGAGGAGGATACCGGGCCCATTCTAAAGGTGCCTCAGAAATTATATTGGCTGCTTGTAGTAAGGTGTTAGACCGTGAAGGTATTGTTGTTCAAATTGATGATGCAATAGCTAGTCATTTGAAGAGTACTATTGAAAGTTTTGCCAATGAAGCTCTTCGTACACTATGCATTGCTTACATGGATATTGAGAATGATTTCTCACCTACTGAACAAATCCCTCTTGATGGATTCACTTGTATTGGAATTGTTGGCATTAAAGATCCTGTCCGTCCAGGTGTGAAAGAGTCAGTTGAAATTTGTAGGTCAGCAGGGATTACAGTAAGAATGGTTACCGGGGATAATATAAACACTGCAAAGGCTATTGCTCGAGAATGTGGTATCCTTACTGATGATGGAGTGGCTATTGAAGGTCCAGACTTCAGGAATAAGAGTCTAGAGGAAATGATGGATCTAATTCCAAGACTTCAGGTTCTATTTTGAAGCTTTATCACAAATCATTCATTGGGTTTATTCCATTTTCCCTCGCTGGTTTCCTGATCCATTAATTTTTCAGGTGATGGCTAGGTCTTCTCCGATGGATAAACATACCTTGGTGAAACACTTGCGCACCATGTGCAATGAAGTTGTTGCTGTGACTGGTGATGGCACAAATGATGCCCCAGCACTTCATGAGGCAGATATTGGGCTTGCAATGGGTATTGCTGGAACCGAGGTAATATTTTTTCACCATCTCATAATTTGTGTCTAATATATTCTCTTCTTCTGTATATACTCCTAATTATGAATGCATAACCATTGGTAAATTTAGGGTTGATCAAACTTATTGTTTATACCATGTTATTGCAGTAGCTTTATTTATTTGCACATTTGGAATCCGTAAACCTTATCAGGAATTTGTTTTACAAATATTGTGACATGCAGGTGGCAAAAGAAAGTGCTGATGTTATTATTCTTGATGACAACTTCTCGACTATTGTTACTGTGGCAAAATGGGGTCGTTCAGTATACATAAACATTCAAAAATTTGTGCAGTTTCAGCTCACTGTTAACATAGTGGCACTAATTGTCAACTTTTCCTCAGCATGCTTAACTGGTAAAGTTGACCTTTCAATGATATTGAGAACTGGTGAATCTTAAGATTGTCTCTGATTGTTCTTTCCAATTTGCCTGCTCTGTGTCAGGACAAGCCCCTCTAACTGCAGTTCAGTTACTATGGGTGAACATGATTATGGACACACTTGGGGCGCTAGCATTAGCCACTGAACCACCAAATGATGAATTGATGAAACAAACTCCTGTTGGAAGAAAAGGAAATTTTATTAGCAACATAATGTGGAGGAACATCTTAGGACAATCCTTATACCAGTTTATCCTAATATGGTATCTCCAGAGACAAGGAAAAGAGCTATTTCGGCTTGAGGGCCCTAATTCTGATCTTGAGCTAAATACTCTCATCTTCAATTCCTTCGTCTTTTGCCAGGTAATTTCATGAAATTTGTGTTCCCCAATCCTTCATTTGTTTCTCAGCTTTGGGAAGTATTTTATGCATGAAGTTTCTGAACCATGAAGCATTTAACGCGAACCTATCTATAAATATTTTAAAATTATTACTTTAAGATAAATTGGTTTTAAGCTTGAGTTGAACAACATAAATAGCTATTTAAAACGAGGATATTATCTCCAAGCTTGAAGGGCATGAGAATGGATGTTGCTGTTGGCACCCCAATATGGTTGGTTGGTTTTATAACTTACTTTTGCATTGGAGGAATCTAAATCTAATTTAGATGAATCTGCATATAACATGATGCATAAAATGTTTTATACATGTTTTCATGTAACTGGAATCCAGGAACTGGTTCTATCTTCATAACCTACTAAGCCGAAGATCCTAAATCATCCTAATCTTGGAACTTACTGTGCAGGTATTCAATGAGATCAGCTGCAGAGAGATGGAGAAGATAAACATTTTCAAAGGCATATTGCAGAATTATGTATTTGCGGGTGTCCTTTCTTGCACTGTCATCTTCCAATGCATAATCGTTCAGTTCCTAGGAGATTTTGCGAGCACCACCCCCTTGACTCTATCTCAGTGGTTTTTCTGTGTATTTATTGGGTTTCTTGGTATGCCCATTGCTGCTGTCATCAAAATGGTTCCTGCAGGATCCAACTAGGGAATCAGAATTTAGGATATATCTTCCTAATCATCTAACTCTTCCCATTTTTTGTGTGTTAGCTAGTTAACTCTATGGATCTTTGATTGATGTTAGTAGTAGATGGAATCATGGATCCAGTAGCATGGAAGTGATATGGAAAAGCATGCCAACTATTGTAACACTTATTTAAAGGGACAAGTGCAACAGAAGTCCTATAAATTTTAAATTTTTTAGACTTCACTCCTATGAGTTTCATTTTGGTATTTTTAGTCCTATATGCTTGTTTCGTAGCACAGATTTGGTCATATCCGTGACGTTCCATTAACTCTCCGTCCACGTGAACATAACGCCGTTCATACACGTTGAAAGATTTGGTACTATAACTTTCATTTCGGAATTTTCAATCTTATACGTTTGCTCCGTAGCACAGATTTGGTCCTACCCGTGACAATCTGTTAACTCTCCGTCTACGAAAAAATAAACGGCGTTATGTACATGTTGACAGAGTTAACGGACCGTCACGGATAGGACCAAATATGTGCTACAGAGCAAACGTATAAGACTGAAAATACCAAAATAAAATTTATAGGGCTGAAGTCCAAAAAAAATAAAATTTATAGGACTTTAGTTGCACTTCTCCCCTTGTTTAAATGTATTTTCTCTAAAATTTCCAAGTCCAAAAGTCAACTGTGCAAACTCATCTTGTTCAAAAGTCAATTTGGTCCTGCATGCAGGCAAGTCCTTAAGTTTGATGTTGTTCAAAAATGTATATGCAATTAATCCTTTTGTTGCAATAGTTTCATGTTGGAAAGTTAAGAGGTTATATGCAATTAAACCTTGGGAGGGATGATGATGCAATTTATCCTAATTAACTTGTTCCAAGACTGCAGGTGACAGAACAATTAAAATATAACTATGCATTGAGGATTTACACTTACAGCATCTACTGCTGCACAAAATGTGATCAGACTCATATTTGTCTCCACTAACATCTTATTGAGCCTTTTATCCAATGCAGCAACAGCTACCACAGATGGTCTAAAATCCACCAAATTCATCGCTGCATTTACCAAAATCGAAAAAAAATCGTTTCTTGTTAGAATATATGTTGTATACAATTTAAGCTTTTTTTCGAGCAGCTTAAGCTTATGAGTTAAAAATCTGCTCTGTTAGGTATTCAGAATTAGAATATAAATGTTAAAGAAATGGAACCTCTGATAGCTGATAAGATGAATCTAGTGGCTTTTTTTATATCAAGTCCTTGTTTGATCCATCCTCTGCAAACTTGACAGCCAAAGAGCTCAAATAAGGGAAAGGAGTGACAGTGAACATCATCCATTGCAATGTGCTCAAAGCAAAAAGCTCCACTCTTTGTATTGTCTCACTACTGAATCTGTAATCTCTAAACTGGAACATTGACAGTGGAGGGACTCTGCATTCCTCCATTTCTGCAGCCAATGATAAGCAAGCAATTGACAGCAGTTTTACTGCCCAAATCCTGTCTTCCTGATCAATAAGAAAACACTATAATTGGCAAAAGGAGAAGATGAAGTAGAGAAGAAACAGTGCATTGAGTAAAAAGCACTCACAGTGATGCCAATAGTTTTATGCATCAAGAACCTGTCAAAGTAAGTAATTACAGTGTACACTGTTCTTGAGCTGAAGGCTGAAGCTCAAGATAGCCTTCATCTGCAAAGGGGAAATAAAGAACTGATTATGTTCAGCAATAGAGATAAATGATCACGAAACACGCACAAAGAAAAACACAACAATTTACAATGTTTCTTTGAATCTTATCGTTTGCCAATAATAAAACATTTCTTCTCCAATTTTTAGTCAAAATGGACTAATCGTATGCGGAAGCTGGTGCAGCTATGAAATTTGAAGTATTCTAATCAAATGAAATGAGTTGAAACTATTTAAATAGATAATTTCATCTTAAAAATGAATTATAAAGTCACACAAAAATTACAGGAATTTTAATTTACTAAACGAAATGAATTCCATAATTTGAATTATAAAAAATAATTCATTGAAACAGTTTAAATGGTTTAAACATTTTTGCTATGAGACTTGTACATACTCATTTTTACTGATCCAAGTTGTGCAACTCATTCATTTCATTCAGTAAATTAAAATTTCTATGATTTTTTTTTGGTGATTTTAAAATTCATTTTCAAGGTGAAATGATATATTTTTAATGGTTTAAATAGTTTTGCTTTGAGACTTTTGCAAACTCATTTTCATTGGTCCAACTCGTGGACTTAATTGCATTCAGTAAATTATAATTTCTGTGATTTTTTGGTGATTTTATGATGCATTTTCAAGCTTAAATTTCTTATTTAAACGGTTAAAATTATTGAAATAGTTTCAACAATTTTGCTCTGGGACTTGTGCACATTCAATTTTACTGATCCAAGTTATGGATCTAATTGCATTCAGTAAATTAGAATTTCTGTAATTTTTTTATGATTCTTTGGTGATTTTATAATGCATTTTCAAGCTTAAATGACATATTTAAATAATTTCACTAAAACTGTTTAAATGATTTAACGGGTGAGACGTGAAACGAGGTTGGCCGAAAAATATTAAAGTGTTGGATGAGAGGTGTTAACCCCGTTACAACAAGGGGTAATGAGGTTAATACGATTAATGAGGCGTATATTTTGAATTTCGTTTAGATTCCGAGAATAACGAGTTTTATATTTCTTGTTTTGCTTTGGAAAAATTGTTGTTTAATCATTTATATATATATATATATATATATTAAATCTTTAATTTCAAGTTCTCACTTAAAATTACAACGTGCAATTCCATATTACTCGTGGATTTGGGATTGCACTCGTCGTTATTAGACTCTAGTAATTAGCCTTGGCTACTTGAGCACAATTGTGACCACGCGAAAAAAGAAAGTTGAGGTCGCAAACTTTGTGTTGTTGATAGAAGATGACGCTATAGATACAACCACAATCACACATAAAGAGAATCACATACTCATGAGTGGAGTATCGTCGTCTTGCTAAAATTAAACACTGATTGTTGGGCTTAATTAGTTGCTTGGGCACAATTACGATGACATAGAGAAGCCTAGGACGATTGTGGTCAATGATCACAGACTCAGTGGTTGCTGAAAGAAAACGTTGGGCACAACCGCAATCATATAGAGGAAAAAGGGAGAATTGTGGTCACAGTCAAGACTATACTAGTTGCACTCACCAAAATTTAATGACATATTGTTGCTTCACTAGACTTGGTCGCTTGGGCATGGAGAATTACGATCACGATGCATGACAATAATTATATACTACAGTGGTGACAATTGCGTTGTGCATGTGGCAAAGAAGGCAAAATTGTAGTTGAGGAAATAAAATGTATGATCACGGACAAGATTGAAGATTGCGGATTGCAGATGAGATAAGAGGATACGTGAACATGAAAAAAAATTAGATGCAACTTTGGGTAATCAAACGATACTTGGCTTTGCGCACATCTCAAAGCTAGGATGTTGATAAGGTATACTCATCTTCTAATCAAGTATACCCATTTTATGATGGACATTGCTCATTGCTCATTTTGCTCGACAGGTGTGTCTATTTTGATTTGATCAATTTTAAAGTTATTTGAAATATTTTATTAGAACATGATAAATTGATAATTGACCATCATAAATTACTAATAATATACGAAAATACAATAATATACATATAAATCTTAAACATAATTGCTTATTGTTTAAGTGAAATATGAGAAAAGTACTTTTTAATCTTTATTATTTCAATTATATATCTTTATTATTTTAAAAAAAATCTAAGGGTAAAACCGCCCACTCCCCTCCTTGCCCCCAACGTGGCTCCACCATTGGTTCGAGACATTTTGTTTTGTTTTGTTTTTTAAAGGCAAAACTTAATTTAATTTAGCAAAAATAATAATAAACCAAATACTACCTGGTTTTTCACATAAATGTTTTTTTAGAAAATAAAAATGAGCAATTAAACCATGAAATGTAGTAATTTTATTTTTGAAACTTTTTTTTTAAAAAAAGAAGATAAATATGAATTTTTTTAACCTCAAATATTTAATATTTAGCCATTTCTATAACAGATTGGAATACCGAATCCAACCTGTCGCCAGCTTTCTCGCTTCTTCCCGCCCTCCGTTACCTCTCTCTTCCCGCCACTAAATCCGGCATCCCTAACCGCCAACCGTTTATCCAATCCAACCTCCTTCCCTCCCCCAACCGCCACCTTCTCCCTTCCGAGGATTCAATCTCTCTTCTTTCTCCACTCCCTCTTCCTCCTCCTCCGATGGCGTCGCTCAGCCCCGGCGTCCTCCTCCGCCTCATCGAAGACAAAGACTCCTCCCCCTCCCCTGGCGGCGCCTCCCCCCGTCGCCCCCTGCTCCACTCTCCCTTGGCCGTCCTCCAGATCACCGGCATCGTCCCCGCCGTAGACGACCCCAACCTCTGCCCCGACAAGGGCTTCTACGTCAAACTCTCCGATGCCTCTCACTCCACCTTCGTCTCCCTCCCCGCCGATCTCAACGACCTCATCCTCGCCGACCGCCTCCAGATCGGCCAGTTCATACACGTCCGCCGCCTCGAGCCCGCCTCCCCCATCCCCGTCCTCCGTGACTTCCGCCTCCTCACCGGCCGCCACCCCTGCCACCATGGCACCGTCAACCTCGTTTCCCCTCCTGTGCCCACGACCGTAGCAGCCAACACTACTCCAGGTCCAGGGGGTGCAGCGTTCCGCCCGGCCGGCACCCCTCCTCTTCCCCCGCCGGCGAAGAAGAAGCGCCAGCTGCATCCAAGGCGATACTCGATCGTCGTCGGAGACCGCAGCAGCGAGGCCGCCATGAGCTCCCCGTCTTCTCTCACCGCCGCCTCGCCCCTGCACAGGGCGGTGAAGAAGAGGGAGCACAAGGGAAGGAGCCCCGACGTGCAAAGCGACCTCAAGAACCTAAGCTTCGTATCCATAGAAGAGGAAATCTACGACTCCGATGATGATGACTCGAGGCTGTCCTTCACCTCCTCCTCCTCCTCATCGCCGTACACGTCGAGGTCGAGGAGAAGCTGGGATTCCTCCCCTGGGAGGAATGCAACAGAGAATAGAAAAGAGATGAAGCCAATGACCCCGCATCATATCGCCACTGTAAATCTTCCTTAATTTCATGCTTAACTCCAAATCGAAACAATTCAACATCTCAAATCACTGATCAATTCTCTTGAATAGAATGCAGGTTTCAATCGTTCAAAAAAAAAAAATCACTGATCAATTGCTGTGCTCCATGAATTTTGATAGGTTTCTCCAATTAGGTTCTCTCAGCATATCAGCTTATTGCCCAAAGATGATGCTTCTTGCCGGCGAAGCACCGAAAAAACCCTGAAATTACTCGAGAGTCCGGCGAAGAGAAAGCTCTCTGATTCAGAAAAAACTTGCAGTGAAATCTCTTCCATCTCGAGCGCTTTCAGCTCACCTGATAACACGAGGTCTCCTGATAAAGTTGGCCTAATCTGGGCTTTGCTGCCTCCAAATCTGATGAAGCATGGGAAGGTATTGTTCCTAGTTTACATGTAGATGTATTTTCCTCTGATCTTGTTGGGGTTTGATGGATTATCATCCAGGAAGTGATAAGGCAAAGAGATTCATCGTTGCAAGCTGCCATTGATTCATTGCTTGAGGCATCTGCTGCAGAAAAATTCATTGAATGCTTGAGGTAAGTCTATAATGTTGGTTAGTGAGTTAATAATAACGGTGGTTGGTACAAATGGTTCGCCACTTGTTCCCCTTCAGCAAGGTCTCAGGTCGATCCTCGGTTGTAGTGCGTTATGCACCTCTCCATGTCTTTGTACGTCTTGTGTAATACGCCTTGTGCGTATAATTCCCACGTCTTTGTAAGCTATAAGCAAAAAAAACGCTTGGGTGTACTACGGTCGAGTTAAAATGTTGATGATCCCATGTCTCAATTTTTTGGCATATTGCAGCATGTATGCAGAGCTGCAGTCGGAGAAAGACGAGGACCCCCAGGACGTCGTCAACAGGTTCTTGAATTTTCATCAGAAGATGGCACACACAAGAGTGATCGCGCAATCCCTACTGAAATCGACGCAACAAAGCTCGTGCAACTGGAGCTTGCCCTGCCCGGCTTCAACCAGATCAGTGGCCAAAGTTGCATCGGAGAGGAAGAGTTATGCCACTTTGTGGATCAAAGCAGCCATGGAGTCTGATCTCTCACAATTCCCTGCCCAACTAAAGACTGATTTTGAGGCCTCAGAAGCTCTCCCAAGCAATAATTCAAACATGCCATGCTCCATTACCTCCAAGACAAAGAATGTTTTGCCCAAAGGGAGCAGCATACTGATGGCTGCAAATGCACTGCAGTATGAGTACAACAGGTGGTTCCTCAGATACATAGACAAGTTTCTTGACACTCTGCAGAGTGAAGATGGAGACAGTGCCTGCGAACTGGAGGTAGCTAATTTGTTGTGTCAGTTAAAACGAGTCGACGATTGGCTGAACAATATAACGCGCAAAGATTTGAACTGGCCAAGAGATAGGATCAGGGACAACATGTTATCGGAGGACGAGGAAATTGAAGCATGTGAGAGAGTGAGGAGGAAGATCTACAGCATTCTTCTGAGGCATGTAGAGAGTGCAGCCATTGCTCTGGAAAGCATGAGCACACCTGATCACAAGGAGGACAGGGAGCTCATGCTTACTAGCTAGCCTTAATTGCGGCTGCGCCAAAACTCTCTGCTATTTTGCAAATCTATATGTGTACCTGGTGCTGTTTGTTTCGATGTTCATCGGTTGCAATTAGACACTGTTGTCTGGTGCACCTTTCTGCATGTTGGGGAAGTTTAGAAAGTAATACATTGTGCATGTCTTTCTTTCATGTTTTCAAGTTTCAGTGTGGTGTGTGTGGATCATTATAAACCCAATTTGTTTATGCATAAAGCTGTAATTGTTGTAGTTGATGTCATGTTAGAGTGTTATTCTGGATAAGGAACCTCTTTGATGCAATTTGATCAGGACAATTTCATGAAGATAACTACAAGGATCCTCAATCATTTGATCAGTTCCATCTCCCTAAAAGAAAAAGAATAAACTCATATTGCAAAAATAGATAGCAAGGCCCTCAACAATATTAAGATGAATAAAAAAACTGATCTCTAGTCCTGGGAGTATTTACTTGATCGAGTACCAAAATATTGAAATGTTTGATTGTATAAAGGTATTGGAATGTGAAAGATGTGCCTAAGACAATATAAGCTCCATTGCTTACTGAAACTTATATCATACAAATACTAACTTTGATCATTTCTGAAGAAATGAAACACAAAAACCATCTAGGTCATGCAAAATTGTCTTCCAGGCCAACCAACTATCATTTTCTTTCACTTTAGAAGTTCCTTCAATCTTCTTAATTTGTAGAGTTCAATGAAGCTTGATCCCTCAAATAAAAATCCCAAGAAGAGGAAGATGGACTTGTCAAACTGCACAAATAGTAAACTATTATAGAATCAAAATTTACATAAAAGATGAGTTGAAAATCCTGAGATCTAAGATATAACCAGTGTGTTTACATTGTGCATTAATTTTCCTATACTGATGCATTTGCATCATTACTTGAATCTTTGTCTCCTTAATTTCTTTTCCTGCAAAAGATAAATGAAGCTATATAAATAGATTATCTATTTTTGGATAACTTATTGGAGATATTTGTAAGAGATATATTAAAAAGATTTAATCATGGAACACCATTGTTGCTTTGTTGGATTTAATCATGTTTTAAGGCGATCATTTCAATAAAACAATTAAAATTGATAGATAAGAGGGTGAAAGTTTGTTGTTAATAGAAGAACCTCCATCTCCAGAATCCAAGACAAACTGCATAACCATCGAGGCTTATTTTCTTATATGCTTTTCTTTTTCTAGTTCATGTTAGATATCTCATATCGGCTGCTTATAAGTGTAAAGTGCTCCTTATAATGGCTTGGACAATCCTCCTCCTATAAGCTAGCTTTTGGGATGGAGTTAGGCCCAAGTCTATTTTCTTCAACATGATATTAGAGCTTCAGTCTTGCGATATTGGACCATCTGCAAATGTCTAGTCGTGCAAACTTCACGCTCTGGACCTCCCACATGTGTTCGGCCTCGGGCGTAAGGGGGTTGTTGTTAGATATCCCACATCTGGTTATAAGTGAAAGTGCTCCTTATAATGGCTTGGACAATCCTCCCCCTATGAGCTAACTTTTGGGTGGAGTTAGGCCCAAGTCCATTTTTTCAACATTTCACACCTTACTATTGGCAAGTTTATGTGTGTGTATGCATGTATAGGGATGGCAATATTATCCATTTAGGCGGGTATCCACGGGTATTTACCCGTTTATGACAGGTATGGGGGTAGTTTTCTACCCACGGGGATTTCGCGGGTAATTTTTCTTATCCGTTTATTATATGGGGCGAGTACCCGTTACCCGCGAAAATGACTAAATTACAATATTACTCTCGGTACATATACTAAAAAAACCCTAACCTAATTCAATACTTATATGCTTTATGTTTTGAAACCTTATGATGATGTTGTTATCAAAATTTTGTGTTTATCAAAATGAAGTTGTTATACTTTGAAGTTGTTATCAAAATACTTTAAGAGTTAAAGTGTTATTAAAACATTGTAATCTATATTTTTTTTAAAGTGTCATGGATACCCGCCAATACCCGTGGGTATTCGTCCCCCCGCGGGTAATTAAATGGGTATCCATTTTTTATACCCGCGGGGAATAAACGAGTAACAGGTACTCGTTTATTTCGCGGGGCGAGTAGTGGGTAGGCATCCCCCGTACCCGCACCGCCCCGTTGACATCCCTATGCATGTATTTCCCATTAAGTGAAATAGATTTTACTTTTGACTCAAAATAGAATTATCCATTGTAATTATCATTCAACAAAGTCTTCACTATAGCAATAAACTGAGCAACAAACACAATCAAAAATTGTTTGTGCTATATAATTTCATTTGTCAATTGCGGGCAAATTTGGTCTATAAAGGTTTGCAAAGCAATATCGGTCCTCTAAATGTGAAAATGCACATGTAAAAGTCTCAAAACATTATTTTCTTGTTGTTGAAAGAAAATATGAAAGTTCACATATGGTTAATTTCGATCATTAAATTGAAAGTGAGAAGATCATAATGAAAAAACAAGAAATGATTTTTTTGTTGTTAATGATAGAAATTTGGTATTTCATTTTTATATTTTGTTGTAGATACAACGTCTCAAAAACATTACAGATGAACTTCATAAGCAGTAATTAGAAACAACATGAGATATATTAATTAAATTGTTTATCTGGACAAATTGCTAGAGACTATAACAAAAAATAGCTTATCCATCCATCAAGAAGAAGAAGAAGAAAAATGCAACTAAAGAGCATAAGTCATATATCCAAAGTAGCTTATCCATCCATCAATGAAAGAGCATAAGTAGCTAGAAACCATAAATTATTACAATAGAAGGGCTAATTCAACTATTTCAAATAGCTAGAAACATGAAAGACAAATAAATACAAACACAAATGACTATGGTAATTTTGAGTTCAAGATAAGATACATTTTTAACATTAAGTGAAAAGAAGATAATGCTACACAATACCATGAAATATGAACAATGAATACTAAAGCAAGGGGAAGGAGAAATCGTGCTAATACAACTTGTTAGATTGCTAATTATAAATTTTACTTTTAAAAGGAAAAATATTGGTTATATATCATAGTCATTATAAGACGTACATAGACGCTATATGTGCACAAATCACGGTAACTAAGAAACAAACCCATGATCATAGACAATATACCTAGATGTGTAATCATTAAGCTAGTAGTCATTTGTATTTTACTTGTTAATAAATCAATATGAACAGTCAATTTTAAACAAGTTGCCCTTTCAAAGTTTTTAAAAGGGGGATTCCTTGCACACATTAATCATTCTCCAAGTAATAGATAGTATATCAAAACAAGTACATCTTAATAAGGAAAAAAGTACATCTTAATTTGGAAGATCCTGACCCTCCTCCTCCTCCTCCGCAAACATACATAATTTCTACAGCTTCTTTCTTCTTTTTTCTCCGGTTCTCCTCCTCTGCAAACATACATAATTTCTACAAACATACATAGCTTCTTCTTCTTCTTCTTCGGCTTGCACAATCTTGCAATCAGTGTCACTCGCAATGCTGCAATCGACCTATTCGCGCAATTCAGTTGTTTTTGAAGAAAAGCGTATTTTTTCAAAAACAAAAAACAAAAAACAAAATTTAACTGTTATTTTAAAATTAAGATATCATAACAAAAATAAACTCACAATTGTTTCTCTCGTTAGGAAAAGAAACTTTCAAGATGCCACTTATCATTTTATCAAGAAAGTTCTATTTATGTATTTTTCATGAATTTGTATTTGTCATAAGAAATTTTAATTAAATTTCTATGGGATATTTTTTCCAAATTTTTGTTTAAAATTATTTTCATAATTTTAAAATAATAAGTTGTTAAAATCACATTTTAATTATTAATCTATTAATATCTGAGTCCTTTGTCCAAAGCCAGAACAAACAAAGAATTTGAAATTTTGTCTTATCCAATCGTATAGGATATATTTTTATCCCACATGCAAAATGAACCTGGGATCCTATCCCCTCAATTGTAAAATTCTATTATTCGAAATAGGTAATATTATCCAAGATCAAAACCATTCGATTAACCAAGATCTATTATTCGAAATAGGTAATATTATCCAAAACCGAAATCATTCGAAATAGGATATATTTTTATCCCACATGTTAACCGAAATCGAAACCGTTTAAAAATCTATTAACCAAAATCAAAACCATTCAATTGTAAAAACAAATATTCGTCGGATAATCGAAATCGATTAGTTCGTTTCAGACAGATAGTATTATCCATTTACTAACTGGTTGTCGTTCTGTTTAAATATTTTTGATAAAAATATTTAAAATAAATACTAAAGTCGAAATAAAATTAACCTAATATATAAACCTACTAAAGATTTGAGTTTTCACCGGGTAACAGATATATATAGGTTATAGGGTAAATAAGTATTGGATAATGGTATAGGTTCACAACTTAACATACTAA
Organism: Canna indica; assembly: GCA_034359265.1. Taxonomy (NCBI): domain Eukaryota; kingdom Viridiplantae; phylum Streptophyta; class Magnoliopsida; order Zingiberales; family Cannaceae; genus Canna; species Canna indica. The sequence goes on from CP136897.1 coordinate 19,392,618, forward strand.
ATCATTATTAATTATATATAATCATTTTTTGTTACAGAGTTATCCGTGAATCAGTAACCAATTAAAATCGTATCGAATTTAATCGGTTTTTCGATTTCACTAACCAAAATAAAAATCAAAATTGAACCGCAAATTCACTATTTGAAATCAGATTTTGCGGTCCAATTTCAATTTCCACCCCTAATTCGGACCAATCATTCTGTTTACACTATAACTAAATATGATATAGTGTGATATTTAAAATGCCTTGGAATAAAATCTTAACAATCTAATTGCTTGAATTTTTAAGAGTGATTAATTTCTTTAAAAGTTTTATTATAATTTATCTTTTAAAAAAGATAAAAACTACTTTTTGTGGAAGACAAACAGATAAATGAAGCCATGAGAACATTAAAATGAGATCAGAAGGCATACAATATTTATTCTATTAATAATATTATTTTTATTTTTTTCTATTATCTGAGAATATTTCAATTTAATCCATCCCCACTACATTTGATATATAAATAATATTCAAAGCAAATGCAATAAATCACGACAATCCTCGCAAATTTCCAATATTCAATCCGGGTCCCTCCGACCATGCATGAACTGTTAATGACCCAACACCACCAGTTCCTGGTCGAACTCTTGCAAGTCATCGTCGTCCTCGGCCCCGGCATCCTCGTCGTCATTCTCCGGCGCAGCCTGGAGCATCACTCTGGCGGCGACCGCGGACCCGGCCATCACGGCGGGGAGGCGCGCAGCGTCGACGACGGGCGTCGAGGATTCCATCAACAACATGGACGCGATCATCGCGAGCATCACGATAGCCTTGAGGGAGGCCATCGCTAGCTGTTGTTGATGAGGATCGATGTGCCGCCGCGGGTTTAGTGGCTGGTTGCCGAAGAACAGTTGATGCGAGGATGGGACGAGGAAGAAAGGAGATGGAGGGGGGTTTATAAATGGAGGAAGTCTGCCCAGTTTACGGAGTTCGAGCGGATGGTGATGTCTTCTCGTTTAGGCCTTCCGTCGAACATGTGGTGCGCAGCTAATTGCGGACGGTAATGAGAACACGCACGCGAACGAAGAGAGAGAATTTACTAAATATTTCGAAAAGATGATAATTCTTTAATTCTTAGAGCAATTTTTAATACAACCAGAGAGTAATAAAAAATATTAAAAAATATTTTTAATACGTTTAATAAAACCGTTGGGGGCTAACGTGACATTTGACTTATCAAATTAAAAAATATTTTTTATTATCAATGGTGCCACGTCAGCCTATAATAAAAAATATTATAATATTATATAAATAGGATTATAGTATTATAATATTTAATTTACTAAATATTTTTTTAGTTTTGTGTTGATTTTTTTATTTAATTCGATTATAATATTTTTAAAAAAAATTAAAATTTTGAACTAAATCAATATATTTTACTGATAACATTATTATATATCATATATAGTTTTGGGAGTTTTGATGTATTTTAAAAAAATATTTGTCTTCGGGGATTATAATTATTGTTAATCCCAAAATTTGGGATAGATTAGGGAGAAAGATTAAAGGTTGGGATAGATTTGTTACAAGGACCAAAGTTTGAGATAAATACATAAATTTCCTCTATTTATATAATATTATAATATTTTTATTATATGCTGATGTGGAACAAGTGATAATAAAAAATATTTTTTTTAATTTACTGAGTCAAATGTCACATCAGCACCTAACGGTTCCATTGACGTGCATTTGACATCGGGCTAGAATTGATATCAATCTAATAATTCGGGATGTAATTGATACAAATTAAAGATCATGCTAGATTTGTGAAAAAGATCATAATTTGGACTAGATACATTAATTAATCATTTAAAAGTAAGGATAATGCGTAGTTAATCATTTAAACCTTATTTAAAAATATTTATTTATGTGTCATTTTTTTGAATTTTGTATTCATTTGGATATGCTGACATAATATTGTTGATCCACATCAGCAGTATCACATCAGCATCCAAACTGTGAGATTAATATTTTTTTAACATTGGAATATAATTGAAATAAATTAAAAATTAAAGTATCTTATTTGTAAAAATAAAAAGTTTGAAAATTTTTAGAAAACTTTTAAAAGTTAAAATATATTTATTAATTAACCAATTCATTTGTACTAGTTTATCCTCCTTCCTTATCAACTAAACAAATATCTTTTTTTCTCATATTTTTCGTTCCTTTCAAGCAAACATGTCATAAGAGGATCATTGTTACTCAATGTCGAAATTTTGAAGCAGTTGGGCCACTAATTCTGATTTAACCAACCAATTCATCTTATCCAAGTTTAAAATAGAAGAATAATAGGGAAAATAAGAAATTATACTATTCAAGCAATAATAGATTTCAACTATTCAAAGTCAAATGGATGACCCTTTTGCTGCCATATGAGCTCCGCATGTTTAGTAATAGATGCTAAATGAATGATCTTCTATTATTTCAAATAAATTTTCTTAGACATTCCCTGCCACTGTTACTGAAATTAGAGGAAAAAAAATTCAAACAAATTAATTTACCACACCTGGAAAAGAGATTTTAGATTAATGTGGAAAATCCAATTACAGTAGAGATGTCTAAATGCTGACCATGTCAGATGACATCCAGCCATTCTATAACTACAAGGAATTACTATCCAGATAGGAAAAAAAGAAACTAATATTCTTAATAACTAAACATTCAAGTTCAGCTACACCCGACAGAATCAATTCAAGCTGAGTCATAGATTTCAAGAGCTACAAAAGATGGAAAATACTAAATAATGCAAACAGTAAAGGAGATCTTTCGTCTGAGATCTAAGGTGGTGGTGCAGGTAATTTAATGTGGTGGTGCAGGTAACGCCTTAGGCTTTGGCTTAACTTCTACTTCATTTACATTACGCACAAAGATGGCATCGGGCTCATGACTGCAAATTTTGTAAATTCGAATTGGCATCAAATAATAAGAAGAAGAAGACAAAAATATTTGCCGCTGTAATGAAAAGGATCAGTAAACTTACGGTGTGTCCCCCTCCTCAAACGTGTAGCTAGATGCAATAGCAAGCAAACGGCCATCTCTGCTGAAGGATAATGCAGCAATGCTTGTTGGGTATTTTGAATACTGTGGAACAATATATCATATGGCCATATGGGCATTGTTAGTTTTGGGCTGTAAGTAGAGAATGCACGTGAGTACAATGTATTCAGCATTTTCATGAAGGACTCAACCTGATAAAGTCTTTTCTTATTGTTGCCGTCCCATACATTAACATAACCGTCGCAACCTCCCGTAGCAAATGTCCCATAGCTGAACGAAGCAAAAAAGAAAAATAATCAATACTAAGTTTCGAACTAAAATCAGCTTTTATCAGCCTATCAGGTGAGTAGAGAGATTACATAGGATGGAATGCGATCGCATTGACAGGATAAACAGTGTCCCTCCCAGCCTCTGATTTCCGGTGGCACTTGAATGCATACCTGAATCAGCATTGTCTAGTGATACTGATGGTGGTATTGTAGATAAACATGATAAGAATTTATACTTTGTAAAAGAGAATATTTTAAAAACCAACTATCACTAGTTCAAAAGTGTACAAGTTAATTAACTGACATATTTAGTTTAATCCAGACGTGAATGGCTCATATCAGAAACAGAAAAAACATTATTCTACTGCAAAAGGCTTCCAGTATTCAGTTGGTGGTATTTGATTGATAATGTTAAAGATAGGTTCTGTCTACGCATAGAAATATGTTTAACAAGAGTTACACCTAGCTTTTAGCTGTGAGCAGAGAAATTTCTGGTACAACAGCATAGGTCCATAGGTAAATGAGTTGAAAAGAAGAAGAATGCAAGCATGTAGAACTCAAATAAAAAGTTTATGCATAGGTGTAGGCATAGGTGCATGCATGGTATTTCTGACAAGAACCTAAGGATGGGTACTCAAGCTGAAGTATACAAGCTACATAGAAAAAGTGGAGTGCAATTTTAACTAAATTATTTACATTCTGCCTAAAGTGCTTTCAACTAGTTTAAAACAATGTTCGGCATGGATAGAATAAAGGGTTATCCATGGATTAGATTTATAACAACATACTTCTTAGCTTGAGCAGCCTCTGATAAATCGAAGAACTCCATAGCTACTCGACCTTCAATTGAACTAAGAGCATAGCCTGCATCAAATAGCAATAATATTACAAGGTGCTCCTCAACAATAAAACACCAAAAAATGTAAGAACAGTACAACTGACACCATAATTTCTAGGGTCAACCAGAAGTAGGCCATTAACACTCATGAAAAAGTAACCACCTAACAAAGCAGGAAAAATTGAAGCCAAATCTTCTGTGCAGGTAAAAGAATCCACAGTAGAAGTAAGAAAGTAGAAAAGATTTAAATGCAGGTAAAAAATTCAACAGGAAATGCATCTGATATGACGAGAATAAATTCTACGTCCAGTTCAAGATTTGCTTCCAAAGGCAACAATCTCGTAATTAGAAAATCAAATTCAGTAAAAAGGAATTGCATCTAACAAATAAGCAGATTCAGATAATATACATCGAAATGCCTCAGTTACTAATTAATAGCATCTAAGATACAAATTTGTGAAGATCACAATTTTTGTGAAAGAATTGACATAAACATTCACCTGTACCATTGGGATAACATCGAACACATCTTGTTTGATACTTCAATGATGATTCCCTTCTTTGTTCAGGTTGAGACATATTGCGCAAATCATAGACGTTGACATGCCTTCCAGCAGTAGCAACAACTAAGCGGTAACCAACTAAGGAGAGAGAATATACTCGTTCAGGTAGTGGATATGTCCCAACAAGTGCACGATCTGGACCACCTGAACCTCTAGGATCCCAGCACTTCAGTGTCTTGTCCCAACTACCAGTAATAACTTGGCCTAAGAAGATTCAGAAGATTAACAACAAAATCAATCATACATTTGAGAACATCTTACCAAGATTTAGGTAAAGAAAACAATTTTTTCCTTTAGTTATGGCATTACATACAAGAGATCACCATGACTTTCACAGAAAAGTGAATGTACAAGTTTGCAAATCCATACAGACCCTGCAATATTAATAATCTTGGACATGGCAAACAATCTGCTAACAATAAACCCCCTTGTCACAAACCCAACCTATTGGTGCTATCCTATTGATATAAGAAAATATGATAAGAATGTAATACTAAGAAACTGGGGTATTCTCCATTTTTATCTTCCAAGTCCTACTCCCACATATAAAAGAGAAAGACTGCTAGCAACTGAGTGTGCAAAAGCTACCTGCTGCATACGAGTACTCAACACAACGAACAGGAGAATCATGACGACCCAGAATATCCTCCTTGCCAGAAGCAAAAACAAACCTGAAAAGAATAAGCCAACAGAGAGCAATCAGCATGGCTAGACTCTTCATTAGTAATGTGCAACAGTGGATGATAACTGAACTTTAGAAGAGGTTAGGCATTCACAAATCCGTTAAAAGTTTCTCAGCATTCATAACAACCAAAGAACGTGTAGGTGTTCAAAGATATAAAAGCACCACATTGTTTAAAAGACAACGTCGAATATTCTTTAACCAATCAACAAGTTAGACAAGAACAAAATCACACCAGGACATCTACTCAAGTAACTCAAAAAAATACCATTATTTTTTTGAACCAAAATGTGAGATCACATAAGCATGCCAAATAAAGTTATTTGTACAAAATACTTCAGTACTATCTTATCTTCAGTGGCAGGTTTAATAGTTAATACTATGTAAATAAATTGATGTGATATTATCAATTACCAAGAATTAGAGAGATAGAGGCAAGGTTCTTTCTCTTAAAAAAGGGGGATAGCTATTGAAATAGAAGATAGTGCATAAAGACATTTGAAAAGCTTTTCTTCCCATAAGCCTTCTATATAGTCAAGGTAATAAGATTCTAAATTGCCACAAAGAAAGCTCTTCCGATCTCCTCTTTTGACTTAGCATGCATTATATTGCGAAGGGCAAATTTTTTCAATGAAACTACTACATGTTTTTCAATTGCACACAAACAAGCACTTACTTTCAAAAATCAATAAGTCCATGAGATCATTTACCCATGGTTTCAAATACCGTACCGTACTGTCCGGTACGGCCGATATTTACCGGTTTTTTGAAAAATCGGTATACGAGATACCCGATATTGGGCGATACCGGGTATCTTGGTAAATACCGCCCGATATGAGCGGTATTTATCAAATACCGCCCATACCGGGCGGTATTTGAGGTCATACCGGGCGGTATTGCCCGGTATGACGTAACGGCTCTTAAAAAGAGCCGTTGAGTGGCATATAGCTGTTTGGGGCCGGATTTAAAATATTGTATTCATGTATTTGACATTTGGATCCTAAATTTAAGTATTTCTTGATCAATTATGTGTTATTGGAGTTATTTTTAACAACAAAAATAAAAAAACAATTTTTATTGGCCGGTATGCTTTTTTCGTACCGGCCCGTACTGTGTGTCGGTACGGTACAATACCGGTACATACCGGTACCGGTCACTGACCGAGATCGGTACCGATTCCAGTATTTTAAACTATGCATTTACCAGATCAAATATATATTATTGAAAAAAGCAGTGTTTTGAAAAGCAAAGCACATACCACCATTATTTCAAGCACACAAGAACTAAAATACAAACAGGAGTGGGATGAGTCAGAAAACATATGATGAATGTTTATACAAAGGACTTGCCGACAGAAGCAACTAGCAAGTGCTGACAACGATCCTAGCCAAACCACTGTACAGTAATGGTTAAGAACAATACTTCAAGGTTAAGAATAAGGGGAAGAGGGTAAATGAGCAAGGCAGTTTTCTAGCCTCAATACAAAATCTTTCTCTTTTTTTTCTGAAATTTTAAGCTGATAAATGAGATCCATAATAAGAATGACAAATGTCAAATCGTTGGTGACAATCTAAACATCCAAAGGTTTCAATTAAAACATCATAACACCATTACAGTTATTTTAAATTGTGTCAGTATTTGCTTCCTAAAACTGCCAAAGATTTTAGGAAGAAAGTTCAACAAACATGCTTCTTAGAATGACACCAATACCAAGGACAATAATATAACCAATATCCGCAGTTTAATATCATGAATTGATCTCTAGGGATTTCTGAACTGATAAATTCAGGTTTTTTCATGGAACACAAATAAATCTAGAATACAAGTACAACCATGAGGCTTCCTCTAAGATAGAGTCTAAATTCAACATGCTCAGATTGACACCTAGAAATAGAGACTAGTAGAGAGAGAAACTATTTCGTGGGATTATGGATGCACACAGTGAACAAGGTTCCCACCGATGTTGGATCTAGGGAGGGGTCAAGATAAAAATTCAGAAACATTTCATCGCCATTGCCAGACAAAGTCCACAAATCTAATGCTCCAACTTGAAAATCTTTCAATGGAAAACTATAAATTTTCCCACCTAGCAAAAATTTATGCATCTAAAGTCCTAAAACCAAGTGTTAAAGTTATTAATTGTTCGCTTGGCCTGGAAGGAACATTCTACTGAAAAATACACCTCAATTGAAATAGCTCAGTTATAACCAATTACTGTAGTAGTTGAATACCAGAAAAAGCAGCAAAAAGAATGCATTAGGAGAAATTCCCCGCGTACCTTCTCACCCGACCATCGGCGCCGGCACTGAACCCCGACGAATCATCATGGAAGCAGCAATCGAGGACTGGGTCAGCATGCGCGAACTCCCCCTTGAGAGCATTAGCTCCAGCATCATAGAGACGAAGAGTCTGACCAGGGGATCAATCATGCTTACTTCAGTGACCAAAGAGTTCAAGAGACTAAACCCTAGAGAGGCGGAATAAGAGGGAAGAAGGGAGGGGGGAATCAGAGGAGAAGTTTCGAGAGTTACCCTATCCCACGAGGAGACGAGGAGGAGGTCGCTGTGGTTGGAGAATCGGAGGTTGGAGATGCCGTCGGAGGGGGGTCTGGAGAGCTCCCGACCGCCGGCGGGTGGAAGGGTGGCGGCGCTCATAGCGGACGGCGCGGAGATCGGAGGCGAGAAGGTAGGGTTTCGTTGGTGGAGGAAAAATCGCAACGCGAGTCAGGCAATGGCGAAGAGGGGAAGCGAAGAAGATGGGGCGAGTGCGGGCGGGGATTTCAAATCTTGGGCGGTGCCTGCTTCGTTAGAAACGGCTATTTTGAGAAGCTTGGGAGCGTCTCGGCGTCTTTAAAATAATGAACGTAATTAATTTATTTGGAAATTCTGACATTAAAAAAACAAAAAAAAAATATTTTAACGTCACATTTTTATAGCAGCTGGTTCAATTCATGTTAGTGCGAATTTTTAAATTTAAATTTTATTTTTTATCGTGCAATATGTGCAAAAAAAGGGAACAAAATACTAGAATTAGAAATTAAACCTATGAGTTGATTATAGAAAAGAAGTGTGATACCTAATCACCAAACTATGAGTTGATTACATGGGTGTGCATGAGCATCAGATAGATTCGAAATTGATTAGAATCTACCCAATCATATAGGTTTCGAATAGACTCGATTAAATTCGAGTAGGGTTCAGGAAAAAAAATAAGGAACTGATTAAAATCGGTTTCGGTTCTGGGTCCAACATATAGGGTACCTAGAACCGAAGTTAGTATATGAACTTTGTACATTGGAATCGGTAAATGAACAGATTTCAACAGGGTACTTGGAACCTATATCTTGGAATCTGTAAATGAACATATTTCAATATAGTGCTCAAAACTTATAAATGAACAAGTTCTAACATAATACCCTGAACTTGTACTGCACAAGTTCTAGATAGGGTCCGATTTCAGATTCCAACAAATCAAGGTTTGTGTCCAAACCCTATAAATTGATCTTATATATGATAGGGTATAGGTATCATGAAAATACAAGATATTTTGATCATTTTTCATAGGGCTGACAATTTCTAACACGACACGATAACTTGACACGACACAACACGACACAAAGTTACGGGGGGTTCAGATTTGGCTAAACGTGTGTTTTGATTAAACGGGTTCAACCCGAATTAATATGATTAAATAATCGTGTTAATCCGAGTTGAACCTGTGTAACACGTATAAACATGATTAAACTCATTTAACTAAACGTGTTTAATCGTGTTATTGGACATATTTAAACCATTTACCTGTTTATAAGAATATATATATATATACCAAGTATAGTATGCTATTATTTCGACACTGATCAGTTACGGATGTTGGATATATCTTGTTATTAATACTATTTCCATTGTGTTTAATTTTAATTTCAATAGCTTTCATTTTGTTCACTATTGAAATTATGTTTATCGTCGTTGTATCATGTAGGTGTATACACATATACAAGTTTAGACACATTTACTTAAACAAGTTAAGTGTGTCGTGTCGTGTTGTGTCAACCCAAGAATAAAAGGATTGTATTCGGGTTTGCATATTCTGACACGTTTAATAAACGGATCGTGCTCGATTTAGTCTTCTACAACACGAGACCATTTAGACATGACAAGACACGACACAGATTGTCACTCCTATATTTTTATGATATTCGGACCCACTCACTCTTACTAGATTGATAAAAATTTACATTCCTAAAGAAAAAAATTATACTATAAAAATTAATTGCATTATTTACTTATCGGAATCAATACTCCTTATATTACTCTTTTTCTTTTTATATTTTTATATTTATTACCCACTGAATTTAAAGTAAATCTTTTTAAAAGCTTTAATTTTATAATGAACATGAGACATTAAGAATAATTGATTATAATTAATATAAGTGAGTTGGAATATTTGCGACACTTGTTATTTTGGTTATATCCTGCCACACTGAGAAATATATTATTATGCATCTATGAAATTATAAAATCATAAAAATTTATTAATGTATTTTCCGAATTTGCAAATATATTTTTTACATGTTTTGCTTTAATTGTATTTTTGCATTTTATAGTCATTATTTCCGTAGTAATTGAACCCGAGCAGTGGAAGTTTGGGCTTGAAATCGAAGTCCGACGATCTGTAATGAACGGCCCAGATCAATCTTCTCTCCAGGATTTGCAAGATACCATACTGATGTCTAATAAGCAATATTCCGGACCTCGGATCATGGCCTTAGGATCTGAATTGGAGGGCTAATGATTTCTTATTTTCTCCGTGATCCTGAAACGGACGCACTCGTGACTCGTTTCACTTCGCAGTTGGATTTTAATTAAACCCATCCCCCTCGACGTCTCGCTTAACTCGTCCTCCATTCTCCTCAGATCTCTTCTCTCCCTCGCTTTGGGTGGTCCTCTCGAGCTAATCCAATCTTAATCCTTCCTTCCTTTTAGCACCAAACTCATCAGGATCATCGATCGCTGCGATGGTCGTCTGCAAATGTCGCAAGGTATTCCCGATCCAATTTCATCTCTTATTCCGTTGCCCTCACTCGGTGTCACGATGTGGTAATTTGCGTTCCACACTGGTCTTCTACGATCTTTCCACTGACTTATAGTCGAACCTGGAATTTCAGGCCCCAAATGATCTGAGAATTGATTCGTTCTTTCGGAATTTTGAGATAAATTTGATGCGTAGTGGTAATTAGATCTATTAAGCATTCATTTGATGTTCTCCTCTATATAGAAAATTTTCGTTCGTATTGGAACCGGTTTGGTAGGACTTCAATTTTATTTATATTTGGTAATGCAAAAGTTTGAATTTGATGAATTTGCATATCTTTATTAACTTGTTTCAGTATAGGTGTTCCGTGATGCTTAAGGATACCTTGTTGCAATTTACATTCCCTTAAGTAGATTTGATTTCTGGGTTGTGAAATTGTATTAAACTTATGGAGCATTGCTTTGCAGGCAACTAGACTTTACTGCTTTGTCCACAAGGTTCCTGTTTGTGGAGAATGCATATGCTTCCCAGAACATCAAATCTGTGTGGTAATCATCCAGACCTTTGTTTTAGTACTAGCATATGTTTTTTTTCTCTATGTATAGGAATTCTCAATGCAAAAAATATGGTGCTACTGCTCTTACTAGTTGTAACTAAGGATGAAAGTAATTAAAAGTTGCACACTTTCACTCGCCTATATTACTTTGTCATGCGTCATAATTTATAGCATTCTAATGACATTCTCAAACACTTTCTTTACATCTTAGAAAATGGCTATCATGCAATTTTTACTATATATTGTTGCTTAGTTATCTCACAGAATCCACTATGTTAAAAAGAGTTGATGCCAGCATAGCATTGCATTCTTGAAGATTGCAATGTGTAAGTGATGTAGAATATCCATTTATTTCATATGTTCATCGAAGAAGCATACCACAGATCCTGCTTGTAGATGCCTTTTGTGATAGCTCATTGATTTGATGATTGAACAATTTAGCACTATAATTGGTAGCACATATTTCTGTGCTTGCCTATCACAGACAAATGACCTTGGTGGTTATGTTACATAGAGTTCTATAGTATGTATTTTACAGTATTGGTGAGGCCAAATGGCCAATAGACAAAAAGCAAGAGGAACATCAGAATTAGAAAAATAGAATAAGGAGTTGAAATTTGTATAATCTATTCATAACTGTAGGTAAAAAAAATCTAGGGACAATATTTGCTTGGGTCATACATAAGTCTTAGACATTTACTGTTGCCGCATAATGAATATTAATTTTCAGAATGTTTTTCAGTTAATACTTAATACCCAAGTGACCAACCTTTAAAATTATGGTTGTAAATACCATAATATAGATCCTCACAGCATATTTCTACAAAATGAAATTAAGCCGTTCCTCAAGCTCCTACCTGAACTATTTATTGTAGTTGATGCCCATGGGGTAATATGCAAACTTTTCTTGACAAAAGAATGAACTTGCATTGTTATGGATGTCCTGACAATACTGTTAATTTATGCCAATTCTAAGAACCACAACAGCAATATCTTTCTATTTCTATCTTTGTTAGCAGAGTCTATAATTCCACTGCACAACCCATGTAGATAAGACCTTTCTTGTATAGTTTCATATTGTTTCTTTTCTTATTAACATGAACCAACATATTCTTATTGTATAAACATGTGACTGGAATTTCACTGTGATGTCTAGATTCACCATTACGTTGTTAAGGCAATGACTTTTATCTTAGTAGCTCATTTTATGTTTGGAAAGCTTTCCTGACAGTTGGCAGCAAATATCATTCACACTTTCCTAAATTTTAGGTGAAAAAGTATTCTGATTGGGTAGTTGATGGGGAATACGACTGGCCACCTACATGCTCTTTATGCAATGCTGCATTGGAAGTTGGAAGTGATCAAACTACTCGGTTGGGTTGCTTGCGTATGTTCCTTTTTCCCTTGTAAATCCGTGCTTGTTATTCTTAGAAAAGCATATTTATGCAAACTCAGGATATTGCTCTGCAATTTTCTCAGATCTTATACACACAGATTGCTTAGTCTCGCATATCAAAAGCTTCCCACCAGAAACCCCACCTGCAGGATATGTCTGCCCTGCATGTTCTTCCCCTGTGAGTTAATTTATTGTGAACCATTTATTTTTTTGTTTTTTGTTGGTTGGAGAGTGGAATTTCATTAGCTATGATGACTTAGGAGAATACGCTCTTTTCCTCATTTGACTAATTGAAAATTAATATGTTCAGCTATGCCATTGCAATAGACAATAGCAATCTTCTTTAAGCATCAATGTGATGCTATGTTCTTCTTTTAATCCCAAATTATGAAATTTTGCTGTAGCAATAATAAAGGCCATGAACTTTTTTAGTTTGACGAAGTTAAGAAACTTTTTAAAATTCCTCTAAACAGCTGAAAATAATTGGTGGCTGAATCTCCTTAGCAAATTGTCAATGCTGATGTCTCACAGGCCTAACAAATGGAGCCAATTCATGTGGTTCTCGCTCACACATCAGATCACTAGGAGTTAGCACTGTCCCTTGAAACTTTCAGGGGTTGTTTGATCCAAGTTAATAGCATTTTCCCTAGTCTTTTGTTTTTTTTATTACTTGCCGAAGACAGTGCTTTATGATATTTTCCAGGGGCTATATGCTTATTAACTTCAATAGACTTCACTAATCTCCTTCATAGCTCAGAGGATAGGAGAAGTGATAAATTAAACTTCATCATTTTCAGCTTAGTCATTGACAAAATCATTCTGCTTTCTATGTTTTGATCAGTTGTGAATTGTATAATCACATTGTTGCAGATATGGCCCCCGATAAGCATCAAAGATACAGGTTCTTGTCTCCACTCAAAACTCAAGGAAGCTATAGTCCAGGCAAGTCACCTTTTCCTGAATCAGGATTATTATATTCTTTACTTATGTACCATGATCTCTTATTTTCAGGTTTCTATCTTGTTATGATGTGATCCTCCTTTGTATTTAGTTTTATCATCCTCCCATTCTTGGTTTTATTTTAAATATAAAAGAAATACTAAAGAGTGAAACATCAAGCAGGTCTTATTTGTTACTTTCCATTTATAATGATAGTCAGTTTGCTTGTACATGTCTAGTCTAGATTCCTAAGAATCTTGGAATTTGCAGAGTTGGCTAATCTCAGATTGAACTTCTATGATGCCTTAGTTTTTTTATTTAAAATTTAGTAGGGGCAATTTTTTCATTTAAAGTTTGTTTCCTTTTGTCTTCTCTGATACTCTGCATCTTACTGACCTAGACATTTTACACTTTTACTATCATCTGAAATGTCTTGGTTTGGTGATCATAAATAGTTTCTAAGTATTATTTCATTCAAAAACCGTGTCTATGTATGACATAATCCCCTCCATTCTTGTTTGTCTAAAACGTTTACGTTAGCTTCTGTCACATTTTATTTTTCACAGGATTGCTATTTTCATCCTTTTCTAAAATCATGAGAGGTAACAATAGTTCAATTTTTCATTCACTATAGCTTAAGTTAGGTAAAGCAACAAGTGTTATTGGCCTATGTTACATGTATATATAATATATTTATGGGGTAAGCTGTAAAGCATTTGATGCAATTAAGGAGGACACCTTACTAAAAGCATCTGCATCTAGTTGGCTGGATGCTTATTTAAGCAATATCAGTCAGAGAAAAGTTACCTTTAGAATCAGTGGCTTAAATATGTTGGGAAGAAGCTATTTAACACAGGCCAGGATTCCATTGCATGTAGCATTTGCTTCAAGACTACCTTATGGGTAGGTTAAGGATAGATCTGAAGCCTCAGAGTTATATAAGAGAAATCTGCTATAATCTAAATATCATACTTTGATAATATATCTTCATTAGGAAGGGCGAGCATTGGTACAATGATAAGGTTGCTTCATTCTGACTTGGGAGTCCAATGTTCATGTCATGGAAAAAGCCATTTTACTATGCAAGTGTAAGGCTACATACTTTGATTCTCCCCAGATAAAGCATTGGCAAGAGCCTTTGCACTGAGATTGCCCTCGTATATTGATAAAATATGAAATGTTGAAAATAGAGATAGGATCTGGAAGGACCATGAGATGAGGATACTTATGCTAGACCGTTGGGCCCAGAATTAACATATTATTTTCATCGGAAATAACCTGTTATATTGTTTTCACTAGTTGATTACATTGTTCTTCTGTAGGATTCCTACTGACTAAAAGATCTCAATGGGTGTAGAAAGCTAGAAATAAAATAAGACTATCTAAAAATCTGTCTTCTGAATTGATAACAGCACCTATAAACTTAACTAAAGAAAGTGCATGTGTAATATAGTTTTCTTTTAAAATAATGTCGAGATAATCTGACAGCTTAAACTAAAATTGGTTTAAATTGAACTTTTAAGTTTGTAGGAATGTCTCACTAATCTAAGAGACAATGATGGGATATTGCTGAAATTTCTTTTGTTATGTTCCATATCTCTCTTTACGCTATCAATTTGGCCTTGCATGGTTATTTGATTCCAATTTTATAACTTTTTGTTCAGCTACTAGCTATTCCTCAAACCCTTAGATGTTTTTATGTTTCTATCAGAAATGTGTTCAAATTGGAATTGAACAGTTCACATTGCTTGTGAACCTTATTCTGCATTCTGCCTCATGTATTGCAGAGTGGCATGGAGAAGAACGTATTTGGAAATCACTTAGTCTCACTTCCTGCGGTTGATAACTGTGTTGCTCCTCCTGCTTCTGATCTACTTATGCGTGTATCTGCTGTGGAAAATCCGGAAAAAGGTGGAGCAGCTTCAGTCATTGCTGTTAAAGATTCAAGACCACATTTATCTTTACCAGTTGCAGATGTTAATTATTCAGATGAAGTATCTAACTCTACAATTGGAAGTTCATCGAAGCCTATAGAATCAGAGATTGTTGAAGTTGATGGTCCAAATGGTTTAGGAAATCATTTCATGCAAGATCAAGAGTCCCATCTTATGAAAAATACAAGTCCAGTAAGCTTAACTGATATTCAAGACAATAATCATCTCTGTTTATTGTCTTTGGCGATTTCTGTAGAATTGTTATCTCATGAATTTTTGTAAAAGTCTCTCTATGAAGTTAGAAATCTAATATTTATGTCGTTTGTTACTGTAGTCTGGTGCTACTACAAGAAAGCCTGCTTACCATGTTGATAGACAAAGTTCAGACATGTTTTATTATGCAGATGATGAAGATGGAACAAAAAAAAAGTACACAAGACGTGGTAAAATATACGACAGATGCATTCATTTTATCTTCATCCATTTCATTGAACATTTTTCTATTATCTGTGTATTTTTCTTTAATTGGAAATTTTATAATTTCTGTGTAACACTAAAAGCTATGATTTTCATTTTTTTTAATTTTGACATTTTAGGAAACACCTTTTAGTTTCTTCTTTACATATTTTAAGAATGGTAATGCACAACTATTGCTTGATGTTTTTGATCATACAAAATTACAAACCATCTGGACTTTTTAAATGACAATAATATTCAGTCAGTTTGTTCTCTCCTTGATTGTCTGCACTCTGAAGGTGTATTGCTAGAATAAAGGACAAGCAAAGCTGACAAGTACGAAGGATAAGTCATATTCACTGCAGCAAAAAAGAAAAGCTAGTTTAATTAATATAAATAGTTTGGATACGATAAGCGTTTTCGATGTTATTGCTGAAGTTCAATATCTTTCAGGGTTTTCCATGTTCTACAAATTTTACACCTGGAGCATCGAAATTGATGAATCTTCCTAGAAAACCGAATTTTAGGACTATTTGGATCCATGGGGATCATCAATCTTCCTAATATATAATAATGAGAAAATTTTGAAGTTTGCATATCCATAAGTTTTGTTTAATGATCCCTTATGCAAACTATCATAAACAGTTGCTTTTAATGGTTTTGTGTGGGCACTTCTTGGATTGATTCTTTGTTACACTTTAGCAGCATAAATTTGAATACAATCTGCTTTTAACATCGTTCTGGCTGCAAACTGATGGTGTTAGTGCTTTTTATTCTATTTGAAGGTCCCATTCGTCACAAATTTTTAAGGATGCTGCTACCTTTCTGGTCAAATGCACTGCCTACTCTACCAGTGACTGCTCCTCCTAGGAAAGAATCTAATACATCTGGTGTTCCAGAAGGAAGAACACGGCATCAAAGATCTTCAAAGATGGACCCTAGGAAGATCCTACTCATCTTGGCAATCATGTAATATCTCCAACTTGTCTTACCATCATATATTTAAAGGTCATTTTTAGCTCTTTTTAGCACAAACCTTGTTTAGGGTTCTGAACAAAAAACCTTCTTCAACAGGTAATATACCAGTTTTTATGGATGAGGAGTTGAACTTTATCAGTATAATTTTTCATCTAATTTACTTGTGATCAACTTCATCATTTAGATATAAAGTCTTCTCCGACTTGACGTTTGCTCTGCTTTTGAGAACTATATCTTTTGGGTCTAATTAGGTTGGATGGATTGGGTTTTGGTCTAAATTCTACCTGATCTATAATTTTTGGGCAATAGGGAGACATTTTTCTGAAACTGGGTTGGTGTGCATGTGCATGTGCATGTGTGTGTATGCCTGTGTCAAAAGAGGGAAAATTTTGTAAAACCTAAATTTTGGGTCAGGTTAAGTGGGTTTTTTGCCCATATAGGTTATTTATGTTTTAAAAGTTGATATCCCATGTAAGGACCCATTTTTAAGAAAAACAAAATTGGACAATAGACCCAAAATCCAAATTTTCTGCAGTTTTTTTTGCCCACCATTACTATATTTACATGAAAGTTTAAGACAGTAAAAGATGCTTCTTCTAGTTTAAACAGAGCAAGACTACAACTTGATGTCTGTTTCAAGTTTTAGATGTGTGAAACATGGTTTAAAATACCGGTACCGTACCGTACCGACACAGTACGGTCCGGTATGAAAAAACATACCGGCTGTTTTTTTTTTTGTTAAAAATAACTCCAAGTCTCCAATAACACATAATTGATGAAGAAATGCTTAAAATCAATATTCAAATGTCAAATACATGAATACAATGTTTAAAATGCGGACGAATGACGTCCCTCGTACCCATACATATCTTGGGCTTGGGGACATACACGACTAAGGTCAACACCGTACGTCTCTAATGCCCGTATTTGGAAATTTTCTCATGGCATAATGCCTTGGTATCCATTATACCACATTGACATTAACGTTTCTTTGTTGGGATTCCAAGAACTAAACCCTGTATCATCAGGAACCTCTTGCAAACTACTCATCATATCGTGAAGGTAATCTTGCAAAGCTGTCGGTCCACCTCGACGTCGGCCTCTCTTCTCGTACACCCTGATCCCAGTTGATCCTTCGGTTCTAGCACCATGGTCCTCATCTTGGGTGGTGTGATCGAAGTATTGCTCATTTGTCCACAGATCAACACGTGCCGGTGTTGATGGCACGACAGTGTCTTCTCCACCAGCTCCATCATCATCATCATCATCATCATCATCATCATCTCCTCTGTCTTGTGTGCTGCTGCTTGCTACTGCTATGAATGGAGGGCTCGTCTTCTTCGTCCTTTTCTGCTTCTACAATCGCATCCAAAGGATCAATTGGTCGTTTACCTTTGGCTTTGCCTTTTGCCTTTGAAGGTGTTGCCTTCTTTTTTCCCTTTGATTGGGAAGATGGAGAGTCCGATTCGGATCAGCGTCTTGCTTGCCGAATTCGTTGAGAGTCCAAGGGAGTAATGGCCATGTCTTCTGGTTGGCTCCCAGACTCAAGTGCATCATATATAATTGGTGAAGGCCGAGGTGGCTCGCTTGGTTCATCAAGAAGAAGCTGGTAGCTCTCCATTGCACTCCACCAATCAATTATCGGGTCCGCATCGCCTTGGACGAACTCGACATCGAACGGATCTACATGTTGAATCTCTTTATCTTCGTTTTGTAATGCCCGCAATCGAAGCTGCATGTTGTAATGAACGTATACTAGCTTCTCTAATCGGGCATATGAAAGCTGGTTGCGCGGCTTGGTATGAATCAAGGCGAAGGTCGACCAATTCCTCTCGCATCCACTTGATGATGTGGTTTGCGAGAGGATGTGTGTTGCAATCTTCCGAAGAGTTGGAGCTTCGGTTCCAAATTGCAACCACCATTCAACTGCAATAGATTTAAAATTAATATTAGTAACGAGATTACCAAATTTATCATTAATAAATAAATTGAAAAAAAATTATATCTACCTGGATCTCCGAAATTTCCACTTGAATCTCGGAAATATCTTGATTCATTTAGAGCTTGTGCGCTTCTCTGGTTGATGCCGACATTCGTTGTATGACCTTGCGAAGCGGATATAACAAACTATCTATCGTTCCAAGATCATATCGATACTGGTACGTGGGATTTAAATAATACCCTATAAAAAATTATAAATTTAATAAGTAATTTAGCATAATGAATTAAAATTAAATAAATTTCAGAAAATTAAATAAAAAATTACCCGCGATGTGTATGTCACGACCCATTTGATTCTCCCACCTTTGGGAGATAATGTCAATGAAGGGTTTATACTTGGTTGGAGAAATTATAACCTTCTTGATTTCTTCTTGTGCTTGGTGGATGTAGTGGTAGATATGACCCATTTGAGGCGTCTTTTCCATATCCACTTGTCGTAGAACCTTGTACAATGGTATAAGGTTCTACGACGACGATTATCTCCGTGATGCAATCCTAGAAGCGCGTGTTGAGGACGTTCTTCTCGGTTTGCTTTCCATCAATTTTTTCGGTATATCTTGATGTAGACCATTCCTCACTTGTAAACATTGATCGAAGGCCCGCCTTACGTTGTTGGAGCGACCTTAATGCGATGAAGTTTGTTGCAAAACGAGTCGCTCCTGGTCGAAGGATTTCACCTGAAATATGGAATTATTATTAGTAATTATCACCTAAACTAATTAATAAATAAATACTATAAATTATTTTTTTAAAATAACTTTTGTAAATTTACTCATAAGGGCGTGTACCCATGTGTGGTTGTATATGAAGCGCGTAATTTGTTGCGCCCTCTTCACCGTTGACTTCACCATCGGTAATATCCATCACCGTTATCTTTCATCATGAGGTCTACACAATGGGCTGCACATGGAGTCCAACATATATGAGGATAATCTTATTCAATTATCTCACCTGCCTTTTTGAAATTGGCTCCATTGTCGGTTACAACTTGAATAATGTTATGAGATCCAATCTCCTCGATCACCTCCGTCATCAACTTCGAAATGTAGTAGCCGTCATGGATTTCATCAGAAGAGTTAACCGACTTGTGATAAACAACCCTCCTGTTGCAATAAATGAGAAAGTTTGATGCTCATCCGGGTTGGCCCTGTCCAACTATCGCACATTAAACTGCATCCGTAGTCCACCCATTGTCGCTTTATTCCGTCGATCCATTGTTTTATTTCATTGACCTCTTCTTCAATGTAAGGTCCTGAAATTTCATACGGAGTTGGAGGGGCAATACCTGGGCCTACCTTTTGGATTGTAGACACCATAGTTCGGTAGTATGGGTTGTTGGCTGCATTTGCGGGAATCCGGCTGAAGTGGAACCATTTGGAGATCGCTCTCCCCAACTCCCACTTCTTGTTCTTGGCCCAAGCATCGTCTATGCGCGGTTGCTTTGATGATGGAGGAGGAAATGCCCTGGGATCAAGATCAGAAACATCAACATTAATTTTCCTACCACTTGCTCCGAGGTTTGTGAAGAATCCATGAATGGCTCCTGGCCCTCCTCTACTGCCTCCTCTGCTCTGAGTTTGAGGTGCTCTCATGCTAGAACTCCGACCAATATAAGGACCGGAGGGAATTGAACCGCTTCGGTCCATTGCTCCGGCAACCGAAGTTAAGCCGACGCTGCTTATACCACCGCTGCCACTGCCGCCGCCATACTCGAATTGAGATCCGGGATAATACATCCGATCTCGTTCGAATGCAGCATGCTCCAATGAAGCTCGGATGTCGGCTTCAAGTTCCGGATCCTCGTTGTCATCGCCACCCCCGAGCATCGTAATGGCCACCCTGAGCCTCATAATGGCCACCACCGACATCTTGGGTAGCTCGTCGGTCGAACTCGGCTTGTTGAGCTGCATTCTTAAGACGTTGCTCCTTCTTGTTGTTGATTTGCGCTTTGAACATCTTTCGGACTTCGGCCGGTACTTTGGGGCAATTGACGACGTCGCCATATCCTCCGGCCAAGTGTTGCTTCAATCGAGTGATGCCTCCACCACGTGAAATCATAACACAGTGGAGGCATTGTCAGTGATGAGCCTTCTCCAACCGACGACCGTGCTGCCATGCGGGGTCGGCTTGAGATTTCGGCGCCATTTCGACAAAATTTAGACGTGGAAATTAATAAAAAAAAGATGAGAGAGAGAGAGTTTGAGAAAGATTGAGAGAGATTAAGAGTTTAGATGGGTAGAGGGGTGAGTGAGGGTGAAAGGAGTGTTTTGGGGGCTTTATATAGCCCCCAAAACAAGTCAAACCCGGCCCCAAACGGCTCTATAGTCGTTTGGGGGTACTGTTCATCATACCGGGAGATACTGCCTGGTATTTGATCAATACCGCCCAAACCGGGCGGTATTAATCCACGTGCTGTAGCCGACAGCCCGACATGGCTGTCGGCCACCGTTGCCAACGGCTATATGCCTATATGCATCATACCGGGCGGTATGATGCATATACCCCCTGGTATGGGCGGTATGTGATAAATACCGCCCATATTGGGCGGTATTTACCGATATACCCGATATTCTCTCATACCGGGTATCTCGTATACCGGAAAGTTAAAAAACCGGTAAATACCGGGCATACCGCCCGGTACGGTACGGTTTTTTGAACCTTGGTGTGAAAGTCCTAACCATGCTGTAGGTTTTTCGTCCACCTGTAAATTATCATGACCGTGTTACTAAAAGGTTTTAACATTGAGTTTTTGAAATATAGCTTCTATTTGGTTAAAAAAAAGAAATAAAGTTTCTATGTTCTCTTGTTTCCCATCAGAGTAGACTGAGTGATAATTTCTAAATGAAATCTGCGGGAAACAAGCTTATTGTGAAACCGTTTCTTTGAGCAGGGCATGTTTGGCCACAATGGGGATATTGTACTACAGATTGGCACAACGGAGTCTTGGTGAAACTATCACACGAGATGAGGCTGAGTAGCAGTTTGTGGTGTAAGTGTTGACTGTAGGAGATATTTAAAAGACTACATTCTGTTAAATCATTTTTAATGGTGACATCTGTAACACCCCGATGTAATCCCATCTTTTTTGCGAGTCATATACACTGTTTCTTTTCCTGTTGAAGTGCAAGCTTGATTGTCCATTGATGGCTCATTATCTCGACGCTTTCCGCTTGTGATGCATTCCTTGTCATGATTTGTGATCGTTTGCCAAATGAATAATTTTCATACTTGTTTATGAATTGCTAATGACATAATCTGAAAGCTATATGCAAGCCATCAGATTTCATATGCTGTATAGAAGCAAAGTGGATAATCCCATGAGATGCTAAATAAGATTTTAGACAAAAGAAAACGATCGCAGACAGTGGTCTATCATAGAATTTGAGATGATTCTTAAATAAATGATACCTGATATGTCATGTTGCATATTCTTATCTCTTGTATTCAAAATGAGCAGGCATTAATAGGCATGTATTAGATGCTGGATCTTGTAGCTTTTACTGCAAAACTAATCCTATTTTTATCCAATCAGTCTTCTCTCCAGAATATATATGAAAATTATATGCAATTTTTACTGCAAAACTATATATGGAAAGACATAATTTTCATACTTGCTTATGAAAGTTCTGCAGTAAAACTGCAAGTTTTGCAGAAACTCTAAATATATAGCCACCTGTATATTTTTATACTTGCTTAGTTGTTAAATCTTCATTACCTAATTAAGTTTAGGGTAAATTTTAATTGAACTGTCAGTCTGTCACTGATAGAAAAATGATGATTCCTTATTTTCTAATATTCGTCATATTAATTCTCAAGTAATATATTCAGAGTTTCTTCTCTATGGAATTGTCTATGTTTGAAGTAGATGTGTCAATGGGCCGGGTCCGCTCATGGGCGGCATGGACCCGGCCCAAATGGGCCGTGCTTGGCCCGTCACGTCAGTGCCCAAGCGACGGGCTGAGCTCATCCCTTCAGCACGTGGGTTGTGCTCGGCACGGCCGAGAGGCCGACACTAGCGCATGCCTAGGACTGGATTTTACTCTGTCATGCTTAGCACGACCTAATAGGCAATGGTTAAGGGCGCGTTTGTTTACGAAAATATTTTTCGATTTTTCGTTACGTGAAAATCGAAATGGATTTTCGAGTTTCGAAATTTTGATTTTGATTTTTTTGTTTGGCGAAAATGCGTTTGTTTGGCATGTCCAAATTTCATATTTCACGAAATGAAACAAACGAAACTTTTGTTTTGTGTTGATTTCGATGACAGTTTTTGAGACGAAAATTGAAAATGTGTTTGTTTATCAAACGTAGTTTCAGTTTCAATTTATTAATTTATATTGTTTTATTTATTTTAATTTATTTAATTTGATATTATTAACTCAAATTTAAAAAATATATGAATAATATTAATTAGTTAATAAAAAATATTGTGAATATTATTTTTTTAGTTAATAAAAATCATTAAAAATATTTAAAAAATATTTTGTTATATTTTTTAATTTATAAATAGTTTAAAATAAAAAATATTTGTAAATAATATTAATTAGTTAATAAAAATATCAGCTAAGTATGAATATCGTCGTAAACTAATTATCAATTAAATATCAACTAAGTATAAGCTACATATCAACTAAGTAAGAACTCGTTTTTTACCTAATCCAACATAATAATGGTTGAAATTATTGATTTTTTACCTAACTCAATTTTATGAAGTGTGTACGAAATTATTAATGTTTCTTACATAGATATGTTATATATATTTTGCTACTCGGACATATTATCTAATAAGTACAAATATGTTTGTTATCTAATAAGTACGGTTCACTCTAATACGTATAAATATGTTTGTTATCTAATAAGTATGATTTATGGAATTGAGATTAAAAACATTGTAACTTAATTAACG
Organism: Canna indica; assembly: GCA_034359265.1. NCBI lineage: Eukaryota > Viridiplantae > Streptophyta > Magnoliopsida > Zingiberales > Cannaceae > Canna > Canna indica. Next base: position 19,416,207 of record CP136897.1, read on the forward strand.
TCATAATAAGTGACTATACTACTAACAAGTGGCATTAAAAAAAATAAGAAGATAGTCAATAAACATCATAAATTATACAAGTATATCATTTATAAATTTACTCCATAAATTATTCAACGGTATACTAACACATCATTTAAGAAGATACAAAGTAAATTTATAAAAGATTCTTCAGTAGCTATACTAACACACTAGTTGAGAACCTGCACGTTGCGCAATTATAGTAAACATAATATATTTTAATATAAATAAATTATAAATAATCTGTACAAAATTTATAAAAATCTTATAAATAATATATTTTTTCTATTATATGTAACATATTTAGAAATGTATAATAATTTTCAATACCATTTTAAGCTAACATATAAAATTTTCAACAAATTCCATTTAATTTGTGCCAACGTAATTTATTTTTAATATACTTCTACTTAAAAGTTATGTAAAAAAAATAAGTTTATAACACAAAAGAAAATGAAACTTAAATCAATATGATTTAATTAATATTGTGAAATATTACCAAAAATAAATTAAATATTAATATTATGTTACCTATTATGGATAAAAATATAGGAAGTTTTAATTTTTAACTACAATCCAGATTATTTAAAATATTGAAATTTTGTTATGTATATTTATAATGAACCAATTTAAAAATAACATAAAAAATAAAATAAAACATCGTAAAAGATGTTGTCCGGCCAAATTAAGTAATAAAAGAAAAATCTCTATCATAAGAGTCTTCTCTTGCCTAAACACCTTAAATCTGGATTTTTTTTAGCTTGTAAAAGTTAGTGTTGATCAAATTTAAAGATGATTGATTAAATGATTGCGATGTATATTAGGACAATTACGTGGAAAACTAATTATGTATTTTAATTAGCCATTTATGATATTAATCACATCAAACTAATGTATTAAGATAAATTTTTCACAAATTAATTTATTTACCTAGATGTTAAAAGGAAAAAACATTTTGTCCATATATAAAAATAATATTATTTAATTTGTATTTAATTAAGTAATAATTAAGCATTGATTACTTAAAATGAAAATTCATGCATTAAAAATATTAAAAGTAAAAAAATTAAAAATGAAATAAGGCTATTATTAAAGAAATATTAAAAGTTAAAAAAATCTACTTTTGCCATATTAGCAAAATTTACTTCTGATCATGAATTAAAAATGGTAGATATTAAAAAAAATACCATTTATCTCACATATAAAATTCGGTAATAGATATCGATTAATTGAAATAAAATTTTATGCAAATGATTGTCTACTAATATAAATGAATGCATTAATTAGGTAATAAATACTGATTAGTCAAAATGAACATTTATGCAAATAAATGATCCAAATTTAATGATAAATAAATAAATAATAAATATTCTGATCATGCATTAAAAATACTATAAGTTAAAAATAAGAAAAATAACATTAATCTCAATATTGATTAACTGAAATAGAAATTTATGCAAATGAAAAAATGTCCAATAATATAAATGAATGATTTAAATTAGGTAATAAATATTGATTAGCCAAATGAATACTTATGTTGATGAATGATTCGAGTTTAATGATAAATAAACCAATAAGGAAATAAAGAAATCAGCATGAATTAGTAAAAATAAAAATTTATACAAATACCATCAAAATGAATATGAATGCTCGAAATTAAATAATTAATTAATATTAAAGACAACATTTGGAATTAGAATTATTGCACGGTAACCCGGCCAAGTACTATTCGTGTAAAAATTGCCTTTAATTAGAGCAATTATAATTATTGCATATTAATTCAAAATATTATAAACATTAATCCAATTTAATTGTTGCCCGCAATAAATTCAATCCGGTCTATATCTAAAAGGAAGAATCTACATTTGGAATTAAATTGATTATTAAATTATGAAGCACGTATACATGTTTGCATAAATTTCTACGTGTACAACGCTTGAATTACTGTGCTACAATTGTTATTTGCACAAATAAGACAATAAAAATTAATTAATTAAAATAAAAACTTATACATATAACAATTAAAATAAATGATCTGAAATGAATAAATATTAAAATAAAAAAATTACATTTGTCAAATCAATAAAATTTACTCTTGCATCGCGTGTAATAAGATAGGAATTTATATAAATAACAATAAAATTGAATGTTATGAATTAAATAAATATTAAAAATTAATCAAAATGAAAATTTTTACATTTGTCGTATAAGCGAAACTTACTTCTTAATAAGCAGGCATCTTTTGATCTTACTTCTTCTCCGACTTCGGTCAGTAGCTCCACCTTCCATTTGGTCTTCATCTAAACTCTTTCCACCACCTTCATGGGTGCTCCGCCGCTTTCTTCCTCTTCACCATCACTTTGTGGTTTCTGCAATTTGTTTTGACGTTCCTCACCCCTTCTGACACATAACATGCATAAAATATACTCTTTTTATTTCAATCGCTTGCTGGAAATCAAAAGAAGAAATGATCTTTTTGCTATAAGATTAGTGTAGAACCCTTGTTGCCTTGGAATTCGCTCAAACAACACTTGACCTTCTTGGCGCATCCCTCGTAGTGCATGAAGATGCTCATCTCAATCTCCTCGGATGGTGGAGGTGGCGGCTCGTTTGCTTTCTTCACTTCACCACCATCGTCCTTCTTTCCCGTCATTGTCACCTTCCTTCTTCTCACCTTCTTCTTGCATTTTTCCCGCGTTCGGGTCCGCCTCCACTTAGTTCTTCTCCTACTTATCCTTGGGTTTCTCCTTCGTTGGCGCTGATGCTGCGTCCAACAGAGGATAAAGAAAAGAGTTGCAATGAATTAATGATCTGAGAGGAATCAGTAATTCGTGATTATGGCCACAGGAGTAGGTTTAAATAAACACATCTTCAAGCTTTGGTCCACACCTTCGACAGTGTGTTAGAGTACAAAATACGATGAAGAAGATGAACAGTAGCTCAGCTACTGGTTGCTGGAAACAGAGAGCAGAGAACAAATGATTGAATAAAAGGCAAATGACAAAATAGACTTTATTGTAATAAATTCATGTTTTGAGTTTGTGGATAGAAATGTAATTTTTCATTCATTAGTTAACTGGTATTGGATCCAGTCTTAATGGTAACAGGTCTAAATGTAAGTCCCGGTATAAATAGGAACCATGTAATAAAGTAGAGTTTAGTTGTTGTTGTTTTGAATAAGATGTGTTTTACGTGCTTCCCTTTTTTGGTCACTGTTTGAGTTCTACTCTTCGCCTCTCTTCTTCTTCTCCTTCACCGGCAGGGACTTCTACATGGTATTAGAGCCAAACTTGTGGTTGATATTGTGACACCTGCAGATGTCCAGTCCTGTAAAACTCCACGCTCCAGATGTCCAATCCTGGGCGTGAGAGGGGTGTGTTAAAGTCTCGCATTGGTTAAAAGTATGGTCAATGTAGCCTTTAAATAGTTTGGACAATCCTCTCCTCATGAGCTAGCTTTTGGGATGAGTTAGACCCACTAATTTCTTAACATGGTATCAGAGCAGATCCTTCGATCTTTGTGAGCTGAGCATTTGGATCGACCAGATATGGCCAGGAACCGGAGATCGTCGAATGCAGCAAGGTTAGTCGTTGGCGATTCTCAAATTCATCAAGAAGGAGACTCGGCGATCAAAAACACAGAGATGGAAGGAGATCCGCTTGTACTCGCTAGAAATGATAACCCAGGTATGAACCTTGTTTTAGTTCAATTAACTGGGCATGAGAACTATCTTCCTTGGAAAGAGTCGATGATGATGTCCCTATCGGCCAAGAACAAGATAAAGCTTGTCAATGGCGCAATCACACCTCCAGAAGAAGATGACCCTAAATATTGGCTATGGAAACGCTGTAACGATATGGTGAGATCATGGATTGTCCAATCGTCGCACCCAGCATCAAATCTAGCGTAATGTATACACAAATAGCAGCTCATATGTGGTTGGATCTGGAGGACAGATATGGGAGAGGAAATGCTCCCAGGATCTTTGAGATTGAGATGCAGATTGTCAATACTCGACAGGGAAATCAGATTATTGCAGCATATTACACGAAGTTGAAGACATTGTGGGATGAGATTGATGCCCTAACTCTGCATATCTTTTGCAATTGTAAAATTGGTAGAGAAAATAGAGACAACAATAGACTTAGACAATTCCTCATGGGTCTAAGCGAAGCATATGTCATTATAAGGGGGCAAATTCTATTAATGAAGCTCATTCCCAACCTGAATCAGGCGTACGCAATGCTAGAACATGAAGAATCACAAAGAAATGTGAGTGTTAACTCCAATTCAAACATTGAAAGTATTGCCTTGAACAGTTAGTATCAAAGTGGCTCACACCAGAATGGTCAATTCACTGGATATGGAAACAACTATAAAGACAACAAAAATAGGTACCAAGGAATGAGTAAGTTGTTCTGCGAACACTGTTAGAGACCCGAGCATACCAAGGATACATGTTATAAAATCCATAGGTATCCACCGGGTCATAAACTTTACAAGGGCAAGCCAAAAATGAGTGACTGGAATGGAAACACAAAGCAAGCCAACAATGTTAACTCAGCTGGCATAGTTTGAATAAAACAACTTCATCCTTTGAAATGATACATTGTGATGTTTGGGGACCTCATAGAGTACCCACGTATGATGATTGTTCTTACTTTCTTACCATAGTTGATGATTACACTAGGTGTTATTGGACTTTTTTGTTTGCTCTCACAAGAGTCAAGTTCCCAACCTACTCATCAACTTCATCCATATGGTCCAAAATCAGTTCTCAAAGAATGTGAAGATGATAAGGACGGATAATGATAGTGAATTTTTTAACACTACCATGAAAAACTTTCTATCAAACAAAGGCATCATTCACCAAAGTACTTGTGTTGAGACTCCTCAACAAAATGCCATTGTTGAAAGAAAACATAGGCATTTGTTACAGGTAGCTAGAGCACTCAAATTTTAGTCTAAATTACCCCTAAAATTTTAGGGAGACTGCATATTGACTGCTACCTACCTCATTAACAGATTGTCGAGTCCTCTCCTCAACAATAGAAGCCCCTTTGAGCTACTTTACCATAAAGAACCTAATATTTCTCACCTAAAAACTTTCGGATGTCTTTGTTACCATAATACTCTCAAGCAAAATAGGACCAAGTTTGATCCAAGGGCCAAGGAAAGTGTGTTCATTGATTATCCTTTTGGCAAAAAATGGTACAAAGTATACAATCTTCGGACCCAAACCATTTCAATCACTAGAGATATTGTCTTTGTTGAGCATGCCTTCCCTTTCAAAGAAGATGAAGAACAGAAAACAATCTTTCCTGTAGTCACTACTGAATTAGGTCTTAATGATACAGAGACATCCTTTCACAGCTCTTCCTCACATCCAATTGAAATGCTTAATGACCCTGTGCCGTCACCAACTCAAGGTTTAGAAAAAGAACAATCATCAAAGTCACCTCCAAAATATCCTCCCAGTACTTCATCAAATTCTCCATCAACTTCTTCATTTGATATTGACATTGAAATCCCAGACGTACCATCTCATTCCAACTCCACTCAAATTGAAAATTCAAAAGAAAGCTCATCTACTTCCATCATTCCTGCTCCTAGGAAAAGTCAGAGAATTATCAAGAGGCCTGTTAAGCTCAATGACTATCAATGTAACTTCCTTACTACTGCAGCCCCTAGCTCTCAAAGTGAACAGGTCCATAGAACCTCACCTTATCCATTATCCAATTTTGTAAGCCTTGAACAAATACCAAATGAACACAAATGCTCGCTAACAGTCATAGATTTCCACTCCGAACCTAATTCCTATGCTACAGCTAGTAAGGATGCAGCATGGGTAAATTCCATGCAACTTAAACTTTCAGCACTAGAAGCTAACAGTACTTGGTCACTAGTTGATTTACCACCTGGGAAAACTGCTATAGGCTGTAGATGGGTATATAAAATAAAGTTCAGGCCTGATGAAAAGGTTGAAAAATACAAGTCAAGACTTGTTGCAAAGGGGTTCACTCAAGTAGAGGGTGTGGACTACCAAGAAACCTTTGCACATGTATCCAAAATGAGGACAATTAGGACTATGATTGCCTTAGCTACAGCAAAAAATTGGCCTTTGTACCAATTGGATGTAAGTAATGCATACTTACATGAAAGTTTAGATGAGGAAGTATACATGATGAAACCTCAAGGCTATGGAGATCCTAGTGATACAAGAGTGTGTAGATTATGGAAATCCATATATGGCCTGAAACAAGCGAGTTGACAATGGTATGCTAGATTATCTAGTAGTATCATTTCACAAGGCTTCAAATAGTGCCACTCAGATCCCTGCTTGTTTGTCAAACAAAGAAATGGGTTGTCTGTAATAGTGTCAATCTATGTAGATGACATAGTGTTGACTGGTTCTGATAAAGAAGGAATAGATGAATTGAAGAAGTTCCTCAATGCTGAATTCAAAATTAGAGACTTAGGAAACTTAACATATTTCCTAGGACTCGAAATACAAAGGACTGCTGCAGCAGGTATTCATATTTGTCAAAGGAAATATATTGTTGACATGTTAAAAGAGATGAAGCTAGAAGATTGCAAGCCTTCGAAAACACCAATGCAGTACAAAACCAATTTTGACAGTAAAGAAGGTGAGACAAAATTCACAGCTGAAGAGATAAACAAGTATAGAAGGCTAATTGGTAAACTTTTATATGTTACCATTACAAGACCTGATATAGCATTTGCAGTACATACCTTAAGTCAGTTTGTGCAGAATCCCACACACACTCATTTGATAGCAGCAGTTAAAATTTTAAGATACCTGAAAGGTGCTCCAGGTATGGGGTTGTTTTATGAAACAAGTTCAAACATTTCCTTGGTTAGCTATAGTGATGCTGACTGGGGCAGCTGTAACTTGAGCAGGAAGTCTGTGACAGGGTACATGGTGAAGTTGGGTGATTCTTTGATCACCTGGAAGTGTAAGAAACAAGTGACGATGAGCTGATTAAGCGCAAAGAGTGAACTTAGAGCCATGTCTAGTACTGCAGCTGAGGTTATTTGGGTAATCAACTTACTTAAAGACTTGGGTGTTGAAATCAAAACACCAATTGCATTATACTGTGATAACCAGAGTGCTATGCACATCACAACCAACCCTGTATTCCATGAAAGAACAAAGCACCTAGAGGTTGACTGCTATTTTATTAGAGAGAAGTACTTGCAGAAAATAATACAGCCAGTCTACATAAGTGGGAGTCAACAACCAGTCGATATCTTAACTAAAGCCTTACCTCCTGCACAACACCATCTCCTTGTAAGCAAGTTGAAGCTGAGAAATCCTTTCTCACCTCTCAACTTGAGGGGGCAGTGTTAGAGTACAAAATAAGATGAAGAAGATGAACAGTAGCTCAGCTACCGGTTGCTGGAAACAAAGAGTAGCAGAGAACAAATGATTGAATAAAAGGCAAATGACAAAATAGACTTCATTGTAATAAATTCATGTTTTGAGTTTGTGGATAGAAATGTAATTTTTCATTCATTAGTTAACTGGTATTGGATCCAGTCTTAATGGTAACGGGTCTAAATGTAAGTCCCGGTATAAATAGGAACCATGTAATAAAGTAGAGTTTAGTTGTTGTTTTTTGAATAAGATGCGTTTTAGGCGCTTTCCTTTTTTGGTCACTGTTTGAGTTCTACTCTTCGCCTCTCTTCTTCTTCTCCTTCACCGGTGGGGACTTCTACACGGTGACATCGATGTAGAAGGTGTCCTGTTCTCAACTACGAAATATCGCATTGATGGTGGAAGGTCTGCATGCGCTTCTCCACTGTCCTGTTCGACGAAATGCTGCATTAGTAAAATTGAAGAACCATCGAAAACGAAGGGTATTCTCAACTACGACTCAATTAAAAAGCAATTGCATGCTCCAAGTCCGGCACTGATGTCGTTGTGAAGGCTTCGATTCGCTATAATTAAGAAGAAGAAGGTGGTATAGAAGAAGAAGGTGATACCTAGTGGCTTCTTGTACATGTCCGAGAAGGAACTACTTCAGTCGAACATGGAAATGCAGGTTTTTGAAGAAGAAGAAGATGAAGAAGAAGAAAGAGACGTGTGAGAGAGAATGAGCAATCACTCGGAACTAATCTAGAGAGGAAATGTCAAAGAGAGAGAGAGAATGAGAAAATAAATAAATAAATAATATAAATTAAGTGTAGAGAGAAAGAGAGGGAGAGATGAGACGTGTGAGAGAGGATGAGAAAAAAAATAAATTTGAGAGAGAAGAGAGGAAACGGGTAGAAGTAAATGGGTTAACCACTATAAATGGGGGAAAGAGAAAATATTTTTTTTTAAAAGAAAGAAAACGTAGAAAAAGAAAATAGTGCCACATCAACCAAACTTGGATGTGAAAGTGACACGTGGCGTTAGTTGCTTATATATATATATATTAGCTTTTATACTAATAGTAGCTTCAGTAGTTCAATTCAACCCAGCAACATCAATTCTTCAATTCAACACATCAGCATTAATCCAATATTACAGTAGCTATATCACAACACTTCAGTAGTTCAATTCAACACTTCAACATGTTCTTCAATTTTTTAGTAGCTATATTAAAACACCATCAATTAATATTACAACGGCCAAGGTAAGGCAATATTACAACACCATCAATCAAATTACAACAATCATTAGTTGGTGATCGCACCATTGTATGAATGTAGGACTATGAAGGAAAATGTGTATCACCATTAGTTGGTGATCACCTCTAATTCATAGTCCACCAAAATATAGTTTGCCCATTATCTCAAAACAACCGAAGTATAAAATCAACCACGCATTTATATAAGCACAACCAAACAATGAAATATATAAGCACAACCAAACAATGAAATATATAAGCACAACCACACATTTATATAAAAGCATAACTAATAGTGGGCAATATTACTTTACGACATTAGGAGAAAAATGCACATAATCATTTATTGGTTATCACCTTCAATTCCCTGCCGATATAAAACTAAGTTAATCCAATAATAATATAAAGTAGTCCAATTACATTAGTTGTGAAACACGTATTTAGGTTTACATCATTAAAGTTATATAACATATTTAAATAAAAAAACAATTGCAATGAAAACAAGTACTATCAACCCCTTGCAACCAATGTCAATGAGTTTGTCCATTTTTGCCTCGAGTGAAAAGAGGTCCCTACTTTTTTGGTCCACTTCTTCTTCCTCATTGCGTATCGTCGTTGCAATGGGAGTGATCCATCGAAAGAATTAACAACCGGGAATATCAATTTTGCCTCTATTTATGCAAGCTGCATATAATCGGCCAAGATTTTTCTCACTTTCACTTATCCTTACTGCGGCTCTCAAACCGCAAAAATATTCTCTGTTTTGATATCTCAAATACGTTTCATTTATTCGGGATGAAGAAGCTGTCATACTATTTAATAAAACTAAAATTAGTATATTGTTGGTACCATACACTATCAAAAATAAATCTAATTAATAATTAAATCTATTACAAGTCCAAGACATAAAATTCTATTACATGTTTAAACCTAATTAAAATATGGAAGGGTAATCAGCGTCGATGTGCCCAAAGCTGATTTGTAATCCCCTCCCGAATGTCATACATAATATTTTGAGTTGAAGAAGATTCACCTACTGATGATTCAATAGGGGGTGAAGATTGATCTTCATCATCAATAATAACTTCTTCATTGTTCCAAATATCAATTAATTCATCCAAATTATGATATCTAATAATGATGTTATGAATTGTACAACACACCAATACGATATTGCTTTATCTTGCAAGTTTGTAATTCAGCATCATCTTTAACATCGGAAAACGTGCTTTCAATAGTCCAAAACATCGTTCGATGACGTTCTGAACAGATGAATGTCGTTGGTTGAACAATTCTCTTTTTGTTGAGGGGTCTCGCCTATGATAATCTGATCTATGGTACTTTCACCACGATAAAGTGCCAAAAATCTAGATACGTTCGGATATCCCGCATCAACCACGTAGAATTCATCTATCAATCCGAAAGAAAATTTTCTATTAAAACCAAATCAAAACTAAGAAAGTGATTACGTTGAGTTAAATTTACCTCCTATTGACATTAGAAAGTCTGAATTGGGAGAATAAATAGTGTGGTTGACCACATATATAATTTGGTCTTCTAAGCCAAGTCTCCTAAGATCGGTGCATAGTTTAAGGAATAGACTTGGCTCCATACGCAAGTTCTCGTAGCATCGCACATGACTATGTATTAACTCCCGCACATAGTCCGCACCTCTCAAAATTAAAGTACGCACTGCTGTTCTTGGGGTTGGGTTTTCTAATTCATTCAACTTATCCAATATATCCAACATGAGTAATAATACAAAGTCATCGAAAATTTCTTCATCGCTATAAGATGTATGTGGAGGTTGATGACTCATTCTACGATAATTAAAAAAAAAGTACAACATAATGCATGAAAGTAAACAAACTAGAAATACATTGTTCAGTTCATAACCAAAGCATGAAAATGAAAAAAGTATTGTTACACACATAGTTCAATCCGACATCATAAAAAATAAAATAATGTGTCACCCATGTAAACTTTCCATCCATTTCTTGAGTTCGTCATACAATGACATAACAAGTGGTCGAGCATCTGGATGCTCAACCAAGTAAGTCATTGTCTTAAACAAGTGAGCTTCGGGTAGCCCTTCCACACTAGTAATGCGGTCAACATAATTTGGGACACTATATGGATCCGGGGTTGATGTGTTACATGTGTACACTGAAGTTGCATCACTTCGATGGGCTGCATAGTGATTTGAAATAAGTTTGTACAGTTTTTTCTTCTCCTGTTCTACTGTTGATCTCACCGATGATTTACCTCTTTTCTTGCCACGTGAGGAAATAGATGTACGTCTATCTACATCCTCAACACTATCAACATCATCATCTTCCTCCACTAAGGGTTTCTTCCCACGTACATTTGGATCCAAATATTCCTTCTCTAACATATGGTCTTCATTCGAATTCAATGAGGGCTGTGTTGATGATTAGACCATACCACTAGTTGCGGAATGATTTTAAAATATCATTTTCATCAAATTATAGTGTGGTGGTGGCCCGTTCTTAAATGGTTTAAAATAATTTTTTGTCGTTTCTTTCTATACACGATTTTTTTTAAAATCAACTAACTCAACCTCATTGATTAAATACAAAAAGACATATCGATGAGTTTCACACTATTTCATCGGCATCAATCTTTCTTGTGTCAGGATTCTATGTGATCCCAGTGTGGTTAGTCAACTCTTAAAAATTCTTATATAAATGGAGAAGTCGTGTTTTTTAATTGTGACCCAGTATTCAAATTATTATGAAAATAAATTTATAAAGTAGATCAGAACTAATAATATCTCTATCATTAGGCCACAAAATCCAAGACCATTTGTATGATCAATTCTTATTTTAATCAAACAAAAAAAAAATATTTCTCTTGTATTCGCACTATATATATCTTTGTCTCTTCCTTTCTTTTGAACATCTTTTCTGCCATAAATATATACATAAATATCTAAACAAGGTCTCACATGATGGATAGATTACAAGGTTGATGAGTTAGGAGTCCACGTGTCTAAACAAGGTACACATGTACAATAATTAATGTCTCTACTAATAAAATGTAAGATAAATTACGTTTCCCCCTTCTATTTTACTCTTGATCTCTTATTATATTCTCACTTCTCAATTTCTATTTTTTTTTCAATTAATTTAATAATAAAAATGCCAATACAACACTAAAATTATTTTCCTTAATTTTTAATTTATTAATAATTAAATTATATAAAAATAATCTATGTCATGAATTTATGATGACACGATGAGATTTAGGGGTGTGCATGAGTACCAAGTAGATCCATAATTGGTTGGAACCTATCAGATAGGATAAATTTCTTGTAGACCCAAATTAAATTCGAGTAAAATTCGAGTAAGAAAATTAAGTAACCGGTTAAATCCGATTTATGTTTCGATTATAGTAAACAAAGTATCCAAAATCGAGTTGTTACCTACGAGGCATATATACTTATATTATTCACTATCCTAAACCCATTAACTCGATATACAAACCTATTATCTAAATTCAATATCTACTAATCATAGTCGCATAATTTTATTATGCATTTATCATATTTAATTTTATATTTTTACTTTTTGTTTTATTTATTGAACGATGATATATGAAAAGTAAAAAAAATGAACATATTCTAATAGGGTACCGAAACATGTATACACCACAGATTTTAACATAGCACTCGAAACTTGTGATGTACTATAAGTTTCAATAGGGCATTCGAAATCTGTGACGTATTATAAGTTCCAACTGAGTACTCGAAACTTGTGATGTACTATAAGTTCAGGATAGAGTCCGATTCTAGGTTCCAATATAATAGGATTCAAATCCAAAACCTAAGAATCGATCCTATACGAGATAGAGTGCGAGTATTACGAAAAGTACTGGGTATCCGAATCCGCTCACCCCTAATGAGATTTATTGTTAAAATAATTCCAATCCAGACCTGACTCGCCCAACTCGACGAATTCCAACCCGTGCACACTCGGGCTCGTGTTGGGTTCAGATCGAGCCACCTTAATCGAATCCTTTTTCAAATAACATCAAAACCTCGCGTCTCTTCTTCGGAAGTTCGTGGGCTCTTCTCTTCCGATGCTGCGGCGAAGAAATCTGCTCGACCCCTTCCGTAACCTCCGCTTCTCCGCCCGGCGCTTCTCCCTCCCGCTTCCCTCCGCCACCGCCTGCTTCTCCCATCCTCCCTCTTCCAACTCCTTCATCCACTCCCTCCTCGACTCTGGCATGATCGTCGAGGCCGCCGCCCTCCTCGCAACCAGTCCACCCGCCACCGGCTCCTTCAATCTTTTCCTCTCCCACCTGACTCGGTCCCGCCGCTTCGAAGCCGCCCTCTCCCTCTACCAGTCCATGCGCAGCTCTGGCGTTCCCCCCGACGTCGTGACCCTCAACATACTGATGAATTGCCACTGTGAGTCGGGCCGCCCCGACCTCGCGCGCCAGGTTTTCGACCAATTCAAGGTCTGGTGCTACGCCCCGAATGTCATCTCTTGCAACACTCTGATCAAAGCGTACTGCCGGAATGGTCAGATACTCGATGCGCTCGGCGTTCTCCGCGCGATGCGGGAGAGAGGGCCGAGGCCGAACGCGCGTACTTACTCCATTTTAATCGATAACGCCTGTGAATCTGGTAACTCGCATTTGGGTTTGCGGTTGATCCGCGAAATGTTGCTGATTGGTTTGGTCCCGAGTGCAGTCGCTTATAATTGTGGCCTCGCCGGCCTTTGCAAAGAAGGAGAGCTGAAAGCGGCGATGATCCTCTATTCTAGAATGGTTAAGTTGGGAGTTAAGGGAAACTTGGTGTCGTACACTGGTTTTATCACTGGACTGTGCCGGAAGAAACAGCTGGCAGAAGCAAAATTGGTGCTTGTTGAGATGTCAGAGATGGGGATTAATCCGAATGTTATGACCTACAGTATCTTGATTCATGGACTGTGTTCCCAAGGGCAAATTGAAGACGCCAAATTGATGATGCAAGATATGGTCCATTTGGGTCTTGCTCCAAATGTAGTCACATACACTGCAGTGATAGGAGGTTTTTGTATAGAAGGGAGAGTAGAAGAGGCATTTGGACTTTTTGATGAAATGGTTCAACAAGGGATAGATCCTAATAAGTATACCTATTGCACTCTGTTAGACGGGTTGTGTAAAGTGGGGAAACTTGAAGAAGCCGTGCAGTTCTTTCGCAGATTACAAGGTCAAGCATTTGAGGATAATGTTGTTGCTTATAATATTTTAATATCTGGGTTTTGCAAAGTAGGGTTTATGAACGAAGCTACTAGACTACTTGTGGAGATCATACAGAAAGGATTGGAGCCTGACGAAATTACGTATAATACCTTGATTGATGGATTTTGCAAAGTTGGGAGAATTGAGGATGCAAAAAGCTTATTAATTGATATGGAGCGACAGGGTCTAAGACCAAATGACATTACTTACAATACCTTAATGGTTGGTTTAATTAAGGTGGGAGATCTGGAGCATGCTTTGCATCTGGCAGAAGAGATGGTTGGTAAACAAACACAACCTGATGCAATCACTCACAGCATCCTCACAAGTGGGATGTGTCAGGCGGGGAGGTTCCAAGATGCAGAAAATTTGTTGCTATCCTATGGAAGATGATGAGGTAGAACTTGTTTTTCAATTGTTGTTAAATTTTTGAGATAGTCATGTCTATGGCCGTAAACTTGTTAGTTGTTTGTACATAATGAAAGAGTCTGAGTGAGTGCTTATTGACTAATTTTTTCTCTGCTGTTTGTGATTTTTCCATATCTTGACATGAACTATTGCTTGGAATTGTCTTAATACCTTAGTCGATGCATTCAGTTTAAGACAATCCTAATTATGATCTTTTCAGCTTAGCAATTTCTTTGTAATGACTAGGTAAAACTTAGGGTAATGTTTCCATCATGTAGATTTCCTTGTATTCTTTCCGTAGCTTTCTCTAAATTTAATTTGGCTACAGTGTGGATATCAATACCCCAACTTGTTTCTTGGCTGACAGAGTAGTTTAGGTGGATGAGTGAATTTATGCTTTTTGTGGTAGTATATAGTAGATTGGACCTTCATGAAATCAGCTTTTTGAAAGTCATATACACATATCAGTAGGCCAGCTAATTATGTGGAATTGTTTAATTCAATTTAATGGTGTTATATGGGTTAATGTTATGACATAGTTTAAAGATGTCTTATGCCTTTAGCCTTTTTTTACATGACAATAATAAAATGTGACTAGTGTCTATCTAAACATACACTTCAATGTAATTTTGGATCTCCCTCTAGTCTAGTTATGATATCAACAGGTCCTTTTATAGTTACAAAGATAATTCACAAGAGCCCATCTCCTTCAATCAGTAAAACCACTCTTCCAAGTTCCAATGTTAACGGCTTTATGCACATGATCTCTTGTTTTTACTTGTTTTCTTTTATGCACAGATAACTGGCTATGCAGGGCTGGCATTCACAAAGGGAATCATAAATAAGTCAAAGAGGAGGATGCCAAGTATAAGGTAAGCCGGTTATCTGTTAATTCCTGGTAGTTTTTTTTCCTGCTTTTCCTTTGTTTCCTTTAAAAATTGATTTCTAGTTGTGAATAATAATTTGTTAACTGTAGTTGTATGTGATCAATCGGGTATATTAGTAGATCAATTGATTAAGTTATTTGTTCAAATAATCTGTATTTATTTATCCATCATGATGATGCAACTTTGTTTTAGAAATATATTGTGTTCATTACAAGGTACGTTGTATAAGTAAGAATTTGTGGTTTGCAAGTTAACATAATTAATATCTTAAGTCATACTAAAGGTGACCATTTTTTAATGATCATGCTAAGGTAACATTGTTTACGTTATAACATCTTGTTGTAAAATCTGTGTAGAGTAGAACAAGAGGATCCTTCATTTTTGCAAGAAATTTTGAGAGAAATAAGTTAACACGTAGGTGGATATATTTGATGAGGATATTCATATGATTGAATTGAATTAACTAAGATACTTGTTCTAAGAAATGGTTTTTCAATTTTTAATATGTTTGATCCTAAGAAAAACTTCTATGCGTGCATGAAAAATTCTTATTTGCTTTTGTTAATCTCAATATACACTTAAAGCCGGAATGAAAATGGAACCAACTGAGAGAAAGCAGAAGTCACATTCCCCACTGGGGCTTGGGGGATCTACCTTTGAAACTATTCATTGTCTCAGGAATATGGCTCTTTTCAAAAAATATATATATACTTATATGGTGACATTGCTTGCTATCTTGTATCAGCCCTTTCAAATATTTAACTTCAATTTTTTAGGACTCCAGCTCTTGGAATTCATCAAATTCTAGTCTTGACCATGTAAGGTTTTATAGAAGTTTCCTTTTTGCTCCATTTCTCCACATACCTTGCTTAACATTTCTATCAGTCATTTCACTGTGCATTTGAACTATAATAATTTTTGTTCTTGTTTTTTTGTAATGCTTAATATCAATTTGTTGAGTATGAAGCACCGTGGATGGGTGATATTGTTTGCATACCATGAGCAATTCTATAGACAAGAAGATAAGTTTAGTATGGATGAATCTGAAATCAGAATGATTTAGAATTTACCAAGAAATATACTAGTCAAATGTAGTGATTAGGTATTTCTTGAATGAAATCTCTGTAATATTGCAAATGATACTATAAAATAATTTACAGCATATGTTCAATTGGTCAATCAAAGGTTTCTCTGTATTTTGGAGAACAGCAGGTTGCGCTGAAATAGCAATGAGCTTGATCCCTTCCTGCTCCATTTGTATTGTCAAAAACCATTATGTTGTAGTTTTTATAATCTTGGTGGCCAATAATTGAGGCAAAGGTTTACTATATTAGATGGCAATGCTAGATTTATGTGCTCATTTAAACATCTGATGTAGTATGCGGCAAAATTTAAGGATGTGTTTGACAACATGATTCATATGGCATTCTGGTCTAGCCAATATATAAATCCTTTATTAGGGGCCTCTAGAATGTATCGGTATGGTGTCCCGTGATGAGTGATCAAATTATCTGTAACTCTAGGTGATTTGTGGCGGTAGGCTTCTAATCTTGTGGATCATATCCTTTCTTTTCCGCTGACACTTGACTGATCCAGGGATTGTATTTTCTTTTGGTTAGTAAAATAAACTTTGAAGTGGAATCTCATTTATTGTCTCTTAGAGCTATTCAGGTTGGAGCTCTTGCTCGCGGTGGGCTTGTAATGCTTGTTGCACCTGTTGATGTTGCCATTCCACCTAGCAACACTGGATTGGACTGTCCGCAGACATCCTTCTTTCAGGTTTCTAAAATATATGCCTTGAAATTCATTTAAAACAGTCTTCGCTTGCTTTTTGTTGAAGCTGCTTTTGCTTTCTCCTAGGTGTTAAACATACCAACCAAGATAGAAGACTACTATGAAAATCATTGCCTCTGTGGAGCTGATCAAGAAGGGAGAAAAAGTGGGGCTCCTTTGAATATGTTCTCCTCGCAAAGCTTGGGAGACAGGCCTTTTTCATATGGTCGAGGGCTACCAACTAAGTTGTGCCGTTTGTCAGTGGCTGAGAATTTGACTCGATAAAAGTTTGTTCAAGTTCCACTCTTATTAAGTTCAGTCGTGTTAGACGTGATCATGCCATTCGATGAGATATATATATTAAACATGTTATGTGCATCATTTCTTACCACTAGTGTAATCAACATATCACATTCGCATTTTAAATCGTAATATATTTGGTTAATCATGTTGTGTTCATGTTTAAACTAATCGTTTTGTGTCATAATCGTATCTACACGTTTATAATCTCCATTACTTAAATTTATTTAATCTTAGCCATATTCTTATTCCAAAGTGAATTTTTGAGAGCTAGCTCATTTAGCAACATAAACAAGCATGAGTTCAAGCTCGAGCTTCGCTTAAGCTCCAAAGTTTAAATTAGTGAAATTTGAACTTAACTTTTGCTAGATGGAGCTCAAATTCAATCAAATTTTGCGAGCTAAGTTTAAGCAAGTCAAAACCTCGACTTGGCTCGACTTATTTGCAGCCTCACTGATCATCAGTCCTGAAGGTGTAGATCTGACAGAGGAAGAACTGATGACTGATAATGCTGTTTGTTTTTCTGGTTTACTTCACTATCTTTGACCTAATTTTCTTACCCCAACATTTGCAGTGGTTCCCCTTGTGCTCATAAATGAGTACAAGAACAAGAATCAACTGCAAACCAAGTATACCTTCCCACGGGGCAGAGAAAGTCAAGGCTGGTTGTACATTTATTTACATTGTCATTATGATTCTAGAGGATTTTTTAAGCTTTAAAAGTTGTTCGGATTCATGCAAGTAATACCTCTTTATAGTGAGGTGATTATTTTATAAATCTCACCTTAGTGAGGTGATTATAGATGGAGCACTACACCATGCTCTCCACTTCCCAAAAGATACTGTGACAGTAGGCATGGATGTTATTGTTCTTGTAAAGGGCAATGAGCTCATTGGCACCAATGTAGTTGAAATTGTGTTGTTGTGGCTCTGTTCCGTACCACTTAAGCTCATCCCTGAACACACCGAGGGCCACATTTATGTCCTCCTACCTAGGGATGTCAACGGGCAAATAGTGTCGCACTCGCACCCGCACCCGTTTACTAAATTCGTCTTTCGTACCCGCACTCTCGACGGGTATCCGTCATTCGTTCCCTCACGGGTAATTGATACCCACGGATACCCATTTAATATATGTTCCTCATACCTGACCCGTGTCGAATAAATATCCGTACGTATTCGCGGGTACGGATAATATTATCATCCCTACTCCTATCCTTTATTGAACAAAATTTCTATTGTGCTTGGGCACCAACCACAGTCTTTGTGTAGCAGAGCAAATATATTCACTTTTATTATAAATATGCTCATTTTTATTAAACTATACTTACTTTGGATATACTAGGTTTTTGTAAATATACTCAATTTATTTTGAAGGTGAATATACCTAAAGTCTATATGAAACTAAAATCATTTACAAATTCACTGTCCTAAATCGTTTGGTTTTTAAAATTACTGTATGAAACTGAAGCTGATTAATTTTTTTACAAAAGTTAAAAGTATAAAAAACTCTTATGCAAGTAGAGGAGTGATAATTAAATGAAAATATCTTAAGCCAAAAGTGAAACAAACAATACAATATATCCTAAGCCATTTTATTTTTTTTTTAAATTAAATTATATATTAGTAAACCTGATTTCGTTTACTAGTTATCCGAGAATCGATAATCAAAACATAACCGATTTTATGTGATTTTCTAAATTTACTAACCAAAACTAAAATTGAATTGCAAAGTTACTATATGTTCGTAATCGAATTTTTCAATTTGATTAGTCGATTGAACGCGGTTAACCGGTCTTAACTGTCATCCCTACTTGAACCAACATCTTCTAAATCCAAGCATTAGATATGATGTTGATAGTATATGTGTCAATTTGCAGGCCAATCTGGATTTGGACGGATGAATTCTTTCCGTGTCGAGCCGGTCATGACTCGTTCTATTTGAATGAATGAGATAGACTCATCATGAAAGGCCCAAGGGCCCATATCTTGGCCCACACCCAGTTGACTCAATCTTAGGAGTGTGCATGGGTACTAGGTAGATCCAAATTAAATTTGGATATGATCCAAGACAATGATTAAGGAATCAGTTAACATCGGTTTCAATTCCAAGCCCAACACATCAATCGAGTACCCAAACGGGAATGAGAATCAGAACTCGGAACCTATACCTTGGAACATGTAAATGAATATGTTCCAACATGATATCCAGAACCTATACTCTGGAACATATAAATAAACAGGTTTCGACAAGGTATCCAGAATATGTACTACATCACAAGTTCCAAATAGGATTCAGTTCTAGATTCCAATGGATAGGATTCAGGGTCTAAAACATAGAAACTGATCCTATACATAGTAGGGTTCAGTTATCAAATATAGGATATTTGGACTCTCTCACCCCTGCTCAATCTAATGATCACCCAAATGTTGGATGCCTTGGGAGGTATTTTTGGGGTACCTTTCCAATTTTACCCCTCCCCAACAACTATATTATATGGGAGCTGACTGGAATTTTTAATGGAATTCGGTAAATGCAAATCTCATGCATCTCATCTCATCTCTCGACGGGTAACCTTTTTAAATTCCCTTAAAAATCAAATTTGGATTAAATTAAGATTGATTTTTAAATCTTGTTAAGTAAATTAAGATAATATTTTGTTTTTGCTAAATATTCTATCAGACTGTAATATGTTTTGTGATTTTTATATCTAAAAAGGTTATATTGCACTGATATAATTTTCTTAAATGAAAAATCAATGACTCCTAAATTATGTAAATTAAGACAATTTACGGAAGGGCTCCTAAAAATTCAATTAGCATTACCTAAATCATTAAAACACTCTAGTACAAGCATTGTTATCTTGCTCATTTAATACAAACCACCGATTGACCAAAACAGTTTTTGCATCCAAGCACTTGGACGTTCGCAGCCAAGCGAGTTAGGTGCCCACGAATTTCGACATCGGCAAAGCGATTCTGCGCAAGGCATATCGCTTGTTGGGGTAAGGGAGCCGCACGGACGTTGGGTGTCCAAGAAGATTCGTCCATCTAAAAACTATAATTTTTTTGAATAAAAAATTTAATGACTAATATTATAAATTAATTGTCAAAAACAAATTCTACTTTTGTTTAGCTTTATCGCCTACATTTGAGATTTTTATAGGTTGGAGAAACAAGACTTGCTTTCAATGGCAAACTCGCTTGCATTCCCATGTTTGTGTTTGTAATGGCGAATGGGGAGAAGGGATTCAGAACAACTAGTTTGGTTGGTTTGTCCTGTTCCTTGTCTTTCAAGTAGCATAAATTATATCTTCTTTGAAAGGTGGTTTCTGCGCAAGCAAAACTACGAGTCAAGGACTGACACCAGAGCAGAAGGATGCGGGCATGCAGGGGGGCATGATGGGCCTCTTCCTGCTCCAAGAGCATGTCATCCTTCAGAGTTCACCACTCTTGAGGTGGATTGCTTCTTTCCACTTGCCAATTACTCCACTCCCTTCTGCGCCCATGTGTTACTGCTGCTGCCACTGCAGTTGTTTGGGCTTTAATGCTTGGCCTTGGTGCCTCTGCTCTCTGCACTCGATGATGCTGTCTCGTTCCTTTCTTCCACTTCTTCTTCTCCTTTCTTCTTGTTGGCTCAGAATTCCTATTCTCGTGTTCACTTTTTTCCTCTACCAGTGATTCTCCACCGTCCTTTGCTGCCTTCTTCAACAGTCTGCCTTTCCTTCTCTTTTTCTTTTGGCTTGTGATTGCTGTTGATAGAAAATCTACTTCACTATTAGGTTCTTTGTCTTTGCACTCAAAGGGTTTATGTGATTCAACAGTGGATTTCTTTTGCACATGTTCTTTCTTCTTGCTCCAAAAGATAGCCTCATATTTCAGCTAATTTGTTGCTTATTTTACCTTTCTCGCACTGCACTCACATGCATTTCTTGGCTCCCATGTAGCCGTTTCCATATGCTTTCTCATGTGGATTTTTGCAACTTGGCGAGATTCCTTCAACCAGAGCGCTTCTTGCGGCATCATTGAACTTCTCATTGCGGTCAGAAAAAAAGAATGAAGAAGATGCTCGCTGTCTGCGGCTTCGTAACTCCATATATCCCCTAATGGATTGAGGGAGTTGGATTCGAGGATCTTGTGTCATTGGATCTTAACGACCTCACACAAATAAAGCACGGGTCGGCCGACATTATTATCAAATTGGGCAAGGTTGGTGGTGTCAGATTTGTGCTTGTTTCTGTCTGTCTTCTCCCTAATTGTTTACTAGTCTTTGGAGCTATTTGATGTCTCATCTTCCCTGCCCAAGTTGCCATTTTGCATGGGCTCTGCTGTGAGGCTGGGAAACACCTCCTCAGATGACATCTCTTGGTCAGTGTGGCTCATCCAACTGGGAGGAAAGTGAAAGAAATGTGAAAAAAATCTTTTCGTCTGTCTGTCCTGCAACAGTCGATTGTTTAACTGTTGCTGGATGCAGGATCACAAAAGCTGGAATATTCAGCCTTCAGCCTCCAACAGGAAGTCCACTCATTGCACTATAAGAGCACCTGGAACTTTTCTATACAAGTCCACTCAATGGTGTTGATGTATGTAGATTTCCTCATTTAAGTTGAAGTGGAGAAGAGAAGCTGCATTTTTGTTTTGTTTTCCACCATGAAGTTTATGAAGCTTGGATCAAGGCCTGATTGTTTTCAGAATGATGGGAAGGATAATAGGTACATGGGAACTTCTTTTGTATTACTTTAAGTATAGGATTTACTCTGCTTCTTGCTAGAGTGTTGATATTTTTCACATTGTTATTTCCTTTCTCCTATTTTGCATTCTTTTACCCACATTAGGTGAGAATTTATTTTACCTTTTGCCTCCCTTAATCATTGTTTGAGGTCTTGAGTATTTACTTCTCAATGGGCATTGTTTGATACTTTGATCCAAAAACAAATCTTACAAGCTAAGATAGAAATGTGAAAGTTAATCTGCAATGCCTCAAGTCTTAGCACTCAGCACAGAAATGGATATTAAGATATCAAGGTTTTTTATCTACAAAAGCACTACTCAAGGTTCATTAAAATGACAAATATGACTTTTTTTTTTTCTTTTTTCATTAAGCCCTTGAGAACATGCACTACTCAAGGTATCGCAGTAATTTATTATCAGTTTTCACTGCCTTAATTGTTCAACAATGTCTCCAGGATACAGATTAGAGACAGAAAAACAGTAGGTAAAGCTTTCTTTCTCATGGACAAACTCTCATGATAAATTTCAGAAATATTTCCCTCTTGCTTTTGTTTCCATGCTTCGCATAATAGCTTCCAAATAAACTTTCTTGATAGACATATTTTTAACTTTTGAGTCTCTTTTCTTCATCAATAGCTGAACATGATGGTTTTGAATTAGCATGATGTAATTTAGGTAGACCATGAAATTGGGCGAATAACACTAGAAGCACAAAATACTAGAAGTAAAAGGTCCATTTTAGCCTATGAAGTTAATTAATCATATATCCCATCGATATTAGAGAATTATCTAGTCCTAGGCATGGTGAGTGAGCAAACATTATTAGAGTAGGCGTCATATATCACAAACTTGGGTATGGTTCTAGGCTTCTAGCCTATGCATTTGACTTGAGTTGAGTCTTGACAAGGAAATCAAGACTTAAGTGGGGGAGATTTTAGTGCTCTGATTTAGTCCCACATGAAGATTTTGTGAAAGATTGTGTTGATTAATAAGACTTGATTGATGCATTACAATTAACATTAGCTTAAATATTTTAACGCGTTTTACTGGACCAATGGTTTGAACCTATGACGTTGATGTGCTAGTTATTCCATCAAGGTGGGTATTAACAATTAGTATGAATGCAGGATCTAATAATAGACATCATTAGAGAACCTATGTGAGAAAGGATTACCCAAACATGAGGTCGAGTCACTACTAGGTTAGCCTCACATGTTGACTTGGGTGCAGGTTTGGGCTATGTGTTTGACAAAGGTTTTGAGAGGATGTTAAGGCTTAATTGGTGATATTATAAAATCTTGATTTAATCTCACACCCGCAGTACGTTGAAAGTTGTATTGATTAATAAGACTTAATAGGTTTACTACCAACAATTTTAGCGCAAGCATTTTAAACCAAGTTGTATATATATAGTATACTAGTATTAGTTTTATTTGTTCATAAGCTGTCTATCCTCGTACTCCTAGTAGTTTAATTTATCCATTTTGAAACCACTTGAGTGTGAAAATGACTTACAGTTAAAAGTTCATTTTCTGTGGGTATACTTGTGATTATATTATAAAATTGCTTATCTTTGCAGGTTTGTGACAGCTGACTTAGCAGCTGATATCATTGTCCATGTAGGCAATGTCAAATTCTATTTACACAAGGTAATAGATCTGTATCCAAAAAATCATAACATATTTTCCAAGTCATCATGCATTAGAACTGTAAGACTTGACATTTAATTTTTACTCTCATTTTGATTACTCAACCTACCATTGATGTCATGGACCTTCAGCTAAAATTCATTACTTAAAATTGTTACTTCTTTTCACAAATTCAATGTGCAGTTTCCGCTGTTATCCAAGAGTTATCGGATGCAGAAACTTCTGGCAACTACGAACAGTGACGAAGTTGATGAGATTTGCATTCCAGATATCCCTGGCGGCGCTTCTGCATTTGAAATTTGTGCAAAGTTTTGCTACGGAATGACTGTGACACTCAATGCTCACAATGTAGCTGCAGCAAGATGTGCAGCTGAGTACTTAGAAATGCATGATACTATGGAGAAAGGTAATCTTATCTACAAAATCGAAGTCTTTCTCAGAACCAGCATCTTTCGTAGCTGGAAAGATTCAGTCGTCGTTCTCCAGACAACAAGGTTTCTTTTACCTTGGGCTGAGGACTTGAAGTTGATTAACCATTGCATAGACTCCATAGCCTCCAAGGCATCCATTCACTCTTCTAAAGTAGAGTGGTCCTACACCTATAATAGGAAGAAGAATGGAGTAAGGAAAGAGAATCAAGTACCTGATGACTGGTGGGTTGAGGACTTATGTGAACTTGAAATCGACTTCTTTAGTAAGATCATATTGGCCATCAAAGCCAAGGGAAGAGCCTCTTTTGCAGTGATTGGAGAAGCACTGAAAGCTTATACCTACTGGAGGTTCTCAAGTTCAGGCAAAAGATCTGTGAGACATGGAGGCGATGCCATGAATGCATCATTCTTAGAGACTATCATTAGGTTGTTGCCGTCAGAGAAGGCTTGTGTCTCATGCAGTTTCCTTCTGAAGTTATTAAGAGCTGGATGCTTACTGAGTTGTAGTGAAATGGACAAGAAGGAACTCGTGAAGCGAATAGGTCATTGTTTGGAAGATGCCTCAGTGCCTGATCTTTTAATTCCTATTACCTCGGAGAAGAAAACAATATATGATGTTGACATGATTCTCCGTATAGTAAAAGAATTCATGATGCAGGAAGACAATGAAGCCAATCCTACAGTAACTGAAGAGCATCAGGAGCTAAGTGTAGCAGCTTTAGCATCAGGGCCTTCAAAGATTGCTGTGGCCAAGTTGGTGGATGGTTGTCTTGTTGAGATTGCAAAAGACCCTAATTTACCTCTTTCCAAGTTTATGGATCTTGCTGAAATTTTACCCTGCGAGTTAAGACCTCTTCATGATGAGCTTTATGGTGCCATTGATACTTATCTCAAGGTAATGAACCATCTTTAATGTCTGATTAATATCACTTAATTTAAAATCTTAAGTGGTTAGATGAGACATGATTCATTGATTAACATTCACTAACACTTCATTGGACATATGATCAATGTCATTTTTACTCGACAACTAAAGTCATTAGATGAAATACTAAGATTCATTTATTTATATTCTTAACAAGCCATGATCCTTCTCCATTATGTAACCTAACTCTGAGTTTGCATGTGTGTTTGTGTAGTTTAAATTTGCCTTTTCGGATTGGACAATAATGTTAAAAGTCTCACGTTGCTTGGGGTTGTGGTCTAGATAGTCTTTAAATATATTGGACAATCCTCCTCCCTTGAGCTAGCTTTGAGATGGAGTTAGATCCTAGGCTTATGGTTTCCACGCTCCAATGTGTATCTTGGGCATGAGGGGGTGTTAAAAGTCTCACATTGCTTGAGGTTGTGGTCTAGATAGTCTTTAAATAGATTGGATAATCCTCCTCTCTTGAGCTAGCTTTTGGGATGAAGTTAGGTCCTCGGTTGATTTTCTAACAAGTAATATTGCTCAAGGAGCGAGTTAGTATAAATGATTTCATGTAGGTTATTATGTTTGACACATGGCCTTGCCCCCTGTTTGTATTATGAGCAGGAACATCCAGGACTTAGCAAGAGCGAGAAGAAAATGGTTTGCGGCCTGGTGAACTGCAAGAAGCTTTCAGTGGATGTTTGCACGCATGCTGTGCAGAATGAGCGCCTACCATTGCGGATGGTGGTGCAGGTCCTGTACTTTGAGCAGATGAGGGTGTCTACTTCCACTGCCAGCCAAGCCGAGAGCGGCGGGTCGTATGGAAGCTCAAAATCAGCAATCACAACCAACACTGAGGATGAACATGACCTCCAAAATACTCCGAAAGCAATTGAGTTAAGCAGTGATGAAACCAGAAGAGAGAGCAATGGGCATGACAAGATTGGCAATCGTAAGATGAAGGGTATGGAGACAGTAGCTCCTCCGATGCTTCGGGGAGTCCAACCATGCAAGGAACACAAAGTACTGATGGCTTAGTTTGTGAAGACCAAATTCTGCATGTACAACAGAGTAAAATAAGTGCGGTTCTAATGATTGTTGATATGAAAACTTATGGAGCAAACATTTGTTATCTGGCTTTCAATGCAATGAGATGATATTATGTACATTGTTGCTTAAACTGGAAAACTTGAATTCACCACAATCTATATGAAATTTGGCAGGGAAAGTCTTGGAAGAAGCTGGGGTTTGACTTCAAGAATTCTTGCTTCTGACCTTTAAATAGGTCTGGGGTGGGGATGGGAGAGATTCTGTATAATATTCTTACTGAAGTAAAAATTTCAGTAATAGGAGAATAAGCATTCATAAGTTCTCATATTTGATGTGCATTAAAAATTTCAATCTTCAGTTGGCTACTATTACGCAAACAGCTCCTTACCAAAGACAGGTTAACACGCTTTGGGATCCAGACAAATGGACCGTCTACTTTGCAACTCCAACCCAAAAGTGCATGATCGCGGATGGACGTCCTTCCTTTCCCTTCTAGGCGTCGGCCACTTCCCATTAAGTTTGGCTCCGCGGGACGAATTGGCCACCCAGCGCACATCGCTTGCTCTCAGGATGGTTCGCTTATTGCTCATCTGGAACCAGTACTTGTGGTCAGAGAGGAACAAGAGATGCTTGGATTGTTCTTCTTCTTGTCTTTCTGATTTTTATTCCAAAACCTTATTCAACCGTATTAATTCCTCTCCTTTTTTTATTAAAGAATTTTAAAACAAAAAGAATCCATATCAATATATCTCGAAACTATGACTGATTTAGAGAGTATGTGTTACACATTACAGAAATATCTTAAAGATACTATAACTGACAAAAGAATAAAAGAGTTCAAAAGCTTGACCTAAACAAATCAACTCAGAAAAGAATTATGCAACTCATTGCAGTTTGCAAAGCACTAGTGCTTAACAGGAAAGAAAATGGTGATTCAAATCAAACCATCAAATTGGAAATCGACAGCAACATAACTTGCTACTGCATTCATTCTATTACCATTTATCCTAAGCTTTTGCGGTATTAGTACCATTATATCTATTCTGCTAAATCCAAACAACAATTTTGATCCACAAGGCTCTCCACCAATGCAGGGTTTGCATAGGGTCAATGCACATACCATACAAGATAGCACAATCGTAGTATCACAATAGTCAGCATATCGTACTTGTTCATCGAGATTACAACATCATAAACTTAGCTGAGTTCAAATTACATACTCAAGCAAGTAGAGTTGGATTACGGTCCATGCTTAGGGTGACTTGGAGGTGGTGATCGCAGAATATATGGCATGAGAGGAGTGCTGTGTTCGATGGGTCCAGCTGTAATTGTTTTTGAACTTGGAGTTGGATCGAAGGGGGGATAATCCTCCACATTTACATTAGCCGATTCTCTTGTATTTCCAATAGTGCGGAGGCGGCATCTGCTATCCTGGAATGGATTCATGCTTGTTAGAAATGTGAATCAAGAAATTAGTTCATAGCAAAATTTTCTGAAAAGCAAAAGGAGACTAGAAATATTGCACTGGTTTCTTTAGTTTCTGCTTTTGGTTTCAGAAAGCAAAATAAATATAACAATTCTTTTATGAAAGAAAGAATGATAGTTTGTATTCCTATTATTTGGGTCATTTACAAAAAAACTTATGTTATCAATGCGCTTTCCTTAGGCAATGTCACTAATCAAATGAAAGCCATTTAATCCATTCTCTTCAATACAGGTAAATTTCTATAATTTAAGCCTTGGATTAAATCTGGTTAACGCACCCCTAGTGAACATACAACAATGCATGTAGTCAATAGGACTAAGTGAACTATTTTGGTTGCTACAGAATAAAATACAGGTAAAATTCTAGAATGAAATCCTTAATTTAAGCTTTCAACTTTAAACAACCAAGGCAATAAATGAGTACCTAGACCTTGACTATCATGAAAATTTAAGCTTTCCAGAAAGTAAACAAAACACAATTAAATTAAATTTACTAAATATAGTAGAACTTCTTGGTGGCGATGCTGAAATCATATACTTTCAGTTTTCTGTGGGTGATGACTGTGACTGCAACAATACTTCCACCACGTGCAGGAATTAGAGTCATGACTCCTTGATCAGTCGAGAAAGAGCCTGGGATCACAAAGTCACAAGTTTAGTATAAAAGAAAACTGATCCACTCAAGGATTATGCTATGGAAGAGGAAGCAAAAAATCACATGACATGCAAAGAACTCAACAATTTGTGGTAGATTTAACCCACTCCCTAAGCAGAGAGGGAGATTTATTTTCTCACTATCATACCAGCACAGGTTATAGACACTCTTCCTAGAGAACTCTCACCAAAATCCAAATAATGAAGGACATAAGAAGAAAATAGGGAAAAACAACCACAGTAATCATAATCACCACTTTCCAATTATGTCAACCTTAACCCTGTGTGACATCTACTAAACCCAAAAACCTTCCCTCGATTTCATTTCCAATTTTGACTAGTGGATTGCATGTTGAGGCTGGTGTAGAGTATCAAATTGAGACATCCAATTAATAGAATACACTGAAAATTAAAGTGAAACAATAATGTTTAAGAACAAATTGCTGCATAGGTCAGATAAGTAAAAGACATTTTTTTTTGAGTAAAAGCACCTTAATTCAAGAGGGGTGGATGGAATACAAGGGGGAGAGGGATAAAAAGACAAGGAAAAAACAAGTAGCAGCTCCAACACAGGAGCACCCAAAACACAGACTCAAGATAACAACCCAGAGGTTACAGGTTCACAGAACCATTAAGTAAAAGATGTAATGCTACAACCAGTAAGTAATAGCCTGTGAAAAATGACAAGTGAGAGCAGATAGGATGTAAAGAAGGATGAACGAGCAAATGAGTATAATAGCATAATGTCACTCCTTGGCATAACAAAGAAAAAAGTTATTCAAGATAGATTCAATATAATTGAGCTTTTTTTATTTCCTTTTTTGCAAGTGTCACTTGGGTGCTACCAATGCCAAGATGGCAAGACCAACCTTCTAGGCATGACAAAGTGCCACAAGGACAGGGCATAGCTATTGGAGTTTAATGCATATGCCCACACCAGTTCAAGGACTTAAATCCTTAGCGAGAAGGACCCGGAATGCAATTAAGGCTCCTCTAAACGGCGACACAAATTTACTTAGCAATCTTGTTTGACTTGGCTACTTGATAGATTTTAATGCACACGACAAAATTCTGATGGTCCATTGAAGCAGATGGTAAAAAAAATAATACAGCGAATCAACTTCCTTTGCAATGCAAAGGATGTCCAATTAAGAGTGGAGACAAACTAACTACAAAACTATAAATTATTTTCACGAAAAGGGAAAAAAGGAAACAAAACAAGCACAGAATGGCAAACATGAAGCAAAAGTCCCATCTTTGATCATCGCTCTCATTTTTTCATTCACAAATCACAAATGCCGGCCGATCACAGCCAAAAATAAAAAGAAAGAGCTTTCCACCAAATAAATAAAAGAATACCTATAGCATTGCTGATGCCTCTGCTGCTCGAGTAGAGGAACGCAAACGATGCTCCAGCCATCAAAAACAGAGCAAAGAAGCGGAAAAATCTCATCTTTCCGCCAAATCCTTTTCACTCCACAGCGATTTCACCTTTTTCCTGTGAGCTCGGCCAAGATTGGGTCGCAAGCAGGCGATTTAAGTAACATATAAACCCATGAATCTTGAGGAAGGGAAAAATATGGTTGAAGGAAGCTGGTACGAGGTATTCCTTCAAAGAGACGCCGGGAAACCAGTTAGAGATGAGGATGGCTCCCATGTTCCCCTACTCGCTTCCCCCTTCATTTACTAGCCTCCCACACGCAGAGGCAACGGGAGATTAAATGCGAGGGGGCGTGAGAACTCGCGCCCCGCTTCGGGCAGAGATGAACAGCTCTGTGCATGTCGGACAATGGTAATGTGGCTCGCGATGTCGGACATGGGCTTCCCGCTTCCAATATATTATTTTGCTCCTTTCCAAGAACCAGAAACGAGAGAGAGAGAGAGAGAGAGAGAGAGAGAGAGAGAGAGAGAACATGCACAAAAGAGGTAAGCTGCATTATATTATATGATTTTTTATTTATTAAAGGACCCTATCATATCTCATTATTTTATTTTTTAAAAAACATATTTTTTAATAAATGGTCCCATAACATATGACATTATTTTATTTTAAAAATATATAATATACACACATTATTTATTTAATTTTTATATAAACAATGAAATATTTTTTCTCATATTTGTTGTGAGCAATTTTTAATTTGGAGGCTTCATCAAAAAAATATAGTTTTCCTAATTTCTTGACAAATTTGAGTAATTTTTTTTTACGATTTTCCCAAATTTCTGTGAACTATTTATATTATATGAAATCTCACATTGGAAGCAGCGATTAATTAGATAATGATATATATATATATAATTTTCTTATTTGTTTCTTAGTTACAATAATTAATTAATTAATTAATATTTTAATTTTAAAATCCTATTTGATTAGTATAGGATGCAGATTGTACAAATAATTACTATTCAAATAAATTAAAATTCAAATATTTACTAACTCAAACATTAATCTATTAGTAAATCATTTAATGCATAATTAAATTTTTTAATAACTATTGCTTGCTTAATTATCATAAATATAAGAAGACATCAATTATATAAATAAAAATGTTGTGTTTTAAGAATAATAAAAGCTCACGTTTTAACATAATTAAGATTTTGCAAACATAGTTAATTATTTTTTAACATAATTAAGATTTCTAATTACATAAGGCTACTTTTGTAACATAAAATTATTTTTATTTATTAAATATTACATTTTAAATGAGTTTTTGAGGTTTTAAAAGATTTTTTTGCAAAAGTCTAAATTTATCAGTTGTAGTGTTCATTATAACATGAGAGTATTTTTAAATTACATAATTATTTTCTTATCAAATGAAGTTATTTTAGTTATTATAGATTATCTTTTAATGAGTTTTTTTACTTAAAGTTTACACATGGTTTGTAACCTAACTATTACAAGATGTACAAAGACGTGAGAATTATATGCACAAGACATATTTTTACAAGACATGAAGAAGTGCATAAAACACTATAATTGAGAATCGAACCATAGACTTATTGACAGTATAATCGGATGTGTAACTATTAAGCTACTAATGAGTTCATAATTAGATACGACCTTTTTTGAATCGGCCTGCTAAGAAGGTAAAGCTCTCTCAACGATAGTTTTCTCCATTCACAAGACTCAATCCTAAGATTTTGCTTGAGGGGAACAAGTGCAGAACCACTTGTATCAACCACCGTTGGTTCTTTTAATGAAATTTTAAAGGAGACTTTCGATCAAAAGTTTTTAATTCAGTTTCATGATTTTTACGCTCACTGTAGAATGAAATTATTTTTCAATTATATATAATTACTTTTTTAGCAAATACCCATAATCATATCTTCAACCTCACTTTTTTCCAAAACCACAATATGGATCCGAATATTCCCGGATCCATAAGTTAAAGCCAAATTTTTCGGTTTTGCCCTCATAAGTCATGGGCGGGTTGGTTTGGACGCCGGTCGATCGGTTCAATAGGGTTTGGACCGGTTCAACAGGGTTTAAACATAATTAATAAAATATACTGTCTATTTTTGTTTTATACCGCCTTTTTTACTCTATACCGCCACTATTCTGCATGTACTTGGCGTTGGAGCTTGGAGCACGTATCTACTTCATCATCTTCTATTGCTTTTGGAGACTCGAGGTTTTCTTGGCGCCTTGCTTTGTTGACATCGAATCGTTTGCTCTTCCCCGTGCTCGACAGTAGCTCGACCTTGTTGCTACTGGCGGCTTCCTTTTTTGACGCCGAGGATTTCTTGCTTTGTTGATGTCGAGGTTTTCTCTTCATTCCTTTACGACCTCGACTAATACCTTGGCAGTTATATATTGACGGCAAAGTCTGGAATTAGCCGTCACAAGTTTGTACCTACTGTTTCACTAATTTTTTTTGTTTATTATGTAGACACATTCCATATTAGTGAACAAATCTCCAATGATATACTCTTTTTGCTTGATTCAATACTTTTATGAAAGTATGTAATGCCTTAGTTTTTGGATACTTAGCGGCATTTCATACAATTTCGTTAGAAAGTTTCTTGATTATTAGCCAATTTAAATAAGAATGGTTGTTGCACTGTATTTAACAGGAATTCTAGTTGTAACTTGGGAGTTGTTTCAAGACTTTCGCAAAAGTCTGTAAGTACTGTCCAAGTTTGAATCATCAGTGTGCATGGTTTTTTATTTAATTTAGTAGAAACATTCTATATTAGTAATGGTAAAAATGATGATATTATCTTTTTTGTTCAATTTCATACTTTTGTGAAAGTATGAAATTCTATAGTTTATTCCATACTCATTCAATTCTGATTTCATTTGGTTATAGGTGTATATGTGATGGCTGATGCACATAGTTTTGTGGTGCAAGATTCTGATGCTAACAATATCCTGTGAGTTATTGAAATATATATCATTCATCCTCACTTATTGTTAGCTACAGATAAACAAATAAAGATTAACTTATATCATTGCAGGTCGTAGCATCTTGACGATGATGACTTTATTGTGCTCGATATATATGCCTATGTACAAACTTCTATACAACAAGAGTCAAACCAGGTTGAAACTATAGCTGCCACTGTTATTGTAGCTCAAGAGGCTCAAGAAAATACAAGTCAGCCATTTTTAGATCTGAACTTCCCTTTGACATTTGATGATGATGAGTATGACTACATTGTGGAAGAGCTTGCAGAGGAGAGGATAATTAAGAGAAGAAGTGAAGGCAATTGAGGATTTCCCAAATTCAATTTTTGCTTCTAGTAATATAATTGGAAGATGTTTTCCATTAGAGGAACATATGTACGAGAATAATGGAGCAGGTGAGGGTGTGGAGAATATCCACACAAGCGATGAAGAGACTGAAACATATGTGAACAATGATGAAGATGTCATTCCTTCATAATCCTATGATGTTTTCACTTCCGAAGATGCCAATTGTATTGATTTTGACTTCACTGGCGGTTAGTATGACATAGGGGATTATGATTTTCAAGTCGAAGAAGAAGATGACACCCTGGTAAACTCCATGAATGTTTATCCAATTGATGATGATTCATAAATTTCAGAATTGTATCTACATCAGGTAATTCATTTGAAAATAGTCATAACAGTATAAGGTGTGTTTCATACTTTTCTAAAAGTATTGAACTAGAGCAGATACTAGTTTTGTTCTCTGTAATGTATACTTATATATATTACCATCTGTAAAACTACAATAATCATACCAGTATAAGACATTACATACTTTGGTGAAAATATAGAATTAGAGAAAATACCAGTCCAGGTATCATTTTTTGATACTAGTCTAATAGATATCATTTGTAATGATTATATTTAAATTCTGTATGAGTCCATATAATAGTCATATTCGTTGATAGGCATTCCATACTTTTGTGAAGCTATGGAATTAGAGAAAATATCAGTCCAGTTATCATTTCTTGGATACCAGTCTAATAAATACCATTTTTAATGATTATATTTGAATTCTATATGAGTCCATATAATAGTCATACCATATAAAGACATTTCATACTTTTGTGAAGGTATGGAATTATAGAAAATATCAGTCCAGTTATCATTTCTTGGATATCAATCTAATAAATATCAAACATGTATTAATTTCAGGTATTTTTTGATAGAGATAGTTTCAAAAGAGCTATTACCAATTATTGGATCAAGCAAAATTTTGAATTGAGACACATCCAAAGCAATAGTCACTATATCAAAGTCGGATGCAAAGAGCCTAATTATTGTTGGACGTTGTCAGCAACCGGCAGGGATAAATTTCAAATAGTGACTTTTGTCAATGTGTATAATTGTACTGTTGGAAGGCTGAATTTGGACCATCAACAATGCACTGCCACTTTTGTTGCGAATCACATAAAAGAGCATCAATGAGAAAATCACTAGTAGTTTCGTTATCTCTGAGATAAGAAAGGTATTTGGAGTGCGTATATCTTATAAGAAAGCGTACAATGCACTCCAAATTGCTCTCGTTTTCGTTCGTGGTGACTATGATCAATGCTACAAAGATTTGCCAGCATATCTTAGGGAATTAAGGATTCATGACTTTGAATCAAAAGTTAAATTGTTGAGTTGTTCCTCGACCCACCGTTTCCGACGTGTCTTCTGGGCTTTCGAAGCAAGCTTGCGTGGAGTTAGAGAATATATGCGTCCTATATTATGTATTGATGCAACACATCTGAGAGGTAAATGCCCAGGGGTTCTTATGATTGCAACTTCTATTGATGCAAAAAATAGGCTTTTTCCTGTGGCATTTGCTGTGATTGAAATTGAAAAAATAGAAACATGAGAGTGGTTTTTGGATGAACTTTTTAGATGTATCCCAGGTTATAGGGGATTAAGTATTATGAGTGATCGGAACCCAGACATTATAGCTGTTGTGAGAAATATCTTTCCGGATGCTGCGCATGAATATTGTATGGTTCATCTTGCAAAAAAATTAGTACATGATGTTCGTTCAAAAGATGTTGTGCCCTTGTTTTGGGCAGCTGCAAGATTAACCACGGAACATTCATTTAATGAATGTATGCAAAAGATATTGGTTATTCATGAGCAAAGTTACAAATGGATATCTTAATTTGAGAAGGAGAAATGAGCTAATTAATTTTTTTTCCCCGGTAGGAAGTATGATATCATAACAACTAATTCTGTGGAATGCTTGAATGCATTATTTAGGGAAGTTCGTGGGTTGCCAATCACAACATTGATTGAGATGACAAGACGCAAGGTCTTGGAGTGGTTCTTCAAGAGACATAAAGTTTCTCTTATATTGACCATTACTTTGACTGAAAAAATGAAAATAGTTTTAGCAGAGAATCGCCACAAATGTCGTTGGTATGCTGTGCATCCACATTGGGACCATTTCTACTAGGTACAAACATCATACCAAACAGTTATTGTTGATTTAGCTAATAGATCATGTTCTTGCAGGAAGTTTCAACTTTATGGTATTCCTTTCTCACATGCCATGGTTGTTATCGGTTATAGTAGTCTTGACTCTTATCAGTATTGTGAGTGTTATTTCACTGTTGAGACTTATAAAAAAATATATGAGGATAAAATTCATCCAACAAGAAGCAAACAATATTGGCATAGAGTTGTTGGTTTAAGGGTTCCCCCCCTTAGGCTTCGATCTTCATTTTGATGATAACAAACAAGTATTTAATATATATGTGAAGTTTTGAGTTCAGGTTGAGGTTGCGATAAGCATGCAAACTTCAGCGAACTTCACTCGGAGATACGAAAGAAAAGATCGTCAAGAAAGGCTCGGATGTAGGTTAAGTAGATACCATATAATATATCCCTAGGATCTCACCCCAAGCCTATTTGTAAAGTTATCCAAGTTAAAACTCTAAACCCATGAAAAAATATGTAACAAAGAAAAGGTAGAAATCAGCCTCAGCCAAAGTTCGATCGACCGGTCGGTTGACCGAACAAGGCAGAAAAATGGCAATAGCCACTTCGGGTCGACCGGTCAGTCGACCGAACAATGCAAAAAATCGACAGTGGCTACTTCGATAGATCGAACTATGCCAAAAATTGGAAGTGGCTACTTCGGTCGACCGGTCGATCGATCGGACGAGGCCAAAAATTGGCAGTGTCTACTTCAGTCGACCAGACAGCAAAGGAGCTAAAACGCGACACATTCGGTCGACCCTCCGGTCGACCGAACAGAGCAGTAGAAGGGTAGAATGCCAGCGGTCGCTAGGCGGTTGATCGGTCGGTCGATCGACGATCGACCAGCAAGCTAATAGATCATGCTCTTGCAGGAAGTTTCAACTTTATGGTATTCCTTTCTCACATGCCATGGTTGTTATCGGTTATAGTAGTCTTGACCCTTATCAGTATTGTGAGTGTTATTTCACTGTTGAGACTCATAAAAAAATATATGAGGATAAAATTCATCCGACAAGAAGCAAGCAATATTGGTATAGAGTTGTTGGTTTAAGGGTTCCCCCCCTTAGGCTTCGATCTTCATTTTGATGATAACAAACAAGTATTTAATATATATGTGAAGTTTTGAGTTCAGGTTGAGGTTGCGATAAGCATGCAAACTTCAGCGAACTTTGCTCGGAGATACGAAAGAAAAGATCGTCAAGAAAGGCTCGGATGTAGGTTAAGTAGATACCATATAATATATCCTTAGGATCTCACCCCAAGCCTATTTGTAAAGTTATCCAAGTTAAAACTTGGTAACTAAACCCATGAAAAAATATGTAACAAAGAAAAGGTATAAATCAGCCTCAGCCAAAGTTCGATTGACCGGTCGGTTGACCGAACAAGCCAGAAAAATGGCAATAGCCACTTCAGGTCGACCGGTCGGTCGACCGAACAATGCAAAAAATCGACAGTGGCTACTTTGGTAGATCGAACTATGCCAAAAATTGGCAGTGGCTACTTCGGTCGACCGATCGATCGATCGGACAAGGCCAAAAACTGGCAGTGTCTACTTCAGTCGACCGGACAGCAAAGGAGCTAAAACGCGACACATTCGGTCGACCCTCCGGTCGATCGAACAGAGCGGTAGAAGGGTAGAATGCCAGCGGTCGCTAGGCGGTCGATCGGTCGGTCGATCAACGATCGATCGACAAGCTAATAGATCATGCTCTTGCAGGAAGTTTCAACTTTATGGTATTCCTTTCTCACATGCCATGGTTGTTATCGGTTATAGTAGTCTTGACCCTTATTAGTATTGTGAGTGTTATTTCACTGTTGAGACTTATAAAAAAATATATGAGGATAAAATTCATCCGACAAGAAGCAAGCAATATTGTCATAGAGTTGTTGGTTTAAGGGTTCCCCCCCTTAGGCTTCGATCTTCATTTTGATGATAACAAACAAGTATTTAATATATGTGTGAAGTTTTGAGTTCAGGTTGAGGTTGCGATAAGCATGCAAACTTCAGCGAACTTCGCTCGGAGATACGAAAGAAAAGATCGTCAAGAAAGGCTCGGATGTAGGTTAAGTAGATACCTTATAATATATCCCTAGGAACTCACCCCAAGCCTATTTGTAAAGTTATCCAAGTTAAAACTTGGTAACTAAACCCATGAAAAAATATGGAACAAAGAAAAGGTAGAAATCAGCCTCAGCCAAAGTTCGATCGATTGGTCGGTCGAACGAACAAGGCAGAAAAATGGCAGTAGCCACTTCGGGTCGACCGGCCGGTCGACCGAACAATGCAAAAAATCGACAGTGGCTACTTCAGTAGATCGAACTATGCCAAAAATTGGCAGTGGCTACTTCGGTCGACCGGTCGATCGATCGGACGAGGCCAAAAACTGGCAGTGTCTACTTCGGTCGACCGGACAGCAAAGGAGCTAAAATGCGACACATTCGGTCGACCGAACAGAGCGGTAGAAGGGTAGAATTCCAGCGGTCGCTGGGCGGTTGATCGATCGGTCGATCGACAATCGACCGGTCGGCTAGGGGTGAGCAAACTTTACCGATTCACCGAAACTGAACCGAAACCGATTTAACCGAACCGAATTAACCGAATTAATTTCGGTTCGGTTTTCGGTTAAAAAAAATTTTGGGTTCGGTTTTCGGTTCGGTTCGGTAAATTAACCGACGGTTCGGTTAATTTACCGAATTAACCGAATATATATGTATATATATATGTATATGTATATATATATATATAATAATAGATATTTTAGATCTTGGCATTTATCTTGATGGTTAAGTGTTAACTTTAGTATTTCCGCCGGCCCGGGTTCGAATCCCATCTTTTGTAATAATATTTATTTAACATTAGATATATATATAATAGGTGTTAGTTATATACAAATTGATAGTAATGTTTGCTAAGATGGTTAGAAGGGTAAAAATTAAAGTTTAAATCTCATACATGCTTTGATTTTTATTTTTTTTACCTTTTCGGTTAACCGAACCAAATTAACCGAACCGAACCAAAAATTCGGTTAACCGAACCGAATTAACCGAATTTTTTCGGTTCGGTAAACGGTTAAAAATTTTACTTTGGTTCGGTTCGGTTAACCGAATTTTCGGTTCGGTTTTTAACCGAACCGAACCGATGCTCACCCCTACGGTCGGCGTCCAACGGGCGAAAAAATGCCTGTTGAGGAGCCGTTCTGTTGAGGGGTTATAAATACCCCTCACTTAACTTCTTTAATCCTTCTTAACTAAGATAAGCTCCCGAAAGAGTGATTTGTGCCTTCTAGAGCTTGATTGGCTTGCGCTCGCTTCTCCGATCAATGATTTCTCAAGTGCTCATCTTCTCTCAACTCCGGCTTCGATTCAATCTCAACGTCTTGGGGAGTTGGAGGCATTGAAGGCTTGGAAAAGAGCACTTTGTCTTGGTTTATTCTTTAGCTCGTTTCATTATAATTTTAATTATTATTTGAACTTGTTTTCATTGGTTAGCTTGCTAGGTGTGCTAGTGTAAACACTTAGGGTTTACTTTGTATAATTGTGTTTTGCCTAGGTGAATAGGTTTGAGGAGTTCTCAAAGGGTTGAGAATCGAGTCATCGGTTGTATTCAAAGGGAAACACAAAATCTATAAAGTACTTGATTAGAAATCCTTGGTGTGGAGCCAAGGTAGTGGAGTAGGCGGTTGGCCGAACCACTATAGTTGCACTTACATTTGGTTGAAGTTGGAATTGATTTAAAAAAAAATTAAAGTACATTTGTAAAGTAATCCAACACTATTCAACCCCCCTTCTAGTGTGGAATTTCACTCAACACAGAGAATCTTATGATACCCAAGTGAAACCACCTCAATTTTTAGCACGACCTGGTAGAAAAAGAAAAAATAGAAGAGAATCAAGACATAGTGGCAGACTTCAGAGGAAGTGCTCAAGATTCAAACGCTCATACAGAGCTCCCCCACCCAGCTGACAACACACTTCATTTTTGATAATATTTTTGTTGGATAAAATTTTGAGGGTATATATCATATTTTGGATACCATTTGATGTATAACCACAATTTATTGGATTGCGTAATGACTATGAGTATAGTCAGTATATCTGTAATGATTAAATTTGAATTCTGTTAATGAATTGATATCATATTATGCTTTTTCCACACTTTGGTGAAAGTATGAAACTTGTGAAAATACTAGTTTTTGACTCTATATCATAATTACTATATGTTAATATATGATTGGATATCCATTCTAATTACTATAAGTTGAATTCTATATGAGTTAAACTCAAAAGAAGTCATTCCATACTTTTGTGAAAGTATGGAACCAGAATAAATACTAGTTTTTGACTATCATGCATATTAGTATCTGTGCATGTATGATTATATGGAACTATGAGTATAGTCAATATATCTATAATGAGTAAATGTGAATTCTATTAATGAGTTGATACCATATTATATTTTTTTCCACACTTTGGTGAAAGTATGAAACTGGTGAAAATACTAGTTTTTGACTCTGTATCACAATACTATTTGTTAATATATGATTGAATATCCTTTCTAATTACTATAAGTTGAATTCTGTATGAGTTAAACTCAGAAGAAGTCATTCCATACTTTTGTGAAAGTATGAAACCAGAATAAATACTAGTTTTTGACTATCATGCCTATTAATATCTGTGCATGTATGATTGTATGAAACTATGAGTATAGTCAATATATCCGTAATGAGTAAATATGAATTCTGTTAATGAGTTGATATCATATTATGTTTTTTCCACACTTTGGTGAAAGTATGAAACTGGTGAAAATACTAGTTTTTGACTCTGTATCACAATTACTATATGTTAATATATGATTGGATATCCTTTCTAATTATTATAAGTTGAATTCTATATGAGTTAAACTCAGAAGAAGTCATTCCATACTTTTGTGAAGGTATGGAACCAGAATAAATACTAGTTTTTGATTGTCATGCCTATTAGTATCTGTGCATGTATGATTGTATGGAACTATGAGTATAGTAAATATATTTGTAATGAGTAAATGTGAATTCTGTTAATGAGTTGATATCATATTATGCTTTTTCCACACTTTGGTGAAAGTATGAAACTGGTGAAAATACTAGTTTTTGACTCTGTATCACAATTACTATTTGTTAATATATGATTGAATGTCCTTTCTAATTACTATAAGTTGAATTCTGTATGAGTTAAACTCAGAAGAAGTCATTCCATACTTTTGTGAAAGTATGAAACCAAAATAAATATTAGTTTTTGACTATCATGCCTATTAGTACCTGTGCATGTATGATTGTATGAAAC
This sequence comes from Canna indica, assembly GCA_034359265.1. NCBI lineage: Eukaryota > Viridiplantae > Streptophyta > Magnoliopsida > Zingiberales > Cannaceae > Canna > Canna indica. The sequence continues at coordinate 19,456,615 of CP136897.1, forward strand.
TATGAGTATAGTTAATATATCTGTAATGAGTAAATATGAATTCTGTTAATGAGTTGATATCATATTATGTTTTTTCCACACTTTGGTGAAAGTATAAAACTGGTGAAAATACTAGTTTTTGACTCTGTATCACAATTACTATATGTTAATATATGATTGAATATCCTTTCTAATTATTATAAGTTGAATTCTGTATGAGTTAAACTCAGAAGAAGTCATTCCATACTTTTGTGAAGGTATGGAACCAGAATAAATACTAGTTTTTTATTGTTATGCCTATTAGTATCTGTGCATGTATGATTGTATGGAACTATGAGTATAGTCAATATATTTGTAATGAGTAAATGTGAATTCTGTTAATGAGTTGATATCATATTATGCTTTATCCACACTTTGGTGAAAGTATGGAACTTGTGAAAATACTAGTTTTTGACTCTGTATCACAATTACTATTTGTTAATATATGATTGGATATCCTTTCTAATTACTATAAGTTGAATTTTGTATGAGTTAAACTCAGAAGAAGTCATTACATACTTTTGTGAAAGTATGGAACCAGAATAAATACTAGTTTTTGACTATCATGCCTATTAGTATCTGTGCATGTATGATTGTATGAAACTATGAGTATAGTCTATTGGCGTGTAGGCCTGGCAGGCTGAGTCACACTCGAACGCCGGGGGTGCTTGGGCCTTATACGGTATAAGATGAAGGTGCGTCCTTCCCTTTCACCAATTGGTTTGGGGGTCGTTGGGTAGCGCTGGATTCTGGGAGCTGGTATCAGAGCCGGGGTCCCGGGTTCGAGTCTCGGCTGGCGATTGTTGAGGGGGAGATTATTGGCATGTAGGCCTAGCAGGCCGAGTCATCAATCGCCTTGTGGCGTGTAGGCCTGGCGGGCCGAGTCATACTTGAACGCCGGAGGCGCTCGGATTCGTCGAGAAGTTAAAGTTTAGGTCTAGGGTATCTAGTTTATTATGTAATCCTCATGATGATGCATGAGAACCCTAAAACCAAACCCGAACCCCTAAATATGAAAACTCAGAAATCGCTCTGAAACTCACTAAGCCTAGGAAGCTCCTTGGAGGACTATATGACCTAGATAATTTCTTGACATAAAAAATGACAGTAATTGTTCCTTGGGTTAAGATTAGATAATGATATATTTTTTAGGAATTTTTGAAAGCCTTTAGCCTACCTATACTTGACTCGAAAAGTTGGGAAATTTTCGTTTTCAAAAAATTTGTACTAGACCCCAAAAACTAGATTTTGATTCTTAAGGATTTTGATTTTTTAGATATTTAATTTTATTGAATCCAAATGGGGGTAATTCTTATATAATATTATGTTTTAAAGTTATTAACTTACAGTTAATAAATATTATATAAGTAGACTTAGCGAAGACGGAACCCAAACGAGTAAAAAAATCAAGCAAAGAAAGCTGCCCTGCCCAGGTCGGTCGACCGACCAAAGGAGAAGGCAGTTCGGTCGATCGGATTGAAAATCACAGGTTGCGCCTATGGCTTCACTGCATCGGTCGACCAGATCTGGGATTGATGAGTCCGCGACTCATTCGATCTACCCGTTGATCGATCGAATAGCCCGATTAAGTCACAGAATGGGTAGCGGTCACAGGCGGTCGATCGATCAACGATCGATCAGCAAGCGACCGAACGACGGAAACAACTAGTTTTTCGCCCGTTGAGCCACCCGTTTCTTCTTGGCTCTATCAATACCCAAACCTAAGCCTTCCAAAAGAACTTTTGATCACTCCTAAGCTTCCATTGAGCCAATTCTTGATCATTCTAAATCATTTCTTGAGTCATTCCTTTGATAAGCCCTAGTTTCCATGATACATCATTGATCATTCCTTCAAGCTTTGAATGATTTATCATTGAGGCATCAAGAGGAACTAAGACTTGTGTTTGGAGCTAAGTATTTATTGTATCATTTATTTGCTCCATTACTTATGTATTTTTGTGTTTTATTTCATTATATTTGAACATGTAAGTAGACCTAGTGTTAGGTCTTGTGATTGAGTCACTTGTGTAAGTAGACCTAGTTTCCTTGGTGTATAAGGTGTAAAGTCACTTGTGTAAACGTAGTTTACTAGGATTAGTTGAGTTGTCCCTTAGGGTTGAGGTGGAAGAGTGCTCTCGGTAAGAAGGCGGTGACTTCCGGGTGTGGAAGTGTCTTAGGTCGAGAGTGAGACTCTTCGAGTCAAAGTCCTCTGTGTAAGGGAAACATCATCAATCTAGTAAAATTAAGTTTGTAAATCCTAAGCGGGGTGCTTAGGTAGTGGAGTAGGCATTGGGGCCGAACCACTATAAATTTATGTGTTAGCATTGTTATCTTTTGTTTATGCTTAATTAGTTTATCTTGCTTCCGCATTTAATCGTAAAATTATAATTTGCCTAAACGATTAAAATTGGAATTAGGCGAAAGATTTAGATAACACACTATCCCTCCCTCTAGTGTGCCATTTCACCCAACATAGTCAATATATTTGTAATGAGTAAATGTGAATTCTGTTAATGAGTTGATATCATATTATGCTTTTTCCACACTTTGGTGAAAATATAGAACTGGTGAAAATACTAGTTTTTGACTCTATATATATCACAATCACTATATGTTAATATATGATTGGATATCCTTTCTAATTACTATAAATTGAATTCTGTATGAGTTAAACTCAGAAGAAGTCATTACATACTTTTGTGAAAGTATGGAACCGAAATAAATACTAGTTTTTAACTATCATGCATATTAGTATCTGTGCATGTATGATTGTATGGAACTATGAGTATAGTCAATATATTTGTAATGAGTAAATGCCAACTAGGCAAATTAAACAACTCAGAATGCCAATTAGCCAAATTAAATCTTGTATAATAATATGATTACACTGTGATAATCCTCTATCAAATATGGGATCATAAATAGTTTGGCGTACAATATTTTCAGTATCGTTACAACTTGACATTTGAATATGTATCATTGAAGAAAGTAATTGCAAGCTCCAGCCGAAACCTTTTCATGTTGTGTTGATTCCATTCCATTGGTTTTGATTCGATCAAATATTCAATGTACTTCATCAAAAAGATACCACAGTCAACACTGAAATCTTGTTGAGGACATTCATAAATTTCTTTCCTCAAACCTTTCGATTTGACGTGGGTGCTAAGGTTGGGGCATATTGCATCCAGATGCTCATATGGCATTGTTTGAAGTATTAAAACATGCATGTCACGTATGTCTAGGTTGGAAACAATTATCATAAAAGTTTAAAGTTGCACTATAACATGTGACGACATTGAATTTAGATGCAATAATAACTTTTGCTCAACGTCCACCACAAGAAGATGGCAATGCCCTCCGGTATCTTTTGCTTTATTGGAATGACAGAGGTGGCTACTATTAATGGGCATAAAAATATATTTAGGATTACAAGACACGACTGATGACCTATGAATTTCATTCAATGCGGTCGCTCCATGACTTCTATAATATCTCTGGAAAAAGAAATAACTTTGTTTAGTCTAGAAGTGCAAAATTAATGAATCTATACTTTATCAAAACTCTGAAATTTCATGAAAAAAACCATTAACCAAATTTTATACTTTGATATAACTATAGAATGTCATAAATACACCAAAGAAACCAACTTTCATACTCTGGAAGTGCAAAATTAATGAATACATACTTTATCAAAACTCTGGAATTTCATGAAATAAACCATTAACCAAATTCCATACTTTGAGATATAGAATGTCATAAATACACAAAAGAAACCAACTTCCATACTTTGGAAGTGCGAAAATAATGATTCCATACTTTATCAAAACTATGAAATTTCATGAAATAAACCATTAACCAAACTTCATACTTTGAGATAACTATAGAATGTCATAAATACACAAAAGAAGCCAACTTTCATACTCTGGAAGTGCAAAATTAATGAATCCATACTTTATCAAAACTATGAAATATCGTGAAATAAACCATTAATCAAATTTCATATTTTGAAATAACTATAGAATGTCATAAATACACAAAAGAATCCAACTTCCATACTCTGGAAGTGCAAAATTAATAAATCCATACTTTATCAAAACTCTGGAATTACATGAAATAAACCATTACCAAATTTCATACTTTGAGATAATTGTAGAATGTCATAAATACATAAAAGAAGCCAACTTCCATACTTTGGAAGTGCAAAAGTAATAATTCCATACTTTATCAAAACTATAGAATTTCATGAAATAAACCATTAACCAAATTCCATAAAAAAACAACTATATATTACCATAAACCAGTTTATGAAAATTTACCTCGAAAATTATGCCCAAATATATATGATTAGTTGGGCTATTACGAGCATATATTCCTTAATAAGATTGAAGCGTAGCCATCAATCGTGTCGTCGTCGATGAGCGCATCAAAGTCTAGTATATTTCATAAACTATTCATATTTAAATAGTAGTGCCCACATCTCCAAATATATTCATTGTTCAACCTAAATCAAATAAAAAATACTAATAAGTATTCAATCTACTACACCATTCCAGCATATTCAATCCACTCACAAATACAATTATTATCCCGCAATAACAAATTAAATTGTAATAACCCTCACTCTAATTTATTCAAAGATGGAAGTAAATTGGCAATGTCATCGTCCACATCTTTGAATTCAGTTCTTATCTGCACCAAAAATAAGATGAGAATTATTGTCATTATAGTTATTTAGCTGCATGCTTTTTAATGATAACTTCGAAGAATTCAATTTTTACCTTTCGAAGAATTTTTCCTTTTTTGGCTGTATGCTTTTTAATGATAACTTCAGTTCTCTCATCTTTTTTCTCGTGATCTTCATCATCCCGACTAGACTTAAATTCAATGGAAAAACTATTGTGATATTTTTTTTCTCATGTTTTGACCTCTTACAGTATCTCTTTGCAACAATTTTTTTTCTTTTTGTTGGCTTCGGGCTTGCAACAACAATTATGGTTGGTTCCGGACCGGGAACAACAAATTCTTCAACATTTTTCTGAATTTTTTTGGCTTTTTTGCCATCTATCTTCTGCCATAGGGGGGGGGGGGGTTCCCCTCCTTTCCCTCAGATTATATGTATTCTTTTGAATCGATGCCCTTCTAACAATATTCCTATAAACAATGCATGGTGTCAGATGACATACATCAGGGGTGGATCTCTTCTTCTGCCTTCTTTTTTCCCTCATTTGCAATCGCAAATATCTATTGATGTGCTCTTGGTAGTATTATGTTACAAAATCAATCAAGAGATCTTCCGCCGTCTGAAAAAAAAATTATATAATAAAAAGTCATTCCATAGTTTGGTGAAAGTATGGAATTAGAGAAAATACTATTTTAGAACTCAATTTATTGGATACAAATACATGTATCATTTTTTGGATGTCATTTCCAAAGAGTATACTGAATTCTAAAATAGTCAACTTGATATCAGAATAAATCATTCCATACTTTGGTGAAAGTATTGAACTAGAATAGATATGTAACTTTAATATGAACTTCATACCCTAGTGCATGGCCGGAATAGAAGTTGTTCTTCGGGTGAAGGAATAAGATTTTCAACAACTCCATCATGGGTCACAGACTTTCATTTCAAATCGAGGGTCCTTGTTTGCCAATTTATAATAACTCATTTTCACAATCTGGGCTTATCTGGTATGGCTCTGGGTACAAAATGGGAACATGTTCAAAAAATCAACCATGTTAAAGAAAATATAATCCATAAAATAGGTTATTAACAATATAAAACAAAATATTGACATATAAAAAATATCATATTAACCAGCAAAAGAATAATACAGCCACACATGTAGGTGGCAACTGAGTTAGCTTGTTGTTGTTCAACTACTAATCTAATTCTTTCCCCAATGGAGGGGATTTGTTCGGCTACAAATGAATATATACAACTGGACCAATTATACTTGCTAATGTCATTCAGGTTATCTACATAACCTAACAAATAACCTGGTACACGGTATTCGGGCGTACAAAACAATATAGAAGAAAATACATATAAAATGTACAAACGACAGAAATCCTCAATATTTTTAGGATTGTTAGAACCATGCACTTGAATCATTAGGTCTTCAATTTGGGTCCTACTAGGTGCTGCACTATCAGGAAAAAAATTGAACTTTATATAGCCCTCGGAACTGGCTTCACTTGCCTCCTCTGGAGTTCGAATTATTTCTCTTTGATTAGGCAGGCCTAAGAGGAGAGCCACGTCAGATTCCAAAAATCTCACCTCCTTTCCTTTGAAGTTAAAAACTACATCTTTCACCCACTGCTTCATAATTAATAAAAGCAAATTCCTAAACATTTGGAATTCTCCTATGTCCAGGAATATTCCAAATGGGGTGGTCTGTATCTGAGCTTTCTCCTGTGTACTTATGTGAATGCTTTGGAGATTGCCCCAATTGTGCTTTGAACATAATCTGAGGAACCTTCTAAATCTATCTACGTAACATGTGCATGTCTTTTTACCACTCTTGAGGGTGGTGCATAAGAGGGTTCTACTACCTGCGTTGCACGACCTTCATCTTGTTTATTTGGAGCTTGCTCACATCTATCATCAATTGGGTCTGCAACATAATAGTTTATTGTTTAAAAAAATAGATAAGATCTAATTGTTAATAAATAAAGAAAACAACAGACTCATACCTGCAAACTTAACTTGCGAGTGCTTTGTCGGGTCCTCATATTCCAAATGTAATTCTAAAAAAACTAAGCACTACATTTCATTGAAAATAAATGAATTATTGGATAAATGACATATAAAAGTCTATATAAGCCTTAATGTTTCAATATTGGACTAATTTATGACTCATATATGACCATGTCATACTTTTGCGAAAGTATGGAAGTGAACTAATTTGCAAAACCAGAGTATGAAAATATACAAAAAAATCCGCATAAAGCTTATTAAATCATGATTGATCCAATTTATGACCATTCCATACTTTTCCAAAAGTATGGAAGTGAACTGAATTTATAATATTTCAAAAAAAAATCAATAAATTTACCAAGAAACGATATATACAAGTCAACATTAAGCTAATTATTGCAATATTACCCTAATTTTTGACAATTCCATACTTTTGCAAAAGTATGGAATCACATTAAAATGATACTATTTCATAACTTGGATTAATTTGTAGAAGTCTTAAAATTTTGAAATTAGGGCACAAGCTCAAAATAAAGGGCTCAAATAAAATCAAATAGTATTCAATAAAATAATATTTCATACTTTTGCAGAAGTATGGAATTGCATTGAAATTATACTTTTGATGAACTATTCTTAAACAGTAAACAACAAAATGTGTAACAATTCAAGCTAATAAGAACTAAGGAAGCAGTTAATAAAAGTTGGAATTTGTAGCACTTGAATTTGGAAAATTAGAGCACACCATCAAAGTTGGAGTGAGGAACTTACCTGCGTGGTTAGGAGCTTTAAAGAACTTTGATTGGGCCGGAGAATGAGGCGGCAACACTTGCGGGGTATGAGGTGGCGATTGGAGCGATTTGAGAGGCAACACAGGGTATGAGGGGGCAGTTTCCTTCTGCGGCTTTGTGCGAGACGCGAGAACACAGGGTGACAGTATTCTTTCGGGGATTCAGGCGGGGAATACAACAGAGGACGACGGTTTTCTTCCGGCGATTCAAGCGGCGACAACAGCGACAAAGGAAGACAAAAGGGCGATCGGTAAAAAATTAAAAAGGTAAGGTCGGTCGAGCGGTAAAAAGTAGAGATGAGTGGGAAAAAAAACATCATTTTTTGCTAAAACCCTGTTGAACCTGTCCGTTTCTATTGACCCGGTCGACCAGCGTCCAAACCAACCCGCCCATGACTTATGAGGGCAAAATCGGAGAATTTGACTTTAACTTATGGATCTGAGAATATCTGAATCCATGTTATGGATTTGGGAAAAAGAGAGGTTGAAGATATGGTTTTGGGTATTTGCTCATTATTTTTTTGAAATACAAAATTATTATGCATATATATATGCATACATATATATACATATATATTCAAAAGAAAAAAATGGTTAATTACATTTACATAGTATATCATCAACTTTGGGTGTTTTCCCAATTATGACCAAACTTTTTATTTGAATTAATTATATACTTCAACTTTAATTTTATTTCAATTTTTATCCCGACGTTAATCATCTGTTAATTTCACCGTTTTAGTGCTGACATGGCAGTACTGATCTATATCAAAAACAATAAAAAATACCTTATATGCCACATCAGCATTACTTATTAGTTTATATGGTTAATTATTATATTCAAGTGCCACGCCAGTGCTTGCAGTCAAAAGCTCGAGATCGCATGGCTTCTTCCTCCCCTCGTGCGGAGCTTTGCTCTGGTGGTGAAGCACTTATTGTCAAAGACTGTTCTTTCATTCACACAAGAGTGGCTTGGTGTCGAGTTCAGAGATGACCATCATGGGGTGGACGACCACTGAGTTGGCGGTACACCTCAAAGACCACGACCATTTCATCGGTGCCGGTGGGAGAACTCCATCACGTTGATCATGGTGGGGATCTTGCGGCTACCATGGAAGCGGGCCATGATGATGGGGTGGTAACGTTGATCCTTGGGCACCACAAAGGCGCCGAAGAGGGCATGTATGCCAATGGTGTTGGTGACGAAGCCGACGACAAGCACAATGGAGAGCGTGGCAGAGACATAGGACTCCTTCACCGGCTCACCTTCGGGGGAGCGGCGGGCCATCCAGGTGAGGATGGGGTGGACGCAAATGGCAACGAACACGACCAAGGCGATGCAGGTGAGGAGAACCCAAAGAGAGATGAGTAGGGAGGATGTGGGCGAGTACATGACAGTGATGGAGAGGGCAACACCCATGAACACAAGGAAGGGGGCTTGGCAGTTGCCTTTTACAATGGCAGACCTGAGGACGAGGGAGGTGCCAACGTCGGTGCGGCGGATGGCTTTGAGGTCGAGCTAGAGCCCGACAAGGAATATGAAGAAGAGGAGGCCGATGTTAGCGAGGGTGTCGAGCACTGTCATGCCCTGCTTAGAAAACCTTCACAAATATACCTTGAATCACATGCCTAAATTAGAAGCTTGTCACTGTGCATTGTTTAGCAAAGAAAAAGTATATTATTTTCAACATTAGGTCAAAAGCTACATTATTATCTATAAATTTGGAAACTGCTATATTAAGCTAAACATTAAGCATTTTGAGCGCCTCAACCTTCCTTCCCATCTCTTCAAGCCAAGCATCGACAAAAGACAACAACTCTTTTTGCTTGTTTCTTCTCTCTGCCAATGCTACCTCCGCTCCGCCCTCCCTTCGATGGCAACTCCAGATGTTGGATCTACGGCATTGCCGTCGTATGCTTGGTGATCCTACTTGGATCTGGTTCAAATGGTATAGAAAGTCGCGGCGGAGGCTCTCGAAGTCGGATGTTAAGTCGTCCTTGGCACTGGAGTCGATCAGCGCAAGCACGACCTTGATCAAGTTCACCTTTGACGAGATCAAGAAGACCAACGGCAATTTCTCAAGGGACAACATCATCATTAGATTTGGAGGCTATGACAATGCCAACAAGGGCGTGTTGGCGGACGGGACAAAGGTTGCACTGAAGAGATTCAAGAATTGCTCAGCTGCAAGGGACGCGAGCTTCACCCATGAGGTGAAGGTGATTGCGAGCGTCCGCCATGTGAACCTTCTTGCTTAAGAGGGTACTTCTTTCTTCTCTCTGCCAACGTCACCTCCGCCCTGCCCCCCTCCGATCGCAGCTCCAGAAGTTGGATCTACGGCATTGCCGCCGTCTACTTGGTGATCCTCCTTGCTAACCTCGTTGCTTGGTTCTGGTTCAGACAATATAGAGAACGGCGACGAAGGCTCACGGAGTCCGACGTCAAGCCGTCCCTGGAGTCAATCAACGCGAGCACGACCTTGACTACATGGGCTGATGCAGGTGCATCAACACCATACCTTTGGTACCGGAAATGGTACTGGTACCGGTACCAGTCAAACACTATAGTTGTACCGGTATGTACCGAAATTTTAAATCTTGCTTGGTACTCACTATAGTTGTAGTTAATAAGTTAACCTAGCAAATGCCTTCAGTTGTCTAAGGGCCTTGGAAGCTACATTTTAAAGGGCACACTTGCATTTTGAACTACTTTTTTTGCCACTGTTAAATGATCTTATTTTCTTTATTCAATTGTGGATCATCTGCTGTGAAAAGTAGCATAAATGTACATATTGACCGTAAAAACATGTTTTGTGTGAAATCAAATGTGAGGTACATTAATGTGGAGACTGGTGATGCTTATTGCTAACAATTTTGTATCTCCTGTGATTATGTAGAATCAGATTCCATCTGCAACTACACTCGCTGGGGCAAATACAAAATCCCTGTTAGAAAAACCATCTGTTGGCCAGAAGAAGCCATTTGAAGCATTAGGCTCGTCTCCGCCCATGCCTAGGTTAATACTATATTATTTTACTCTTTTGATGTGATTTATTCAGCCTTATTCACTCTTATTTTATCTCTTTCGGTTTTGAATTATGCCATCAGTGAAAAGCAGAAAACATCTGGTACTTCTCTTGATCCAAGCATTGAACAACTGAATGATGTTACAGCCGTCAGTGGAGTTAATATAAGGGTATTTGAGTTATTTACTTTTCTTTTGATTATTTTGTGAAATATTCAACAAAACAGTCATGGACCATTAAACTTTCCACATGATTGTTCTTTTTTTCTTGGAAGAGGAAGAACAACTATTATTCGGTAAGGACAAGAGCCGAGCTTCAGAAGCAACCCGAAGGATTGTACAAGAAGAAGAAGAGAGGCTGCTTTTGCAGAAAACTCCTCTTCAGAAAAAGCTTTCCATTATTATTAGGGATTGAAGTAGAGGGAAGAGGAAGTAGTGAAGTAAAATGTTATTAAGGAAAGGAACTGCAGAGTACATTGAAGACTATTTATGATAAGGTAGAGCTTTGCAGTTGAGCTCGTTCAACGAAATAACAATAATAAAAGATATAACTCCATTAGTGGAAAGCTAGTGATGAGTGGATCAGCTGGATGACGAGGCATACTGTTAGCTGACGTGGTATCTCGGAGGGGTAATATCGTTAATATCCCCCCTCAAGATGGGTCGTTCAATAACGCCCATCTTGATCCGATGGTCGACGAAAGCCGTAGAATAGGTGGCTTTGGTCAATGAGTCAGCGACCTGTAATGATGCTTGGATATGAACAACTTTAACACAGCCAGTTTGAGCTTGCTCTCTGACGAAGTGAAAATCCAGATCCACATGCTTCATTCGACTGTGATTAACTGAGTGCTTGGTGAGGAGCGTAGTGCCGAGATTATCACAGTGAATTATTGGTGCTTTTTGAGGAATGCAATTGATTTGTTTCAGCAGATTAGAAATCCAGTTTGCTTCAGTAGTGGCGTTAGCTAGCGCCTTGTATTCAGCTTCAGTTGAGGAGCGCGCAATTGTGCGTTGTTTTTTCGAGCACCAGCTTATGGGAGATTGTCCAAGTAGAACAAGGTAAGCCCTTGTTGATCGGCGGTCATCTAAATCCCCCCCCCCCCCCCCCCCATCAGAATCCGAATAGACATCAAGCTGCATGTTGGTTTGAATTAAGTAGAATTCCGAAATTTATGGTTCCTTTCAAATAGCACAGAACTCTCTTGCAGCACTACCAATGGACTTCAGAGGGTTTATGCATGTATTGTGAAAGTTTGTTGACTAAAAAACTTATATCTGGTCTTGTAAAAGACAAGTATTGCAAAGCTCAATAGTGTGTTTATATAGCTTTGGATCAGCTGATTTGGCATTGTCGTTGATCGACAATTTTGTTGATACTGATAGAGGTGTCTTTACACAGTTTGCATCTTGTAAATTGAGTCGATGAAGCAAATCAGAAATGTACTTCTATTGTGACAGTACCAAGCCTTCCTTTGTTCTAAGAACTTCAACTCCTTGAAAGTAGCTTAAGGGCTGCAAATCTTTGAGGGAAAACCAAGCAGCCAACTTTTTATTGACCTCATGAATCTTCAATTTGGAAGAGCCAGTGAGAATTATATCATCTACGTAAAGTAGAATTATAGTGATGCAATCTTTTTCTTGCATGATGAATAAAGAGGTGTCGGAGGCTGAATTTTTGAACCCAATAGTAAGTAAGAAACCTCTTAATTCATTATACGGCTTGAGGAGCTTGTCGTAAGCCATATATGGCTTTGTTGAGTTTGCAGACGTATGAAGGATGTTCATTGTCTACAAATCCCAGTGGCTGTTGCATATATATATCATCATGAAGACTTCCCTGCAAAAACGCATTGTTCACATCTAGTTGGTATAAGCTCCAATGACACTTTGTTGCTAGAGATAGAACTATTCGAACAGAGGTTTGTTTGATGACAGGGCTGAAAGTACTTGTAAAGTCTATGCCCGGTCGTTGATTGAATCCTTTTGCTACTAATCTCCCTTTAAATTTGTCAATCGAACCATCTGCTCTTTGTTTAATGCGAAAAATTCAGCGACAACCAATGACATTTTGGCTATCTGCAGGAGGGACAAGAGTCCAAGTTTTACTCTTCACCAGTGCTTTATACTCCTGTTGCATGGCTTTAACCCATTTCGAATGTTTGACAACTTGCTTGTATGTATTAGGTATAGCATGTGATATCACAGTAGTGTGTAAAGCAGAATAGTCTGTTGGATATTTTGGTTTAAAAATATTTGATTGAGACCTTGTTACCATGCGTCGAGGAGGAGTATTGCTGTTAGCTATGTTTTGAGTTGAAACTGCTTCATTAGAGCTACTGAAAGAGTACTCGTCTGTGGTTGATGAGGTTGAGTCAGATATCATTGAGTTATTGGAAGGTAATGAATTTGAAGTTGGACATAGAGATGGAGGTGGTGGTGGACAGATGTCAAATAGATTTGGATTGAGTGTAGTTGTTGGTGAGTTGACTGAGGAATGGTTTTGAAGGATGGAATAGCATCCATCCATTCACTGGGCTGAAGTATTCGAGAATGAGCTGACAAGGTATATGTGAAGGGAAAGACTGTTTCCACAAATTGAACATGTCTTGAGAGAATTACCTTGCCATTAGAGGGATCAAAACATTTGTAACAGTAATGTTTGATAGAATACCAGAGGAAGATGCAAGGATTTGACTTAGGCTCTAGTTTATGCTGTGTATATGGTTTCGTCCATGGGTAACAAAGACACCCGAAAACTCTGAGATTGAGGTAATTGGGTGTTTCATTGAATAGACATTGAAAGGGAGATTTATTATGAAGAGTTGTAATTGGCATTCGGTTGATCAAATACACAACAGCTGAACATGCGAATTGCCAAAAAGAAGCTAGAACAGAAGCTTGATTCATTAAGGTGAGACAAGTTTCCATGATATGCATGTGTTTTCTCTCAGCAAGGCTCACTCTTTGTGGTGTGTAAGGTGGTGAATATAGATGTTCAATACCATGGTTTGAAAGAAAGGAATGAAGAGCTGTATATTCTCCTCCACCATCTGTGTACAGACGTCTGATAGAAACATTGAAATATTTTTCTACCAAATTTTTGAAAGCTGATAATACAGATACAACTTCATATTTGAATTTAATGGGAAAAAGCCAAGTGTATTTAGTGAAGTGATCAACAAAAGTTACATAATATTTGTGACCCTCGGAAGATATAACATGCGCAGGGCCCCAAACATCTGAGTAGAGGAGATCGAGAGGTCTATTTGACTTGATTGAAGAAGTATAAAATGGCAATTTATGGCTTTTATTACACATGCATGCATTGCAGTGTTTGACTGCAGAATGAGAGAAAGAAAGCTTGAATTTTGTTAGAATTGAATTGAGGACCTTCTGATGAGGATCACCAAGACGCTGGTGACAAAGAGAAGTGGAGATTTTTGTGGCTTTTGCAGAAGCAGAATTGATGATGGGTGATGAATTGTCCCAATGATATAGGTCACCTTTATTCAGGCCTCGAGCAAGTACAGTTCCTGTCTTCAAATCCTTCACAATGAAGCAATTAGGAAAGAACTCTATAGATGCTTGATTTTGTAAACAAAACTTAGCTACTGATATCAGATTTGTAGTAAGTGATGGAGCATATAATACTTCATGAAGAAGAAAAGGAGATAGGCTCGCTGTACCAGCACATGATGTAACGACTGTGTTGCCATCACTTAGAGCAATGCTTTGATCATTTCCAAAGCTTGACATGGACTGAAAGATTTCTAGATCAGCCGACACATGGTGAGATGCTCCTGAATCAAGGATCCAGCCATTGTGATTTATCTGTTTGCTTCTTTGTTCAGAATAGTTTATTTGAGGAGATGCATTATACTGAGGAGGAGCATTGTACTGCGGATGATACTGAGGATTAGCATTAAACTCAGTATTGTATCTGGATCTACACATTTTTGCTGAGTGTCCAATCTTATCACATATTTGGCACTGTATCTTTGGTCGATTGTTATTTGTTTTCCCTTGCCGATTGTAACTATTTTGAGATGGCCTATTATAATTGTTTTGTGTTTGATTTTTCCTGTTATCCCAATTTTGAGAACGATTATTGCTGTATTGGCTGCTGTTAAACTGCTTTTGGACAAAATTAGCAGAGATTACAGGAGAGTCGGTTCTTAGTTTTAAGAATGTTTCATGACCTGCCAACTTATCATATAGCTCTTCAATTGAAATTGGGGTATCCCTTGACCTAATAGCAACACTTATATCATTGAACTCAGGTCCTAACCCACTGAGAATTTTAATGATCAATGCAGGTGAGCTAATGGGAGCATTAGCCAATGACAGTTCATCTGATATATGTTTTATTTTCGAGAAATACTCAGCAACAGACTTGCTTCCTTTGGTTAGTTTAGTAAGACTATCATGCAGACCAAATATTCAAGTCTGTGATTTGTTGGCAAATTGATTTACCAATCGAAGCCATGCTTCATGTGCTAATGAAGATGTAGCAACTAAAGAAGTAATAGATTGATCTACTGAGGACATCAATGCATGACGAATCAGCATGTCTTGTCGAATCCACCTTTTGTGATTTGGAACAAGAACAGGTGGACAGAGAGAACTTCCATCAATAAAAGAAATGAGATCATACCCGACCAAAAGAAATTCAAGCTGAGTCTTCCATGTCATGTAGTTGCTGCTGCTGGAAAGCTTGATCGGCAGTTGTGCGGCTGGGTTGATGGTGACGATCTATCTTCGTCCGGTGGATGGATTGACAACTTCGGCCGGTTGAGCATCCCCCGTCACCATGATGAAGAAAAACAAGATCAGATACTTCTGTGAGAAGAATAATGCTCTGATACCATATTAGGGATTGAAGTAGAGGGAAGAGGAACCAGTGAAGCAAAATGTTATTAAGGAAAGGAACTGATGACTACATATTACATTGAAGACTATTTATAATAAGGTAGAGCTTTGCAATTGAGCTCGTTCAACGAAATAACAATAATAACAGATATAACTCCATTAGTGGAAAGCTGGATGACGAGGCATACTGTTAGCTGACGTGGTATCTCGGAGGGGTAATATCGTTAATAATTATCAGTTACTAACTCTTGTACCTGACCATTCGGGAGTTTATTCCTTTTATCTTTATCTTGAGTTTATAATCAAGATGGTTCTGATTAATGTTGCTAACTCTTACGGTGCTGAAATGTGGTTTAAATCATATTGGTGGTGACGTTGAGCGTTGCCTATCACTGGTGAGATATTTCTTATGCTTGATTTTGGAGGTGTATCCATTAGTTAACCTCATTCATTATTTCTCAGTGTGTGGAGGAGCGTTTGAAGGGGTTGATATCTTATCTTATAAGACTGTCAAAACAGGTGAGTATTGTTTCCCAACAAGTTTGGCGGGATATGTTTTCCATCATTTCCGTTTTCTGAGTTTATCTCCCTTCTCCATAGAGGATTGATATTGAAAAATCAAGGCATGGGCTTGTCATCACTTCAGATGTACGACACCAGATTTTGAATAAACCAAACTATTTAGATAAAAGAAACTGAATAAGGTTGTAGACGACATATACAATAGGCTTGAATGTCTTGGTTAGTATAATATAGTATATGAGACAATAATGTGTACATTAGCATTGTTGTTGGGATTGGCAATCAAGATCCATGTTGTCTCTTGAGAATATAAATACATAAATTGGTCTCTTTAATTATAGCATAGGTTTTTGGGAAAGTTGATCATCCAATCAAATTTAATATGACATGATAGCAGAGGAGGAGACTTTTCCTCCTAGCATTAGTATTTTTTTAAAAAAAGATACAAAAAATATCCACTTAAATTAAGTTAATCCACATGTTGTGCTTGGTTTACCCGTCCACACGTGAAAGGAGTGTTAAGAATATAAATGCATAAATTCATGATTTTCCTAACAATCAAAGCTTTTGGGAAAGATAATCATCCTTTCAAATTTAACATTGTGAGTTCAGTTCACATGGTATATTTGTTAGCCATTTCTTGCAGTAGCAAATGATATCAAGACACTTAGCTATATTGACTACAGTACCACACATATGCGAATGAATAACAATATATAGTACATGCGCACACAGATTACTTTTTAAGATAATGGTCATGTGCATATGCTTATATATGCTTTTGTTTAACTAGTTTTACAAAATGATATATGTTTTTAATTATTATTTCTCAATATACTAACGCTGCGCTTGTAAATATTCTAAATATCTAGAAATATTAGTTTCGGCAAACTAACATAATGAATTGTCTCATTATTTATGTAAACAACATGATTTTGCTTACTACCTAGGAAGAAGAGCTGGATGCTAAAGTAGACTCCATAGCATAGAGTCCATAGCCTCCAAGGCATCCATTCACTCTTCTAAAGTAGAGTGGTCCTACACCTATAATAGGAAGAAGGATGGAGTAAGGAAAGAGAATCAAGTACCTGATGACTGGTGGGTTGAGGACTTATGTGAACTTGAAATCGACTTCTTTAGTAAGATCTTATTGGCCATCAAAGCCAAGGGAAGAGTCTCTTCTGCAGTGATTGGAGAAGCACTGAAAGCTTATACCTACTGGAGGTTCTCAAGTTCAGGCAAAAGATATGTGAGACGCGGAGGCGATGCCATGAATGCATCATTCTTAGAGACTATCATTAGGTTCACTACAACAAACCGCTTACATTTTGACGTCAAAGTATGAAAGCATTTCGACGCCAGCGATAGTCAAAAATGATATATTGACGTCCAAAAAAACGTCGAAAACGAGTGCAAAATAATGACAGCTGAAACGAACATTTCGACGCCTGCTTAGACGTCAAAATTCTCGACATATCGACGCCTATTAATAGACGTCAGCAGGCGTCAATATCAACGTAGCGACGTACAATAATAGACGTCAAAATATTTTTTTAAGAAATACAAGTCTGCATATCGACGCCTGTTAAGGCGTCAATATGCAAAAATAAAAAATTAAAAAAAATTTGAGCCGCCGCTGCCGCATCACCAGCGCGGCCTTGATGGCGTGAGCATCTCCAAGCACTCCCCGCTCGCGCCGTCCCTCCCGTCGTTGCCCAGCGCGGCCTTTGTGGCGTACGTGCTGACGCCGCGCCGCACCTGCACGCGGTCGCCCTCCGGCATCGAGGACTGCCTCAAGCTGCTCGAGATCACCCTCAACCAGCTCAACTCCGTCCTCCACCGGCATAAGACCGCCACCTTCCACGACTCCCACACCTGGCTCAGCGCCGCGCTCACGAACCAGGCCACCTGCTCGGAGAGCCTCGAGGCATCCAGGCCCTCAGCGATATCAGCCCGCGAGTGCAAGTCATGGCGGAGCACATCAGGAACTTGCTGGCGCTGCACAAGATGGTCGCGGACAAGATCGAGGAGGACGTCGTCGCTGCCGCAGGGGGAAGCGTCGTCGACAACCGAAAGCTGCTGTCGGTCGACGGTGGGTTCCCCGAGTGGCTGTCGGCGGGAGATTGGAGGCTCGAGCCTGGACGGCAGCGGGACGGCAGCGGTGGTGGCCTCGCCAGAGGAGATTCAGGCCGACGCGGTGGTGGCGCAGGACGGCAGCGGGACACACTCCACTATCCGCGAGTCGAACGGCGGGCGACTCCGGCGTGGGCTCGGGCGGCGACTTCGGGGGCCTGCAGATCGGAGGCAGGCGACTCCGGCGTGGGCTCCGGCGGCGGCTTCAGGGGCCTGCAGATCGGAGGCGGGCGACTCCGGCGTGGGCTCGGGCGGCGGCTTCGGGGGCCTGCAGATCGGAGGCGGGCGACTCCGGCGTGGGCTCGGGCGGCGGCGGGGGAGGGGGCCAGGCGGGGGGGGATCGCGATCGGAGGCGGGCTGATGCGTGAAGAAGAAGAAGTAGAAGTAGAAGCGAAAGAAAAGGAAAAAATATATAATTAAATATTTAAAAAATATATATAATTAAATATTAAGAAAAAATATTTATTCTAATAAAAAAGCAGGAGGCGGGAAATCTCCCGCCTCCGGCTGGGCGAGCGCGCGTGCCACGCGCGCTCGCCCGCTTACCCACGCGTCTGCTGAGACGCCGACGTCTGCTGAGACGCCGACGTCTGCTGAGACGCCGACGTCTGCTGAGACGCCGACGTCGAAATTTCGACGTCTCTAGGCGTCGAAATTTGTTAAAAATATTATTTTATTAATTATTTTTTGACGGCTGAACCGACGTCGAAACGTTAAATATTTTGACGTCTTTTCAGACGTCGAAATGAATATTTCAACACCTGTCAACTGTTTTCAGGCGTCGAAATATTTCGACCCCTGTTGTGAAGCGTCGAAATATTTCGACACCTATTGTCAGGCGTCGAAATATTTGTCAGATGTGGAAAAAATTTCGACGTCTACTAAAGACGTCGAAATTTATTGTATTAAATTTTTTAAATAATTTTACATTTCGACGTCTTTACTAGACGTCAAAATTAGGAAGTCGATATATAACGAATTTTTTGTAGTGGTTGTTGCCGTCAGAGAAGGCTTGTGTCTCATGCAGTTTCCTTCTGAAGTTATTAAGAGCTGGATGCTTACTGAGTTGTAGTGAAATGGGCAAGAACTCAAGAAGGAACTCACAAGTTATTAAGAGCTGCACATCTCGATTTCAAGTTCGCATAAGTCCTGATCAACCCACCAGTCATCAGGTACTTGATTCTCTTTCCTTACTCGATTCTTCGCATAGTAAAAGAATTCATGATGCAGGGAGACAATGAAGCGAATCCTACAGTAACTGATCGAAGAGCATTTATCCTAAGCCCTTAACTGCCTGGTCGCCTCCTTCGGTTACTTTGATGCCTTGGACGATCATTCTCTAAATTGGCTTGAGATGGGCTCCTCCGGCCGTTTGAGGATTCGCGTGCGTTCCCTAAATCACATCCCCACAACTATTCTTGCGGATTCGGAATGCATTCGTTACTCCGTCGAGGTTCGAATCGCTTGGTTCAAATGTATTGCTCTTTATAGAGAGCTTCGCTTAGGAAGGCCCGTTGCCTGGGCGACGCGCCGCCGGCGGTCGACAGGATCAGCTCCCCTGCCGATCAGGATCTCGGTTCTTCTCCGGTCCCGATGGTGATCGACTTGTCCCTCCTTCCCCCAGCGGTTCAAATGAAGATGCTTGGTTTCCTGCCGTCGGAGGGCATGCCGCTCTCCTGCAGCTCTTAGTCCTTGACTATTTCACTTCTATTTTGGCGGACTTGGGCCTCATTGACCTCCCCATTGGTGGCCTGCAGTTTACATGGTCGAATAACCGGTCGTCCCCTTTCCTGATCTCGACGGAGACCTCCTTACGCCTCTCCAACGTGGCGGTTAGGGGGGAGGGCCGTAAATTATCGGACCACAACGCCCTGATATTCCAAAGCCGCTCTCTTCATCACCCTCAGGTTAAGCCGTTCAGGCTTGAAATATCCTGGTTGAAGATGGCGGATTTTCGTCGGATCTTATTGGCGGAATGGAGTGTCGCTCGTCCCTACCTTCCGCCGATTTCCATCTGGATCCGTCGATGGAAAGCGTTGCGCAGAATTCTGCGACATTGGGGTCGTGAGCCGAAGCGTGCTTCCCAAGTAAATTGAATGCAGGCGGAGGCTCGTGTTGCTCTTCTAGATCGCAGCTCAGACGCAGGCGGGCTGTCGGTCCCTCAATTGGACGAGTTGCGATCTCTCCGCTCTCAGTTGGATTCCTTATATGCCGAAGAAGACATCTACTGGAGGCAACGCGCCAAAATCCGTTGGCTTTCTCTAGGAGACCGCAATACTCGTTTTTTTCACCAAGCGCTTCTCAAAAACCAAGACAAAATTGGATTCAAATGATTGAGACAGATCAAGGCAGCGTCTCCGATCCTGCGGCGATCCAAGCTTGCTTCCGAAGTTTCTGTATCCACTCATTGGGCAGCTCTCGGCCTGCGAGATTGAGCATCGATTGGTCGGCCCTGGGGATTCTTTGTCAAGCCTCCGACTTGTCCTTGGATTCTCCGTTTTCTCAGCTGAGATCCTTGCCGCCGTTCGGGGGATTGTTGAACGTGATTTATAAATATACAGTCCGCGTCATCATTTGATGTGAACCACTTATCTTCACATGTCTATCCTTAAGTAGTCCATATATCATGTAGTTTTATTATTTTACCTATGTCTATCTTAAATCCGGTTCAAGCATATCATTCCACCTTTGATGGCAAGGTGCGTATATAAATAGGTCGGGATACTCATAGGTCCCCATATTCATTTCTATCTTTCTACACCATCTACTGAGGGTCCTGAAGAGAGTATTGAAATGCCTATTGAGGAAGGTGCACAGGAGCAAGAAAAAAAACCTGAGCAGTGTATCAATACGGTATCAATGGCAGGAGGTTAGTCTCGATCCTACGCTTCCGCAATTTAAAATGTTTATAGATTTATGCATGTTCTATTTATGATTTCATTATGTCATCAGTTAGATCATGCTGTGTTACTATATATAAAATTCTTAACACGTGGTATCAGAGCGATTTTTTCTCTGCCTTGATTATATTGTTTCCGAATTTTTTCTATATCTCCTTCTCTATGTGTTTTCTTTGCCGTCAATATAGTCATTCTTAATCAAAACGTCTACTTTAATCTCCGTCACGTTTTGGATTTCTTCGTCGTTTGATTTTCGTCATCTCCAAGCCGTTGCCATACTAGCCTTCGGATCCCGGCTGGATCTTGTGGCAAGCATCCAGGTTGACGACATGAATCATCGGCGGTACAGAAGCATTTTGATAGGCGCCGAGATCGACATCTACTCCATGCGGCCGACTGGCAGGAGTTTTGAAGTCCTCTCGTCGATCGTTTCATTGCATCCGAGGAGGCAGTGGACTGAGCGGTGCTTGTGCGACGTGATAGAGGGTGTGGAAGCCGATCTCCGGCATGGAGCAGTGTCCGGACTCACTTGTCCGCCGACGCATGCAGTGTAAACTCCGGCTGAAAGTCATGCGAGCGACTGTATCAAGGAGTAGCTGTCTCTCGACTTCCTTCCTCATTCACTCGATCGGAGCCAGAGATCCCTAATGCTCGGCATCAATGGCGCCATGGCTTTCTGGCTTCTCTCCCATCGTGCATCTGCTGGTTTTCTGGCGCCTCTGCAATCGTCGGCCCTAGCCGGCGGATGAAGTGGCACAGTCGATGACAATGTGGAGAGGAAGAAGGTTGGCGGCGGCTGTTGCAACATAAAGTTTTAATTCTAGGGTTTTAATCTTGCATGCTGTTCGTGAGGGAAGGAGGAGGTTAATGGGTTTAAGCTTAATGGGTTTGGATTCAATTTAATGGATCTTTGACCCATTAAAGCACTCATTCTTTTAATCATAATGAATAGTTATTTTAAGAGTTATTGGATCTGTTTCTATTATACCCATTTTTATTATTTTAAAATTAAATGGATTTGCATCTTTAAACCCGGATCCATGTGCCTCTTTCACCCGATCCGCATTTTAAGTGATTTCGGTTCAATTGGGTTCATTTCAAAATTTCGGTTCAATTGGAATTAGTTCAACTCAATTTAATATAGCATTGGACCGGGTTCCAAAATATAGCATTGGTCCGGTTCAAATTAATTGAACCCGGTCCAATTCCTTTGTTTGGGTTTATTTCAATTTCTGGTTTGTTTTATTCTGATTCATATCTGGTTTAAATAAATTTTCTGGTCCGGTTCAAATAAATTAAAATCATATCCAATTTGATTTAATTTTTGGTTCATTTGAAATTTCTCATTGGTTTAAAGTTGGTTCAATGTTGGTTTGGTCAACTTAAATCTAATTTGGGTTTTAAATTTGATTTCTTTTGAAATTGCATGAACTAACCCAATCTAAAATTTCATGAACTAGAAGGATTAATATTTCTATGATTGAAGCCAATCAGCAGTAAATCATTTTATATATTGTGTTAAATCATGTTACATGAATATAATTATTTATTATTTCATTTGTTGCATTGATAAATTATGATATTGCATCTATTTGACATATAGTGCTTGTTACATTAATTAACTATGTTACGTTGTAGTTAATTATAATGCATATTATAATGTCATATTGTATCATATAATTATCTATGCAACATTATGATGTCGTGTGACCCATAGAATTTGACTAATTGATGAGTAGTCACAGCATCCTTAGTTATGTTAAATTATATATTAGGTAATTGGCCACATAATTTTAACTAATTAAGGAGTAGCCACAACATCTTTAGTTATGTTAAAATTATATAATTGGTAATTTTTTAGGTCACATATAGATATATATGACATCAAATTGTAATTAGCTATTTGGAGTATGATAAATCTCATCCCACAGGAATTTTTGTCATACTTATATAGTTAATTAGTGTGAAATAATATATTATTTTTCCTAATTAGCCCACAGGTATTAGGAAAAAGTATATAATTTGTTAGTTTCACATAAAGTCTAACATGAGTCCTAAAATAAAAGCTTAGCCCACAGACAATTTTTATTGTATTGACCTATGTTATTTTTATTTCTTGTTTACATTGGTAAAATTAGAATTTTATATGCCTTTATTTAGATTATGAGCATTAAAATATGGTTTAAATATGCAACGATTTAAATTTTTAACTACTTTGACTTTAAGAATGTTTTCCCGAACTAATCATGGACAATTATAGAATCTAAAGGGAAAGAATTCTCTTTCATTTATGGTGCATGAACATATATTACACTATAATGATAGATGAACCATCTACTTCTATAGATATTAGCACTACGGTTGAGGTCGTGCTTTATGAACAATGAGAGCAATCCCATCACCTCAGTGTGATGTACATAAAAAATTATACATTCTTGCTAATATTCGTGGTTCTATTTGAGAGTGTAATAATGTAAGAAATCCACTTAAGGCTATAAATGAACAGTTTTGAATCTTCATATAAGGTCCTTGCCAGCACCTTAGGACCTTAAGGACTAAACGATCATCATTAAGACTCACTAGGATTAGAGGTGTGCATGGGCACATCATGTAGATGAGGAATATAACGACCCGACTTTTTAAAAAAAAAACAGAGGTTGATATGTTTGAGTCTTTTCAAGCTCATTTTCATTTTTGAACTCCTTATCAGCAATAGAGAGTCTTTAAAATCTCTTAAAACGCACATAAAGAGAAATGGTGAGTTAATGAACTTCTGACCATGTGTGTACAAGAAGATAAAAGATTGCTCGCTGAAATGAAAGGAAATACACATTCAATCTCTTGGTTTGTTATGAATTTAATATGGTTAATATTTATTATAATACTTGGTGGATTGACCTAGGTTCTACTGTCCATATTTCCAATACCTTATAAGACTTTCAAAACCACATGATGCTAGTGGAAAGTGAGCATTGCATCTATACAGGAATCAAAGTGTGCTCACACGCGGAAGTCGTTAGAACATGCAGGCTTATTTTAAGTTTTGGTTTTATTTTGCATTTTTTTTAAAAAAAACCTTATTGAGTTGCAACATAATTCCACTTATAATGCATTGCATGTTCAATAAAGTGCGAGTATTAAAGGATGTGTTATAGATGAAAGCTCTTTTAGGTTATAACACCAAAGGTTAGGACTTACATCCATTAAGAGAATAAAAGAGTTGGTAAATGAAGGAGTACTTAGTGCTTTGAATTTTACTAACTCTGAGACGTGTATAGACTGCATAAAGAGAAAATAGACTAACATGTCAAACGAAGGTGCTAATAGGAGCTCAAACATATTAGATATTATTTATATAGATATATTGTAGTCGAGACATAGACTCATATGGTTAGAAGTATTTCATCTCCTTCATAGATGATCACTCACGCTATATGTATATCTACTTGCTACATAATAGAAACGAAGCACTTGATGCCTTTAAGGTTTTCAAGGCAGAAGTGCGAGAAGCAAATAGAGTTCGTGAGATCAGATAAGGGAGGTGAGTATTATGGACGATACACTGAGAATAGACAAGCACATTGGTCTATTTGTTAAGTCTCTTCAAGAGCATGAGATAATTGCCCAATACACCATACCGAGATCTACATATCAAAATGGTGTTGCAGATTGAAGGAACCAAACATTATAGACATGATGCGGAGCATGCTTAATTAGCAGCTCCAAGCTTCCCAAATCTTTGTGGTCTGAAACCCTTAAGACGGTTGTGTATATATTAAACCGAGTTTCAACCCAGACTGTTCCTAAAACGTCATTCTTGTTATAGAAAGGTTGGAAACCAAGTTTGTAACATATGCGCGTATGAGGTTGTCCGTTTGAAATAAGGATTTACATCCACAAGAGAAGAAGCTAGACCCAAAGACTATCTGTAGGTATTTCGTTGGATATACCAAAAAGTCTAGAGGGATATAAATTCTATTGTCCATCTCATACCACTAGGTTTGTGGAGTCAAGAAACGAAAATTTCTTGAAAATAACTTGATTAGTGGGAGCGATTAATTTCAGAATTTAATTTCTGAGAAAGATCATTTGGAGGAGTCCACTCCCGACTCAAGTGAAAGATTGATTGTTATTCACAATGCACCTCTTCTAGGTGTTCAACAACTGATCATTGAAAATCCACAAATAGTTGATAATGATCGAGTAGATCCTGGTACTCAACAATTACCAGAAAATATTGAGCAACCAGTTGTGGAACAGGCTCCTCAAAAGCTTCATGACACAACGTTAAGCAAATCTACTAGGATAAGGAAGTCAACTATTCCTAGTGACTATGTAGTGTATCTACAAGAATCTAACTACAATCTTGGGGTCGAAAATAATCTAAAGACATTTTTCACAAATCATGAGTTGCGGTCAATCTAAGTTATGGCACAATGCTATGAAGAGAGAGATGAGTTCAATGGCATCAAACGGGGTCTAGAGTCTTATCGAGTTGCCTTAAGGTTTAAAGGTCATTGGTTGTAGATGAGTCTTTTTTTTTTAAAAAAAAAGAGGTTTCCCTGGGCAACATCGAAAGATATAAGGCTAGACTGGTGGTCAAAGGATTCACTTAGATTGAGAGAATCGACTACACGGAGATCTTTTTCTCTTGTATCTAAGAAAGATTCTTTTCGTGTCATCATTGCATTTGACTTGAAATTGCGTCAAATGGACGTAAAAATGACATTCCTCGATGGATACATAGAGGAGAAAGGTTTATATGAAACAATCTAAAGGATTCTCCTCTAATAACAGTGAGCACTTGGTTTGCAAGCTCAAGAAGTCCCTATATAGATTGAAACAAGCCTCCCGTCAGTGGTACTTAAAGTTCCATGAGGTGATCTCTTCATTCGGTTTTGTCGAGTGTATATATCACTTGATCAGTGGGAGTAAGTTTTGTTTTCTTATCCCATATGTGGACAATATTTTACTTGCAACCAATGATAAAAGGGTTGCTATATGAGGTGAAACAATTTCCTCTCTAAGAATTTTTGATATGAGTGAGGCGTCTTATGTCATTGACATTAAGATCCATAGGGACAGACCTCGAGGCATTTTAGGTATATCTCAGAAGATCTATATCAATAAAGTCTAAAAGAGATTCCGAATAAAAGATTGTTAACCGTATGTAGCACCCATTGTGAAAGGTGACAAGTTTAGTCTTAACTAGTGTCCCAAAAATGTTTTGAAAATGGAACAAATGCAAAATATTCCATATGCTTCGGCTGTCGGTAGCCTTATGCATGCTTAGGCTTGTACAAGGTCCGACATAGCATTTGCTATTAAAATGCTAAGCAAATTTCAGAGTAATTTAGAAATAGACCACTGGAATGTTGCAAAGAAAGTGATGAAGTACCTCAAATGTACTATCGATATCATGCTCATGTATAGACAAACTAATAACTTGACCCAATTCGTACCTTATTTTGAGGTTATCTCACATGGTGTGTGGTTAAGGAGCTTCATTTCGGGTCTTGGAATCGTGAATTCCATTACTAGACCCATGAGGGTATACTATGATAATTCAGATGCGATTCATTTGGCTAAAAGTAGAAGTCGAATCAATCACATCGACATAAAGTATTTAGCCATAAGTGTACATATTAAAGAAAATTAAGTGGTCATTGAACACGTTCATGCTGAATTGATGATCGTCGATCCTTTGACAAAGGGCATGCCGCCAAAGGATTTCAAGGATCATGTAGACCAAATGGGACTTGGTCCCACCATGTAATTATTGTAAAGACATTTTTTGTCTTTAATAAAGCTCCTATTTAATTTGTTATTTCTCATTTTATGGTGTACACATATAGTTCGAGAATAATAATTTTGTTGGACCTAGAATAAACATAGGGTTTATTCATAAAGTTATTTTGGATTGAAATACATCGTGGTATATAGAAGATAATACTCGCTCAAAGAGGACTTGTCGCTATGATTCGTGTGTTTTATTCCATCTAAAACATATATGGGATTTTTGGTATGATAATATATGGACCAAGTGGGAGAATGTTAGACGTGATTTATAAATAAAGTGATTTATAAATATATGATCCACATCATCATTTGATGTGGACCACTTATCTTCACGTGTCTATCCTTATGTGGTCTACATTATGTAGTTTTACCATTTTACCCATGTCTATCTCAAACCTGGTTCAAGCCTATCCTTCCACCTTTGATGGCAAGGTGCGTATATAAATAGGTCGGGATACTCATAGGTCCCCATACTCATTCCTATATTTCTACACCATCTACTGAGGGTCCTGAAGAGAGTATTGGAAGGCCTATTGAGGAAGGTGCACAGGAGCAAGAAAGAGAACCTGAGCAGCACATCAATACGGTATCAATGGCAGAAGGTTAGTCTCGATCCTACGCTTCTGCAATTTAAGATGTTTATAGATTTATGCATGTTCTATTTATGATTTCATTATGTCATCAGTTAGATCATGTCGTGTTTCTATATATAAAATTCTTAACAGGGATGGGATCCTTCAAAGCCCCAGGGCCGGTTGGCCTTCCTTCAGAATTCTTTGTATCCTATTGGGACGTTATCTCCTTGGACATGCAGGCCATATTCGATGATTTTTTCTCTTCGTCAGAGTCGATTAGACGAGTTAACCTGGCCACTATATTACTTATACCCAAGAAAGTTGGGGCGTGTCGGGTGTAAGACTTCTGTCCCATAAGTTTGGAGAACGGAATCATTCAGATTTTCTCGAAAGTGCTCTCCCGGCGGTTATCTCCTCACATCGACTCAATGTTACGACCATCACGGGCGGCCTTCCGTGCTCACAGGGGGGACCTTGACTGTTCAAACCTCGGTATGCTTGGATGCAAAAACATTTGGGCCGAATGGCCATTTGTAAGAAAAATGCTTACAAATGCTTGAATGGATGCTTGTGTGAATGCTTGTACGAATGAACTAGAGTGTTGTTGCCCGTAGGCAATATAGTTGTGGAGCCTAACCCCCAAGTGCCACCCCCGGGGTTCCCAAAAGCATGAGGAGCATACGAGGAGCATGACAAAATTTCCTATGGCCCAACACCCCCACCGGCCATGCCACGGCTAGGAAACGAGGGGTGTTACCTAGTCGTGCGCAAGAGCGGTGGGCGGTGCACGAGCGCTTTTACAATGCATAATTACATGATCCACACACCCCATCGGCACATGCCACGGTTAGGAAACGAGGGTCGTTACCTAGTCGCGGGCAAGAGCGGTGGGTGGTGTGCGAACGATTTACATGAAAGTGAAAGATGCAATATTTACAAATATTTACAATGCACGTTAGGGACCGTCATGACACGTACAAGACTTGACAAACCCCAAGGTCCCTAACATACGGTGGTATCAAAATAGACTTTGAAAAAGCATTTGACTCCTTGAATTGGGTTTTCCTCCTGGATTGCTTAAAGGCTCGCGGCTTCCCCGCTCGTTGGATCAGATGGATCGAGTTTCTTCTCGGGTCGGCTCTTCCAGCGATCTTGGTCAACGGGAAGCTTGGCTCGACTTTCCGGCACCGGTGGGGGGGGGGGTGCAGCAGGGCAACCCCCCGTTAGATGGGTTGTTTGATTCGAGACGAGTCTTGAGGTTCAAGCGAAACTCGAATCAGACATGTATTGGTTGAGTTATGACTTATTTTAGACTCAACTTAAGTTAAGGAACACTTTGGTCATTTGGTGATTGGGGTTTTAATATCTATACCTCATCTTTTAGGGGGGGGGTGGGGGCGGCTGATAGCCGCAGCTGCCCACCCCCCTTGGGCATCCAAAGGAAGAGGCGCGCATATGGAGAGGGAGAAAGGGAAACTCGGCAGACTGCTTCTTGGAGCGTCGGACGGCGGGAAACTATGCGATCGGCGGAGCGTCCGTGTTCGGATCGTAATGAAATTTGGACTAATTCTGCTACGTCGAGTTTTGCCAGTTTGGGCAATCGGGACTATTTCCTGTGGCTGATCGGGCTGAAATTTGGGGAGTATGTTTTAGACCCCTTGCTCCTAGATGTGAACGGTGGAGATCGGCTTTGGACGGCTAAATCTTGGGTTACATCAGAGGAAAGGAGAAGGCATGGGAAGGACTCAAATCTGGGCAACGCACCCGGACTCGTGGGAGCACGGAGAATTGTCTTCCTTTTCAATTTCCTTCTCCGGTGAGTGGTTTTTTCCTCCCTCATCTTTTCCTTCTTCCCCTATGAGCCGCCCCTCACCCCCCCTTGAGATTCTTGAAGTTGTATTGCTATTTCGTGTGAACTTGTTGTTTGTTGATCGACTTGGATGTGTTAGCGTGGAAGGGGAGGCCTAAAATTTCTCCTTGGTGGTGCGGCAGTCCTAAGATTTCACCTAGGGGTGGTCGGCCATGGAGGAAGGGAGGGGGGTGCTCATAAGGTGTTTGTGAAAATGCTTGAATGAAAATAATGTTTGATTGGTGGCTTTCTTGTATCATAAATATGATAATATGAAATTTATGATGTAATGGATGCATGATTAGGATTTTATATCTTGGTTTGATATATGTAAATACCTTGAATTTGGTGATGAAATTTAGGTGTGATTTATGTTTCTAAATCTTGATGATGGTAGTACATAGTTTCTGGAAGATTCTTGAAAAAATTAATGCATGATTTATGTTTTATAATTCGATATAATCTGATGTTAAATGGTGATTTTGTCATTAGAATTGTATAATGAACGTTGCTGAAATTTTTTATAATAGCATGCTGAAATTTTAATGTATAAGTGCTGGAATTACATTATGAAAACTATGTAGTGGTGTTGAGATTTGATTTCTCTGTTGTACTGCGAGCTGTTGTTAAAATATAGCGATGTGACCTATCGATTTGACTAAAAATTATAGTTTGAAACCATAGGACACATTCTGGGAATCAGATTCGGGGTGTACGGGCTAGAAACATACATGTACATTAGGCTGGAAATCATAATTTCATAATTAAGATTTTAAATGCAAAAATTAATTCTTAATTGCAGAATTAAATTTCTAAGTGCATAAATAAAACCGTTAAATGTTGTAAATTAATGATTTCATGCTAAAACACATTAGTAGGGTTGCTCTGAGTCTAAAACGTTAGGAGTGAAAATATGCATGTTGGAATTATTCCTAGAAAGAACGTTCTTAGGACATCACCTCTACACTTTTGACATTTAATAAACCAAGCGGTTTATAGAGACATTTTGATGGGTAGGACTTGTCATGATGCCATATATATCTCCTCCTGAATGGCGGGAAGGCTCGGAAAGGAGCCGATTGCGGGCATATGCTCGGAAGGTCGGATGGGCGAATCCCGACCCGATTTGGATGGGCGAATCCCAACCTTAGAATAATTGAATAGGTCGGATGGGTAAATCCCGACCCGGTTGGATGGGTGAATCCCAACCTTTGAATAATTGAATAGGTCAGATCGGCGAATCCCGACCTGGTTGGATGGGCGAATCCCAACCGATATATTTATGTCTAAGTGATGGAATGCCTACGGGCAAGTGGTGGCCGAACAACCTGATATAATGTCAAACTACTGATTTTATTTTCCTGCATAAGGATGCCATCCTAGTTGAAGGTCCCGAGGTTGTGCTTATGCGGGTCGAGTTAATATGTGCACACTATGGAAATAAAATTTCATGCTTGTATGGCCAATTGTGGCCAAGTATTATTCATGCATGTCAAGCCGATTGTGGCCAAGTATTATTTACACATGTGGACCAAAGATATGGTTGAATATTTCTTCTGTTGTACAGGGCCAGATATGGCTGAATACTCTTGTTTATGCAGGTTGGCTAATCGGCTAGATGTTGTATTAAATTCTTGAGTGTATCTGAGAATGTATTTCTTGTTATATACTTATGATTTGGGATTTAGGTGGAGGTTCGGTAGAATCACTCACTGAGTTCCTCATGGACTCATGTTTGTTTAATTTTTGTTTTGCAGAGCCTGACTAGTGAGGTACTGGCTAGAGTACATGGCGCAGCTGGAGGGGCAAACGACACCGTTAATCTCGTAGCAGACTGAGTTTAGGGAGTCGTAGTCGAGTCTTTGTTTTCTTTCATGCATAGTGATGTATTTTGAGATGTTGAAGTCTGTAACTTCCTTTGAATATACATTTATTTCACATCAGAACTCTTACTTCATTTCATGATTAGCTTTCATTTTGTCTTTATATCTGCGTGGTTGTATGCATGAGTTAAGCTTGATTGTCGTTTATCAAGCTGGGTTAGGAAGCTTCTCTCCAAGGCCGAACGTTTAATTCTTATTAATAGCGTCCTCTCGTCTCAGGCGACGTATCATCTTTCCATCTTCTCGGCCCCTGGTTGGGTGATTAAAGCAATTGACAAACGCCTCCGCAGCTTCTTCTGGATTGGATCCTCTTCGGCTGATGTTAGGGGGAAGAGCCTTATTCGTTGGGAATCTCTTACTCGATCCAAAGAAGAAGGCGGACTCGACATTTTAGATCTCCGAGCTCACAATCAAGCGAGGTTGGCCGGCTGATTATGGAGACTATTCAATGAGCCCCTCCTCCCTTGGGTGAAGGTGGTCTGAATCTTCCTAGCTGACCAACAGTCGTGGCTTGATCGTTGGCGAACCACTAGTCTTTCCTCTGCTTGGAAAGGTATAGCCAAACTGATCAATATTTTCTCTCCCTGCATTTCTCTCTGTGTGGGGAAAGGTAGAGGCGTTAGCCTGTGGCGTGCCCCTTGGATCCACGAAATTAGCCCCCAGCATAAATTTCCCTTGCTCTTTGAGGCGGCGGAGGACGTCGATATCTCTATCAGCGACGCTCGCATTTGCTCCTTGGTGGGGCTGTTCTCGGGGTGGCGTTTGAGCTTTAACTTCTTAGTTCCAACCGCCGAGGTTGCTCAGCTGCTCTCGGACCTTCGGCGCTTGCGTCTCTTGGAGGGCGATGATTTGATTATGTGGAAATGGTCGTCTGACGGTTCATTCTCCACCAAATACTTGTATCAGCGGTTAACATTCAAGGGAATTACAAGCGCTCTTTCTCCTTACATTTGGCACAAGAAGATTCCGCAGAAGATAACTATTTTTGGGTGGCTTCGTCATAACTACAAATTGCTTACAAGGGATCGGCTTTTTCGACATGGGATTCTTACTGATGTTGCTTGCTTACTATGCATTGATGGATTGGAATCTCATGACCATATCTTTGGGTGCTACCGATTTGCTTTGGAGGGATGGCGGCTACTTCTGCGTCATCTCAACATTACTTGGTTCCCCTTGCATTGGACCCCTTGGAGCTCCTAAGTTACCCTCGTCTTGGCCCAGCGTCATTTAAAGTTTAGAATCAATCTAAAGTGGTGTTGGTTCATCTGGTTCAAGTGGAACTTCCGTCACTTCTCTGATAAACGCTCTTCGATTGATGATCTTGCCTCAGGAGTAGGCTATTTCCTTGCTCGATCTGAGGCCTTGCAATAGTTTTTGGTTAAGCGTGTTGTACTTTATGTAGGGGTCGGTAATCCTTTGTAACCTCCTTACTTTTCCTTCTTCAATTCCATTATACTTGTATTCTTATTCAATACTGTTGAATGCTATACAAGTTTCTTTCTGAAAAAAAAAAGCTTTTGCTATATTAGTACCATTATATCTATTCTGCTAAATCCAAACAACAATTTTGATCCACAAGCTCTCCACCAATGCAGGGTTTGCATAGGGTCAATGAACATACCATACAAGATACCATACAATATCACAATAGTCACATCAGCATATCGTACTTGTTCATCGAGAGCATTACAAGTTTACAACATCATAAACTTAGCTGAGTTACTCAAATTACATACTCAAACAAGTAGTTACAGTCCATGCTTAAGCTGTGTTTGTTTCATGATAGAGTATGGTTTGGCATGGTATAATTTTATGTTTGGAAAGACTTTTAAAATCATAATATAGTATGGTATGGTAATCTCATGGTTTTAAAATCATAGATTTTGTAAGATTTTTGGTGGTTTCCCATGATTATCAAATTTTAATACCTAAAATACCTATCAACTTTTCGTATTCTTCTTTTATCCATCGGTCCTTAAGCTTCCATTTCTTCTGATTTCTTTCTTAATTTGACCGTCAGTTTTTGGAGCAACCTTCTTCTTCTTTGTCCGCCGGTTCTTTTGAAGCTTTCTTTCTTTGTCCGCCGGTGTTTTTGGATTGTCAAGGTAAATTATCTTTCTTCCTTCTTTTTTACGTAAAGATATGATACTATTGTACTGTATGATCTGATGCAATGTGTATTTTTATTTTGGTGTTTACCTTTTTCATATTTTTTATATTTTCAGCAATTTACCCAAACCGAATTTTGCGAATAAAAAATTCCCAAAACCGGAATCAACATTAGGGAATTCCCCAAAAAGGAATTGAGTGAATTCAATACCGATTTTGCCCTTGGTTTGGCCAAAAATTAAATATATATATATAATTTTAATTTATAAAATACTTTTTATGATAAAAATAAGATATTAAAAAATAAAAAGTATATTTTTCAAACTCTCTAATATATTAAAGACTTTTGTACAAAATCTATAAATTTAAATTTAAATTAAAAATTATGAAATATTTTTAAGTAAAATATTTTTCTAGGTCATAATTCCTTTTTGTATCATTAAAAAATTATTTTATGAATTCAAATATATTTTTTAAAAAATTATGAAACTATTATAGACTTTCCACAAAAGTCTCTAATGAGTTAGAAACTTTTGTTTATAGTAATTTTATAATTATAAAAAATAAAATTTAATTCAAAAAAATATATATGTGATATAAAAGATATGCTAGAGTCTATCAAAATATTTTGGACAAAAAATATTTCACTAACATCATAATTAAAAATTAGTTCTATAGACTTTGAACAAAAGTCTCTAAATAAAATTTAATGCATTAGACACTTTTTCCCAAAGTCTATAATATCAAAAATATTTTATAATTTTTAATTTAAATTTGGATTTATAGACTTTGTGCCAAACTCTCTAATGATTTAGAGTGTTTGAAAATATATTTTTTAAACTCTAACACCTCATTTCTATATCATTAGAGAGTTTGTAAATGTATTTTTTAGAATCTAACACCTCATTTCTATTATACCTCTTTTTTAAAATAATTATATATATATATATATATATATATATATATATATATATTAATTTTTAACCAAAGTCTCTAACTGATTAGAGAGTTTGAAAATATATTTTTTAAAATTTAACACCGCATTTCTATTATACCTATTTTTTATATAAATTAAAATTATTATATATATATATATATATATATATATTAATTTTTAATCAAAGTCTCTAACTGGACTTTGGTCAGGGGCAAAATCGGTATTGAATCTATTCAATTCCTGTTTGGGGAATTCCCCAAAGTTGAATCCGGTTTTGGAAATTTTTCATTCCCAAAATCCGATTTGGATAAATTGTTGTTATATTTTTATACTTTACTTTTTTCATGTCTCATGTGATCTAATGTGATGTGTATTTTTATTGGTTTTATCAATCTATTATGCTGGTACAACTGGTTTATCCCATTTGTTTAATCTGAAAGTGACGATCTCCACTTATCTCACATCAAGAGTTTATGATTAAGTGTGCTAGCTTATAGGCTTGGTCAATATATGTACCCGTACTTCATGCCTACCTTTTATTTGGTGTTTTTCTTTTCTTTTGTTTACTTATATTATTAATTATTAAATTAAACATGCTTTACAGTGAGGAGGATGATGATAATATGTTGTTAATTTGCATACAGTGACGTATATAGATTATATTTTATTTTCTACATATAGTGACATATATAGATTATATTTTATAATTTTAATTTGCATTAACACTTTCTTTAGTTTCATTTTAGATGGATGATGAGGATATATTGTTAAGACAATGAGTAAGCGCTTTAGTTGCACAAGCTATTTGCTTGATAATTTCTTAGTATTACTTATTTGGAATGCAAGAGGAGAATAATAAAAGAGGAATTGCATGTGAATTAAGATTGGAAAGAGAAAAGGTTAGAGATAAACTAATGAAATATTTGATCTCAAGTAATTTTTGTCGTCACATAATAAGGATGGGTGCTCCGGCTTTTATAGGGTTATGTGATTTATTAGTCAAAGATGGTGGCCTTAGGCCAACTATTAGAGTGACAGTGTGGAGGAACAAGTTGTTAAAACACTTTACTTAATAGGATATAATGTAAAAAACTGAGTCTTATCTTTCATGTTTTGATAGTCTGGTGAATCTACAAGTCGTCATTTCCATAATGTTTTACGAGCTATATTAGTATTGGAGGATAAATTTCTTAAACAATCAGATGGATCCCAAGTACCTTTGGAGATAGCCGGCAACCATAGATTTTATTCATATTTTAAGGTGAGCAAATTTAATTGTTCACTCAATTTTATCTATCAATATTCTTTGTTTGTATGTTAATTATCATTATTTAATATTAGGATTGTGTTGGTGCAATTGATGACACACATATATGTGTTAAAGTGTCTAGTAAAGAAGCTCCTAGGTTTCGTGGAGGAAAGAGCATCCCACACAAAATGTGGTGGCAGCTTGCACATTTGATTTGAAATTTACATATATCTTAGCTGGGTGGGAGGGGACAACATCCGATTCAAGAATAATTAAAGATGCATTAACCAGACAACACCCCTTAAAAATTCCTGAAGGTAATTATAAGATACATTTTTTATAGGCACGACGTATGCTATGCACACTATAACTGAATTTATTTTGTCTTTAGGAAAATACTACCTTGTTGATGCTGGATTCATGTTGAGGAGTGGACTTATTACACCTTACAGGGGGGAACGATATCACTTGAAAGAAAACTCAAAAAATCCACCTCGAAATGCTCGTGAATTATTTAATCTTCGACATGCATCCTTACGTAATGCAATTGAACGAGCTTTTGGAGTACTTAAGAAGCGATTTCCTATAATTGCAAGCTCAACCGAACCGACATATCGGCTTGACACTCAAAAGCTCATCATTTTTGCATGTTGTATATTGCATAATTATTTGAGGAGTGTAGATCCAAATGATGAGCTACTTGCAGAAGTTGAAGATGAACTTCTAGATAATGAAAATGAACAAGAAGAGCATCCTAATATTAGGGGCAACAGTAAAGAAACTAGGAGAGGAGAATTGATTAGGGATTCCATAGATGCTCATATGTGGGCCTCTTACAATGAATGATTTTCCTACTTGTTATTGTAGCTTTGTGTTGTCATTTTCTAATTCAATGTCTTGCATTTAATTTGGAATATTTTTAGTATGTATAATCTTATCTTAAAATGAAAGACAATTATATTAGCATTTTACTTTTTAAATTTATTATTAATATTATTATTATTATTATTTAGTTATCAAAATGCCAAAGAAGATACAAGATAGCTCTACAAGTGTATGGTCGAATGCAATGGACGATGCGTTGGTTGATGCATTCTTGAACAAACAAATTATTGGGAATAGAGTTGGTGGGACTTTTACGACACATGCAGTAGATTGCATTGTGAGTGAGCTGAAAGAAAAATATCCAGATAAATCAATAGACAAAGAACGAGTCCACAATCGCATGAAGAACATTAAAAAACATTTTACTAAATGGTATGATATATTCCAAAATGGTTCGAGTGATTTTGCTTGGATTCCAGAGATGGAAATGTGGCATGCCGAAGAAGAGGTTTGGCAACAATTGATTGAGGTAATTAATATATTTAGTACCTATTGCCTTATTTATTATTCTGTAAATTGATCATTTTTTGTTTAATTTTTATAGGCAAATCCTGCAGCTGCTGAATTGAAGAACAAGCGTGTGCGAAATTATGATAAGTTGGTTCAACTCTATGAAAAGAACAGAGCTACTAGAAAGAGCAGTGATACTCCAATAGATTTGAGAAGAAAAGCTGTGGATAATGTTAGGAAAAGAAAATATAACCCAAGCTCAATGACCATTGATGAGATTGATCAAATGATGTCTGAAAATACTTGTACTTTGGAAACTATTGATGAATGTGAAGTTGAGACTGACTATGAAGATGCATCAACTCTTGATACACCTATATCACAAGCACAATTTGAAGCTGTAGTTTCTAGGACAAAGAGGTCGAGACAAATTTCAAAAGAGGATGCATTAGATGTATTGAAAAACGGTTTTAGTGATATTGCTACTACGATTAGAGATCTCTCAACCAAACCACCTGTATCAGGAAGTGAGCTCTGGGGATTAGTATCAAGCTTGGGTTTGGAAGCTAATGTGGAAACAAAAGCTTATATGGCTTCGAGATCGTGAAATGTTGACTGGTTTCATAAGTTTTCCACTCAAACGACGTAAAGAGTTTTTGCTTGAGATGATGTTTGGTGGTAATTAAAAAAAACATGAAGATTGTCAATTTTTTGAAATATTAATATGTTTAGAACTATTTTAAATTATGAGTTGTATGAAACTGTTTTGGAAAATATTAGGGATTGTATGGATTTAAATTCGATTGAACAATTTTATATTATGGATTGCATTATGTGATTTTTCATGACTTCATCATTTACTTTAATATTAGTACAAGAAAATATGTTAATGTAAAAGATTTTTTCCCCCTTGTGCATTAACTTTATTACAATTTTATCAATTTTAGATTAATGAACAATAATGTGATACACATTTGGTAATATTTTAAGAAATTATTTTATGTATTTAATTAAATGTAATATTTTGAAAAAAAAATGAATTTAGGGGCATTCTGATAATTTTATTATTTGAGAAACCATACAATACCATCAAACCAAACAGAAATATACTATTTAATCGGACCATACATACCATACTATCTTGCCAAACATGATAACAAAAATTACAGTCCCATATCATATCATACCATATCATACCATACATTACTAAACATGCTACACGTCATCCAAACAAGGCCTTAGGGTGACTTGGTGGTGATCGCAGAATATATGGCACTAGAGAAGTGCTTGTGTATGATTGGTGCATGTGCACCTGGATTTAAACTTGGAGTTGGATCCAAGGGGTTATAATCCTCCACATTTATATTAGCTGATTCCCTTGTATTTCCAATAGTGCGGAGGCGGCTTCTGGTATCCTGGGATGGATGTGAATCATGAAACCAGTTCATAGCAAAATTTTTTGAAAAGCAAAAGGAGACTAAAAATATTGCACTAGTTTCTTTAGTTCTTTCTGCTTTTGGTTTCAGAACTCAGAAAGCAAAATAAGTATCATAATTCTTTTATGAAAGAAACAATGTTATCAATGCGCTTTCCTTAGGCAATGTTACTAATCAACTGAAAGCCATTTATTCCATTCTCTTCAATACAGGTTACAGGTAAACTTGTATAATTTAAGCACCCCTAGTGAACATACAACAATGCATGTAGTCAATAGGACTAAGTGAACTATTTTGGTTGCTACAGGAAAACTTGTAGAATGAAATCCTTAATTTAAGCTTTGAACTTTAAACAATCAAGGCAATAAATGAGTACCTAGACCTTGACTATCATGAAAATTTCAGCTTTCCAGAGAGTAAACAAAACAAAACAAAATTAAATTTACTAAATATAGTACAAATTCTTGGTGGCAATACTGAAATCATATACTTTACTTTCAGTTTTCTGTGTGTGATGACTGTGGCTGCAGCGATACTTCCACCATGTCCAGGCATTACAGTCATGACTCCTTGATCAGTTGAGAAAGAGCCTGGGATCACAAAGTCACAAGTTTAGTATAAAAGAAAACTGATCCTCTCAAAGATTATGCTATGGAAGAGGAAGCAAAAAAATCACAAAACATGCAAAGAACTCAACAATTTGTGGTAGATTCATTTATCCTACTCCCTATTCCCTAAGCAGAGAGGGAGATTTATTTTTTCACTATCATACCAACACAGGTTATAGGCGCTCTTACTAGAGAACTCTCACAGTAATCATATTCATAGTCACCACTTTCCAATTATGTCAACCTTGAACCTTATGTGACATCTACTAAACCCAAAAACCTTCCCTCAATTTCACCAATCTTGTTTGACTTGTTTGACTTGGCTACTTGAAAGATTTTAATGCACATGACCATGATTCAAAAAATCGGCCGAAACGGTACGATAAGTCCGGTATTTATTGGTTTTTGAGGATTTTGGTATTCGATATACCTTGTATTTGAAAATACCGGGTATATATGGTATACCGGGCGATATATGGCGGTATTTCGTCACATACCGCCCGGTAAGGGCGGTATATGTATCATACCGCCCGGTATGACGCGATATCAGATTATTTTTTTTTAGAGTTAGATATAATTCTAATAATACATAATTGATGAATAAATGCTTAAAATCAATATTCAAATGTCAAATACATGAATACAATGTTTAAAAACTATTTTGTACTGTATTAGGATTTTTCACATATACAAGAGAATTATATTAGAATTAATATAGGGCGACACAATCCCACAACCCAAAAGCGGGACCACCGAAGACTCTGCGTAGCGCAACATAAGACGTAGCGCAACATCAACTAAGATGATGAATATCATGTGTCGCCCTATATTAATTCTAATGTAATTCTCTTGTATCTGTGAAAAATTCTAATACAGTACCAAATAGCTTTTAAATATTGTATTCATGTATTTGACATTTGAATATTAATTTTAAGCATTTATTCATCAATTATGTATTATTAGATTTATATTTAACTCTATAAAAAAAATGGTATGCTATTTTTCATACTGCATCGTACCGTGTGTCAGTACGGTACGGTACCGATTTCGGCTGGTGAACGAAATCGGTATCGGTACCGAGATTTTAAACCTTGCACACGACATAATTCTGATGGTCCACGGAAGCGGATGGTTCAAAGAATACAAGGAATCAACTTCCTTTGCAAATTGCAATGCAAAGGATGTCCAATTAATTACAAAACTAGCACAGAAATGGCAAACATGAAGCAAGAGTCCCATCTTTGATCATCGCTCTCATTTTTTCATTCACAAATCACAAATGTCGGCCGATCACAACCAAAAATAAAAAGAATACCTATAGCATTGCTGATGCCTTTGCTGCTCGAGTAGAGGAACACAAACGATGCTCCAGCCATAAAAAACAGAGCAAAGAAGCGGAAAAATCTCATCTTTTCGCCAAATCCTTTTCACTCCAATAGCAATTTCAACTTTTTCCTGTGAGATTGGTAAAGAGTTTGATAATAGTCTTGGTTGAATTTCTTTGATATTGCACCATGTGCATATATACAAGTACACGGTGAATACAAAAGAAAGAAATCATTACAATTATCCTATCATCAAGTAATTCCTAACATATTGGATTAATGAGGATTAATGAGACCCATAAATATGGGAATTGAAAAACAAGGAAACATTCTTCAATACTTGGACAAGATTGGGTCGCAAGCAGGCAATTTAAGTAACAAATTGTTAGAATATTTCGCCGAGCATGCATACAATACACACAAAGATGAGATCAGATAGAGAATAACACAAGAAATTTAATGAGGATTAATGAGAATCATTACAATTATCCTATCATCAATTAATTCCTAATATATATTGAAACATTGATATTGCACAATGTGCATATATATATAAGTACATGGTGAATACAAAAGAAAGAAATCATTACAATTATCCTATCATCAAGTAATTCCTAATATATAGGATTAATGAGGATTAACGAGACCCATAAATATGGGAATCGAAAAATAAGGAAACATTCTTCAATACTTGGCTAAGATTGGGTCGCAAGCAGGCGATTTAAGTAACAAATCGTTAGAATATTTCGCCGAGCATACACACAATCACACACAAAGATGAGATCAGATAGAGAAGAATACAAGAAATTTAATGAGGATTAATGAGGATTAATAAGGATCATTACAATTATCCTGTCATCAATTAATTCCTAATATATACGATTAATGAGGATTAATGAGACCCATAAATATGGGAATTGAAAAATAAGGAAACATTCTTCAATACTTGGCCAATATTAGGTTGCAAGCAGGCGATTTAAGTAACAAATTGTTACAATATTTCACCAAGTATACACACAATCACACACAAAGAAGAGATCAGATAGAGAAGAACACAAGAAATTTAACGAGATTCGACCGGAGATGCCTACTTCCTCAGGGCAAGAGCAAAGCGTATTTTAAAAAATTGTACAGATCTGGTTCATTACAAAACCATAAGAAACTTTTTGTAAAACCCTAAACCGCGACTGGGCCAAATGAGCCTCACATATAGAATATAACAGATCCAATCGAAACTCTTCAGGTCGGGTCATGATTCGAATCCACAAAAATTCAAAATGAAATGATTCAAAGAAATGATATTCAAGGCAAAATATACACATTAGGGAGTTATGGATTCAAAATTAAAATATTAAATCAATTTAATTTTTTTAATACATGCAGGATTTACGGGCCAACCCGACCCGATAAGTTTCGGCCTGCATCGACCCGATCCGATAAGCTTATCGGGCTAAATTTTTTGGCCCGGCCCGTAGCTATCGGGCCGTGCTCGTGCAATGCTATCATGTCGTGCCCATTTTTGCCGGGTCTAGGCAGTGATTATATATATATATATAATTTTCTGATTTGTTTCTTAGTTACAATAATTAATTAATTAATTAATGTTTTAATTTTAAAATCCCATTTGATGAGTATAGGATGCAGATTGTACAAATAATTATTATTCAAATAAATTAAAATTCAAATATTTACTAATTCAAACATTAATCTATTTGTAAATCATTTAATGCATAATTAAATTTTTAAATAACTATTGCTTGCTTAATTATCATAAATACTAATCGAGAGCTCGCGCGATGCGCAAATATATATAAATATAATTTCATTTCGATAACCATGAATAATCAAATAAATTTCTATAGTATAAAATTATTAATTTTGAAATATTATATATAATATTTTATTTGAATAGATATACTCGTGTGTGGCACAATTATATATGTATATAATTAAATTGTAAAATTGTTATCAAAAATATTTTACATTAAAC
This sequence comes from Canna indica, assembly GCA_034359265.1. NCBI lineage: Eukaryota > Viridiplantae > Streptophyta > Magnoliopsida > Zingiberales > Cannaceae > Canna > Canna indica. Next base: position 19,498,670 of record CP136897.1, read on the forward strand.
TATAATTTTCAACAATAATATTCATACCTAAATAATTAAGAGTAATAATAAATCTCACATATAAGGAAATTTATAAGTGTATACAAATATTTTTTTAATATGATTTTTTGTTTATTGCTTAAATTCACCAAACACACTAATATATTTATAAAATATAGAAATAAAAATAAAACTCATTGTGATTAACTTTTATGTTTATATATCATTTTTGTAATATTGGTAATTTAATTATTTGTATTCAATTTTTTTCCAATTACACATATTTGTCTTTAATAACTAAAATCATTCATTTATTAATTAATAATAATTTGATTAATATTTTTATTTAGATATTATTTAATACTAGTAAATTATAAAATTAAAATCTATGGCCAAATACGTAATTAAAAATAACAAAATAATAAGACTATCTTTAGGAAATCTAAAACAAAGATGCAAAAAAAAAACAAAGATCCAAATATATAGCAAATAATTAGAACTAAAACTTTAAAATAGTATATTCTAAAAATTCAATTGTAAACATTCATTTTACTACCAAATTAAAGAATTATTCTTTATCTAATATTTTTAAAACATATATTACTTGGTTGATATCATCATTATCATAAAAAAAAATTAAAAATAACATTGTAAATTATTTAAATATATGATATTTATTATTAGTCTTAATTATTTAGGTATGATAATTATTATTTAAAAGTGTAATTTAATTTAAACTAATTTCTTTGCTATAATTTATAAAACTTATATAAAAGTAGGAGTAAAGTACGTATACAATAAAATGGAATAACGGTAGATAACTAAATTAAAAATGAGATATTTTAAATTATATAATTTTTCTTCAAAAAAAAAATATTTTAAAAAATATAATATAAAAAACAATTTTTTTTACATTAGAAAATATTTTCAACAATAATTTAGTAAATATATAATTATTAGAAACAAATAAATAAAGAAAAAATATAAAAATAATGTTAAATTATAATCATAAAAGAATAAAATGTTAATAAGATATAAATATAGAATCAATTAGAGAAAAAAATTTAGTTCAATACATAAGAATGATTCTATATAATTGTATGTCGTTGCTCAAAATATATTTATTTTTTAAATAATATTTTTTATTAAAAAAATTTATGGCAATGATATTTCACATGAATATATATAAATTTTCAGCAACAAAAATATATAAGAAAAGAAAAATTATAAATAGTAATATTTTTATGGATAAAAATCAAATATTATATATATAATATAAAAATTTGAAACAAATTAGAAGCAGAAATTTAAAAAACAAATATTATATATATAATATAAAAAATTGAAATAAATTAGAAAATAAAAAATTAAATTATTTTAAACTAAATAAATTTTAAGTAAAAATAGATTAAAACCTAGATCGATTTTTTATTAAAATAAGAATTGGAGGAAACACAATTTAAAATTATTTTGGAGGAAACATAGTTTAATTAAATTATTTTTTATTACAATCTTTCGAATTACGTTATTCATTTTTATTTGTATTTTTTATTCCAATATACTCATTTATTCATTAATCACAATTTTAACATTTTATTGATGTTTTTGTTTACATGCTTTTAAAATGACTGAATTATAAAAATTAAAATCTATATCAAATATGTAATTTAAATAATACTGTATCTAGGATATATAAAACAAAGATCTAATAAATAAATAAATAAATAATGATATTTGAAAAACTCAAACACTAATATAAAAAATTTACCTCATATAAAAATAATGTAAAAATGATTTTCAACAACCAGAATATAAAAAAATTGAAAAATTAAAAAAAAATATTAATATTTTTATGGGTAAAAATCAAATATTATATATATGCTATAATGTAACAAATTATTGATACAAATTAAAAAGAAAATTAATTTTTTAAAACTAAATAAATTTAATTGGTTTTGAAATACTATTAAAAACAAACCCAATAAATAATATTTCAAAAAATAAAAAACTAACGTAAAAATAATTATCCAAAATTAAAAACCTAAAAAATACACTTACATAGATAAACACAAAAAAATCTGTACCAAGAGAAAATAAAATATCGAAGAAAAATTAGGAAAATATGATTAAAAAAAAACAATGCAAAAACTTGTGCTAGAGACGATAAAAATCAAATATAAGACATATTACAGTATAAAAAATTATTGAAACAAATTAGAAAGAAAAACAAGTTATTTTGAACTAAATAAATTTAATTTGTTTTGAAATACTATTAGAAACGAATTCAAAAAATAATATTTCATAAACTCAAAAACTATATAAAAATTTAATACATTTAAACATATTTTTTTAATTTAACAATTGTAAATAAAATTTTAATTAGATATATCACATTATTATAAATTTATTATGATATGCTTAGTGTAAAAGTATATGTTTAACTAAAAGATTGATGACATTATTAATTAATATGACAATAGTATAAAATACCTTAAACTAAATATTCTTTGTAGATTATAGAAATATTTTGCATAAGAAAAATATATATTTTTGCAATAAAACTTTTACATGAGAGAGAATTGTTGTGTTTGCCAAGAATTAACTAAGAAACAAAATTGCTTGGGTGCCTTGTTTAATATTTCCACCTACAGGCTAGATATTAACTTAATTACAGCCTCATAAGTTATGAAAAACAACTTGATTTGAATCCTAACCGATGATGAGGGTTGAAAAGCTTTTCTTCCATGAATTAGAGACAGGACTATTTAAGTATCAAAATTTAAAACCTTGGATGCATGCACGTATAATATTATATATATAAACTTGCCAAGGACATCATCATGCAACCATATATAAAACCTATATGGAAACCTAGCTTCACCCTTCGGTGTCATCATGCACAGAATAATAATAATAATAATAATAATAATAATAATAAGAATAAGAATAATAATAATAAATGATTATTATTATGATGGTAAGCAGAATCAGAAGAGATAATAATCATTCAAATGAATGGGAAATTAAAGAGAAAATAAAAACACTGCAGGAGCAACACAACAGACCTACCGGCTGATATCTTCTGCTCCAAAAATTCATTGGGCTGAGATCTTCCACGCGTGATCTAATGCACATCCACGTCTGCCTCTATGTTTTTTACTCGTTGGAAAAGAAGGAAAGAAGTCTGCAAGCAGTCCATGACTTGAGAGGCAAATGAAGAAAAAGAGAAGTAAGAAGAAGAAGAAGATCGAAACGACGCAAAAAGAAGAAGAAACTACGCACGTGCTGCTAGGAAGAAGAAGAAATGACGCAAGAAAAAAATTCTTTTGAAACCGCCAAGAGAAACTACCCATAACGCGTTGTGCGAAACTCATCCAAGAAGAATAGTGATCGGCATCAATTAAATGGAAATTTTAAGAGGCAGCGCCGCATTAAATGTTGATTAAATAAAAAAAGTTAAGCATATTAAATAAAGAATGCATCGGTAATTAGGCAGGCGAAATATTATCAATGCAATTAAAATATTCAATAATGTCCAGTAGACGTCATTAAGAGTAATCAAAATCACATATTATTAGGACATTTTGTAACATGCGCATAAAAAATTCCAAAAATTTAAAAAAATCAAAAAATGCCATGTCATTTATTTAGAGAGTAAATGTTTGTGTGTGAGAGATAATGATAAAATAATTAATGTAATTTAATTGGGGAGAGAAAGAGAGTTAACGTTTGTGCGAGAGAGATAGTGATCATATATTTTAATTTTATAAAATATACGTGGAAAATGAAAATGGATTAGTTGTGGAAACAGAGAAAATAAAAATAATCTTATCCATTGAAAATTAACGTGTAGGATTTTGAAATTGAATTTTGAGTTCAAAATTTCACGTAAAAATTATTGATTAGTAGATAAAATATTAGCACAATTGAAATATAGGAGAATGAATATGAAGTTATATGTACGATGATAATCTTACCAGAATTTGAGACAAAATTTTCAAATTGGATTCCAACGTCAAACGTGGTACTTTTGTTAATAAATATATGAAAATAACAATAGAACAATGAATGATTAATAAATATGTATTAATTATATATAAATAAATTATATAATTATATTTTTACATATATGTTAAAATAATAATTTATAAACAAAAATAATATTTTATATACATCAATAAGATTATTAATTTATAAATGAAGAATATATATTAATCATATATGTGTACTTTTCAAAAAGTACAACTCCAACCTCTCATGCAGTAGAGGAGCAAGCAACTGACCTCCTTCACGACTCCATAATAATTTTTTTTCTCCTTTTTCGCTACCCTCTTCCTCCCACGCAGCTTTGTGAGGTTTGCAGTGTGACAGGTGAATTGGGATCGAAGAAGACCGCTGCAGATTTGTCACTCTCATCCTCACTAACAACTCTAATCTCTCCTATAGGCATCTGACCTGCGAAGAAAAGTGAAGCTATATTGACGGATGGAGATGTTAACTTACCCGGCGATGATTGAGGGGAGCAACGATGGCTCCAATGTAGGTGATAGCAAGGTAAAGAGACTTAGAAGAGACTTAGAAGAGACTTAGAGAAGAAGAAGAGACGTGAACAGTTAGAGTTTTTTTACAGAAGAAGAAGAAGAAGGTGGTACTTGGCGACTTCCTGTACACGTCCGGGAAGAACATCTTCAGTCGAACATGGAAATGCAGGTTTTGGAAAAAGAAGAGCCAGTGTGGGAGAGAATGAGCAATCACTGTGACTTAATTTACAGAGAAAATATGAATTAATTAAATAATTAATGTAAATTAAGTGTAGCGAGAGAGAGAGGAAGAGAGACGTGTGAAAGAATGAGAAAAAGAAGTAAATTTGAGAGAGAAGAGAAAAACGTGTAGAAGAAGTAAATGGGTTAATTGCCATAAACGAAAGAGAAAATTATAAATAAAAAAAGATAAGAAAGAGAAAGTAATTAAAAAGAGAGAGATTACCACATCAGCCGTACAGAAATGTGAAAGTGCCTCGCACTCTTGAATTTTTTTTTTTTTTTTTTTTTTTTTTTTTTTTTTTTTTTAGACTAGTCGAAAACTCACGCGCTGCGTAATTATATGTACATGTAACTTAAATTTAAATAATTTTAAAAATAATGACAAAATTATTAAAATTAATTTAAATTAAACTATACTTTAAACATAAATATTCATACCTAACAAATTAAAAAATAATAACAAATATTATATATATGAAAAATTATAGGCGTAGAGCACAATAATAAATATTATATTAACTTAATTTATTTTATATAAATATAAGATCAAAATATAGATATTTTTAAAAAATAGAATTTGCATTTTTTATTTTAAATTTGAAGTCAAAACTTAACCACAACAAATAAACATGTACATGAAATATAGAAAAAAAACATATATTAAATTCATCAAATTTAATTAATTACTATATTTGAATATGATAATTATAATATTGACAGTTAAATTATTTTTTATTTCAATCTTTTTTAACTAAACATGTCCATATTTAATTGTATATTTATATTTTTTTACCCTTATCATATATTTTTCTCTCACATTAACTTGAATTTAGGGGGCGTTTGGTTGCCCGCAAGTACAAATGCTGCAACTCTAGTTGCAACATTTAGATAACAAATTTGTTTGGTTGACTGCAAAATCATTTTGCAGCATTTACTAGTTGCAACTTGTATTTCAAATATCATTTGCGGGCCGCAAGTGGAATTGCAGCCCAAAAAGCCCGCAATACAAGATTGCGGGCTGCAAATGCAATAATTTAAGTATTAAAAAATAATTAATTTTGGCGACGTAGAGTCGTCGGATGAAGACGAGATAAATATCAAAGTTGTAGGTTTTTGCGTACTGAACCTGATGGTAGTGTCAAATTTTACATCTGATGTCATTTGATAGATTTTTTAATATATTTTCAGTATTATACAAAAATTAAAAATTATTAATTTGTCAGACAAATCGTGTCGGGCCTAAGTTTTTAGCCTGGCCCGAAAAAATTTGTCCCAGGCTCGACCCAAAAAATTTATGCCCGACCCGACCCAAAAAAGTTCGTGTCCAGCCTGGCCCGAAAAAATTTGTGTCCGGCCCGGCCCGAAAAAATTCGTGTCCGTCCCGCCCCGAAAAAATTTGTGTCCGACCCGACCCAAAAAATTCGTGCACTGCACGGCCCGTCCCAGCCCGGCTCGGTCCGAAAAAATTCGTGCCCAACTCGGCCTGAAAAATTTCGTGTCCAGCCCGACTCAAAAATTTCGTGCCTGGCCTAGCCCGAAAAAATTTGTGCTCGGCCAGGCCCGAAAAAATTCGTGCTCAGCCTGGCTCGAAAAAATTCACTGTCGGCCCGGCCCTGCCCAAAAAAAATTCGTACCCTGGCCCGACCCAAAAAAATTCGTGCCTTGCCCGACCCAAAATTATTCGTGCACGGCCCAACCCCAAAAAATTCGTGCCCAACCCGGCCCAAAATATTTTGTGCTCGGCCCGCCCCAAAAAAATTCGTGCTCGGTCTGGACCGAAAAAATTCTTGCCTAGCCCTGCCCGAAAAAATTCGTGGTCAGCCCTGCCCAAAAAAATTCGTATCCCGACCCGACCCGAAAAATTTTATGCCTAGCCCGACCTAACACGAAAAGAAATTCATGCCCAGTCCGAAATATTCGCATCGGGCCCAACCTTGCCCGAAAAAATTCGTGCACTGCCCATCTTGACTCGGCTCGGCCCAAAAAATTTATGCCCGACCCCGCATGAGAAAATTCGTTCCCGGCCAAAAAAAATTTGTGCTCGGCCCGGCCCGAAATAATTCCTGCCCGACCCGGCCTGAAAAAATTCGTGCCCGGCCCGGCCTGACCAGAAAAAAAATTCGTGCCCAGCCCGAAAAAAATCGTGCACTGCCCAACCTGTCCCGGTCCGACTCGGGCCAACTCGAAAAAATTCGTGTCCGGCCCGGCCCAAAAAGATTTGTGCACGACCCGACCCTAAAAGTTCGTGCCCGGCCCTGCCCGAAAAAGTTTGTACCCGGCCCGGATAAATTCGTGCATGCTCGGCCCATCCCATCCCGGCCCGGCTCAGCCCGACTTGAGAAAATTCGTGCCCGACCTGACCCGAAAAATTTCGTAAGATGCAAGTTGCACGTTGCAAGTTGCAAGTGTAATTACAACTTCCATTTGCGGCCAACCAAATGCTTGCAAATAGAAGTTGCAACTCTACTTGCAGGCAACCAAACGGTAGGCTGCAAAATCTATTTGCGGGCATTTGCTTTTGCATGCAAATAGATTTTGCATCATTTACACTTGCGGGCAACCAAACGCCCCCTTAAGCTCCTGATGTACAGTTATCAAGCAAGGGTCAAATTTATTTAAACTAACTTAACCAATTAAATTTTAGTCACATATGATTTCACATATATATATATATATTGTTTGCTTTTAATGTATATTATAAAAAAAATTAAATTAATTAATTATTGTTATTGTTATTGTTATTGTTATTGTTATTGTTATTGTTATTGTTATTATTATTATTATTATTATTATTATTATTATTATTATTATTATTTAGACATAGTTTAATAATTAAAATAAAATACTTCATGAATAAATTATTTAAATAATTAAAAGAAAATGTGAATAAACTAAAATTCACATTATAAATAATAATGTATTTCAAATAGCAACTATAATATGATATGTACATTTTTTTATTAATTCCAATTAAAGCATACATATATTAACTAAAATATTTATATTATTAAATTACTAAACTAAAAATATATTTCAATTTTATAAAATATATGAGGAAAATGAAAATGGATTAGTTGTGGAAACAGAGAAAATAAAATAATCTTACCCGTTGAAAATTGACGTGTAGGATTTTGAAATTGAATTTTGAGTTCGAAATTTTATGTGAAAACTATTGATTAGTAGAAAAAATATTAGCACAATTGAAATATAGAGGAATAAATATGAAGTTATATGTAGATGATAATCTTACATATGAGAATTTGAGACAAAATTTTCAAATTAGATTTGAACGTCAAATGTCGTATTTTTGTCAATAAATATATGAAAATAACAATAGAACAATAAAGGATTAATAAATATGTATTAATTATATATGAATAAATTATATTATATTTTTACACATATGTTAAAATAATAATTTACAAATAAAAATAATATTTTATATATATCAATAAGATTATTAATTTACAAATGAAGAATATATATTAATTATATATGTGTACTTTAAAAAAAAACACTCATCTAAGGGTCAAGTTACATTCAGGTTCTGGGTAGTGAGGGCAGAGGACCTATGGCATGCACCCCACGCCAGAAAACTGCATGCCATCATTTTCCCAAAGAGTGAGTTCATTACTATTAATCTCAAGAGTTGGTACATCCTTATTCCTCCCACAAAGATTTATTTTGGAAGACTGCCTATCCCCAGGAGCTTTTACACCACCAACTACATCAGAAAAAGCAAAAGAAAAGGAAAACATATCCTTAACAGCTAAAGGATCAAAAAACAAAGAATTAGCAAAGAGTCTGGATGTACAATTTCCAAGTTGGCTTTCATCAAAGCAAAACTATTGTTCAGACTTTCTAATTAAATCCATGTTACCAAAGAGACCAACTTAGGTGGGCTCTATTATTGCAATTCCTTCTTATATGCATCCATCCATCAACAGATACCTTTTCAGCAATCAATAGTATGTCATTCACCAAAGCTTTGGTATACCATGGCCCCTTAATTCTCTTTGCCAGAATCTCTATAGCTTGCTTACAATCTAAGAAGATTTTAAGATGCTTGATGTTCAGCTATCTTGCCTTTAGCAGACAAAGTCAAATAGCTCTAAGTTCGACTGTAAGGGCATCAGAAGAAATAGAATTAGAAAACCCCATAAAAAAATCTTCATTATCTGAGTTTGTAAAATGGAAACTCAGACCGGCCTTCCCATTTTGACTGATCCAGGAAGCATCACAAAAGCCCCAGAGATTAGTGTTTGGGTCACTTTCATAATTCTATGGATGGCAGAGAAACTTGAGCGATCTGTAGGTATACAGGTATTGTTGCAACTAATATCAGTATCACAGGCCTTCAAATTCTGAGCATCCTGCAGATTACTATTTGCACCATTACTCAATCCCTTTCCACTTGGAGCATATTTCTTTAGAGAGAAGAAATTTTCTACTTCAGCCATTACTTTGAACATTATAGATTTATGATCATGACCTTTGCCATTGAAGCAAATACCATTCCTATTTTTCCAGAAATACCAAAGACCAGCTGCAATTGTACTGATAAGATTCCTTTTATCAACTTTATCTAAGAGTCTGCCATCTTCTAACCATTTTCCTTGGTCACATTGACTTTTGAAGCCAAAATGAACATTCACAGCTCTTTCTAACATGTTCCAGAAATCCACTGCGAAATTGCATTAAAAAAGAATATGGTTTGCGCTATCAAGCTTTCCATCACAAACATAACATTTATGGACTTCTACCTTGCTGATTTTTGCCAACCAAGATGAGGTTGGCAGCCTACCATGCATCAATTTCCATATAAAAACTTTGACTTTAGGGAGGACACAGAGATCCCAAATGGCATTCTAGTTATCAAAGGGGGAGACACAGATATTATCCTTAGCTTTAAAAAATTATAAGCAATCTTACAAGAGAGCTTGCATTTCTTGTTCAATGCCCAAATCCAACTATCAATTGCATCCTCCTTTGGAATATAGATTTTGAAGATTTCACTTGCTAGTTCTTCACTGAAGGTTGAATTGATCATTTGAGTATTTTATTCATTATCGTTAATAAGGTCACTGACTGAATTAACACTTCCAATTATGTTTATGTTGATGAATGTAGGTCATTTATCAAAAGGTGTACAACTTACCCAGGGGTCACTCCAAACATTAGTATTCATCCCATTTCCAATTCTTATCTTTAAACCCTCTCTCAACTTATGAATAGCCAGGAAGATACCTTTTGCAGTCCATTCTTTGTGTTTCCCCAAGTCATTAATCGAAGGGTGAATTGTCTTGTATTTCTTAAATAAAAGATCCACCCAACCATAGTCCTTTTTGTTTAATAGAGGAAGAATCCTTCTGACATGGATTGAGATTTTCATTAGGTCAAGATCCTTAATTCCAAGTCCACCATTGGACTTACTTAAGGTAATCGTTCTCCAACTGATGAGGTGAAATCCATGTTTTTTCAGCCATGCCCTCCAAAAATAATTTTTTGCAAGCTTCTCAAATTCCTTGACCACTTTTTCATTTAACCATGAAGTGGCCAAAGCGTGAATTGGGATGGAGTTCACCACAGAGTTTAGTAAGACAGTTTTCCCTGCCTGTGAGATGTTCTTGCCGGCCCAGCACTCAATTTTGCTTTCTGCTTTAGAGATTAACTACCTTTGGACATTTATTGAAAGCCTATTCTTATCTATATTGGTACCCAGATATCCAAAGGGAAAAGTTCCCTCTTTTATTCCCATCAGATTGCAGATTTCTTGCTTCTTTTTTCCATTGATAAGCACATGAAAAATAGAGTTCAAACTTACTGAAATTAACTCTCTCATTAGATATTTCACCATACAGATTCAGCACCTTCATAATTTGAGAATAGGATTTCTTATAGCATTTGACAATCATGATTATGTCATCAACAAAAAAAATGTGGCTCATAAAGAGCCCTCCATACTTGAAACCTTTGATACGGCCTGAAGTAATACTTATTGGTGAAATGACCACACTAGAGGGGGGTGAATAGTGTGTTAATTAATCAATTTGCCTAAATTCGATTTTAATCATTTCTTAAATTACTTAGGCAATTCACACTTGTGCGACTAAATGCGGAAGCAAGTAATAAAGATAAGCAATGCGATACAGAAAGAAACAATGCTAACACGAGTATTTATAGTTGTTCGGCCCCAATGCCTACTCCACTACCTAAGCACCCCGCTTAGAATTTTCAAACTAAACTTTACTAGATTAATCTTGTTTCCCTTACAATGAGGACTTTGACCCAAAGAGTCTCACTCTCAACCTAAGGCACTTCCACACCCAAAAGTCTCCGTCTTCTTACCGAGAGCACTCTTCAACCTCAACCTAAGAGACAACTCAACTAATCCTAGTAAACTAAGTTTACAATGGTGGGTTTAAACCTCAACACTAAGGCAACCACCAACTCAATCAACCTAGCACTCTAGGTTTACACAAATTCAAATACAATGAAATAAACACCAAAATACAACAACAATGAGAGCAAATAATAAACAATACACACTTAGCTCTCAAACAAGATGTCCTAGCTCATCTTGATGACTTGAAGATGAATCAAGGCAAGCTCAAAGTCAATCTCAAGGATTCTAGGCTCAAAGCTAGGGTTCTTTGCAAAGATGGCTCAAGAATTATTGAAGAGATGCAAGGAGTGACTTTTTGAGGCTTAGAAGCATTAATAGTAGGCTAGAAATGAGTTTGGGATGGGTATTTATAACCCCCCAAACAGCAAGGCTCGTCAACGGGCATTTTTTTGCCCGTTGGTAACGCTCGATCGCTTGTCAGTCGATCAACGGTCGACCGATGGATCGACCACCCAAGCGATCGCGGCATTCTGCCACTTCTGGGCGAACTTTGGTCGACCTATCGATTGACCGAATTGGCTACTGCCAATTTTTCGCCGCATTCGGTCGACCGACCGGTCGACCGAATTGGCTACTGCCAATTCTTCACTACATTCGGTCAATCGAACCTAGGCTGAACTTGATTTTTCAGTCTTCTTCTTGTGCACTTCATTTTCGGGTTTCGACCTTCAACGTGCGTCAACTTGGAGAGCTTTCTATGTGTTCTTTAGACTCGTCCAAGACGTCTTTGGTGCACACGTAGAACTTCGAGAGATTTCCACGACGAACCCGATCGCGACGATCAATGTCCTTTCGATTTTCCGATTTCTTCAATATTTTCGATCGAGGACATCAAGAGATAATCGATATGAAACCTGAAAATATTTCTTCATGAAACATTAGTTCCATGTTTGTTATCATCAAAACCGAGATTAAGACCAAGGTAGAAAATCTTAGGTCAACAATACTCTTGTTGATTAAAACTGATAATAGTTCCTGAAGCAAGATGAAAAAATAAGGGGATAAGGGATCTCCTTGCCTTACCCCTTTAGAGCTATCAAAACTATTGGACAGCTTACCATTGATTGAACACTTGAAATTTGCAATTTTTAAACATACCACAAGCCAATTTGTAAATTTTTCAGGGAAGTTCATGTAGCTGCATATAACTTTGAGGGCATCCCAATCAACCCTGTCGAAGGTCTTCTCCAAGTCAAGCTTGATAATGAAGAAATGTTTTTTTTCTCTTTGACTTACTGATAATATCAACACTTTAGATAACAATAATACATTGTCATGAAGATTCCTTTTTTTAATGAAAGCCGATTGCTCTTTTGAGATAATAGAACCAATCAAAGGTTTAATTCTGTTGACCAGAGTTTTAGAAAGGATCTTGTAGGCAACATTACATAGAGCAATGGGCCTAAAGTCTTTTACTTCCATAGGGTTATCCTTTTTAGGAATGAAAACCAGGTTAGTACTACCCCATGAGTTGGGAAGCTTGTTTTTAGTGTAGAAAACATGAACAGTTTCCATGTATGAATCCTTGATAACATCCCAGAAGTTCTGAAAGAATTCCAAGCTGAAACCATCAAGCCCCGGGGCCTTTCGTTTGCCAAAATTGTTCATAACATACTCAATTTCCTTGTCAGAAATATTGCTAATCAGTCCCCTGTGCTTATCATCAGGTATTCTTTTCCACTTCAACTGTTTCAATTCATCCCAGCTAACATAAGGATTTTCATCTAGTTCCCATAGTTTCATGTACTAGCGAGCAAATTCACTTAAAATATGTTGAGTATCATTGATCACTCTGCCATCAATTGATAGTTCAGAAATGAAACTTTACCTCTTTTTGAATTTAGCTAGGTTATGGAAATACTTTGTATTTTTATCATTCATTTCAATCCATGTGGACCTTGATTTGGTCCACCATTTAATATGTAATTGCTTGTTAAGGGCCATGGCTTGATTGAAGAAGAAGAAGAAGAATAAATGTTGATTAATAACATACATGTGCATGATTGAAATGAATGATAGGAAGATTAATAACATACATATGCAGGCAGCAGGTGCTTCATTCAGACGCTTCCTCGATAGGTATATTGTCGACGCTGATTGAAGGACACATATGCAGGCGCTTCCTCCATAGGAATATTGTCGACGTTGCGTCCTTCTCCCCCTCCATCGGTGCGCAGTCACTGCTCCGAGCTGACAACTTCGTCCCTGGAAAGCGATTATGCATGTGTTACCTATGAGTCACCGACAATATTGATGACATGGATTCATGTTAGAAGAATGTTGATTAATAACATACATATGCAAGCGCTTCCTCCATAGGTATATTGCCGACACTGCGTCCTTATCCTCCTCTGTCGGTGCGCAGTCGCTGCTCCGAGCTCAAGCTGATCGGGTGGAGGGGGAGGAGCTTGGAAAAAGACTTCCCAGTCTCTCCTCTCCTCTCTAATGGCACGGCCTCTTCGTATGCCGAGGAAGGAGAACGACCACAGCGTGCTTAAATGCCATATGCCGAGGAAGGAGAATGGCCACATTGTGCTTAAATGCCAATTCTGAACCGACGGAGAGATATGTAACTGTCGAGAGAGAAGATAAGAGTAGTTGAGATTGTGCTCTAATTAAATTAATTAGAGAGCGACGTGTGATTTAGAAAGAGGAGGGGAGAAAGAAAACTAAAAAGAGAGAAATTTGTCAAAAATTTCTAAATTTGCCATGTCAACTTTAATGAATTGTGAAAGTATCACGTGACATTTTAAATCTTGCTTTTATATATATATATAGACTAGTCGAAAACTCGTGCATTGTGCAATTATATATAATATAAGTGAATTTTAAAATTATGATAAATAAAATTATTAAAATTAACTTAACTTAAATTATAATTTTAAATAATAATATTCATACCCAAATAATTAAGAGTAATAATAAATATCTTATATATATAATATATATATATATATATATATCTAAGTATAAAAAAATAATAAGTATTAGTTTAATTTAATTTATATAATTAATAAAGTAAAAAAAATACATATTATTGGTCAAATATGATTTTTATTTATTGCTTAAAATTCACCTAACACAATAATATATTCATAAATATAAATAATATATATAAATTAAAACTCGACGTAATTAATTTTTATATTTAAATGTCATAAATTATTGATATTGAATTATTCTTATTATAATGTTTTGAATTACACTATTCATTTTTAATTGTGTAATATAATATATTACTATAATTAAAATTTACCAAATATAATATAGATATAATTAACAATTCACCAAATATAATATAAATATAATATAAAAAATTGAAACAAATTATAAAATAAAATTTTAAAATATTTTAAACTACGTAAATAAATATGATTTTGAAAGACTTAAAAACAAACTAAAAAACTAATATAAAAAACATTCAATACATTAAAAAATAAAATAATAATAAATCCAAAATTAAAAATATCAAAAATATGCCGACATCGATAAACACTAAAAAATATGCACCAAGAGCAATTATAATATATATATAGTAATATTTTTATGGGTAAAAATCAAATATAATGTAAATATAATGTAAAAAATAAATTAGAAAATAAAAATCTAAATTATTTTAAACTACATAAATTTATTTGGTTTTGAAATACTATTAAAAACAAATTCAAGAAATGAAGCTAAAAAATGAATATAAAAATAATTCAATACATTAAAAAACATTTCTATATTAATTATTCAAAATAATAATAAATTCAAAATTAAAAACATCAAAATAGGCTCATATACAAAAATACTAAAAAATATGCACCAAGAGCGATTATTATATATATATATATATATATATATATTTCAATAACAAAATTATATAAGAATGAAAAATAACAAAAATAACAATATTCTCAGGGTAAAAATCAAATTAAATATAATAAATTATTGAAACAAATTAGAAAAATAAATTATTTTAAACTAAATAAATTTTTGTTAATGAAGTTCTCCAAAAATATAATATGTCCATCATAAGGAAAGAAATAGTAAATGCCAATGCTAGCAATGTTTCAAAAATGTATCTTGCTTTGTTATATAGAGAAGATGTACACTCAACGGGCTTTTTTTTCCCCCACATTTTCAAGTAGAAGAAATTTAATGCAAGGTATTTTCGTAAACATAGTCCTTTTTGTAACAAGGATGAGACTACTATGAGTTGCTAGATGGAGGTTTATTTGCCAATCAAGGAGTACAATGTTTTTTCCCAATGAGGGCTGATGAAATTGTTACTACCTTTCTCATTCCTCAATGATTTTGTTAAATGTGAAGTGTTGTTTGGCATTGTGTTTTCTAGGTATAAATATGAAAGTTTCAGGAAACGATCTCGATATCAGTTTGATAATTGTAAAAGGAACATGCATAATTCTAACCATGATCATGGTTCTAGCACTAAACCTATCGCATTCTTTTCCCTGTGAAAAGACTGAAGAAGATTGGAAGTGTTCTTGGAAAAGATTGTGAAATTGTTAATGCCCTTAGAGACGAAACGCTTGCAAAGATACGGGTTGTTGATGCTATTCCTGGGGCAGAGGAGAGTAATATGCCTACATTGCTTGATTATTTTGTGATACTAATCTGCTATTCTTCTGAGGCCATAATCTGTGTACGATGACAGGTATAGAGGTGGAAATGCTCTGTTTATACTTTTACTAAGCAGAATACATTACACTTCACACCAGTATGCATCATAGTTGAGTTTTTTTCATGAAAGATTGCTCCTACTTTTTCTTAAAAAAGGGAAAATGAATCTATTTTTTGTTGGAAAATAAAACTTTTCGTTTAGTGATACTAATCTGCTATTCAAATGCAAACGAACTGATTTCATCGTCACGGTCGTCCCTGAGGTAGGTAGGAGTCTCCATCGCTCTCCAATCCTGCACCCCCCCCCCTCCCCCTTGCGCGTTGCCCCCTGCATCTCCCCCCTTCCCATGGCCCCCGGCGCCGCCCCCCCATCCCGTTTCCGCCCACCATGCGGCCGTGACGTCCCAACCTCTCGCTCTCGATGGTGGAGCCCTCGCCATCCCCCTGCTGATCGGGACGGTTGGATGCGAGTCGTGCATCGCCATCGCCATCATTTCCCAAAGCATTCCCGAGGTCGTCCTTCCCGTACGTGGAGCAGCTCCAGGCGGTTGACCTGGAAGGCAAAGCCTCCCCCATCTGATGTACTTGCTCCTATCACCCTCCCGGTCCGTCAAGGTGCGGAGGTCCTGAGGGAGGGCAGGATGCCGTGTAATGATTCAGGATCTGGCCTCGAGTCGTCTCGCTCTCAGTTCGTAGGTATTTGTGAACGGGCGAGGCAGGATACGGCTCTGAGAGAGCTGCGGCTCCGCGATGGATCGCTCACCTTGCTCGAGGGCCCCCCGTCCTACGCGGATGTCCTACGCCTGCATCCACCTCATACGCAAGGAGTCAAGCGTTCAGTGCAGGGAGTCAGGCAGCCTTTTCGTATGCCTTCTATTTTTTTTTTCCAAGATAGGACTTCTGCTGCTTTAACTGCCTGGTAAGACGTCACAAGTTCCATTCCTACCCTCTGCCACTTTCATGCTTCCGATGCAACTCTTCTCGCCATGCCGCATGTAGGTGTCCTTCACTCTCGTCCTCATGGCTATATCTCCCCCCTGCATCCTTCCTAAACTGTGCCATCGGTTCCCGCACTCCTGCGTCCTCTGCTCCAAATCCTCCCACCTCCACCCCTGCGTCTGAAATGGACTCTCTGAGGTCTCTTCGTGATCGTGTCTTCATCCCGATGACACCTGCTACAATGGAGGGGATAAACCTCCTCCTGCGGAAGGGAGTAAAAGTGTTCATCTCGGGCATCTGCTGCTCTGTTGACAACGTGATCCGCCATCTTGCTTCTTTCTTCGACGGTCTTGACGGAGACTACATACTGTGGAAGTCTAAACCGCTCGACGATGGAAGTCTGCTCCTCCTGTGCCCTTCGGCAGCAGTGAAAGCGGATCTGATAGATTGGCATTTTATCTGACTCCAATCAGTGGTGTTGGAGTTCGCGGAATGGGACTTCGGATCTAACACTTTCCCTGCTCCGCCTCAGTTCAATGCCGGATTGCGGCTCAGGGGGCTGCCCCTAGAATTCTGGAACTGATCTGATCTGGCCGCATTGTGCGACCCGTTCGCTTTTCTGGTGAGCGTCGAACGAGGATCAGAACACTGGGACCCCCCCCCTCCTCCCTCGCCTCCTAATGGGGATGCAAACGGCCGGGGTGCCACTCATGACGGAGGCCACCAGGGTCCAAACCCAAATCAAGATGGCAACTCAGCAAGCTCTTCGGGCTTCGACGGGCAGTCATCTGACAGCGTGGCCAGTGCTGGTTCGTCAGTGAACTCGGCAGAGATCTTGACGCCTGCCAGACCAGCCTCGACGGGACCCAAGGAAGTGCTCGCAACTAACGTCCCACCGGCGGGACCCAAGGAAGTGCTCCCCACTAACGTCCCACTGTCCGACGATCCCTTTTCTCCGGAGAAGGTGTCAAATCCATTCGCGGAGAGGCCACCTGGATGGGGAAAAGGGTGAGGTAAGGCACGCATCACTGTACGACGTCCTGAGCACGTCTCGCTCAGCGACAGGGCGCCGCTCGCTGGGGATGGCCAGTGCTGCGCTGTCAAGCCTAGGGAACTTGATGACTTTGCAATTGAATTTGAATAGGAAGAACCATCGATGGCTTCTGACGGGACCCGTAGGGTGGAGTTGGATTCAGGAAAGTCCACACGGATCCTCCTGGGCTAGACTTGCATCTGCTCGCTCTTCTCTGGTGTGGGGCCATCTTTTGGTGGATTGGTGATTCATCGGGACCCGCAGGTCTCTCATGGACTGGTTGTGACTCATGAAGAGGACTCCTCCTCTGGTGGGGCGCTGGGCCCAGTAATCACCTTGCAGAAAGTAGAGGAGATCTCAAGTGGGCAGCGTGAAATGGATGCACATGCGAAGCGTCTCAACCAGGTTAAGGCCCCCCGTCCATCCCAAATGGCCCATCTGATCCATTTCCCTTGTCTCCGCCGGGATGCGGGGTGCGACGCAGCGCGAGGATTAAAGGTATCAGATCAAGCTCGGGGGGAGTTTTGAAATGCGCAATGCACAGGAAAGCGCGTGTGCACCAATCGAACCCAAAAAATTGGGCCTCTACCTCCCGCAGAAGGGCAGCATCCTCCAACAGTTCGAGGACCCTTGCTTCAGTAAACCTGGGTGCGGACCTAAATGAGCCATTTGTTGCTTCTGCGGTCTCAGGGGAGGCGGGTGCTGATCCGGATCTTCGCCAAGATGCAATGGATGAGGATGTGTCGGCTTTGGGGGATGACGACATCAACTCGAGGCTCTGAGGCTTCGGCTTTGGAGCTGTGAGCTCTACTGTTTGCGACCTCTTGCGATCCGAGGGCCCCAAGCCGGTGGATGCGGCTTGAAGACTTCCGAGTTAGGAAGTATCTTTTGATCTTTTGAAATGATAGGAATGACTTTTTGGAATATTAGGGGTGTTCGTCGTGTTAGCAAGCACATGATGATCAGAAGTTTATTTAAAGCCAGCAAAAATAGTATTTTGTGTTTTCAAGAATCGAAAATTGAAAACTTTAATGATATTTGGTTCAGAAGGTTGACTGGCTCGTCTAAATTCCAATGTTCTTTTCGAAACTCGAAGGGATTCGCGGGCGGACTTATTACAGCATGGAACTCGGACATTTGGGATCCTATATCTTCTGCTGCAGGTTGCTTCTTCATCGAATGCACGCTTACGCACCGACCATCGGGTCGGGTGGCTTGAGTGATAAATATCTATGGCCCATCACGCAGAATTGGAAGAGCTTCTTTCTGGAATGAACTGGAGGATTTACTCCGGGACCATGAGATGGCCACTGTTATTGGAGGCGATTTTAATGTGACTTTAGGCCCTGAGGAGAGGCAAAACTGTAGAGGCATCCCGCTGGACGACGCTCGCTTCTCCGAGATTATTGCCGACTCTGCGTTCTTGGATCTTCCTCTATCGGGGCGCCGCTTTACATGGAGTAATAACCAACAATTGCCAGGTATGGCTAGACTCGGTAGAATTTTGATAAATAACGCTCTTTATGCTTGGTGCCCGTCCTGGGTGGTCAAGGTTGGTGGCCCGGGCCTGTCGAACCACGCACCCTTTTCTTTGGAAGGGTTCAAACCTCACCCCTCAAAATCCTTTTGAATAGAGCACTTTTGGTTGTCCATTCCCTCTTTCATGGATCTGGTTCGCGAATCCTGGAACCGGGAGCAGGGCGCTGCAAGTGACTCCCCCGTCTCAATCTGGATGGGCAAGACGCAACGGCTTCAATCGAATCTTAAAAGTTGGAGGAAAAAAAACCTTCGCCTTCAGTCGCAACCACTAATTGACAATTTGGAACGAGAAGTTGAATCTAGAACCCGTTTAGCATAATCTCAGGTCGAACTGACCTTGGGCTCATTTGAAACTAAGTCTCTTCGGGAGAAGCTCGATGAATGTTATGAAGCGCAACATATCTACTGGCGTCAAAGGGCGAAAGCCCGATGGCTACAAGACAGGGACAAAAACACAAAAAAAATTCAACGGGTGGCCAGCAATAGGAGACAAAAAAAATTGGATTATGATGATAAAATTGGGGAGCGCCTGTGCGAGCAGTCACGACGAGATTGCCTTGCTATGTTGAACCTTTTTCTGCTCTTCCCTAGGGTCGGCCCACGATCAGCTCCTCCACCCGGTCTAGAACGCCCTCCTGGAGCCTGGAGATGGACAGTTAAACGGCCTATCAAATAGGATCTCCGAGCAGGAGGTTATTATGGCAATTAAATCATTAGGAAAAGATAAAGCTCCCGGTCCAGACGGCTTGACCGCGGAATTCTTTTTGGCTACCTGGAATATCATCGACAAGGACTTTGTTGCTTTTTTGGAGAACTTGCTCTTTGAAGGTGGGGATTGGGCGCGCTTGAATAAGGCCTTCATTATTTTGATCCCAAAGGTGGAGGGAGCGGAGGACATCGCTCAGTTTCGTCCCATCTCCCTTACTTCAGGTGCTTTGCGTGTCCTTTCAAAGACCTTGGCTTTAAGACTAAAGCCGCATATGCCCTCTCTAGTGGGGGATACCCAATGCGCTTTTTTGAAGGGTATATCGACCCAATACAGTTTCATGGCGGCAAATGAGCTTATTCACCTGTGCAAAAGATCTGATACGGATGCCCTCCTAATCAAACTCGACATGACACAAGCTTTCGACTCCATTGGATGGAACTTCTTACTTGAGATATTGCGCAAGAGAGGTTTTTCGAGTTTATGGGTGCACTGGATCAAATGCTTGTTATGTTCTGGGGAATCGGCAATCATGATCAATGGCATACCGAGCAAGTGGTTTCGGCATAAAAAAGGGCTCCGCCAAGGAGACCCCCTGTCGCCATACCTCTTTCTTCTTGTTGCGGACATTTTCTCAAGAATGATGAGGAAGGTGAATTCAGAGGGCTTAATATCGGGCATTGATTCAGGAGGTAACAAGGAACTTACAAACCTGGAATTTGCGGACGACTTCATCATCTTCACCCGAGGGATAGGGGAGGATTTAAGGAACATTAAGCTACTTCTCCGTGCTTTTGGCTTTTTGTCGGGCCTTCAAGTAAATTTGAAAAAGACTATGGTGATACACATTCTAAATGACACGACCAAAGCCCAGAGGGCGGCAAACCTCCTTGGGTGCAAAGCTAAGAACTTCCCCATCAAATACCTTGGCCTCCCTTTGAGGAACGGAAGACTTACAAGGGATGACTGGTCTCTGGTCATCTCTCAAACCGATCGTAGGCCCGCGTCGTGGCAAGGTAACCTGCTGTCCGAGGGGAAGACTCACTTTGATCAATAGTGTCTTGAGTAGCATGTGTGGTCATTTCCTGGCAATTTTTCGCGCGCCGAAGTGGGTTATCAATGAAATCGACAAGAGAAGGAGAAATTTCCTCTGGCACGGTTCGGGGGATGGGGGATCAGGGAATGCTCTAGTCTGCTGGAAAGATGTTATTGCCCCCTGACGAAAAGGAGGTCTGGGTATTATCGACTTGGAAAACCACAACCTCGCAAGGCTTGGTAGGTGGTGGTGGGGATTACAAGGGGGTTCTAGTGTGGCTTGGGTTCACATTGTACAACATTGCTATTTCAGGCGCAAATGTTGGATTGCGGACCATAGTACGGGGACATGGTCTGCGATCTGGAAAGGCATATACGGAGCTAAACAAATGTTCACCATGAGTTTGGAAAACAAGGTCGGAAATGGAGATAATACTCTATTATGGCTGGACAGATGGTGGCTTAACCACAGATTGGCGGATCTTTTCCCAACACTTTATCATCTTAGCCATCATAAGCTTGGAAGCGTAAGCAAATTTGTGGACAATCAGTCAAATGATTGGATTTTTGCCAAGAATTCGGGGATTCGACACTAAGAAATTGATCGTCTAATCTCATGCATTGGTCCCACGCCTCGTTCTAGTGACACGGATTTAAGAATTTCGCGGTGGAACCCATCGGGCATATTCACGACCGCTTCGATGTACCAACTCCTGGTAGAAAGAGGGATCAGAGACGGGAAATGTGAGAGAATATGGAAATGCAAAGGGCCTCTAAAAATGAAATTTGTCCTTTGGCTTGCCATCAAGAACCGCCTCCAGACCAAGGATCGCTTTTTAAAGCATGGAACAAACTTGGAGGATGCTAGCTGTCTCTTCTGTCGTGAGGAAGAAGAATCGATCGCCCATTTGTTCTCGCACTGCACCCCTTGTGATGGCAGATGGAAAGAATGTCTTCGGTAGGCAGGAATTCAAAGTTTCGAGATTCTACCGACGGAGGCAGGGGAAAACCGTTGGAAAAAGGAAAGAATTACGATTGCCATGTTGTGGTGCTGGAGCGTTTGGACGATCAAAAATAACCATATCTTCAAAGATGGACAAGCAGATGTGTCCTTGGTAGTACGACTATGCACAAATTTCTGGAGCAGACTTATGTATAGCTTGGGACCCTGAACGATGAAATGAGGTCTTGTGCTTATCGTTTCTTATCGTTGTAATTTTAGGTTTCTTGGTCTAGTCTAATGGGACTTGGGCTAGGACTCGTTCCTGGTCCAAGCTCAATGTACATTTCAATTCTCATGAAATGATATGTGTGGCCTCTGGCCTTACTTTTCATCAAAAAAAAAAATTGCTGTTCAAATGCTTAAAGAAGAAGAAGAACCATGTAGAGATTTTAAAATGATTTCAAATGATCTAATGCACATCCACATCCAGGCGAGTGATCAATACTTGAGAGGCGAGTGAAGATAAAGAGGGGTGGTATGTACCGGGATCCCTTGACGAAGACGAGGAAGAATTTGTCCTCCGGAGCAGCAGCAATAAAGATGCATCGACGAAGAAGATGATGGGGAAGAATTCGTCCTCGTTAACAACTGTAGGAGGAGGAGCAGCAATAAAGAGAACTTGAATTTAGTAGTAGTAGTAGTAGTAGAAGAATAAGAAGAAGAATAAGAAGTGGGGGTGGTAGGTACATGGATCCCTCAACGAAGAAGACAAAGAAGAAGTTTGTATCTTGTTTATATATATATACACGTGGAAAGTTATAAATGCAGAGCAGAATAATAAATATTAATTTAATTTAACTTACATAATTATAAAATTAAAATATAGATATTTTTTTAATATAATTTACATTTGTAACTTTAAATTTGAAATTAAAACTTAACAAAAACAAATCCATATATCAATCAAATGTAAAAAAAAGAAGATGAAACTCATCAAAATTAATTACTATATTTGAATGTGATAATTATAGTATTGGTAGTTGATTTTTTTTTATGTCAGTCTTTTCAGCTAAACATATCAGTTTATAATGGTATAAAACAATATATTTTAATTTTTTTATCTTTGTAATATATTTTTTCACATTAACTCAAATTTAAATTCCTCGAGGTAAAATTATCAAGCAAGAGTCAAATTTCTTAAACTAACTAAATTGATCAAATTCTAGTATAATATATTTTCATAAATCTTTGCTTTTAATGTATATTATAAAATATTAAATTTATAATAATAGTTTAATAATTAAAATAAAACATTTTATGAATAAATTATTTAAACAATTAAAAGAAACTTGGAATGAACAAACATTCACATTAGAAATAATAATATATTTAAATTAGCAATTATAATATCGATATGTATTTTTTTTTTTAAATTTCAATGAAAGCATACATATTAACTAAAGATTTATATTTATTAAATTATTAAACTAAAAATATATTTCAATATTGTGAAATACATGAGAAAAATGAAAATAAAGTTGTGAAAATAGAGAAAATGAAAATAATTTTACCTGTTAAAAATTGGCGCAAAATTTTGAAATCAGATTTTCAGCTCGAAATCCTAAGTGAAAACTATTGATTACTAAAAAAATATATTAGCATAATTGAAATATAAGGAATGAAAATTAAATTATATGTAGATAATAATCTTAAATTATATGAAATTATACCTAGATTTTTGTAATACCCAAAATCTTAGTAATAATATTTTATTCTTGAGCGGGGGATCGTGGGCCCTACTTAGCGCGGATTGGCGGGAAGCTTCGGGATTAGACCCGGGTAAGCATTTAATGTAGAAAAATTATGGATAACTTTATTTGCCTTATCTCTGTAATTTAGTATTCTAGGATGATAGAGGGTCCAGAGACGAATTTAGCGGTGCAATCGAATCTCGAATCGGAGTTAGAACGGGTGAGTTATGGGCTGTTTAAGTCGGATAGCTTAGACATGAGTATTTTGGTCATTTGGACCCAACCAATGTCTATAAATTAGACCTTGGGGTGTGCGGCCAGGGGTTTTAGCCGCACGCCACTCGAGACAAAGGAGAGAGGAGAGAGAGGGTGCCACCGGAGCTGAATTTTTGTGAGTTCGCCGGTGTCGATCGGGGGAAGATCTTACGCGTCTTTTCCTTCTGTTTGTCTCCTTTCGGTGAGTGGATTTAGACCTTATTTTCTCCAATTCTTGATTCATGTTGTTGTTCTCATATCTCGGGGTTTTTCGTCGATTTTTGACGCATTTTTCTCGTATCGAATCGGAAATAAAATCGTCGTTCTTTTTTAAAATTCCGAATTGGAAATAAAATCATCGTTCTTTTTTTATTTAAAAATATATATATATAAATTAAAAAATATATCTCTTGGCCTTGTGCAGTTGCCGCTGGCGCAGCCACCGCCAGGCGGTGGTGGGTCAGGCCGATGATGGCACCGGCGGTCGTGCCGTGGCCTGTCTAGGTCGGCATCATTAGGCGTAGCCCGCAGCTGGGCGGGCTAGGCGGCTGCCCGACCCTTGGGGCAGCTGGCCTAGCCGCGATCCTTGGGGCCGCCACCGTGCGCCAGGTGGCGATGAGCGGCGGCGGTGGTTGGGGAAGGGGCAGCAGCGATGGGATGGTGTGGAGGGGAGGAGGAAGATGAGTAGATGAAACTTAGATGGGGTGATGTAAATGGAGGGCTGAGATTAATTTGGGTGAGATGAATGGCTGAATTGAATTGATTGAGATGAAGGGCAGGGATTTGATCTTGTGTTGATGGAGTGCTGAGATTGCATCAGGTTAGATGTAAGACTTAGATTGCATCATGTAGATGGAGGGTTGTGACTACATCTGGTTAGATGTAAGACTGTGATTGCATCTAGTTAGATGTAAGGCCAAGATTGTATCAGGTTAGATGTAAGACTTAGATTGCATCATGTAGATGGAGGGCTGTGATTGCATCTGGTTAGATATAAGGTTGTGATTGCATCTGGTTAGATGTAAGACTGTGATTGCATCATGTAGATGAAGGGCTGTGATTGCATCTGGTTAGATGTAAGACTGTGATTGCATCATGTAGATGAAGGGCTGTGATTGCATCTGGTTAGATGTAAGACTGAGATTGCATAATGTTAAACAAAGGGCTGTGATTGCATCATATTAGATGGAAGGCTGTGATTTGATCATATTTAGATGAAGGGCTAAGATTTCATTACTGATTTATTGAATGTAACACTGTTATATTCGTTCATAACAGTAGTTTATTAAATAAATTTAAGGTAATTCTTCTATTATTCTAAATAATTATTTGAAGGCCTTAAAGTTAGCAAAAATATTCATGTTATATATGAATTTTCACCTAATCGACGTTCTAGATTCGTTGGCGAGGTCTGTTTCACCATCAGACCTTTGGATTTTGAAAATAGTAGGCGGATATCGCCTTGTTTTGCGTACCGAGTTGAAAAAATATATCATATTTTATATGTTTTTATGATTTTAATATGAGATGATTCGTGGTTATAATATTTGATAAGGTGAATCTTATCCTAGATCGGTGTTACTCTATATTGAAATACTATCTTGTTGTTCCATTCCATTAATTTTACTATTGAAGTTCCTTTTGGCATTGTTAGCGTGATATACTTGCATCTTTTCTTACGATGTTGGACATGCTTATTCCTATTTCATGGTTGTTATGAATGTTGTGAGATCTGAATCTGTGAGCACTATTTCCATATGCATATATTTGTGTGTGGTTGTGATTATATGACATGAGGAGATGAAGGTCGAGGTATTCCCTAGAAATACTCTTTATTAGTTGTTGATAGTACATCTTATTTTGTGTTCATATACCTGCGTGTGTGATGTTGTGATGTGCTTGTTGCATTTCCTGGAAGCCTCGCTGGTGAGGGGAGGGTATGCCCCAAAGAGACAATGTTGGCATTATTCCGGAAGTCCGACTGGTGAGGGGAGATCATACCCTAAAGAGACAGTCCAGAGACCTGGGCATGTGAGGGGAACGTATGCTCAAACAGGCTAGTTCGGAAGAGCCAGTGTCGGTAAGGGGGGGCATACCCCAACAGGCTGACACTGAGCTGGGTGGTAGTGCGGTGGCCACCCGCCTACCTATCCTATGTGGCTACGTGGGACCGACGGGTCCGGAGGTGATTCATGTGGATGTTGCATTCATGAGATTGAGGCAGTGCATTGGCATTTATTTATTCATGTGTTATACTTATTCACCATACATTACTAGAATTGTCATTGTCACCGACGGCTCAGGCCGTGGCTGAACTATTGGTGAAGACTATCACGGACGGTGCGAACCGTGGCAAAACGCCGTCACTAATGTGCACGTCTCAGATAATGTGTGACGACCGCCCCCAGCCGTCACAAGTAATCATCAGCGACAGCCGCACGAGCTGTCGCTGATTTAAACACATCAGTGACGACCCTAGGCGGTTGTCGCTGATTTAAACACATCAGTTGTGATTGGGAGCTGTTGGTGATATTATTAGCAACCGTGATATTTGGTGCTGCCCAGGCCATCAGCCATTTACGATACGCTTTCAACCATGGCGTAGTAACGGTCAGCCGTGGGTAAGCCGTGGCTGAAGTTATATCCTATAACTGAAAAAAAGTAAAATTTTGAAAATTCTTGTATACAATGATATTTATACATTACAATCTATTTACAATCACAGATTACAACCACAAAACATCATACACATATATTTTCAACCATCCATACAAGTTTTACTTAAATATCATCAATCTAAGTGTCACGCCCCAACTCAGGGTCACGTGACCGGCTAGGGTATACGTGCCTATACCCCGCAGCCTAAATCATGCACATGCCAACTCAACAATAAAACATAGCGAAAAGAAATAAACAAGTTTTATTTCAAAGGGAAAACCAAACAGAATTCATTATAAGTAAGTTTAGTAAAAATATAAAGTGCGGAAATAATAAATAGGTTCAACTATTCATTTACAATGCAATCTGAAATAAAGACATGAATGTCCCCAAGGGACTACAAATCTAAAACACTGAAATATAAGTGCATGACTAACTACCAAAAACTCGACTATGACCCCTAACTAGGACTGCTATGAGATCATGTGGCTCATCTGCCCTCCAGTCGCACCAAGTGCTACAGCCCACCTCACCGGTTAGGCTCTGCAAAACAAAACAAAACGACAACGGGTGAGTTTAAAAGAACTCAGTGAGCGGTTCTACCAACCCCCACGAAAAACCTAACACAGATATACTGCATAAAGGAAAACTCCTGACTCAAACAGGAAAGATCACAAGGGAGTTACCAGCTATTAGGCCCTCTGGCCACCACCTGCCCGAAGGCCGCCAACACCCAAACGGTGAGGATCAATAGGCCTAAGCCTACCATACCCTAAGGCAACCAAACATACTAGGATAATCGGGCAGACCCTTCGAACTTATCCTAATATAAAGAAACTCGGGAGCAATCGGGATTGGCCTATCCGAACTTGCTCCACGAGACGCGTAGGAACAATCGGGAATCGCCCATCCAAACTTGCCCCTTCGAGATATCACAGGAATAATCGAGATTTGCCCATCCGAACTTATTCCTTAAAAGCACCTCGGGAATAATCGGGTAGGCCCTCCGAACTTATTCCACAAGGCTAAATCGGAACAATCAGGATTTTTCCATCCGAACTTGTTCCAATAAATAACGTACGAGTAATCGAGATTCGCCCATCCTAACTTACCCCTTTAAAGAAAGAATCTTGGAAACAATCGGGATTTGCCCGTCTGAACTTGTTCCATGTACAAGATACGTAGGAACAATCGAAATTTGTCCATCTGAACTTGTTCTACAGGTTGGGAATTAGCCATCCAACCTTTCGGGCTAGCCCGCAATCCGGCTCCTCAACGAGCCTCTCTGCCATTCATAAAGATATGGCGCAACATGACCTAAGTCAAGTCTCTCATACGGTGTCTGAGGGGTGTCCTTATTGGGAAGCGTCTCAACACCCCAATACCCGACCCCAACTCCTAGACCCGTAATGTCATAACCCGTGAGGTTTTATTTTATTTATAACTTTATTTGTGGGTTCTTAACGGATTATGTTGCCCCTTTGCTAAATTTTATATGCAATTAAAATTTAATCACCAAGATTAGGGTTTTGTTTTAGGGTTTTATTTTAGCTTACTATTATGCACGAAACTGATGTATCTAACCCGAATCTAGTTTCCAGAGTGCGAACTATGTTTCCAAATTATATTTTCTGATCAAAACGATAGGTTACAAGACTATGTTCACTAAACTATATACACCACAACAAGTATTTCAAAAATAACACAAATTCATCATCTCAACATGAAATTCCAACAACATTGAATTTTCAGCATATTTTGAAAATAAATCTAAAAATTCACAAAAAATGACTCCCAAAATTTCCATCACATCAGATTCATAATCATTACAATAAATCTTATAAAAACCATATTTAACAGTCAAAGACAACAAGCATCACAACCCTCCTTAGCCAAGAACCAACATTTATACTCAAGAATTTAAATCAAGAACCCTCATGCCTTCAAAATCAAACCCATCTTAGAAACACATGATATATTTCAAAAAAATCACAGATTTAATAACAAGCATGCATTCAAATTTACAAGCATCAAGATTGATGAACAAATTGATTTATAGAAGGCAAGAAAATCTACACAGTTCACTTAGGCATTTCATCGAACACTTGGAGGGCACCCCTTTTCTCCACCTTGGCCGAGCACCCCTAGGGTCACCCTAGGGTTGCCGAGCCCCATAGGGGAGGGTTTAGGGCCTCCTCAAGCACGACACACAAAAAGAACGACGAGAATTTGAGAGATCGTCGGAAAACAAATCAAAATCATCATAGCCTTTAAGAACGACTTCAAGAACTCGAAGAAACCCGAGAAGGAGGGGTAAAACCACTCACCTAAATAGGAAGCATGATTAGAGGAGAAATCCCGGATGACGGCCCTCGAATCCGACTTCAAGAGATGGCGACTCGACTCAAAGAAGGGGGGAGAGGGGGCGGCGGCTCCTCCTCAAGCCGCCGGCTTGAAAAGAGGGGAATAGAGAGGGGCGGCTCCTCTCTGCTCGGCTCCAAGGAAGGGAGGGGGGAAGAAGGGAGTGGTGGCGGCTTGGATGGCTGGGATGCTCGGCAGCTCCTAGAGGGGGAAGGGAGGGGCGGCGGCTTAGGCAGCTGGGGCTCCTCTCTTCTCTCCAATAGGCTGGGGCGGCTCCAATAGGTAGCCGCCAGCCCTAGGGGGAGGGTTTTTATAATCCCCTCCCACTTCCACCTAACCACACCCTAACCCACACTCTCTTCAATCTGGACCCGCAACCCGCTAACCCAAACTAACCCCATGAGAGAATACAAGCAACAAACATATACACATCCACAAGCAACATAATCAATCAATTAGCTATATAATTAAAATCATAATTGAACTCACCCGAGCTCGCACCGGACCATAAGTTGACTCGGCTCGACCTCGAACTAGCCCGCTAGGCTGGCAAACACAAACAATAAGGGGATAATAAATAAAAATATCTAGGATATTACACTAAGCCTCAAACCGGAGGCAAACAAGTATCAAAATATATGTCGTATATACAATTATAAGTATATAAACAACTATAAGCCTCAAACCGGAGGCAAACAAGTATCAAATATGAAATATAAAGTATCTAAGCCTCAAACCGAGGCTAACAAGTATCAAAATATAAACAAAATATAGTAAATCAAAATCTCATTGCTGCGGTGGAGGCAGTAGAGGCGATGGAGTCAACAACGGCTGGGTCGAGGAGGATGACGACTGCGACATCATCGGTAGAAGGGCTGAGTGAGATTCAATCTGAGTGAGGAGGGTCTGCATGTTCTGCATCGTCTGTCTCAACTCGTCATTCTTGCATCTCTGTTCCTCCATCGCCTACCTCGGCTCCCCTATCACCGCTCTCTGTTGTGTTAGCTCGGACTCCAAGGCCGCTGTCCGACTCTGGTCCTCCGTCCGCGATGTCGAGGGCCTCTCACCTACAATGGGAGGGGTCGGTGCCCCAAGTGGCCCTAACACTTCGCGTGCATGGCCATTGTCTGGCATATGCATGGTCATTGTCTGCAAAGCCATAAATACGGTCATGCTGCCAGCCACCTGCGGCCTCGACCCATGCACCTGCGTCAAACTCCTCTGACGTGTCTCCGCGCTCGATCACGGTCCTTGTGTAGGTCTCCTACATGCGTGTAATATCCTAGATATATTAATTTTATTTTTTCTCTTATGTTTGTGATTGCCAGTCTAACGGACTAGTGCGAGGTCGAGCTGAGTCGACTCATGGTTCGGTGCGAGCTTGCGAGGTCAGGTAAGTAGGATATGAAATATGTGAATTAGGCTGAGTAGTTAAATTTATTCAATTTGATGTTGTGTATGCCTAATTGTTTAATTATGTTTATGTGCTTATTTCATTGCTTATAATTTATTATGAGATTAGAATAAGTTTAATTAAGTAATTAAGTTAGCGGGTTTGGGTTCGGCTTGAGGTGGATGCAAGTTGGATAAAGGGTTTAGAGGGGTTAGGGTGGATGAGAGAATATAAAACCCCCTCCTCTTGGCTTGTGACTCCTATTTTGGAACCACCCAAAGTTTTGAGAAAGGGAGCCAGCCACACAACGCCCAGCCGCCAGCCCCCTTTCATCTTCCCCTTAGAGCCGCCGTCGCCCCTGGAGCCGAGCCGCCCAAGGCTCTATCTCTTCTCCTTCCTCTCCTCTTCCTCCCCTTTGGAGCCGAGCTGAGAGGAGTCAGCCGAAGCCAGCCCCTCTCTCTTCCCCTCTCTCCCTCTCCTGAAGTCGGCAGCATGAGGTGAGTCGCCACCCCTCTCCTCCCCTTTTTGAGTCGAGCCACCATCTTTTCAAGCCGGATTCAAGGGCTGTCATCCAAGATTTCTCCTTTATTCATCCTTCCTAATTAGGTGAGTGGTTTTACCCTCCTTCTTTTGGGTTTCTTCGAGTTCTTGAAGCCATCTTGAAGGCTATTAAAATCTTGATTTGTTTTCCGATGATTCCTCGAATTCTCGATGTTCTTTTTTTGTGCCGTGTTTGAGGAGAACCTAAACCCTTCCCTATGGGGTTCGGTAGTCCTAGGACGGCCCTAAGGGTGCTTGGCCAAGGGTGGAACAAGAGTGCCCTAAAGGTGTTTAGTGGAATTCCTAAATGAGGGATCTTGATTATCTTGTGGTTTATATCTCCAATTGATGTTTGAAATGAGTTCTTATATGTTTAAGCATGCTTAGTATTAATTCGGTGATTTTAGATAAAAATCATGTTTGAGTAAAATTGAATCTTGAGGATGATGCCATGAGGGTTCTTGATCTTAATGCTTGTTCTTGATATTATTAATTCTTGTTAATCTTGATTAATAAGTATCTTAGGGGAGTAAGTTCGGAGGGCCTACCCGCTTACTCCTATGATATCTAAGTGGCAAGTTTGGACGGGCGAATCCCAATTGTCCCTACGCGTCTCATCAAGCAAGTTTGGAGGGCCTTTCCCGATTGCTCCCGAGTTAGTTTATACTAGGATAAGTTCGGAGGGCCTTCCCGATTATCCTAGTATGTGTTGTTGCCTTAGGGCATGGTAGGCTTAGGCATGTTGTTCTTCATCATATGGGTGTTGGTTGCATTCGGGCAAGTAGTGGCCAGATGGTCTGATAGCTAGTCATACTTTCATGACCTCATTCTTGTAGAGTTGGATGTTATACTATTGTTTATCTATGTGCTATTTTATTATGGGGGTCGGTTGAACCGCTCACTGAGTTCTATGAACTAACCTATTGTCGTTGTTTTGTTTTGTAGAGTCTGACCGGTGAGGTGGGCTGGAGCACTTGGCGCAGTTAGAGGGCAGAGGAGTCACATGATCTCATAGAGTCCTAGTTAGGGGTCGTAGTCGAGTCTGTAGTAGGTTGTCATGACCCTGGCCGATCATGTGACCCTATATTTGGGGCGTGACAATATGGTATCAGAGCATGTGGTTCGGTCTGACTACGACCTAGAGTTGTTCCCATATAGGGCATTGCTAGCGTGTCAGCATACGGTAGGGTTATGTTATGAGATCAATGAGCTAAGTCTGCACCTTAGTGCGACTCGTGGTTAAGTTTGCAAAATGCTAGGGTGAATTTAATTGCCTGATTATGATTTGTTTTCTTTCTGGTGATTCCAGATTGATGGAGGCCTTTTAGTGCCGCATAGGAATGGCAGTGACAGCAACTCCATAGAGTGCCGAGGCCGAGGTCGGGGTCGTGGGAGATCGCCGCAGGCCCGGGAGGAACTGGGACAGTCCTAGGGTAGCACAGCTTTAGGCCGTGAATGGCCCTGTGCTAGAGAGTGCACCATTTTTGGGGGCTACCTTGTATGGGTGCATGGATTAGAGATCCTTGCAATATTTGCTTAGTATCTTGAATGATTCATTGGGTGTCGTCATATAGTTAAATATTTACGGTGCAGTTTGGTTAGGGTGGCCCCGAGGGATTCTAGGGGGGCCGGTTGATAGAGTTCTGCAGAAGGGATCTGCAGGGGTTGGCTGATGGTAAATTTTCTCTATAGCTAAAATTTTGGATCGATTGGAGGATCTTTCCCTTAGAATTCAGGAAATATAAATTATGGGTGTAGAGCGACCTTATGCTTAAGGGCCATGATTATGTGCGACCAAAGTTGAGCAGGGCCCAGAGCGATTTTGCTCTGAGGCATGTTTTGGGTGCGGATAGGCTGGGCATTACAAAAAGGATTGTCATAGCAAGGGTAGTCAGCAGCTTGATCAAACCAGAGGAAAGGCACCGATGTCAGTGGGTTTCGTAGCTCAGAGAGGTTAGACTCAGGGAGGAGGCAAGCGAGCTGGTGGTTCGGAGAGGCCCGTTGCACGGGTGTTTGCTATGAACCAAGAGGGCGCGGAGGCGTCCAGGGCGGTAGTATCAGGTAACCTTGTTGTTGGTTCGGCAGTTGCATATGTCTGGTTTAATCCGGGTGCTATGCAGTCTTTTGTATCTACTTTATTTGTTGCTAAGTTGTCAGAGGTACTTTCTATGCTTGAGTTACCTCTTGTGGTGTCTACGCCTACGGGCGTTTTTGTGATGGCAGAGACAGTCT
Organism: Canna indica; assembly: GCA_034359265.1. Taxonomy (NCBI): domain Eukaryota; kingdom Viridiplantae; phylum Streptophyta; class Magnoliopsida; order Zingiberales; family Cannaceae; genus Canna; species Canna indica. The sequence goes on from CP136897.1 coordinate 19,531,829, forward strand.
TTCAGGGCTGCGAGGTTGTCATTTGTGGGCATGTGTTGATAGCCGACTTGACACTCCTGCCTTTGCTGGAGCTTGACATAATTTTGGGCATGGACTGATTGGCAGACCATTTTGCCTCAGTGGATTGCAAGGCTAAGACTGTGACCTTCAGTAAGCCCGGATTGCCCCAGTTTACCTTCCAGGCTGAGGGAAGGGGAGAACCATTGATGGCGATTTTAGCTCTTAGGGCTCGGAAGCTACTTTTGGGCGGTTGCCAGTCTTTCTTGGCCTTTGTGTATGTGGCAGAGGAAGGCGGAGGTGCGGCTAGGAACATCGGGGGAACGCCCGAGGTGTGCGAATTCTCTGATGTGTTTCCGGAGGAGTTGTCAGGGTTGCCTCCAGAGAGGGAGATCGAATTCTGTATTGATTTACAGCCAAGGGTGAAGCCGATCTCCATTCTACCATACCGGTTGACACCAGCTGAGTTGAGGGAGTTGAAGTCCTAGTTGTAGGAGCTGCTTGAGTTGGGTTTCATTCGCCCAAGTGTTTCTCCTTGAGGTACTCTAGTGCTCTTTGTAAAAAAGAAAGATGGGTCAATGCGGATGTGCATTGGTTACTGGCAGCTTAACACGGTAACAGTGAAGAACCGGTACTCGTTGCCCAGGATTGATGACTTGTTTGATCAGCTTCAGGGAGCTCAGTAGTTTTCTAAGATTGACATGCAATCAGGGTATCATCAATTGAGGATCCAAGACAGTGACGTTCCTAAAACTGCTTTCAGGTCGAGGTATGGGCACTTTGAGTTCCTGGTGATGTCCTTCGGGCTGACTAATGCACCTGCAGCATTTATGGATCTAATGAACCAAGTGTTCAGGGAATTCTTGGATAAATTCGTAATTGTGTTCATTGATGATATTTTGATTTATTCCAGGAGCAGGGAGGAACATGCTAAGCACTTGAGGGTAGTTCTGTAAACTCTTAGGGAGCACCAATTGTATGCTAAGTTCTCCAAGTGCGAGTTCTGGCTGGAGAGTGTTGGGTTCCTTGGCCATGTGGTGTCCAGGGAAGGGGTAAAGGTGGACCCTGCAAAGATAGAAGCAGTTCAGAATTGGAAGCGGCCGACTAATGTCACTGAGATCCGCAGTTTCTTGGGATTGGCAGGGTATTACAGAAAGTTTGTGGAGAATTTCTCCAGGATTGCAACACCATTAACCTGCCTGACCCAGAAGAAGGTCAAGTTCGTATGGGACAATAAGTGCGAGGAATGCTTTCTGAAGCTCAAGGACCGCTTGACGTCGGCACCAGTTCTAACAATACCTTCGGGCTCGGGAGGATTTGTTGTTTATTGTGATGCCTCCCGGATCAGCTTAGGTTGTGTGCTGATGCAGAATGGCAGGGTGATAGCTTATGCCTCTAGGTAGTTGAAGGTTCATGAGAAGAATTACCCAACCCATGATCTTGAGCTGGCAGCGGTGGTGTTCGCATTGAAGTTGTGACGTCACTACCTTTATGGCGAGGCTTGTGAGATATACACTGATCATAAGAGCCTCCAGTATTTGCTCACCCAGAAGGAGTTGAACCTGAGGCAGAGAAGATGGCTTGAGCTGTTGAAGGACTATGACTGCACGATCATGTACCATCCAGGGAAGGCAAATGTGGTAGCTGATGCTTTGAGTAGGAAGTCTATGGGCAGTCTGGCACATTTGGCGGTCAGGAAAAGGCCATTGGCTTAGGACTTGGCCCTATATTTGGATGGTGGGGCAGTCTTATCAGTATCAGATTCTCGTATGCTAGTGGCTCACTTGAGGGTGCAGTCCACGTTGGTTGACATGCTGCGAGCAGCGTAGGAGGAGGATGCTTTCTATGCACTCACTAAGGATCTGGCCAGGAGGGGAGATGTAGATAATGAGTTCAGTGTTGACTCGGAGGGTATTTTGAGGTTTAAGAACTGGATAGTGGTACCTGATATGGCTGAGGTTCGCACGTAGGTGCTGGAGGTGGCTGATCGATCTACCTACACTATGCATCCGAGAGCCACGAAGATGTACCTTGACCTAAGGCAAAATTATTGGTGGAAAGGCATGAAAAGAGAAGTGGTCGAGTTTGTGTCTAAGTGCCTGGTGTGCCAGCAAGTGAAGGTTGAGCATTTGAAGCCGGCAGGGTTGCTCCAGAACCTAGGAGTACCAGAGTGAAAATGGGAGAAGATAAGCATGGATTTTGTGACAAGATTCTCAAAGTCTGAGAAGGGTAATGATTCTATCTGGGTAGTGGTGGATCGCCTAACCAAGACTTCGCATTTTATACCGGTCAGGATGACCTTTTCAGCTGAGCAGTATGCGAGGTTGTTCTTGGATCGGATCGTCGCATATCATGGTGTTCCTGTGAAGATCATCTCAGATCGGGGTACTCAGTTCACAACTCATTTTTTGCAGTCATTCCAGGAGGCCTTGGGCACTCAAGTTCGATTCAGTACTGCGTTTCATCCTCAGACAAATGGTCAGTCGGAGTGAACTATTCAAAGGCTGGAGGATATGCTGAGAGCTTGTGTCTTGGATTTGGAGGCAGTTGGGAGATGCACCTACCTTTGATTGAGTTTGCCTATAATAATAACTACCACAACAGTATTGGGATGGCCCCATTTGAGGCATTGTATCGGCGGAGATGCAGGTCGCCCGTAGGTTGGTTTGAGGCAGGGGATTCCCTTATGATGGGACCAGATTTGGTGGAGGAGGCTGTAGAAAAAGTGAAGCAAATCAAAGAGAGGTTACTAGCAGCTCAGAGTCGCCAAAAGATGTATACGGATGGAAAGGCTAGGGAGTAGAGTTCACTGAGGGGGACATGGTGTTTCTCAAGATATCCCCTATGAAAGGGGTAGTGAGATTTGGTAAGAAAGGGAAGCTAAGCCCTATGTTCATTGGGTCGTTTCTCATTCTCCGGCGTAGGGGAGCTGTGTCCTATGAGTTGGCCTTACCTCCTAGTATGGCTCGAGTACATCTAGTGTTCCATGTCTCTATGCTGAAGAAGTACATTCGGGATGAGTCCCATGTGATCGAGCCGACCGCAATGGAGGTGGATTCAATAGTCTCTTATGAGGAGCGGCCAGTTGAGGTTCTAGACCGCCAGATAAGAAAGTTGAGGTCCAAGGAGATCCCCTTGGTTAAGGTCAGATGGGAGCACCATTCCGGCTAGGAGGCCACTTGAGAGGTGGAGCAGGATATGAGGGAGCGTTATCCTTCATTGTTTGATGATTTGGTGAGTCCTTAATTTTCTTTACTGAAATTCGAGGATGAATTTTCTTTAATGAGGGAGGATTGTAATATCCTAGATATCTTAATTTTATTTTTCCTCTTATAACGGACTAGTGCGAGGTCAAGCCGAGTCGACTCATGGTCTGGTGCGAGCTTACGAGCTCAGGTAAGTAGGATATGAAATATGTGAATTAGGCTGAGTAGTTAAATTTATTCAATTTGATGTTGTGTATGCCTAATTATTTAATTATGTTTATGTGCTTATTTAATTGCTTATAATTTATTATGAGATTAGAATAAGTTTAATTAAGTAATTAAGTTAGCGGGTTTGGGTTCGACTTGAGGTGGACGTGGGTTGGATAAAGGGTTTAGAGGGGTTAGAGTGGAGGAGGGAATATAAAACCTCCTCCCCTTGGCTTGTGGCTCCTATTTTGGAGCCACCCAAAGTTTTGAGAAAGGGAGCCAGCCGCCAGCCCCCTTTCATCTCCCCCTTGGAGCCGCCGCTGCCCCTGGAGCCGAGCCGCCCAAGGCTCCATCTCTTCTCCTTCCTCTCCTCTTCCTCCCCTTTGGAGCCGAGCTGAGAGGAGCCAGCCGAAGCCAGCTCCTCTGTCTTCCCCTCTCTCCCTCTCCTCAAGCCAGTGGCTTGAGGTGAGCCGCCGCCCCTCTCCTCCCCTTTTTGAGTCGAGCCGCCATCTTTTGAAGCTGGATTTGAGGGCCATCATCCGGGATTTCTCCCTTATTCATCCTTCCTAATTAGGTGAGTGGTTTTACCATTCTTTTGGGTTTCTTCAAGGTCTTGAAGCCAATCTAGAAGGCTATTGAAATCTTGATTTGTTTTCCGATGATTCCTCAAATTCTCGACGTTCTTTTTATGTATCATGTTTGAGGAGACCCTAAACCCTACCCTATGGGGTTCGGCAGCCCTAGGACGGCCCTAGGGGTGCTCAGCCAAGGGTGGAACAAGGGTGCCCTCAAGGTGTTCTGTAGAATGCCTAAGTGAGGGATCTTGATTATCTTGTGGTTTATATATCAAATTGATGTTTGAAATGAGTTATTATATGTTTAAGCATGCTTAGTATTAATTCGGTGATTTTAGATAAAAATCATGTTTGAGTACAATTGAATCTTGAGGATGATGCCATGAGGGTTCTTGAAAGAGGGGTTCTTGATCTTAATGCTTGTTCTTAATATTGTTAATTCTTGTTAATCTTGATTAATAAGCATGAAACCTATAAAATAAATCTTGAGATTAGTATTCTGTCCTAATGATAATTTAGGATTAATTTCTGTTAATTTTTGGATTTAATTTCATGATATGCTGAAAATTGAATGTTGCTGAAATTTTATGCTGAGACGATGAATCTGTGCTGTTTTTAGATTGCTTGTTGTGGTGTGTGTATTACTTTGAATATAGTCGTGTAACCTATTGTTTCGGTCAGAAAACATAGTTTGGAAACCTATGACACACTTTGGAGACTTGATTTAGGTTAGATATATCAGTAATGGGCACAACAGTAAGCTAAAACAAAACTCTAATCTTGGTGATTTAAATTTTAATTGCATAATTAAAGTTAGGTTAAGGGTCAGCATAATCTGTTATGAACCAACACATAAAGTTTGAATGAAATAAAATCACACGGGTCTAGGAGTTGGGGTCGAGTTTTGGAGTGTTGAGACACTTTCCAATAGGCCGAGTTACCCCTTAAGACACTGTAGGAGAGGCTTGACTTAGGTCATGTTGTGTCATATCTTTATGAATGACGGAGAGGCTCGTAGAGGTGTCGGGTTGCGGGCTAAGCCCGGGAGGTTGGATGACTAATTCCCAACCTGCAGAACAAGTTCGGAGGGTCTTTCCCGATTGTTTTGGTTTTGCCTCGTGGGATAACTTCGGAGGGTTTACCCGATTATCCCCAAGGTGGTTTGTTAAGGAATAAGTTCGGAGGGCCTACCCGATTATTCCTGGGATATCATAGGGGAGTAAGTTTGGAGGGCCTTCCTGATTACTCCTATGATATCTTAAAGGGGCAAGTTCGGACGGATAAATCCCTATTGTCCCTACGCGTCTCATTGAGCAAGTTCGGAGGACCTTTCCCGATTGCTCCCGAGTTAATTTGTACTAGGATAAGTTCGGAGGGTCTTCCCGATTATCCTAGTATGTGTTGTTGCCTTAGGGCATGGTAGACTTAGGCCTATTGTTCTTCACCATATGGGTGTTGGCTGACTTCGGGCAGGTAGTGGCCAGATGGCCTGATAGCTAGTCACACTTTCGTGACCTCATTCTTGTAGAGTTGGATGTTATGCTATTGCTTATCTCTGTGCTGATTTATTGTGCGGGTCGGTAGAATCGCTCACTGAGTTCTTTAACTCGCCTGTTGTCGTTGTTTTATTTTGCAGAACCTGACCGGTGAGGTGGGTTGGAGCACTTGGCGCAGCTGGAATGTAGAGGAGCCACATGATCTCAAGCAGTCCTAGTTTTAGTTATTAAAAGAACTGTTCTCCTTCGATTTATTTATTTTCGCACTTGAGATATTTATTTAAAACCTTGCTGTTTTAAAATGAAAATATGTTTTGGTTCTTTTATTATTAAAAGTTGTTGTTTATTCCGCTATCTTATAATGTTGGCATGTACATGAGTTAGGTTGCAGGGTATAGGCACATATACCATGGCCGATCACATAATCCTGTATTTGGGGCGTGACAATGCGTTTATATTTTAAATAATATATATATATATATATATATATATATATATATATATATATTGTGTAAATCAAATAGACATAAATACTTACCATGACGATCGAGGTCTTGCTATCGACGTAGTCCCCCGCTCCTCATCGTCGACGGTGAGTGCTCTCAAACACCTACATCAGCGAGGGGCGTTGGACGGTGCCATCCTCCGCAACTCGCGTCTTACATTAGAAAATAAATACATTAGTATCATTATACACAATATATAATATTTTAATTAAAAGTAAGAAAATTATACATATCATACGACGCTCATGCACCGCAAAAGACACAGAGCCACCAGTATGGCACGCCCCCGTGTCGTCCCCCCCGGACATGCGGTTTCTCGACGCTGTCCAGACGACCTCTTGCCACTCAGGCGTATCCCACCGCTCAACAAGCTGGTCCCACACAGGTCCAGGAATCCACTCGGGGGTGTGGCCCCAAGTTTGCCCAATCTGTGTGGCCCTCAATTGTCTCATCACGGTCTTACGAGCATGCTGAAGCAGCCCGATGTAGCGAGAACGGGCAACGCGCTCCCACGCACTCTCCACAAAAGGACTCTGGTCCTCCTGCCATGTATAATGAGCCTGCAAAAAAATAAATTTATTATTACTGATCGATATTTAACATTAACATTAATTTAATAAACATACTTACCGAGAACTTTCGCCATAGTAAATCCATATGCTCACGGGCCACGTGAGACCATGTAGGTCACGCCCCGTGCATAAACTTCCGGATCGTCCCCGCTATCATGCGTGGGACGTTCTCCTGCTCAAACCTGCACCAAATATAGTACAATTCTATATTATGATATATTGAATTATAAATAAATTAAAAGGAATAATTAATGCATCTACTTACCTTCTACCGCGCATACTAACCAATCTACACGACTCTCCCTCGGCTGGCGGAGGGAGAATTTTGTTAGGCCCTCGTGGCCTACGTCTCGATGTCGACGGACGTGGATCAACAGAAGGGATGGTGGTTGGAGGTGGGGGGATGGTGGCTAGATCAGCTGGGGGGATGGTGGATGGATCAGGTGGGGGAATGGTGGACGGATCAGGTGGGGGAATGGTGGATGGATCAGGTGGGGGAATTGTGGCCGGATCAAGTGGGGGGATGGTGGCCGAAGGTGGGGGGGGGGGTAGTCCTACGAGGAATGCCTCCTCGAACACGCACTTCTCGAACCATAGCTGTCAAATATGAATATAATTAGTATATATATATATTAGATTAATAGATATATTTAATAATTGAAGATATATATTCTTCACAATTACAATTATTCATCATCGTCGGTATCATCATCCGTGTAATACTCTTCTTCTTGTTCTTCTGTATCAGAATCTTCAAATTCTTCTTCTTCCTCTCCCTCATCAGCATTCTGTCCTTCTTCCTCAAGATGGTTATCGTCGTCATCAACATATTCTACTTTCAATTGAACAAACTCTGTGTCATCATCCTCGAGTATTGGACTAACTCGCTCTACTTCGGCATGATCCTCTTCTTGATAGAAGTTATCTGTTGGCTCATTCTCTCCAACTACCGGGTCAATTTTTCCTCTAGCTTTAGTCTTACAGACTACATGCCAATCTGTCATATCTTTCTTTTGAGATGGATACTGCATATAATATACTTGTTCAGCTTGAGATGCCAATATAAATGGCACATTTGAAGCCAATTTTGATTTGTAATTTACCTCGACAAGTTTATACTTTGGATGAACTCTCATGCCCCTATCGGCTGTATCGAACCACTGACATTTAAAAAGGGCAACTGATTTCTATCTGAAAAATTACAATTCTATGACTTCTTCCAACAGTCCGTAAAAGTCAACATCACATTCAGCGTACGTTGTCCCTTTGACGCAAACACTGGCATTCATAGTCTTCTTTGTAGATGAATATTCAAGTGTGTGAAATTTATATCCATTAACAAAATAATCATTATAACACTGTACAAGTCGTGTCGATCCGCTAGCAAACTCAAAGATTTGGTTATCTATTTCGCCTCTGTGTTCTGTACAGTAAGCTCGAAACCAATTAGGGAACTCACGATTGTGTAATCTCTCTAATTCATCATCGCTGTAAATTGAGTATTTTGTCACCATCTCGATGTTAAATATTTCAATGAACTTTTTAATCTCTGAACAGTTTAGTAAAATATACAAGTAGTCCAAATGGTACTCTTCGTCGTTTAAGTCTGATGGTCGAGCTCCCCCGTCATCATTTCGTGGAAGACGATTAAGTCTTGTCTTGATGGTTGATTCAAAATAGAATGAGCAGAATGTTAAAATTTCTTGAATTATATATGCTTCTGATATGGAACCTTCAACTGCAGCTGTGTTCTTTACTTTTTTCTTCAGACGATTCATGTATCTTTCAAATAAGTACATCCACCGATATTGAACGGGGCCACCAACTCGTGCCTCGTATGCCAAGTGTATCGGTAGATGCTCTATCGAGTCAAAAAATGCATGAGGGAAAAACTGCTCCAGCTTGCATATGATTTCAATAATATTATTTTCAAGTGCTGACATATCTTCGACTCGAAGGATATTTGCACAAATGTTTCTGAAAAACATACTTAATTCTATCAACGGACCCCAAATCTTATCATGTAGATGATCTCAAAACACGACCGGAAGCAATCTCTGCATGAATACATGACAATCGTGGCTCTTCATCCCCGATAGTTTGCCTTCATCGACGTTCACATATCAAGATAAGTTTGAGGCATATTCATCAGGTAATCTGAGTTATTTGATCCATTGATACACATCTTTCATATGTTGTTTATTTAACACATACAACGCCTTTGGCTTATAAAGTCGTCTGTTGACCTCTTGCAACTCTAACTCAGGCCTCTTACAAAGTATTTTCAGATCATGTTGGGCATTCACATTATCTTTAGTTTTGCTGGGAATATCCATCACAGTGTTAAAAATATTATCAAACATATTTTTTCAATATGCATGACGTCTAAATTATATCGAATCAGTAATGAACTCTAATACAGCAATTCTCAAAAGATACTTTTTTTCACCCAGTTATGTGTTTGACCAAAGCCTGAAATTCTTACATTCTAACCAAAAGTAATCTCTGAAAGCAATTCAACACGTGCTAACATCTGTTCACCAAACAACATCGGTGGTAACTCATCTCTATCGACTCTACCATTGGTAAATTTGTCACAATTCCTTCGATATTGATGGTTAGATGGTAAGAACCGGCGATGACAATCAAAGTAGAAAATTTTTCGACCGTTCTCAAGACTGAAGGCTTTTGAGTGTTTCATGCAATATGGACAAGAGAGTCGCTCATGCGTGCTTCAACCAGACAACATACCGTAGGCCGAGAAGTCATTGATTGTCCATAATATAGCAGCTCGTAAAGTGAAGTTTTGCTTCCGGTGACAATCATAAGTGACAACTCTCTCAGCCCACAATATTTTTAGTTCATTAATTAGGGGTCGGAGAAACACGTCAATTTCTTTCCAAGGATCCCTAGGATCCGGAATAATTATCGAAAGATAGATAAATTCATCTTTCATACATTGAGGGTGGCAAATTATAATATGTTAACAACACCGGCCACACTGAATACGGAGTTGCCAAATTACCAAATGGATTAAAACCATCCATGCACAATTCCAACTTGGTATTTCTAGTATCCCTAGCAAATGAAGGATAACATCTATCCAAATGTTTTCATGCTTCACTGTTAGATGGATGAGTCATTACTATATCATCACGACTTCTTGCATGTCAACTCATATATGGGGCAGTCTTTTCCAACATGAATAACCTTTGAAGCATCGGTGTCAGTGGAAAATACCGAAGCACCTTAAAGGGGATATTTTTTTTATCGGACCGATTTCTTCTCCTTGTAACGAGGATGTTCACATACCGGGCATTGCTCCAACTGTGCATTTTCTTTATAATATAAAATACAGTTATTTGGGCACGCGTGTATCTTTTCGTACCCAAGCCTCAATTTTCTCATCAACTTTTTTGTCTTATAAAAAGTTGGCTCAAACTTGTTATCTAAAGGTAGCATACCATTGATAAAGCTTGCAATCTGATCAAACGCAACCCCGCTAATATTACAATCGGACTTGATGTTCAGGAGTTGCGTCATTGCCGAAAATCTTGTATATTTAGGACAATTCTCATACAAAGGTTCATCGACAGCTTTCAACATATCGTAAAATTTTGTAGCCTTCTTATTCGGAAATTCAGTCTGTAATGCAGGTTGTTCTTCAGTGACTTCAACCATCGTAGTATCTGGTAGTTGTACCGTCTCAGTTACTGACTCAACATTGTCATTTTAATGGAATTGTCCGACAAGACTATCCAGAATCATTGTTCTATAAGGATTAGGTGAATTGGAAGAAGAAACAACCACGATAGAGGATTCACCATGAGTTTGGACGATAGGATTGCTCGACGTCCTGACTTGACGTGACTCCCCGTGATAATTCCATACAAAATATCTTGGTGTGAATCCTTTTGTATGCAAATGCATTGTGACATTTTTTCGATCCAAAAATCTTATGTTTGAACATTTCCGGCACGGACATCGGATTTTATCACCACTGAGGAATTTTTGATTCAAGTAAGTGAAATTTAAGAAGTAAGTTACGCCTACTCGATATTCGTCCGTTATAGCTCCACAATGAATTCGTCGGTACATCCAACTTCGATCGTCCGACATGTTTTGTCAAAAAGTTGGTAATATCTTTAGGTAATGTCTTTAGGTGGGATGGTCCTATTCCATTCGGGATTCATATTATTTATATTGCACTTAGAATTTCTTTTAGTCATTAACTTCATTTTAAATTTCGGCAGTATCTCCCTACAGTTCTCCGAATACACATATCATCTGGGCGTGTATCGGATAACAAAGGAGATACAAGCCAAAATTTAAAAATGAATAATGACTCAAAGAAATAAACTAAGTGCAATATAAATAACTATGTTCTCAAATTATCCAATTAGGGACAATTCAAGGGTTGTAGATTGTATAAAAGATCATTACTTCGTTTACACGAACATACAACCCCCGAACGGATCTAAGGTTTTGCTAAATTAAAACTTGACTCGTCGATGCGTACGTTAAACGTAATAACTCATCTTGATTATTTTCTAAATTTATGGATGTCGGTGCGAGTCCACAGCAGACGATTCCGCGCGAGTCTAAAGTGGATGATTCCGGCGTGAGTCCATCCATTATGGGCGATTCCGACACGAGCCCACCGTGGATGATTTAGCCGCGAGTCCAAAGTGGACGATTCCGGCGCGTGCGCGAGTCCAAATTAGACTATTTCGGCGCGCGTGAGTCCAAAGTAGACGATTCCAGTGCGCGCAAGTCCATACTGGACGATTTTAAAAATGTAATTACACCCAACTAAAATTAACCCTAATATTTATTCTACCCTTGATTAACTAACCCTAAATTTAATATAACAGTAAAAATTTAATTAATCTACAATTAACATATAAAATCTACAATTAACACATAATAAATCTACAATTAACAAATAATTAATCTAACATTAGTCTACATTCAACACATAAATTCTACAAATAACAGATAATACATAAATCTAAAAAAAATAAAACCTAAGATTAGGGGTAATTAAACCCCTAATCAAACAATAGCCGGTAGTAGCTGTCGGCTACTGTTCATCTGGTTGGGGCCAAGGGATTCGGCCCCAAACCAGGCGCTGGCGTCATTCGGCACTGTCGGCGTCCGGCGTGTAGATGTCGACAATGGTGGCGACCTGATCAAAAAGGGGGCGCAACAAATGGGGCGTCCAAAGAATACCTAGCTCACGGAGAAAAAGGGGCCGATGGTGGAAGTGGAAGGTTGGAACCAACAGTGGCTAGTGATGGGCGGCGAGGCGCGGTAGGAAGACGGGCGGCGAAGGCAACGGCGACACACGGGAGAGAAGAAGAGAAGTATAAGAGGAAGGGTCGGGCGCGAACACAAATAAAAGGTTTATCACCGACGGGCCAATAGTCGTCGGTAAACCGTGGACTCTTACTAAAAATATTACCAACGGCTGACGTGGCCCACACTAACCCATCAATGAAAAGTTTTTTATTTTCGTGCAATGTTCGCGCCATCAATTAATAAGCAACGATTGATGCTAGCCATGGCTAGTGACATATTTTATATCACCCACGACTTTGTGCCCCTGCTAAGACGTCGCTACAAAGTTATTTTATTTTGCGTCTCGTAAGTGCCATCATCTATGAGTGACGATCTTAGGTAGTCGTATGCTAGCCGCGGCTGATTTGGTTACATCAGCCACGACCGCTGCGGCCGTCGGAAAGCCGTGAGTAGTTCTGACGGTCGTCGGTGAGCCCCGTGGCTAATAGTCAATATTCTAGTAGTGATAATGGTGGTTGTTCATCATGTTCATAGTGGTGGTAGACTTATGATATTCATCCTCATGTTACTGATATGTTCAATGCTTGTTTATGTTGTTTTAGTTTTTACATGATGATTGATTTGGTGGATTGAGGATTGATCTGCTCACTAAGTCCTAGTTGGTCTTACTCCTCATTTCTGTTGTTTTACAGCACCTGAGTTAGATCAGAGAGGTACCGGGATGCAGTAGCGCGGCTGGTGGCAGCAGGGCAGCGGGTCTCGTGACATGTCATGATTGAGGAGGATATCGAGTCCAGTCATCTTTATTTTGTTGAGTCATGTAGACTCGATTATTTCGTTTCTGCATTTTCCTTAGTGTGGGGTGTTCTTGTTGGGACTTTAAAGTTTTGAAAATAAATTAAACCTTTAGCATTTTTAAAAAAATTAGAGGCTGGATTTCTTTTAGGATTTGATGTTTTCCTTTAAGTTTTAAATGTCATAAAATGTTTGGGTTCATTACTTATTTATGTATAGTTTGTTTTGAATGTAAAATGTGCAGGCTAAAATTAAAATGCAAACAAAAACAAAAACAAAATGTCCCAAGTTTCTATTTGTTATCGATAACACTATCAAAAGAAAAGAAAAATTATAAAATGGATAAAAGCCACATTAATTATATTTCCTCAAAAATAGTTTTAATTTGCTACAAAGTCTCTAAATTTGATGAGAGAGAACATGATGAGAACAATCGGCCTTGCGATCCACCCCAACTGTGCCATCGCTCACTCCAGTGGAAACACTCCCGATTGGATCAACATCGTGATGATATACACACTTGCAGTCAACATCGTCCATGCACACGGTATATTTCATATGTACATAAGGAATGAGGATCCAAGAAGAAGAGAGATGTCCCTGCAAACAATATACTTCATCATGCTCATGAAGAAAGAAGAAGATCTAAGAGAGAGAGGAGACGTGACACACAGAGAGGAGATCATGCAGCAAAAGCACCTTCCTATAGTAGACTTCACCGTCGACGACCTGAGATCGCCTGGCCGAGGGAGGAGGAGCTTGGCCGTGAAGCCAAGGCCATATGCGGCATGGGCCGAGAATACATCGAAGATCTCCATGCTGAGGAAAGATGAGGAGGAGGAGGAGGAGGAGGAGGGAGAATGTGGCATGTAGAGAAAGATGAGTAAATTTCACCACCGCAATGGAGCAATTTATACAGTAATGAGAGGGGAGAGAAAGAAAAAATGTAACTAATACTATCGTTTGAAATATTTCTATAGATAAAATGAATGTAATTAATATTGTAATGAGAGAGGGGAGAGAGAAAGAGGAGAAAATTTTAGCTATTTATGTTGTCGAATAAATAAAATGAATGCACATAATATTGTAATGAGAGAAATCAGAAAGATGGGAGAAATAAATAGAAGTAAATTTTAACAATTTATAAAAATATTTGCTGCAGTAACTCGTACGATGGGCGACATCCGCTCGCCCTCCCCTGAAACCCTAGCGCCGCCCCCCCCCATCCGTCTGATCCCCCTGATCGGATCTGGCTCCCTCCCCCTTCTCCTCCTTCCCGTCTCCCTCCTTCATCATCCCCTCTGAGTAATCTTGTAGCGCCGCTGCCCCGCCCGCCCAATCCCCCTGAACAGATCTGACTCCCTCCCCCTTCTCCTTCACGTCTTCCTTCTTCATCATCCCCTCTGAGTAGGCGCTCGGTTCCCAACATCTCCTAGGCCCAGATCCTCAAAGGCGAAAGCCCTAAAATTTCTGTTGGCACGGCTTCCTCGTCGGCTTCCCCAGTTACTCTTCGACGTATCCAATAGCAGTCAACGGGCCGCATCCTCTTCTGCACCGACCAACTTCAAGCCTGGTCTCAACCCTGGGAACCAAGCCTCATAGGTAAGTTCCTCGGTAAGTCTCCTCCCCTCTTACCAGTTCATCGCTGGGCTAATAGGTTATGGTCAAATTTCGGTTTTCATTTTGTATTAGATCTAGAAGATGTATATTTTGTTTTTCGCTTCAAAGATCTTGCTTCTGCTTCTAATATTTTATCCGGCGGCCCATGGTCTCTTCATGGAGACATCGTCCATCTGATTCATTGGAGGCCTTTCTTTCGATCGTGGCTTGAACACATTTTGACGGCCCCTGTTTAGATCAGACTCCATGGTCTGCCCCTAGAACTATGGAACTCTGAATCCATCAATCTGATTGCTTCTGGTCTAGGTAAAATTATTAAAATTGATGATTGATTTTTTTTTCTTGAAAGAGGTAGGTATGTTAGAGTATGCATTGAAATTGACCTTGCAGTCCCTATAAAGCAAGGTATTACTATAGGGCTTCCTGGTAACGAATTTTTTCAACCCATAGTTTATGAAAATCTACCATCTTTATGTTTTGCATGTGGTTTAGTTGGGCACTTTGAAGCTAGTTGCCCTAATAAAAAGAATTTGAATTGTTCTCCTACTGTTGATGTATCTGTTAATTCTGTTAGTGACTCTATGCATCTTGAAAAACTTCTACTGTGGATAATGTTGATTCTGTAATTGTTAATAAGAGGAATTTCTCTGATAGTCATTTAAATCCTTCTGTTAATTCTATACCTGTTAATGTTGATAAAAACGTGTCTGTTCCTGGTTGTGATGCTCCCTCTTTTAGGGAGGATGCCTGTGGTCCCTGGGTTTTGGTTCAAAAAAGAAAACCTAGGAAAGTTAACAATTATAGAACTTTCGAATCCCTGCCTTCTACCCACCCACACTCTTCCAGTAACATAACTTCTAAGGCCCCTACTAAAACCCAACCTCATATTCAATCCAATAATAGAGTCTCAAACTCTAGGCTTGAAAAGCCTCACTCAAACTCTATTCCTCAGTCTCTGTCCGATAAACCTATTAAAAAAACCTATACCTATCATAGTCACTCTTATCCTAGCTTCTCCAAGGATTTTGACTGTGATGGCCTTTCTGAAAACCATGATTCTGAAGTGGATCATTCCCTCTCCTTTGAAATGGAATTATCTCTTCCTATCCAAGATCTAAATCAACCCCCTGAGGATGTCCTTGATCCCCCCAATTCTCAAAATATCCCGCCTTTAAATCACCCCCCCCTATAGGTCTATGGATCAATTGGCCATAGAACTTGATTCTGTTTTTAAGGCTTCTCCCAACCTTTCGGCTACTAGGGTTTCCTCTAAATCCAAATCCTCCTTTAAGAAACCACCTAAGCTGAAAAAAATCTCATCTAGCCTTAAACAAACAAGATCTTCCCTCCTCTTCCATAAAATCTAAATAGCACCTGGCCCTTATGCCCTCTATCCAAGACTTAGTTTTAATTAACAAAGACCAACTCGCTAAGTCTCAGGATTCTTTAGCCAACACTCTGTTGCTTACTTATCCAACTACTGCTTTCCCTAACCAAGACAACCCTCCTCCCATTTAATCATGAAAATCTTAAACTAGAATTGTAGAGGTGCTGGTAGAAGGGCAATTAAAGATGTTTTATTTTATTTATTTAGGAAATATGCTTTCTCTTTACTTCTCATTCAAGAATCTCATATTTCGGATGCTAAAACCTCTAGATTTATTAAATCTTTGGGTAAGGCATGGAAAGGGGTTTCTTACCCCTCTAATGGTGGTTCTGGTGGTCTCATTGTGGCTTGAAATTCTTCGTTTATTTCTGCTCAGGTGATATCTTCTAGTGCTCAATTTATTCATGTTATTGTAAAATATTTAGATCTTGAGCCCTTTCTCATATCCAATATCTATGCTAGTACCAACCCCTTGATTAGAAATAATCTATGGAATGATTTATCTTCTATTGATCTTTCTAATTTTCCTTGGATGGTTTGTGGTGACTTTAATTATATAACTGATGCTTTTGATAAAGTTGGAGGCTCTCCCTTCAAAGCTAACTTTTCTGTTAAATGTTTTAGAAGTTTTATTTCTAATGCTGGTTTGGTTGATGTTGGCTTTTCTGGACCTAGCTTTACTTGGTGCAATAATAGATCTGATTCTCATCGTATCCTTGCTAGATTAGATAGATTTTTTATTAATGTTGCATGGTTCCATTTTTTTGATAAGGCTAATGTTGAACATCTTCCTAGAACAACCTCAGATCACTATCCAATCTATACTCAAATCAATCCTAGAAAATCTAATCAGTCAAAACTTTTTAGGTTCCAAAATTTTTGGGTTGAACATGAAAAGTCTTTTAATGTTGTCTCTAATACTTGGTCCAATTCCCCCTCCTCTGAACCCCTTCTTCACCTTTTCCAATAACACCCATAACACTAGGAAAGCTTTAAGCATTTGGAATATGGATCATCTTGGGTTGCTAGAGAAGAGACTCAATGATACACTAAGTGAGATTTCTTCTTTGGAGCTCACTGAAGCCCATTTTGGGCTTTCCTCTGATCAACAAGTTTCCCTCAATATCCTTCATCATAAGGCCTTGGCTTTTCATAGACAAATTGCTCTTAAATAATGGTCCAAGGCTAAAATCAATTAGCCCAATGATGGAGATCTAAACTCAGCTTTCTTTCATCGTACCGTTATGATGAAAATAATAAAAAACTTGATCTCTTCCATACTTGATAACAATTCTAATTCTTTTACTTTTGATTCAGATATTTTAGGTCAATTCACTAATTTCTATAGTAATCTGTGGGCCTCTCCTTCCACTCCTCTTACTCATTTGACCTGGCCTTCATTCACCCAACTCAATCCTGAGTCTCACCAATCTTTGGTCAAGCCTTTTACCAAAGAAGAGCTATGGAAAACAATTCACTCTCTCACCAATGATAAAGATCCTGGATACAATGGATTCACTGCTGAGTTCTACAAGGCTTACTGGCATGTCTTCTCAGATAATTATCTTGCATGTAATTACTTTCATCAGCATGCTTCTCACCCTCCTGATTGGAACAAAACCATCTTCACCTTCATTCCTAAAACAAAAAACTCTAAAAAGGTTAAGGACTTTAGGCCTATTGCCCTTTGCAATCTCTCCTACAAAATCCTTTCCAAAACCTTAGCTAATAGACTCAAAATTTTCCTACCTCATCTCATCTCTTTTGAACAATTTGCTTTTGTTAAATCTAGAAGCATTCATGATAACATCTTAGTTGCTCAAGAAATCACTCATTCTCTCTACAAATCCAAAGGGAAATATCATTATCAAAGCTGATTTAGAAAAAGCCTTTGATAGGCTTTCTTAGAATGCTATCATTCATGTTCTCCAAGCTTGTAATTTCCCTACTACCTTCATCTGTTGGATCTACTCTTGCATTTCCACTACTTCTTTTTCTTGCCTCATTAATGGGATCATCTCTCCTTTCTTCCAAGCACACATGGGAGTTAGGCAAGGGGATTCTCTCTCTCTCCCTTTCTCTACATTCTTGTAGCTCAAACCTTATCTAACCTCTTTAATACCGATGTTTTTGAGAAAAAGCTTATTCCCTTCAATATTAAAAGATCCTTTAAGGTTAGCCACCTCATGTTTGCAGATGATATTCTAATCGCTATTAAGGCTAACCCTAAGAGTCTTCATACTCTCAAACTGATCTTTTCCCAGTATGAATCTCTTACTGGTCAAAATCTCAACCCCCTCAAATCTGAAATATTCTTTCCAAAATCCACCCCTAGAGCTACTATAACTGCTATTTGTAACACCCTTAATATGAAACAAGGTAAATTTCCTTTCTCTTATTTAGGCACCTCCATTTCCCCCTCTAGGCCTCCTCCTAATGTTCATGAAAATATTATCTCCAAAATTCAAACTAAACTTGGAAATTGGCAGACTAATTATCTCTCTCAAGCTGGAAGGATTGTCCTAATCAATTCTTTTCTCAATTCTATACATTTGCATAACCTTTTTGTCTCCTGGTTCCCCCAAAAATGTTTGGACAAAATTAACTCCATCATTAAAAAATTCCTTTGGACCAGTAACTTAGATAAAAAACCTCTTTATGCTATTTTCTGGTCTACTGCTACTCTCCCTAAACAACCTGGTGGTTTGGGTATCAGAGACCTGAATCTTCATAGTTTTTTCCTTTTTAGTAAAAGAATCCTCAACTATCTGAATAACTTTCCCAATATTTGGGTTAAGGTTGTTCAAGCTAAATACCCTAAACTGAATTACTTTGCTTCTTCTCCTCCTAGGAACTATTCCTAGTCTTGGAGGCTTTGTTTTAAAGCTTTTAATGAACTTAAATTTAATTATTCTAAAGTCATTAGATTCGGTTCTCAAACTGGTTTATTAACCAAACCTTGGGTGTTCGATGCCCCTCTTCTTTTTAAGCCCACTTATGTTTCGGTTGATATTGATTTTAATGCTGATGTTAGCTCTCTTATTGTAAACAGTGCATGGAATGTTAACTGTTTTAATACCTACTTTAATCATATCTTGAGGGATTTCATTTTCTCCATTGATTTGCCTAGAAAGCCTAATGAGGATTTTTGGATATGGGTTAGTGAGCCTGGTGGAACCGTTACCACTCGTGCTGCTTATCAATTCCTTAGAAGTCGAAACCTCCCTCTTTTGGAAAAGTCCAACCTTCGGATAACTTTGTTGAAGTTATTTGTTCCTCCTAAAATCAAAACTTTTCTTTGGAAATTTCTTCATAAAAAGCTTTCAACTAAAGTTTTTCTAATACATATTGGACTTGTCTCTAATGACTCTTGTACCTTTTGTGGAAATTATCCAGAAACAATTCAGCACTTGTTTTTTAATTGTGCCTTTTCAAATCATCTTTGGAACTCTTTAAGTATTTCTTTGGGTATGGACTTTTCCATTAGAGACAACTGGGATAATGGCTCTTGGTTATTCACTTCCACTAGAAGTTCGGTTGGCTCGGTTGTGCTCTTTCGAAAAATTACCATTGCCACTACCCTTTGGTTCTCCTGGCACGCTAGGAATGAGATTCTGCATGCGGGTAGGCAGCTTCCTTTAACTGGGCTCGTGAATCGCATTAAAGCTTTCATATCTTCTAGTTGCCTTTCGGATTCCAAACCTGAAGGCAATAGTACTCCCAATCTTAGGACTTCAATAGATCTTCAATGGAATCCCCCTCCTTTAAATCTTGTTAAAATCAATTGTGATAGAGCTTATACTAATGTTTGCGTTGCTTTTGGCTTTATTGTTAGAGATCACTTTGGCAGATGTATTACTTTGCAAGGTGCTCATGTTCCTCCTGTTTCGGCTCTTAAAATAGAAGCTTTTGCTCTCAAATTTGCTCTGGACTGGGCTGTTCAAAACAATTTCACCTCTTCTCTTTTGAGACAGACTATAAGCAGTTGGTTGATATCCTGCATAAAAGTAGCATCCCTCCTTGGTCTATCATATGCCTTATTGAAGACATATCTGATATTTTATGTAACTTTGTAAATTTTAAGATAAATTTTGTTTATAGATAGGCGAACAAAACTGCCAACTAGATAGCATCGAGGGCACGAGTGAGCCAAGAATGCATTTCTTGGATTGTTCCTCCCCGTCCAGAACTTCATTGTATTCTTGTTCAGGATCATCATGATCCTATTACATAATCTATTCATTTTGAGGGCTTAGGCCCTTTGTTTGCAAAAAAAAAAACAATTTATATTACCGAAATAAAATAAAGCAAAAATTAGATTAAATGAGAGAGAAAAAAGAGAGAGGAGAGAGTAAATTTCGGCAAAGATCAAATTCCAATAGAGTACGACCTTCAATAATATGGGGGTAGGGGCGATTAATCTCTTTCGTAGAGAGAGCGTGCGATGAAGGGCGACATCTTTTCGCCCTCTAGGGCGAAAACTCTCACCGCCTCTCGTCGTCCGCCGCCGGACCCTCTCGACGATCCCATGGTGCTCCTCTCTTCTTCTTCTCCCCCTCCCGACTCGACTATGCCGGTCTCCGACCTTCCCTCTTCTTTGTCTGTGGTGAAAGGGGCCTCTGATGGAAACCCTAATTCCACATCTTCTCCGATGGTTGCTTCTGGTATACTCTCTCCAACCTATGCTTCTATTGTTTCGTCCAAGACCGATTTGGCTTCGGATTCCTCTGATTTTTCTAGTAAAACTCGAAACCCTAATTTGGATGTTTCACTTATGAATGTTTTCGATTTAGATTCTTCAATTTTTGTGGTAAATATTCCTTTGATTTCTCGTATGGTATCAAAATTTTCGGCTTTCTCCGAAAAAAAATGTGAACCCTAATTTCAAATCTTCTTCTATAATTGTTTCTCGTGATTCTGGTTTAATACCAATTACTAAGAATGTTCAGTCTTCTTTCCCGCTCTCTAGGAGATTTAAAGTTCCTTCTGGAAAACCTTCTACTCTCATTCAAGGTAATGGAATCGGGATTATTCCCTCTGGTAAGCCTAGTTTCCCCGCTAATAGTAGTAAAAGGGCTCCGAAGTCCTCTGTGCAGGACAAAAATTTTATTTTTTCTAAAGGCTCTCCTAATTTGCATTCGGCTGTTAACTCTAAGTCTATCAAATATAATTCTTTTTCTGTTAACCCTATTAAAACCCCTATTTTGGCTTCTAGGGACCGCCACTCTTTAACATGATCTATTCCTGGCTCTTTGCACTCGCAGCCTCGTTCCTGGTCTCAAGTTTTAACTGGTAAATCCCCTCTTAAACCTTGTTCTGTAGACTTTGCTACTCTTAAATCGATAGAATCTAATGTTACTGGCAAAGTGCAATTTACTACTGAACAAGTGTAGGCTTGGAGGCAACCCTGGGAATCCAGCCTAATTGGTAAATTCCTGGGGAAACCCCCTTCTTTATTTGATGTTCAAAGATGGGCACAAAAATTATTGGGTAATTTTGGTTTTACATTTGTTGTTGATTTAGAATAGGATTTCTTTGTTTTTAAATTTTCCTCTGTTGAAAATGCTAATTCTGTTATAACTGATGATCCTTGGTCGCTTGGAGGCGATGTCATCAGATTAATACACTAGAAATCTCTTTTCAGCCCTTGGAAAGAGGAATTTACTCGTGCTCTTATTTGGATAAGAATTCATGGTCTTCCTATTGAATTTTGGAACCATGAATCTGTTTATTTAATTTCTAATAGCATTGGAACTGTTTTAAAAATTGATGAAATATGGTTTTCTCTTGAAAGGGGTAGATATGTCCGTGTTTGTGTTGTTATTGACTTATCTATTCCTTTACATCAATGTATTAGAAAAGAATTAGGTGATAAATCTATGTTTCAACCTATTTCATATGAAAATCTTCCATCTGTCTGCTTCCAATGTAGTCTTGTTGGTCACTTAGAATCTAGTTGTCCCAAAAAAGCCTCTAACAACTCTGTTAAGAGTTCTAACTCTTCTCCTCCTTGCTCTAAGGATAATTCTACCAACCTTAGTAATCCTAACTCTGAGTCCAATCCCCCCTTACCTAATCTTTCCCCTGGGCCTCCAACTTCCCCTCTTGATGACCCAGGTCTGACCTCGGAACCATATTATGATCCTTGAATTCAAGTTCAGCGAAGATGGTCCCGTCGACGCTTTGCTGAGCAAACTAGTTCCTCCCCTTTGAATCCTCCTTCTTAGGATAAGGAACCTAGAAAGCTAGCAGAACCTGATACCTCGAATCAAATGGAGGAAGCCAAGGCTCTTGTGGAAATCAGAAGGGGACCCTCTAAGGCTCAGCCTACTTCTAAAGCTCCTAGAAAAAAGACAATAACCGTAAGATCCACTTCTTACCCTGAATTTAGTCACACTGTTGAGGTAACATATGAGTTTGACCAGGAGGATTCCTTATCTATTCAGGAAGACTCCTTATCTCAACATAGTGAAATGGAATTATCTCTCAAGAGTCTTCCTCTGGAAGACTCTGGCCCACCAGTAGCTTATTAATCCTAGCCTAAACACCAATTCAAACTCTCCTGATCTTATCTCTAACCCTCCTCCTCCTAGGTCCTTCGACCAAATGGTTGAGGATGTTTCTGGTGTGATTCTTTCTTCTAAGAAGCAATTGCCACTGGAAGTATCTAGCAGGGGCAAAATGAAGAAAAAATCAAAAGCCACTAAGAACAGTCATAGCAGCTCCTTGCTCTCTCTAAAACCTCCTTCTAAATCTAAGAAGCATCGACCCAGTAACCTCTTAGACTCTCCAGAATGATTCTTTCCCATTCAAGAGGATCCCCATGAGAATCCTTTAGCTCTTATACTAAAATCAACTTAATTATGTCCATGAATATCTTAAGTTAGAACTGTAGAGGAGCTTCTAGGAAATCGGTGAGGGATCACCTTTCCTTTGTCATTAAAAGTCATTCTATCAAGGTTATTTCCATTCAAGAGTCCCACCTTGACTCCCCTAAAGGGTTAAATTTCATTAAAAGTCTTGGAAGGAACTGGGATGGATTCATCCAACCCTCTCAAGGTGCCTCTGGAGGCCTTATTCTTGCTTGGAACTCTGATTCTATCCTTGCTAAAGTGTTTTTTTCTAACTTTTCTATTATTCATGCTATCCTAAAATTGGAAAATTCAGAGCCTTTTCTTTTCTCCAATATCTATTCTAGTACTAACCCTCTTCTTAGGAACTCTCTTTGGGACTCCCTTACTAGCACTAATTTTTCTCCTTATCCTTGGTTAATTTCTGGGGATTTTAATTGCATCCTTAATCAGGAGGATAAGAAAGGAGGCACTCCCTTTTCTATCAATCACTCTATTAACTATTTTAGAAACTTCATCTCTAACTCCAATCTCATTGATCTTGGATTCTCTGGCCCTCCCTTCACTTGGTCTAATAATAGGAAAGGTCACCTTCGCATCCATATGAGATTGGATAGTGTCTTCTCTAATTCTACATGGCTGCATTTCTTTGGCTCTTCCACTGTCAAGCATCTTCCTAAGCTCACCTCTAATCATTGTCCCTTACTTATCTCTTTTCCCTCTTCTAAAGTGATTAAGTGTAAGTTTTTTAGATTCCAAAACTTTTGAACTGATTATGAGGAGCCTACTTCTATTATTAACAACTCTTGGTCTCTCCTCTCCCCTGTTAATGATGTCTTCTCAAACTTTAATATTAAACTCTCTAAGACTAGAGCTGCCCTTTCAAACTAGAATAGAAACTCCCTAGGTAAATTAAAAGATTTACTTCAAAATACTCGTAATGATATTCACTCTCTTGAACATCTTGACTCCATTTCTGTGCTTGATGATTCCCACTATACCATCCTTAGAAGTCTTCATAACAAGGCCAGTACCCTTCAAAGACAGATTACTCTGAAATGGTGGGCAAAGGCTAAGACTAGATGGATATCTGATGGGGATGCTAGCACTGCTTTCTTTCATAGAGTTATCTCTGCTCGTAGAAGATCAAATAGGGTCACTTCCATTCTTTCCTCTTCAAGTCAAACCCTCTTTAATGATAAGGATATTCTTAAAGAGTTTGTTTTTGCTTACTCTTCTCTCTGGTCTAACTTAAACTCTATTTCTTATCCTTTATCCACCTCTTGGCCTACCTTCCCTTCTATCCCCTCCTCTCTTGCTGACCATCTAATCCTTCCTTTTTCTAAAACTGAAGTGTGGGAAGCTATCAAATCAATGAGAAATGGTAAATCTCTTGGTTATGATGGCTATACAGCTAAATTTTATAAAAAATATTGGAACATCATTTCTGATGACTTCATGCATTGTTGTGCTGTTTTTCACTCTCAAGCTTTTCTTCCTCATGACTGGAACAAAACCTTGCTCATTTTTATTCCTAAATGCAATAATCCTAAACTTGTAAAAGATTTTAGACCTATTGCTCTATGTAACTTAAGTTATAGAATTCTTGCTAAGGTGCTTGCTTCTAGACTTAAGTTATGTTTACATGATCTCATTTCCCTTGATCAATCTGTTTTTATTAAGGGAATGAACATTCATGATAATATTTTAATAGCTCAAAAACTAGCTCATTCAATGTTTTCTTCTAAAGGGAAAAATCCTAATATTCTTATCAAAATAGATTTAAAAAAAGTATTTGACATTATTTCTTGGAATGTCATTTTACATGTTCTTAAAGCCTGTAATTTTCCTGAGATTTTTAATAACTGGATTTCTGCTTGCATTACCTCTCCTTCTTTTGCATGCATGATTAATGGTAGCACTTCTTCTTTTTTCAATTCTAATAGAAGAATTAGACAAGGACCCTCTTTCCCCTTTCCTTTATGTGATTGTAGCTAATACTCTTTCTTTGCTGTTTAAATAAGTTGTCAATCTTAAAAAATATTCTCCTTTTAGGATTAAAAATGGAATTACCATTAGTCATCTCAAGTTTGCAGATGATATTCTTCTTGCCTGTAGAGCCAATTCTCACACCCTCAAATCTATAATTGACAATTTTGACTTGTATGAAAAACTCACAGGACAAAAAGTTAATTATAAAAAATCTGAGATTTTCTTCCCTGCTGGTTGCTCTCTTAGGACTAAGAACAGTATTTATCATTCTTTAAGGATAAAATCTGGTTCTTTTCCTTTCAAATATTTGGGTGCTCTAATTATACCTAGAAGAGCCCCCCTAATAGCTATAATTATATTCGTGATGCCTTAAATGCTAGATTGGGTACTTGGCAAGCTAAATACCTCACTCAAGCTGGTAAGACAATTTTAATTAAGTCTGTTTTGAACTCCATTCCATTGCATTCTCTTGTTGTTTCTTGAATTTCTAAAGATGATTTCTCTAAGATTGATAAAAATTTTAAAAACTTTCTTTGGTCTAAGGGTAATGGTAGTTCTGGAATTCATGCTATTAGTTGGGATACTGTTCTGCTACCCAAAAACTAAGGTGGCCTTAACATTCATAGCTTATATCAAAAAAAGTTTAGCCTTGCATGCTAGGAGGATTCAATCTTACTTGAATAATATTGATACCCCTGGAATTCAATTGTTAAAGCTAAATATCCTTTAATTTCTTATACTAACTGTTCTATTCCTTCTAAATCCTCCTGGTCTTGGAGGATTTTTATAAAAGCTTTCAGCAATCTCATATTTGACTTTAGAAAATTTATTGGCACTGATTTTGCTACTTTCGTTCTTAATGATGCTTGGATTTTTGATCTTCCCATTGCTCTTAAACCTTCTTTTTTTAGCACTGGTCTTACTGATATTAACCTGCATGTTTCTGATTTGCTCTTGAATAATAATTGGAATGACTTGCTTGGAGTGTCTTACCTTCATGATTCTGTTTGACCCAGATGAGATTGATAGATGTTTCTTTTAATCCAAATGATGATAAATGGTTCTAGATGATGGAGACTGGGGGGTTAGTTACCACTAGATCTACTTTTCAATTCCTTAGAAGCCAGGAATCCCTTCCTATTGAGTGTTCCCCTGTTTGGTCATCCCTTTGGAACCTTCATACTGCTCCTAAAGTGCACTTCTTCTTATGGAATTTTTTTCATAATAGACTTCTGAGACTGTTTGGACTTAATCTTGATTCTAATGACACTTGTGTTTTGTCTCAATCATCCTGAATCCCTCACTCATCTTTTCTTGAAGTGCTCTTTTGCTTCTCAAATTTGGATACTGATAGAACAGATGCTACAGATTGATCTTTCCAATAGGATTGATTGGGTATCCGGCTCTTGGCTTCGCTCTGATTCAAGCCTCTCCTTTTCCCCTAAGAGCAAGGCCACCATTGCCAATACCCTCTGGTTCCTTTGTCACACTAGGAGTCTAGGAACTTGAAACTGCATGAAGGTAGGCAGCTCTATCTGCCCTAAAAGTCTCATGATCTCTATCTCTGAATTTACCCGGAATTACCTGAAAAAATTTATTCCTGATGGCAATATTAAATTAAACACTATCAATCACAAATGCAGTCCACCTATGAATCCTTGGATTAAGTGTAATTGTGATGGTTCAGTTCTTAATCTTAACTGTGGTGCTGGGTTTATTGCTAGAAATAATACAGGTTGTATTATTCAAAATGCTTCCTCTTATCTCTTTGATAAATCTATACTATATTGTGAGACTTATGCAGTATGGATGGCTCTCTCTTTTGTTGCTGCGCACGATTTCAACCATATTTTAATAGAATCTAATAGCAAGATTCTTATAGATATTCTCAATAAATCTCTCCCTATTCCCATCCCTCTGAGAAGTATTATTCAAAAGATTGAAGCCTTGGTTTTAAACTATAATTTTGTGTTGTATAATTTTATTTATAAAGAGTGTAATGAAACTGCTGCCCAATGGGCAGCAAATAAAGGCAGGTCTCTACTCTCCAATCTTTATTGGTCCAGCAGTAGACCCCTAACCTTCTGAATATTATTATCTAGGATCTTGTTGGTCTCGATTTACCTAGAGTAATAATATAATTTCTTTTCTTGGCAAAAAAAAAAATATGAGGGTAGGGGAAAAGAGAGAGAAAGAGTTAATGAGAGTTAAATGAAATTAAATTTAAATATATAATTAAATTAGAATTAACCGTTAGAATTAATAAGACAGTTAACCATTGGGTTGGAATTAGTAATTGGAATTAATATTAAATATTGGAATTAATACGACAGTTAACAGTTGGATTGAAATTAATAATTGGAATTAGTATTAAATTATAATTACTCCATTTGAAATTAATAATTGTGATTAATGCGGCAAATAAAATATAATATTGTAATTACTCCTTTTATAATTAATCATTGTAATTAATGCAACAGATAAAACAATCAAAATTAATATTCACTAATAATTGGAATTAGTATTAAATTATAATTACTCCATTTGAAATTAATAGTTGTGATTAATGCGGCAAATAAAATATAATATTGTAATTACTCCTTTTATAATTAATCATTGTAATTAATGCAACAGATAAAACAATCAAAATTAATATTCACAATTTTCCGTAAAAAAACAAAAATTAGAAATTGTTATTACTCCATTTGAAATCAATAATATCTCTTTTATTTTTACTTTATAATTGATTATTACATGTACGATGCAACAATTAATTCTAATTGTTCCAATATATTGCTCTAAGGTTTATAACGTTTTGAATTAATATGCAATAATTCTAATTGCTCTAATTAAAGTCAATTTTTTTGAATTAATATGTAATAATTCTAATTGCTCTAATTAAAGCCAATTTCTACATGAATAGTACTTGGGTTACCGTGCAATAATTCTAATTGCTCCCTCTAATTAAATTTTGTTTCCACATGTTATGTATGTATTGCACAAAGTTAATATTATAAATTCCAATTGCTCCCTCTAATTAATGCGGCAGACAAAACATAATATTGTAATTACTCTATTTGGAATTAATAATTGTGATTAATGCAGCAGATAAAACAATCAAAAATAATATTCATAACTTTTGGTAGAGACAAAAAAACAAAAATTAGAAAATTTGTAAAATTATTATGTCAACAAACTTTCAGTGTCAAAGTACTACATGGCACTTGTGAATATATATCATTTTAATTAATTAAAAAGGAATTACGAAATTAATTAATTAATTAATTAATTAATTTAAAATTTGTAAGTAATAGTTTATTTAAACATATATTATTATCATAAATTATTTTTTTTAAATTATAGCATATGAATAGATGTTTATGACTTTAATAAATGAATTCCAAATAATACTAAAAATTTTATTTGTTAACTTTTTAAAATATTTAATAACTTCTTGGTTTTTTATTAAATAATTTCAATAAGATTTCTATTTAAAATATTGGGTGGGTTGCATTGTTGAGGTGATGGAATACCAAACTCGAGAGAGGCATGCATGTGTTGTGTCCTAAATTAACTATGACTATTTAAGGGCAACATGCAAGCAATTTCTCAGAACAAAAGCAATAAAATTGAAGCATATCCTCTGCAATTAACTCCTCTCTTGCAATACACGTTTGTGTCAAAGGCTCAAAATAATATAGTTATAAATTTGAAATTCTACTTAACCCAAAGTAGACACGTCCGAAGAGCGAAATATGCGGAGAGACACACACCCTGCACATGCACCACCTGTCGTATTTAAACACATTAATTTTATATATATATATATATATCCCCCTGCACATGCACCACCTGTCATATTTAGACACATTATATATATATATATATAAACCATTTCATAAACACTATAGTTGATTTTGCTCCAATCCATGCAATCTCATGAAGATTATTAGTGTTAATATATTATACGTTGAGATTATTGGGTAAATTACACTAACCTCCCCTGAGGTTTAGTGAATTTACACAGACACCCCTCCTATTTGTCCAGATAACATTTACCTCCCTTGGGATTAACGGGGTTAAATAAAATCTGTTAATAACTTGATTTCTCCCTTTTACCCCTGCAAACTTCAAAATTTCTATCCTATCCCATATAATATATTTCTTTTCCCTAATCTCCCTCGATACCTAGCCGTGCACTTTTCCTCGTCTTCTGATCTCCACCTGCGCCGATCTCCCTGTCTCGATCGTGTGCTCCGACCTTCAGTACTCCTGGTCGTCGCGCCGATCTCCCTCCCTGGTGCCACCAGATTGTCTCCCTCGTCGCGTCGATCTCCCTCCCCCAATATGTAGCTATGCCCTTTTCCTCGTCTCCCGATCTCCACCTGCGTCGATCTCCCTGTCCCGGTCGCGTGCTCTAACCTTCGGTACTCCTGGCCACCGCACCGATCTCCCTCCTGGTGCCACCAGATCGTCTCGCTCGCCGCGCCGATCTCCCTCCCCCGATACCTAGTCGTGCCCTTTACCTCGTCTCGCGATCTCCACCTGCGCCGATAAACCACCGCCGCTGATCTCCCTCCGTGGCGCCACCAAATCGTCTCGCTCGCTCGCCAAGACCAGGTGATTGGTTTGCACATACTCAACGCTGATAGGTACAGTGATGCTATCTTATTAAAGCTGAAATACCAATATTTCCTGCATTTATAGTCTTAAATTTTGCATGTTATTTGTGTGTGCATTCTATTTCCTCTATATTACTCATTGCATGGAAAATATTCACTTAGCAATTGAAACACTTACATGTCTCCAAATCTGTCTCAATGTATGAAACGACCCCTCACTTGCAACCTCAACTTCCTTCATAAGAAAAGATTGCTCCCTTGTAGGTTTTTTAGGCATATCTTTGAATGTGGGCAAAAAGTAGGAGAATATAACATTGTGCTGCACATGTGCTGATTCCATATCTGAAAAGACCAGTAGTTACCATCGAAAGAACAAAATCCAAGCAAAAACTCCACCAAAAGAAATTTTTTCATATCTTGGACTTGTATTATGGTTGTAGATTCTAGCATTCCAGTGATTATACCTCTTATGTTTGGATTGGGACGTAGCCTATCTGCCAATATATTTCTAGCCCCACTTACACACATAGGGGGTGTTTGGTTAAACTGTTGGGTGGTTGTTGTTAGCTGTTAGTCTATCTAATAGCTCCTAAAGGTGTTTGATGAGCCAACTATTAGCTGCTGGGAATTTAATTGTTAGCCCAAAAGCCAAGAAATGATGCCCAACAGCTATCAGCTATCCAACAGCCTAACCAAACAGGTCCAAAATCTCTAATGTGTTTGCAACAGCCTAACCAAAATCGCTATCAGCTATCCAACAGCCTAACCAAAATCCCTCGCCAAGATTTTTTCACAGGTGTTTGCAAATTGCACAGGTGTTTAATTTGAAGAATTACTGGAATTACTTGATTATTTTTTTCCCTTTCTTCGGTTCTTCCACAGTAGAAGTATATACAGTAGAAGTATCTCAATTTTTGTTGTAAGCATATACAAACTAATGTTTTAGGATTACACTTGAATAAGTATCTATTTTGATTAGTTTCTTCTGACTTTTGTAAGGGTTATGGCAAGTCAGACACAGCTGGGATTTATTGACATTGACATTCAACATAGTGAGAGGGATGGCAAGTCAAACACTAATACTGTACCTGCTAGGGATAATGTAGCTGGTGAGGAGGAGGGTATACATAGTGAGGGGGATGTTGTCATTAGTGAATCGGATGATGAATGGTACCAAAATATTGAAGATGATGAAAATGAGGGTGATAGTGAATCTAACCTTGATTATGCTGATGAAGAAGAGAGGAATGATGGAAGTGAGAGTGATCAATTAGATGAAAGCTATGATCAAATTGTGAATGTCAATTCTAATGAAGAAATTTATATTGATAGAGTAATGAGAGGAAAAATATTTGAAAGAGCAGCTGATGGTAGGGTTCAACTAGAAAATGGGTTACTTTTTCTAGATGTTAATGAATTCAGGGAAGCTCTTCAGGACTATACAATACAGGAAGGATTTGAAATTCAGAGGATTAAGAATGAGAAGGCTAGAGTTACTGCTAGGTGTGCTATTAATGGTTGTACTTGGCGTATTCATGCTTCCCCTACACCGGATGGTGTCTCGTACAAGATAAAGACATATAATCCAGATCATAATTGCATAAGAACTATTAGAAACTCTAATGCAAATTCTACTTGGATTGCAAAAAGGTTGCAATCTAAGTTAGTTGCTGATCCTGAAATGAGTTATTGTAGTATGAAGGCTGAGCTGCTAGAAAAATATGGCTTAGAGCCAGCTAATAATATGCAATTGTATCGCGCAAGAAGAAGGGTGAAAGAGGAAAACCAAGGGAACCATGCAAAATCCTATGACAAGCTACCAGCTTGGGCTAAGCTTGCAAGGGTCACAAATCCTGGAAGTGTGGTTAAGATGGAAGTAGATGCTAGGATGTCTGCAAATCCTCTGTTCAAAAGGTTTTTTGTTTGCTTTGATGCTATGAAAAAAGGCTTTGTGAGAGGTTGTAGACCATGGTTTGGAATTGATGGTTGTCACCTCAAGGGTACGTATGGAGGAGTTTTACTTTCTGCTGTAGCAATTGATGGTAACAAAGGAATGTTCCCAATTGCTTTTGCTGTGGTTGAAGTAGAGTGCATAGACAGTTGGAAATTTTTTCTCCGCTTGTTATACGAGTCATTGGCTTCGGTTCGGGAATGGAAAGATCATCCATTGACCATAATGAGTGACATGCAGAAGGTATAGTCATAAACTATATTTTTAGTTAGATATCATCTTGTTTTAGGGTCTTTAACTCATGATTTCTTTTGTTGTTTTCTTATGTATCAGGGCTTAGGGAGTGCTGTATCTGAGTTTTTCCCATATGCCAAACATAGGTACTCCACACCTGAACCTATATTACTTATAGCTTATTGTGTTTTTTTCTTCATTGCTTTAAGCTTATTTTCTTGACTATGATAGGTATTGCTGCCATCATTTGCTAAATAACTTCAAATTGAAATTTAAATCACTTATAAAAACCACAAAGTATTGGACTGCTGCCAAGGCATATAATAATTTTGTGTTTGAGAAAAACATGATGCAACTAAGAACCATTGATAATGAGGCTGCAGATTGGTTACTTTCTCCAAAAAAGACCTATAGAAATGTGGGCTAGACACACAATAGATTCTGGATGTAAATCTGACCATATTACAAATAATGTGACAGAATCTTTCAATCATTGGGTTGGAGATGATAGGAAAAAACCTATAATGGCCATGGTTGAGTCATTGACTTGTAGGATTATGGTGAGATTACAAAGAAGATTTGAGAAGGGGAGTATATTTGAATTCGTGACAACCCCTAGGATTAGGAAAATTATTGATATGACAATGCAAGATGCGAAGCTTTGTAAGATGATAGATGCTGGAGATGATGAATTTCAGGTTAGAGATGGATTCACCACTTTTGTGGTGAATCTTAGGACTAAATCATGTAGTTGTAACTATTGGAGTTTATGTGATTTGCCATGCACTCATGCTTGTGCATGCATATCATATAAAAGATATAACGTGGAGAGGTTTTGTGACCATTACTATTCCAATGAAATGTATTGCAAAACATATTAAGAAATGATTCATCCTATGCCTGAGCTGGACGAGAGAGATCGAGATGGATATCTTACAGTTGATCCACCAGAGCTTAAGAGGCTGCCAGGGAGGCCTAGGACTGCTCGAAGGAGAGCAGCAAATGAGGGTAGAGGTGGACAGCAAGATGCAAGAAGATCCTGCACTGTGAGGTGTGGTATTTGCAAAGAGTTCGGACATAATAGAAGGGGTTGTCAAAGAGGAAAAACTGCTAAGGAGAAAGTATGTGTGATTTCATGCTAATGAGAAAGTACAATTTTTTGGTGAGCTTTTGTATTGAATGTGTTTACTGTTTCTTTTTAGAAAAAAGAAGCCCTTGCATTTGCTGTTGATCAAGCACAAAGTGGTGCTAACACTGAAGGTATAACTCAAGCATCAATTGGGACATCAACTCAGGTATTTGCAATTTAATCTTTAATTTTTTTAAAGTAATAGCTGAAGAGGATATATCAACTCCTTAATGAAGTATAATTTCATATGCACCAGAGCCATACTAATTAGTGCTCTCCTTTATTTGAGATCAACTACATATCGTTCTTACATATTTTTTTGACATAGATCCTTCTCTGAATTGCATACTAATTAGTGTTCTCCTTTTGACATATCCTTCTATGAATTGCATACTAATTGACATACATAGCCATACTAATTAATGCTCTCCTTTTGACATATGATTTTAAGGTATTGATATTGTTCTTGATAACTTTCTGGTACTCTATTAGTTGTTGATTCTTCTATTGAATTGCATAATTAGTTTACCCTCTCATGAATGTAACAATCATTTATTTGTTAGTTTGATATACAGAAATAATGATATTTTGTTGAACAAACAATTTGCTGGGTGTGCATTCTGTGTAATATGGTTATTCCAATGCCAAGGATGGTACGTGGGCTCCACCTCTTTAGTCCATTCAACAACTAGGCATTTTAACTCTTGATGCACAGATTTTAGCAGGAACCTACACAATAACTTTTTAGTCCGTAAAGTCAGTTACATGCATCAAGTGAAATAAGTTCATTCTTCGATTACCAAGATGTCAATAATTTCGTCAGAATCTAATCCTTTAGGTGGAATAGGATCAGCATAGGAGGTTCAATCTAGTTAGTTTGGAATCCACATTAATTAAAGTGTTCATATCCATGACTAATAGTTGTTCACCTGACAATTATAGGCCTAGCCTGATAAAATTGTAACTTGCTGGTACTCTGTTAGTACACTGAATTGTACTGAATTGTAGCATTAAATATATATATTTCATAGTTTAAAATGATTAATTCATTGAAATGATATTAGCAGATTTAAAGTTTTGTCCATGTTACTTTTGTTTAGATCTTTAATTGTTGATTCTTCTATTGAATTGCATAATTATGGTGATGATAATGTTGAAAGAGAACATTTGGGTGATGCTAATGCAAATGAAATTTCAACTCAAGCTTCAAATAGTACTTCAAGGAAAGGTGTTGTGCACATGCCAACCACAACTCAACCAAGCCAAACACCCCAGCGTGAACCACATGCCAAGCGAAAGAAAATTTAGCAAAGAAGGGCAACACAACATGTCCCTATTTTGGATTATAGTTCGTGTTCCTGGCATAATTATTTTGGATAATTTTTTGGTGAAATTGTGCATATATTTTTTTGTGAATGCACAATTTCTATAAGGTGGCATATAAGTCTTTTTTTGGAAAGGTTTTTGATGATGTTGTACACATGTATTTGGAAATGCACAGCTGCATATAGGTGGAATATAAGCTGTTTTTGGGGTAAATATTAGTGTAAAGGAAGTAATGGTACGTTATGATGTAAATTCTAATTTTTAAGGAACAATTAAGTGCTCAATGTATTTAGATACTTATTTGACAACATGAGACTAGTGTGAATGAATTTTAAATCAATGTTATCATTTTTGAGTGTCTGATTTAATTTTGAAGTTATGTAAATTAATTTTGAAATTTTGAAGTCAAAAGATGACTTTAAGAAATTAATGGTTAATCTATGTGTTTTATCATCTATTAGTGTGTTTGATTTATTGGTTGATCTATGTGTTTTATCTGTGTGTTAGTGTGTTTGATTTATTGATTGTAATTAATTATAATATATTGAAAAGGTAAATTACACTGACCTCCCTTGAGGTTCAGTAAAATTACATTGACCTCCTCCGAGGGTATTTTTGTCATTAAAAATAAATAAATTTAGTAAATATTTAAAAAATATTATTTCACTAACGGTTTCCGTTAATAGGGGGGTATGTGTAATGTTTTACAAAACCGAGGGGGGTTATAAAACAAAATTACAAATAGAGGGGAGGTCAGTGTAAATTCACTAAACCTCGGGGGAGGTTAGTGTAATTTACCCTAAAGAAAATTATCAAAAAAAAATTAAAGAATGCCATATCAGCAAATTTATTTGTGATGTGGCAAGTTAGAATCTTACTTATATATATCGATTATATGTCAATTATGAGATAATTTTGCAATCATACATAGCATAAACATCGGATATTGTTGCCTTAATTGAATATTTGGATTTTTATTTGAAAAAAAATAAATACGATTTGACAGTGCTACCACTTATGAAATCACATTTCAATAAATTTCAAAATTAAAAGTCAGCAATAAATTTTAATAAATTTTGGCAGCACAAAAAATACATTTGTATTAATCTTACTTATAGATGAGATGAAAAAACAATTCCTATTTAATATTGGAATATTATAGCAATTGAATAAAATAAAATGCGTGATAGATGCAGAAATAAATTAGAGATATAATTGTTGAGAGAGAGAGAGAGTTAAGGAGGAGAGAGAGAGGGAAAGAAAGAGGGTTAAAGAGATAGTATTATATGTGAGAGAGGATAAATGAGATATGAATGTGTAAACACTAAATGAGAGATGATATTTAACTATTATCATGACAAATGGATGTACCTAATTAAGACAAATAAATTCATATAAAATATTGTAAAATATAGAAAAAATGAAAAATTAACCTTCGAATATTAAATGAGACATAAATAGAAAATCGTGAAAAAAAATTCATAAAAACTAAAAAAATAAGAAAATATTACGTCAGTAAACTTTTATTGGGAAAGTGTCACGTGGCGTTAGTGAATCTTACTTTATATATATATATACTAGTCGAGAACCTGCGCGTTGCGCAAATATGTATGAATAAATCTAATTTTTATAAAATAGTAATAAATAATTAAATAAATAAAATATAAAGTTAATATTTTAATAAAAAAATTGTAAATAATATTTTAATTAGATATATAACATTATTATAAATTTATAGGAAAAGATTGATGTAATTATTACGTAATTAATGATAAATTCAATTTTTGGATTAGATATATCATATTATTATTAATTAGATTGCTGTAATTTGAAATTAATCATGTAATATCACATTATTATTAATTAGCTTGCCGTAATTTGCTTAACATCTATTTAATGTACATTTGTGATATCACATTATTTTGCTGTAATAATGTGTTGGCCTACACACTCGCCAAGACCGGTGTCGACGTGGTGCAATACGAGAACGACTAATTGGACGGCTATGTCAAGATCATCACCTTCAACACCGTAGATCTCGACCTTGGTGGTCTTCAACTGAGTCCGTATAATATATGTTATCTACCTTATTTTATTTCATTTGGTCATCCGTATTCCATGCATATATATACATGATTAAATTCTTAATTAAGATTGGCTTTGAGATCTTTAAATCATTAAGCTTTACACCTTCTCCTCTACTTACAAATTTAATTATGGTGCATAATAATTATTATTATTCGAATTTTATTAATAGCGGATGCTTGGGAATATCAAATTTATTAATAGCAACGTATTAAGTAAGTAGGGCTGAAAACGAGCCGAACACAAGCGAGTACTAGTCTGCTCATGTTCGGCTCGGTATTAAACATCGCAGACTCGAATTCGATTCGAATTCGAATCATTACCTAGACTTGCTGATTATATTCGACTCGATTCGAATATTCGAGCACTCGACTTCGTAATTGCTCGACTCGATTCGCATTCGAACAGTCTGATTGAAACGAATCCGAGTACTATTCGACCTCAATGCAAATAGTATGAAATTAACAGACTTGGAATTTCAAAACTAATGCATACAGACTTAATCCTAACAATTTGATATATACAAAACCAAGATCAATACTTGGAAATCAATGGATACAGAATTTGAGATATACTGATTTACAAAACAAAGATCAACACTTGGAATTTCCATTTTCCAAATTGGAAAATACATTAATCTTAACAGACTTTCAATTTGTAAGGTACACAACCAAGTTTGAAAATACATTAAGATCAACACTTGGAATTTCCATTTTCCAAATTGGAAAATACATTAATCTTAACCGACTTTGTACTGTGTATGATTACAATTCATCACTACAGGCTGCAGCAGACCAGCAGTTCATCAGGTTTTAATGTTTTATGCAGTAGTTCAAATCATCACTACTTGAACAATCATCACTTCATCAGTTCATCACTGCAGCAGAAACAATTAATTAGCAAAAGACAGTTGATTCATTGTTTCATCTTCTATATCAAAAACCGTTGATTGTACTTAGCAAAAGACATAAAAGTACCAACCTCAACATCTCCCTCCATCCTAAGTTCCTAACCTTCTTTGCTTGAACACCTAGAGGATCTGTCCATATGAAGAAGCATTTTGAAGACATGAGAAGCAATCAAGATTTCATATGCTCTATCACAAATTTCAATCAGAAAAGACTTCGATTCATCTATGCAATAATGCATGAGTACAGAATGAGGAACTAACTGAAGTTAACAGAATTCTAACAAGGGAGAAAATGTAATGCTGAGACAACTCTCTAAGTCAAATAAAATGTCCTGTGTTACAATCTTTTATACTTGTATTTTATTAAACAAGTTACCTGAACAGTGAACATTCATACAAGTCTTGTTGATGAATGATGAACTCAAACAGAAACAACATGTTCATCAATGCAGCAGCTAGTAGAAAACTAAAGATGTGTTTATGAATGATGAACTCAAACAAAACAGGTAATTCATCAATTCAACAAAACAGCATGTTACTCATGCAGTTCATCAATAATAAAAATAGTAGTATCCATAACAAAAGATATTTTATAAGTAGCATAAAAGAAGTCTTCAAAACAGCACTCAAGTAGTCAAGTCTCCAGATTTTCTTCTTCACCCTATCAATATCAGAAGGCAGTAGCATTAGTCATAATAATTAAGAGATAAAAATAGAAACAACATAAAACATTATTAACTAAATAGTCTAAATTTACCGTATAGTCGATAATTTTGTAATCATTTTTCAGCCAATCTGTGGTGCATATCAAAGCTTGGACAATTTCTGGCTTTAGAGAACTTCTATACTGATCCAAAACTCGACCCCCAGCACTGAATGTGGACTCTGAAGCCACTGTGGTCACAGGAATTGAGAGTACATCTTTTGC
This sequence comes from Canna indica, assembly GCA_034359265.1. NCBI lineage: Eukaryota > Viridiplantae > Streptophyta > Magnoliopsida > Zingiberales > Cannaceae > Canna > Canna indica. The sequence continues at coordinate 19,569,519 of CP136897.1, forward strand.
CATTTTTGACAAAATTTTAAACTTCAAAGTGTTTGTTTTCCACCATTGCAAAACATCAAAACTTTCTCCATTAGTACAAATGTATCTACCTTCCTCAAGATAGGCATCAAGATCAGATTTAGAAGGTGTAATAGAATCTACACTTTGAGCCCACATATCAAATTCACTCCTGCTCTTTGTTTTATTTTTTTCAAGCAATGAAGGGTTATTTGAAGAACCACTGGGTCCACTGTCCATGTTGGTTTGAGAAGGTTGTTGTGACTCATGCATCTCAACATAATAGTTGTAAAGATCATAAATTGCATCTTTCACAACATCAATTTTCATTTTTGCTTCAAACTCATTCAAATATATTTTCGAAAAGCAAAAAATGACTAATTGCATCTTGTATCGAGGATCTAATATTGATGCAATTATCATTAATAAGTTACACTCACCCCAGTACTTATCAAATTTGTCTTTCATTTTGAAAGTCATGGCCTTCATGTACTCACAATCATCAACTACAGTTAACTCCAACAGTTGCTTTATTTTCCAAACTTCAGGTAGAAAAAGATTTGCAGTCGGGTATTCATAGCCAGAGAATACATTAGTGGCTTCATTAAAAACCTCCAAAAATTCTATAATTTAGGAAGCTTTTTCCCAATCCTCGTATGAAGGAACTGACTTGTAGTTAGGATCTCTTTCATGGTATCTCGGAAACACATCTTTAAACTCTAAAGCTGACTCAAGCATGGCATAAGTCGAGTTCCATCGAGTAGAAACATCTAATACAAGCCTTTTGGTAGAGGACAGTTGTAATTGCCTCGCAATTTCATTAAACTTGTGAAGCCTAGCAGGTGACCCCTTTATATATTTAACACTTTCACGAACTTTAGAAATAATATCATGAATTACAATCAATCCATCTTGAACCATGATGTTGAGGATGTGAGCACAACACCTTACATGAAATATTTTTCCACCAAAAAATAGATTTTTCTTCAAAGTGAAACTATATTTTAAGTGTCTAACAGCTGAATCATTTGAAGAAGCATTGTCAAGAGTGATTGTTGAAATTTTATTTTCAATGCCCCAATCATTTAGACAAGAAAAAAATACTATAACTGATCATGAGACCAGTATGAGGGGGTGGCATGCTTATAAAATTCAAAACTCTTTTTTGAAGGTTCCAATCATTGTCTAAAAAATGTGCAGTCAAGCACATATAACCAATAATTTGGTTAGAAGTCCAAAAGTCAGAAGTAAGACTTATCCTATCAACACTACCAAGCAAAGCTTTGATTTTTTTCTTCTCTAAAGCATATATCTTCATGCAATCTGCCCTAACAGTCACTCTTGACATGCTTTCAAATTTAGGATTCAAAGTTTTCATGAGAAGTTGAAAAAAAGCATGCTCAACCATCCTAAAAGGATACTCATGGACAATAATCATTTTTGCAAGTATATCTCTAATTTTTTCCTTATCGTATCTAAATGACGTCAAGTTACCTATTTTACCATCATGTTCCATAGTAGGGAGTGCCAATACCTGCTGAGTTTTTCCGGAAATAGAAGCCAACCTAACTGCACATGTGAGCATATGCCTATTTAGATGTGTTGTTGAGCCCGTGTTTTGATAAGCTAGACGAGTACGACAATAGTTGCATTGATTTTTTTTGATACCATCCTTTAATGATACCACTGTAAATTCATTCCAAACCTTAGAAGTCTTTCTTTTTTTCTTTTCAGGGGGATCAGTATCACCATTCATAGTAGTTTCTGTTGTATCTGTACTATTACGTTGTCCTTCGTCAGGAGCCTCTTGGCTTGAATTGACAATGGCAGAATTTTCCCCTGCTTCAGATTGTGGTCCTGGGGTTGTGTTTGTATCATCCCCAAGCAACACAACTGATTAATCACATACTTAAAATATTACATTATAGTTACAATATATAATAAATTGAATGAAACAAATCAAATATATAAAAGAACATATTAAATTGTTTACCATTTTCAATTGAAGAGGTAGACATGAAGTACTGAAGTAGAGCCGCAGAGGTTGACACTTCACAGACTCACAGTAAGGGAGAAATTTTAAAATGGCAGATTGCTAATTGCTCAATGCTAATTGCTATGGCAGTAGTGCACTAGTGCAGTACCGGATCAAATGCTCAATGTTAATTGCTAAGACTCACACTCGTACAGAGACTACAGAGTCAAAGTAAGGGAGAAGACAGTCGACGGACTCACAAATGCTCAATGGCTCAAATTAAGGGAGAAGACAGCCGCTCAATGCTAAGAAGTAAGAACTAGAGCCCAAATGACCTCTATTTATAGAGAATTAAAGTCACATACATGATACATTGATACATCAGTAAATCCGGATGTGCGATGCAAATCAATGAATCATGTAAATAGTAAATTTAGGGTTTTGAAACTTACAAAATCGGAGATAATAATGCGAATAAATCTTCTTGGAACCGAGAAAAAAATATCAAATTGATTCGGAAATCGTCGATCCGGCGTCTATCGCTTCAACTTCTACTCGATTAGGGCAAAAAATTTAAAGACTTACCGCTTACGAGAAAGGGCAGTCGACGTCTCGATCTCGGAGTCAGGCTAACTCAGTCGGCACTCGGCATTCGGCAAGTCGGCACTCGGCAGAACTGCATCAGATCTCCGCTCGAACTGCTCGAGCAATTTCGAGCGGCGACGCCTTCGCGAACAGCTCGGGAGGAGTCGAGTAGTTTGAGGAGAAAACGAGTCGAGTACCTTTGAAATCATATTCGGGTCGTTAACTTGATCGACCCCTAACCCGAGATCGGATTCGGCTCAGATCTATCTCGAATCCGAGTCCCGCTCGTTCGATTCCGAGCCGAATCTGAATCGAGCCCGAGCGATTCGATTCGATTTTCAGCCCTATAAGTAAGTCATCGTTTAGAATTTGAGGCCTTTGATTATATATATATATATTCCACCACCGGAAGAATATAAAGATTCCAAAGGAATCAATAGCATCAAAATTACAATGGAATTTGGGCTCTTTGATTGACGATATTTAATTTAGCTATTTAATTATGATGCATTTTTGGATTCGAAATCTAATTGTCATTTATTTTAATTGTTGTGCATGTATTTCTGTGTGTATTAATTGTTGTAATTTGTGTATATTAATTGATGTAATTTGTGTAACATCTAATTAAAATATAAATGTGACATATCTAGCTAATCCAAATGATTATTACTGAATTTATCAAATTATAGAAAATCTAATTAATAAATAATGTGATATATCAATCTATTCAATGTAAATGAAACTTTCATTAAAATTTATGTAATATTTAAAATCTGAAAACTAATAATTTATAAAATATTTCAATAATTAAAAATACATACATACAAAATATTTGAATTACGTATATTTTATTTATGAAAAATATATAGATTTTTTAAAAAATATATAAATGTATTTTAAAAAAATTCAAACAATAATATTTAAAAATTTTACATAAATTAAAATTTAATTTTATTCATAAAATATTTATTAGAAACCTTTATTTGTAAAAATATAAATATAACTTTCATTGCAATTATTTAATATTTCAAGAATTAACAATTAATAAATACATATATGAACATCACAAAAAATTTAAATTCCATATATTTTATTTCTTTAAAATATATTGATTATTTTTTAAAAAATTTATAAATGTCTTTTTTAGAGAAAAAAAATATTCAAAAAATTATACTAACATTTTTTACATCAACTAAAATTTAATTGTATTAAAAAAATTATGAGAAACCTTTATTTGTAAAAATATTAATATAAATTTCATTCCAATTATTTAGTAATTAAAATATGAAAACTAATATGTTATTAAATATTTCAAAAATTAACAATTAATAAATACAAATACACATGTGTTCACAATATTTTAAAACTTATGAAATGTTCACAAATATAAAAATTCAGTTGAAAGGAAGAGGAGAGAGAGACATAGTTTTTGCCCCAAAACTGCCCCAATCTGGCCTCTCACCTCCCACATTTGTGCAAAGTGACTCCACGGTACTTCGAGCTTCCCCGGGGATAATCGGTGCTTTGCCGGCGAAGTACTTGAACAAACTCATCCTTGGTGAGATTGCCCGTCTGCCAGAAGAAGACATTGACAGACATTACTTCACTGTGAATTTATATTGCTTGGACATTAATTAAGATGCAGTAAAATATAATCTTGAAGCAAAATATGATCTTGAATTAGGCAGAATCCTGACATGTTTTATATCCTCTTCATAATCTTCCAAGGTAAAGTTTATGTCTGCTTCCGTTCCACGAAACTTGATTGCAGCTCGATCGTATGCTCTGCTTTGTGAAGTGTCTGAAACTTAGTGTTCGTGCAGATGAAGAATGAATTGAAACAAACGAAAGAAGGGAAGAAAAATGATAGATTAACCATGCTGCTGCATATGCAGTGTCAAATCCACCTGCAGAAAACATTTCCACAACAAAAAAGTCGATAATTTGAGGTTAAAATCAATTCTTGAATAATAAAGTAAAATTAAAGAATTATTTTTGATCCTATTAGGGGGGCAAAAAATCAAATAATTGTAGATCTTGATTCATGCTTACCCAAATAAACTTGCTTTCCAATCAACAATACAGGACGCCAACACCTATCTACCTCAAGACGTCCCAATCAACAATCGATTTCCTCCTACCTCCAGCTTCCTAACTCTACAATGTACAAACTGCAATTCCTTGGACAATACAGGATGTTGATGCGAACGAAAAGGTAAGCAGAGAGGACGGAAGATTGTGCAAGGAAGCAATATAGATTCAAGAAGCCAACTGGGGTGCCTCAAAAATAGGCAACAACTTAGAAGAGAAAAAAGGAAATCCAAAAGAAGACTTCAATAGTTATGTGAATTGACAGGAAAAGAACGTGTGTGATTAATGAGAGAGAACGTGTGTGATTAATTGAGAGAGAAGTGTAACCGTCTGCGTAGTAACGGAGGGAGAGAAACGTAACTGTCATAAATTTATTAGAGAGATATACGGAGAGAGGAGGGGAGAGAAAAAAAGTAATTTAAAAAATAAATATTTGCCTAAAAATTATAAGTTTGCCACATCAGCAAACAAAGCTAGATTTTAAAAATGTCATGCGGCAAGTTTATATCTTGCTTATATATATATATATATATATATATATATATATAGATTAGTCGAAAACTTATGCGTTGAATAATTATATATACATTAAATTAGTTTAAGTTAAATTAAAATTTGAATTGTAATATTAATAATTAAATAATTAAAAATAATAACAAATATCATATATGTGAAAAATTATAAGTGGAGAAAAAAATAATAAATATTAACTTAATTTAATTATAACTATAAAATTAAAATATAGATATTTTTTAAGTACGATTTTCATTTTTTACTTCAAATTTGAAATCCAAACTTAATCAAATACTTTAATTAGAAATGCATAAACTAAATTCATTGTAATTCATTTCTATATTTGAATGTCATAACTCTAATATTGTATAATACATAAACGAAATTAGTATTTAAAATATAAGAAACGATAATATATTTGTACGAAATAATTAAAACTACAATACATAAACGAAATTAATTCATTAAACTTCTAGTAAGTTTTATTTTTGAAAATTAGTATTATCAAATATAATTGACATCGCAATATTATTTTTGAAAACTTGTAATATCAAACATATAATTATACTAACAATAATATTATTTTATATATTTTACTATTTATTATTATCTTTAATTTTTTTCTTTTATTTTGGTGCTTTATTTGTCTATAAGCAAAATCCAAAATTTTGAAATAAAACGATTATTTATAATTATATTTTTTTTTCTCCTTATTTACATTTACTATTATTGTTGTTTTTTTCATTATATATTTTGTATTATATTCAACAAAATTGATTATTCTCCATTGATTTAATTTTATTTTCAAGTTTTTTTTTATTAAACTTTTTTGTTTACTTTTGAGATTTCATAATTTTTTTGAGAAGCAATTACAATTTGAATCAAACTAATTATACATATCTACTATATGAACAAACTAATCGATGTTATAGCGAGATTATCGATATGATAATCAATTGATTCGTGGAAATTCATACATATTATTTTTTACTTTCTATTTTTTCTATTTTGTACATTTATTTTCATTAACCTTCATTTAAGTTGTATTTTACTCAAATTATTAAATTAACCTTCGTTTAAGTCGTCTTTTACTCAAATTATTAAATTAACCTTCATTTAAGTTGTATTTTTCTCAAATTATTAAATCAAAGAGAGAGAATGATTTAGGAGAGAGAGTGTGTAAGAGAGAGAGAGAGAGAATTAAATCATTAAAGGAGAAAGAGAAAAATCATTAAAAGAGAGAGGGATAGGGAAGAGGAAATTAAGAGTTATTATTATTATTATTTTAAAATAAAGTGCAACACCAGCATATTAATTGAAATTAGAGTTAATTTATTTATAATAACATAAATACAATGGCATTAGTGAAGTAAGTTTTGTTTTTGCATATTAATTAGAAATTAATTCTCTTTCGTAATAATAGTAATTCCATAGTCAAATATTTAATTAGGAGAGAGAAATGGCGAAATTTTCTCTCTCTTAATAATACTAATTAAATAACCGCATAATTAGGAGAGAAAATAGCCAAAAAAAATTATCTTTGTAATAAAACTATTAAATTAGTAGAATATTTAATTAGGAAAAAGAGAAAATAAATTACTCCGCAAATTTCTCTCTCTTAATAATAATTCTAATACTAATTAGATCGGCTGAAAATAGCAAAAAAAAATCTCTCTAATAATAATAATTAAATAACCAAATATTTAATTAAAAGATAATGAATAATAAATAATACTAATTAAAAGATAATAAATATGATAATTGAATAGTAAAAAAATTTATTATTATTGACAAAATAAATATAAGCATAAGAATAAAACAAAGCCAAAAATTTAATTATTATTAACAAAACAAATATAAAAATAAAAAACAATAAGTAATACTAATTAAAAGAGAATAAATATAAATAAATATATTTTTACTTAAAATATCTATTAAAAAATTCCCTCAAATACAACCTAATTATACATATTAGAAAATATGTAGTGGATCTAGTGCCAAAATAAATTTAATATAAAATTAATAACTTCATTTAAAAGTGTAAATATCTAAAAAGACTCCCTAAATAAAAAAATCATTAAGAAATAATTGAGCAATGATCTAGATTACGATGACAATTGTTTCTAATTCTAATTTAATTTAAAATTGTCCGAATGTATAAAAAAAATCCTTCAAATATAATCTAAATTTTATTTAAAAATTATAAATATCTATAAAAAAAACTACCTCAAATATTACATAAATAAACATATTAGAAAAATATATAATGTATTCGGTGTCAAAACAACTCATTAAGAAATAATAGAGCGAATATCTAGAATATGATCATCCCATACATTAAGCCTTGGATTCAAATTATGCATAATCTCCGGTGGATCTTCACGTCTAACGAAGAGAGAGAAGCCTTGGATTCAAATTATGCATAATCTCCGGTGGATCTTCACGTCTAACGAAGAGAGAGAGGGGGGAGATCTAAGTATAACCGTGTAAGAGAGAGATAAAAGAGTTAAATAAAATTAATTTGCAAAGGGTAAATTATTAAAATTATTATTTGACCGGTCAAAAGAAAGAGTTGAACCGGTGAGGGAGCGTGAAAGAAAGAGAGTGTTGAGTCAAGAGAGAGGAAGAGACAGTTAAATAATTAAAAGTGAGACTAATTGCATTGATTGGAATTTAATTATTAAAAGAGAGATTAATTGCATTGATTGGAATTTGATAAGGTTTATTCGGCTGTCATATAATAATTGATTTAGAGTTAATTTTCAATACAATTGATTTCTAAATAATATAATTAAATGCAATACATTAAATTTCTAATTAAATGTAAATTGGCTGTTACAATTTGGAAGCCACCGATTAATAACTACAATATATATATAATAATTCACAATTACAAAATCTAATAATGCACAGTAATTTAATGCTGCATTTAAAAATTCATAAAATTAAGTTACAATAATATACTGATTTAATACAGCATTTAAAAATTCATAAAATTACAAAATATTCATAAAAATATAAATTTTATAAAATTATCACGTCAGCAATACTTAATTATGAAAGTATCACGTGACATTTTTGAATTTTACTTTTAAGTATATATATAAATGAGAGATGAAGAGATAATACACAATCGCTGCAATTACTGCAATGAGAGATGAAGAGGCAATACACAATTAATAATGGAATATTACAGTAATTAATTAATATACAATAATACATATCTAAAATAATTGTCATTACTGCAACGAGAGATGAAGAGCCAATACACAATTAATAATGGAATATTACAGTAATTAATGTATATACACAATATACACAATAATACATAGAGAGAGGTGAATTAAAATGAGTGAGAGAAATAAATGTAGGAGAGAGAGAGAAATAAAGGAGAGAGAGAGAGAACGATTACATGAAACCAAAATGAACGAGAGATAACATGCAATTAATGAGAGATGGGTGAATTAAAATTCGTGAGTGAGAGAGATAAAATAAATGAGAGAGAACGTGTCAGATAGAGGGAGAGAGTTAAGGAGGAGAGAGAGAGAGAGGGGAAGAAACATATAAAATTAAATTCTCATCGTGAAGAGAGAGAGAGAGAGTTAAGGGGGAGAGAGAGAGAGGGGAAAAAAAAGGTTAAGAGATAGCATTAAAAAGGAAAGAGAATCCTATTTAAAAAATGAGAGAGTGATTAGACGCGTAAAAAACAGAAAAATTCGAAAAAGTTAAAAAATGCAACGTCAGTCGATTTTCCGAGAGAGTGTCACGTACGTTGTAAATTTGAATCTTACTTTATATATATATATATATATATATTAAATATTAAATACGAATTTGGATAAAAAAATATAAATTTTTTGATAACCACCGTTAAATGCACACATAATATTGAACGCAGATTTTGGTAAGAGACATTAAATTCAAATTTTTAAAAAAAATAAATTAATTTTGATAATATCATATATTATAAATGTCATCTTAGGATATTAAATAAGACATAAATAGAAAATCATGTAAACAAATCTACAAAAATAAAAAAAAAAGAGAAAATGCCCCATCAGCAAACTTTCATTGGGAGAGTGCCACGTGGCGTTAGTTTTTTTTTTCAAAAATAAAAAGCTAAATTGAAGCTTTAGCCAACGGTTAGAGAGTCATGATACAAAATATTCTCGAGCTCTCGTGGTAGATTAGACGTCCATGTCATGGATATCTTGTTACCACGAGCTGAGTTTGTTGCCCAATGGATGACTTTGTTTGTATTTTTATGAGTATATAAGATAGATACATGAGAAAAGTTAGACATTAAAGATTTGATGTCTATAAATAAAGAGCCTAAACAGGAAGGTTGACTTGAATTGCTATTGATGATATCCACCAATTCTTTGCAGTTCATTTCCAGAATAAAATAGTTCAAATTCTTGCCAAGGGCATAAGAAAGCGCAAAATAAATTACAGAAGCTTCTGAATAAAAAGCAGAATAAGAAATAAAATAGTGACATGAGGCATAGATACACTTGCCTCGTTGATTTCGAAGAGAAATGTCAGCTCCTCCTTCATTGTTTGCAAAAGATCCATCACAATTAAATTTGAGCCAATGGTTAGGGGGAGGGAACCAATCACAAGCATTGATTAAAGAATACAAATTTCCCTCAAGAGTGTATGTATCTGTAAATTGACTTGAGAAAGTCAAAATTCAGGTCATTGCCTTGAGAATGAAAGGCCTCTGCTCATTATGCATAATAGCATTCCGAAAGTACCAAATAAATCAGATAGCATTAGCAACAATGACTTTGGAGCTTTGATAAATTTAAATCAGAATTCAATAAAAACCAGCTACCGGAATGCCAATTGTGTCTATAGGAAAAATCCAAATTTAAGAAGGAACCCAAAGCATTCCACAAATCACAATCAAACTTACAGTCAAAAAATAAATGCTTGAAGGTTTCGGCAGAGTTCAGACAGAAACAACAAATATCAGATGCAGAAATACCCATCGAAAATAAGCAAGCTCTAAGTAGAAAGTTTCTCATGAAAAAATTTCCACAAGAATATCTTTACTTTTGGAGCAGTATGCAAATTCCAAATTAAGTCCAAACAAAATTTATACCCACAGAAGGTTCATTCAAATACTTTAAAAAGCTATATGCAGAAGAAGAGGAGGCAATTCCATTATTATTAGGCATCCAAACCAGTTTATCATCATCATCAGGTTGTACCAAATCAATGCTTGTGATTTCATCCCACAATGAATTGTCGCACATAGTAAGCCCAATGAAATTGGACCAGTTCTGATTCTGAAATAAATACTGCACATCTGTAACTTGGTTAATCAAATTAATGTTAAAGTAAGTAGACTTAAGAGCAAGTGGCATGTCAAGAACCCAATTACCATTTAAAAAGAAAGTTTTGCTACGTGAGCCAATGATATGCTTAAAGCCTAAATGAAGACTATTGAAGGCTAAAAGTGAATAGCTTCCAAGCATGAGAAGATTTCTTGAATTTAATATTATGGAATGAATTAAGAGGAGGGTATTTGGTCTTAACCAAATTAACTCATATAGAGTTATGGTTACTCAAATAGTTCTGGATTCTCCCAACTTGAAGGGAGAGACTCTTAGTCTTGATGTCTTGAATGCCAAGACCACCTCTATTTTTAGGTAAAGTGATGTTGTCCCAATTTATTAGATGAAGACCTCTCTTGTCAGAAGAGTTACTCCATAGAAAATTTTTAATTCTAGACTCAATACTTAATGCAAGCTTAGAGTTAATCCAAGTGACGGAGATAAAGTAAGTAGGAATTGAATTGATAACCGATTTAATTAAGACTAACTTTCCAACTTGAGAAAGTAAATTGGCTTTTCAATTACTCAGCTTAGAGTCAATGGAATCAATGATATGCTTATGAGTATTAGGGGGAGGCCTTCTAGGAGAAATCATAACACCTAGGTATTTAAAAGGAAAGAAACCTTTTTTCATGCCTAAGTGATTACAAATCCTATGCATGGTAGAGTTAAGAAGTTGATCTAGGAAAGTATATGCTAGATTTGGAGTAATTAACTCTTTGACCAGTTAATTTTTCATAATTGAGGAAAATATTTTTAACAGAGTTAAGACTCTTTCTGTTTGCCCTAAGAATGAGAATAAGATCATCGATCAGCAAACATTAGATGAGAAATAGTGAAGTTATTTTTTAATTTGAAGGGTGAGTAGTGGCCTTTATCTACAGATGTGTTTATAAGCTGGGTTAGGACTTGAGCCACCAGGATGAAGAGAAAAGGGGAGAGGAGATCTCCATGTCTTATTCCTCTTTTAGAAGGAAAAATTTTGGAAAGATGGGAATTGATAAGGTAAGAGAAGGTAGGGGTATTAATACAAGCTTTAATCCAATTTATGAATTGGGAAGGGAAATTGTAAAGATTGATGACCTATTTATTAGATGAAGACCTCTCTTGTCAGAAGAGTTACACCAAAGAAAATTTCTAATTCTAGACTCAATACTTAAGGCAAGCTTAGAGTTAATCCAAGTGACGGAGATAAAGTAAGTAGGAATTGAATTGATAACCGATTTAATTAAGACTAACTTTCTAACTTGAGAAAGTAAATTGGCTTTCCAATTACTCAGCTTAGAGTTAATGGAATCAAGGATATGCTTATGAGTATTAGGGGGAGGCCTTCTAGGAGAAAACATAACACCTAGGTATTTAAAAGGAAATAAACCTTTTTTCATGCCTAAGTGATTACAAATCCTATGCATGGCAGAGTTAAGAAGTTGATCTAGGAAAGTATATGCTAGATTTGGAGTAATTAACTCTTTGACCAGTTAATTTTTCATAATTGAAGAAAATATTTTTAACAGAGTTAAGACTCTTTCTGTTTGCCCTAAGAATGAGAATAAGATCACCGATCAGCAAACATTAGATGGGAAATAGTGAAGTTATTTTTTAACTTGAAGGGTGAGTAGTGGCCTTTATCTACAGATGTGTTTATAAGCTGGATTAGGACTTGAGCCACCAGGATGAAGAGAAAAGGGGAGAGGGGATCTCCCTCTCTTATTCCTCTTTTAGAAGAAATTTTTTTGAAAAGATGGGAATTGATAAGGTAAGAGAAGGTAGGGGTATTAATACAAGCTTTAATCCAATTTATGAATTGGGAAGGGAAATTGTAAAGATTGAGGACCTTGATGATTGCATCTCTATTAAGAATGTCAAAAACCTTTTCAATATCAATTTTGATGATAATAGAATGATTTTTGCCCTTGGTATCATAGAAAGAATGGACAAGTTCTTGGACAACAAGGATGTTATCATGAATATGCATTCCTTTGATAAATGCAGATTGCTCATTGGAAATGAGCAACGGGAGATAGAGCTTTAATCTGTTAGCAAGGAGCTTAGAAAGGATACGGTAGGAGAGGTTGCAGAGAGCTAAAGGTTTGAAGTCTTTGACCAATTTAGGGTGTTTAACTTTTGGAATGAAGGTAAGCATTGTTTAGTTCCAATCAGGAGGAACAATATAATTGTGATAGAAGAAATTAAGGTCATGAATTAGAGAAGAGGAAATGATGTCCCAATAACTTTTGAAAAATTCCACCGTAAATCCATCATGGCTAGGACTCTTCCTATTTCCAAGAGAATGGATAGTGGATTTAATTTCAGTCTCAGTGAATTGAGAAGTAAGGGACTCCTTAATATGGGAGGGAAGGGTTGGGAGATTGGGCCAAGAAATAGAGGAGTCAACAGGAGGAATATTATGTTGGATGTACCTTCACACTAGAAGGGGGGTTGAATAGTGTCAATCCCTTTTTTTGAATTTCTTTTAACTTAATTTTGTCTTAGTTTAATGGGATTGTTCTTTAATGAATGATATAATCACAATTCAATCATAATGATGAAAGCAAGTAAAGGGCAATGCAAATAAAACAGTTTATAGTGGTTCGACCAACCGCCTACTCCACTACCTTGGCTCATTACCAAGGATTTCTAAACACTACTTTATAGAAATTATGTTTCCCTTTGAATACACTTGAGGACACCCTTCTCCCACACTTGGAGAACACTTCAATCCTATTCACCTAGGAAAAACACAACTCTACAAAGTTAACCATAATTGTTTCCTAGCACACCTAGCAAGCTATCAATTTGAAAACAAGATACAACAAAAATCAAATACAAGGAAAGAGCTAGAGAATGAAAGATTGAACCAAGCTTCTTTCCACCGCCTTCTCGTCTTCAACTTGCAACCGAAAGATAACTCAATGGATGCAACCAAGTTGAAGCAAAAAGAAGCAACGCCTAGATTCGCTGTTGAGAATGGAAGCAGAGGGCGCGCACAGGTGTAGGTCTTTGAAGGCTTTAATGATCTCTTTTAATGCTCAAGTAAGATTGCAAAAAAAAGTGTCTAATGAAATTTGGTGAGGGGTATTTATAACCCCTCAGACGAACAACCGTTCAATGGATAAAAAATCGACCGTTGAAGCCGTTCGATCGCAAGGCCGGTCGATCAGTTGGTCGACCGACGGATCGACCGCCGGTGCGACCGCTCGCAGCTAAGAGAGGCCGATCGACCGACGGGTCGATCGCCAATAATTCTTCCGTCACCCGGTCAACCCGTCGGTCGACCGATTGGCTGCAGCGAGTCGCGCTAACTCATGATCGATCGACCGAGTGGTCGACCGCTACTCTCGGGCATTTTATCACCTCTGTCGGTCGATCGACGCAGCCTATCTATTCTGCCGTTGCCACCTTCGGTCGATCGATTGGTCGACCGAATGCCTAGACCAAGTTATAGCGATCTTCGGTCGACCAGTCGGTCGACCTAATAGGCTGCTGCGCTATTCTAATGCCTCGTTCGGTCGACCGATCGGTCGATCGAACCCATGCTGAGGATGTTTAGTTCCTTATATTTTTACATGCCATTTCTAAGGGTTTGGTTACCAAGTTTCAACTTGGATAACCTTACATTTTAGGCTTGGGATAAACTATCCTAAGGATATATTACATTGAATCTACTTGACTTAATCCCCGAGCCTTTCTTCAACGTCTTCTTCTTCTGTTTCTTCGACGATCTTTTCCGTCGTCTTGATTGAACGGATTTGGCATGAGTATCGCAACCTCAACCTGAACTCAAAACTTCATACTAGGATTAGAAACATGTTTGTTATCATCAAAATAAAGATCGAGGCTTAAGAGAGACCTTTAAGCCAACAATCTCCCCCTTTTTGATGATGACAAACATAATATTAGAATTTAAGAAAATATAAGCATTTGTGAGTTTGAGTTAAGACATTCAAGAGTTAAGGTATGCAAAAAAATATAACATTTGCATTCCATTACTTATAACTCAACCTATGCTCTCCCTATCAATGTGCATATTAACTTTTCTATAAGTTAACTTATGCTCCCCCTACCATTGTGCATGTTCTTCTTAACTCCCCATAACTATATTTCTTCCACTAGACTATAAAACTCACACTACCTATATGTATCATGAAAAACAAGTGTGACATTTCTTTTTCTCCCTCTTTTGACATCGATCAAAAAGGGTAAGAATCAAGGTATAATTAATGATATTTCATTATAAAACCAAAAAATCGAGAAAGCCACAAAAACCAAGTATCATCTACCACTATAGTCCTTTCCATCAATGTGAGCCTATAGAAAGCAAACATCAATAGGTCGCAAAGCCCCACTATAGAGCAATACATAAGTGTGATGACACTTTTATAGAATGCAAGTTTTGAAATCATGTAAATTTTGAAGAAAATTCTCTTTAAACACAAGGTAAAGCGCAAATTCCTAATTACATCCTTAAGGTTGTGAAACTTTCTTCAACTAAGGGTTTTGTAAATATATAAACAAGTTATTTATCGGTGGATACAAATTCTACCGATATATTTCCCTTGGCTACATTATCTCTAAGAAAATGATGTCTCAAATCAATATGCTTAGTTCTAGAGTGTAAGATAGGATTTTTGGTTAAATTAAATTGCACTAGTATTATCACAATGTATAGGTATGCAAGAATACCTAAGTCCATAGTCTAAAAGGGTTTGTTTCATCCAAAGGACTTGCGCACAACAACTAGCCTCGGCGATGTATTCCGCTTCGGTAGTTGAAAGTCCAATCGAGTTTTATTTCTTTGAGAACCAAGAAACAAGGCTCGCTCCTAGGAATTGACAACACCCACTAGTGCTTTTCCTATCTATCTTACATCCGGAAAAATCAGCGTCCAAAAAATCGATTAAATCAAATGATGCATGACATGGATACCATAATCCTAAGTCAATTGTACCCTTTAGATATCTCAATGTACGTTTTACCGCACTTATATGAGACATCTTAGGGCAAGATTGAAACCTAGCACATAAACATACACTAAACATGATATTGGGTCTACTTGCGATTAAATAAAGGAGACTATCGATCATACCTTGATATCGTTTTTCGTCCACTTTAATGCCCTCTTCATCTTTGTCAAGCTTGATTGATGCACTCATAGGTGTAGAAGCTATCTTGGCTTCATTCATTCCAAATCTTTTGATGAGCTCATTTGTGTACTTAGCTTGATTGATGAAGATCCCTTTGTTGGTTTGCTTGATTTGAAGACCAAGCATGAAGGAGAGCTCTCCCATCATGCTCATCTCAAATTCATCCTGCATACACTTAGCAAACCACTCACAAAGCATTTTATTAGTGGCACCAAAAATTATATCATCAACATATATTTGAACTAATAATATGTCATTTTCATGGTACTTAATGAAAAGTGAGACATCCGTTTTTCCTATGTCAAAACCTTGTTCGATTAAGAAAATAGAGAGTCTTTCATACCAAGCCCTAGGGGCTTGTTCTAAACCATATAAAGCATTTTTAAGTTTGAAAATATAATTTGAAAACTCAAAACTTTCAAAACTGAGGGGTTGTTCAACATACACTTCTTCATTTATAAAACCATTTAAAAAAAACATTTTTCACATCCATTTGAAAAAGTTTAAAACCTTTAAAGTTAGCAAATGCTAAAAGCATGCTAATTGCTTCTAATCTAGCTACGGGAGCATATGTTTCATTATAGTCTATTCCTTCTTGTTGGTTGTACCATTGTGCCACTAGCCTAGCTTTGTTTCTAATGACTAGTCCTTCTTCATCTAGCTTATTCTTAAATACCCACTTGGTTCCAATTATGGTTTGATCACTAGGCCTAGGCACTAAGTTCCATACATCATTTCTACCAAATTGGTTGAGTTCTTCTTGCATGGCTAATACTCAAAATTCATTTTCTATAGCCTTAACATTCTTAGGCTCTACTTGAGAAACAAAAGCTACATCTTGGCATAAATTTTTAAGCTTAGAACGTGTTACCACTCCCGTTGAATGCACTCCAATGACTTGATCTATTGGATGATCTCTTACCAATCGGTATTCTTTAGGGAGAGGTGGTAGAGCTTCTTCTTCACCATCTTTAACTTGAGGTTGACTTGAGGATGGCAGTTCTTCATGTTGGGTCTCCTCATTATCTCCATCCTCCATTTCCTTATCATGAAGTGTGAGATCCTCAAGTTCCTCACCTACATTCACAATCTTAACATTTCTTGAAAAATCATTAGTTCCATTGAAAGTAACATGCATGGATTCTTCCACTATCATAGTTCTACGGTTATAAACTCTATAAGCCTTAGAACTAGTGGAGTAACCTAGGAAAATTCCTTCATCGGATTTAGCATCAAAATTTCTTAAATTCTCCTTAGTATTTAAAATAAAGCATTTACATCCAAAAACATGAAAATATCTCACATTTGGGATTTTACTATTCCAAAGCTCAAAAGGGGTTTTCTTAATTTTTGGTTTTAATAAAATACGATTAAGAACATAACAAGAAGTATTTATGACTTCGACCCAAAAATATTTAGGCAAATTATTCTCACACAACATGGTCCTAGCTATTTCTTGGAGGGTTCTATTCTTTCTCTCAATCACCCGATTTTGTTGAGGGGTCCTACAGGAAGAAAATGTATGTTGAATACTTAAATCATCACAAAATTTGGAAAAAATTTCATTCTTAAACTTCCCTCCATTGCACTCCTAATTTTCAAAATACAAACTCACTTTTCATTTGAAATATTTTTTGCAAATTTTTTGAAAAACTCAAATATTTCATTTTTCTTAGCAAAAAAGAAAACTCATGTAAATCTAGAAAAATCATCAACCAAAACATAGCAATAAAGCTTTCTACCTAGACTAGCTACATCACATGGACCAAAGAGATCCATGTGTACAAGCTTAAGAATTCTAGATGTACTAACTTGATTAATACTATGGAAAGAAGATTTTACTTGCTTACCTAGTTGACATGCATCACAAAGTTTATCTTTGGTAAGCCTTTTACTAAGTCTTTCATTGATATCTCTTGGATGAGGCTCATGCTAGCATGTCCTAACCTTCTATGCCACAACCAAGAGTCATTTTCCATGGCAACTAAGCATCTAACATGAGGATTGGGTAAGACATTTAATTCTAGGGTGTATATATTTTCTTGCCTATTTCCTATAAACATGATATCATTTGAGGGTATGCTTCTAATAATGCATTTAGATGCTTCAAAGATTATTATGTACCCATTATCACATAGTTGAGATATGCTAATCAAGTTATGTGTTAAACCATCAACTAATAAAATATCTTTGATACATGGGTAATGGAGTATACCTATGTCACTAATGCCAACAATCTTACCTTTGGCATTGTCTCCAAATGTGACATGTCCATCATCTTTGCTTGATAGGATTGCAAACAAGTTGATATCTCCGGTCATGTGCTTCGAGCAACCGCTATCCAAGATCCAAGTACTCCTACTTGGTTGAGGATGCTTCTCCACTTACAAAAGGAGAAGACACTATCTTAGGTACCCAACTTTTCTTGGGTCCTTGGGTGTTAGTCACTTTTGGAACCCATGTGAATCTTGCATGTGGGTTCCTCCTTAATGCATAATCTTTGGCCATATGGCCAAAAATACCACACGAAAAATAATTACCATGAAATTTTCTTTGTGTGTGTGTGTGAGCATGGGAGTGTGATGATTTCTTTTTGTTGACAACTTTTGGCATGACATTTTGAATAGTTGTCATTTTCTCATTGAGCATGCAAAGTTCTTTCTTTAATGTTAGCATGCTATCATTTAAATGTTCTATTGTATCACATAAATACTTTTTTTTTTCTTCTAATTTTTCATTGTCTATTTCTAGGTCCTTATTAGTCTTTTCTAGGGTGCACTTTTCTTCCTTAAGATTTTCTACCTCTTTCCTAAGACCATTGCAGGAAAGTAACAATCTATCATTTTCAATTTCTAAGGACCTATTGTCCTTTCTGAGGTCCTTAAATTTTCTTCTAATTGCAATAAACTCATCATGCATTTGCTCAAATTCAATTTGTAATTCTTCTTGGGTAAATAAAATTTCACCAAAATTAAATCTTACCTCATCTTCCTTTGCCATCAAGCAAAGGTTTGCTTTTTCACTCCTTGCCTCCTCTTCACTTGATGAGGCCTCGCTTTCGTCCCATGTGGTCATCATTGTCTTCTTCTTCCTTTTGTACTTTTCTTTCTTGTGAGGGTTGGAGGTAGTGGCCATCTTTAGAAGCGGGCAATCTTTTCTTAGGTGCCCCGTCTTGTTGCAATTGTAGCACGTGTAGCCACTTCTTCCTTTTCTCATGCCTCCCTTCATGAAGCTCATGAACCTTCTTGCAAGCATCGCCATTTCTTCAATGTCATCCGTCTCTTCCTCAGATGATGATGTCTCTTCGGCTCGGTGGGATGATTTTAAGGCAATGGCCTTGCCTTTTGGAGTCTCTTCTTCTTGATATTGCTTCATGTGGGTCTCATGTGTCATGAGAGACCCAATAAGCTCGGTGATCTTCAATTGGCTCAAGTCATTGGCTTCCATGATGGCGATTACCTTGGACTCCCAAGATTTTGGAAGGGAGCGGAGGAGCTTCCTTACCTTCTCCCCTTCTTTTATTTCCCTGCCAAGGTTAGCTAAACGGTTCGTAATATTTTGGAACCTAGCATGCATGACATCAATAGACATATGTGAAAGCATTTTAAAACATCTCATAATCATGCATGAGTAAATTGATTTTTGATTCTTTTACTTGAGAAGTTCCTTCATAGGTGGTCTCTAGGACCTTCCATATTTCATATGCGGACTTGCATGTGGAGATCCTATTAAACTCATTAATTGATAAACTGCAATATAGAGCATTGACGGTCTTGGCATTTGCATTAAAAAACTTAATCTTGGTCCCATTGGTCCATATCCTTAGTAGGTTGTTTATACTCTACTAAGATCATTCTCCATACACCCATGTCTAATGATTAAAGGAAGCCATTCATACGGATCTTCCAATGGGCATAGTTGCTTCCATCAAATAATGGTGGAGTATGGGTAGATGACCCTTGAGCTAGTTGAATTTCATTAGACATGATTGATTGTAGGAAAGATGGTTAAATCTTAGCCTACAACCTCGCTCTGATACCAATTGTTGGATGGACCTTGACACTAGAAGGGGGGTTGAATAGTATCAATCCTTTTTTTTTTGAATTTCTTTTAACTTAATTTTGTCTTAGTTTAATAGGATTCTTCTTTATTGAACGATATGATCACAATTCAATCACAATGATGAAAGCAAGTAAAGAGCAATACAAGCAAAGCAGTTTATAGTGGTTCGACCAACCGCCTACTCCACTACCTTGGCTCCTTACCAAGGATTTCTAAACACTACTTTATAGAAATTATGTTTCCCTTCGAATACACTTGAGGACACCCTTCTCCCACACTTGGAGAACACCTCAATCCTATTCACCTAGGCAAAACATAACTCTACAAAGTTAACCCTAAGTGTTTCCTAGCACACCTAGCAAGCTATCAATTTGAAAATAAGATACAACAAAATTGAACCAAGCTTCTTTCCACCACCTTCTTGTCTTCAACTTGCAACCGAAAGATAACTCAATGGATGCAACCAAGTTGAAGTAGAAAGAAGCAGCGCCTGGATTCGCCGTTGAGAATGGAAGCAGAGGGCGCGCAGGTGTAGGTCTTTGAAGGCTTTAATGATCTCTTTTAATGCTCAAGTAAGATTACAAAAAAAGTATCTAATGAAGTTTAGTGAGGGGTATTTATAACCCCTCAGACGAACGGCCATTCAACGGATAAAAAATCGACCATTGAAGCCGTTCGATCGCAAGGCCGGTCGATTAGTCGGTCGACCGACGGATTGACCGCCAATGCGACCGCTTGCAGCTAAGAGAGGCCGGTCGACCGACGGGTCGACCGCCAACAATTCTTTCATCACCCGATTGACATGTCGACCGACCGATTGGCTGCAGCGAGTCGCGCTAACTCATGATCAGTCGAACGATTGGTCGACCGCTACTCTCGAACGTTTTATCGCCTCTGTCGATCGACCAACACAGCCTATCTATTCTGTCGTTGCCACCTTCGGTCGACCAATTGGTCGATCGAATGCCTCAACCAAGTTCTAGCGATCTTCGATTGACCAGTCGGTCAACCAAATAGGCTGTTGCGCCATTCTAATGCCTCGTTCGGTCGACCAACCGGTCGACCGAACCCAGGCTGAGGATGTTTAGTTCCGTACATTTTTACATGCCATTTCTAAGGGTTTGGTTACCAAGTTTCAACTTGGATAACCTTACATTTTAGGCTTGGGATAAACTATCCTAAGGATATATTACATTGAATCTACTTGACTTAATCCCCGAGCCTTTCTTCAACGTCTTCTTCTTCCGTTTCTTCGACGATCTTTTCCGTCATTTTGATTGAACGGATTTGGCATGAGTATCGCAACCTCAACCTGAACTCAAAACTTCATACTAGGATTAGAAACATGTTTGTTATCATCAAAATAAAAATCGAGGCTTAAGAGAGACCCTTAAGCCAACATATTAGTATTCCAAAGATTGTAATAATGAGAAATAAATTCTTCTAGAATAAGGTTGCTATCAGTGATGGAGGTCTCATTAGCATTTTGGATAGAAGAAATAAAATTAGTACGTCTTCCCATCGTGACAATACGGTGATAAAAGACAGTATTTTTATCTTCATCCATGATCTATTTAGCTTTGGACTTGGCCCACCATTTAAGGCAAATTTGCCTTTGAAGAGCCAGTTGCTTATTATATAATGATCTAAGCTTAAGGTGCAGATCATGAGGGGCAGAGGAAAGGTCTTCAAGGGATTCCAACATGTGAATGTCATCATTGGTGTTTCTAAGCATAGTTTCAAGAGTTCCAAAAGAGTTTTTATTCCAATAGGCAAGGGCAGACCTAGTATTTTTAAGTTTGGAGGTAAGGATAGAGTTGTTAGTAAGGGTAGAAGGATGATGCCAAGCATTGTTAATGACATCTCTACTTTCACTGTGATCAATCCAAAAGTTTTGAAACCTAAATAACTTGCTTCTAGACTGCTTATAGGAAGGAATGGAGAAAATTAGATGCCTATGATCAGAAGTGATTCTAGGCAAATGTTCAACAGAAGAATGACCATAAAAGTGTAACCAGACTGTATTAGCAAATACTCTATCAAGACAAATAAGTATTTTAGCTAAACCTAGCTTGTTATTGGTCCAAGTATATTTACAACCTTTATAACCTAGATCATTGAACCCACAGTCACTACAACACAACCGACTTATAGAGACATATAATTAGAGATAAATTAAAATTTTGTTTCTAAATCTTCACATTTAGAGACTAACAGATATAAAATTTGTCCCTAATTGACCTCTAAAAATAGCTTTAGAGTCAGATCAATTAAGTGACTCTGTTGCTGGTGTTTTTATAGCTTAGAGTCAAATCAATTAAGTGACTCTATTGTTGTTGTTTCTATAGATCTTTAGAGGCTAATTAGGAGCAAATTTAGTATCTATTAGTCTTTAAATGTGAAGATTTAAAAACAAAAATATAATTTGTCTTTAATTTTGTGTTTCTATAGGTCAATTATGTTGTAGTGAGTGAGTGATGAAGGATTTGAACTCAACAATATGCTTATGAAGCTTAAAAGGGAGGCCACCTAATTTATCATCTAAGTTTAGAATACAGTTGAAATCACCTAGAATGACCCAAGGATAAGAATTTAAATCATGAAGCATTAAAGAGGACCAAAGAGTAGCTCTAATATTTGGATCAGTACTTGCGTAAATAGAAGACAAGAGAAAAGGTTCACAATTATCAAATTGAAGAATAACATGCACAATTTACAGATTAACAGAAATAATTTTAGCATTAACAATAATTGTATTCCAAGCAATTAAAATACCCACTGAGGCCCCATTGTTGGGCTGAATAGCAGCTCTCCAAGTACCGCCAAAGGAAACAACAAGTTTATCAGAAAGGAAAAGATTCAAATGCGTTTCTTGTAAAGTAATGATATGAACATGCGATATTTTAATTTGAGCAGTAATAAAATCTCGCACAGGCCTTCTCCAAGCCCCCCTCACATTCCAGTTAAGAATCTTCATGAAGAACATTAAAAGGGTTCGGGGAGGACAAATCCATTAAGGAGTTGGAAGGGTTAGAAATGGGAGATTTTGGAATAGAAATTGCTTTATGTTTCTTATGCTTAAATTTACCCTCAGCTAATGGGGATTTATAAGCAGAAGACTTGAGAGGTTTAGGCTTTTTCAAGCGACTAACTCTAGAAATAATTGAAGGTGAAGTATTAGGGTTAGGCGAATTGAACAATGCCGAGAGCTCACCAGCCATACCCTCAAGGGTTTTCGAAGAGGGAGGAACAAAAGTGAAGGAGTTATAAGCCTCAGGTTGAGCATCCTTGGGAGAATGCACCAGGGAGGGAGGCTGGGGGGGGGGGAGGAAATGAGGGATGGGGTTGACCGAGGTAGGGGGTTTTGGAGACGCAAGAGGATTAGAACTGCTCGAGTTTTCGACTGAGGAAGAGGGAGTAGCACTTGAAGGGGCAGTGGGTTTACTTTTGTTCGGGGTCACTCGAGCACGATCACTACCCGGGTTTTGGGTCATGATCGCGCTTCTAGGGTTTCGTCGATGATTTTGTTGGCATTGAACTTAAACCCATGGTCCATAAGAGGGCTCCGAAAGGGGAGAAGGAGAAGAACCATTCATATTAACATCCACAGATTTAATAGCAGGGTCATCCATTGAAACATAATCTTGGTTCCAAAATTCAATTGGGAGGGATTGCAGACGAATCCACACAGGGGCGGTCTTAAAGGATTCTTCCCAATGCCTGAAAAGTGATTTCCATGGGATGAGACAAAGAACGTCTCCCCAAAGAGTCCACTGACCAGAGGAAAGAACAAGATTTAAGGAATCGAGAGAATCGAAGCGGAAAATAAAGTAGTGGTCATCTAGATCCAAAACCGATTGAAAATCATATTTGGCCCAAGATCGGAAAGCCTAACGCTTTATCACATCAAGGGGGGGAGGCTTACCCAGAAATTTTTCGATGAGAGATCGCTGCCAAGTGTGACGCCAGGCCGTAGTTTGTTCGGGGGAGAAGGATATCCTATCCGAAGTCGAGGACTGAATCCTAGCAAGGGTAGGAGACGGGGCACCATTCTTGGACTGAGAGTTCACGCCTTTTAGAATTTGGACCCAAGACACCGGCTTGGGAATGGGATTAGGAGGAGATACCGAGGAGTCAGGGGCAATAGATGGTGGAGGACTTCCAAAGGAGACCGGAGGAGTGGAAACAGGGGTGGAATGGGGGT
The DNA here is from genome assembly GCA_034359265.1 of Canna indica. NCBI lineage: Eukaryota > Viridiplantae > Streptophyta > Magnoliopsida > Zingiberales > Cannaceae > Canna > Canna indica. The sequence continues at coordinate 19,593,432 of CP136897.1, forward strand.
CGGGAGGGTCGGGAAGAGGGGGGAGAGAGGGAGAAGAGGAGTCGCCGCCAGCGTCGCCCATTTAGGGTTTCACTGGAGACGAGAGAGAAAAGTGAATATATATATATATGGCATTAGCATTAAGAGAGAAAATTTAATTAATTGAGAGAGAATTAATAAAGCACGGATTTCGACACATATTTATTAAATTAAAATATAGAGAGAGATAAAAAAGATTTTTAAAAGAAGAGAGAATGTATTTAATTAATTCATATCTAATTAAATCATAAATTTCAGCATTAAAAGAGAGAGGAAAAAAATGAATATTTAAAAAGAGTGAATTTATTTAATTAATTCATATCTAATTAAATCATTTTTTTTTTCCAAACAAAAAGAGATAATATATTAACTATAGGTAGAGGAAAGTATCCTCACCCAAGATTACATTCAACTTGGAGGTCGAATAGAAGTTCAAATAGTGGACTCTTTCTTTCTCCGAGCATAGTTTGCTGCCCAATGGGCAGTTTTATTTGCCGAACGGCTTACAAAAGTTAAAGTTACATCATTGAACTTAAGAAGAAAATTACAAATATTTCTAAACAAATTATGGTGTCTCCATGGAAAGCCAGATTTGTTATTGATCGTATCCACAATCTGTTTGCAATTCATCTCGATGCGGAGGTGATTTATGTTTTTGGAAAAAGCCAAAGACAAGGCAGAGTAGATAGCAGTAGCTTCCGAATGTAAAGCAGATAAAGAATGGAAATAGGTAGCAGAAGCATATATACACTCACCTTGCGAATCTCGGATGATAAAACCAGCTCCCCCATCCGAATTCAGAAAAGCACCATCGCAATTTATTTTAAAGAAGCCCACCAGAGGGGGTGACCATACCGAAGCATTAATAGAAATTGATACAGAGCCCTCAGGATTCGGTGACTTAGTATAATTCAAAGAATTATTTAAAATTCTCATAACTACATGAGAGATAGCAGGCCGTCCTTCACCATGCAAAATACTGTTTTTAAAAAACCATAAAGTCCACAAAGGCATTGTCAACAATGGCTTTGGTATTAAGGTTCAAAGAAGAACCCATATTAGACCCAAGCCAGCTACCTAAATATCAATTACTTCTACTGGCAAAGTCACAATTAAGCTTTTGACCGAGAGAAAGTCAAACGTTAGAAGCAAAAGCACAATTCCAGAAAAAATGAGAGGAAGTTTCAATATTAGAATTACAGAATAAACAAGTTTAGTCAATTGAAAAACCCAAATCAGTAAGTCTAGAATGAGTAAGGAGCTGATTATGAAAAAACTTCCATAAAAATATTTTAACTTTAGGAGAAATAGGAATATTCCAGATGTTATTCCAATTAAAACTAGAATCAGAAGAAGTAAGACTATATGTTTTGAGAAACAGGTAAGCAGAGGATGCAGTTGTCTTGCCATCAATCTCATGAGTCTAAGCCACAAAATCATCATCAGGATGAACCGAAATCTCAATGCTCAATATAGTCTCCCATAAATCTTTATTGCAAACAGTTAGACCCACAAAAGAGGACCATTCATGATTATGCATTAAATGATGGACATGAGAGATGTTACCAATAACATTCATGTTGATAAAAGTTAGTTTTAAGGCAAGAGGGACATCTAGAATCCAGTTATCATAAAGAAAAGAAGTATTGCTACCATTCCCAATGATAGACTTAAAGCCAAGATGAAGCTTAGAAAAAGCTTTGAGAAATAATTTCCAAGCACAAGATGATTTGTTAGGGGGAGTAGAATTAGAACAGGAAACTTCAGGGTATTTCTTGCTAACAATGGTAACCCATAAAGAATTGGACTTATTAAGATAAGCTTGAACCCTTTTAGCATGAAGGGATAAGCTTTTGGTTTTAATGTCTTGGATTCCTAAACCACCCAAGGCTTTAGGTAAAGTAACAGTATGCCAGTTAATAAAATGGATACTATTTTTATTAGGGTTATGATTCCAAAGAAAGTTCTTAATTCTCTCCTTAATTTCATTATTTAAATCCCTATTAAGCCAGGTAACATAGATTGAGTGGGTTGGAATTGAGTTAAGAACAGACTTTATAAGGACAACTCTACCAGCTTGGGAGAGAAGAGAGGCTTTCCAATTACATAACTTGGCATCAATCTGGGAGAGGATGTGATCATGAATATGAGGAGGAGGTCTCCTAGGAGATATCATTACACCAAGATATTTAAAAGAGAATTTACCAACTTTCATACCAAGGAAGCTAGAAATTCTATTCTTAGAAGAGGGGGAGACATTCTTAGGGAAGAAGACATCAGACTTAGAGAAATTAATTTTTTGGCCAGTTAAAGATTCATAAGTGGAAAAGATAGCCTTAACAAAGTTAAGGCTTTTGGAATTAGCCTTAAAGGTTAAGATGAGATCATCCGCAAACATTAAATGGCAGATGGGGAGATCATTTTTGAACCTAAAAGGAGTTAACTTATTCTCATTAACCGCAGAATTTATAAGCTGAGTTAGAATTTGAGAAACAAGAATGAAGAGGAACGGTGAAATAGGCACCTTGTCTAATACCCCTATTAGAAGGAAAGAAAGAGGAAGTTTGAGCATTAACCATGCATGCAAAAGAGGGAGAGGAGATGCAAGAATGGATCCATTTAGGGGGCGTTTGGTTACCCGCAAGTGTAAATGCTGCAAAATTTATTTGCATGCAAAAGCAAATGCCCGCAAATAGATTTTGCAGCCTACCGTTTGGTTGCCCGCAAGTAGAGTTGCAACTTCTATTTGCAAGTGTTTGGTTGGCCGCAAATGGAAGTTGTAATTACACTTGCAACTTGCAACGTGCAGCTTGCATCTTACGAAATTTTTCGGGTCGGGTCGGGCACGAATTTTCTCAAGTCGGGCTGAGCCGGGCCGGGACGGGACGGGCCGAGCATGCACGAATTTATTCGGGCCGGGTACAAACTTTTTCGGGCAGGGCCGGGCACGAACTTTTCGGGTCGGGTCGTGCACAAATCTTTTTGGGCCGGGCCGGACACGAATTTTTTCGAGTCGGCTCGAGCCGGACCGGGACAGGTTGGGCAGTGCACAAATTTTTTTGGGCAAGGCTGGGCCGAACACAATTTTTTTTTCGGGCTGGGCACGAATTTTTTTCTGGTCAGGCCGGGCCGGGAAATGAATTTTTTGGGTCGGGCATGAATTTTTTCGGGCCGGGCCGGGGTACGAATTTTTTTTGGGCAGGGTTCGGGCCGACAGTGAATTTTTTCGAGCCAGGCTGAGCACGAATTTTTTCGGGCCTGGCCGAGCACAAATTTTTTCGGGCTAGGCCAGGCACAAAATTTTTGAGTCGGGCAGGGCACGAAATTTTTTAGGCCGGGTTGGGCACAAATTTTTTCGGACCGAGCCGGGCTGGGACGGGTCGTGCAGTGCATGAATTTTTTGGGTCGGGTCGGACACAAATTTTTTCGGGGCAGGACGGACACGAATTTTTTCGGGCCAGGCTGGACAGGAACTTTTTTGGGCCGGGTCGGGCATAAATTTTTTGGGTTGAGCCTGGGATAAATTTTTTCGGGCCAGGCTAAAAACTTAGGCCCGACACGATTTGTCTGACAAATTAATAATTAATAATTTTTGTATAATGCTGAAAATATATTAAAAAATCTATCAAATGACATCAGATGTAAAATCTGACACTACCATCAGGTTCAGCACGCAAAAACCTACAACTTTGATATTTATCTCGTCTTCATCCGACGACTCTACGTCGCCAAAATTAATTATTTTTTAATACTTAAATTATTGCATTTGCAGCCCGCAATCTTGTATTGCGGGCTTTTTGGGCTGCAATTCCACTTGCGGCCCCGCAAATGATATTTGAAATACAAGTTGCAACTAGTAGATGCTGCAAAATGATTTTGCAGCCAACCAAATAAATTTGTTATCTAAATGCTGCAACTAGAGTTGCAGCATTTGTACTTGCGGGCAACCAAACGCCCCCTTAATAAATAAAGAAGGTAAGTTGAATCTTTTCAGGACCTCTATAATAGCTTCTTTTTTGAGAATGTCATAAGCTTTTTCAACATTAATTTTGACAATGATGTAGGGGATTTTGCTTTTAGAATCATAAAAAGAATGAACTAGCTCTTGAACAATCAGGATGTTATCATGAATGTTCCTACCTTTAACAAAGGCAGATTGTTCACAGAAGATAAGACTAGGCACACAAACTTTCAATCTGTTAGCAAGAACTTTAGAGAGAATGCGGTAAAAAAGGTTACATAACGCTATAGGTCTGAAGTCCTTAACATTTTTAGGATCCTTAATTTTAGGAATGAATGTCAGGAGGGTTTGGTTCCAATCCTTAGGAATAATAGCATGCTGAAAAAATAGTTGAACGGACTAAAAAAATGAATCAGCAATTGTGTTCCAAAAATATTTGTAAAATTCAATTGTGAACCCATCTATACTCGGGCTTTTACCATTTTTGAAAGACTTGATAGTATCCCACAGTTCATGGATAATAATAGGAGCAATCAAAGAATTAGCCATATCATGGTTTAAAGTAGGGAGGTTAGGCATATCCAAACATGAAATTGTGGAAATAGTAGAAATATTCCAAAGAGAGTTACAATGATTAACAAATTCATCTAAAATGTCTTTATCATTAAACAATGGAACATTAGAAGCAGAATATAAGGTGTGGATAAAATTGGTATGTCTACGCATGGTAACAAGCCTATAAAAATAAGCAGTATTTAAGTCACCATTGGCAATCCAATTAACTTTGAATTTAGACCACAATTTTAAATAAATTTGTCTTTGCAATGCAACATATTTATTGCGTAACTCTCTAATCTTGAGATCAATATTAGGGGTGGGGTGGGGTGGGGTGGGGTTGGGGGGGGGGGTAGAGGAGGAACCCTTGATAGATTCTAAGAGAATTATATTATTTTGCGGTAGAGTCTAAGAGGGTTTTCAATTTCCCTAAGTTATATTTATTCCAGTAGGATAAAACACCTCAAGTATTAATCAATTTACCTTTAAAGATTAAAGAAGGATCATCATGATTATACGCATTCCATGCATTAGCAACAACATTCTTACAATCCTCATATTCATTTGGTTAAGAGAGAGAAGTATGTATTTAAAAGGAGAGACCGGGTATTTAATTAATTCATATCTAATTAAATCACATTTTAAAACTAATAAAAACTCACGTTTTAACATAATTAAGATTATGCAAATATAGTTAATTATTTTTAACATAATTAAGATTTCTAATTACATAAGACTACTCTTGTAACATGAAATTATTTTTATTTATTAAAAATTGTATTTTAAATGAGTTTTTGAAGTTTTTAAAGATTTTTTTTTTCGAAAGTCTAAAGTTTATCAATTTTAGTGTTAATTATAACATGAGATTATTTTTAAATTACATAATTATTTTCTTATCAAATGAAATCATTTTAGTTATTATAGATTATCTTTTAATGAGTTTTTTTACTTAAAGTTTACACATGATTTGTAACATAGTCATTACACGACATACAAAAATATGGTGATTATATGCACAAGGCGCATTTTTACAAGACGTGAAGAGGTGCATAAAACACTATAATTGAGAATCGAACCACATACTTATTGGCAGTATAATCGGATGTGTAGATCGGCCCGCTAAGGAAGTAAAGCTTTGATAGTTTTCTCCATTCGCACGACTCGATCACGAGACTTTACTTAAGGGGAACAAGTGCAAAACCACGGGCCCGTTTGGTTCGCAAACTGCTCATCACATGACACCAGACAGGGACAAGGACAGGACATTAGATGTCCTGGGATAATAGCTATACCGTGTTTATTTCGTCAAGAACATGACACGATATTTCGTCCCGTCCTGCGTTTGTTTCGCTATAACAAAGTACTGTACATGATCAAATGACTAAAATACCATTGTAAATTAGTCTTAAAATTAATTAATATGTAAAAAAATATTAATATATAGTATTAAATACTTTAATAGAATAAGAAGTTTTAGTTTAACTAATAAGTTTTCAACTAATTTTCAATTAACCTAAAAGTATAACAATAGGATAATACTGAAAAATATAAAAATTATACCAAAAAATATCCAATCTGAAATCTGACACCACCATTGCGTTCAGCACGCGAAAATTTACAACTTTGGTAATCACCTCGACTCGATGCGACGATTCTACGATCAACTACAAAAATACCCTAATAATTCACAATTCACTCTCATTTTATGCGATACAACTCTCTTCTTTAATTACCCAATTTATTAAATACATTCAATCTAAAATACCCTCTCCCTCTCCACCCGACGCCCACCTGACGCCCGCTCGAGCCCCACCTTCCTCTACTCCGCTCGGACCCACGCCGGCCGGTCCTCCCGGCCGCCGGCGACACGATCCGACTCATCGCTAGCCCCTTCTACGCCCGATCCCGCCGTCTCCTCCCGTCCGAGCACCGCCTTCCTCTGCTCTGCTTGGACCCACGCTGGCCGGTCCTCCCAGCCGCCGGCGATCACCCCGGTGACACGTCTGCCCTCTCCCTGACCTTCGCGACCAGTCCGACGATGGTGGCCCGGCTCCGTTGAAGGAATGGGTAATTTTGACCATTGCAGCCCTTGTCCTCCGCCCGATTTCGGTGTACCGAGAAATTCCTCGGTACACCGAAACGGGTGGAAATCCTATCCCGGACAAGGAGAAGTCCTTGTCCCGAAGCTTCTTTTGCAAATCAAACGGGGGACATGGGCGGATGTCCAGTTCAATCATCTATTTTTTAGCAAACCAAACGAGCCCCACGTGTATCAATCATCATTGGTTCTTTTAATGAATTTTTAAAGGAGATTTTCAATCAAAAGTTTTTAATCCATTTAAAGGAACTTTTTTTCGATCATTAACATTAAAAGTTTCAAGATTTTTGTGCTCAATGCAGAATAAAATTATTTTCCAATTATATAGGACTATTTTTTTGAAATATAAAATTATTGTGTATATATATATTCGAAAGAAAAAACATTCCGCGAGGAAATGATCGTCAGAAGTTACATAATCACAGGAAGAAGGCCGGTGAACGATTGGCTCGTTTACAATAGGCGATGTTAAAGTGCCCTGCTTTTATTTTTAATACCTTTCAGCATACCTTCTTCGTTATTGGCTGCAAATGTGGCCCCACACGTGAAATCCTCCCGGTCCCACGTCGACCTCCAATAAAACATTTGGTATATTAGCCAAGTCTTATTAGGAGAGACGTAGAAAAACAAAGATCCACCACCCTTTCCCTTGGAGGCGCTCCGCCTCGCAGCCGTTGCTCTCCGCCGCCGAAACTTTCCCCCTCTCCCGCCATGGATCCTTCCATCATGAAGCTCCTCGAAGAGGACGAGGTACTTTGTCTCTTCCTTATTGTCTTCCTTCTTCTTGATTTCACGATTGCCCGCTCGTACCCCTTTCTGCACTCTGCCAATGACTCCCGCGAGGTTCACTTTGCTCTGAGGAGAACTTTAAGAAGGAAGCTTATGCGATGCAGGACGAGAGCATGCACTCTGGCGCCGACGTGGACGCCTTATCGGCCGCGCTGAACCGCGACATTGGGGGCGATCTCGCCGCAATCAACCCGCCCTCGGAATCCGACGCAGGTGGAGCCTTTTCTGTAACTTCGTGGAAGTTTTTTCTTTCTCCTTAATCTCTCCCTTCAGCTGCATGAATAAATGATTGCAAAGTCCTTGGAATCCCATGAAGGTGAAAAGCCCTTTCTTTCATCTTTATGGGAACTTTTTCTTTTGCTTGACGAGTTTCTTGAGCTGCATGAATAAGCGATTGGACTATTGCAGGATCCATCATGTAGTGATGCTATCTTTCATTATTTTTTATCCGTTATGCTGTCAGAATGTGAGTATTGGGTACTGGTTAGAACATTTCTCTTGTAAGAATGGTTCACGCAATTGGGAATTCTTCTGACTTAAAGGGCATAGAGATTAGCATTGGGAGACCATGGTGCGACAATGGTACATGAATTGGATGACAATGGTAAATATGGAGGAACTAGTAAATTAAGAGCTTCACTAAAAGCTATGTGTTTGGGTCTAATTCTCCTCTCACACCGTGGATTAATTGGAGTGGTGGTTGTCTTTCCAATATGTGTAACATGACTAGGATGCAATTATATGAGAAGACTGTCGTATCAAAGCCATGCTTATATTGTTGCTACTTGCTATGGTGTCAATGTATCATGCGATGTTGGTAGTTGGATGAATGGAAGCTTTGTCACAGTGTGCATGCAACTATAGAACTGTGAGTTGTGGAATGGTCCTTGGAGGGCACTGAATAGTGAATAGCATGATTTTAGCATGATTTTTTTTGGAATAATGAGTTAGTAGGTCGGCTAATAAATGATGGTGCTATACTGAAGTTTTTGCATGGTTTAATGGCAGGGGTTTTGTCAACAAGCAAGACCTAATGTGGATGCGAATATTTTCTAGATAATGTAAGCATGCAATTTCACATAATAATACAAAATAACTAGGATTGATTGGATTTAAACATTACTCTATGGGGATGTACAATAACCTGTTTCTTTCTTTGCCAATCAGATGCTCCTATAAAGCCAAAGAAAATTGCAAAGTTCTTTTCATGAACAATTTAATTTATGACTATGGTTGTCAATCAGCTTAAGTAGCTCCAAAACAAGGAAAACAATCATTAAAGAAAATTAGGTTTTTAATCCTGAGAAGAGGGAGGAGCAATCCATTCCAGAAAACAGATATGGGGATTTTGCAAGTATAATGGGTTGCTACCTAACAAGGTTAGAGAATTATGGTTCTTTTCTATAATTTAAGAACACGAAATAAAAAGTACGAGAGAAACTATAAGATAGCATTGTATAATTCTTTGGTTCACATCGGCTCCAGGAGTCAGCCTTAGAGATGTGATGTGATTTTTAGACCACTCATATACAACATAAGAAGACAATTCTGTTCATACTAAGTCATGTTTATGTATACAATTCCTTCCTTCTTTATATACACTCATCACAATGAAAAAAAGGAAAGATATATTCTTTAATTTAAGGTCAAAATGTCATCCATCTACTGTTATTTTGTTATGAAGAATGGCCTTCCTTATCAGCTTGATCTTTGATTATGATTAGCTTGCTTTCTAATGAAGTATTTTCAATCAAACATATATTTGCATTTTCAGTCATCATCTATTCTTGTTGTTGCTAAACTTAGCAATTATTGTAGACACAAATAGTATGTTGCCATTTGCCACCTTATCACATCTGTTCACCTTATCACACATATATATATATGTGTGTGTGTATGTATGTATATACATATACTTTGTCTATTGGAGATTTTCTATTATGATTTGATTTAAATGAGTTCATTAGGAATCTTTATGCAAGGGAGTAATTCTGCATTAAAAGAAGTACTTGAAAATTGGGAAGCCTCTACTGAGGTAGGAAATGATCAGCAAATTCAACAAAAAGAACAAAAACAACCGTTACAATCTTCCAAGCATTTATCTGGAGAGTTGATTCAGCCAGGATCTGTTGCTCAACCTCGAGATAAACAAGTTCATAACCGAGCAGAACATGACCAGCCACCTTTGCAACAAAAGGCATCCAATTCAGACAATCTTCATCAACAGTCAGAAACCAGTTCACTTCAATTTATTGAAAAGGAACAGATGAAGAAACCTGATCAAAATGCTATCTGTGACCCTAATAAAGTTGAGGGGCCGAAGCACGAGTTTTCTCAGCATTCTGAAAACCAGCATCAACAGAAGATAGGACAGCATTCAATTAGTCAACAAATAACTTCTGCTAACCTAGCAAATATGGTTTCTCAGAAGTCTGAGAATCAGCCACAGCAGATGGTGCAACAGTCAAATAACCAGCAAATATCCACAGGTAACCAACCAAATATGGCAGCAAGCAGATCCAAAGCTGTGGCTTCCATACCATTCCAGATGCTGGTTCCAATTTTGATGGCTCACCTTGACAAAGACAGATCTATGCAGCTCCAGTCTACTTTTGGTAAACTTAGGGTTGGTCCTTTCCCCGCTTTATTTGTAGGTTTTTTTTGGGTTCTGTTTTGCTTTTTACAAATCAAGGAGATGCAAAAACTGCATCTCCAGAGCTTCCTGGAGATGCAGTTGCAAAAAAGGAAAGCCAATATACATCTATTACAAATATAAAGGAAGCAAGTGAGTTGTGTAGACAACCAATGGAAAAAATGCATCAGTTTTCTTTTTTATTTTTTAATAAAAGCCAACATTATGCTTTCTTGAACAATATGTCTCCCCCTTCAGATAAGATATCATCTTCGTGGAGGTTTTAACATCATGAAGAAAGAATCAAAATAAAGTAAAATTGTAATCAGATTGCAAGTAACTTCAATTTTTTCACTGCAACCATACTTCTTATTGTTCCTTTAAAGCCCAAAATTAAGTTTTCTTGAAGTAAATGAGAATTACTTTCGAGTCTTCTAGAAGTTGAATTACTTGGAAACTCAAATGGAATTTGCAATGCTATAATTGCTATTTGTAGAATAATGAAGTCAGCAAAGAGGACTTTCTGAGAGTCATAAAGAACATTGTGGGAGACCAGATGCTTAAACAGGCAGCTCAAAAGGTCCAGATGCAGGCAAGTACATGGAATTTATTTAGGGTAGTTTTCTGTTTTGATACTATGGAAGCCCATATTATTTTCTAGAAGATCCTTCTCGCAGACACACCTATTCTTTATGTGTGGTTATTTTAATTTCATTTTTTTTGAAATTGGTCAGCAGCTTCAAACTCAGGCATCTCGAAATGCACAGGCAAATACAAATCCATTTTTATTACAGGCTCAAGCTTCCTCTCAGCAACTTTCTTCTAGCAGTGCTCAACAGCTCACTGGGCCACAATCATGTCCAGCACTTCATTCTGGACCATCTTCTCAGAATGTAAAATTTACTGGATCACCTAACCGTCAACCTTATGCTCCTCCAAAAGTGCAGCCTGGCACAGATCTTGCAGCTCCCAACACTATCAATCTGAAGTCTCGAGAAGTTGAGAATAGGTCAGATGGAAAAGGAGCACACTCTCCACAAAGTTACACCTCCAACACGAATATAACAAATCCGGAAAGAGATGCTTCAATTGTTTCACAGGCAGTTAACAAGCAGCAGCACACACAACTTCAGCAGACATCTTTCCCAAAGTCTGGAAGCACAAGCATTAGTTCCCATGCATATCCTAGGCCATCTATGGGTTTGTCAACTTCTCTAAGACCAGAGAGTCTAGATTCAAATACAAGACAAGTTTCAGCTTCTCAGGGAGCTGTTTCAACACGGCAAACCCATCCTATGGGTGTAATGAATGCACCTAGATATGAACAAAGTTCTGCCAATGAAACCAAGAGACAAAAAACTGGCACAATGACAAGTTCTTCAGCCTCCCAGCAGAATACAGTCATGTGGCAAACAGCAAACAAAGAGCTAAAGGATAGTGCTTTCCCATCAATGACTTATGTAAAACAAGAGATTATTGATCAAACATCTGAACCTCCAAACAAGTCCAATTTTGCATCTTCAGAGAGCACTTCATTGGGTTCAGCACGAGTTAACCAACGAAATTCTGCACTTGAATCTTCACGTATGATGGCAACAGCCCAGGGTTCTTTGCCTAATCAATCAGACCAAACTGTGCATGTTAGTATTTATAAATTTAATGTTGATACAATCATTTACAAGTATCAGTTTTAAATCTGAAATCTTTGCACTATCTTGATTTGATGATTCTTAATAAGATGTTATAGATAAATCTAGGTACATGTATGAAATGGACACACAGACGTACTCTTTTTGATATATACTATAAAATGGAGAAGCAGCTTATGTAATATGAATTCAACTAAAATACTGAACATTTTCTTGATTTGGGCAAAATATATCCAAGCCTTGCATATCTGCTTATCAGTAGGCTAGGTGACATGCTGTCCATATATGGACCATGACAATGTCATTTGGTAAGTATTGTTTCTTGTAGAGAGGTCCCCTTGAATATAAACAATTAGATGCACAATCAATGCTTCCTCTTTTTACTTTTCTTTCTCTCAATTTTTTCCTATGTACTTTATTAATATCATTTCTTATCGTTGTTTCTAGTTTCCTCTTCTTTGCATTTTGACTAGTTAAGTGTTCAAACAGTTTAGGCATGTTTTTACCTATTCTTTCAGCTACTTTGAATTTTTTTGATTGTTTTTCTTTGTCAATATTTCTGTCATCTTCTGTAGCTGTATCAATTTTAATTGAGTTAATATGCGTTTTAGATATATGCTATGTACTATGGTTTCAAAAACCGTACCATACCGCCCATACTATTCAGTACACCCAGTACGAGTCAGTACCGGGTGTACCGATACATTCCGGGCGGTACGCCCGGTATTCCATAATACCGCTCGGTATGGGCGTTATACCGAGCTGTACCGCCCGGTATGGTGCAGTACTTCAGGTGCAGCAACACCATAAGCACCATACTTATGTTGGTACGACACCATACCTTTGGTACCGAAAATGGTACTGGACCGTACCATATGTTGGTACGGTACCGGTACGTACCGGTACCAGTCAAACACTATAGTTGTACTGGTACATACCAAAATTTTAAACCTTGCTCTGTACTTACTATAGTTGTAGTTAATAAGTTAATCTAGCAAAATGCCTTCACTTACGCATTTTGAACTACTTTTTTGCCACTGTTAAATGATCTTATTTTCTTTATTCAATTGTGGATCATCTGCCGTGAAAAGTAGCATAAATGTACATATTGACCGTAAAAACATGTTTTCTGTGAGATCAAATGTGAGGTACATTAATGTGGAGACTGGTGATGCTTATTGCTAACAATTTGGTATCTCCTGTGATTATGTAGAATCAGATTCCATCTGCAACTACACTCGCTGGGGCAAATACAAAATCCCTGTTAAAAAAACCATCTGTTGGCCAGAAGAAGCCATTTGAAGCATTAGGCTCGTCTCCGCCCATGCCCAGGTTATATTCTTTTACTCTTTTGATGTGATTTACTCAGCCTTATTCACTGTTATTTTATCTCTTTCGGTTTTGAATTATGCCATCAGTAAAAAGCAGAAAACATCTGGTACTTCTCTTGATCAAAGCATTGAACAACTGAATGATGTTACAGCTGTCAGTGGAGTTAATATAAGGGTATTTGAGTTATTTATTTTTCTTTTGATTATTTTGTGGAATATTCAACAAAACAGTCATGGACCATTAAACTCTCCACTTGATTGTTCTTTTTTTCTAGGAAGAGGAAGAGCAGCTATTATCTGGCAAGGACGAGAGCCGAGCTTCAGAAGCAACCCGAAGGATTGTACAAGAAGAAGAAGAGAGGCTGCTTTTGCAGAAAACTCCTCTTCAGAAAAAGCTTTCCATTATCAGTTACTAACTCTTGTACCTGACCATTCGGGAGTTTATTCCTTTTATCTTTATCCTGAGTTTATAATCAAGATGGTTCTGATTAATGTTGCTAACTCTTGCAGTGCTGAAATGTGGTTTAAATCATATTGGTGGTGACGTTGAGCGTTGCCTATCACTGGTGAGATATTTCTTATGCTTGATTTTGGAGGTGTATCCATTAGTTAACCTCATTCATTATTTCTCAGTGTGTGGAGGAGCGTTTGAAGGGGTTGATATCTTATCTTATAAGACTGTCAAAACAGGTGAGTATTGTTTCCCAACAAGTTTTGGCGGGATATGTTTTCCATCATTTCCATTTTCTGAGTTTATCTCCCTTCTCCATAGAGGATTGATATTGAAAAATCAAGGCATGGGCTTGTCATCACCTCAGATGTACGACACCAGATTTTGATGATGAATCAAAAAGCCAAAGAAGAGTGGGACAAAAAAAAGGCTGAAGAGTCTGAAAAGCTTCGAAAAGTAAATGATGTGGGTAGTTGAGTTTTCCTTCCCTTTTCATGTTTGCCATTGTTTTAATTGTTTCATCTACAATGCCAATTATTTTTCTTCAGTACATTGAAAATGGATCCATTTGAAGAAACCAAACTATTTAGATAAAAGAAACTGAATAAGGTTGTAGACGACATATACAATAGGCTTGAATGTCTTGGTTAGTATAATATAGTATATGAGACAATAATGTGTACATTAGCATTGTTGTTGGGATTGGCAATCAAGATCCATGTTGTCTCTTGAGAATATAAATGCATAGATTGGTCTCTTTAATTATAGCATACGTTTTGGGAAAGTTGGTCATCCAATCAAATTTAATATGACATGGTAGCAGAGGGGGAGGCCCTTACTCCCAGCATTAGTATTTTTTAAAAAAAATACAAAAAATATCCACTTAAATTAAGTCAATCCACATGTTGTGCTTGGTTTACCCGTCCACACGTGAGAGGAGTGTTAAGAATATAAATGCTTAGATTCGTCTTTTTCCTAACAATCAAAGCTTTTGGGAAAGATGATCATCCATTCAAATTTAACATTATGAGTTCAGTTCACATGGTATGTTTCTTAGCCATTTCTTGCAACCTGAGTAGCAAATGATATCAAGACACTTAACTATATTGACTACAGTATTCACACATGCAAATGAATAACAATATATAGTACATGCACACATAGATTACTTTTTAAGATAATGGTCATGTACATATGCTTATATATACTTTTGTTTAACTAGTTTTACAAAATGAAATATGTTTTTAATTATTATTTCTCAATATACTAACGCTGCGCTTGTAAATATTCTAAATATCTAGAAATATTAGTTTTGGCAAACTAACATAATGAATTGTCTCATTATTTATGTAAAATACATGATTTTGCTTACTACCTAGGAATGAAGGTTATGCTGTTAGATAAGCCCATTGTATATGTTATTTGACATCTATGTCCTTTAAGATTTATTATAATACCTAGGGATGTAAAGTAGAGATATAAATGTTTGTTTTTAAGACAAATGTAAGTAATTGCAGATAGATGGAAACATGGGAGTGGATGCAGAAAAGGAGAAAGAGGATGGCCGTTCAAAGAATAAGGTAGAGTTGATCTTTTAACAGTGTTGTTGCTTGTTTTCCTTTTTACTCCATTTTTTTGCTCTACAAGCAGGGTAATAAGGATGAAGATGATAAAATGAGAACAAATGCTGCAAATGTCGCAGCTCGAGCTGCAGTTGGTGGAGATGACATGCTGTCAAAATGGCAACTCATGGCTGAACAAGCTCGGCAGAAACGTGAAGGATTTGATGGTGCCTCTATCTCTCAACTTGGTAAAGCTGGCAGCAAATCATTCCTTGCGGGAAGAGGTTCAAGAGAAAAACGAGAATCTGAGAAGAAAGGTACTTAATGCTTTTTCAGTACCTGTTACGTTTGCTACATATTATGCAATGGGAAGTATGCACTATAACTTGAGCCTAGGGATGTCAATGATCTGACCTAGCCTGCTCTGATCTATGCTCAATTGGATAATGAAGGAGTTTTTGTTGATTATTTGAATAGGCACCTGATCTGACAGTCTAATTCATAATTGGATTCGGTACATAACCTGATCTGACAGTCTCATGCATAATTGAATTTGATACTTATCAATGCAAATTGTTCTTTCGAGCTAGTTATGAGATGATGTTCTTCTCTACATTACACAAAACACATGAGTTATCTTATCCAGCATCCAACATTAGCTCACATCTGGTGGTGGGCTTCATTCGAGGCTAAAGCACTAGAAGAAATAAGGCCCCCGTGTATTCCAGCCATCACTCCTCCCCCCTCCCCCTTTGGGTTCAAGTTCATCTTAAGATGAGTATAAGTCTCCAACAATACCTTCCCATATGAGTAGTATTTATTAGTTTTTAAAAAAAACCAATACTGGTAAGGAGAGTACTGAATGTATTGCTCATGAAATCTTAGCCAACCCCTATATATATGTATTTCATACATATGAACAGAAATGAGACAGAAGAATGAAGAACATTTTCGGCGCAAGTTCGAATTTGCGACGAGTCTGGTGTAGATCTTGTACCAAGCTGGTACTATACCAATGGGTATATTTTCAACCATAGAGATTTTTCTGCTACCACTTTCCAATATCTTTTTTTTATCCCCTGGGAGGTTTTTTATGGGTTTTAAGCCTACTTAAAGGTTCCAAATATCTCAAATCCTCTCCTGCTCTCACAACCACTCTCCCACTAGAGAATTTGTTTTAGTTTTTGACTTCTACTCGAAGTCATATATATTATATTTCAATTTCTTATCAAACTATGCTATGAAAATTTCATATATTTATTATTCAATTTAATCAGGTTGTCTACGGAAAATACATGGTGTGAAAATTTTAAGAAAATTGACACCTGGGTACAATCCAATTTATACTAGTTCAATTGGTGCCTGGACGAGATTTTAAATCTTAATTACAACACTTTGTGCTTCATTGTCACTACACCATTCACTAGTGCCACTCATCCTTAATTTTACTTCAATTTGGTGATGCAGGAGGCACAAGGAAGTTTGGTAGGAAAAATACACTCGAATCTCATCCGAAAGTGGCACGAAATGTTTCTGTTAAAGATGTGATTGCAGCTCTTGAGAGGGAACCTCAGATGTCGAGATCACCTTTGGTCTACCGCCTATATGAAAAGTTGTCCAAAAATTCTTCGGGATAGTTTTTAGGTTTTTATAATCATCGATGGCCTAAAGTTGTTTCCTTCTTTGTGCACTCCGGGTCTTGAGTTTACGAAAACTTCAAACCCGGGCAGCTGAACTTTTGTAAACAACTACTAAGTCTCTTTTCTTCGGCTATTACAGGCCACAACATGCTCCATTCGATCATTAGAGTATTCCTTTTTCTATTTCATTTACAGCATTATCTTTTATTTTTGAATGATGACAATGTGTAGCAAAATATGCAACGTTGTATATTCTGGCAGTGATAACATCCGTTGAAACCTGGATGTACAGAAATCCTATCATTTAACCTGGATGAACTGATGGAGCTCAGTAGCAATCATCATCTGCAGAACCTTACCATAATAAAAATACTGTATAGCTATCATTGTGATTTATCTCTGAGGCGCAGATGTTAAATAGTAGCGGCATATTTGTAGGCTAGGACATCTCTTTTTCATCCTTGGTGGAAGAAGAAAGCCTAACTTCCTTGGCTCAAGATCTAGTGATTATCCAGAACTCTATTGAAGAAGATTTAATCGGATGGAAATGGACACCTGAGGGGGTTTTTATAACAAAAAGCTTCTATAAAATGCTCATCTTCCGGAGTCACTACTAGAAAAATGGGCATCAGCAACGGCATCAGCCGTTGCTGAGCTGTTGCTGAAGACCATCAGCAACGGCCGGAGCCGTTGCAATTGTGTCGTGGCAGAAACTCGCGTTGCTGATAACTTAGCAACGGCCGCTCGGGCCGTTGCTAAAAATATTATCAGCAACGGTTTTGCCACGGACCCGGAGCCGTTGCGGATAACATTAATAGCAACGGCCGCTGAGTCCGTAGCAACGCCGTTAGTAAAATCCCGTCGCTAAGCCGTTGCTGATGATGTGAACCTGGTAACGAAAAAATTTAAAATTTAAAATTTTCATTGATACATTGATACATTATCTGATACATAACTCACACACCCATACATTCATACACACATTCATTCACACATCACAAATACACTCAGATATACATCAAAACAATTATATTTATATTAATAATTATCCACAATAGTATAAAACTATTCAAATGCAAAATTGAAGTATCAATATCCAAACAAAATAAATTAAACAAGTCCAATATCTCAGTAACAAAGTCAATATAAAAAATCTCACGATGACGATAGAGGATGATCTGGATCATATGGCGAGGTCTGGAGTGCTTGAGTGTACACCGGCGTGGACTGACTCGAGGACGATGGATTAGATGATGCCGAAGAGATGCCTGCTTCGGGATGACCTGACATGTTGCGTAGCATAGCATGCATCTCCGCCATCATCTGACTCTGACGCGCGACCGTCTCCTCTAGAGTCCTTATTCTGCTACTATGATCATAACTGGATCTAGAGGTGGACGGTCGCTCACCAGCGACCGGAGGGGTCGGTGCCCCAAGTGGCCCTAGTACGGCTCGCACATGACCACTATCTGCAAAGCCATATACGCGGCCATGGTCCCAGCCACCTGCGGCCTCGACCCACGTTGCTGCGTCAAAGTCCTCGGGGGTGCCCCCGCGCTGCACCACCGTCTGGCTGTAGGTCTCCTACTTGAGTTTGATTTTTTGTTTAATATTTATCATAAAACTTAAATTATAAATATATAATGAATAATTTAAACAAATATATAATTACCATAATGTATGCAGCGCGGTTGTCGATGTACTCCCCCATCCCATGTGCTCGACGGTGAGTCCGCTCAAACACCGCCATCGGGGAGGGTCGCTGGACAGTCCCGTCATCCGACACCGTCGTCTACATTTACAAAACAAATACATTAATTAATACACATAGTAACAAATAAAATATATAATTAAAAGGTATACTTACCATACGGTTCGTGTGCACTGCAAATGCAACAGAGCCGCCGGTGTGATGCGCTGCTCCCCCCGACATGCGATTTCTAGCCGCATTCCGAGAAACCTCCTGCCATCGATCCGTCGACCATATTCCCACGAGCTGGTCCCATATATCCGGAGTAATCCAATCGGGGCCGTATCCCCGAGTCTCCGCGATGTTAGTGGTCCCAGCTCGTGCCATCGCCTGGGACCGAGCCTGCCCCAGCTGCCCGTTGTACCTCGCACGGGAAATAGCCTCCCAGGCAGCGTAAATGAATGGCCTCTGGTCCTCGGCCCATGTAAAGCGAGCCTGCAAAAATAATAATATCAGTACCAATATTAATCATCATGCATGTAAAAAAAAAAAATACGTGCCTCAAACTCGCGTCATAACATATCGACGTGCTCGCTAGGCACGTGAGACCACGTAGGCCATGCCCCGTGCATGTATCGTCGAATAGTAGAAGAAATGCTCCTTGGCACTTCTTCTTGCTCGAACTTGCACAACAAAAATAAATTTTAATATTATATTATGATATAATGAATTTGTAATGATTCATAATTCATGATATATTACCGCTCCCCAATCACGCTAATAAATCTACGTGACTCTGTGGCTGGTGGAGGCTGCCACCTGTTCAGCCCGCGTGGCCGCCTGCGTCTAGATGTACTAGCCTCAGCAGTATCATCGGCAGGAGGATCAACAACAGGAGAATCAGCAGGATGAGTAAGTGCTGGAGTCTCACCGATCGGAGACTCCGAAACTCTCCTACGACGATAACCACGACCAGACATATCTGTCGAATAGACATATAATCAGATTATTGTATAAATAGTAAAGATATATTTAATAAAATATATACTTTACAATTATTCCTCATCATCTGAATAATAGTCTTCGAATTCTCCCTCTTCTTCCTCTTCTTTCTCTTCTTCATCTTCTTCATCTCCAGCTTCCTCAATTTCATGATCGTCATCATCAGCATATTCAACTTCTAATTGAATTGACGTTGTGTCTGCATCCTCGAGTATTGGAATAATACGATCCACAGCAGGAGGATCATCTTCTTGATAGAAACCATGTGTCATATCAGGTATCAGCTCATTTTCTCCTACGTACTATCGGATCAATTTTTCCTCTACCTTTTGTCTTACAGACTACACGCCAATCTGCTCTATCTTTATTTCGAGCCGGATACTTCGCGTAATATACTTGTTCGGCTTGTGATGCCAATATAAAAGGCTCATTTGCTGCCAATTTCGATTTGTAATTAACCTCAACAAGTTTGTATTTTGGATGAACTTTCATACCCCTTTCTGTTGTATTGAACCAATGACATCTAAATAGGATCACTGATTTTAAGCCGAAGTAGTGCAACTCTATCACTTCTTCCACCAGTCCATAAAAATCCATATCACATTCAACATAGGTTGTCCCTTTCACGCAGACCCCAGCATTCATCGTCTTCTTTGTAAATGCATATTCAACCGTGTGAAATTTATACTCATTAACAAAATATCCGCTATAGCACGACACAAGTCGCGACGGTCCACTAATAAACTCAAATATTCTTTCATCTATTTCAGCTCTGTGATCTTTGCTATAAGTCTGAATCCAAGTAGGGAAATCACGATTCCGTAATCTCTCCAATTCTTGATCGTTGTGAATAGAGTATTTTTGCACCATCTCAATGTCAAATATTTCAATGAATTGTTCAATCTCTGGACAATTGAGTAATACATACAAGTGTGCCAAATGATACTCTTCATCGCTTAAGTGTCGAGATGGACGAGAACCAAAAGCACGACCAGAGTGACAAAATATATTTAAACGTCCATCTGAATGTCGAACACCCCCGTCGTCGTTATGTGGAAGACGATCAAATCTTGTCTGTACTGTCGATTCAAAGTAAAATGAGTAGAATGTTGAAATTTCTTGGATGATATACGATTCAGATATTGATCCTTCAATAGCTGCGGTGTTCTTTACTTTTTTCTTCAGACGATTCATGTATCTTTCAAATAAGTACATCCACCGATATTGAACGGGGCCACCAACTCGTGCCTCGTATGCCAAGTGTATCGGTAGATGCTCCATCGAGTCAAAAAATGCAGGAGGGAAAAACTGCTCCAGCTTGCATATGATTTCAACAATATTATTTTCAAGTGTTGACATATCTTCGACTCGAAGGATATTTGCACAGATGTTTCTAAAAAACATACTTAATTCAGTCAACGGACCCCAAATATTATCAGGTAGAAGATCTCGAAATGCGATCGGAAGTAATCTCTGCATGAATACATGACAATCATAGCTCTTCATCCCTGATATTTTGCAATCATCGACGTTCACACATCGAGATAAGTTTGAAGCATATCCATCGGGTAATCTGAGTTCTTTTACCCATTGACAAACATCTTTGATATGTTGTTTATTTAACACATATAGGGCCTTCGGTTTCAGATATCGTCCGTTGACCTCTTGTAACTCCAACTCTGGTCTTTTACAAAGTATTTTCAGATCATGTCGGGCTTTGACATTATCTTTAGTTTTTTCAGAAATATCCATCAAAGTGTTGAAAATATTATCAAACACATTTTTTTCAATGTGCATGACATCTAAATTATGTCGAATCAATAATGAACTCCAATAGGGCAATTCCCAAAAGATACTTTTTTTCACCCAGTTATGTGTTTGGCCAAAACGTGACACTCTTTCATTGCGACCAAATACTATATCTGGAAGTGCTAAAACACGTGCTAACATTTGTTCACCAGACAACATCGGTGGTGGACCATCTCTTTCGACTCTGCCCTTAGTAAATTTATTACGATTCCTTCGATACTGATGATTAACCGGTAGGAATCGACGATAACAATCAAAGAATGAGATTTTTCGTCCGTTCTGAAGACTGATTGATTTAGAGTGTTCCATATAATACGGACAAGAGAGTCGGCCGTGAGTGCTCCAACCAGACAACATGCCGTACGCCGGGAAATCATTGATTGTCCACAAGACCGCGACCTTTAAATTGAAGTTTTGCTTCCGATGACAATCATAAGTGACAGCTCCCTCAGTCCACAATGTTTTCAATTCATCTATCAAGGGTCTGAGAAATATGTCAATTTCTTTTCGTGGACCCTTAGGACCCGGAATAATCATCGAAAGATAAATAAATTCATCTTTCATGCACATTGACGGTGGCAAATTATAAACTATCAGCAGCACTGGCCAAACTGAATAAGGAGTTGCAGAATGTCCAAACGGATTAAAACCATCTGTACACAATCCCAATATGATATTTCTAGTATCCCTAGCAAATGAAGGATAACATGTATCCAAATGTTTCCATGCTTCACTGTCAGATGGATGAGTCATTACTGTATCATCACGACTTCTTGCATGCCAACTCATGTAGGGGGCTGTCTTTTCCGACATGAATAATCTTTGAAGCCTCGGTGTTAGTGGAAAATACCGAAGCACCTTAAACAAGATATTTTTCTGTCGGACCAATTTCTTCTCCTTGTAACGAGGATGTTGACATACAGGGCATTTATCCAACTGCACATTTTCTTTATAATATAAAATGCAGTTATTTTGGCACGCGTGTATTTTTTCGTACCCAAGCCCCAATTTTCTCATTAGCTTTTTAGTCTTATAAAAAGTTGGCTCAAACTTGTTATCAGTAGGCAGCATTCCATTAATCAATCCAGCAATCCGATCATACGCAACTCCGCTGATATTACAATCGACCTTGATGTTTAAGAGCTGTGTCATTGCTAAAAACCTAGTGTATTTAGGACAATTCTCATACAAAGGTTCATCGGCAGCTTTCAACATCTCATAAAATTCTGCAGCTTCTTTATTCAGTAATTCAATCTCTACCGCAGTTTGTACTTTTGTGATATCAACCGCTGTAGTATCTGATGGGACTGATGTCTGAAGAATTGGCCGATCAACATTATCATTCAGGTGGAATTGACCCCCAAGACTATCAAGTATCATAGTTCTATAGGGATTACATTGACTGGATGAAGAAGCACCAGCAGAGGAAGATTCACCATATGTCTGAACGATAGTATTGCTCGACGTCCCGACTTCGCGTGACTCCCCGTGACAAGTCCATAGAAAATATCTTGGTGCAAATCCTTTGCTATATAGATGCAGAGTGACAGTCTCCCGATCCAAAAATCGTCCATTCGAACAAATGCGGCACAGACATCGGATTTGATCAACCGATGCTAACGAAATTCCGATTCGAATAGGCGAAATTTAGGAAGTACGTTACGCCTAATCGAAACTCATTCGTTAAAGCTCCACGTCACGACGTCGGTACATCTAACTTCGATCAGCCGACATGATTCTGTCAATCAATGACAATTTCTTTGGTTAATGTCTTTAGGTGAGATTGTCCTATTCCATTCGGGATTTATGTTATTTATATTGCACTAAGTACTTATTTTAACCGCTAACTTCATTCTAAATTTCGGCAGCATCTCCCTACAATTCTCCGAATACGCATATCATCTGGGCGCGTATCGGAGAACAAGAGAGATGTTGCCGAAATTTAGAATAATTAGTTAACAGTTAAAATAAGAACGTAAGTGCAGTACAAATAACTATATTACCAAATTATCCAATCAGGGACAATTCAAGAATTGTACGTCGTATAAAAGATTATCTACTTCTTTTACACGAACATATAATCCCCGAATGGATCTAAGGTTTTGCTAAATCATATCCGACTCGTCGATGCGTACGTGAAACATATCAACTCGTCGGATGGATGATTATTTTCTAAATGTTTCGAGACAGTTCGAGTCCATATTGGACAATTCCGACACGAGTCCAAATTCGACGATTTCGGCAAGAGTCCGAAGTGGACGATTCCGGCGCACGTCCGAAGTGGACAATTCCGAAATTAATCTAAACCCTAATAATTAATCTAACAAATTAAATAATTAATCTAACAAATTAAATAATTAATCTAACAAATTAAAAAATTAATCTAAATAATTAATTAACATATATTAAAAAAATTAAAAAAAATATAAATATGCAATTTCCGGCGCCGGCGTACAGTGTCCGGACACTGTAAAAGCTCCGGCGGCGGCAATCGGTCGAAACCCTAAAAATAGGGTTTCGGTCGGATTTCCCGCCGACCGCAACGGGGAGAGACGGCCGGACGGCGATGATTACCTGAAATCGGCGGTCGAGGACGGACGGCAGCGTCGGCAGTGGCAGCTCGGCGTCGGCAGCGGCGGCGAGAGGCGGGAGGAGGCGGCGGCGGCGGCAGCAGCGGGAGGAAGAAGGGTCGGGCGCGATCTGTGACCTATTTAAACTTATCAGCAACGGCTCACTCGCCCGTTAGAAAGCCGTTGCTGATACAACATATCTGCAACGGCTTGAGCAACCGTAAGAACACTACTAGAAACTTGATATTCAGCAACGGCTATCAGCAACGACCGCTCAAGCCGTTGCTATTTGCAACGGCATTCTTACGGCCGCCCGAGCCGTTACAAATATTTGTATCTGCAACGGCGTTCTAACGGAAAACCGAGCCGTTGCGGATTATTTTAATTATCAGCAACGGCTTTCTGACGGAAAGGCGAGCCGTTGCTGATTTTTTAATCGTCAGCAACGGCTTGCTAACGGATAAGTGAGCCGTTGCTGATGATAACTTATCAGCAACGGCTTTCTAACGGGCGAGTGAGCCGTTGCTGATAAGTTTATATAGGGCACACTCTCGCGCCCGACCCTTCTTCCTCCCGCTGCTGCCGCCGCCGCTTCTGCCGACGCCTCTCGCCGCTGCTGCCGACGCCGACGCCTCTCGCCGCCGCTGCCGCTGCTGCCGGTATGTTGATCGGCCGGCCGTCTCTCACTATGTTTCGGCCGGAGTATAGGTTAAAATCCGACCGAAACCCTATTTCTAGGGTTTCGGCCGGCGGCGGTCGGCCTATGGCCGCCGCCGGACCTTCTACAGTGGCCGGACAGTGTGTCCGGCCACTGTACGCCGGCGCCGGAGGGTGGACTCCGGCGCCGGAATATATATATATATATTGTTTTGAAATTGTTAATTAATTATTTTATAATTGTTAATTAATTGTTTAGATTAATTATTTAATTTGTTAGATTAATTATTAGTGTTTAGATTAATTTCGGACGCGCGCCGGAATCGTCCACTTCGAACGCGCGCCGGAATCGTCCAATTCAGACTCGCGCCGGAATCGTCCACTTCGGACGCGCGCCGAAATCGTCCAATATGGACTCGAACTATCTCGAAACATTTAGAAAATAATCATCCATCCGACGAGTTGATATGTTTCACGTACGCATCGACGAATCGGATATGATTTAGCAAAACCTTAGATCCGTTCGGGAATTGTATGTTCGTGTAAAAGAAGTAGATGATCTTTTATACGACGTACAATTCTTGAATTGTCCCTGATTGGACAATTTGGGAATATAGTTATTTGTACTGCACTTACGTTTTTATTTTAACTGTTAACTAATTATTCTAAAATTCGGCAACATCTCTCTTGTTCTCCGATACGCGCCCAGATGATATGCGTATTCGGAGAACTGTAGGGAGATGCTGTCGAAATTTAGAATAATTAGTTAACAGTTAAAATAAAAACGTAAGTGCAGTACGAATAACATAAATCCCGAATGGAATATGACAATCTCACCTAAAGACATTAACCAAAGAAATTGTCATTGATTGACAGAATCATGTCGGCTGATCGAAGTTGGATGTACCGACGTCTTGATCGTGGAGCTTTAACGAATGAGTTTCGATTAGGCGTAACGTACTTCCTAAATTTCGCCTATTCGAATCGGAATTTCGTTAGCATGGGTGATCAAATCCGATGTCCGTGCCGCATTTGTTCAAATGGACGATTTTTAGATCGGGAGACTGTCACTCTGCATCTATATAGCAAAGGATTTGCACCAAGATATTTTCTATGGACTTGTCACGGGGAGTCACACGAAGTCGGGACTTCGAGCAATCCTGTCGTTCAGACATATGGTGAATCTTCCTCTGCTGGTGCTTCTTCATCCGGTCAATGTAATCCCTATAGAACTATGATACTTGATAGTCTTGGGGGTCAATTCCGCCTGAATGATAATGTTGATCGGCCAGTTCTTCAGACATCAGTCCCACCAGATACTACAGCGGTTGATATCACAGAAGTACAAACTGCGGTAGATATTGAATTACCGAATAAAGAAGCTGCAGAATTTTACGAGATGTTGAAAGCTGCCGATGAACCTTTGTATGAGAATTGTCCTAAATACACTAGGTTTTCAGCAATGACACAGCTCTTAAACATAAAGGCCGATTGTAATATCAGCGGAGTTGCGTATGATCGGATTGCTGGATTGATTAATGGAATGCTGCCTACTGATAACAAGTTTGAGCCTACTTTTTATAAGACTAAAAAGCTAATGAGAAAATTGGGGCTTGGGTACGAAAAAATACACGCGTGCCAAAATAACTGCATTTTATATTATAAAGAAAATATGCAGTTGGATAAATGCCCTACTATTTTATTAAAGTACACGCGTGCCAAAATAATTGTAAAGTATATATTTTATTAAATATATCTCTATTATTTATACAATAATCTGATTATATGTCTGTTCGACAGATATGTCTGGTCGTGGTTATCGACGCAGGAGAGTTTCGGAGTCTCCGATCGGTGAGACTCCAGCACTTACTCATGCTGCTGATCCTCCTGTTGCTGATCCTCATGAGGATGATACTGCCGAGGCTAGTACATCCAGACGTAGGCGGTCACGCGGGCCGAACAGGTGGCAGCCTCCACCAGCCACAGAGTCACGTAGATTGATTAGCGTGATTGGGGAGCGGTAATATATCATGAATTATGAATCATTACAAATTCATTATATCATAATATAATATTAAAATTTATTTTTGTTGTGCAGGTTCGAGCAATAAGAAGTGCCGAGGAGCATTTCTTCTACTATTCGACGATACATGCACGGGGCATGGCCTACGTGGTCTCACGTGCCTAGCGAGCACGTCGACATGTTATGGCGCGAGTTTGAGGCACGTATTATTATTATTTTTTACATGCATGATGATATATTAATATTGGTACTGATATTATTATTTTGCAGGCTCGCTATACATGGGCCGAGGACCAGAGGCCCTTCATTTACGCTGTCTGGGAGGCTATTTCCCGGGCAAGGTACAATGGGCAGCTGGGGCAGGCTCGGTCCCAAGCGATGGCCCGAGCTGGGACCACTAACATCGCGGAGACTCGGCGATACAGCCCCGGTTGGATTACTCCGGATATATGGGACCAGCTCGTGGGGATATGGTCGACGGATCGATGGCAGGAGGTTTCTCGGAATGCGGCTAGAAATCGCATGTCGGGAGGAGCAGCGCGTCACACCGGCGGCTCTGTTGCATTTGCAGTGCACGCAAACCGTATGGTAAGTATATCTTTTAATTATATATTTTATTTGTTATTATGTGTACTAATTAATGTATTTGTTTTGTAAATGTAGACGACGGTGTCGGATGACGGGACTGTCCAGCGACCCTCCCCGATGGCGGTGTTCGAGCGGACTCACCGTCGAGCACATGGGACGGGGGAGTACATCGACAACCGCGCTGCATACATTATGGTAATTATATATTTGTTTAAATTATTCATTATATATTTATAATTTAAGTTTTATGATAAATATTAAATAAAAAATCAAACTCAAGTAGGAGACCTACAGCCAGACGGTGGTGCAGCGCGGGGTTACCCCCGAGGACTTTGACGCAGCATCGTGGGTCGAGGCCGCAGATGGCTGGGACCATGGCCGCGTATATGGCTTCGCAGATAGTGGTCATGCGCGAGCCATACTAGGGCCACTTGGGGCACCAACCCCTCCGGTCGCTAGTGAGCGGCCGTCCACCTCTAGATCCAGTTATGATCATAGTAATAGGATAAGGACACTAGAGGAGACGGTCGCGCGTCAGACTGAGATGATGGAGCGTCAGAGTCAGACGATGGCGAATATAGAAGCTATGCTACGCAACTTGTCAGGTCATCCCGAAGCAGTCATCTCTTCGGCATCATCTAATCCATCGTCCTCGAGTCAGTCCACGCCGGTGTACACTCAAGCGCTCCAGACCCCACCATATAATCCAGACCATCCTCCATCGTGATCGTGAGATTTTTTGTTTGGATATTGAACTTGTTTAACTTATTTTGTTTGGATATTGATACTTCAATTTTGCATTTGAATTGTTTTTATACTATGGTGGATAATTATCAATATAAATATAATTGTTTTGATGTATATCTTGGTGTGTTTGTGATGTGTGAATGAATGTGTATGAGGTGTTTGTGATGTGTGTATGAATGTGTGTATGAGGGTATGAGTGTGTGAGTTATGTATCAGATAAATGTATCAATGTATCAATGGAAATTTGAAATTTTCAAATTTTTTGGTTGCAGGTATACGTCATCAGCAACGGCTTTCCCACGGGCGTCCGTGGGAAAGCCGTTGCTAAAAGTGTATCGAAAGCCGTTGCTGATGACCTACAGCAACGGCTTAGCGACGGAGTTTTACTAACGGTGTTGCTACAGACTCAACGACCGTTGCT
Organism: Canna indica; assembly: GCA_034359265.1. Lineage (NCBI taxonomy): Eukaryota > Viridiplantae > Streptophyta > Magnoliopsida > Zingiberales > Cannaceae > Canna > Canna indica. Next base: position 19,621,625 of record CP136897.1, read on the forward strand.
ATTAATGTTATTAGCAACGGCTCTGGGTCTGTGGCAAAATCGTTGTTGATAATGTTTTTAGCGACGGCCCGAGCGACCGTTGCTGATAATGTTTTGAGCGACGGCCCGAGCGGCCGTTGCTGATGACCATTTTTCTAGTAGTGGAATGCCGTTGCAAATAGCAACGGTTTGAGCGGCCGTTGCTGATAGCCGTTGCTGAAGACTCAATTTCTAGTAGTGGGTATCAAGGATTGATTCTTTCGTTTTATTTGGCAGCGCAAACCCCCTCCGAAGGTTTCGATATTTGGATGGGTTCAGATTAGGAAGTGATTACTCACAAGAGATCGTCTTGCAATATGGGGATTCACCTCGTGCATTCTTTGTGTCAATGCTCATGAATCTCACTCACATCTCTTCATTGAATGTCCATTTAGCACAAGCGGATGGAGTGCTTTCCTATCTATACTGAAATGTAGCTTCTTCTCATTGGCAATCTTACATTGGGAAGGGAGGGACGACCAAATATCCAAAATTAGGAGTTTCAAGATGCGTCTAATGTTGGTATGGACTTGGTTCTTCTGGTATGAAAGAAACTTAAGGCTATTTCAGAATGAGAGCTCAACAACACAACAGCTGGCCACATCCGCTGTAAATTTTTTTGAACTATGTAACAATTGATAGCTATCTGATATGTAGTTGCTCCTATGTGATTTCTCACTACTATATTTTCTTTCTTGTTTCCATATTTTTACTTCTACATTACCCCCCACACATGTAACTTTTCATCACTCTTGAATAGATTGCAGTATTTTTTTTTTCAAAAAAAAGAAGTTATCAGTGTGATTTAATTTTTCATAATTATTTACATTGAATATATTCCGAATCATTATGTCTCAAGAACTGGTTGAGTCAAAATTTTCATAATTATGTCTCAAGAATCATTGTGACACATCAACATACTCATTTGTTGCGTAAGTTAGAAGTGGAAAGATGGATGACATGTGTAACTCAATATGAGATGGTGCAAGCTTAATTTATCCAAGTGAGGGTACAAACATAATTGGTGCGCGCTATTCGCCATAGGCGCTTTCTCTTGCACTAGTGTGCATTCTCCCGCCATGTGAGTTATGTCTTCTTAGATGTCACAATAGTGGTTGGTTAAGTAGTGTGGATCTACCCATCACTTTGCGAACAAAAGGGTTCTCACCTTGGGCATAACATTCGAGTTGCACATGTTTCGATCATGGAGATTAGTTATGAGAAAATTATACGAAGTGATTCTTTTAAGATAAGGGTTTAAAAACTGACCCCCATATAAGACTTTAAAAAAACAATAGCATTTTATCATTTTGAACGAAAATATTATTGGAATCAATTTTCGAGTTGCACATGCTCCGATCACGGTGATTAATTATTCCTTTCCATCTTGAGGTGGGTTCTACAACTTAGAAATTGTGTAAGACCAATACCAAATGAAACAAAAGTTTCATATTCTTATAATCTACCCTTATCGTTGGCCAAGGAGATTACGTGAATATGCTTTCAATCCTTCAAAGTCTTTTAGTTTGAGACATGCATTTTTTTGGCCAAAGAAAGTACTCAGAGATTTCAAGTTAGAGTCTAGTTATTGTAGAGAGACATTGCTGGCAAGTAATTACAAATTGTGTTTGGTTCAAAAAGAAGAGAAGGAAAGTATTATATTTGATTCAATAAGGACAAGGGAGAAGTGGGGAGAAACATATTTCTCCATCTTGCTTGGTTGGAGAGATGAAGGTAGGGAATGAGACCATTTTATATATGATTCAATCATGACAAGCAGTAAAATTTATCAAAATTCATGACTCATATGCTCTCATCTCCTCCAAAAATCTTACTTTTGGAGGTGAACATTTTTTTTCTTTCCATTTTACCTCCGTGGAGTCAAATAAGCTAATTCCGGTTGATGTTTATTTGCTACCGAAACATCGCAGGGAAATATCTTGAGAAATCTTTGAAGATAGATATATCTTAACATAGAATAAATTCTACTTTTTATGGGCTAGAAATATTCTTCTTTTCAATCGAATAAAAAATATTATCAAACTTACCTCTCTCTCTCCCCCTTCCTCAATCCTAAAAAAAAATGTCCAACCAAATTAATAGACTTTGATTGGTGCAATATGAGTCATGTCCACCATCATGACTAGTTCTCATGTCCACCGTCATGACTAGTATGGTGGTTCCCATACTAGTTCTCATGTCCACCATCATGGTGTGTAATGTCATTATCACTTTTTTTTTTTTTTTTGAATGCTAGATCATTTGCCTACAAGCCACTAAATCATATGTAATATGAGTCATGTTTGATTCATGGTAGAAAAATAGTAGGAGTATGCATGAGTATCGGATAGACTCAAATCTAGTTAAAATCTACTCGATCGAGTAGGTTCATGATAGATCCAAATTAAATTCGGATAATGTTTGGAATACAAATTAAGGAATCAGTTAAAATCGATTCTGATACCGAGGGCAACACATCAGGTACCTAGAATCGAAACGGGTACTAGGAACTTATATCTTAGAATCTGTAAATAAATAAATTCCAACAACGGTATTGTTAGGAAGAAATTGGGTCTTCCTGCAAGGATCCAAAAATCCAAACGCCAAAAGGAAAAATACCAAAACGAGTAAATCCAGAAAAAACACAAAGAACATCAAATTTACGTGGTTCAGCCCGGCGGGGTACCGGGCCTACTCCACGGGGAGAAGAGGGCACTTGGTTTTATTAGAAGGAGGAGAAAACACGACCAATACAAGAGCAGAATACAACTTATTAATAAACTGTAAAGAGAAATATTGTCTGTTCTTGGATATTTTTCTGCACCCCGAAATCTGGATTCCTGCTTCTGCTTGAAAACTGTGGATGCGGCGTCCTTGATCTTCTTGCTTCTGCCTAAGACGGTGTGAAGGAGAAGAGAGCTGCTGGAAAGGAATCCTGCCTGAGAAACGGAGTAGATGAGAGGCTCGGAGAATTATTAGGATGATGATTTGACACTGCATATGAGACCCCTATTTATAATAGAGGAGGAGAACCGATTCATGCCTGATTTGGTGGAGAAAAACTCTCCATAAAATTTGCTGCTCCGTCTGATTTAATCAGATGGTTACTGAAATTTCTTTTACCAAGTAATTGAGGCGGTGGATAAGCTTTTGGCTGGAAACAGTCAAAAATAGACCGAGTTCCATGCAAGGAACCGGTCAAAATTGATGGCTGGAGGGATGTTCGGCCCGCCTGGGCCGGGCCGAGCCCAAAACAGATGCTGCTCCTTTTTTTTCTCTCTCTCTCTCTTTCTCTCTTTGCTGGCCCATTTCATATTGGGTTTAAAATGAATCAACCCTCACAATTTCCTCCTTTGATGAATTTTAAGTCCGATGTGTAGCATTCTCCTCTTCTCCCAAGAGCCCTGTAGGGCTAACCTGCATCATTAATCAATCTTACCAAGTTCAGGCAGTGTTCAAATTTGGCCATTGGTAGTACTTTAGTAAGCATATCTGCAGGATTGTGAGCTGTGTCAATTTTTTGAAGCTTTATTTCTCCTTTTGAAATTATATCCCTGATGAAATGGAATCTGACGTCGATGTGCTTCGTCCTTTCATGAAACATCTAATCTTTTGACAAATGAATTGCACTCTGACTGTCACTATGTACGACTATGTCCTTATTTTGAGAAGTTAATTCTTTTATCAGGTTCCCAAGCCAGATTGCTTCTTTAATTGCTTCTGTAATAGCCATGTATTCCGCTTCAGTGGTAGAGAGGGCGATAGTAGATTGTAGACCAACTTTCCAACTTACTGCAGTTCCGCCTATAGTGAAGATGTAGGCGGTAATTGATCTCCTTTTATCAAGGTCACCGGCATAGTCTGAGTCTGAGTATCCTGCAAATGATTCATTAGTTTTACCGAAAACAAGACTGGTTTTAGAAGTACCATGTAAGTAGCGCAGGATCCATTTGACTGCCTCCCAATGTGCTTTTCCCGGATTTGCCATGTACCGGCTGACAACACTGACTGTATGTGCTATGTCTGGGCGGGTACAGATCATGGCGTACATAAGGCTGCCAACTGCACTTGCATAGGGTACCTGTGACATATTAACTCTTTCTTTTTCATCTTTTGGGCATAGTAATTCTGACAATTTGAAGTGTGCGGCAAGAGGTGTCTTGACGGATTTTGCTTCTTGTATGCCAAAGCGCTCAACCACCTGCTTTACATAACTTTCCTGAGTTAGGTACAACTTTCTTGCTTTGCGATCTCGCTTTATCTCCATCCCAAGGATTTTTCTTGCAGCCCCAAGGTCCTTCATGTCAAATTCGCCTTTAAGGTGTTTCTTAAGTCTGTCTATTTCAGTAATATCTTTTGTCGCAATAAGCATGTCATCAACATAAAGAAGCAGATAAATCATAGAACTAGTTGTTTTCTTTAAATAAACACAACTGTCAAAAGATGATCTACTGAAATTAATACCAAGCATGAACTGATCAAACTTCTTATACCATTGTCTGGGAGATTGCTTGAGGCCATATAGTGACTTCTTTAGGAGGCAGACATGATCGACTTTATTTTTCACTTCAAACCCTTCTGGTTGTGCCATGTAGATTTGTTCTTCTAAGTCACCGTGTAGGAAAGCTGTCTTTACATCAAGCTGTTCCAACTCCAAGTCTTGCATGACTACTAATCCTAGAAGAACACGAATAGAGGTATGCTTAACCACAGGAGAAAAAATATCTTTGTAGTCAATACCTTTCTTTTGACTGTATCCCTTTGCCACAAGCCGAGCTTTATAGATGCCGCCTTCTTTGAGTTTATAGATCCACTTGCACCCAACAAGTTTCTTGTGCGGTGGAGGCTTCACAAGTTCCCAAGTATTATTTTTCTGCAATGACTTAAATTCTTCTGCCATAGCTTCATGCCACTTTCTTGAATCTGTCCGGTTTAGTGCTTCTTTATAAGAGGCTGGTTCTTCAGTGCATGGAGTTTCTTCTGCCACTGCTAGAGAATATGTAGCAACATTTGCATACCTAGGATTAGGACATGGTGCTCGCCTAGGTCGGTTGAGGGCAATGGAATAAGGATTATCCTCCTCAACTTGATGTTGCTCCTCCTGGACCCGATGTGGCTCCTCCTGAACTGGGTGTGGCTCCTCCTGGACCTGCACATGTTCTTCAGTGGCCTGTTCTAATGGAGCAATGTCATTGGCTTCTATGGAAGACGATCGAGGCGTAGGTGTAGGAAACCAGAATTCTTTGGTAGCAGGCTGAGGTGGTATTTCTTCTGGTGGCACTGTAGGTTCCTGTGAGTCCTCCTCTTCTTGGTTCTCCTTTTTCATTTTCAAAAGTACCTGTTCATCAAAAATTACATCTCTATGGATTTCTGCTTTACAGTTATTTAGACACCATACTTTATAGCCTTTCACTCCACTAGGATATTTCAAGAAAATACATTTCTTTGATCTAGGTTCTAATTTTCCTTCATTCACTCTGACATAGACAGTGCTCCCAAAAATTTTAAGGTGGTCATAAGAGGCTGGCGACCCGGTCCATTTTTCCTCAGGCGTCTTGAATTCAATAGATGAAGAAGGTGATCGATTTATCAGGTAGCAAGCGGTGGATGTAGCCTCTGCCCAAAAACTTTTAGAAATGTTAGCATTAGAAAGCATACTTCTTACCCTTTCTATGATGGTGCAGTTCATCCTTTCTGCTACTCCATTCTGCTGAGGTGTGTAAGGAACTGTGTGATGTCTTATGATCCCTTCTCTGGAGCAAAAATCTTTAAATTCTCCACTGCAAAATTCTAGACCATTGTCGGTTCGCAGGGTCCGAACATCTTTACCGGTTTGCTTCTCAATCATTGTCTTCCAAGACTGAAATTTAGAGAAGACATCAGATTTATTTTTAATAAAATAAGCCCATACCTTCCTGGAGTAATCGTCAATAAAAGTGAGCATGTATCGAGCTCCTCCTTGAGATTCAACCGGTGATGGCCCCCATAGATCAGAGTGGATGTAGTCCAATTTTTCTTTTGCATAGTGTTGCCCTGTGGAGAATGAGACTTTTTTCTGTTTGCCATAGATGCAATGTTCACATAAGTCTAGCTTAGCAAATTTTTGTTTTCCAAGTAGCCCCTTTTGTTCAAGTATTAGCATGCTCCTTTCATTAATATGCCCTAATCTCATATGCCATAATTTAGCAATATCATCAGAGTGTTCAGAAGTTACCATAGCTGCACCACTTGTTACCGTTGTGCCTTGCAGGATGTAGAGTTGGTTTACTTTTAGTGCTTTCATTACTGTTAAGGACCCCTTTGTGACTTTGAAAACTCCATCTTGGCCTGAATACTTGTATCCAAGTGCATCTAGAGAAGATAAAGAAACTAAATTTCTTTTAAGACCTGGAACGTGCCATACCTGAGTTAGAGTCCTTGTAATGTCATCATGCATTTTAATTTTTACTGAGCCAACTCCTGCTACTTGACATGATGAGTCATTTCCCATTAGCATTTCCTTACCATCAGCATTTTCATATGTGGTAAACCATTCTCGGTGCAGTGTCATATGATAAGAGCAACCTGAATCTAAAATCCATTCATCTTGAGATCTAGCATAACAAGCAGAAACAGTAAGTACCTCTACTTTTTCATCCTCATCAGCATAGGATGCTTCCCTGTTCTGATTTTGTTCCTCCAGTTTCTGTTTCAGCTTACGACATTCTGATTTGATGTGTCCCATCTTTTTGCAATAATAGCACTGCACGTTTTTAGATCTGGATTTAGATCTGAACTTACCCCGGCTTTTGTCCCGTGACCTGTTTCGTCCTCTAGTGTTCAAGGCTTCTCCACGGCTTCTAGAGGATCCTGTGGTAAGTTGAGAGTCGACAATCTCCTTGGATACTAGCATTGTTGTCACTTCATCCAGAGTTATAGTATTCTTGCCATACAATAAACTTTCACGGAAATTTTTAAAAGAAGCAGGGAGAGTAATTAGAAGCATAAAAGCTTTATCTTCTTCCTCAAATTTAACTTCCATATCCTCAAGATCAGCAAGAATAGAGCGATTTTTAACTGCTAATATGATTTTTAACAGAAGTGTCATCAGTCATGCGTAAAAAATATAATTTTTGTCTAAGTGTCATCTTACTTGTAAGAGTTTTATCTTGGTAGATTGTGGCAAGCTTTTTCCATACATCTGCGGCGGTCTTTTCTGATGTAACTTCTCGTAGTGCCTCGTCGCAAATGCTCATGTACAAGGTGGCTTTAGCACTTTCATCGGCTCGGTCCTTTTCTCTTTCAGTGCCTTCCATTGCATCTCGCCCACGAATAGTGTCCTGAAGGTTCTCTTTAATCAAAATTGCTTTGATCTTCAAAGCCCATAATGAGTAGTTGACATTATGATCCAGTTTCTGGATTTCATATTTTGCCCCTGACATTGTGGATTGTTGGCTCTGATACCACAACTGTTAGGAAGAAATTGGGTCTTCCTGCAAGGATCCAAAAATCCAAACGCCAAAAGGAAAAATACCAAAACGAGTAAATCCAGAAAAAACACAAAGAACACCAAATTTACGTGGTTCAGCCCGGCGGGGTACCGGGCCTACTCCACGGGGAGAAGAGGGCACTTGGTTTTATTAGAAGGAGGAGAAAACACGGCCAATACAAGAGCAGAATACAACTTATTAATAAACTGTAAAGAGAAATATTGCCTGTTCTTGGATATTTTTCCGCACCCCGAAATCTGGATTCCTGCTTCTGCTTGAAAACTGTGGATGCGGCGTCCTTGATCTTCTTGCTTCTGCCTAAGACGGTGTGAAGGAGAAGAGAGCTGCTGGAAAGGAATCCTGCCTGAGAAACGGAGTAGATGAGAGGCTCGGAGAATTATTAGGATGATGATTTGACACTGCATATGAGACCCCTATTTATAATAGAGGAGGAGAACCGATTCATGCCTGATTTGGTGGAGAAAAACTCTCCATAAAATTTGCTGCTCCGTCTGATTTAATCAGATGGTTACTGAAATTTCTTTTACCAAGTAATTGAGGCGGTGGATAAGCTTTTGGCTGAAAACAGTCAAAAATAGACCGAGTTTCATGCAAGGAACCGGTCAAAATTGGTGGCTGGAGGGATGTTCGGCCCGCCTGGGCCGGGCCGAGCCCAAAACAGATGCTGCTCCTTTTTTTTTTCTCTCTCTCTCTTTCTCTCTTTGCTGGCCCATTTCATATTGGGTTTAAAATGAATCAACCCTCACAGGTATCCTGAACCTATACCCTGAAAGCTGTTCATTTACATGTTTCAAGTAACTCTGTTGGAACATGTTTATTTACAGGCTCTGATATGGTATCCGAAATATTTATCTTAAAATTTGTAAATGAACATACTTCAATAGGGTACTCGAAACTTACACTACACCATAAGTTCCGGGTAGGGTTCGATTTTAGATCCCAATAGGGTAGGTTCCGGGTCCAAAACATAGGAATCGATCCTATACATGACAAGATTTGAATATCATAAAAAATACAAAATACTCGGACTCGCTCATCCTTAGAAGATAAGATAATAGATAGATTTTAATCACTTGTTTGTTCGACGCTTGATTAAAAAAAATTAGAATTATAAGAATATAAAATTGGTTTTCATATTGATGTTATGATGTACACCAAATAGAAAAAAATAAAATTATTTTCTTCATTTGTTATCCTATCACATCATATTTTATTATATTCTATATTATCCCATCTAGTGAAGCAAACCTATCAATTTTTTTTTAAAGGGTGAAGCAAACCTATCATTTGTTAACATGCATAAATCCATTTTTCTACTCAGAGAATTTATATTCCATAAATAATCAATCTTTCTAAAAAAATAGATATCATATTTAGTAAAAAAATACCCCCTAATTAAAAATGGCCCTAATTTGATACCACATTAATTGCACGGGTACCACGTGTCAGTTCTTTGAAAATCCCAACTAATTAAAGCTTATTGAAAAAAAAATCAAATCTGTAATTTCTACCGGAGGCAAAACTAAAACTACCCCGGCAAATAAACGTTTAGGCTCACGAATCTCAAAGGCCACATGGCATTCCCATCACCTTACAGATCAAATCCAACGGTCAGTTTCTCACCCGAGGAACCGTTGCCGAGTTCGTAATAACTAATAACTAATAATAGAATACTAGTAATTCGTAATGCCATCGCGAGACCATTTCTGCGGTTAGGGTTTCTTTCGTCGCCATTTCGAGAGGGATCGGATGGGCACGACCTTCGATCGGTGGAAGAAGGATCCGTTCTTCGTCGCTGCCGAGGAAGTCCAGGATTCCTCTGATCGGTGAGGAGTTTAGTTTTATGTTTCCATTTGTTTGTTCGGTGGTTTCCTTCGATCTGTAAGATCTTTTTTGTTCTTTCTCGATTGGTAGGTTGGAATCAGTGTACAGGCAATGGATGAAACAGAGGGAGGACACGTCGAAGCTCGCCGGCGGAAACGAATTCGACCCGGGTGAGCTCAGACGGGAGCTTCATACAGCTCTTGGAACCGCAAAATGGCAGGTATTCCCCCCTAATAAGTTTGATTTCTTTGAATCTCCCTCATTTGATTGCTGATCTATTTCTAGTATTTTGTTCATAGTTGAATTTTGATCGTGCGTCTTAATTCTCAGCTTGAAGAGCTTGACAAGGCTGTAAGATCCAATGATGAGGGGTCGTCGGCTGGGGAAGATACTAGAGTTCGACACAATGAGTTTGTATCGGCAATTGGAAGCAAGATCTCAACAATGGAGAGTTCTCTTCGGGAAACACATCCGGAGGCTAGGGAGCGCACCCATTCATGGGTTCGGTTGGATGAAGGTGAGAGGGATGAACTAGCAAAATTCTTATCCTACCCATCCTCAGGGCAAGGAAAGGAAATTCCACTTTCATCAGCTATTCATCACAGAGCGGGGAACGATTTAATTAGGATGAAAGGAGAGTCTTTGATGAGCAATTCTAAAAGGGACTTGAAAGCCAATGGTCATCGTAGATCAGCTAGCTGTGCTGGTGAGATTGGAACTTGCACAATTGCAATCCCTAGTGAAGGTGAAGATACCTCTGAGAAATCATCGGATGATCGGTCTAATCTCCCTCCTCAGCGGGTGCTCAGCGTTTCAGCCTTGACTGGCTCAGTAGATTCAACATCTAAGATGAGATGGTACCAAAACGGATTTAGGAAGTGGACAGCTCAGAACCAAGATGATGAAATAGAATCCATCCCATTGAGAAATCATGAACAAAGTCAAGTGAGGCTTGCTATTATTATTTTTTTTAAAATTTCTTCATTGTACTTTCTCTACATTACGTACCGCTTTATTTTTTTATTGCTACTCATGTTGCTTGTAGAATTTTTGAATAGTTATTTGTTTTTTCTTGCTACATAAGGGGACCAATTCATGCTATGAAAGAAGTAAGAGCTGCCTTAGCAAATATGGACAGGATACATACAATAAGCATCTTTATGGGTATCTTGGAGCTTTTAGGAGGCTGCTACAAAGGTCTCAATATCAAATCCAATATGGACACCATATCAAATATATTCTTTCGGCTATTCCCTTTGTTTTGTTAGTTGGTGAGATACATCATTTCTTTCTCTGGACAACTCTTATTAATTTATTCTATAGGTAAATGTTTAACACTTTAAAATTGCAGTTGTAGTTGTTTTGTTGGCAAGAAAATGAATTCCTTAAAGGAATCTAGCTCAAGGAGTTGAAGTTTAAGTGCACTAAGGTATTTTTACGTCTTCTAATGTACCTTTGTTGGATTGATTCCTTTTTTTTTGTCTCACAAATGCAGATGCCAGCCTATGTTGTCACTTTTTTTACTTGTTATATATGGTCATGATGTTTTGGTTTACTCACCTTAATGATTAACTATAACCTTGTTGGTTGACTGAATAGTCGACATATGAGTGATGTCTTATGTTTAGGAACTGTTGAGCATTGTTAAGAATATAGAACTATGGATTGGGCCATCTTCTAACTCAAGCTTATCGGATAAGTGCTGACCCAATTAAATTAACAAGCTTAATGCAGTGAATAATGGAAAATAAAGATGTTCGTGGTATAGATAAACGTTTGGATATTCTGTCAAGTTGTATATCTCTTTTTAGTTTTCATTCACGTGAAGAGTGTTTTGTGAAAGAAGACAAGGATTATTAGGAGATCTGTAGAATGTAAATGCTCTTCTTTGTCAAAGATGATAGTTAGAGAGGGTGCCTGGTGGAGATTCCCTTTCCATTTTCAAGTTATGACATTCTGGATTGTAATACGAGTCACAATTTTAGGGCTTTGACAATATTCAGGGCCTGGATCTAATTTTGATTGGGGATTACATCTGGCATATAAGGTTCAAATACGGAACTACATACTCTACACTTTTTCCAAGTCCTGGAGAACCTCTCTACTTATAGTTGATCTTTGTATACATGTTATTTTAGTAGTATTTTTTTTTAAAAAATAATATTCTAGTAAATTTTTTTCATGAAGTTCACATAGTCTATGCTTTCCAATTTCATTTATTGTTATTTGATTTAGTGGGAAACTTATTTGCAGATCTCTAGAGCTTTAGACTTGAATACATGATTTAAATTTATTTCCTACCTTTATATTCCACATCTTAGTGTTCCTTATCTTAAAAAGAGTACAAAGTGAACTCGCAGTCATTCAACTTGGAGAAGCATAAGGTTGTTTCTTATAAGTTCATGGAAACCCAAAATATATTTAGTGAAAAATCTATGAAGCTTAAAATACCATCTAATAAATGAATAAAATATTGCAATAAACAGTGTGGTATGATCATAGAAGTTGGTTCCACAGACCTAGAGTTATTTGTTTTTATCAAAATACTTAATGACTATTAAGGAATTTTTTTGTTTTAGGAAGGGATAGGAAAAGAAACAGAGAAGAAGCAAGAGAAAGGGAATTCCCCAAGTGTAACTGATTTGAAAAATGCACATAACAGGAACAAATGAAAACCCTACCCCTTCATCTAAAATAAACTTCCCAAACAGGGTAACTGGTAAGTGAAGGGATCTCTTACCTTTCGTCTCCAAATACCTCCAAGCTTGCTAGCCATATAATATTGTTTGACAATCATTTGGAACTAAGTTTAACCAAATGCCCAAAGGGTTACCTTAACGTTTGAAAACACATAGCCTACGGATGCAACTTTTGGTGCACTCTGATACTTGTTACTGAAATTGTTTGATTTGAAGATCAACATGAAACTTACTACAAGGCTTGTCCCAAGATTGAAAGAAATATTTATATTAGCTTCCATTGGTTGACACTCTCATAATGACTATTATTAATAGTGAGTATATAGAATATAAATTGCTATAGATTTGTCATGTTCTGATGCCATTATAACCTTTAAAATTATTTGATTTCTTTACACCATTTAGAGTTTATCATGAATTTCTTTGTACGAGTGAAGTGGTCCTAATATTTTTCAAAAAGTATAACCACTATATTCTGAACAAAAACAAGTAACAGAAAAAGTTATAAGCATATTACATGAAATAAGAAACACACATCAGAAACTCGAGTATTCACTACTTCCAAACAATGACTTGGTGCTTACTAGCAGTTTTGTGATTTTTGCTGTCAATTGCATGGCTTGCTGGGGTCTTTACTTTCATGCATTTAATACATTATCAAGCCAACAGTTCACATGTATCTGCATTCCATTTGAGGATAAGAAGAGGATTTGCTTTCTTATGATAGGAGATTATAGAAGATGAAATTTGTGGCTACGTGGCAGTCAAATCTTCATACTATATGGCAAACTGAATTCTAGAAATTTTTGGTGCCTCAATTCAGCCAGTTGACTTGTAATTTTATCATGGAACTATGGAAATAATCTGGAAGTGCAGGGATGAACTCTGAGGAACAGCACTATTACTGATTTCAGATTACTTCATTAGCTGCGCCATCTGAAGATGAGCTGTAGTGGTAGTAAGCTTTTTTGAATTCAGATCAAACAATACTGCTAGTCATGGTATGGAGTGAAAACTTATGGTACTTGCCAACCAAGTTGAGACAATTGATTTTGAACTCATGCCGCAACTATAGTGTTTTCTTCTTTAGTTGAGAACAATTTGTGACATGAGGAGTGACGTTTTCCGGGGAAGCAACAGCAACTTTATGGAAGATGTTACTTGAGGTTGTCAAGCCATAACATATCCATGCAACGTGCCAAAGAGCCAAAGAGGAACTCGTTGTAAAAATAGCCCTACTGATTGATTCTATTATGTACTGTATCATTATTCAGGAGTCCAATCTGTAAAGGAATACATTGTTGGAAATATGCACACGCTAATTTTTCCGCCTTTTGATTAACCGACATATTGCACCGTCATTTATTTTCTTTTTATATGTTGCACCTTGTACTAATTATTGTTGTCCCGAAAATATTTTGTTGTGTATATATTTGAGTTTGACTCCCAAGTATCTCGAACGTTTCGAGTTTGACTCGCAAGTAGTTTTTTACTCATATACTTGTCTAGCTACCTTGAGTAGCTCTTGATTATTGAGGTTGATTTTTCGACTAACAATCAAACTTTTGAATTTGACTCCTCAAACTCCCCTACCTTGTTGATAAATGCAGCAGTGATAAAACTGGAAGAGATCGCACACTCCCACGAAGGTGGAATGAAAGTAGTAAGAAACCAAAAATGCATTCATCAATCAATTGAAGTTTACATATGGACACCTATTTATAGATCAGAGTACACGAAGCGGATGATATAAGAACAAGCTGTAGTGGAGCTCTGTTACAATTGAAATGAAAACAAACAAAACAACCCATTAACTCGTATGAACGTGGCCAGCTGGACCACTTGTTTCTAATGACTCAGTAGCTATGACATGACATGTCATCACTCCCCCTGAATTCACATGATCTGAGCACCGTTCTTTGATTAAAATATCAACTACTTGGTCTTTAGTGCTGTAGTAGTTTAACCCGATGGTGCCTGCTGCAACCAATTCTCGGATGTAATGAAACTTGGTTTCGATATGCCTTATCCCGGAATGCTGAACAAGGTTTCTTGTCATGGCTATTGCAGATTGATTGTCGCACCAAATTTTCGTTGCTAAGCATTTCATCTCTAGTTCTTCAAGGATTTTTCTCAACCAAGTTGTATGACTTGCAGTTGATACAACAATATATTCTGCCTATGCAGTGGATAAGGTAGTAGTCAATTATTTCTTTGAGCTACTACAATATATTCTGCCTATGCAGTGGATAAGGAAGTAGTCAATTATTTCTTTGAGCTCCAACAAATAGCAGTTGAGCTGCATCACCCAGATGCACTTCTTTGATCTTCAAGAGATCCAGCCCAATCTGAGTCAGCAAAGCCGCTGAGTTTGAACTCACTCTCCTTTTTGTACATGAGTCCATAATCATGAGTGCCTTTGATATAGTGAAGAATCCTCTTAGCAGCTGTCATATAACTTGAGTTTGGGTGCTGCGTGTATCTAGACAACAAGCTTACAGAATATGTTAGATCAGGTCGAGAATTTGTAAGATACAAAAGACATACAATTAAAGATCTATAGCTACCAACATCCACTGCTACATCTTCTGTGATATGCTAATGCCTACGGTTGACTGTATGACTTCAAAATCAAGAAAGTAACTCATCAATCCAAGATCAATCATTTCAAATGTGCTGAACAAATTTTCTTCAAACTAATGAATTACTTCTTCATTTCCTCCGGTAAGAAATAAATCATTAACATATAAGCAAGCCACTATTTGATCGATATTCTTTTTCAGAATATATAAAGTATGATCATTTGGACTCCAACAGAATCCTTGATCAATGAAATACTTGTCAATTCTGTAATACCAAGATTACGGAGTGTGGCGAAGGCCATATAAAGTCTTCTTCAATAGGTAGACTTTCTTTTCTTCACATTCTTTAATGAAGCATTCTGGTTCACATACAAACACTTCTTTAGTTAAGTCATCATTCAGGGCCTTCCTTTGATATCAAGTTGGTAAATTCTCCAACTTTTGTGAGCTGCTAAGGCAACAATCAATCAAATTGTTTCAAGTCTCGCTACATGAGCAAAGGTATCATGGAAGTCCACCCCTTGCTTACATATACCCCTTAGCTACAAGCCTAGCTTTCAATTTATGCAATGAACTATCTGAATGATATTTGACTTTAAAAATCCATTTCAAACCAATTGTTTTCTTACCTGGGGCAACTTGACCAGTTTTGCCAATACTATATATGTTTTTCAATGGATTGAATTTCCTCATCCATTGCTTTGATCCATTCTAAACGTCCTACAGTGTCGAGCGAATGACCTACACTAGAGGGGGAGGTGAATAGTGTGTTTAGTAAAATCTTAAGCATAATTTCAATTTTATGAGTTCTTTAATCTATTAGGCAAACACAAGTTTAAATGATATACACGAAAGTATGTAAATATGACAATTAAACAAACACAAGTAAAGGCATTGCAAACAAGATAATTTATAGTGGTTCAGGACCCTTCCGTACTCCACTACCTAAGCATCCCGCTTAGGATTTTCAACTTAGCTTTACTAGATTATAATTGTTTCCTTACACTTGAGGACTTTTCTTCGGAGAGTCTCTATTTCGGGACCCTTCCGTACTCCACTACCTACACCTGGAAGTCTCCGCCTTCACACCGAAAGCACTCTCCCACCTCAAACCCTAAATGACAACAAGAACTAATCCTAGTAAACTAAGTACACCAGTGGACTTATGCCTTACAACTAAGACAACTACCCAATCACACAAACCTAGCAACCTAGGTTTACACAACCTTCAAATACAATGAAATAAAGCACACCATACAATAATAATGGAGAAAAAAAATAAACAAACAATACAACACTTATCTCCCAACAATGATTCCTAACTTCCTCTTGATGCCCTTGTTGATGAAACGATGAATTCAAGGCAAGGTCAAGGAAATTTCAACACAAAGCTAGGGTTTGATGAAAAGTGGCTCAATCAAAGGCTTAATATCTCAAATAATGGCTCAATAATTGTTAAAGGCGTGAAGGAAGGTTGAGAACCACACATAACGACTCAAAATAGAGCTATTAGGGCCCGTTAGTCAATCTCCGGCCGATGCTCGGTCGACGATCGGCCGATAAACTGCTATTTTGTTGATTTTTTTTTTCTGGTTGCTGATTTTTGGGTTTCGGGTTTCGGGTTTTGAGGTTCTTTTGCATCATGAAGAGGATTATACAAGAATACTAGACACTCTAAATCTATACTCTATCTTCCCAATGAATTCCGAGCATCGACGAGCGTCCTTCCGATTTCTTTGATTTTTTCGATCGCGGACATCACACACAAATCGACTTGGAACCTAAAAATATCTCTCGCTCAAACATTTTCATATTTGTTATAATCAAAACTGAGATTAAGACTAAGATTGAAAATCTTAGGCCAACATACATCTTCTTGAAAGGTTAGTGGTTCCTTAATTTGTGCTGAATTGCATACCTAGGTTCTTTGATATATCTCTCTCAAACTCCCAAACCTCCGAGGTGGTGTTTCATCATCATTCAGTATATCAACAACTGATTTGTGTTACTGATTCTCTTCGGTATCAACAATATTTTTTTCTCCTTGCTCTTCATGAGAACTCATGTCTGCTATGAATTTGTCATGTGTGGGTTTATTTATTGCTTCTTTACTATTGTTCCAATTCCAAGACCGATGCTTATCTATTATCACATCTTGGCTTATAACCATAGTAATTGCTTCTGGATTCAACTATTTGTAAGCTTTTGACTATGTGCTATAACTATAGTACACATTTTGTACCGTTATCATCTAACTTCTTCCTAAGTTGGTTTGGAACCTGTACATAAGCCAAACTACTGAATATTTTAAGATGAGAAACAGTAGATTTTCTTTTGTATATTACCTCATGTGGCGTTGAATCTTCCGGCGCTGAGGTATAACTTCAGTTCAACATATATATATATATAACAGTTTGAGCAGCTTCGGCCCACAAGTTTTTTGACATTTCTTTCATCTTCAACATATATACACTTGATCATTTCAACTATTGACCTATTCTTTCTCTCAGCTACCCCATTCTGTTGGGCAGAGTAGCTTATTGTGAGTTGTCGAGTGATCCCAAGATCTACACAAGACTCATCAAACTTGTTAGTAAAAAAATTCTCCCATCGATCAGTGCAGAGAGATTTAATCTTACATTCAAATTCTGCCACCATTTTATTCTTGAATTCTCTGAATGCACTGAATATTTCAGATTTCTATTTAAGAAATTTGATCCAGCAGTATCTACTGAGGTCATCTACCAGAATGAGGAAATACTTACACCCGTTGATTGGCTCGTTTGCTTGGGTTTGCACATGTCTGCATGTATCAGTTGCAATAATTTGGTTGCCCAACTATTTGAATTTTTTGGAATTGCAATTCTATGTATTTTTCCGAGAGCACAACCTTCACATGAGACTTCAAGTTCTCCTTTCAGGCTCGATACAAATGTGTCCATACCTACAGTGCCACAATCGATCATCTTCATCAATTCAGCTTTGAGAGCATGTCTTGCTATGTGCGGATCAAAGCAAAACAAATTATTTCTAGCAAGTGGCACTTGCACCAGTTCTTCCTTCTTCTCTGCATCTGTAAACACAATGCACGATTGGCCTTCAAACACCAGGGCAAATATTTCTTTCATTAATTGCCATACACTCAGGGCAAATCCTTCTTCTTTCATTATTTGTGCCTTGATATGCATTTCTAAGTTTAGCAGTTTTAGCAAAGGAGATACGTTTCAACACCGTACCATCTAGAGCCCGTTGAATGTAGCTCAACGCTCGAGCGTCCTTTTTCCTTGTATCCCTCAGTGCACCAGCCGCCATTTCCTCTTCGTTGTATCCAGCGTTGATGAGCTTCCACAGATCCTGGGAGATGAAGAAGGTCTGCATCATTGTAGCCCAATCTTCATATTCCACCCCGTCAAAACGAGGTACAATGAAGAGACCACATTGATAAAATAGGATAAGATCGCACACTCTCACGAAGGTGGAAGGAAAGCAGTAAGAAACCAAAAATGCATTCATCAAATCAATTGAAGTTTACACGCTATATGGACACTTATTTGTAGAGCAGAGTACATGAAGCATATTGAGATAAGAATGAGCAGTAGTGGAGCTATGTAACAACAGAAATGAAAACAAACAAAACAACCCATTAACTCATATGAATGTGGCCAGCTGGACCACTTATTTCTGATGACTCAAAAACTATGACATGGTATATGAATTCTGCCCATGTCATCATACCTATCTATCTATGCCAAGTAGCTATACTCTTAAACTCCTCAAACTTTAGTGCAAATGTCTAACACTAAAATAACTTCATAATCAAACTCTGCACAACTCTAATATCCCAAACCCCCCAAGTCATACATTATTCCTACCTGACGCTCAAGTTAATATGTGATCGAGGTGGTAGTAAGAGCAACATTAGACTCTAGGTTACCTCGGGCGCATTGTGTCTGTATATATTGCAGGATGTGGAAGGAATGGTAATAATATCGACATGTAATCTTGTTGGGATGTTGCTCAGAATGGGTCGAGGCTAATCCCGAAGATGTTGGGTTCATGATGACGAATCCTTCGTGATAAATAAGGATGTAGATGTTCTTGTGTGGCCGGGTGGAGCCCCTGGGCTAAGCCGTTTTGACTTGATCCAAGTCTGGTGCATGGGTGTGGGTGTTGTTGGGACTAATCTGGCCAGTTCCCAAAGTGCTAGTCCAATCCACAGCCCTCGAGCTCGGTTGGAGTCTGAAGGACTTCGTGCCGAGCTCTAAGTAGTGTCGGCTTCCTATGTTGGCTTGGTTATGTTCACGTGTAGGTCATGAGACCTCTAGTGTGATCCTTCGTTATCTGGGACGAATGCGACTGTTGCCTAAAGGTGGAAAGTGTCTTTCTATGTGCTTGCCATTTGTATGGTCAATATCGTTGGCAGGAAAGTAATTATGGGGAGAGATTCACTTAGCGGTTTCCGAGGCACTAAGCGTCAGTTGTAATATGATGGATGTGGTGCCGTTAGTGTGGCGGTGGCATCCTCCGTTAGGGCGATGGTTCCTGCTCCGAGTCTATAAATAGCCTCCTACATTTTGTGGTTTACATGCATTAGTTGCAATGGAATGAGAAGTGTCAAAGGTTACCGTTCCTCCGAGAGTGGGGAGCAGATCATGGGTTGCTGTGGGTTTGCACCGCTGGGCTTAAGAGAAGGTTGGATGGCGAGAGGTCCGCTGTGAGTTTGCACCGCCGGGGAGGCATTGTATTGATGTACAGGTAGCCTTACTGGTTGGCTGGAACATTACCCGCAGTTCCATGTCCCCTCAACAATCAAACTGGGGTAGGTTTGCGCTACCAGGGCTTTCGTTTCCCGTCGTCTCGTTCATCCTCCCCTCCATAATCCTCCTGCGACTTGTGGGAGGTTTGACCAAGTCTGTGTACGGAGTTAAATCTTGGTAGTAGATCCCAGGGACTAGAGATTTCCATGTGCGCGACTTGGTTTGATGTTGGTAATGGCACCTCGGCAAGAATGTTCTTTTCAAACAGCTGCTTTGCCAATGTACTTTTGTAATTTGTCTTTCTGTTTGTAAACTTCCCTATGTGGTTTTGTAAATACACATATCCCCTTTGTGGGTTTGATGCTGGTAATGGCACCTCGACAAAAATGTTCTTCAAACAACTGCTTCGCTAATGTACTTTTGTAATTTCTCTTTCTATTTGTAAATTGCCCTATGTGGTTTTGTAAATACACATATTCCCTTTGTGGGTTTTGTGTGAATAAAGAGGATATTTCTTGCTTTTATTCTTTCTGTGTTTTGTCGAGTTTGATCGACTACTTAATCACTGTTGAGTGATTGCAAGTGGGGCACTCAGGTCGAGTTTGTAAGGGTTCCGAGGCTGGAGGTAGTGGCGCGGTGATCGATGAGCTAGAATGGTAAAAATCGAGCCTTGGTTGTGTAAGGGCTCTGAGATCGGATGTAATGACGCCGAGGCCAAGGACCACACTCGGGGGGTCAAGCCGAGCTCACTGAAGAGCGTAAGGCAAGACTGTGCGGTTTTCGCCTTAAGTTGCGGGCCATTCGCTCGGGTGGTGAAATGACCATGGAATTACTGGGCATACACACATAAATGTAAAATACACGATCTTTATTAATGCTAAAATAAAATTGTTCATACAAAAAGGTGCTCAGTTTGAGCTTCTATTTACCTGTCAAGGCAGGAGAAGACGATAGAGAGAAGGGAAACCAACGATATATCCTGCTCCGAGCTCAGGACTGCTCAGGTTGGTGTCTTTATTCGAGAGGTGAGCAATTCTCAAGCCGTGTTGGGTCGGGGTCGTTTTTGCATGCCTTCTCCTGGGTCTTGTTTGGGGGTTCCCGCTGGTTGTTTGCCCGAGGACATAAGAAGCGCCCGCGCCCGATGAGGCAGAGTGTTTGACCTCTTATTCAATCCAACTACCTTTTGCTTGAGGCATTTGTTATATTATCAACGAGTTTCCTTTTGGTTGGTGTGGAGTATGCCTACCTCTGTCTCTGAGACGAGAAATTTCATTGCCAGGTGGGGGGTCGACACGACGGATCCCGGGCTGTTCAGAGAAGGTCGCCCCAAGATTATGTGGTAAGGACTGGGGATGTCAATGACTAGGTAGTGCACGTCGGTCGTCTTTGCCTTTGGTCGGGAATTGAATATTGTCCTTAGCCATTTGGAGCCTCGGACGTTCACTCTTTCTCCTGAGAAACCCACTAAGTCTCCCTTGCACGATGAGAGTGAGGTTTTGGTTAGTTGCATTTTTCAAATGTAGAGTAGGAGAGGATATCGGCCGAACTTCCTTGATCCACCAAGACCTTCTTAACGATGAAGTTTCCTGCAATCACAGAGATTACAACAGGATCATGCAGGTTTTTGTCAATTTCGTGGAAATTGAATTCATAGAGAGATATTACTGAGGTTTTAGGGATATGCTCGTGTCGGCGGGCGACATTGTCGACCGCCATGATCGCTCGGATGGATCTCTTTTTGGTCGAGCTCGATTCGCCTCCTCCTGCGAACCCACCGACAATGTAATCGATGATTCCTCAGACTTCGTTTCCTGAGCGATTTGCTCGGTCGTTGTCCCTTTGTCCTCTGAGATGGTTCGGGGGTGTCCGACTTCGACTTCGACTTCGGTGTCAGTGGTCTCGGCTTTTGCTCCGACTGCGTTCTCTTTCGCGATGGATGTATCGGTCGAGGCGTCCTGCACGGACTAGGTTCTCGAGTTGGTCCCCAAGCACTACATAGTCTTTTGTGGTATGCCCGTAGGTACCATGGAAATTACATTTCTTTCTCATGTCGACGATGGGTGGTAGTTTCTGCTTCCCTGCATTGGCAGGGTGCTTGAGGAGTTTCAGGTCGTAGATCTCACGAAGGATGGTTTCTTTCCTTGTGTTGAACGACGTGTACTTCTCGTACCGAGCGCTCGATCGGGGTGGCGACCTTGCTCCCCTGCCGTTTTCTCATTCACAAAGATTTAGATCCTCGCCTCTTCTATTAGTCTTTCTGGATTTCTTATCTTCGGCAGCGCCTCTTACATTCTACCTCTCGACTTTTTAGGCCTCACAGAGCTCTTCTATTTCTATATAGCTCATTGCTTTCTCTTGGAACTCGACCATATCTTTTGGTTTTGCTAGAGCGATTTGGCCTGCGAAGTTCCCGAGCTTCAACCCGTGTTTGTCGCCATGATGTGTTTGACGAAGGGTCCTGAATCGACATGAAGAGGGTTGGCAACCTTTGTGACCCTAGGGTCCTTCTCCCTTCTTAGGTGAGGTGTACTCGAGACCTCATCTTGGAGGACAAACATTGGCATCTTCCTTTCAGAGTGATTGCTTTCTTCGTGATCTGAGCGGTGACGCTCGTAATCGACCGTGTGTTATTTTTGGGACCGAGTCAACATCACGACTTGAACTGCTAAACGTTGGTTCTCCGCCTCAAGGTCGTTTAGACGACGTTGGGATGCTTCTGGTAGGGGATTGATTAGTGCCGGAGTGTCGCTCCTCACTATGTTAGTGTGTCCAGGTAGCGGGGGTGCGTCGCCGCTAGGTTGTTGACTCCGGGTTTCAACCATGGTGGGGTAGGTAAGATATACTCGGCCCCATGGTGGGTGCCAAATGTTCTTGCCTGAGGGTCAAAGCGGTGCGGTTCAATTTGGGGGGGGGGGGTGCAAAAGACACTATAATGCTCAAGTCAGTATGTGATCCAGGTGGTGGTAAGAGCAAAATTAGTCTCTAGGTTACGTCAGGCATGTTGTGTCTGTATATATTGCAGAATGTGGAAGGAATGATAATAATGCCGCTCGGTAATCTCACTGGGATGGGTGTTCGGAATGGGTCGAGGCTAATCCCCGATGATGTCGGGCTCGTGATGACGAATCCTTCGTGATAAATGAGGATGTACATATCCTTGTATGACCGGGTGGAGCCCCTGGGCTAAGCCGTTTTGACTTGATCCGAGTCTGGTGCATGTGTAGGCGCTGTTGGACCTAATCTGGCCAGGGCCCAAAGTGTTAGTCTAGTCTATACATGTTTGCTTATTTTCTCGAATGTATGCAATTCAAGTCGATTCATAGGGAAGGTTCAAAATGTATATATCTATTCCTTATGTAATTTTCTAATATTATCCTTCACTGTATATAACATTACATAATAATATAATAAAATAAATTATTAAATTAATTTTAAAAATTACATACATTAAATAAATAATTATTATTTTATTATTAAATAATAATAATAATAATAATAATAATAATAATAATAATAATAATAATAATAATAATGAAAAATTAATGAAAATATTCCGAACTTTAGTGTTTTTAACTTTCGAAATTATAACAATTATATCTCCTTGTTAGTTGGCTGTTAATTTATCTATTATATGATGACGTGGAATGCTATGTCAGTATCAAAAAAATATTTTTTTAATCCAAGTTATCACATCATCAAAATTGATGTTGAAAAAAATTATTTTTTTATTTAATCGAATTACCACATCAGCACACATGCCCTTGTAACAAACTTATCCCAAACTTTGGCTCTCGTAACAAATCTATCATAATCTTTAATTTATCCTAATCTATCTTAAATTTTAAAATTTGAAATAAAATTCATGTCTTTTCTAGATATTATTATTATTATTATTATTATTATTATTATTACTATTATTTATTAAATACTTAAAATTTTGAAAATAATCTTATAATTATCTATTGAAAATTTATTTTTTCTTATTATTATTTATTTAATTATATTATTGCATTTTAGAGAAAATTGAAATATCCAAATTAAACTAATAACTTTCCATATAGTATTTATTATTTACCCAAACTTTTTTTTCTTAATTTTTATTTATTATTTACCAAAATTTAATATTTTTTAAGTATACTACAAGAATAAAAAAAATAACGCTTATAAAATAAATAATATACAATACACATGAAATATTTATTTAGAAATAAAATAGATATAAAAAAGTTAAAAGAAAAAACTTTGATATACCATATACTTATATTTAGATCTATATTTATAAAGCATAAAAATGAATGCAATAAAAAAATAATAAAAAAAATATTATTTTGGCTTAGAATTTTTTTTTTCTTTGAAATGTGATAAACACACCGAATAAAATATTAATTAAAAATATTAAATTTTGTAAATAATAAATAAAAAATTAAGAAAAAATAGTTTTGGTAAATAATAATACTATATGGAAAGTTATTGGTTTAATTTGGATATTTCGATTTTCTCTAAAATGCAATAATATAATCAAATAAAAAATAATAAGAAACTTACATTTTGAATCAATTTTTTTAAAATAAAATTTTAATAGATAATTATAAAATTATTTTCAAAATTTTAAGTATTTAATAAATAATAATAATAATATCTAGAAAAGATATGATTTTAAAAAAAATAAAATAGAGCTCATGTAGTGGTCACTCCCTGCTCAATTGGGAGGGAAGAGAAAGCAGAGGACTACTTGTCGTGCATTTCTCACCTCCAAAAAAGCAAGAATATATTCCACCATAAGCATCCAATTCTTTATTAATACCCTTCAAAATGTTTACATGGAGCTCAGCTCCCGAATGGAATGAAACACTACAACCATTACCACTACTAACAGCTATAGCATCAACAGAAATATGACTACTAACATGACTAATAACTTGACTGTTAACACTACAAACATTCGTGCCAGACTGCCAGCTACATTAGCAACATAACTGTCTACAACATCATTATGCAATAAAAGACAATCCTCATCAGAACCTTGGTTAATATCCCCAATATGATTTATCTTCATGAGTTCCTTCCCCTTCAATCTTCTAAGTTTCTCCTTGCTATCCTCATCCATGTTAAAGCTATTCCTATTTAACATATTTGTAGCTATCCTCATCCATATTAAAGCTATTCCTATTTAACATATCTGCAACAAGAACAGAATTATGGCAATTTTGAAACATAACCAAATTCTTATTCTCAGACATCCTTGCCTCCCACATTGTATACATTTTTTTCGCCAAACCTTCCCCAGCAAATCTGTGAGCTATAATATTTCGGCTCCTATTGATAAACTTCCAACTTATGCCCTTGAACTCTTCACCAATTCTTTTAATCTTCCTCACCAGCCACAGATTTTGCCATGCTGCAACCTGATTATCATCCAGAATATTGATAGCTTTCTCGCAGTCAGAATAGACCTTCAACCATTCTATTTTCCTCCTTCTCGCATTATCTAGGCCGAACCAAATTGATTTCAGCTCAGCTTGAAGAGGACTGACAACCACCTCTTTATTACACCCTGCAAACAACCACGTTTCATTTTCAAAAATTACAAAACCACTACCAACTTATTTAGAGCTTCTCCATGCAACATCACAAAACATCTCATACCACTCTTCCCCAACATTGACACTACTCACCTCCTTCTCCATCTGTCGATATGAATTTTATTTCAAATTTTAAAATTTGAAGTAGATTACAGATAAATTAAAGATTGTGATAAATTTATTATAAGGGCCAAAATTTGGGACATATTTGTTATAAGAGCTAAAAGTTTGGGATATATTTGTTACAAGGGTATGTCTGCTGACGTGGTGATTCGATTAAATAAAAAATATTTTTTTTTCCAACATCAATTTTGATGGCGTGGCAACTTGGATTTAAAAATTATTATTTTTTATGCTGACATGGGATTCCACGTCATCATATAACAAATATATTAACAGCCAACTAACGAGAGGATATAATTATTATAAATTCAAAAGTTAGAATATCCAATTGTTTCAAATAAAAGTATGAGACATATATATTTGTTAAAAACACTAAAGTTCATGATATTTTCATTAATTTTTCCTAATAATAATATTATTATTATACTAAGATTCAATTGGTTTTGTAAATAATAATTTTTATTACTATAAAATAAATAAATTAGTTTACACTAATTCATATTTTATTATGTTGTTATTAATTAGAATAAATTGTAATAACTAATAAGATTTATCATATTGTTATGGAGGATATTTTGATTATTTTTCTTTTTATTTCTTGTATATCCATTATGCTAACAAAACAAGATACTATTATTTTGTATCTATTTCATTCCTTATCTATATATATTCCAAAAGCCCGTGCCACCCCAATCACGATGGGCATGGGCTACGACATACCCTCCGCAGTACATGGTGACCCGTGCCAGGATCCTGGAGGGTCCCAACCCATGTCGCCCCGTGATTGGGGCGGCACAGGCTTGGGTGCAGCGACGGCTGCACCCAAGTTTTGTCCCTCTCTTACTCTCTGCATTCCTCTAACACGATACACACTAATTCTGAGCCCATTGCAAAGAATCACACTAAAAGCACTTGCATCAACCTTATAGAAGCAATTATTTCTCAAAAATTTGATATATATGTAGCTCCAATTGTCTATCCCAAAACTAAGAACAAATGACAATTGAACAAACACAATGCATAATCTAAAGAAACCAAAAATACAAACATTATCTGGTCAGTTTACAGATAATCCATGGAGAGCAAAACATTAATTGCATTAAGAGAAAGAATTAATTGTTTGCATCCCAAAGATTATCAAGCATATGCTCTTACCCTCATAATTTAGTTAATCATTCTCTAAAGTTCATAGTCCCTCAAATCAGCACTCTCACAAATTAATGGAATAATTGACAATTACTGAATCATTCCAAGAGAAGGTCAACTAAAATAGACTGAAAACAGATATATAGCCCATCAATGTTGACATACAGTGGACCTTGAAGGCTTTGATATACCCCAAATATCATTGGAATATTCAAGTCAATATCCAACACACACATATATAACTACTATATTTAATCTTAATTAATGTAGTGATGTCCATAAATTAATTTGACTCAAACTGAGTCATGACAAGCAAGCATAAATCTGATAGAAATATTCTTGGATTAATCAATTGCTGCATATTGAGACAGAAATTAAACATGCATGTGGAATTAAACCATGATATAAATCTATCATGTACTTCAATTTTGAAGTAGCTGAACCAGTCTCCAATTGTATATGTAATGCCTTCTCCATTTCCTTCTTTCTTTCAGTACTTTCATACAACACAAATAAAGCTGGATCATGGAATCTTAAAAAGATCACTCGAAATTAATTAAAGCCTCAGGCTCAGGTCAAGCTTTTGCTGCCCTAATTCAGATTCCATTTGATCACCATCATCATCGTCGTCATCGACCGCAAACGACGGCCATGTCGTCGTCCTCACCAGATCAAATCTCGCCGCCATCAACGATGTCGTCTCCGGCGGTGGCCGGAGTTGTTGCTTGTGCACCACGGCGTGAGGATGAACAGTGAGGGGCTGGAGATATGCAGAAGGTTGGAAAGGGAAGCCAGGCATCACCATCATCATCATTTGTGCTGTTGTTTGGGATGATCTCTTCATCCTCTCTCTTTTGTGGGCATTCTGATGTCCTCCCAACGCCTGTGAGCTGAAGAACTTCCTCATGCAATAGTTGCATGAGAACATCTTGTGGTTTGAGGGCTTCAAACCGGAGCTGGAAGAAGAGCTCCCACCAAGTGACAAATTGAGCCATTCTTCTGGATTCTCACTGCCCATTGCAGCTTCTACCTCTTCCATCTGCAAGCTTATCAAGTCTAGTGGGCAACTGGTTGGGGAGAAGAAATATATGCTTAGGAGAGAGATAGCTTTTCTAGAGAGAGAAAGAGTTTCAATCAAGTAGACCGCAATAATTTCCTAGTTTAATCTGTCTGAGCTTAAAATCTATAGAAGCATAAAAAACTCAAGATATTGATCATCTGATTGGTATAATTTTCTTATTTTTGATTTTACTTCTTTGATAAACTATTACTATGACTTAGGTTAATTACTCCAATGCAATCAAATTATTTCACTCTATATTAACTGATAAAAGGTACATGGTCTTTCTGGGATGATTGTGGTTTCCCTTAAAAAGAAAGTAGGAGGGACAAGGTATGAATTGAAGTGGGAATAATTGCACTGGCACAGGAAAAGAAAGTGTAAGTGGATGCTTTAGTTTTTATATATATATCTAGCTAGGGCATGGGTGGCCCTCAATGTAGGGCACATTATAAATTGCTGTGGGTAACAGGCAATGCCTTGGTCCTGGCCTGCTGCCTAGCTAGGTCAAGCTTTAGATTCTTCACTATTTTTCATCAGGTTTTGCCCCAGTGTAAATGTTTGTCTTCTCTGAAACCAACAAAGTTTCCAATTTAACAAGCTCATCCACATTATTAATATCTTGTCATGGGTCTTCTATGTTGGAGCACACATCACTTTTTAAGTGTTTTACAACAGTTGTTTGTATTGAGTTCAGAGTTAGTTTTATATAAGTTAGTAACTTGATATCCAGCTACACTTTGTATATCGACATCTGTTTCTGCAAGACCTTTGTCAGATTGCCAGTGAAATTAATTAACCGTTGACTATTGGGGGTGGTTTAAAGCATGAAGGAGAGCGAAGTAATTGCGTTGGAAGCAGAATCGATTCCAGAAGATTCTCCAAGTTTATAGCCGATTGCGGCCTGATCGACCTTCCTACCGTGCGTGCGTGGGAACTCCGTTTACCTAGACAAACAACAAGAATCCCCCCCTCACTGGCCAAGCTTGATAGAGTCCTCGTAAATTATCTGCTCTCTTGCATATTCTTCCTCATCTCGGAGTGACCAGCGGTTATAGGATGCTCTCTTATCATAACCCGTTGGTGGCTTAACTACAAGTAGGACCAGAGTCGGTCCTGATAGGCCCTTCAGAATGGAGTCTTTTTGGTTTAAATCTCTTGAGTCCTTGGAGCTCGTTAAGCTTGGGATCGCTTATGTCCAATCTGACTTCGTTCCTTCTCCCGCCGGTTCCATCCGATCAGTTCGTGGCTGCGGAAATGGAAATGCTTTCAACAAACCCTAAAGGAGTGGGACAAAAGCAAAGGACAAAATTGGAATTGTAATAGCTAGGAAAGCTCTAGAAGAACGTATCCTACTAACAAGTGCTCAAGCGGACGTAGGGTTGTTATCTACTACAGAGTTCAAGAATTTCAAAGCCGACAAAGCAAAGCTAGACAAATTATACGGCATAGAGGATGCTTACCGGTGACACAGAGCAAAGAAGAGATGCATTAAAGGAGACAGAAATACTATATACAAATTATACGCCACTTGTGCTCCTCAGTCAGAAACAAATTCAACTGGATCACCTGCGTTGTCACAGAAATAGGGCACCTGACTGGTATCTTTGATATTGCTAACTCCTTTCGAGTTTTTTATTCCCAGCTACTCGATCGGGAGGCGGGAGCGGCCCCTTCTTGAAGTCGACTGGCAAATTTTTTATCTCTCGAAATCGGACAAGCTTTTATCGCTGCCCCCCCCCTCCTTCATAAAGGACGAGGTGTACGTTAGGCGTCATCAAAGCATTGAAAAACTATAAGTCGCCTGGACCTGACGGGATTCCTCCCAAGTTTTTCAAGACCTATTGGCATCTAATTGGCGGGGAAGTCACTCGTATCTTGAATGATTTGCAAACTAAACCTTTTGGTTTCAACAAGATCAACAAGGCCTACATCATCCTCATTCCCAAGAAAAAAGGAGCTGACCGTCTCGAGGAATTTAGGCCAATTGTTTAGAGCATAGCATCGTGAAGATTTTTTCAAAGATTCTGGCTAATAAACTATTGACCATTATTCAGGAGTTAGTGGATATGACTCAAGCTGCCTTTAACAGAGGTCGCAATAGTTTGGATTCTTTCATGTCTGTTCATGAGACTCTTTGGTCATGTAAGATGAATAGGGATGACATCTGCATGTTCAAAGTGGATTTCAAGAAAGCGTTCAACTATAAATTTCCTCCTCGGATTGCTGGCTACTCGTGGTTTTCCTACTACATGGTGTAATTGGATCCTCGTGCCATTGAGGTCCACATAATCCTCTCTTGTCATAAATGGCTCCGTCAGTCAGTCCTTTGCCCATAAAAGGGGTCTCACACAAGGCAACCCACTCTCTCCCTTGCTCTTTAATCTCGTCATTGATTCTTTATTTAAAATCATCAAGCGAGCTGCTCAACAAGGAAGGGTGATTGAAGCCCTCTCCAACTTTTCCCCTGGGGTATCTCACACATTCTATTTGCAGACGATTTGGTCCTATTAAGCAAGGCATCTAAAGACAACATTAGGAATTTTAGACTCATACTAAAATGTTTTGGATTTTGTTAGAGGCTCAAAATTAAACTTAGTAAGACTCGACCGCTTCACATTTCGGGGGACAATCAGGCCGCGCTTCGAGGGACTAGTTATTTTGGCTGTACGGTTGGAGCCTTTTCGATCAAATATCTGGGTCTCCCTCGACGGGTAGGAAGACTCACCAAGGATGATTAGTCGTCGTTTATTACAAAGATGGATACAAAACAAGCATCGTAGCAAGGTAGGGTTTTGTCGCGATCGGGGCGCCTGACACTGGTGAATAGCGTGCTCACAAACCAACCTTCCTACATTCTTTCTGATTTCAACGCCCTTAAATGGAATCAATCAAATCGATTGGAGGATGAAGTTCTTCTGGTCTGGATGCTGCAACTATTCACTTCGGGGAAAGACCTTGGTACACTGGAACATCCTCACGAGGCATAGAGAAGAGGGAGGGTTGGGGATATTGAACATGGCTTTACACAACAAGGCTTGCCTAAGTAGCTGGATTTGGAAGTTCGTGGCCTCGGAAGATATGATTTGGATTGATATACTTCATAATCACTTTCCAATCGCTTTCTTCATGGGTTATAGAAGAGGTTCAATACTCTCACCAATATGGAGAAGAGTCTTCTCCTACATTGATATCTTCAGTAGGTCGATCAATTACCAGGTCGGATAAGGGGCGACCACCAGTTTCTAGCATGATCCATGGCTAAATGGAAAGAAGCCCAAAGATATATACTCTCAGTTGTTTACTTCAGCTTGTGAACCTTTTACTACCGTGGTTGAGGCGAAGATGACCAATGACAGTGGTGAGGTCTATGGTTGGAATGTCCAGTTTACAAACTTTGTCCCTATAAAGTCTATAACACTTTTGGCAGCTGAGCTCGAGTCGTACCTACATGGCTCAGGGGAGGATAACATTGCATGGAATTGGACCACTCATGGTTCATTCTTAACTAGCTCCATCTATAGACTTTTGAATTTCAGGGAAATACAAGACTCTACCGCCAAATATATATGGTGGCACTACTGCCCGCCAAAAATATCCTTCATGAACTGGCTCGTAGTGAGAGGTAGACTCCTAACCAAATATAGGCTGTTGGCAGGGAATATCCAGGTTAATCCAATTTGCGTCCTCTGTAATACACAACATGAGACTCATCAGCACCTCTTCCGGGATTGTCCTTTTACGTTAGACGGTTAGCGAAAACTCATCGAGCTTTATGGATCCCAATATTTCTTGATCAAATTCCAATAGTGGGAGTTGGCTATCCACGGGTTGAATCGCACACGGAAGTGGAAGTATCTTCATATTATGATCTGACGTTGGAATATTTGGCAGGAAAGAAACTTGAGGTGTTTTGAAAACTAGAGTCGCCCTTTTTTTATTTAGCTTTCGAGGTAGCATTGTTGCTCAAGCATATTAGTTCCTTAATTTAGTCTCTTTTTCTACTTCCTCGTTAACACTTGTATTCTTCAAAGCTCTTGATTAATACAATGGATTTTGCCTAGTCCCCAAAGACCACCAAGCAATCAATCACAAGACCAACCTAGGTCTCAACACAAATGATAAAGTTAAACAATAAGAACAAAAACTAAAAATAACTTAAATGTGACAGGATAGTCTCTAAGGGAGCCTTCTTCTAAGAGTCAGTTGCACAGGAAGTGAGTTCAACAACCCAACTCCACATTGACTTGAAGATGATTAAAATAGTTTGTTTGCCATCGACACACTCAACAGTCTCAACTCCTCATATAATTGGCAACTCGATTTTAGCACATTGGAGACTTGCTAATCCATATTATCTCTTTCCTCATATATAGAGAACACCGACCAACTCCTATAAAAGCCATTTAACACAAGACCTTAACCTAATCAGCTTTAAACTCAAAAGATAGCCATAATATATCATAATTCTTTGATCATAAAAGCCTCAAGAAAAACCGCCCAGCCCATTAATGAAAATCACTTCATTTCTTTCATAATTGACCAAGAGATTAAAAATGAATACATATATCAATAATGACTATCATGTAACCATCAATAATTGCAACAAACAAAACGACATCATCGCAGCAGCATTAATTTCAGCATAAACTCCATAGCACCTAGAGTAGTTGTAACTAACTTACAACTGAGAACTTAATTGATATTTTTTTTACCAAATATAGCCAATATGACATAAGCCAAACACCAACAAAATGACAAGTAGAAAGTCAAAAAAAATTAGCCATGGACAGAGAGAACAACTCATCCACTTATTCCTAGCAAACTTGAACAGCCCTCCAAAGAGAATGCACTTCACACTTGAGGGCTCAAGAAACTAGAAATCACAAATGATGATAAAGAAATGTTCTATCTAGGGTTATATAAATGTGTTTTAGAAATGAGATTTGAATTAACAATTAGCTTGTAGCGTCTAGACTTGAACAATTCCTTATTTTAATTTTTAACTATAAGGAGGGAAAAGATAAAGTATAGATATATTCATATCCAATATCTGATCCAAAAAGTAATCGATTTCTGTATTTGTACTAAATTATGTTGGTGCTTTAACTATGCAACAAGCTCTTTCACACGAGCAATCATATGACTAAGGATGAGCATAGACTGGTTAATTAGTTCATTAGCAATTTTCACTACAACACAATCGACCTATAGAGACACATAATTAGAGATAAATTAGATTTTTATTTTTAAATCTTCACATTTAGAGACTAATAGACACAAAATTTGTCCTTAATTAGTCTCTAAAAATAGCTTTAGAGTCAGATCAATTAAGTGACTCTGTTGCTGGTATTTCTATAGCTTAGAGTCAAATTAATTAAGTGACTCTGTTGTTGTTGTTTCTATAGATTTTTAGAGGCTAATTAGGAGCAAAATTTGTGTCTATTAGTCTCTAAATGTGAAGATTTAGAAATAAAAATATATTTTGTCTCTAATTTTGTGTCTCTATAGGTCAATTGTATTGTAGTGTTTATTAATCGATCGATTAACTCCGAGTTTCCAAAATTATTAACTATAAGTTGGTCTATTAACTTCAGATAACCGTCACTTCGGTACTGAACCCGAAACCAAAAAAACCGATTCGATTAACCAAAAAAACCGGATTGATTTTTCGATTAACCAAAAACCATTTTTTTCTCACCTCTACGTGTGAGTGGATGGAGATGCTCAGATGCCTTGGTTTTTCCAATCAAATTTTAAATTCAGATTTTGTTAATTTTGGGTTCACAAAAAATTAAAGAAGAATTCATTAATGACAATAACATCAGTTACCGGTGCCAATTTAATTTGGAAAAATATTAAATTAAATTGTAAAATATTAGTCTCAAATCATTATTCTAATTAAAATGCTTAAGTTAAATTGTATTAATCAACACAACTTCTTATATACTCCCATTTAGGATCAAATCAAAATATTATATATAAATTTAATTGGTAAATTATAAGTTTCTATTTACTCATTTTGTAGTTAACATAATTCAAATTACATTGTTACTAACATTCATCAATGTGGTATTAGCTTTATATGTGCTATATTATCATTTTATCCATGTTGTCCATTTTACTAACAAGATTCATCTTATGTTGTCCATTTTATTCTTGTTATCATTTGCTATGCGCAATCACAAAAATAATAAGAGGCTGATGGATGGTTATACATGTGACGTAACATATATATTAACTATGAATTATGTAAGTGAACAATGATAATTTAGACCAGGGTAATTATCCAAATATATTTTGAACTATACATTTTATCTCATTTGTGATCAATTCAATAATATTACTAAATTATATCCCAAATTTTGATATTTGTCTCAATTACATCCTCCCGTCAGCAGCACCGTTAAGGCGATAACGTGACGCTCTGACGTGGATTAAAATAATATTTTTTTTATTTAAAAAATATAAAAAAAATCACTTTAATTTATATAAAACAATATTTTTTATTTTTTATTAAAAAATCACTCTGAGCCATGTCGAGGGTGAACATGGAGTGATTTTTTAATATAAAATATAAAATAATATTTTATATTATTAAATTATCATAATTTTTTAAATAAAAAATA
Source organism: Canna indica (assembly GCA_034359265.1). NCBI lineage: Eukaryota > Viridiplantae > Streptophyta > Magnoliopsida > Zingiberales > Cannaceae > Canna > Canna indica. The sequence continues at coordinate 19,655,535 of CP136897.1, forward strand.
TTATTTTAATCCATGTCAGAGCGCCACATCATCATCTTAACGGTGCTGCTGACGGAGAGTTGACGGGAGGATATAATTGAGACAAATGTCAAAGTTCAAGATACAATTTGATAATATTTTAGAATTGAACACAAATGAGACAAAGTGCATAGTTCAGTATATATTTAGATAATTACACCCTTTAGACTATGAGTCTGTTTATTTCGCAAATTATTTAGAACAATGCATAGTTGGTCAATATAATATAAGATTGTACAAGATGGTACAAGGAATAATGCTATCTTTGTTTAGAATAGCACTGGACAATAAATTTAGCATTGTTGCCTATTTGTCGCCGCATCAAGGACACATGATGCAAGATGTCAGGTGAAAACAATGAGTCATTAGACATAGACATTGAATTAGAATGGGGCATGTAACTAACTTGTATATTAGTAACATTAATGTTGTTTTATAATTTGCTTTTAAGTTTGTGTAACCTGACTTATTTTTGTGTAATATATATTCTAATGCAAAATATCAGTTTTGTTAAATTAGAATGGCAGCTTCGAGTTCCAAAAATAATAATGGAAAATATATCAAATATGTCAATAAAAGATGTACGTGCGGCAACTGAGCTGGTGTAAGGATCAGTGAATCAAAAGATAATTCGGGCCGATTATATGCAGTGTGTCAGAACACTCCCGGATGTGGGTTTTTTCGATGGTTTACACCCATCGCATCTATATAGATGAAGGTGAAGAAGAAGTCAACCGTAATAGCGAAATAGATTATTTAAGAAGAGACCTAAATATGTTGGCAGCCAAAATAGACAAACATCAAGAGTTGGTCACCAAGGGGTTAGTCAAACTTCAAGCTTTGGTCACCAAGGGGATAGTCCTAGTGGTTGTCATTATGCTAGTTTTTATGTATAAATAGATCTGGATATTGGATATTATTTGATTTGGATTTGAACAGTGTGTATATTTGACTTGAATTTGAATACTACGTATGTTTGACTTGGACATTTGATTTCTTCCTTGCACATGTGTTAGTTGATGGCATATCGGAAAGGAAATAGAAGCGATACCCAATCAATGGGTATGCGCACTTTCCTTCATAATGCCGTTGATCAATATTGTCCAATACTATGTATGTTTTGCGTATGCTTATTGTGTATGCTTATATGGTTGTATTTATGGTTGTATTTCTATCAATGAGATAATGGGCATGTCATTTCTTGTGTGGGCAATGAATAGGAGACGATCATCAATTAATGATGGTGCGCATTTCCTCCATCGCTCAACATTTATATGAATCTTACGATGATATATGGTGAGCTAGTGATTGTTGTTGGTGGCTGTTATAGCTCATTTATATATCATTGCTGTTGGTGGCTGTTGTTGGTGGCTGTTATTGCTCAATTCTATATCGTTGTTGTTGGTGGCTGTTGTTGTTGGTGGCTGTTATTGCTCATTTTTATATGGTTTGATAGTTGATGACTGTTGTTGGTGGCTGTTATTGCTCATTTCTATATGGTTGATAGTTGGACTGGTTATGCAGAATTGTTGCTCATTTCTAGTTTGCTATAAGGGCTAATTATTTAAAGCGAACATCTAATGATGTTTTGCAACTTTTAATAGTCCTAAATCAATATTTGTTTATAAACTCTTTTTTTTCATACTTTGCTTCTTCTTTTCATCTAATGTTGTTGCTTCTGTTATTGGTGTGATCTTATTTTGAGCTTCTGATATTGGTCAGATATGTTAAATCTGATGTGGTTATTTTTTTCCTTTGTTGTTGTTTCTGTTGTTGGTCTAATCTTTTTGAGTTTCTATTATTGGTCTGATCTGTTAAATATGATGTGATTATCTTTGATGTTGTACATCTCCATAATATTTTTCAGGGGCTACTACTCTTGTACATATCTCCAGTTTTGTGTATGCTTATATGATTGTATTTCTATCAATGAGATAATGAGCATGTCATTTTTTGTGTGGGCAATGAATTGGAGGCGATCATCAATTAATGATGGTGCGCATTTTCTTCATCGCCAAACATTTATATGGATCTTACGATGATATATGGTGAGCTAGTGATTGTTGTTGGTGGCTGTTATAGCTCATTTCTATACCATTGATGTTGGTGGCTGTTGTTGGTGGCTGTTATTGCTCAATTTTATATTGTTGTTGTTGGTGCTGTTATTGCTCATTTTTATATGGTTTGATGGTTGATGGCTATTGTTGGTGGCTGTTATTGCTCATTTCTAGTTTGCTATAAGGGCTAATTATTTAAAGCGAACATCTAATGGTGTTTTGCAACTTTTAACAATCCTAAATCAATATTTGTCCATAAACTTCTTTTTTCATACTTTGCTTCTTTTTTTCATCTAATGTTGTTGCTTCTGTTATTGGTATGATCTTATTTTGAGCTTTTGATATTGGTCAGATATGTTAAATATGATGTGATTTTTTTTTTCTTTGTTGCTATTTCTGTTATTGGTCTAATCTTTTTGAGTTTCTGTTATTGGTCTGATTTGTTAAATATGATATGATTACATTTGATGTTGTACATCTCTATAATATTTTTCAGGGGCTACTACTTTTGTACATATTTCTAGTTTTGAAAAATTCTTGCTCATGTTGCTATTTGTTGAACCATTTTTTTTATTTTGAAATAATGTTTTTTATAAGTTTATGGGCAAAAAACAATTTGTTGGGCTTTGAATTAGAGGCGACTATCATTTGGTGCTTCACAGTCATTATATGACCCTACATTTTATTATGACAGAATACCTCATCTTTTCAAGATGCAAGCAAATATGGATGACTATGAGAATATTATACTAAATTGAATTGAAGAAGACAACTACAAAAGCTTTGATATAGTTAGGGGATGAACTATTTAGAATTGTAATTTCAATTTTTACTATAAGAATGTATTTCCGCAATTATATGTATGATATTTATTTGACTACTATTGTAATTTGAATTACATGAAATAAATAAAAATTTATCTGAATGTCAGCAAAATATTCTTGTGTTGTCTATTATATGTGGTTGTTGTAAGAATGAATATGAATTATGACTTATCAAATTTATGACCATGAAGATTTTGACTTAACCAAATTGAGCTAATTAAATAAATTCAATTCAACACTTTATTAAACATATATAAGGGTGTGTTTGGTACTACATGTGTATGCATATATATAAATTCAACAGTTAATTTATATATAATAATAATAAATAATATTACACGTGTATACATTTTTAATATTAAAATATTATCAATTTAAAATAAATTTATTAAAAATTTAATCTAATTTAAATATTATTCATAAATAATAAACACATTTTAAAATTTTAAAATTTTATCAATTTAAATAACTTATTAAAATTATTTTATAATTCAATTTATAATATTATTCATAAATTATATAGACGTATATTATTCCAAAACAAATTCATTGTTTTGGTAAACGAAACAAGTTTTCAAAGTTTCAATGAAAAATACACCTGAAAACCAACACTGTTTTGAATAACTAAATACGTTTTCACAGTTTTCAATTTCACGAAAACACATTTTGTTTTTGCTAACCAAATGCGTTTCAGAAAATAAAAACATCAAACAGAAAATAGAAAAATAGAAAACCGTTTTCGTTTTCTTCAAAATGAAAACACAAAATAGTTTTCGCTAACCAAACACACTTTTTCAGTCTTGTACTATTAGGCCCTAGGAAGCATGAACACTCCGTGGGACTATTGTGTTCGCGTGTTCGACACACCGCGGACACTGACACATGAAGACACTCGTCTAACACACGTGTCCCATGAGTCCAAGAGTGTAGGGATGGCAAAAAAATCCGTTTAGGCGAGTACACGCGGTGTTTACCCATTTATGACGAGTATGGATGGTAATATTCTACCCGCGGGGATTTCGCGGGTAATTTTTATTACCCGTTTAATATACGGGGCGGGTACGGGTATTATAGTACCCGTACCCGCGGGTACCCATTACCCGTGAGAATTTAATAAATTACATAATTACCCTTATACATATATTAAAAAAAAGTTTATGCTTGAAGTTGTTATCAAAATATTGTGTGTATATTTGTAGTGTGTTTAATTACTTATAGTTGAAGTTGTTAACTTATTATCAAAATATTGCAATTTATAATTTTTTAAAGTATCATGGGTAATTAAATGGGTACTCGCCAATATCCATGGGTATCCGTCCCCCCGCGGGTAATTAGATGGGTACTCATTTTCGATCCCCACGGAGAATAAACGGGTAGCGAGTACCCGTTTATTTCGCGGGGTGGGTAGCAGGTAGGCACCCCCGTACCCGCCCTGCCCCGTTGACATCCCTACAAAAGTATTTTGACAAAAAAAAATTGCCCAAACAAGACCTGAAAAATTCAAACACGACCTAGAAAACACTTTTGGAATGGACTTAGAAATAATAAGTATTGACACAAGAAATTATCTAAAATATTTCATATATTTTGAAAGGAGCCTAAAAACACTGAAAATTGATAGTTTGACATCAATAAAAATATCATGATGTTGTTATAATAAATCTTGAAATATATATATATATATGAATTGTGGATTTTTTTATAATTTTTTATTTTTTATATCTATATATATCATGTATGTGTCATATCTCGTGTCTGTGTTTGTATCGGTGCTTCATAGATTATGCCTTATTGTACTATCCTCGAGCATGAATTTTTATCTATTCATAGTAATTTTTTACAAACGAACACTATACAACAATTGTTGTCATATTCTATAATTCAAAATAATGTGAAATAAATGGACCTTAAATATATTAAAATAATCAAAAGAACTGTTTAGTTTAGCAATTAGATATATAAACGTTAGGTCCCAAAAAAAAAAGAGAAGTATCAACAATGGCATAAAGTTTGATTAGTCCTTTTATGCTTCATTAATTCTCACTCATTATTGTGATCTTTGGTGGAAAAATATGTAAATATATATAAGTAGACAAGTAGTGTACTAGTGCTTTTCCCGATGGAATAAATTAAATTGCAGCTTGGAATAATATAACAAAATGATTAGCTCTAATTGAATGCGTTCTTTCTGCATGGTTTTGGTAATTCATATATAATTCAGCCAGTAAATTATTTTATGAAAACACTTTTGATTGTTTAACATTAAATAAATCTATGATTATACAAGATGTTTTTATATTGTGGCTGAACTATTTTTCTAGGAAAAAAATTAATATAAGCCACAACAACAAAAATTGAGAAATAGATAAAAATTTATTGGCGTCGGTAATAGGAAAATCGCAATTTCCCCCTTTCGGGCGCCAGCTTCCAGTTGGTGCCTGATTTTGATTTACCGACGCCAGATTGGCGCCGATTTCTGAAATGTTACGAGCATTCACATGTTTAATCTCACATCATTTAGTTATTTTTTCTTAAACATCATTATTGATTTTAAATAACCTTCAAATCTTTTGTTAAATTATCACAATATGATCAATATATATTTTAAATATTAATTATTATTTTTTCAAATATTAAAGGGTTTAGCTCCCGACGTGGGATTATTATTTTTTACATCCGTAGAAATATCTGGTTCCTGAAATACCGATTCTCGGTTTCAGGCGTCGATTCCTCAACTTCTTCACCTCTTGTTGCGTATATACGTGCATCGATTTTGATGCTTAATTATAAGAGGATTTGTATCATGTTTTCATTGTTGATTTGGCGTCGGTTTTTAAACTTCAATCGGCGCCGGTTTTAATTCCATTTTTTTAGTGAGCTATACTTTTTAGAAAAAAAAATTGAAGGTTAGTTTGAAATGAGTCAATGACTAGTGATGGGATATTGTCAAGAATTTGAGAGTGAGAGGATATTCTATAGAAATATATTTAATCTAGCAAGTGCAGGTAGGTGACATGGTGATGCTGCCAGTGGGAATATTTATGTTTATCTTATATATGAGTTGAGACAATTTTGGCCCCATATATTATGTAGATTGTCTCACTGTGTCTTATCTCCTTTGAATAAATTGATTCTGATATGGGAAGGCATGCATGTCTCCATATCATCTTACACAAAGCTTTGATCTGCTGGATTGCAAATGAGATGGGAGTGTATTCTCTCATGAATTCCTCCTGACCACAAGCTCCCAAGGAGACAAACAACATGCTACTACTATATACTGTCTATGACTCTTAGCCAATAGTGATTTACATGTATGGTTCACATAGGAAAAGAAATTAATATGTCTCCAGAGCCCTAGCTAGCTCCTTGGATGGAGTGGACACTGACTATAGTATGTTGCCTACTCTTTATGGAATATTTTGCAATGAAAAATCTTGGGAGTTTCCACCAAATTTTTCTTTCATACCTAATTAAGTTAGGAGAAGTCAATAAAAAGATGATGATTGTACTTATTTTTCTTTAGTATAATGAGGTCTTTTGTAAGTACATTAGATTAAAATCTCTCTTCACTATTCACTCATATAGTAGGTCTTAAGGATGAAAAGGTAAAGTGACAATAGGTCACCTAGCTTGTTGCAGACCTTTTTGAAGACGAAACCATTTAGCATAACAGCGAATTTGCTCGGTGATAGCATAGAAGATGTCCATCACACCCATTGTTCGGGAAGCCTCACCATTGGAGCAGATCTAGAAGGAAGTCCCGGTTAATATTGTTGAAGGCTTTGGCCATATTCAATTCCACGAGTATAACATTACGTTTACACAGGTGAATTAGCTCATTGGCTGTCATATAACCTATGTAGCATAGAAACGAAAACGAAAAACGTGACACGAAACGAAACGAAGAAACGTTGATCTTAAAAAATATAGAACACGGAAACGTTAAAGAAACGCTAAATAAATATATTTTTCTATAATTAATATTATATAATAATTCTAAAATATAAGTATTCATAAAAATATTTTAAAATATTCATAATATGTTTATAAGTTTCACCATATATTTTTTCTTCTACATCAATTTTTTCACTTTATCAACTATTTTCTACTACTACTTCTTTTCCATCATATTCTGCACTTTATTACAATGCATTCCTATTAATTTTTGCATTATATCATAGTGTATAAACTCATCAATTTTCATGACGTGATTGAAAACTCCCTCAAAAGTTTCCGACATGTTTCCTCGAGGTTTCTAAGAGTTTAGGTTTCCGAAACATTTCCGACACGGAAACGTTAACCCACGGGAAGTTTCCGTGCTTCATAGCATATAACTATCGAGCGTGTATTACTTGCCATGATTTTTGACAATAACTTGAAAAAGACTCAACGTGAAATAGGTCTAAACTAAGAGAAATCCTCAGCTCCCCCCACCTTTGGAATCACAACAATGTTTTACAAAAAAACTTGAAATTTTCAAATCCAACTGAATTAGTAGATTTTTTTAACACCCCCAGTACATGATTACCTGTATCTAATGAAAAATATATATCATAACCTATTGCATGTTTTGCTCACTGTGATTACATGGATTAACTTATCCAAGTTAGTTACTTGTTAGTTGGATTAAATAATTAGTTCAACATTATGCTGTAATTAGGTGTTGTACAATGAAGATGCTCTTTCTCTCTCATCCTCTCAAGTCAAAGGGGAAAGTTATAATACAATGATAGCTTCTATTTAGAATGGAGTTGTTGCTTGTTGGTGATTCTTAGATTGGACATGTAATAAGTTGAAGCTTGTCTGAGAGTGGATTGCAGGGAAATAACAACATTTTCAGTGGTCACATCCAACTGGGTCTTGTCCTCCAGGATATATATACTACTCAACAGAGGCAACTTTTGGGCTTTTGCCAGAAACTTGTGGTGCAAGTGCAACCTCGAACAAGGTTCTAAACAGACAAAAAGATGAGAATTCTGGAAACCCAAATAGAATACTGAATCTACTGATCACCCACTCAAACATACACTAACTGAGACATTCTAAAATAAGGAGAAAAAGAGTGGTGAAATTAATCTACACAGAGAAGGTGTCAATATATAGAAGTTATATATCCCTCACTTATAATTAATACAATAAATTCATAAGAGAAATCAAGGATATAATTCCTAGCTAATTTGTATTGCTTATTATTTTAAAGTATAGGAAGCTGACAGTGACTTGTGTCATAATCATCTTGGAGGTTGCCATTAATTAGCATAAAGCACATGTTGTGAGTTTGCAAATCTAAGCAAAATGATGGCCATATCTTTGTCTATACACCAGCAATATATGTTGGTGGATCAAAAGCTGGGTCAGCTTATAAGGATAGTTTAATATTATTTTGTATACTAATCCTTCCATTCTTTATTATTCTTGGTGTATATGCTGTTGACCAAATCTTGAAATCATCATTACCAATCATATTTTTAGACTTTAATCATCCAAACTGTAACATTAAAAATATCTGACTTTTGAAAGTGTTCATGCCACACCCAAAATGGAGAAAAGACTTGTAAACTATATGAAGAAAGTATTACCTTGAGTAAAGCTCATTCATAATGAAGAGGGTGAATTACCTCTAGCTGCACATATGACAAATCAGCTAAAAGATAGATCCTACATTAGTGCTTTCATTGAGATCAGGCCATGAGAAACACCTGCATCTCCTTCTCCTTTACTATGAGTCGACAATTGTAGATTAAGCACTTGCTGTGTACAACAGACTCATCACTTATCATCAATGGCAACTTGGGCCATCGGCACGGGATAAGGCAGGGTAATCCTCTATCATCTCCAAATGAACATCTAACGCAAATAAAGATACCATCTCCAAATGAAACAAAAAGAACAGAGAAACTACTCTAAGGAACCACCCATGCATCATCTATGAAAAAGCAAAATTAATTTATCTTATCAAATTCTTATTTATTTTAAAAAATATAGGAGTGGTAATAATTTGAACATTCTGATTACTTGAAGAATTAATACCAAGTGGCAAGAAACTAATGCTCATCCTGGAGAATGATACTAATTATAAATTATGGTTTCTCCATATATATATCTAATAATAAGAAGAAGAAACAAAAAAAGATCCTTAGGAAAAATAAGATTATAGGATGATTTCTTCTTGCACGCTGACATTAAGTGTCTTATTTGGTAGAACAATACTATTAACCACCACAACTTCATCTTCGACTGCAACAGCTTCTCCTGCATTTCAGAAAATAGAATAGAAATGATGAACAACAAGTCCCTGAAAAGAAATGAAACCAAAAATAGAATAAGAAGAGCACATACCCAGGATAGTGACACCAAGTTTGGCATTATAGTCACCGTCAGCCTGAAATATAACTTATAAGTAAAAAATAATCGAGTAATTTGGATGAACCTCTCTCTCATATACAGAGCGCAAAACATGCTAACCAAAGTCACTAAGAAGTTGCATCATTCACATAGCTATGTAAATGATCATTCACATATCACGGTTCAAGTAGCTAAGTTACATATTGTTATGATCCTTGTTTTGTGCCTTTCAATAAGCACGAGTTCGAAGCCGAGATGGGGGCTCCACGATGCTAGATGTTTGCTGAATTGAAAAGTGCTGGGTGCTGAAAAGATTTAGTAGATCACTAGAGAGAGAGAGGGGGGAAGAGAAGAGACATAATTTGAATACCAACCATGCCTTTCTTTTTCTCATTTCTCCTTATATAAATTACACCATGTACATAACGTATTTAATGACAATCAAGTATTCTGTTTACAATACCTTATAGAACTTAATAACTTAATTAAGTTGCTTGCTGGAATTGATTTGAAGGGTGACTCTTGGTTTCCAGCAATTACTTTCTTATTAAGTTGCTTGTTGGCTTTGAAGAGGTGACTCTTGGTTTCCAACATTTAACTTCTTTATTTATGGTGTCTTGAAGAAGTGTCATCACTTGGATAACCTTTAGACTTCTTCACCTAGTCATTAGTTGATGTGGCAACCTGTTCCAATGATGTGGCATGATGAGGTGGCTGCCCGGTTGACATAACATCACCCCTCCTTGAGAAGCATGCTTGAGGTCAAGCATGAAGGCTGGGAAGTCAGCGTAAATTTGGGAAGTGGGTTCCCAAGTGGCTGAAGCCAGCGTTAGTCCTGCCCATTGAATTAAAAGTTCTTCTGCTCCATTATTGACCCTCTGATCCAGAATATTGTGTGGCTGAAGTTGTATCCCTTGCAAGGTGATGATGCGGTCATTTGTGGAGTATTGTAGCCGAAGTCCTAGGTGATGGGCCTTAATGTTTGGAGCCAATGTACTCCTAGGACAACATCGAATCCACTTAGGTCTATAATGTAAAAGTGTGTAGTGATTGACTCCTCGCCGATAAAGAGGGTAGCCTTGTGTTCAGAATGACAGTGGAGACGGTCTCCATTAGCCACCGTCACAACGAATCCAACGGAACGACGAAGAGGGAAGTTGAGGCGTTGAGCCACTGAACTATCGAGAAAATTGTGGGTACTCCCTGAGTCTAACAATACACGAACAGGGAGATTTTTTATGTAGCCGATGACTTGCATGGTCTGGGCATGAGGGGTGCCTTGCAAAGCCATGAGGGACACTTCAGGATTGCCCATCCTGTCCCAAGCTTGATCGTCGTGGACACTCTCGGTTGGGTGGTGCGCGGCCAGTTCAATACTTGCAGCCAATTCTTTTTGGTTAGAGAGAATTTCGAGCAAGAATAGTTGACGGCAACGGTGTGTAGGGGTCCATTCCGCATCATAGTTAAAGCATAAGCCTTGTCGGCGTCTAAGGGCAGCTTCCTCTTGTGTCAAACACCTATTCGGTCAGGGTCGCAGACCTCCCTTGTTTGAGGGTGAAGAGAGATCATGGCAGTGGGTGGGTGGGCGTTCATGGCAGCCGTTTGGAAGATGGCTTCGGAAGGACGTCTTTCACCCGGTTGACTCCATGCAAGTTGCTCATAGAGACAAGCGAGGCGCATAGCTTCCATGAGGTCTACCGGATTGAGGGCATCCACCATGACTTGAAGATTGAGAGTGAGTCCTCTGACGAATAACTCCACTTCTTGCTCGAATGATAAATGGCGGACGCGTGCAAGAAGCCGTTGAAAGGATCTTTGATAGTCCATCACCGATCGCGTTTGATGTAGACTAGCTAGTTCGCCCAATTTGTTGCCTCGACTTGGAGGTCCAAAATGGCGATGACAATGATCTTGAAACTCGAGCCATGAGAGTTGGGGAATATCTTGCATCGGTTTTAGTACCCAAAACTGACCATCTTCCGTCATATGATAAGTTGCAATTGCCACCTTTGAGTCTTCATGAATTTGGTGAAAAAGAAAATATTGATTGCAGCGTGACAACTAGGGCTGAGCAAAACCCGATCAGACCAGAAAAAACTCGAAAAACCAATCCGAAAATTCATTTCGGGTCGGGTTATTCGGGTATATCGGGTCGGGTCGGGTCTTGTTTTTGAAAATGTTGCCTATTATTTCGGGTCGGGTCGGGTTCGGGTGATAACCCTGTTTAACCCGACCCGACCCAATTTTAACTTAAATATATGTTTATATTATATATATTGATAAAAGATAGTGTTGGCTTTGTGGTTAGAAGGGTGGAGATAAAGTTTAGGAGGTCTTGAGTTCAAGTCCTACTTGGGTTATAATTTTAATACAATTGTTCACCTTTTTTATCACCATTTTCAAAATGAATTTTTATTTTATTTTATTTTTCTAAACCGAATTCGGTTTATTCGGTTTAATCGGGTCGGGGCCCAATTTTTTTGGGTTATTCGGGTCGGGTCGAGTATAATTTTTTTGGAAATTTCGGATTAATACCCGATCGGGTCGGGTCGGGTATTGACCCGACCCGCCGATGCTCAGCCCTAGTGACAACCATGATAGTGGATCTTTAGTTCCATCGTAACATGGAAATTTGAAGCGAGGAGAGGGTTGGTGGAGAGTGAGCAGTCCTGGTTCATCATGTGGTGGCATTCCTCGAGCGATACCTTGGCATCGAGGAGAATGGACAATAATTCTGTTGCCATCGATTGTTGGAATTTGACCTTGATTGGGTACTTGAACAAGATCATTATTGGCACGAATGGAGGTGCTACCTTCAATCGTCATTGAGGTAGTACGAAGGGTTTCTACTTCTTTTGATAATGCTACAATCTCGGCCAGAATTTGGCCTCATTCTGCTTCTCGATCAGCTCGATCTTTCGCTTGAGAGGCTGTCATCTCGCGCATGAATGCGAGGACCTGATCTTGGAAAGTCTCCCCCATGTTTGGCTCTGATACCACTTTGTTATGATCCTTGTTTTGTGCCTTGCAATAAGCACGAGTTTGAGGCCGAGATGGGGGCTCCATGATGTTGGATGTTTGCTGAATTGAAAAGTATTGGGTGCTGAAAAGATTTAGTAGATCACTAGAGAGAGAGATCACTAGAGAGAGATAGAGAGAGAGGGGGGGGGAGAGGAGACAAAATTTGAATATATAGAGAGAGAGAGGGGAAGAGAAGAGACATAATTTGAATACCAACATCTTTTTCTCATTTCTCCTTATATAAATTACACCATGTATTGTAATCAATACATAACATATTTAATGGCAATCAAATATTCTTTTTACAATAACTTATAGAACTTAATAACTTAATTAAGTTGCTTGCTGGAATTGATTTGAAGGGTGACTCTTGGTTTCCAACAATTACTTTCTTATTAAGTTGCTTGTTGGCTTTGAAGAGGTGACTCTTGGTTTCCAGCATTTAACTTCTTTATTTATGGTGTCTTGAAGAAGTATCATCACTTGGATAACCTTTAGGCTTCTTCACCTAGTCATTAGTTGATGTGGCAACCTGTTCTAATGATGTGGCATGATGAGGTGGCTGCCCAGTGACATAACACATATTTTTCCAATTGAATCGGGCATGATGATATCTAGATCAAGGATTGGACTGCTATGAGCAAGAGAGAACACCAGCCAGCCCCTTCAGTTGTCTTTAACTAAGGTATATTGAAATTGTTGCCACTCTGGCAATAATACTATCAGGTTGAATTCTCTCCATGTTGAAGTATTTTCCAGACCTAACTCATCTATTTCTATGCATATTATGTTTAGTAATGCTTAAAATTCATGGAGATTCAGCGTAGATCCAAGGCAATCCAACTAACAATTGCCAATTTAACCTAGATTTATGTTAGTCGACCCAACCAAGATCACATAAGATTTGACTGGTATCTGAATTATCTTGGCTAGATCCTCCTAAATTAGTTGTAACCTATGTAAAGTTATAAATCTACTACTAAACCTTATATGATGATTTTATAAGAGTAAAAGAGTACTAACCTAGAGTTGACATCAAGCAGATCAAGTATAGAATCACATTGGTTACTTTTGGATGAAAGAAAGTATCGCTATGACAGAACAATCAAAACCTAGTCCAATCCTTAGTATAAAGAATTTATGAAGAATATATGAACCAAGCTATTTTTTCAATAAAGATTGTTATTCTAATCCCTCAACCACTGAAAGTATTAGTATGGCACATTCAGCATAAATCCTGACAGTTAAGTTGAAAACCAAATGGTGATTATGCAAACAAATTTTGGGCAAATATGAATCTTCTGTATGAGCTCCTGAAAAGGAATATGACTGAAATGGGGTATGAAGCTTGCCTGTACTCTTGACCATTTTCCTATGGATGATTTCCACCCAACAATAGCATGTATAACAACAGCATTTTCCTGTCAAACAGAAAAAATATATTTAAATGCTTGGATACTATCCACACTTCTAACACCAACCAGTACAGACCTTGATTTCAACATCATCCAATATGATGCAACTAATGAGCCTCACACCAGCTCCAATACGAGCATTTGCAGATATGGAGACATTAGGACCAATCTGTTTTAGAATTCAAACTACATAAGGTAGCAACACTATCACTACATAAACAAAGGACCAATTTTAAAATGCATGGTATGCATTGGAGATGAAGAATTGAAATTCATGCTCGTTGTTATTCTATGAAGACACATACTTGTTATATGTATTTGCATGCTTGTGCCACAAGAAGTAACAAACATAGATCAACAGCACTTATATTGAAAAATAAAATAATATTTAACTTTTACATAATGCTTCTAAATTCTGGCTGGTCTTTCAAGCCTCAACATCACCAGCAAGAGAGTTTAGGAGTCCATTACCACAACAACTTGACTCATGAATTTCAGAATGCTTATATAAAAAATATGCCATTTATCAGAAGTAATATATTGAACAACACCAGATGCATAAATTTGTCTTTTTAAAGATCCTTCTTGATTTATATTACCCTAAAAGGGCTGCATAACATTTATGTCCACCTTTTCCTTATAATACCCTAATGTTAAAATGGAACCAGAATAATTCAGTTGTCTCCTTAATTAAGACAAATGACAAACAGTTTCAAGCCCCCAACCTTTGTGATTTAAGAAAACTGATGGTGCTATAGACACACTTACAAAGAAGTGTATTACAAACAGAAAATCAGTGAAGATAGTTTACAGATGAACAATGTTAAATTCCAATACAAAGAGCTAACCTTTGCGCTTGCATGCACTTTTGCTGATGGATGGATATAGACATCACCAACGATGGTGGCACTTGTAGTGCCATCCCCTGATGCTAGAAGATGCGGAGAAGTATAACAATATTGGGCCAGATATAAAGAAGAACATTTTAATGACATCCTGAAGGTTCAGATAGATGTAGTAATTTAGAGGAGAAAAATCAGTTTATAATAATAAATGAACTTGATATGAGGATAATTCCTAACCCTGGGGTCTTGATCTGCTCCCAGAAGTCAAGAGTCTCATATATATAAAGTTGCTTCTTTCCAGCTAGAGGAGACAATATATCCTGATCCAGCCTAACATAGTCTGTAGGTAGCTCTCTGGATGAATAAACATCAACATGTTAAACACTCTAACGAGTACACTTAGTGACGGGTTTAAGCAATAATGACCAAAAGAATCCTTAAAGATACCTATATGCACAAGTGTGAAGATAGAGTAGAGCTCTCAACAATATTAGTTAATGTTACAATTGACATATATATGATACTTTCTGTCTGAAAAAAATGAGAATGACTAAATCGAAATCGATTAGCAGTATTCGTAGTTTCGTACATATATAATTTAGAATAAAAATTACAAAATTCATTGTGGATGAAAACATTTAAATAGATAAATCTGTTTCAATTTATTAATTTTGAAATAAAACTAAAAATTAAAATATCACTTAGTAGTTAGTAACTATTTATATGAAATATTTATATAATTTTATCCACGCAATTTTATACTGTATGTAATTTGCATGTAATGTTTCTATATATTTATTTTTAAATTATATATCATATTATATTATTTTTGAAAGAAAGTTATACTTTGTTTTCATACATTTTCTAGTTATATTTTTGTATTTTGTATTTATATGATAGTTATACTTATCCTAGTTGGTGTTTAAATTTCAATATCTTAATATTAAATGTCTCCACATTATAAGTTGATGATGTGGATTAAACAAAAAAATTTAATCAATTATTTATTAATTGTTATTAAGTCAAATATGATCTAGCATATTAACTCAAGTTTTTTATTTTAACCATACTTTTCTCAAATTTTAATTGTTAACAATTACTATCCATATCATTCTATTAAAATTTAATAAAATTACCTATAACGGAATTATAACAAATTCCTCATGTGCATGTGCAGTGATTCACATGGAGGGATGTGGGAATCAAATTCCTATTCAGTCAAAGCATTCTCATTCCACCATTCTCATGCACGTTCCTTCTTCACTTTCTAGGTTACCAAACACCCCCGTAAATCAATACCTCAGTCTAGCATTCCCTGACAACATACCAACTTATCAAGGAACAATCTATTTACCAAAAAAAAAATCAAGGAACAATCTGTTGTACACTTAACAGTTTATCTTATCTAACATAGATTATCAGGTCAACTAAATTATTATGATTTTGCATCTGAACAAATCCTTTTTGTAATTTAGAATGATTGTTCTTTAATCCTTCATTGTAGGATATATTGGATATATTTTTAATTTTCAATGGAATGGGTTATGAAATAGCGATTGAATCCAATCAGTCCTGTACTCCTGTGTATATTTTCATACATTGATTGGCACTGAAAAGCATCAACGAGAGCAGATAAGTTACATCATACTAGTCAAACTCTCAAAGGACTGAGTGGAAGCAATTAAATTTATAAGGCACTAAAGAACTCGTCTTAGAACCTTTGCTGAATTCAAGAAAATTTCTCAAAGGAAAAGTTCAACTCTTTGTTTTTTTACTGATTTCCAAAATTGTATACAAGAGAGTTTTTATAAAGTAAGTTTCCTATTAAAAACTTACTGAAAACAAATTTGCCTAGAATAAACTTGCTGAAAATAAATTTGCCTAGAATAAACTTGCTGAAAATAAACTTTCCCCTAATCAAGCAAGTGAATTAGGAAAGAAATTTAAGACTCGCAAAAATAGGAAACAAATAAAACTGGAAAGAAATCAATAGAGATTATGAGCGCGGATTTATGTCTGCTTGTTCTGCATCACTAAATTAAGGAAATTAATTATGTAAATGAAACTAGAAGCCCAGTGTAACATAAATCATACTTTGTTGCTGATTGGAGAGCTTCAAAACTGTTAATTCGGCGCAAGTTAGCTGCAAAATGGTAACTTGGAATTAACTCTTTTATTGTAAACAAAAAATCTAGACAAGAAAACCTAATTAATAGATATTTGTAGTTTTTCACAATCTTGTGAAAAAAAATAAAAGAGTAATTAATAAATATTTGTAACTCAATCTTTTGGCTAAGTCCTGCTCCTTAGAAAGATTAAAGTTAATTGTAACTATCATGAAAATGATGAAATATTAAGTTGACGGGTCTTTACATCAAAAATAATCATGCCCTTTCTCACATAGGCTCGGTTGTTTAAACCCGCCTGATGGGGTACGTGCCAACTATATAGGCGTAACCACTAGCCTATAAAATGTTTAAGCTATAATTGATAGTAGTATACCAATCAACTCTTATTAGTCAACACAACTTACTACGTACTCTTGATGTGCAAGTGACATGGCACTGCTGAAGTTGATGGTAGAATCACACCTCAATTAGCAACTTGTAAGACCTAACCTACTAGCTGCTCTAAGCTATCTCCGGGTAGATCTTTCTCACCATGCTTATGACTAGGTCCACTTTGATTGTAATTGTTGACATGCTTGGTAGGATAATTAGCCCATCAAGTCATCAACTTCCATTAACCTAATTAAAATACTTGAGCTCAAATTGATGGTAATGCACCCGTCAAGCCTTATTAATCAAGACACATCCCACAAACTCTCCATTGGACTAAACTGGGCATATCAATCCTTATTAATCAATACAACTTCGCATGTACTCCTTGTATAGGACTAAACCGTGATTCTATAGTCTTGTACACATAAGACTTGACGAATTCATTAAAACCTATGTCAAGTTCAACGCACAACTCGGAACCATGCCATATGTTGGTATGTGAAGCCTAGTCTACTAATAGCTCCACCCCCTCCGGGTAGCCCCTTCTCAAATAGGCACCCTTACGAAGCTATGTTCTGCTTCGATTGCAATTGTTAAGACTATCCTATGGGATAACTAGTCCATCAACCTTATAACCCAACCACTGGCATAATTGAAGTACTTAAGCTAAAATTGATGGTAGCTAGTACACCTACCACTCCTAATTAATCAACACAACTTACTACATAGTCCCCATGTTTGGGAGTAAGTCGAGGTATCACAATACTAAGCTTATATTCTTCTTCTAGCTTACATGAAAAAGAAAGTGTTGCACATGTAGAGTCACATAGATTGAGCTTCTAATGTTTAACAAATTTATAAATTAATTCTAGCTTTTTATCTTTTCTCTCTTTTGATATCTTCCCTTTTTCTCTG
Source organism: Canna indica (assembly GCA_034359265.1). Lineage (NCBI taxonomy): Eukaryota > Viridiplantae > Streptophyta > Magnoliopsida > Zingiberales > Cannaceae > Canna > Canna indica. Next base: position 19,673,479 of record CP136897.1, read on the forward strand.
CCAATAAGACTAGAAAAGAAAACAAACTTTCCTATCCTCAAGGCTCTAGTAACTTACTGAAATTTGAATCAATGCTATAGTCATTATATGATTTCAAAAACACAATACTAAAATAGAGAAATGAATAGAATAATCACAAGTTACAGATGATATCATGCCATGTTATGATATAAACATGACTTGAGCTTGGAAAATCATAAACATGCATAAAAACTAACATCAAGATGTGATAGAGTATTATGTAATGGTAGTCAAAATAATAGCATATCCATGTCAATAGAAACCATATTAGAATGTTAAGAATGCCATATAACCATATTAGTAATTATGAATAGATTAAATCTCATGCGTACCTATGTCTCTCCTCTCTGTTGAGACACCTTGAATGGCGGTAAAGATATCTGGTGTAAATATATACACACCACAGTTTATGCAATCACTAACCTACAATTTGGCACAGTTATAGTCATCAATGCGAGGTCATTACCAAAACAAATGCAACATTTGGAAATTTAACTGTCAAATAAGATATGAAATAGTGAAATACATCAATTAGGAGCACAACAAAAAGAAGAAAGAAATGCATTCTCACAAAAGTTTCTGGTTTCTCAATATAGTGTAGCAGTTCATTTGTGGCAGGATCTGCAACCAACTCACCAAATTGACATGCTGATTTGACTAATACCTATTGAGAAAAGAAAATAGAGTTAATATCTTTTAGATAATAAAAAAAAACAATTACTAGTTAATATTAAATAGAAAAACGACTAGATTAGTAATGGTCAGAGACTCAGAGTTTCAATACCTTAATTACTAACATTGTTCCCATCCCACCATATCTTTTATGTGCCTCTACATCCACAAAGAAGGAGAACGACTTCAAACCAAAATAATTTCAGGAAAATGTAAATCTAATGTGTCTCATCAGACAATTAAGTTGCTCCAAATTTCTAGAAAATGTTTGAACTAAATTGAACTTTAGAATATATAAAATGAGTCAGTTTCAAGATATGTTAGTAGAAAATGTTTGAACTAAATTGAACTTTAGAATATATAAAATGAGGCAGTTTCAAGATATGTTAGTAAGTGGTGTAAGATTTATGCAGTTGAGTACTTGAACCAAGCAAGCACATTTAGCAAACTTTAATACAAGCATTAAACTTACATTTAATAATTCTTTTGGTTAACTTAGTTGACTGAACAAAGAGTGCTCTTTGTCTTCAAATAAGTTGTTGTATAAGTGTAATTTATTGATACCAAGGAAGCTACTGCCACTGTTATCCTCCTCTGATGGTCTCACTCATCTTCAATAAAATTTTATTCAGGAAAGATGCAAAAACAACATGGTAAGAATTGTAATTGACAGTAAGTGGCCAACCATGATGGCAGAGATAGATATTTTTCTAGTGACAACGAATTTTAATCAAAAGAAAAACATATATGTTCACAGAACATCCAGGCTATCATCTCAAATAAATAAATAAATAAAAGAAAAAGAAAATAAGCTAAAATGTTGTTAATGTTAAAAGAAGGATGATAGATAAAAGTACTTAGATGCTTACCAAGCATATTTGGCAGTGGAAAACTAGAGCAAATATCACAGTTGAGCAGAACTATATGGGACTGTTACATAAAAGAAATGGGAAATTAGAAGCACCAAAATGCATATCGAAAATTAGCTTACTCTCTTGAAGATTACTTCTTTTTTCAGCATGAAATTTAAACTCGTATGAACTCATATAAGGTTATTAATAATGCTATTTATCATCAAATTCATATATCTGAGTGAATGCTTGACTGGAGGCGATACTGAACTGGGTTTTCTTCTAAGATAGTATATCTGAAGTAGTAAAGCCCCCCTGCTGAACCATGTGGCTTATCTTCCCTCAAATATCTAGAAATGCACAGTAATGAGCAAAAGAATCATTCAAGGAAGCATTTAATGATTATAAAAATTCTTGTACAAATGGTGAAAAAAGTACCGAACAGGGATTTTGAGTTCATTGGAAATGGCTGACACATAGAGTGCAAACTCCCTCTCCTCATAGAATCCAATCAGATATATTTGCACCAAATTGGGGATCTGCAACAGAAACCAACAAGACACAAGAGCAAAATCATTCAAAATTTGGCAATGTGCAAAAGATAGACTTGATAGGATACACACTCTTCGACAAGCCAATATCGGGTGATCGACCATTGGCTGACCAGCCAAAGGGAACAACGGCTTTGGAACGTTGAAAGAAAGAGGCCGGAAGCGAGTTCCTTCGCAGAACATCAAAAAATACACAAGTTCACATAAATTTTCAGTCTTTATGTTTCCACGAGAGATGACAATTAAAGATACCAGAGCTCACACCTTTTGTAGGTCCGCCGACCATGATCACGGCCACCACTCTCTCCTCCGAGCTCCTCATGTGGAACCACCTCTGAGAGAATGTACAAAACCCCTAGCTTCCTGCAGCAAATCCGGATCAGTTGCCTCTCCGAACAATATAAGGAGTCCTCTGACCGGCGACGAAACCCTAAATTTGGAGCAATGCCGGATATTGGAATCGGAACAAGATAAAGGTTGCAGCGATTGAATTTGAGGCGTTAAGCGATTAGCTAGCGGTTCGTCTGTTCGACGGGGGCAGCATGCAGAGTGGAAGACGACGTGCCACCTCTGCTCTCCAATCATACCTTGCCACGTACGATCATCTATTTTATTTTCGTTTTGTGATTAATAAATAATAAATATTTCTTAAATTTAACAATATTTTATAGCATTTTATTAAATATTATTGATAATAATTATTTTTCAGGATAAGATGATAATAATAATTATTTGTAATAATTTTTCTATTTCAAAATTAATGGGCAAAACCCTCTATTGTTTTTTGAAAAAATAAATAAAAACTTTTCTAATATAATTACATTGTTTTTTTTAGGAAAAAAATTGAATTACAGAGTACACAATTTTTTCGTGTCATAAAAATCCAAAAAAATAATTTCCGCCCAATTGGGGTAATTAAATTGATATGAGCTGATGCTAATTGTAGGTAGCAAGATTGATGACAACATGTTATATGTTGCTTAGAGATCTAAGATTCGATCCCCTAGTATGATCACCTACTTTAATTTCTATTTTTGTTACCGAAAAATAACATGAGCGGATGAAGTGGATCAATAAAAAGAATGTGATGAAAGCATCACAAACTTAGTTGGCATCTTCAGTTATTCACAACAAACTCAAAGAGATCCATTATTTTTTGTTGGCACGACGACGATAGTTTGTTAGACTAATGACGTCATCAAATCAGTACCACATCACACGTTTTGGATTGAGCAATTTTCTTCACCATAATATGGATCGGGAATATTCCTAAATTCAGACCATAATAAGGATTTAAAAATTCTCACATTCATAATTTTTTTCAAATCTTCAAAATGCTCTCAAGTTAAGTCTGGTATTCGATTTCAAACTTTTGTAAAAGTCTAAAAATAGTATATTCTAAGCTTTCTCAAAAGTGTGGAACGAGAATAAATAAGATCAATTTATTATTTATTTAATAAATATAATGATGATTATGATATATACAGTATTTTTAATAAGTTTATTTTGTATATTATTGATAACATCTAGAACTTCTTAAGGATATAGTAGGTTCCAGACTTTCTTAAAAGTATAAAGCTAAGTCTAGAACCAAATACCAAAACGAACTCGAGGGCATTTTAGGGGTTTTGAGATAAAAGTTATGGATCTAAAAAATTTCGAATCTTTGTTATGGATTCGAAAATTTTCCTGGTCCATATTGTGGTTAGGGGAAATTGCTCTTTTGGATTAGTGTTAACATTAATGCATCAAATATCTTTATAAATAGTGGAATTCTACTCCATCCTAATGGAGACTGATTAATTATGATGGATATGCATGTATCAATCAAACTAGTCGAATACATGGGTAGTTGTGGACCCATTAATAATTTAATGGTTATTGCCTAATGATTATGAGTTCAATTCCTAGTTATAACGCTTTTATTTTACTTTTTAACAAGGGTGTGTTCGATTGAGTGTGCGGGCGTGCTAGGGAGTTGTACCAAGGAATGGTCGAGCTAGACTTGATCGGCCAGAGTGCAATTAAAGCACTTTTGATACCAAGAGTATTAGGCGACGACACCGGGGAGGGGAATCTACTCCTCGGCAATGAGTTCCCAAGCTACGAAAGGAAGTGCTTAGTTTAGCAGATCGCCAAATGCAAAGATTGACTCACGGCTATCAGCAAGATCGCTTGGCTGATCGATAAGGTCGCCAAAAGCTAGGATTAGCGCACGACTATTGGCCAGTGTCGAAGACTGATTAGGTCACTAAAGGTGTGGGTTTGGTGCATAGTTATCGGCCATTTTGAAAGGTTAGGATTGAGATTTTGAGGATACTAAACTAAAACATAGAAGTAAATGCGATAATATAAAGATAACTTGCAAGTAAAATAAGATAAATACAAGTTTTGATGTGTTGATGTTGGATCCCTTTCCCTGACTCGTCGAAGCTATTTATAGGTGATTCATTACAAGTATTTAGCACCAAAATGACCCACTATCATAGTCTTCTTAATTTGCCATATTCCACTAAGTGGTCTTTGGGTGTCTTGTATGGACTGTGCTGCTTCGGCTAAGTCATGTGCATCATGATGTCCGAGTTTGGTGGCCATGTTTGTTACGTGCTCTGGCTTTCTATGGTGTGTGGGTTGACCATATGTCTTGTGGCTACCCCATCTCCATGCTAATGGCACGCAGCTCCAACTTTGATGGAGAGTGGATGTTTTGACTGGGCCCGACACTAGCTTTCCTTGGACACCTTATTTGGTGTGCTCCTAGCTCTGGCTTGTGAACCAAGTCTTTTACTTGTGCAGCCTGAGGTCCAATACTAAAGTCTACTTCTCAGGTGTTGGTTGTCCTCATGTGCTAAGCTTTTATCTCTTTTTTCGACTATCACAGGCCCTCGATCCTTAGTTTTTGTTTTCTCTGTATGATTTTGAGTATCGCTCAATTTTGGGTGTCAATAGTTTTATACACATATTCTCGTGTTTGTGTACGCCTTATAATAGCTATGCTATATAACCTATTTTTTTAATAAAAAATACATGGGTAGCTGATAAATTCCATATAGTATTTTGAGTATATGCAAGCCAATCAGTAGATGGGTTACTATGCATTTTCCACTATTTTTAATTAAGTTCCCCCTCTTGATGAAAAATCCCCTTGCATTTAAATATTTTAATTACCTCTTGAGGTGGGACAAATCTTACTCCATTGCCATGGTATTTTGATATGATTTATAAATGATGCCACGTCAAATCCATTCAATACACAAATGTGTTTGACTTTAATGATATGTTTGTTGTATTGAATATAATAAAATTAAATAATAAACGAGAGAAAATTAGATATGAATATTTTAAATTCAAGTAGACTAAATATCATATTAATTTTATATTATTTTAATCAATGCACTAAATAAATAATAGATTCAAACCATATTTTATCTTGTCTCCCTTAATCATACGAAGTAAACGAGCACTAAAGGTTCACCATAAGCTAATAGTAGGACCGTGTTTAATAAGGATTTCATGCAAATAATCCAACACTTTGGTTGAGCAATTTTGAAATTGATATTCATTTGCAATCCAACGAAGACCTAATTATGATGAAAAAAAAATGATAAATCTTTTCATTTATGATTGTCATGGAATAGAGTCCTTTTATCAACTAATGTCTCAATCAAAGTAGGGGTGTGGAGAAGTTGGAACTCAAAACATTTCGTTACCTATGTATTATATTAGTAATTACTTAAATATATCCTAAATTTTATTTTATTTTTCAAATTTATTCAAAATTTTCATTTCACCAAATTGTATCATGTACTATTGGATTTGTATCAATTTTATTCTTCTGTCAAGTATTTGTCAACAGCTCCGTTAAGATGATGACATAACTTTCTGACGTTGATTAAAATAATATTTTATTTAAAAAAATAAAAAAATCATGTCAAATTATATTCAAATAATATAAAATATTCTCATATAAATATTAGTTTACATTAAAAAAATCTACATGAATGATATTTTTTTTATATTAAAAAAATCAACATGGAGATTTTTTTTAAACCCCAAATGCTCATTCAACTGCATTACATAAAACACATGTCATATGCTGAATAACTCTTCAGTAGTCTATAGTGGATTTCTCGAATATTCTTTCAAGTGATAGTGCACTCCTCTATAAGGCGTGCTTAATCTAGAAGATAGTTGGAATCCAGCATCAACATCGACAAGATAAAATTTACCTATATATATATATCCAAAAATATTATCACATGTCACTATTAATTAATTAATTAATTAGATTTGAGATTAATAATGAAAGTCTAACATTTTCTTAGTATCTTTGGAATTTTTTAGACTATCTTCCCTATTCAATTCAATGCATCTTTTAATATCATCGAGTATGGTACATTTCTTTTCCAATAAAATTCAAACAACGTAAGACTAATTAATAAATTGAAACTTCTAGTTCTTATTATATTTCTATCTTTTAGAAAATAAACAAGACTAATATTAATATTATCATTGATATCAACCAGTTTAAAATTTGAAGAGTCCTTGATTAATTGTTGCCCAAAGAGTTGATTAAAACATTAATATTAGGTTTAGAAGAAATGGGTATTATTCACAAAATCAAGCTTCTCTTTGTTAAAAGGCCTACCTTGGCTTCTTGGACAAACAAAAACGACAAAGCTATTACTTTTATATTATTAATTGTATTAAAGCTGGGTCAATGAATATTCAAATCCAGTTTAAGTAATAGCATGAGTTCTATTGGAATTGCAAGTGTGCAACTTGCTGAAAAACAAATAGCAAATCTATGAGGTGACCCAAACACTGTACTGTAAATAAAAAATGAAAAAGAATGAAAACAATGCACATGAACAGATGAACTTTTCTTATTAAAAGTAGGGATTTCCTAATAGAAAATCTAGGGAACAGCAACAACTAAAAGTGACACTCATATAACTCCTGGACTTGGGAAAGCCTTGCTTGCTCATTCAGTCACACTATCTACTCCTGCATGCACGCTAGATAGAGTCTTCCTCTACCTGCCACTAGCTGTCTCTGCAAACCTGCTACATGTAGCTGCTGCAGACCTCCACACCAAAGAATCTTTACTAGGCACTCTGCAGCATGCACCTCAGATAGTCAGAGATGTTGATATATTGCATGCATCTCCAACTTACCTTCCAATAATCCAAGTCTTGATAGTAGAACTGGAGTGACCAGTGAGTTTGCTGGGTCTTTGATTAGGATGACAATTGGGAAAGGGAGTCTTAGAACAAAAAACAAAGATCAGTACAGAGGGCTTGCACCTTATATATGCCCGAGTAACTTATATTTTTATAAGGGTGAGCGAATTCGAGTACTTTATATTTTTTATATATTCAAATTTTATTCTACATAGAATTAGTTTTTAAATTTTAGAATCAGATCCTGTCCTATTGAAACTTAAAATTGAACCATATTCAGAATCATAGTTTTCGGTTCCGGCTCCAGATATCCTATTGGAACATGTTCATTCACAGGTTCCAGAACATATTCCAACAGGTTTCAAACTAGGGATGACAATTGAAACTGGTTAACCGAACCGCAAAATCTGATTTCAGATAGTAAATTTACGGTTCGATTAGTAAAATCAAATAATGGATTAAAATCGATTCGATTTCAATTATCGGATCACGGATAATCGGTAACGGAAACCAATTATATATTTTGGTTCGGTTACTGGTTATCCGCGGTTAATCAGTAACCGGAACCGATAACATTAATTTTTTGATAATTTTTATATTTTAAATTAAATTTATTTTACTAATTAGTTACTTGTTTACTAATTGGTTAACCGATTAGTAAACGGGTAACCAGTTCTATTCGAACCCAACTAATCGGTTTCGGTTATTCGTCGAGTTGGTTTCAATTTCGGTTTGCGGATTTTTAATCGGTTTCAGTTTCGGTTAATCGAACCGTTGTCGACATTCCTATCCAGAATAGTTTCCAACAGGTTACAAAACAAGTTCCAGCAGGTTCCAGAATAGGTTCCAATATGTTCCAGAACAAGTTCCAACATGTTTCAAAACAAGTTCCAACATGTTCCAAAATAGGTTTCGAGTATCGATTCCAGTTACGGGTTTCCGATGTGTTGGACCCGAAACCAAAACTGGTTTTAACCGGTTCCTTAATTTTTACCTCTAATCCTATCCGAATTTAATTCGAATATACTCAGAATCTTTCCGATCGGATAGGTTCCAACTGGTTCCGGGTCTACCCGATACCCATGCAAACCCCTAAATTATTCTAATAGAAATCCATTACAATTGTAGTTGATACTGGACAAAATAATAGAAAATCCAATTTGATTGATTTTGGATATATAGAACCAGTCAAACAGCATCTATTATAGGTCCGGTCCGGTTTTCCAAACACTGTTTTGATGGCTGCTCAGTGTAGAACTCACCAAAGCTGTTCTTTTCGCTGCAGCTGGCAGAGTGGCAGGCATCAGAAGCCAGTATCATTCCTTTGTTTCTTTCTTCTTTTTCCTTCTTCACCTTTCTCTTTTCTCTCCTCTTTAGGCTATTCTCGCAGAGTAATTAAAAGAAGAGCAGCTAGCAGTGGATGGTTCACTGATGATGCTGCTGGTACAAGCTCTACAGACAAAAGTGTGGCTCTCTTTTGGCTACAGCACGAAGGATTAAGGGCAGCGTTCCAGCCATGAAAAGAAAGAAAAGGGGGGGAGAGGAATCTGCTGTGCTCTTTGCATGTTGTCTTCTTCCTGCTGCCATTTCTGTGTCTTTTAGAAAGCAGCAGTACCCGTGCCCCCGGTTTCAGGGGTTAATTAAAGCCTTGGACAAAAAGATGGTGAAAGGGGACAAAGGAATTGGTAAAGAGGAAGCTGAGTGCCTTTGCATGTGCTCCTTTTGCATATTAATATTAGATCATTCAAGCTTTGTTTTCTTAATTACTCGGAGCTTTTAGGTTACTTTGGTGAATATTAGATCATTCAAGCTCCCACTTGCAAGTTTCATCATGCATTTGGATACAGTAATTAATAGTCTGAATACACGAGACTGCATGCTTTGTCAATGTGATATCTGAATATATGCAGGCACATCCTTCCATAACAATTAAACATATCATTTTCCTGACTCAAATTCTATTCTACTCACTCTCTTCAAAGCACTCATCTTCGAATGAAGTAGATATCCACTGTATAATATTCTAACTTTATATGGATATTTTATTGTTTTCATTTGTTGATAAAATGATAAGCATTCAATTTCATCAGCTGACCAGACTAAGCTGAGTCAATATTTTGACTGTATATCTGTGTCATAACTGTATATTAAAAGTAAAAGAAGGGAGTGTGTATTTTGATTATAATGGACAGTATATCCAAGCTTTAATCCTGTATCAAGATTGTGGATAGAAAACTAGTAGTCTAATTTTGTATTTTGAGCAGCTACACACTAATTGGAACACAGCAAGAATTATAATGTATTGATATCTCTGAACTGATCGGCCTGCCTTCTTCAACAGAAAACAAATTCGAAAAGTAAAAAAACAAAAACAAAAACAAAACAATGATGATAGAATTAAAAGGCTGGAAAAAGAAGAAGGAATTAATATATACAACACATTCGTCCTTCCATGTTAAGAAAACCAAAAGCAAAAAAGAGAGCATGCATGCACGTTAATTAGCGGTTGTGGAGCGGGTCGGAGGCATGAGGCACTCGCCGCTCGCTGCCGCGGAACAAGGCCTCCACCGGAGCCCGCGGCGGCGGCAGACGGAACGCTTGGGCGCCCAGCAGCTTCGCGGTTCGGATGTCTTCGTCTCCGGCGCCGGCAGCGCGAGCGAAGAAGAGAAGGAGCAGAAGGAGAAGAAGAGTGCTGGTGAGCAGCTGCACTCCCGCGTCTCGGGAAACCACGCCTTGTCGACTCATGGTGGCGCCGGAGGTGAGAGCTCGCGCAGGCCCACCCGAGAGAGCTCAGCGAGAGGAGCTGCTGCGATCGACGCGCGTATTAATACGGAGAGGTTTGGTGGTCCTGGGCGAAGAAGGAGAATAAAAAGAAGAATGCATGCATATGCAATGAGAGAGAGAGAGAGAGAGAGAGAGAGAGAGAGAGAGAGAGAGAGACGTCGTACAGGGGTTGTGGCTTTGGGGGCTTTGGGGGCTTTGGGGTTCCACGAAAAGGGGGGCCGCGGCTTCTATACGTGCGCATATTTGCCTCGGCATGGGAGTCGGTTGTCTGCAAGCCATGGCGACGTCTGCGGAGCAGAGGAAGAGGATGTAGATGTAGTACTTAGAAGGGAGAATGGAGTATGGAGTTTTGTCTTGAAATGGACGGAGACACAGCTGGGCTTGGCATGTTGGGGAAGGCGCCTTAAAATTTGCATTGTTTGTGGAGAGAGTCAACATTAGGACCAGGTCTCTCAATCAAACAGTTCCTCTCGAACAGGAAATGGACTGACTATTTTATTCAAAATATTCATTTTTTAATTGAATAAAATTATATATTTTTTGTGTTTTATTTGAAATTGTTTTTAGTTTTCGTTTTTTACGTGAGAGAATCAAGTTAGATTTTTTTTTATAAAAAAAATTCCATTGCTTTTTGTTTTGTACTAAAATAAAATAAGCATTTAGTCAAAAACACAATACGAATAAGAAAAATTTTCGAATCCATATCATGAAATCTAACTAGAAATTTTTAAATTCATAACTTTTTATCATTAATGAAATGAAACGAGTAGTACGCATTCATTAATCGAATTGGAGAGAGCATATGGGCGGGGTGATGTGATTCAAGATCTCGTCCAAGACTCCAAAGGTTCCAAGCTTGCTGCAATTCTGGTGGGCTTTCTTCGTTGATGGGCTTCTTCGTTAATTGCCCAGCCTTCTTCGCGTGATGTTGTGGCTTCCTTTGGAAGCTAAGCGTGCTTTGCACGTGTTTCTCGATTCGGATTTCCAGACTCAGTTTCTAGGGCTTCTTCGCTCGTCTCATTTGAGTCTTGTGGCTTCTTTGGCTGCTGGTGTCCCGTGGCGGCGTAGAATTAGGGTTTCCCTCTCGGAGATCTCTCCGGGATGGGAAGCCCCAAGATTAAGATGAAGGCAATCGAGGGTGCTCAAGCTATGAATGGTAAGTGTTTAGTTAGTTCTTTCCATTCCTCTGATGCTCTTCATGTTTTTGTGCACTGGTGATCCGATGCTCTTCATGTTTTAGGTTATTTTTTCATGTTTAGATTAATCTACGTTAAATGTTAAATGTTAAATGTTTAATGTTTAGATTAATTTTCATGTTTAGATTAATGTATGTTAATGTTTAATATTTTTTTACGTTAAATGTTTAATGTTTAGATTACTTTTAGATTAATGATTTAGATTATAATGTTTAATGTTTTTTTAATGTTAATTAGATTTAGATTTAGTTTTAGATTATATCTGTTAATTAATTTTAATTTAGATTAATTAGAATCGTCCACTTTGAACTCGCGCTGGAATCGTCCACTTTGGATCCGAATCGATATCCAAAAATTTAGAAAATAATCATCCATCTGATGAGTTGATACGTTTCACGTACGCATCAACGAGTCAGATATGATTTAGTAAAACCTTAGATCCGTTCGAGGATTGTATGTTCGTGTAAAAGAAGTAGATAATCTTTTATACGACGTACAATCCTTGAATTATCTCTGATTGGATAATTTGGGAACATAGTTATTTGTATTGCACTTAATTTTTTCTTTTAACCGTTAACTCATTAATTCTTAAATTTTGGCTATTGTATCTCTTTTGTTCTCCGATACACGTCCAGATGATATGCGTATTCGGAGAATTGTAGGGAGATATTGTCGAAATTTAGAATGAAGTTAGCAATTAAAAAAATACTTAGTGCAATATGAATAACATGAATTCCGAATGGAATATGACCATCTCACCTAAATACATTAACTGAAAAAATTATCATTGATTGACAGAATCATGTTGGACGATCGAAGTTGGATGTACCGACGTCTTGATCGTGAAGCTTTAACGAATGAGTTTCGATTATACGTAATTTACTTTCTAAATTTCGCCTATTCGAATCGAAAATTCGTTAGCGCCGATGATAAAATTCGATGTCCGTGCCGCATTTGCTTGAGTGGATGATTTTTGGATCGAGAAACTGTTACTCTGCATCTGTATAGCAAAGGATTTGCACCAAGATATTTTCTATGGATTTGTCACGGGGAGTGACGTGAAGTTGGGACGTCGATCAATACTGTCGTTTAGACACATGGTGAATCTTCCTCTGCTGGTGTTTCTTCATCCAGTCCATCTAATCCCTATAGAACTATAATACTTGATAGTCTTGGGAGTCCATTCTAACTGAATGATAATGTCGATCGGCCAGTTACTGAGACCAGTGCCACCAGATACTACAAGTGTTGATGTCACAGAAGTACAACATGTGGTAGATATTGAATTGTCGAATAAAGAAGCCGCAAAATTTTACAAGATGTTGAAAGCTACCGATGAACCTTTGTATGAGAATTGTCCTAAATACACTAGGTTTAGGCAATGATGCAACTCCTGAACATCAAGACCGATTGTAATATCAGTGGGGTTGTGTTTGATCGGATTGCGGGATTGATTAATGGAATGTTGACTCCTGATAATAAGTTTGAGCCAACTTTTTATAAGACTAAAAAGTTGATGAGAAAATTACGGCTTGAGTACGAAAAAATACACGCGTGCCAAAATAACTGCATTTTATATTATAAAGAAAATGTGCAGTTGGATAAATGCCCTGTATGTGAACATCCTCGTTACAAGGAGAAGAAATCGGTCCGACAGAAAAATATCCTATTTAAGGTGCTTCGTTATTTTCCATTGACATCGAGGCTTCAAAGATTATTCATGTTGGAAAAAATGCCCCCTACATGAGTTGGCATGCGTGGAAATATTTGGATAGATGTTATCCTTCATATGCTAAGGATACTAGAAATATCATATTGGGATTGTTCACGGATAGTTTTAATCTGTTTGGTCATTCTGCAACTCCTTATTTAGTTTGGCCAGTGCTGCTAATAGTTTATAATTTGATTAAAAGGTTTTCTAAAAAATAATCTCTCTGGTTATGCGGCTAAGGGTAAATCTATATTGGGTAGCGTTTCTTTGGCTAGTCTTTTTAGGGCTCGGGCTTCGGATTCTCGATCCTTTTCTTCATTTGAGCTTTTATCATCTATTAAATCGTCGGTTTTTGACTTTGTAGAGTTTAATGAATCTGAGTTGAATGATTTGCATAAACCTTAGTTTCGGTCTCTTATTGGTCGTTTTTAAAGGAGATATCCTCCTCATTTTCATGTGGGACTAGGCGATGTTTATCTGGTCTTCCTTTAATATTACTCACGTGATTGATTTGGAGAACAAATTCTTCTTGTTTTGGTTTTCCTCGGAAGAGGACGCAGGGATCTCATTAACCTTAGGCCTTGGCGACCTGATTTCAAAGCTTTAACTGAGACCATAACGTCTGCTCCTGTGTGGATCCAACTCCCGAATCTTCCTATGGAGTACTGGCAAAATTATAGTTTGTTTAAAATAGTTTCTGCAATTGGTAAACCTATTAAGATTGATGAAAACTCTTTATCATGGTTTCGCGGTAAATTTGATTGAGTTTGTGTTGAATTAGATTTTAGTAAGTCTCTGAAGCAGGGTGTTTGGATTGGTCGGCCTGGTATTGGCATGTTTCAAGCTATAAGGTATGAAAGATTGCCTTCCTTCTGTTTTAAGTGTGGTCTGGTGGATCATTTAATGATAAACTGTCCATCTAATGTTGTTTCCTCGGTTGATGTTGAAATGGATGTTAATGATGATTCTGTTGATAAGGTTTCTGTGGTTAATCTTGTGAATGGTAAAAATAGGACTACTTCTAGCTTGAATATGGGTGCTGAGGTTGTGGATAGGTTTGAAACTAACACTGTCTATGGTCCCTGGATCCAGATTAATAGGAAAAATAGATTTCAGAATAGGAAAAAATCTTCTAATTCTAGAAATTCAAATCAGCTTAATAACAATATTTCCAGTTTTAGTCTAAGGAGAAATTTGATAATCTTGATCTTGATACTATTCCCGAGGAAGATAGTTTGCCTCAAACTCCTGCTATGATTTAAGAGAATGAGGATGACCCTAGTAAGAATCTTCAGGATAGTGATAGGGCTATTCCTTTTATTAAAGACTCTAGTGAGTATACTAGGATTGGTAGTCCTAAGTTAGTTAATATCTCTGTCAGGTTAGTGGATAGTAAGGATTTTCCTTCTAGTGAAGACTAGGCCTAGCATTCAAGTGAATTTAAATAAGGAAAAGATTAGTAATAGTAATGGGGAGGGTGGTTTTAGGCCTCTGGATAACCTTTCTTTTACCAGCCTCACCAATCAAGTTTCTTTAGGTTTGGGAGATTTAGGTAAGTCTTAGAGCAGCATGGCTAATGCCGTTGAAGGTGTCATAAAATTTAAAACTAATCCTAAGAAGGGCAAACATACTAAGGCTGAAATTTCTAAAAAATTAGTTAAGTTTGATAACCTTCACTAAGAAGAAAAAGAAGAACAAGAAGGTTAATCCTCAACTTAATTCAGAATTGGATAGTTGGCTTTTGAAATCTTTACCTTCTAGCTTGACTGAACCGTCTGCTTAAAAGGTGGCTTGTAACCAGAATTTATTTGATCATAGGATTATTGAACCTCCTGATTTAATTCATGTTGTTGTGGTTGAGGATGTGGATTTTAATGAAAATGTCAATGAAAATAATTAGTTGGAACTGTAGGGGTTTAAGAAGGAGACCTGTTAAGGAGTTTGTTAAATATCAAATTAGAACAAATTCGGTATGTTTTATATTGCTGATATCTCTATGGTTTTTATTGCTTCTCTTGGCAAGGATTGGTCTAGTGCTGCTGCAAGTTCATGTGGTGCTTCAGGGGGCCTTTTGGTTGCCTAGAGGTAGCCTCAAGTTCTAGCTCATGTTATTTCTATGTCTAAGAACCTTTTTAATGTGATTGTGCAATTATTTGACAATGAACCTTGGTTATTTTTTGGTTTGTATGCTGATACTAATCCTGTTAATAGGAATACTCTGTGGAATAAATTAGGAAATCTTGAATTTTATGATGTTCTCCGGTTATTGATTGGAGACTTTAATTGTATTATTAATTCTGCTGATAAATTGGGGGGTTTGCCTTTTGATGAGAATAATAATGTTCTTTGTTTGCACAAATGCATAAATGACTGATAAATCACAGATTTAGGTTTTTCTAGTAATAGATATACATGGTGTAATAATAGAAAAATAATCTGAGGATCCTTATAAGACTAGATAAAGCTTTTGCAAACTCTGCATGGTTAAATCTATTTAGCAATTCTTCTGTGATTCATTTAAACAGATCTGTTTCTAACCATTGTCCTATTTGCTTAAATGTGGTAAATTCGGTTTATAAAGGATTTGCATAAATTCATATTTCAAAATTTTTGGACCTATTATCCTCATGCTTATGAAATTGTTGAGAACAATTGGTGTTTGAATACTGAAATAGATTCATATATGGTTTTTATTCCTAAAACTCTTGCTTTACTTAGAAATAAATTCTCTTTCTGGAATAGACATTTTCTTGGTGAGCTTGAGGTTTCCCTTAGTTCTGTTAATGCTCATATTGATGATTTAGAGTCTAGAGATGCTTCTAGTCTTATGTCTGATAATGAGATTGATTGCTTAACTTGCTTATATAATAAGGCCAAGGCTTTGAGAAGGCATATTAACTTTAAATGGTGGACTAAATCCAAAGAAAAATGATTTTAGGATGGAGACATAAACACTAAATTTTATCATAAGATAGTGGTTAAAAATAGAAGAAGAAATATGATTTTTGCTATTCATACTGATAATACTTGCATTATCAATTCTATGGACATTTGTTCTAAATTTGTTGACTTTTATTCTACATTTTGGTAGTTTGTGGATAGCCCTTTCCATGGTGTTGTTAATATTTCCTGTAATTAATAGAATTCCTAATTATGTCAAATCTGATTTAGTCAAATCTTTTACTATGGATGAAATTGCTTTAGCAGTTAAGTCTTCGGGGCAGGGGAAAAGCCCTAGCCCTGATGGTTATACTAGTGAGTTCTACAAGTCATATTGGTCATTATTATCTAATTCTTTTGTGCAAGCTTTCAATGAGTTTCATATAAATTATAATTTGCCTATGGGTTGGAATGAAACTGAGATAGTGTTTATTCCTGAAAAGGCCTATGATAGGGTGTCCTGAAATTCTATTTTAGGGAAGCTTCAGCATTTGAATTTTCCTGCCAAGTATATTGATTAGATCAAATGTTGTATAACTTCTGCTTCTTTTCATTGTTATATCAATAGTTGCAATTTATATTCTTTCAAGACTCAATGTGGTATTAGGCAGGGAGATTCAATTTCTCCCTATCTTTACATAATTGTGAGTCATCTGTTATCTGTGATGTTAAATGATGCCATGAATAGTCGAAAGATTTCTCCCGTAAAAATTAAGAATACTTTTAAAATTTGTCATCTCATGTATGCAGATGATATTCTTTTGTTTTTTAGGGCAAATGATAAGTCCATTAGAACCGTTAGGAATATTTTTGAGGCTTATGGTAAAATTACTAATCAAATCATTAATCCTCATAAGTCTGAAATAATTTTTCCTAGGAATGTTGACTTAGCCAATCAACATAGGATTGAAAGAGCCTTTAATATGAGAGCTAGTGTGTTTCCCATGAAATACTTAGGAGTTAATCTTTCCCCCGGACTTAATAGGATTAATGATTGTAATGGCGTAATTGATAGGATTAGAGGGAGACTCAATAACTGGAATAGAGGTAACCTTTCTCAGGCTGGTATATTGGTTCTCATCAATTCAATTTTAAATTTAATTCCCTTGCATATTCTAAGTGTTACTTGTCTTCCTGAAAAAATTCTAAACAAAATATCCTATATAATTAGAAATTTCTTCTAGTCTTCTAAGGAAGATAAGAAGGGCCTTCATATGATTGCGTGGAAAGAAATTACTAAGTCCAAAGATTTTGGTGATTTGGGAGTTAAGGATTTGAAATTGATGTGTTTCTCTAAATGCTAAGAGGGTTGCCTCATATGCTTCGTAATTCTTCTTCTATTTTTTTTGAAGTTGTTAAAGCTAAATATGACTTTAAATTTGTTTGGAATTATGCTCCTATTGCTAAAGGTAGTAATGCTTGGAGAACTTTATGTTATGCTTTTAGCCGCCTAAAAATGGGTTTCAAAAAGTTGATTAGTGATGGTTGCTCCACTTCTGTGATTTGTGATCCTTGGGTGTTTGATATTCCATTATTTTGGAAACCATCTTATATTAATGTGACTATGTTTGATATGGATGCAAATGTTAATTCTCTCATGTGTGATAATGCCTGGAATATGATTTATCTGTGTGATTGTTTTGGTGGTTGTCTGGTGGAGGCTATTTTCGATTTGTCCCTTTCATCCCAGCCCTGTGAGGATACTTGAATTTGGTGGTCTGACAACATGGGGGTTATTAGTTCTAAGTCGGCTTATTCTTTTACTTTTAAGGATAAACATCCCAACCTTCTCAACCTTCCAAAGTGGGAAAATATTTGGAAAACCTCGGTAGCCCATAGAGTTAAACTTTTTGCTTGGAAAGCCTTACATAATAAGCTTTTCACTTCGGAGACTGTTTAGATTTGGGATGATCGATTTCTACTGTTGTGCCATATGCGGCAGCCCTCAAGAGGACATTAACCATGTGTTCTTTGAGTATGAGGTAGTTAGGACCCTTTGGGAATTGATTGAGGGTCGGTTTGTTGGAATTCGGAAAGTTCTTAATAGAGTTGGCTTGAACAGAGTGCTAATTGTGGGATCTAAAAATTTTCCTCCAATTGCTTTGACACTTTGTTTAAATGCCCTTTATTATCTTTGGTTGGCTTGGAATCAGACTGTTTTTATGGACTCTAACCCCCAAATTGATATTATATTCTCGGATACCCTGGCTTGACTATTCATTATGCTGACTTATCTAATCTGAGGGAAATAGTAGTAATTCTAATAAGGATGAGGGTATCTGAAAATTGCCTCCACCAGACTGGGTGAAGTATAATACTGATGGTGCAGTAGACTGTGATTCTAATTTTGGAGCATTTGTTTTCATTGCTAGGAGTAGTAATGGTAACAGTATTACTGTTGTAGGTAATTTTCATCATAATTCATCTATATTAGTGAATGAAGTGTTAGCTATTAAATATGCTCTGGAGCATGCTGTTAGAAATAAATATGTGAAGGTAATGATTGAATGTGACTCTAGTATAGCTCTTGATACTTTTTATGACAAAATGGAATATTTTTGGGAAGTCAAAAATATTATAATTGATATCAATCTTTTAGCAGGGGAACTTGGGGAATTCAAGCTTCAGTTTACTAGAAGAGATATTAATAAAGCTGCGGACTGGATTGTGAAGAGGGCAAAACATTTGGAGCAAAGTTTTGTTTGGAATAAGGATTGGCCTCCAGACCTTATAAAATTGATGTAATCTTCTTTATTTTTTAGGTTGTAGTAGACTTTTTATTGAAAAAAAAAAATTATCCAAAAATATTAATTTAATTTACCCCTGAATAATTAGGTCTGCATGTGCAAAAGCCTAATGTAAAATTTATATATTGGGTAAAAAGTTATGAATTCAAAAAAATTTAAATTCATAACACGGATTCGAATTTGGAGGATCTATATTATGATGTTGGAAAATAACATAAAAGTTTTATATATTAATACTCAACTAATATAATATAATTAATTTATACTCGATTAAAAATGAGTCCATCAATCATAAATATATTAAGAAAATAAACAAATTAAAATTATCATAATTAGAAAAACCTAAAAAAGTATATGTAAAGAAAAAAGAGCAGTTTATTTACAATTAATTTTATCAAACACCAATATCTATTTCACACTAAAAATTAACCATAAGCTAGAAGTGGCAATGGGTTATGCCCGGGCCAGCCCAGGTTAGGGGTGAGCACGGGTTGGGACATCCCGGTCCGGCCTGACCCGAAAAGTCGGGACAAATCCCGTCCGGGTTCAAAATTGGGACATGATCGGAACAAATATGTCCATCCCGATTAAAAATCGGGACAGGATCGGGACGATACAAAAAAATCGGGATTGTTCCATCTCGACCTAGTTTATAATATAAGTAATATTAAATATATAATATTATTTTTTTGAGAAAAAAATATTAAATATTTTAATGGAGATATTGTTTTTATTTTATAAAAAACCAATATTAATAAATTCGGGACATCCCGGCCCCGTCTAGAATTTTTCGGGGCGAGACAAAATTGGGATGCTTCGTATTTGGGACTGGGATGCATATTTGCGTCCCGACTCAAAACCGGGACGGGACCGGGACATACCAAATCCTGACCTGTCCCGTCCCGATCTCACCCCCAGCCCAGGTTGGAGCCCAAGTAGAACCATTGCCCGTTGGGTCGTGTCTGGCACAACCCGAGTAAAATTCAGGTCGTGCCCTGACCTGGATTGCCAAAGGAATGAGCCAGCCCGACACGCGCCTCGCCCCTTCGAGCTCAGGCCAGTCCAGCGCCAGGCTATAGCCTGATGCTAGGTCTATTGGTGAAATGGTCATACTAGAGGGGGGGGGGTGAATAGTGTGTTAACTAAATCTATTTGTCTAAATTCGATTTTAAACATTTTCTTAAACTACTTAGGCAATTCACAATTGAACGACTAAATGCGGAAGCTATTAATGATAAAGCAATTAACATAAATAAAATATCAATGCTAACACAATGATTTATAGTGGTTCGGCCCCAATGCCTACTCCACTACCTAAGCATCCCGCTTAGGATTTTCAAACTAGTTTAACTAGATTAATTAGTTTCCTTACAATGAGGACTTTACACCGGAAAATCTCCACTCTCAAACCGAAGACACTTCCACACCCGGAAAGTATCCCGCCTTCCTACCGAGAGCACTCTTCCACCACAACCTAAGGACAACTTAACTAATTCTAGTAAACTAAGTTTACAATGGTGGATTTAAGCCTTAATACCAAGGCAACCACCAACTCAATCAACCTATCACTCTAGGTTTACACAAATGATATACAATGAAAATAAACCACAAAAATATACAAACAATGGAGAAAATAAATAATACAACGAATACTTAGCTTCAAAGAAAACTCCCTAGTCCTCTTGATGCCTCAAGATGATGAATCGGTGAAGCTTGAAGGCTAAATTAAGGAGTGGAAAACATAACTAGGGTTCTTTCAAGGATGACTCAAAGAAATCTTGTAGAGATGCAAGAAAATGACTCTCTTAGGCTTAGAAGCATCATTCAAGGCTTGGAAGAGAGATTGAGGTGGGTATTTATAACACCAAGCATTTTTTTGCCCGTTGGCAATGCTCGGTCGCTTGCCGGTCGATCCTCGATCAACCGGCCGAGCGATCGAAGGCATTCTGCCCATTCTGGGAGTCAGTCGATCGACCAAAATGTCTTCACCTTTTGCCGGTCGACCAGTCGGTCGACCGAGCCTGGGTAGGGCAGATTTTTTGCTTTAAAACATTAATGTTATATAAGGATTACTCTCATTTGGATTCAATAAAAATATCTAAAAAATTAAAATCCTTAAGAATCAAAATCTAACTTTTGGGGTCTAGTACAAATTTTTGAAAAACGAAAATTTTATAATCTTCCGGTTCAAATATGGGTAAGGGCTTCCAAACAATTCTTAAAAATATCTTGTTATCTAGTTTTTACCTAAGAAATAATTATCGATATTTTTGGTGCCAAGAAAATATCTAGGTTATATAGCCCTCCAAGGAGCTCCCTAAGCTTAGTGAATTTCAGGGCCTTTTCTAATTTTATGAGTTTTCGTGTTTTGGGGTTTGAGTTTGTTTTTTTGATTTCTTTGCATCATCATGAGGATTTACAACACATTCTAGACATCCTAAAACTAAACTCTATCTTCCCGACGAAATTTGAGCGACGACGAGCATCTTTGTCGATTTCTCTAATTTTTTTCGATCGGGGACGTCGAGCGCTAACCGATATGGAACCTGAAAATAACTCTGCATGAAATCATTAGTTCCATGTTTGTTATCATCAAAATCGAGATTAAGACCAAGGTTGAAAATCTTAGGCCAACAAGGTCGACGCTAGTACAGGCCTCTCAACCATGCCGAGCACGGCCCACATGCCCAAGGGACGAGCCTAGCCGGTTCCGTCCTTTGGGCACTGGCGTGTCGGGCGGACCAAGCACGACCCTTTTCGGGTTGGGTGATCCATGCCACTCATGGGCAGATCTGACTCATTGACCCCGCTACAATGAGCATAAAAGTTACGCACATATATACTATGTTTGTTTTTCTAAAAATAATAATATTCATCACCGCCTAATTTATATCAAAATATTCCGAAACTAATAAACATGCTAAGATGATAGAAAACAAATGAACATAATATTTTTGCAGCTCAAAAGTATGCTCAAATTAAGAGTGAATAAATCTGATTTGCATCAAAGCTTATGCAATCTCTAATAACTACTTTCCCACCATTTAGACATTATTATATATTTTCGACAGGGATGACTATATGGATCACAAGCATGCTAAGATAATTTTTTATTAAATAATCTATTCTAATTTTTAGGAGTTTTTTACAAATAAGTTACTATAATTTCCAATTTGTTTCAATTAATTATATCACATCCTCGATGAAATGTTAAATTTATCATTTGGATGCTAATGTATAGCACTGCTAATGTGGATCATTACTGTCACTTCAGCGTCCCTAAATGAATAAAAAATTCAAAAATTAGTTGCCATGTCAATAGAGTTTTTTTTTTATAATAGGTTCAAAGGATTATCCACCTAATGTATCTTTACTTTTAAGGATTTTTTCAAATCTATCCCAACTTTTTTTTATTTCCAATCAGTAGGGGTCTCGTACTTTTGATTTATTTTAATTATATCATATCATCAAACTATCAACAATTTGATCATTAGAATGCTAAGCAGTAGCGCCGATATGGGTCAGAAGTCTAGTCAACATCTCTAAATACATTTAAAATAACAAAATATTATTTCACCAAACATGTTTAAAAAATTATCTTCTTATTTTTTAAAAATTTGTATCCCCCTACATTCTCAATATGCACCTCCACCTCTCTGCATTGTTGTCGCCCAAAGCCAATCACTCTCATCGATAATCGACTACATCGTTCTCAATTGCATCATTCCTTGGATATTGAGTGCATCATTCATGGACCCAAGGATTTATAGTGTTATGACATTTTATTATTAAATGTATTTAGAGATATATGCTGACTGGATTTCTAAGCATCCTAAGGGCCAAATCGATGATACCTTGATGGTACGTAGGATATAATCGAAACTAATCGAAAGTACGAGACCTCTATTGGTTACAAATAAAAAAGTTGGAATAGATTTGAGAAAATTCTTAAAAGTCGGGATATATTCGGTAAATAATCCTTTGAACTATATAAAAAATCTAATAACATGGCATTCTTTGAATTTTTAGGGATGCTAACGTGGCAATACTAATCCACGTCAGTAGTGCCAGGTCAACATCCAAACAATAAATTTAACGTACACTTCCTTGACGATGGGATATAATTGAAATAAATTAAAAATTAAAGTACCCTATCGTATAAATAAAATGTGGGAATAGATTTGGGAAAAATCTTAAAGTTGAGATATTTAGTAACTCTATGATGTGACATTTTTTGAATTTATTATTCGTTTAATGATGCTGGTGTGGCGGTACTATAATCCACGTCGGCAGTGCTAGGTTAACCGCTGCCAAATGGCAAATTTACCACTTCCTTGAATAGGTGGCTTAAATTTGGAAACATTGATATAACTCAAAAGAGAAAAAAAGACATAAACCGCCATAAGAGCTTATTAATGCGTAGAATTGTAGTTGCATATCTGAATGAACATAACTGAATATCCCCCTCAATCATACAAATGAGAGATAAGTAGTGCCATCTATTTAAATATCCTCCTCACAATAAAGCTAGATGAGAGATAAATATGCTTCAACCATGGATAGATTGAAATTGATGCCATCAGTCGCTAACAATAATCAAGAATAAGGAGAAGATAGAGAAAAAAGCAAGAAGAAGAAGATGGCGGGGAAAGTAGAACAAATATATAAGCTCTAATGTTGTTTACAAATGAGGAAGAGTGGGGAGCAATGGCAAGATGCAAGCTCCAATTTTGCCTCTAAGCAAGGAAGAGAGAAGATGGGGAGACACGATGAGGAGAACATGTCAGCATAATGGAGAGGTAGCGATGGTTGTTGATAAAGCGGCAAACAAGAAAGAAACGTCAAGAGTAAGAAAAAAGAGAGGCTATTTTAGACTTAGAAGGGGTTATGACTAGAAATTTTGAAAAGTGAACCTGTTATACCTAGAATTAGGAGTGAGCATCGGTCGGGTCGGATCAAAACCTTGCTGGTGAAATGACCTACACTAGAGGGGGGATGAATAGTGTGTTTACTAATCGATTCACCTAATTTTGGTTTTAATCATTTACTTGGTTACTTAGGCAATTTAACAAATCCAATAACAAGCAGAAGAAAAATGAATATGTTGATTAAGCAAACGCAAGAAGAAGCAATGCAAATACAGTGATTTATAGTGGTTCGGCCCCAATGCCTACTCCACTACCTAAGCACCAAACTTAAGATTTTCAAACTTAGCTGTACTAGATTAATCTTGTTTCCCTTACAACGAGGACTTTGACCTGAAGAGTCTCACTCTCAACCTAAGACACTTCCACACCCGAAAGTATCCGTCTTCTTACCGAGAGCACTCTTCTACCTCAACCCTAAGGGACAACTCAACTAATCATAGTAAACTATATTTACACCGGTGGATTTAAAACTCAAACACCAAGGCTACCACCAAATTTAAAGACCTACACTCTAGGTCTAACATAAACTCAAATACAATGAAATAAATAATAAAATACAATAATAAATAGAGCAATAAATCAAACAATAAAGTACTTAGCTCCGCAACAAGATTCCTAGCTTCCTCTTGATGCCTTTGATGATGAAACAATGAAGGTAAGACTCAATCAAAGAGATGAGAGATCAAAGCTAGGGTTTCCACAAGAATTGGCTCAATAAAGCTTGGGAATGATCATAAGATGACTCAAGAAGGTTAGGAGTGATCAAAAGTATAAAGGAAGGCTCTTATGGCTTCCTATTTATAAGCCATGAAGAGAAGAGAGAGCTCCCTCTTCTCAACAGGCGATTTTTTTCCCGTTACAGCCAGCCGGTCGCTTGTCCAGTCGATCGTCGGTCGATCGACCGAGCGACCGAAGGCAATCTGCCGCTTTTGGGCAACGTTCGATAGACCGGTCGGTCGATCGAAATGTCGCCGATCGACCAGTCAGTCGATCGAACTTGGGCAGGGCAGACTACTTATTTGCTTGGTTTTTTTTGCTTGTTTGCTCGTTTCTGGTTCCGTCTTCGCTAAGTCTACTTATATATCATTTCTTGACGTTAAATAACTTTAAAACATAAATGTTATATAATGATTACCCCTCATTTGAATTCAATAAAAATATCTAACAAAATTAAAATCCTTAAGAATCAAAATCTAGTTTTTGGGGTCTACTATAAATTTTCAGAAAACAGAAATTTTCTAATCTCCCGGGTCAAATATAGGTATGCTAAAGTCTTTCAAAAATTCCTTTAAAATACATCATTATCTAGTTTTTACCCAAGGAACAATTACCGTTATTTTTTGTGTCAAGAAAATGTCTAAGTCATAGAGTCCTCCAAGGAGCTCCCTAGGCTTAGTGAATTTCAGGGCAGTTTTCGCGTTTTCATATTTTGGGGTTCGAGTTTGGTTTTTGAATTCTTTGCATCATGAAAGAGGATTACAACACATGCTAGACACCATAAACCTAAACTCTAACTTCTCGAAGAATCCCGAGCATCGACGAGCGTCCTTGCCGATTTCTTCGATTTCTCCAATTTTTTCGATCGGGGACGTCGAGCACTAACCGACTTGGAACCTGAAAATATTTCTTCATGAATGCATTAGTTCCATGTTTTTTATCATCAAAACTGAGATTAAGACCAAGGTAGAAAATCTTAGGCCAACAAACCTGACTTGACCCGATTAACCCGAACCCAAAAATTCTGGGTTTTTTTTCAACCCGACCCCACCCGAATTATATTTCGGGCCCCGACTCGATTAACCCGAAAAAATCGGCCCCCGACCCGAATAACCCGATTTAAAGTTTACATTACACTATTACTAAGAGGTCAGACTGTAGACTGTAGAGGTCATAGACTCGGGGTTTGGGGGCGGGCGAGTGCAAGGAAATTTAGAAATTAGATATTTAGAGGTGGATAATAAGTTATTTCGGGTCGGGTTAATCAAGGTTTTCACCCGACCCGACCCAACCCGAAAATAGTTAATGAAATTTTGAAAATTTCAACCCGACCCGACCTGAATTGAATTTTCGGGTCAGTTTTTTCGGCTTATTCAAATCGGTTTGGGTTTTGCTCACCCCTACCTATAATACATATATAAGGGAATAATTGAAGTTTTGAATGCTCGAGGGGTTTATTTGCAAAACCCACTTCTCTTGTTTCTTCGATGGTGTTCTATTTTTGGACTCAAAGAAACTGATTCTTGTAAAAGTCGGCTCCTTCATGCGTGCAACAAATTAAGTGTGTTGAGCAAGAACGAGAGGGAGACGAAGAACTTTACCGGTGATTGTGAGTTGATGCTAGTGGAGTCGAAGTTGGAGGTATGTTCTTCTTCTCTGCTTCTTTTCGACATAGTTCTTAGCTATGGCATATTAATTGGCAAGCAGTGCCACATTCTTTAGACGGAGTGCATAATGTCTTCCATGTGTCTATATTGTGGAATATGTGTCAAACCCTTCACACATTTTGGAGGAGCAAACAATTCAACTTCAACCAGATATATGGCGCGGCGAAGCAGTCGAATTCTACATTCTCGTGGGACAATGAGAAGTTGCTTCGAGAGGGCCAAGGCCATGAAGGCACTCCTAAATGGTGATACATCTTTGGCTGCTAATCTCGGCTCTCCTCTGACCCAGAATGTTTCTGAAGTGGCCTCTGAAGCTTCTCGACGAGGGCTTTGTTTCATGAATGCAGCTGGCTCCCTTTCAGACCTACATTTAAGGGAACAAGTTCAAGCTCTTGGCTTCTCCTATGCTTCCTCTTCAACCTTAATTCACTACTAGAAATTAGGTCTTCAGCAACGGCTATTTGCAACGGCCGCTCGAGCCGTTGCTATTTGCAACGGCATTCTTACGGCCGCCCGAGCCGTTGTAGATAGTTGTATCTGCAACGGCGTTCTAACGGAAACCCGAGCCGTTGCTGATTATTTTAATTATCAGCAATAGCTTTCTGACGGAAAGGCGAGCCGTTGCTGATATTTTAATTATCAGCAACGGCTTGCTAACGGACAAGTGAGCCGTTGCTGATGATAACTTATTAGCAATGGCTTTCTAACGGGTGAGTGAGCCGTTGCTGATAAGTTTATATAGGGCACACTCTCGCGCCCGACCCTTCTTCCTCCCGCTGCTGCCGCCGCCGCTCCTGCCGACGCCTCTCGCCGCCGCTGCCGACGCTGACGACGCCTCTTCCTCCTCCCGCTGCTGCCGACTTGTTCAGGTATGTTGATCGGCCGGCCGTCTCTTCCCTGCGGCCGGCGGGAATCAATCCGACCGAAACCCTATTTCTAGGGTTTCGGCCGGCGACGGGCGGCCGATGGCCGCCGCCGGACCTTCTACAGTGGCCGGACAATGTGTCCGGCCACTGTACGCCGGCGCCGGAGGGTGGACTCCGGCGCCGGAATTTATAATTATATATATTTTTTATTTTGTTTGATAATTATTAATTAATTGTTTTATAATTGTTAATTAATTGTTTAGATTAATTATTTAATTTGTTAGATTAATTATTAGGGTTTAGATTAATTTCGGACGTGCGCCGGAATCGTCCACTTCGGACGCGCGCCGGTTTGTCCACTTCGGACGCGCGCCGGAATCGTCCAATTCGGACTCCCGCCGGAATCGTCCAATTCAGACGCGCGCCGGAATCGTCCAATTCGGACTCGTGCCGGAATCGTCCACTTCGGACGCGCGCCGAAGTCGTCCAATTCGGACTCGCGCCGGAATCGTCCACTTCGGACGCGCGCCGAAATCGTCCAATATGGACTCGAACTGTCTCAAAACATTTAGAAAATAATCATCCATCCGACGAGTTGATATGTTTCACGTACGCATCGACGAATCGGATATGATTTAGCAAAACCTTAGATCCGTTCGGGAATTGTATGTTCGTGTAAAAGAAGTAGATGATCTTTTATACGACGTACAATTCTTGAATTGTCCCTGATTGGACAATTTGGGAATATAGTTATTTGTACTGCACTTACGTTTTTATTTTAACTGTTAACTAATTATTCTAAAATTCGGCAACATCTCTCTTGTTCTCCGATACGCGCCCAGATGATATGCGTATTCGGAGAACTGTAGGGAGATGCTGTCGAAATTTAGAATAATTAGTTAACAGTTAAAATAAAAACGTAAGTGCAGTACGAATAACATAAATCCCGAATGGAATAGGACAATCTCACCTAAAGACATTAACCAAAGAAATTGTCATTGATTGACAGAATCATGTCGGCTGATCGAAGTTGGATGTACCGACGTCTTGATCGTGGAGCTTTAACGAATGAGTTTCGATTAGGCGTAACGTACTTCCTAAATTTTGCCTATTCGAATCAGAATTTCATTAGCATGGGTGATCAAATCCGATGTCTGTGCCGCATTTGTTCAAATGGACGATTTTTGGATCGGGAGACTGTCACTCTGCATCTATATAGCAAAGGATTTGCACCAAGATATTTTCTATGGACTTGTCACGGGGAGTCACGCGAAGTCGGGACGTCGAGCAATCCTGTCGTTCAGACATATGGTGAATCTTCCTCTACTGGTGCTTCTTCATCCAGTCAATGTAATCCCTATAGAACTATGATACTTGATAGTCTTGGGGGTCAATTCCACCCGAATGATAATGTTGATCGGCCAGATCTTCAGACATCAGTCCCACCAGATACTACAGCGGTTGATATCACAGAAGTAGGGGCTGCGGTAGAGATTGAATTACCGAATAAAGAAGCTGCAGAATTTTACGAGATGTTGAAAGCTGCCGATGAACCTTTGTATGAGAATTGTCCTAAATACACTAGGTTTTTAGCAATGACACAGCTCTTAAACATCAAGGCCGATTGTAATATCAGCGGAGTTGCGTATGATCGGATTGCTGGATTGATTAATGGAATGCTGCCTACTGATAACAAGTTTGAGCCTACTTTTTATAAGACTAAAAAGCTAATGAGAAAATTGGGGCTTGGGTACGAAGAAGAGGAAGAAGAGGAAGAAGAAGAAGAATTCGAAGACTATTATTCAGATGATGAAGAATAATTGTAAACTATATATTTTATTAAATATATCTCTACTATTTATACAATAATCTGATTATATGTCTGTTCGACAGATATGTCTGGTCGTGGTTATCGACGCAGGAGAGTTTCGGAGTCTCCGATCGGTGAGACTCCAGCACTTACTCATGTTGCTGATCCTCATGAGGATGATACTGCCGAGGCTAGTACATCCAGACGTAGGCGGCCACGCGGGCCGAACAGGTGGCAGCCTCCACCAGCCACAGAGTCACGTAGATTGATTAGCGTGATTGGAGAGCGGTAATATATAATGAATTATGAATCATTACAAATTCATTATATCATAATATAATATTAAAATTTATTTTTGTTGTGCAGGTTCGAGCAAGAAGAAGTGTCGAGGAGCATTTCTTCTACTATTCGACGATACATGCACGGGGCATGGCCTACGTGGTCTCACGTGCCTAGCGAGCACGTCGACATGTTATGGCGCGAGTTTGAGGCACGTATTATTATTATTTACATGCATGATGATATATTAATATTGGTACTGATATTATTATTTTACAGGCTCGCTATACATGGGCCGAGGACCAGAGGCCCTTCATTTACGCTGCCTGGGAGGCTATTTCCCGGGCAAGGTACAACGGGCAGCTGGGGCAGGCTCGGTCCCAAGCGATGGCCCGAGCTGGGACCACTAACATCGCGGAGACTCGGGGATACGGCCCCGGTTGGATTACTCCGGATATATGGGACCAGCTCGTGGAGATATGGTCGATGGATCGATGGCAGGAGGTTTCTCGGAATGCGGCTAGAAATCGCATGTCGGGGGGAGTAGCGCGTCACACCGGCGGCTCTGTTGCATTTGCAGTGCACGCAAATCGTATGGTAAGTATATCTTTTAATTATATATTTTATTTGTTACTATGTGTACTAATTAATGTATTTGTTTTGTAAATGTAGACGACGGTGTCAGATGACGGGACTGTCCAGCGACCCTCCCCGATGGCGGTGTTTGAGCGGACTCACCGTCGAGCACATGGGACGGGGGAGTACATCCACAACCGCGCTGCATACATTATGGTAATTATATATTTGTTTAAATTATTCATTATATATTTATAATTTAAGTTTTATGATAAATATTAAACAAAAAATCAAACTCGAGTAGGAGACCTACAGCCAGACGGTGGTGCAGCGCGGGGGTACCCCCGAGGACTTTGACGCAGCAATGTGGGTCGAGGCCGCAGGTGGCTGGGACCATGGCCGCGTATATGGCTTCGCAGATAGTGGTCATGCGCGAGCCGTACTAGGGCCACTTGGGGCACCGACCCCTCCGGTCGCTGGTGAGCGGCCATCCACCTCTAGATCCAGTTATGATCATAGTAGCAGAATAAGGACTCTTGAGGAGACGGTCGCGCGTCAGAGTCAGATGATGGCGGAGATTCATGCTATGCTACGCAACATGTCAGGTCATCCCGAAGCAGACATCTCTTCGGCATCGTCTAATCCATCGTCTTCGAGTCAGTCCACGCCGGTGTACACTCAAGCACTCCAGACCCCGCCATATGATCCAGGCCATCCTCCATCGTCATCCTGAGACTTTTTTTATATTGACTTTGTTACTGAGATATTGAACTTGTTTAACTTATTTTGTTTGGATATTGATACTTCAATTTTTCATTTGAATTGTTTTTATACTATCGTGAATAATTATCAATAGAAATATAATTGTTTTGATGTATATCTTGGTGTGTTTGTGATGTGTGAATGAATGTGTGTATGAGGATATGGGTGTGTGAGTTATGTATCAGATAATGTATCGATGTATCAATGGAAATTGGAAATATAAAATTTTCCTGTTTCCCAGTTGGCATCATCAGCAACGGCGTTCCCACGGCCGTCCGTGGGAACGCCGTTGCTAAAAGTGTATCGAAAGCCGTTGCTGATGACCTACAGCAACGGCTTAGCGACGGGGTTTTACTAACGGCGTTGCTACGGACTCAGCGGCCGTTGCTATTAATGTTATCAGCAACGGCTCCGGGTCTGTGGCAAAACCATTGCTGATAATAGTTTTAGCGATGGCCCGAGCGGCCGTTGCTGAGCCGTTGCTAAGTTATCAGCAACGCGACTTTCTGTCACGGCTCTATTGCAACGGCGCGGCCGTTGCTGATGCTCTTCAGCAACGGCTCAGCAACGGCATCAGCCGTTGCTGATGCCCATTTTTTTAGTAGTGATTGACCGAGAACTGTTAAGGTTTCAACCTCGTGCTGCTGAGGTTTGATCAGTTGGGTTCTATTAGGGCATGCAAATCTAGCTCTTTCCATGTCGGTACAATTTTTTCTTCTATTTTTTCGAATGTTCACTAATTGAATAGGGGGGCGAAACATTTTATGGTGAAATGTTATTCGCGAGAATGCAATTGTTCGGTGATTTCTCACCATGAAACTAAGGTGCTGTTTGGTTAGCGAAAACTATTTTCTAGTTTGGTTTCGGTGAAACTGAAAACTTGGTTTCGAAAACATGATTTTAGTTTCTAGTTTTCAATTTTCTGAAAATGCGTTTGGTTAAGGAAAACAATATCAGTTTTAGTTAGTTGAAACCAGTAAATATTTATTTGGTTATAAAAAATAATATTAATTTTCCTTGATCATTTTTAGTAATAATTAAATATTTAGTTAGTTTATAAAATTAAATGTTTGTTAATATGATTGTAAAATATTTGTATGATTTAATTAATTAAGCTATTGGTAATTTTAATTTTTTTTTGTTCAATTAGATATAAAAATTAATTAATAGTTATTATAAAATTTCAAAAAAAAATAAACGCAATGGTCTAAAATTAGTTTTGATTAATTATAAATATATTAACTTTTTGATTTATTTTTAAATTAATTAATTTTATAAAATAATATTTATAGTTACAAAGTTGCCACTATATTTTGATAACGAAACCGACAGTCTTGAAACCACAGAAAATACCATTATGGTGTTTTCATTTCTATTAAGAAATTATCTGGTTTCGTTTTCATTCTGGTTTCAATTCAGTTTCATGAAAACGCTGAACCAAACACGTTTTCGTAAGCAGATTTGGTTTCAGTGAAACCAAAATCATGAAAATAGATTTGGTTTCGCTAACCAAACAGGCCCTAAGCTTCCCTCAATCTCGGTCTCCTGTGCTAAACAATTGTCGGGGTTCCAAAAACCAATCTTCATTGCCTTAGATGCCCTTGGTCTCTCGGGCGGTAAAGTGCTCATCTGGGATGACGAACTTTGGAGTTCTATTTCCACTTTCATTGGCAACCATATACTTTTGGCTAAACTGGAAGAACGAAGTACAAAAATCCAGTTCACATTCATCAGTGTATATGGTCCGGCCGAGGAGATCGGGTAGACGAGAATTCTTTGGAGAATTAGGTGATATCCTAGATGTCGTGGAGGATCGTTTCATAGTTGGGGGTGACTTCAACGTCACTTGTTTCAGTTACAAAAGGAAAAATTGCTCAGGATCTACGGTGGACTCTGTTAGGTTTTCCAAACTGATCACCGATCGTGATCTGATTGACCTTTTGATTTCTGGCATCAACTTCACCTGGTCGAACAATCAAAGATCTCCTTCCCTCGCTCACCTTGATAGGGTCCTAATCTCTCTTGCAACTTTTGTTACTCTACCTTTGGCGGCATTTGGTGTCCGGGGGAGAGAAGAGACTCTCCAACCACAATGCTCTCCTTTTGTGATGAGGTCTGCATCTCCACCCCCGAGTCAGACCCTTTCGCCTAGAGAATTATTGGTTTCAGAAGGATAGCTTCCGAGACCTTATTTATACAGCATGGGCTTCACCTAGTCCGTCCCAATCTCCGGTTGCTAGGTGGAACATTCGTTGGAAATCATACGTTGTTATATCAATCATTGGGCATCTATATATAGGAGGGAGTGCAAAGCTAAAAAAACTAGTCTCGTGAAGAATATTGCTACTCTCCATCAAAAGGCTGAACTCGTGGAGCTTGATGTCATTGAATTGACCTCTCTTCAACTGAAGAAAGCTTACTTGGATTCCTTCAATAGGGATGAAGAATCCCACTAGCGTCAATGCGCCAAGAGAAAGTGGATTAAAGAAGGCGACCTCATCACCTGTTTCTTTCACCAGTGGGCATCCCTCAGAAAGAAAAACAACTAGATTTCTCATGTTATTACAGACTCTCGAACTATTACTAATACTGGCGAGGGGGCAGATTGCTTCAAAAATTACTATATCCAATTGCTAGGAATTAGACAAAGGCCTCTCCTGAACATTGACCGGCAACGCTTGACTTGCCTTCTATCCCATCGGGGGCTTTGCTGGACTCTCCCTTTACTCTTGATGAGATTAGAGCTGCTATTCCAGACATGAAGAGCTTTAAGGCTCTAGGGCCGGATGGTATCACTGCTGAATTTTACTGTTGTTTCTGGGACACCTTACAGTTTGACTTACTTCATATATTCTCCGATATTCACCTTAGGTCAGATACTCTGCGGAGAATCAACATTGGTCTTATTGTCCTGATTTCGAAAAAAGAGGGGGCTTCGACTACACACCCATTAACCTAGAACACAGTATCATTTGGATCTTTTCTAAAGTTCTCGTTAATCGTCTTAAACCACACTTGAACGCCTTGATCAGTAATTGTCAAAATGCTTTCATGTCCGGGAGGAGCATACTTGACTGCTTTATGAGGGTACAAGAGTCGATGTGGACCTGTCACCGTGAGAATGAAGATAGATTCCTTCTCAAGGTCGATTACGAAAAGGCTTTCGACTCTATTGGATGGAAGTTCATCCTTGACATGCTTGAAATGAGAGGTTTTCCCATTTGTTTGATACTGAGTCCTCTCTCCTCATTAATGGTACTAAAGGTACCCCATTCCGGCACAAGAGAGGCTTTCGCCAAGGAAACTCTCTCTGTCCATCTATCTTCATCGTCGCCTTGGATTGTTTGTCTAGACTCTAGATTACTTGCTAAGGCTACACAAAATGGCTTCATCAGAGGTGGTTCTGGATAACTGGGTCAATTGGGGAATCACTCACTTTCTATTCGCAGGTGACCTCATCTTGCATCTGCAAAAATGATGAGGCTTGTTTCAGAAACTTGATGCTACTGATGAAATGTTTTGAGCTAGTTGGAGGCCTCAAGATCAACATTGACAAGACATGCATCACCAGTCTTAGAGGCGACCTCGCTTCGGCTGAATTGCTAGCTAGAGAGATTGGCTGCCAGACCTCCCATTTCCCGTTGAAGTACCTCAGTCTACCTCTCAAGGTAGGGAGATTGTGCAGAAATGATTGGCTACAACTGGTGTCTAACATTGATGCTAGGTTAAGTAATTGGCAAGGTAGGTTGCTCTAACGTGCGGGCCAACTTACACTTATCCATAGTACCTTGACGAGCTCAGCTGCTTACCTACCCTCTATCTTTAAAGCTCAGAACTGGGTTATTTGTATGATCGATCGAAGAAGAAGGAATTTTTTTTGGTCGGAGTGAAGGAGCATAATATTAAAGGAAGGTGTCTCATGAGTTGGAACTATATCACTTGTCCTAAAATCGACGGCTCAAAATTCTGGATCTACATGCTCACAACCAAGCAAGACTCAGAGCTTGGATTTGGAAAGTCTCCCATGGATAAGATCTTTTTTGGGCTAGATTCATGGAGCAAATTTATGGTAGCTTCCGTAATTGGTCCACTCAAGGTTTCTCTAGACGAGCTTTCCCTATTTGGAAGGATCTCAGCGGGTTGTTTGAGTTGTTTCTCTCCAGTATCTCAGTCCATGTGGGAGATGGGAGGAACATCATGTTTTGGACCGATAAATGGGTTAATGACTCCACTCTTGCGGAGAAATTCCCACACCTTTTTTGCCACCTCAATTCCTAAGACCTACTCCTAACTTAGTTTACACAAGTGGATTTACACCTTCTACACCAAGGATACCACTCAATCACAAGACCTAACACGTACTAGGTAATCAATTCAAAGAAAAATAAAAATACTTTAATCACAAGAAGAGAGTAAAGAGGACTTATCACAATAAGAATACCTCTTCTTCTCGAGCCTAACACCCTTGATGAGCCCTCCAATGAAGAACACTTGAAGATGATGGATCAAGAGCTAGGTTTTGAAGGA
Organism: Canna indica; assembly: GCA_034359265.1. Classification (NCBI taxonomy): domain Eukaryota; kingdom Viridiplantae; phylum Streptophyta; class Magnoliopsida; order Zingiberales; family Cannaceae; genus Canna; species Canna indica. Next base: position 19,708,267 of record CP136897.1, read on the forward strand.
TTTGATCGATGAGGAGCTTGGAGGATGCTAAAGATCACTCTTTGAGGGTTTTAAGCATCAACAACTAGCTGGGAGAGAGTTTTGGGTGGGTATTTATAACCCCCCAAACTCAAGGTGTCATCAACGGACGTTTTTTTTGCCTGTTGGCAACGCCCGGTCGCTTGCTGATCGATCATCAGTCAATCGATTGATCGATCGCCCAAGCGACCACGGCATTCTGCCGCTTTTGGGCGCACTTCGGCCGATCGAATTGGCTACTGCCAATTTTTGACCACATTCGGTCGATCGATCGGTCGACCGAACCTAGAATGAACTTGATTTTTTTAGCCTTCTTCTTGTGCGCTTCATTTTCGGGTTCCGGCCTTCAACGTACGTCAATTTGTAGAGCTTTCCATGTGTTCTTTAGACTCGTCCAAGACGTCTTTGGTGCACACGTCGAACTTTGAGAAACTTTCGCGACGAACCCGAACGCGTCGACCAATGTCCTTCTGATTTTACGATTTCTCCGATGTTTTCGATCGAGGATATCAAGCGCTAACCGATATAAAACCTGGAAATATTTCTCAATGAAACATTAGTTCCATATTTGTTATCATCAAAATTGAGATTATGACCAAGGTAGAAAACCTTAGGCCAACAGAGTTCTTGGGCTGGAATATTGCTTTCTCCTCATTGGTGGTGGCTGATCACTTGGTTTTGTTAGCCTCTATCTTGGCGAAGGTACAACATAATTTCGGCAGTCATTCGCTTCGATGGAAATGGTCTAAGGATGGTCTCTTTACTACTCAGAGTCTATATCGTATACTTTCGTACAAAATCATTGATAACAACTTCCATTCTCTTTGGCACAACAAGCTCCCTCCTAAAATATCCATCTTCGGCTGGTTATGGTTTAGGAAGAGGCTCCACACTCGTGATAGGCTTGCTAGATAGGGAGTAACTTCGGACGAAGCTTGCCTCCTTTGTATTGATGGACGAGAATCCCATCATCACTTGTTTGCTACTTGCCCCTTCACATTGAGTGACTGACACTATTTCCTCTCCTTTCTAAAGCTTAAACATGATGTTACCCTTGTGGCCTCTGTCATGAGTGCACTGAATTCTATGCTTGACAAAGATTTGGTAAGACTGATACTCATTTGGAGTTGGTTTGTTTGATATGAGAGGAACTCCAGAGTTTTTCAGAACCAGAGCTCCTCTCTCAATCTAGTAATCTACAACTATTTCTGTGGCAAATCTTTACAAACTGTGCTCTAGTTGATATGTTTTTCCTCGCGGCCTTTATGTTCAGATGGGGTGTTAGATGTTTGTTATAGTTTGTTCTTGTTTCTTAGGTTGTTTTCCTTTATTTTGATTCTGTTCATTTCCCATCTTTCTCTCATGTATCCCTTCAACACTCTTGAATGAATACATGTTTTCAATTCTGAAAAAACAGATATAATTTCGAGGAGCAACTAGTTTGGTGTGTAGATAGAAAGGAGCATTAGCTTCGTAACAAGGTGGTTCCCTCATTAAAGTTAGATCACAGCATCACTCGAATCAAGATATCAGAAGATGTTCAAGCTCATTTTCCTCATCTCCTTGAGACAAGTACATGAATTTGAGAGACCAAATCCCTTCTAGGTGTAGAGGATGTTATGCCTAGAATACATATAAGGGTATAATTGTGATTTTTAAAAGTTAAGAGGTTTATGTGCAAAACTCACTTCTTTTGTTTCTTTTATATTGTTCTATTCACTACTAGAAAAATGGTCATCAGCAACGGCTGATGCCGTTGCTGAGCCGTTGCTGAAGAGAATCAGCAACGGCCGAGCCGTTGCAATAGAGCCGTGACAGAAAGTCGCGTTGCTGATGACTTAGCAACGGATCAGCAACGGCCGCTCGGGCCGTCGCTCAAAACATTATCAGCAACGGCCACTCGGGCCGTCGCTAAAAACATTATCAGCAACGGTTTTGCCACAGACCCAGAGTCGTTGCTGATAAGATTAATAGCAACGGCCGCTGAGTCCGTAGCAACACCGTTAGTAAAACTCCGTCGCTAAGCCGTTGCTGTAGGTCATCAGCAACGGCTTTCGATACACTTTTAGCAACGGCTTTCCCACGGACGCCCGTGGGAAAGCTGTTGCTGATGACGTATACCTGCAACCAGAAAATTTGAAAATTTCAAATTTCCATTGATACATTGATACATTTATCTGATACATAACTCACACACCCATACCCTCATACACACATTCATTCACACATCACAAACACCTCATACAAATTCATTCACACATCACAAACACACCAAGATATACATCAAAACAATTATATTTATATTGATAATTATCCACAATAGTATAAAAACAATTCAAATGCAAAATTGAAGTATCAATATCCAAACAAAATAAGTTAAACAAGTTCAATATCCAAACAAAAAATCTCACGATCACGATGGAGGATGGTCTGGATTATATGGCGGGGTCTGGAGCGCTTGAGTGTACACCGGCGTGGACTGACTCGAGGACGATGAATTAGATGATGCCGAAGAGATGACTGCTTCGGGATGACCTGACAAGTTGCGTAGCATAGCTTCTATATTCGCCATCGTCTGACTCTGACGCTCCATCATCTCAGTCTGACACGCGACCGTCTCCTCTAGTGTCCTTATCCTATTACTATGATCATAACTGGATCTAGAGATGGACGGCCGCTCACCAGCGATCGGAGGGGTCGGTGCCCCAAGTGGCCCTAGTACGGCTCGCGCATGACCACTATCTGCGAAGCCATATACGCGGCCATGGTCCCAGCCACCTGCGGCCTCGACCCACGATGCTGCGTCAAAGTCCTCGGGGGTACCCCCGCGCTGCACCACCGTCTGGCTGTAGGTCTCCTCTCGAGTTTGATTTTTTGTTTAATATTTATCATAAAACTTAAATTATAAATATATAATGAATAATTTAAACAAATATATAATTACCATAATGTATGCAGCGCGGTTGTGGATGTACTCCCCCGTCCCATGTGCTCGACGGTGAGTCCGCTCAAACACCGCCATCGGGGAGGGTCGCTGGACAGTCCCGTCATCCGACACCGTCGTCTACATTTACAAAACAAATACATTAATTAGTACACATAATAACAAATAAAATATATAATTAAAAAGATATACTTACCATACGGTTTGCGTGCACTGCAAATGCAATAGAGCCGCCGGTGTGACGCGCTGCTCCTCCCGACATGCGATTTCTAGCCGCATTTCGAGAAACCTCCTGCCATCGATCCGTCGACCATATCCCCACGAGTTGGTCCCATATATCCGGAGTAATCCAACCGGGGCCGTATCCCCGAGTCTCCGCGATGTTAGTGGTCCCAGCTCGGGCCATCGCTTGGGACCGAGCCTGCCCCAGCTGCCCGTTGTACCTTGCCCGGGAAATAGCCTCCCAGGCAGCGTAAATGAAGGGCCTCTGGTCCTCGGCCCATGTATAGCGAGCCTGCAAAATAATAATATCAGTACCAATATTAATATATCATCATGCATGTAAAAAATAATAATAATACGTGCCTCAAACTCGCGCCATAACATGTCGACGTGCTCGCTAGGCACGTGAGACCGCGTAGGCCATGCCCCGTGCATGTATCGTCGAATAGTAGAAGAAATGCTCCTCGGCACTTCTTCTTGCTCGAACTTGCACAACAAAAATAAATTTTAATATTATATTATGATATAATGAATTTGTAATGATTCATAATTCATGATATATTACCGCTCCCCAATCACGCTAATCAATCTACGTGACTCTGTGGCTGGTGGAGGCTGCCACCTGTTCGGCCCGCGTGGCCGCCTACGTCTGGATGTACTAGCCTCGACAGTATCATCCTCATGAGGATCAGCAACAGGAGGATCAGCAGCATGAGTAAGTGCTGGAGTCTCACCGATCGGAGACTCCGAAACTCTGCTGCGTCGATAACCACGACCAGACATATCTGTCGAACAGACATATAATCAGATTATTGTATAAATAGTAGAGATATATTTAATAAAATATATACTTTACAATTATTCTTCATCATCTGAATAATAGTCTTCGAATTCTTCTTCTTCTTCCTCTTCTTCATCTCCAGCTTCCTCAATTTCATGATCGTCATCATCAGCATATTCAACTTCTAATTGAATTGACGTTGTATCCAAATGTTTTCATGCTTCACTGTCAGATGGATGAGTCATTACTGTATCATCACGACTTCTTGCATGCCAACTCATGTAGGGGGCTGTCTTTTCCGACATGAATAATCTTTGAAGCCTCGGTGTTAGTGGAAAATACCGAAGCACCTTAAACGAGATATTTTTCTGTCGGACCGATTTCTTCTCCTTGTAACGAGGATGTTGACATACAGGGCATTTATCCAACTGCACATTTTCTTTATAATATAAAATGCAGTTATTTTGGCACGCGTGTATTTTTTCGTACCCAAGCCCCAATTTTCTCATTAGCTTTTTAGTCTTATAAAAAGTAGGCTCAAACTTGTTATCAGTAGGCAGCATTCCATTAATCAATCCAGCAATCCGATCATACGCAACTCCGCTGATATTACAATCGGCCTTGATGTTTAAGAGCTGTGTCATTGCTGAAAACCTAGTGTATTTAGGACAATTCTCATACAAAGGTTCATCGGCAGCTTTCAACATCTCGTAAAATTCTGCAGCTTCTTTATTCGGTAATTCAATCTCTACCGCAGCCCCTACTTCTGTGATATCAACCACTGTAGTATCTGGTGGGACTGATGTCTGAAGAACTGGCCGATCAACATTATCATTCAGGCGGAATTGACCCCCAAGACTATCAAGTATCATAGTTCTATAGGGATTACATTGACCGGATGAAGAAGCACCAGCAGAGGAAGATTCACCATATGTCTGAACGACAGGATTGCTCGACGTCCCGACTTCGCGTGACTCCCCGTGACAAGTCCATAGAAAATATCTTGGTGCAAATCCTTTGCTATATAGATGCAGAGTGACAGTCTCCCGATCCAAAAATCGTCCATTTGAACAAATGCAGCACAGACATCGGATTTGATCACCCATGCTAACGAAATTCCGATTCGAATAGGCGAAATTTAGGAAGTACGTTACGCCTAATCGAAACTCATTCGTTAAAGCTCCACGATCAAGACGTCGGTACATCCAACTTCGATCAGCCGACATGATTCTGTCAATCAATGACAATTTCTTTGGTTAATGTCTTTAGGTGAGATTGTCCTATTCCATTCGGGATTTATGTTATTCGTACTGCACTTACATTTTTATTTTAACTGTTAACTAATTATTCTAAATTTCGACAGCATCTCCCTACAGTTCTCCGAATACGCATATCATCTGGGCGCGTATCGGAGAACAAGAGAGATGTTGCCGAATTTTAGAATAATTAGTTAACAGTTAAAATAAAAACGTAAGTGCAGTACAAATAACTATATTCTCAAATTGTCCAATCAGGGACAATTCAAGAATTGTACGTCGTATAAAAGATCATCTACTTCTTTTACACGAACATACAATTCCCGAACGGATCTAAGGTTTTGCTAAATCATATCCGATTCGTCGATGCGTACGTGAAACATATCAACTCATCGGATGGATGATTATTTTCTAAATGTTTCGAGACAGTTCGAGTCCATATTGGACGATTTCGGCGCGCGTCCGAAGTGGACGATTCCGGCGCGAGTCCGAAGTGGACGATTCCCGCGCGAGTTCGAAGTGGACGATTCCGGCGCGAGTCCGAATTGGACGATTCCGACGCGCGTCCGAAGTGGACGATTCCGGCGCGCGTCCGAAATTAATCTAAACACTAATAATTAATCTAACAAATTAAACAATTAATCTAAACAATTAATTAACAATTATAAAATAATTAATTAACAATTTCAAAACAATAAAATATATATATATATATAAATTCCGGCGCCGGAGTCCACCCTCCGGCGCCGGTGTACAGTGGTCGGACACACTGTCCGGCCACTGTAGAAGGTCCGACGGCGGCCATAGGCCGACCGCCGCCGGCCAAAACCCTAGAAATAGGGTTTCGGTCGAATTTTAACCTATACTCCGGCCGAAACATAGTGAGAGCCGACCGGCCGATCAACATACCGGCAGCAGCGGCAGCGACGGTGAGAGGCGTCGGCGAGAGGCGTCGGCGTCGGCAGCAGCGGCGAGAGGCATCGGCGGCAGCAGCGGGAGAAAGAAGGGTCGGGCGCGAGAGCGTGCCCTATATAAACTTATCAGCAATGGCTCACTCGCCCGTTAGAAAGCCGTTGCTGATAAGTTATCATCAGCAACGGCTCACTTATCCGTTAGCAAGCCGTTGCTGAAGATTAAAAAATCAGCAACGGCTCGCCTTTCCGTCAGAAAGCCGTTGCTGATAATTAAAATAATCCGCAACGGCTCGGGTATCCGTTAGAACGCCGTTGCAGATACAAATATCTGCAACGGCTCGGGCGGCCGTAAGAATGCCGTTGCAAATAGCAATGGCTTGAGCGGCCGTTGCTGATAGCCGTTGCTGAAGATCAAGTTTCTAGTAGTGATTTTGGACTCCAAAGAATCAAATGTTATAAAAGTTAGCTCTTTGGCGCATGCAACAGAGGGAGTGAGTTGAGCGAGAAGGAGAGGGAGATGAAGAACTTTACCTGTGATCATGAGTTAGACGCTATTATGAAGTATGTGGAGTCGAGAAAGATCTAAGGGCTGACGGGAGATCCCTGTCCTTAAGATTTCTATTGCCCCGTAGCAATACACCTTCAGGATTTATCAAGCCACTTAGAAAGGTTGCAGCAAAAGGAGAAAGGTGAAGAGTAGGGATTGAGATTAGACTTATCTAAAGAGAGATTTTGAAATTGAGATATATAGATCAATTCATAGTTAATTTCGAAATTGATGCCCATTATCTATATATATATACTAAAAGCAACATACAAAGAAGCCATGTGGCACCTTCAAAAGGCCATTGTGCTGACATGGCACATTCACAATTTTCTAAAAATTTTATATTTTAAAAATTTTATATTTTATATTTTCAAGATTTTCCAAAGATAAGGATGAAGTGGAGAAAGTGGGTTTGCAGGTTTCATGGGAAAGTGAGGTTTTCTACTTTTCTATATTTTAATTTACTTCACCTCTTCACCCTGCAAATTTCCTTCCGCAACAGTGCTTCCTGGAATTGCTGGAATTGATGTTTGTGTCTTTCTGAGGTAATTTCTCAAGCTTCTATGGCTTCTTCTTCTTCTTCTTGGCATTGCACCACATGATTTAGATATGTTAGAATTAGATAGCTGCACAACTTGGCATTGCTCGAATCTTCTCTCCTCTTTCTTTTTCTTTCTTCTATTTCTTTGCCTTTATTCTCTTTCTTATTCTTTGCTGTGCTCAAGCAAAATTTCAGTAGATCATCCTCATCGATCCCCTTAGTTTGCATGTGTCTGCATCTTGGATTGCTCGTTCGTTTGCCTTCATCCACTCGGCAAATAGTCCCCATGCCGTCGTCCATTCACCAGACAATTCTGCGCCATTCCTATCAAGGGACAACTGGTGTCGTAGGCTGAATTTGAAGCATTTGGAATCCATTCCCCCGTAAATAAGTCGCAATTTTCTACAATTTTTATCATTTTGTTTTTAGAATCCTATAATATCTAATTATTTTTCTAAGACAAAAATAAAAATAGATAATTAAATATATACCTGCTGTGGCGTTGAGCAACATTGACGATCCACGCTCCGCTATTTTATCGAAAGGCTGCTTCTTGGAGGAGATATAATAACATATGAAGAAGAAGTAGAGATGACGGGAGGCGCCGACAAGGAGCAAGGCGACGAACAGGAGATGAGGGCCAATATAATAACGTACATATGAATTGAAGAGTGAATTAATTTAAGTTAGCGGAAAGAAGACAAGTTAGGGAAAGCCTTTCTCAGTGAATTGTTACTGCAAGAAATTAATGTTAATTAGCACTTAAAATGGTGAATGGGAGAACAACTAATTAATTATTAGGTTGTTTGTACTTTTTAGCTTCTTTTTTATTTTTCCTCTTCATTTTCACCATTTCATTTGAATGCAAATTTACTATCAATAATGTAATGTCTTCTACCTTCAAACATGTGTTCTATGAAAATTTATTATCAATAATATAATGTCTTCTACCTTGAAACAGGTGTTCTACCGTCTTCTTCGGTGAAAATATATTTCTTTTTTCCCTTGGCATTGTCTATAATTTTGCAGGCATATACCCATCTCTCCATTTGTATTAGATTATGTCATCAGAACATCGACAAGTACAAATATATCTTTCCCCTTCCCTGCACAAAAGTAGTAGCAATCTCATCATGCTTGGATGTGCTAATGGCAAGGATTGCACACTTCTTCTTATGTAATGAATGATTTGTGATTTGAGAATTACAACTATATCTATGGTTGCGATGCAATATCTACGGATCAATTGAACCTTGAGAGTTATCCTAAGACACTATGGTTAGCCCAAGCATTAGCATGTTCGTCTACATGGATGATCCCAGCAGTGCTGGATTTAAAGTAAGAGATGTGAAAGCACCATATATATATGATGAGCAGGTCCACGTACCTGTGATGATCACTCTACATTGTTTATATATATATATATATATATATATATAAGTTTAGTGACTTTATAGTGGACAATATGATATATGTATATATTGGCTTTAATTTGCTTGCCTAGATTTATTTTTTTGGACATACATATGTTAATTAGTTTGGTATGTGTAGATTGCTCAGCTTATATACCTTTATTGATCGAGAATATTCATGCAACCATTCATCTCTCTAGTTCTGGTTACAAATCCTTCTTTTTCCCTTAGATGATTTGGGAGCAATTTGTTTGGGGTTTTTAGGAGAATGGTTGGGGACCACCTTAAATGGTTTGTGCTTTCCATGTTGTAATAATTATCATATGACCATCAATATAGGTGTACAAAAGTGACATACTTGCACCTCATGTTGGAATTAGTCTTTACGAGATGGGTTCAAAGGTGCCGTTGTATTTGAATATAAAATGCTCATTTTGGCATATTAAGCATTTTGATGCTTATGGTGCTTTTATTATTAAATACAATGGTGGTCATTAGATTTGCCATTTGCATACAGTGATGGTCATTGGTTTTTTGTTACTTATGATTTGGTTTTTTTATTGGGGAAATACTAGCTTCTTGAAAGTTATTAAGATTTTAGTAAATTTTTATTTTATGTGAGACGACAAAGTTCAGTAAGTGATTGAATGGTACTAGATATCTCTAACCATTACCTCTATTTTAACTTGATGTGCATTATTTGCTTTCACATTTATTTTTATGCTTAGCATTTCCGTAATAATTTTATAATAATGTGATATATTGAAATAAAATATTATTTATAAGTTTCAAATAAAAACATTAATATTAAATTAAATTTATTTAACTATTATTATTATTTCATTAAAATTATATTCATTTATATATATTTGCGCATTGGGGTTTTCGACTAGTTTAACAAATAGTAACAGCCAATTTGATTAATGAGCAAATAAAATCTCGAAATAACTCTGCAATTGATCAAATATTAAGTGTCATGATTCATGTAACTGTTGAATTCCAACAGTCAAAAAATAGGTTTGAATTCAAATCAAGGCCAGACTCGACAAAGTGTGCCTAAAAGCACTCCCGTGCCCGCATACTGTGCGATGCACCGCACTAATGTCGCCTCTTGATCTTTCACTTTATCCACACAAGTAATTAAGCATACACACTAATACTTATAAGCTAATATAAAATTAGCACATCTTCCAATGTGGGACTAAAGTCTAGTTTTCACAAACAACATGAATGCACCTCTTCATATACCCCTTCTTGGGCATATAAAACTTGATTATATAATTCCTACTTGAATTATATAATTTTCTCATTAAACATCTCATATTGGACTATCTATTGCATCTTCTAATTCTCTTAAATTACATCAATAATTGAATAAAAAAATTACTCAAAATTGATTAAAATAAGCTTCAATAAGGTGCATTTCAACCGACGCTACTAGAGCTAATCCATTGTGCGGGACTTGCAAGCAGCGATATAGCCACCCTGCTCGTTTTCTTTTGGCCACTTGGCTGCCAGCCAATGCCGAAGCCGAGAGGAGTGGCTAGTGGCATTGTCGAGAAGGGGCATTGATGGCTAGAGGGATGGTCGGCGAACGCATGAGAAGGCAGCAACAAGAGAAAACCGGAGAAGGAGAACAAGGGATTGGGAGATAATGGGTTTTTAGAATTTTATAAATAGTTAATAATTAGGTAAGATGTGCAGTGTATTCTATATCTACATAGGAAATGATTTAAATAAATATTAAAAAGAATTTAACTAATAGTTATTAAATCAAAGCATTTAATTAAAAAATATATATTATTATTAGTTAATAAATGAATGATGATTATATATTACAAAATAAACTATTTGAAGGATTTAATGTCATTGGTTGAAGTTGAGATGAATGTCAAGTTGTAAAGGTTAGTTGATATGATTTTTATGCCTTCCTATTATAGAGTAATTAAACTTGATGATTTGGTTATTGAATGACAAATGAAGATTTATAGTTTAGAAATAAATTGTGCTAAATTGAGCTTGCAGATCGATTCCATTATAGCCATGAGTTTTTTTTTTTTTTTAAAGAAGAAATCATACTCAAGCTAAGTCACTTCCTTCCCAATTGTGGGAGGAGGGAGTAGAGGGCACATAGCCGTGCTTCCCTCGCCAACAGATTGAGGAGGAATATATTCCCCTTGAGCATGCTGCATTTTATTAATCTCATCAAGAGAAAAAAACTGTACATAATTCTTGGTACATTTGATTGAATATAAAGCAGAATTATCTAAAGAGTAACTAACAACAGAATCATTGTTTACATTAGACATAATTGTCTCAGCTTCAAGGCCTTTTTGAGCAAGCCTATGGGCTACTCCATTTAGCTCCCTTTTGATGTGAAACCAATTGCATTGGATAACTTTCCCTATGTCCCAGATATCCACAATAAGACCCTTTAAAAACCAAGGTGGAACATTCCTTTTGGAAATGATATTAACTGCTTGAAGGCAGTCAGTGTACAAATTGATTTCCCTCATACCAAGTTCTCTTGCTTTCGATAGAGCTTCCCATATTGCCCAGATTTCCGCAACCAATGGTGAGTGAGCTTTTGTACCACCAAAACATTCTGCCACTCTGATGTTGCAGTCATCCATGATACAAAAACCAAATCCTGCTGTAGACAACTTACTCTTCCAAGCTGCATCACAGAAAAACTAAGCTTTTTGATATGGCCTTGGTGCACAGAAGATAAGCCCCCACTAGTTTTGTTGCAGCTATCCAAAGAGATAACTTTCATTGCCCTAGGACCATCACTAGTTATGTCATTGATTTTCGACCAATGAATGTCAGAAATGGCCCTGCAGAACAAAGAGTTTAAGCCTGACTTTTTCTTGTTGAAACAACAATTGTTTCTGTTTTTCCAAAGGTGCCATAGGGAAGCTGCCAGGATTTCTTTGAGCCAAAGATTAATCTTTGTATTACTAGGAGCAAACTCATTAAGCCAACTCCCCTTGTGCCAGTTCATCTTGTAGTTGAACCTAATTTTGAGTTCCTGCTCAAGTTTCTTCCAATAACTAATAGCAAAATCACAGTCAAATAATATATGACTGACATTATCATCCTCAGTTCCACAAACGAAACAGTTACTAGAATCAACTTTACAAAAACTAGAAAGATATCTGGTAGTGGGTAATCTGCCCCATAGTAGTTTCCAAACAAAATTTCTCACTTTAGGAGTAGTTTTTAAGCTCCATACCTTGTTCCAGTCAGTATCAGTCTCACTACTGACATGTTGTTTTTCAGCAATGAAGTTGTAGGCAGTCTTACAACTGAGATCATTGTTGCAACTCCATACCCATTTGTCTTTGATTTTCTTTTTAGGGATATAGATTTGAACAATATTGTTAAAATGATGCTCTCCAAAGATGTCAAGTATTAGGTCAAACTTCCATTCTTTGCCCGAGAATAGCTGATTCACCTTACAAACTTTAGAAACCATGTTCATGTTCAAATAAGTCATTATAGCCATGAGTTATCGTCGAGGGAAATGATAGATTATCCTTTTGATTTTATTCATTGTATATTGCTTCTAAATTCTATTAAATTCTTATTGCATATTATTATTAGACATATCTAATTAGTCATCTGCTCAACCTTCCTTCTTAAATTTTCTGTTGTGACAAAATCCACACATTAAAATTTACAATGTGATTTACAACAGAGAAATAATGCCTCACAAGTATCATAAGCTATGTACTGATGCAATTGCTTCTTGTTTCACCATCTTACTCATCTTTTGTTAGCAGAAAAAACTGGTAGCAACAGTTTTAGTAGAACTCTCACTTGTTCTTTTCGAGGAAAAGAACACTTGTATTACGATTCAAGAGAATTGAAAGGAATACAAAAGGGAGGGAGAGACGGAAAAACAGAAAAGAAAAGGCATTACCAACAACAATAGAGTACAATTAAGTGCGAAGAGGCATAACAAAACAGTAATTAGCCGCTGAAAGTGCCAAAAGAGCACAAGATCTTTCATCCTTGAAACAGCGCTTGTTCCGTTCGAACCAAAAGAGCCAGCGCCAAATGAAAATGATATGTAATCGTTTGTTCTGTTTTAGGCCTTTACTTCTCTTGTATTCTTTCCCACCCCATTATCTTGTATTTCTCATGTTGTAATGATAAATACAAGCATTCTCTTTTAAAAAAAAAATGAAAATGATCTTGAATTTATGCCGACGCTTGTTGCTGTCATGGAAACTGTAATAGCAGCTAAACCTTGGTTTGCTCGATCATTCTTATATGAGTTTCCTTCAATGTCTTCTTGATCCAAATTGTTTGCTTAGATTGCGAGGCTTCTACTGTAATAGCAAAAAAAGCAGCCTTGGTTTTCTACTTCTTTTGCTTTCTCCCTGTCACTGTAAACAAAACATCAGAACTGGTCCCATTTTGTAGAAAGGAGAAGCTGAATGGAAATCTCAGTTTTGAAAACTAACCTAGGTAGGAATCATGATTTCACAATGAAAGTTATGTTGAAATCAATACGAGACTAGTTGTAGATTTTATACAATTGATAAGAAAACAACAGATCATTAGGCTTCTTAAACCAACCTTGCTAGCTCTTAGAACAATCCCTTTAAAAGGTAAGATTGAAAAAATATTGGCGATAGATTTTGGTCAATGTAAGATTACAAGTAAAAAGACGAAAAGACGGCAATATTAGGGGTAAATTATAGTTTGCTCATTTGTGAGTAACTCTATTTCCACCTTGGGCATAGGTTATCTTTTAAAATCACTTTACCTACTTGTGAATATGTTAATTTTTAAGGTTGACTATAACAACAAAAAGTCATGAAGTCCTTACTATTTGGAGTCAATTTCAGAAGTTGACTACAAGAGAATTTTTGTTTTATCACTTTGCGAACCTATATGAGCTTTAGCATAATTAGCCTTTTTTGCAAAAGTGATGCAAAAAGTGATTTAAAAAAAACATATGTGGGCAAAGTTAAATTTTATTTATCCATGGATGGATAAATTGTAATTTATGCTAATATTAAATATCCAAGAATATTAGTTCAAGAGCAAGAATCTAGTGCAACCATAAATACCAATAAGACATGGTAAAACTTTTCCTCAACATGTAACTTTAGATAATTACCAAAATGGAGATACTGGATAAGTCAATGCCTCCAAGATTAAAGGATTAGTGTTTCTCTTACTACATCTCTTCTAAATACCTTAAATTTGCATTGTTCTGATAATGGTATTCACAATTACCTCGTTGAAACCATGATCTCCTAACCGCTTGGCGAATATGGCGTTCATTTTTCTGCAGAAGTTCATCAACATTTAGAGATTTAGACAACAGAGGCCCTGAAAACTCGACCCTGTCTTGAACACCCTGCATTTTATCAAGAGAAGAGTTGAAGTAAGACAATGTAGCCTAGAAAATACAGCATGCTGGATTGTCCATATATCATATAGTTATGTCTCGTTGAGAATGGCTTTACCTTGTGAAGGGCTTCTGAAAAATCCTGAGAATAGTGCTTCGAGCAATTTTTCAATATTGTCTGCTTGGTCAACTCAGTTTGCTCATGTCCTTGTACATCAGTATGTGTGTTGTGCAGATATCCATTTTCATGTCCCCTGTGGTCAAACTCATTTTTAACTTCTTCCATGTTTGATTGATCTCTTGCGTAAGAGAGATGGCTTTTTGAGTTAGGTCTAATATGAGAGTGAGAGCCACCATAAGCAATGCCACTAGAAGGAACATGCAATGGTCCTGAAAAAGTCAAGACCTCTTTAGAATTGCACATCACGTGATGCCCTTCATCTGGGCGTTTGATTGATGGCATTGGATGAAGATCTACAAACAGTCTGGTTTCACCATCAACTTCAGGGAAATCTTTCTTTTCATCAACACTAGTGTGCGATTCCTGGAAATCAAAACCAATTATTATCGTCTGGCGAATCAGAACCATGAGAAGTTCTTTTACCTACTAAAAGCTTTTGCAACAATGAATATAAATTACCTCTTTGATATATTCTATTTTAGAAATTTGAACTGGTTGCCCTGGAACTATATTATCTCTCATAGGCATTCTTATGCCTCCTGATCCATACCCTCTACCATCAAGTATTCTCCTGAAATGACAAGAAACAATGAAAATGACTGCAGAATAACTAGATGTCATATGCTGTAATAGGGAGGTTTCCTCAGAGAAACCAGCAAGTCTAAAAAAACAGATGAGTAGGTCAAGCTTCAAGAACCTTTAAAAACATGTCTAACAATAACTGATTTTGATGGCAACGATAGCTTTCAAAATAAGCTAATTTGGATTAGGACTCTTCCGTCCCATAACAAGCTACATGATTCCATCCATACAACATTAACTTGCCACTAAAAATGATTCAATTATCCATAATCAGGCTATGAATTCGTCAAATTTGTTAAAGCTCACTAGATCTAACTAGTCCAAGAAAAAAATCGTTCAATTTATCAATAGAATCCTTTAAAATGTCTAAAACGGAAGCAAAAAAGAAAAGAAAAACCAGTGAAGGAGCTTCAAGAGAGCCACCCGATCGGTCACCAAGGCACCACTCATGCTTTGCCCTGAGGATCTGCGAATAGAGTAGGCAAGCGAAGCCTTGAAAGTGCTTTTTCACAAGTGAGGCAACCTGTTTGAAAAGTGCTCAGCTACGAGCCTCCGCTTGAGCTTCCAAAGAAAAAGGTACATGCATTTGATCCCCATCAAAATTGAAGCCCTTACAAACTAATGGGTGTAAACAAATAGCGTGTCCCTCCACTAAAATAGCTTGGAACACCTATATGCCTAATCTATGCAGGGTGGGTGCTCTATTCGATGACAAGAAAAAAAGGATCCGCATTGGCGCATTACTCGCTCAAAGATGAGATGAAAGAAACACTTGCTGAAAATGATGTTTGTTAGTGTATAATTTTCTGCTATTACTGGTGCTTTGTCACCATGATCATCAAAGGCCCTCCATGTTCACAACTTGTTAAAGGCTAACAATCCATCTACCGGAGATGGTTGACCTTATAGTGTTCCTGCCTATGTTTATGTCCAATCACAGAGCATGTAGTATGTTGCATAAGCTATGCATAATGCATGGGAAAAGAATTGCTTTATATAAAAGAAATATCAAGATTATTGATAATTGATAAGAAGGTGAATGCTTCTCAAAGAAATGGTGTCAATAAGTTATCTTTAGAAAGAATTCATGAATGTTTATACAACATATCAACCATATGATATAAAACAAAATTTAATTAGATGCGAATCATAAAATTCATGAAATAAATGAAAAATTTGTCTTATGCAAAAATTATTGAAAGGATAACTTCAGACCTTTAGACTTTGTTTTGAACTTTTGATTTTTTTTCCAAACCCAAAAAATTAAATAATCACTTCTACAAAAGATTGCAGTAGATTTTTTAAGATAAATTCCTAAATATACTGTAAGTTTCAACACATTATTTCTCCCTTATTTCTTTGTTTTTGTTTATAACTTTCATTGTTCTATTTAATTCCTATCTCGTTGATCCAACCTAACTAATCATTGATCAACCATATCAGTATATCACCATGAGTGTTCTGATCCTTGTTTCAATTCCCAAGATGTCATTTATAAATTGGGAGAAAAATATATGTTCCTAGAATATATAGAGAACAATTGTTCCATTATTTAAGGTTATGACTAGATGAATTTGAAATATCGTCTTTGGAAGTTTTTACAGACAATTATAAATCTGTGAGGCACAACAATGTCTAATAAATAATATTATTAGCTGCTTGAGAATTGATGGGCAGAAATCAACCAAACATACAGAGAAGGTGTTACTAATTTTTCTTACATTTGACGAAGTCTAGAAGATAGTAAAATTACCTGTGTGGCTCATTTCGACTCTTTGTATCAATCTCTTTGGTGGGTAGGTATTTTGGCAAACTTGAGGGTTCACAAGCATAAGGCTTGGTTCTAAAATACTGAAGAGCAGGAATAAAGAGAAAATGTATCAACAACTTAAAAATGAGAGAACAAACTCTGAAAATCCAGAACTGAAAAAAATGAAAAGAAAGTAAGGTGAATTATAACAAATATCACACATATATAAGTGATTTTCATGAAGCAATTTAAGTTAACAGTTCAACCAATTTGAGGATCGTCTGAAGAACAGTGGACGGAACTTGTTAGAAGCATGGAAGCTCATATTATTATACAATTGTGCTTAATTTATATATGATGCACCGTAACTTGAAGATGATCTTGTTAAACATTTCATTGGTTCGTTGTTGTTAAGAATACAAATGTATAGATTGGGCCTCTTCCTAACAGCTTAATCTTTTGGGAAAGTTGGTTATCCAATCAAATTTAACATAAATCAACTTTAACATAGTATCAGAGCAGCAGGAGGTCCTAAGTTCAAATCTTGCAAATTAGTCCATGTGTTTAGTGTGGGCAGTCTAATGAATTTTGCTCGTCCACGCATCAGGGAGTGTTAAAGGATATAAACGTATCGATTGGACCTCTTCCTAACAGCTTAAGCTTTTGAGAATGTTGGCCATCCAATCAAATTTAATAGTTGCATCTTTGGTAAAGTTCTACAGAGAATTCAGTCTCCTAGAAGAAATAGTGTCCTTTGAGTCTGTTAAAGGTATTAAGTTTACTTTTACGTATGGAGTATATTTCATGGTTTATTCCCTTAGTTTACTGATTTCTTTCTTGTAACACCTATATGATAGGTCCTCATGTACTGATTAATGAACATGAATAATATTCTAATACAAATCCTTATCACTAAAAGAAAACCCAATATCTTTAACAAAAGCCATAAAATGGATGAACTATCGAGTTCAGACATGGCTTAAAATACCGGTACCGGTACCGATCTTGGTCAGTGACCAATACCGATACCGTACCGTACCGACACATGGTACGGGCCGGTACGAAAAAAGCATACTGGCCAAAAAAAAATTTGTTTTTTTTTGTTTTGCTGTTAAAAATAACTCTAATAACACATAATTGATCAAGAAATACTTAAATTTAAGATTCAAATGTCAAATACATGAATACAATATTTTAAATCCGGCTCCAAACAGCTATATGCCACTGTAGCAACGGCTCTTTTTAAGAGCCGTTACGTCATACCGGGCAATACCGCTCGGTATGACATCAAATACCGCCCATACCGGGCGGTATTTGCCGAGATACCCGGTATCGCCCAATACCGGGTATCTCGTATACCGGTTTTTCAAAAAACCGGTAAATACCGGCCGTACCGGGCGGTACGGTATTTGAAACCATGGCTGCAGATATGAAAATGTAATCAACATCTTATTTGCCTACCAAACTTTCTAAGTGGACAAGTGGATAATATATTTTGTTACTGTTGATTTCTGAGTGGGTTATCTAAAGTCAATTCATGGATACCAATTATGAAGCAAAATCAAAAGGTGTCCATTCTGAACTAAAGGTGGGGATTGCAAATCCACAATCTCAACTAGAAGAAACAAAGTTTTGCCAAGGTAGATTTATTTGGATTAATTTCAGATCACTAGAAGTGAGGGGAAGCCTTGGTAAAATGGGCCATCCACTTCCACTTGGCAAACCAGGGTTCAAGCATGGTTTAAAATCTAGGGCAGTATGGTATGGTACGGGCAGTACCCACTGTTTTTTCAACTTTTCGACAATGGAACTGGATGGTATATGAAAATACCATTCATACCACCTAGTACAATGTCTGCCCAACATACCAGACAACTACAATCTCAAATTGGTAAAATCTCATACAAGCCTTGTATTGGGCAGCATACTCATAACAACTATTTTTTAGCCATTGGAGTGTATATTTTTTAGTTCCCAACAGCTATTTTGGTGTAGTGGTAAAGTTAAAAAAAGCAGGGGGGGGGGGCTAAAAAAAGCGTTACATCAACTCTCCCTGAGCCCATAAAAATTGGATTGCTTCGTGCACTAGGAACAACTATTTTAGTTGTTTGAGCTGGTCTATGGGTTTTTTAGGCTTTATAAAAGTCTCAAACCCCTTGTTACTTCATCTTCGCCTCTTACTTCCCCAATACTCTCAAAGTCTGTACTAAATCTCTCTTATCGCTCATTTCCTTCCTAAAACTTAACTCTTCAGTGACTTAAATTTGTATCATTTTATGGAACTTCAAGTGTTTTATTTGAATTTCTAGACTTGGGAAATTTGTATGCTTTATTATGAATACTTTGAAGAATTTTAATGAAGTACTCAATGAAAAGAGGGATTTGGAGTGTTAAATATTACAAAAGAGGTCAATATAGTCCCATTTCTAGATTACCATACTATATATCATGTGTCAATACGTATAGTACTGGTATATATATGTAGCGGTATGAGAATTTATTGTAACCTTATCAGCTTTGAGACAGAAGGCAAAGACAAGGAAACATTCTGTTTAAAATCTCAACATGGCAATTTAGGGCCTAGGCAGGTGGTCTCCAATTGTTACTCCACTCAGTTCCTTTTCTCTTTCCCTTTTGCAACTAATTATTTGAAATATGAGAAACCTCTTAGTTTCATGCATCCATATGTTGCTTGAAATTGCTATTTTATTCCTCTATAGTTTGGGTTATTATCCTACTTATAGAACTATATTTTCAGTTTTGCATCTATTTTTGAAAAACTCAGATGAAAATGCAAATGAAAAGTCTAGATCGAAGATGAAAAAAAAAATCATCAGCACTGCAGAAGTGCAGAACAGTCATTTAAAAGAAATTTCAAATTTATACCCACCTCAGATGAAAGAGCGCTTGATGCTGTACCACGCTTAAGGGGTTCAATTGACAGAAGAGTTTCTAACAAGGCAATCACACTTTCTGGTAGATATCTAAATGTCTCCTGGAGGCTACTTGGATAAGGAAGATGAGGCCTGAAGATTGTAGAACGGGGTAACTTCGAGTTGTTCCAGTAGTCATCTGGAGGGGAACCGCAAAGCCTAAAGATTTTATGTAATTGTTCAACCTGAAAATAAATGTCTTATATCTCTTAATTGGAATAAAAACTTCAATTATCATCGATAAATGATAACAATTCTTCACAGCTTTTTAGGAGAAAATACTTTAAATGTTAATGTAAGCCAGTAAAAAAAGAAATAAAGAATAACTTCATAGATAGGCACCAAAGATTCCCAACATCTCCAACGTCAGATATTTCAATGCGCGCTAATGACTTTTCAATGGTTCTATCAACAATTGCTTTGAATATCTTGTATTAAGATACTGTGAAAAGCAAATAGCACACATCAATTTTCCTAAGTAAAACACAGGGAGTGGCAAACATATAATAGTCAAGAAAAAAAATGCAGCTGAATTGATTATTTGAGTGTTTGAGCACAAGAACATATTCTTTTAATTTCTTCATATATACAGATGCACAAGGGTTTTCGTCAATTGTCCTATATTAAAAAACTTGGTTCTGCCCACATCTATGCTCATGAGATGATGAGACAACTACATAACTACATAATTATTTGTCATTTGAACCCCAACAACAACTCTTAAGTTGCATGGTGGAAGGCATATATAAGTTTATGTTGTTAGTCCTCGAGAGGGTGTTGCTTATTTCTAAGGATGGGAAATCTGGAACTCATTCTACACAGTATAGGCCACTTTGAATGGTCTAATGAATAGTTATAACAAATTTTAGCTGATTTCCTTAACTGACGTCAGACAACTTTCATAGACCAATTTGGAGGAACTTGCTAATATATAAATTCAAGATGCTTTGTACACACATTAACAGTTGACTATACCTTGGTCCTAGTGATTCATTTTGTTAAATTTGATTGGGTAATCAAACTTTCCAAAAGCTTAGGCTATTAGAAAAGGGTCCAAGCCCAACATGTGGACCAAACCCATGTTATATATTAATATCCTTAACACTAACACTCTGCTTCACGTGTGAGCAACTGAGAAAGTGAATTAGACTAAACTACAAGCCCAACATGTGGGTGACCTAACTTAACTATAGTATATTTTCTTTTAACTATTGGCATGATTTTGAACTCAGGACCTTCTTCTCTCATACCATTTTAAATTTGATTGGGTGATCTTCTTCAAAGCTTTAAATCTTAGAAAAGACTCTAATATTTATTTATTTATTATTTATATTCTTAACACTTTTTTCTTTCCTCACAGTCACAACTCACAACTATTTCGTATTAGACCAGAATTCTTCAAGTAAAACATTCACTTGGCGTCCAATACTTCTAGTCAATCTAGATAGTTTCCTAAACCAAATAATTCCTTGAATACCCAGTTTAGATCTCTCCCTGACAAAGTAAACCAATAGTTGGTAAAGAAGCTTTCACTCTGTGGAAACGAAAAGGACAGAGATGTCCATTTCTTCAGAAAAAGAATAAATGGTAACATCACTTGACATAGTGAAACATGGGTATTGTGAATAGAAGTTTCATGCAGTGAAAGAAGCTGTCATGACAGAATTTTTCATATGCCAGAAAACATACCACCATGGAATCAAGAGAAGAACCATTCCTAATTTGTTCCAATTTGATGAAGGATTTCCAGTTCCTCTACTTAGCAGCAGTCGTCACATCTGATTACTAGATTTGTAGGGTATGCTGAATCAGGTGTAAGGGTACAATATGGACTCAGTTTTTTATATATAAAGGTAAAATATATCCTTCTTTACAAATTTTCAGAACCTAATATCACAACCCTATAACTTATGATTTGCTAAAGAGAATAAACAGAGAAATATCCAGTGGTAGTGACGCAGGAGCTATATTTTATTATTTCAGTTTATTTATTTAAGACTTATAGATGGATGACTGAGATTAAAAGTCATAAGAATTATAGATGGGTGGCTAGGATTGAAAGTTATATTAGGGGTTTTATTCGAGGGCTGAGATTTAATCCTTTTGTGTAACCCTAGTATCAATAAGCTGTAAAACAGTATGTCGGCCATTTTCTATCATCAATATTCCAAACATTAGACTACAAACGCTAGGGGATCTCAACCCTACGTTTTTTTCTCAGAGAGTTCTACTTCTATCCTATTCTTATGAGCCCTAATTATATTGATTGTTGTTGTTTCCTTCCC